>OU862930.1:26429724-28829724 GCA_917880885.1 Limnephilus marmoratus | reverse complement strand
TTTTGTTTGATATCATTAATAACAATTTGTTTTGTGTGATTACAAAATATTTCTTAGACAAATGAAAGAGATAGTAAGGTTTTTTATTCAAATTGTTTATTTACGATCGCGACCTTCAAAGTGCCTTTGAATGGTATGGTGTTTCATAATTCTTCATAACCAACATCCAAGAGCAGAAGATACCCTCAGTGTCGCCCTGATGAAAGGTCACCATTCTTGTAACCAGATTTGAATAGCCTGTTTATAATGGCTTTATTATTTTGTGAAAATGCTCCCTATAGTAGGTATTATTCACCTGCAAAAATTCTGCTTGCCCCTAATTTGTTTCATTTTGGGCCGATTTTTGAAATGTGAAATTTTTTTAGCACCATTGTGATTTGAAACTCGATGAAACGAAAAGTAGCGACACTAAAAATTGATAAACGCATACATCTTATTAAATCTTTTCATTAAATTTTAGGCAGCATCGCGTTCATTAGTCAAAATATTGTACATATATTTTCGTATCGGTGATCGACGAACCGGTGTAAGCAATTTGTAGCCATAAGTTGTTTTTAATTGTTTGTCTAGCTTGTAGTTTTTTAGATTTTAAAAATGTATTATAAGTTTGTACAGCGCCCTTGAGGTGATTTTTCACAAAAACGGCGCTATATAATTCATCCAAGTATTATCATTATTATTATCTATAGGATTTATACTGCGAGAGAATGAGATAGACTAATCGGTCTCCTCTTTGTGCGGTGCTTCGTAGCCTCCCCACTCTTGTCTATTTTAGTTTCTGAAGGTTTCACTTGTACCGCGTCTGAATTGTACACTCTTTAGCACCGTTTTGATTTAAAACTCGATGAAATTGAAACGAGCGACACTAAGAAAATACAAACACATGCATCTATAGAATTTAGCCTGCGATCGCAATAAAATATTTTTTTTATTCACCGGTACTCGGTTCCAATATGATGCCTGCGATAAATCTACAATCCCACGCAAGTCCCCTTTAGTGTAGTGGTATAAAGCGCCCGAAGAACCTTTGCAGACAATCAGCCGACAAAAATCCAAAAAAAAATCTGTTTTTGTAAAATCAATATACAATCTTCAAACCACTCCAAAATAAACAGGCAAAAGAAAACACGAAAAAGCGACATCTAGCGACTCCGAAGAAGAAACCACAAATACTAATAAGATGATCAAATTTATAGGATAAGGTGCACTGGAATTCGGCCACAAAAATATGGAAAAAATCATCCTTCACATTGATTAAAGAAAAGTGCTTAGTTGACTCCCCACTCTTGTCTACTTTGGTTTTCTTAACCTTTAACTATGGACGTGAAAAAAAAATCACACTCCCATGGACGTCGGGTCACACAGACCCCTTCATAAAATTCTTCTAATTTTCAAACCTGGACCAATCTGACTTTAGCAAGAAGTTTATATGTATAAAGTATTTATAAATAAAAGATCGAGTAATAAAAATAATCAACTTTTATTCATATTTTAATAATTATCTCCAAATTTAACAAACCTAGTCAGTTTTCAGTCTTAATTGACTTGAGATCATATTAAGGCTCCTTAATTATAGTAGGTATTACAAAAATCAAAACCAATCATTTTTCCTAGCTAATAAAAGAAACCGTAACAAAAAGTCATAAAAAAAACTTGTGCCTTTTAGAAATTTTGACTTTTATTCTGACTTTATGAAATTTTGAAATTATAGTCAACGGGTCTCCCAGGCCCTGATCAAATTTTAAATGATTATTACTCACGTAATAAGTGCCGGATGACGCGACCTTCTCCCTCCTTGGTCATAACACAACTAAAACCATAAATGAACTAATACCTAGATCGATATCTTCCGGCTTTTTGTTCCCAACTGGTTTCAACACTATTTTAACTGTCAAAATGAAAATTTTATTACTCTGACGTCACATACCATCGACAAGAATAGTGAAAAGTAAAAAAAAAAGGGGGTACTACCATAAACAATATAAATCCCTACCCACTACCCAAATTATCAGCCTAAAAATTATTTTAAAAATAAAATATAAGATGTTAAAAGTATTTATTTATTAATCCACATAATATGTGAATTTATACATATTATGTATAAATTCACAAAATAATATACAAACATATTTTAAAGGTGTTGAAAGATATTCATTAAAAAGCAGTCTTTTTAGGATAATTTTAAAAAGATGTTCATTGTGATGTCTTATAAATAATAAAAAAGAACAAGACAAGTAAGATAAATGAGGACAACAATTTCATCCTATATTGAGTATACTTTAAATATATGCATTCAGAGAGAGCCGGAAAGAATTCAATACTCGTAGCGATGCGTTCCGTTGCATTATTTTGTTGGGCGTATCTCAATTGACGCCTGGTCCCCGCCATTTGCAACTGCATTCTCCTCTTTCTGGGTGTTAGAGTTGAGACTTCCTCTTACCTAGAAAAACACAATATTTCAAACAAATTACCACATTATTCAAAACAAAAACCTATAATTGCACCGTGTAAAAAGGTAGTCCAGTTAAATGACCAACTTTACCATCATGCTGTTTCTGCAGGGGTAGGCAGAGAGGACAGACCACCAAACAACTCAATCTTGGCACACACTCCTTGCCTCGTTCACATTCATACATGCTATTCTATTATTCTGACTCTTGACATGGCCTGACTCAAGTATCAGATTCACTTGGTCATGCCATGTCTTCCTCGGCTTCTTTTACCATTCACATTTGGAACGTGTACACTATTTTCCTCGTTCATTCGCTTTACATGGCCAAACCATCTGAGCGTCTCTTTCTTAACCTTTCTCAGTATGCTTACATCAGCCTTGCATTCTTTGCGGATCTCCACGTTTCTCACACGATCATGGATGGTTTTACTACACACATGCCTCAGGGATCTCATTTCTACAACATTCAATATACTTTTTTCCTTCCTCTGCCAGTTCAATGCCTCACTGCCATACATCAGGGCAGGTACCAGCAGTCCATTACAGACGAGGTGATTTTTCACAAAAACGGTGCTCTACAAATCATCCAAATATTATTAAAATGTACTTATAAACGTACCCAATATCTGATTTCATCATCTGCCTCTTCTTTGAAGTCGTTGATTTTGTCCTCGTCAAAGGTAAAGCTCTTGTGGAAGTCCTCCTTGTATTACTGATATTACATTCTGGTATTGATTATCAATTATTGTATCTAGAAAAACACAATATTGCAGGTCAATTATCACATTATTCTAAACAAAAGATACCAGACGCCGCGGCCGATTACCAAGCGAACGCTTACCCGGGATGCTTTTGAGGATCGAATTGCTGCTGCTGGGCTTCGGGACACTCCTTAAGTGGGTCGGTAACTTATGTCGAATTGAATCAATATCTTCACAGCCACAGACACCGCAATGATATCAAGGAATCATTTTCACAAATATTTACGCCGGTGTTGGGAGGTTAGGAATATCCGGTTCGAACAATGTGCTATCTCTATTTGACAATTTTGACATATAATACCATAGATATCCTACTAGATATACTACTCAGTTCTCAACAGTGTTTCTATGGAAATTTGGACCAATAAAATGATATTTTCATTAATCATACGTCACGACATGGTCACGACACAAAAAAGTTCGGAGTTATACCCCCCTGACTAAAACTGAAGCTACTGAGACGCGCGGGGATGGCACGCGCGGGGAAGGTGTATATTCCGAGAAATTGAAGAAGGGGTTGGGCCTCTGAGACCCGACGTCCATAGTTAAAGGTTAAGATTTAACTTCTACCGCGTGTGAATTGAACTCTGTTTTTTTTTTTTGCTTAGATTGACTGGTCTACTTTTGGGTTGTCGTATTCACATGACACGAATCAGTGTGGACGTGATATGTACCTAATGCATGCGGTCGGCTGACCGTTACGGCTTGCTCTGCGCCCAACGCCGCGATGTGTGACGGAGACGGAGGTCCGTACCCTAAATAATAAATAATTTACGGCAATGGACAGTGGTCGAATGGTGAATTCGACCGCAGAGGTTTGCCTTTGCTGTGGGCGTACAAGATGCGACTTTTCACTGTTACGTGAATTATTCAAGTGCTTGAGTAACGTTATTTGACGCTAAATCGACCGGTACTATGGGTCCCCTCAAAGTAGAGCGTCTCAAGTTTACGATGAATAAATCAAGTAATTGAAATTAATAAATTACTTGGTTTTTACCACTTTTATTGTTTATAAAACCGACATGTTTCGTCAGCAAAGCTGACTTCTTCAGGGTTTTGACCGAACTAATTTTAAATATAGACATATATAATATAGTTTAATAAGTTTGCTGTGTTAGAAGAAGTAAATCAAGTAATTTTCAAAGCCCTAAACGGTTAAGTAAAGTACAACTTCTTTACGCACGCTCGACTTGGGGGGATAAGCTGGTGAATGCGTTACGAAAAGTGATGTGTTACGAAAAGTGTGATGTGTTACGAAAAGTGTGATGCGAACGGTAATCGATGCGAACGGTGATCTATGGCGAGGCGAAAGGTCGGGCCTTTACGCACGCTTGATTTGGGGAGTGATAAGGATAAGGATGGTCACCCCAAAGTTGTAGGTCACCCCAAAGTCGTAGGTCACCCCAAGGTAGTAGGTCACCCCAAAGTGGTAGGTCACCCCAAGGTCGTAGGTCACCCCAAGGTCGTAGGTCACCCCAAAGTCGTAGGTCACCTCAAGGTCGTAGGTCACCCCATGGTCATATTTCACCCCAATGTCATAAGTCACCCCGTTCGCTATGTTTGGTAACTTAGCAGGGATATCTGGGTTCATGGGGCGAGGTTTGTCTTGTAGTTTTACTTCAGTCGTGTGGTCTAAAGCACACTCGTTTTTTTATTACTTTAACTCTCTTTTATAATAACTTTTTAAGGTTAACCTCTTTACTCCGCAAGGTGTGACAGATTAAATGGTGGAGTGACTTCAATACGATTACCATTTAAATGTCGACTTTCATGCATCATGCATAACGCTCTCTCTTGTTTCTCTTCAAACCAATAAATCCTTCTATGCTTTTATTTAAACCAACGATTTATCGTTTACAATAGTCAGCTTGCTTTGATCTTATAGGTATCTTTCTGAGCCACCGAATAGAATACCGCTAGACGTGTAGAAACCCTCAGTATAACTCTGGTGAGATACCAGAAAATCAATCAGAAGCCAAAAGATCGTAATCCGGATGTTCTTCAAGGCTCGGTTTTTGATCCAGTTTTATTTGTTGTATACAATGTTTATTCTTTCTTCACATAGTTTATTGTTTACATTACAATTTTTACAGAACTACCTTTGAATATGTCCAAACTGCTCGCGATGCTAGAACCAAAGGGCATAATCTCCTACTTATCCCTTTTGCTAAAACAACCTTTGGCCAAAGAAATTTTAGATACTTTGCAACAAAACTATATAATACACTTCCACTGGCAATTAGACAACACACAATGTATCTTAAATATAAATCTGACTCCAAGTCCTGGATTACCAGCCAAAATAGATCCAACATCAAAGATTATATCAAAACTAACTTATAAGTATTTATTTTTTTCAATTTTACGTTGATGATTAATTGTTACTTGTAATATTGTGTTATTATTTGTACTTTGTATGTGTTATTATTATAAACTGCTCATGCTAAGCGCCTGCTCTCAACACAGGTCCTCCTAGTGAGACAGGCATGGAATAATGTAACTCAAAACTAATAAAGATGAATATTTAAAAAAAAACTCACTAGGGCTGTTGCCTGTGTTGGGGTAAATAATTGTATAAAATAATAAAAATTGTACAAAATAATATATTGAAATAACAATATAATATTATTTGTAATATTCCATTAAAAACATCATTGCAATTGCACAGAAAAACCCTGGAATTGTAATCTACAGAACAGAATATACCTGTATGTGTACATAACCTCTGGTGAAATATCTCAAAATCCATCCGAAGCCAAAGGATCGTTTTCTGTGTGTTCCTCAAGGATCTGTATTTAGTCCAGTTTTATTTATTTTATTCATTATTTATCAGAACCATCACTGAAAGTAAGATCCTTGGAATTATGTTTGTCTGTATATAATAGGAATTTTATTTTCCCTATTAGTTTCCCTAATAAACTGAAATAAAATTTAAATATATGTGATGAAAAACTAATGTCGGCAATTTGCATAACACGTTCTGACTTGAGGGCTCCAAATAGGCCAACATAATTTGTCCCCATATAAATTAGACCAAATAAATCGATGGAAACGTATATTTGTGACAGGATAGCTCCATTTTCATCTTTTGGTGATGTCTTTGATTTAATCACAGATCGCTGGCGTGGAAGACCATTAAGTTCAGTGGAATCTAGGCGGAAGGAGATGCACTGAGACTGCAGGTGGATGTCAACGATCGAATAACGGTCCGTTGCAACTCTGGTCTAGGCACGTATCTGTGCCATTTAGATAACATGCTAAAATGCACAGTTAACTTTGGAAGTGGCAAAAACTGCAACTGTTAACACGGAATACAAAAACTGGTCGAGAAAAGAAAATAAATAAGCATTCTTCTGATTTACCCAAAGATATTGGAATATAAGTAGATGTGCTATCTGTTGTTTTTACTATGTGGGTCTGCGCTTCCGGGTGTCGCCGATATTGTTTACCAATTAACAAATAAACTAAAAGAACAAATAATTAACGAATAAACCAAACGAACGTTAAACTAAATGAACGAATTCTTTCCTTATTCAAAATATATTGTTAACCAATTATTATTAATGCACATTTTCAAAAAATCAACGAAATGAACAAATTTTATTTGTATGAAACTACGCTAATTAGCGCGTAGTCCGGCGACAGTTGCGCGGACACCATAGCATATCTCTTCTGTATTTGAATATCTTTGGATTTACCTTATTATTTAACGACTGCTGAAAAAACGATTTTAGAGGAACGGTAGCGCGGCCTGTTTCATAAAAAACTTAAATTGGGATTTGAGGCCAAAATACCAAACCAAACTAAAAAAAAAATAATCAAAAGATACAGAAAATCTGGTGCGGATATGTGCAACTTTATTTATTTGTATTTTAAATTATAAAATATAAGCCATTTAAGATTTAAAATTTTTAGAGTCAACTTTTGAAAATTATTTGCGAGTTAATCAGAGTACATAAAAAAAGTTTTTCTGTATTTATTATACAAATAAAATTGATAAAAAAATACAGTTTTATGAAGGTAAATTTAAATTATATAATTATAGTACCGGTCAGTGGCTGAGTGGGCATCGCATTTGGGTCCCACCGTGGCGTCGCGTGTTCGATTCCTCGGCTGGCTAAGTCCTCCATCACGACACAAGCAACATTTTCAGCTTAATGTGATGGTAGTAGGTGATTTTCGAACATTGTTGGGTTTAAACACATCTGCCCTGCTGGACGCTGTAACGCAGTCCGAAACGTTGGCTAAAGAACGGCATAACACCCCAAAAACAATAACAATTATTTTAAAATATCAACGTTTTATTTTTTTTATCATTTTACTCGTATTAATACATGGGAAGATTTTTATTTTACAATTTCTTTAAATAATTATCTTTAACTCGATAAAAATGCCAAAGTTGCCTTTAAAATCAAGCAAAATTGAGTTCCTATACAATATAATTTAAAACACAATAAATAAAATAGCACATATATTCGTACTAGATATTTGCTATACTTTTTGATTAAAAAAAATTTCCACCTCTTATCTCCTGTCCCTCCCATGTTACCTTCAGCCTCAAAATATACCCTAAATCGCGGATGTCATGAAGATGGAGAGATATGTAATTACGAATGTTGGAGAGAGCGCGCTAATATTTAAATCGATAAAATTGAAGCGAAATTTGTGAAAATGTTTAATAAAGCACGACTCGTTTAAAATAGAGTGGGAATTTTTTCATACATGTAACTTGTAAAATAACTGAAACATACGTGTTTATAATAATTTTTGGAGCATACTTTGCGATTTTTTTCTATCGAGAGAACTTCATATAATTTGCGTTTCGGTGTAAAGAATGTATAGATATTATCTTCAAAAATGACAAATATTTTTTTAAGTGCTTAATGTCTTCAAATGTTTAAGGGAGGTAAGAAATCGGTAGCGGCGGCTTAAACGGTTAGTTTACGTTACTATAGTCTACGTATACCTAGATTTTACAGATTCACAGTTAGAACTCCTGTGCGGTATTCACATAAATAAGTTTTCTTTTTACGATCTATTAAATTAATGGACTTTGATCAAGTTTAGTTCTTTCTCGAGATTGTTCGTTCCACCTGACGGGTCTCCATTATTCCGACCCTCTTCAACTGTTGCCCATTCATCACCTTTGACATTGATAGGCAATCTATCAGTTGCAATTACAGGTGCTTGCTTGTACTCTTGACAAATGTATCCTTTATTCTTCCATTAGTGTCCAATGGCAAACATCTCGTTCTATTGAACAACACACCCCCCTATAAATCATCAACGCTATCGCCATTGAACCTGTCGGTCGAGAAATTGTAGAAAGAAATTGAGAGCGTTGCGAGCAAGGCGAAGGAAGCACTACGAAGTAATGCAAAATCAGCATTTTTTAAAGCATATAATTTCCCTCAGTTGCTGGGTGGCAGAACTTTTTAAGGAGAGGAAGTTCTGGGCAGTAGGTGGGCAGAAGCTACTGCCGACAAGATCCGGACAAACCTCACCCTATGAACCCGGGCACGAAAATCTCCAAACATAGCGACCCACCTGATGATGGATGACCTTTGGCAGAGGTGTTGGTTATCCAATACACGGGACGGCGGTACCCTAAATTACCCTAATAATCTGGCGATATTCAAATCCTTCGAATTTAAGCCGCGTTCCCCATATCTCACACTGCGTTAGGGTCTATTACGGCGTGAATTCCATTTATTTGACCGTACTATTACGAATTACGACATGAATTCCATTTGTCTTGCGATCTTCATTTGTTTGACCGCACTATTACGGCCTGAATTCCATTTGTTAGGCGATCTTCATTTGTTTGACCATACTATTACTGCGTGATTTCCATTTCATTAGCGAACTTCATTTGTTTGACCCTACTATTACGACGTAAATTCCATTTCTCTGGCGATCTTCATTTCTTTGACCATGCTATTATTACGGCGTGAATTCCGTTTGTCTGGCGATATTCATTTATTTGACCGCACTATTACGACATGAATTCCATTTGTCTTGATCTTTATTTGTTTGACCGTACTATTACGACGTGAATTCCATTTCTCTGGAAATCTTCATTTGTTTGACCGCACTATTACGGCGTGAATTCCATTTGTCTGGCGATCTTCTTTTGTTTGACCATACTATTACGGCATTTTTTTTTTTTTTTTTTATTAGAAAGAAAAAGTTATACAATATTACAGGAAATCAAATAAAATAAAATATTACAGAAAAAATAAAAGTCCCAATAAACTACTTTTAAGTAGTTTGTCAATGGGTGCTTTTACTTTGAAGTTTTTTAAAAAATAAAACTTATTATGCAGTTAGACATTTTTTTGTGTTACTACAAAAAGTGTTAATACAAACTATTTCTTTCGGCGAGCCAATTTTTCAATATAATATTTGTTTTTACATTATTTGTACATTTTTTAATTTCAGCAGGTAACATATTTAAGCAAGTAGGTATCATGTAGTCCAGCGTTCTACATGATACCTACTTGCTTTTGAATTCATTTATCGCCAGATAAATGAATTCCATTTATCTGGCGATCTTCATTTATTTGACCGTAGGTACTATTACGATGTGAATTCCATTTATCTGGCGATCTTCATTTATTTGACCGTAGGTACTATTACGATGTGAATTCCATTTATCTGGCGATCTTCATTTATTTGACCGTAGGTACTATTACGATGTGAATTCCATTTATCTGGCGATCTTCATTTGTTTGACTATAGTCTTTCGAATTTGACTCGCGTTATCCTAGGTTTCACACAGTAACATGGTTCATTAGTCTCGTTTAAAGCAGTTCGTACTATTGCAATCTCCCTCCATTTTATTCCACTGATATTTTTCAGAGTGTATGTACAACAGTGGATCGTTTTTCTTGCTTCCTCCTTGAAATGTGTTCACATATTATACAGAAAAGTGGGGCCAATCACCCATCATCAACTTGGTAATTAGACCATGGAATTTGTCTTGTCTTTGGCTACGGTTCAAGAGTCGCCGCAGTGGGAATGCACATTGGTAACCTATTCGACAGGCATCAATAAATCTGTGAAACGCGGTGTTTAGTGTCCGATATGCTGTTATTTATTGTCTGCATTTCAAACGTATTTTCAGCATGTTTGTTATGTAGGTATGTCATCATGACATTTCCTTGTAAAGGCGCACAGGTGGAACAGACTCGTATATAACTTTTCCTCACTTTATTTTATCTCGTAATTTTTCGAATTCGTACCCGTTTTGGAGGGAGGCGTCTACTAATATCTACAGGAATTAAAAAAACTGAACAAATCGGACTAATATCTATGAGAACCAAAGTGTGTCTACAGCACCTGCAGAGGTTGGATTTGCAATTATGTATAGCATATTGGAATAACGTAATATTGCGTATGCAGTTTAAAAAACTTAATTTATTTAAGTATGTATGTAAAAATCCCTAATATCGGACTATTGGACACATTTAGTTGATTATTAAGGATTTGGGTTTTTGTTTTAACAGATTTCTTTATTTCGAGTGCTTCTAAATTATTTAGTCTGTTACCATGACCATTTCTATGTCAGTTAGGTTAGCTTAGCTTAGGTTAGGTTGTGGTGTCGTGTATTTCGAAATAAATAAATATCTTTGTATTATGACCTCCATGTTTCTTTGTTCAATAAATTATTGTCATCGTAAACAGCAAAATACGTAATATTACGAAAAAACCTCATGTACGTACTTTAAACGTTTAAGTCTTTACGTAATTAGTAATTACGTAATTGAAGTAATTTATGCTTTTCCGTACAACCTCTTGCTAAGCTGCCTTCTGTAGATATTAGTCCAACCTACGCTCCATAGATATTAGTCACCACTGGGACCGTCATAGATATTCGTCCGACCTTAGCTCTGTAGATATTTGTCCTCACTCTGAAGTTCATAGATATTAGTCCAACATATGAGC
Source organism: Limnephilus marmoratus (assembly GCA_917880885.1). Taxonomy (NCBI): domain Eukaryota; kingdom Metazoa; phylum Arthropoda; class Insecta; order Trichoptera; family Limnephilidae; genus Limnephilus; species Limnephilus marmoratus. The sequence goes on along the minus strand of OU862930.1, from coordinate 28,818,564 downwards.
TGTAGATATTCGTCAGACATACAGGCTGCAGATATTAGTATCTGGAGTCTTTTGGAGTACTGCCACTTATGTTTACGAGAGATGGGAAGGCTGATAGAGATATTGAAAGAAGGGTAAATGCAGGTAACTCCATTAATGGAGGACTGAATGCCGTTGGCGCTAATAAAAAACTGTCAAAAAATCGAAGCTAGCAGTCCACAATGGAGTCCTGGTACCTACCCTGATGTATGGCAGTGAGGCATGGAACTGGCAATGGAAAGGTGAAAGTAAACTGAATGCTGTTGAAATGAGATCCCTGAGGTATGTGTGGTATATATTATATATTTATATATTATTAATAACCAAAAATTGTTCTTAAATGACCCAATATTAAACCTGTTCCCTTTGTAAATTGTCTCCCATTGCCCCTCTCTCCTCTACCCACTTTCATATTTTCATTGATACCATTGTCTATTTTTTTTTTTTTTTTTTACGTGAGCTCCACACAGGAGGCCCTGAGGAAAATAATTTTCCTCAGGGCCTATGTCATCTTTGGGGATGCTGTGTGGAGGGTTTTTTTAAGGAAAGGAAGGAGGGGAGAGTTCTGGGAAGGAAGAGGGTTTAAGGGGTGGGTAGGAATCTGGGGTTCAGTGTGTCAGTGTCTCCAAGACCTAGACAAACCTCACCCCATGAACCCGGGCACCCCTGCTAAATCACCAAACGTAGCGAACCACTTGGGGTGACCTATGGCAGAGGTGTTGGTTATCCAATAAAGGTTCCCGGGGCGGCGGTACCCATTCCCGCCTCCCAATTTGTAAATTGGGAGGTCTATGTCCATTCTTTTTCAATTGACACCATTGTCTACGTCTATTATTTATAATTAGTATCAATAAAAAACCCTGAAGAAGTGAGCATTGCTCACGAAACATGTTGGTTTTGTAAATAATAAAAGTGGTAAAAACGAAGTAATTTATTAATTTAAATCAAAATGGTGCCACAAAATAAGTTTGCTGTGTTAGAAGAAGCACTTTAATTTATTTGACCGTAACCGGTTTCAGCTTGTCGATGCCATCTTCAGATTAGTACACATTATTCTTAACCTTTAAGCGTTAAACTCAGTACCACAAAGAGCCAGAATTTGCCCATTAGTTACGGGGTCCCTCCAACGCTCTTCCTAATATATATTAACGAGTTATGCAACCTAGATATCGATGCCACTATTGTCAGTTTTGCCGATGACACTGTCCTACTCTTCCAAGCAAAAGATTGGCTTACCGCATATTCCAAAGCGGAGGAAGGAATTCAACAGGTAAAATATTGGCTTGACTCGAACATATTAACTCTAAATGTACAGAAAACTAAATACTTACTGTCTAGTCTCACCAATATCCCAAAGTCATACCTAGCCCCGCCATTAAAAATACATAAATGTAAAAATTCATCTCTAAACCGGAACTGTGACTGCCCATGCCTAGAGCAAGTAAACATTATCAAATATTTAGGAGTAACCTTCGATACACACCTGAATTGGAAACAACATATACATAATACTACAAACAAAATCCGAAAATCTATATACTTTTTCAAACAAACACGCAATTTCCTTAACCTAAAACTTTTAAAAACAGTATATTACTCATTGTGCCAATCTCACATCGAATACGGAATTCTAGCCTGGGGTAATGCATATTCCAATGCCCTTGATCCCATCATGAAAGCACAAAAACTAATCATAAAAATAATTCTTAAAATGCCGCTTACTACCAGCACTGATACTATCTTCAATTCCTTCAACGTTATGGACATAAAACAGCTCTACTCAAGATCCATATTACTTAATTTACACAAAAACAACAAAACACCATACAAAGCTACACAAACAATACACAATACCCGAGCCAAAAACAACGAACTTCTCCAAACTCCTTTTTTCAAAACCACCTTCGGGCAAAGACACTCTAAATACATAGCTTGCAAACTATACAATACACTACCAACTACGATCAGACAAAGTGACTCCTTTACAAAATTCAAACAAGATATTAAAAAATGGATTATAAGTATTGGACGCCACACTATCACAAATATCTGTAAAATAAATCACACATAGTCAGAAATAACTATTCACATACAACCTAACCCTTATAAAATAAATGAAAATAATGGAATCCTGTCAAATTTAACCTATAAATAGATTAGGCAGAATTTATTTCATTACTCCATCTCCAACATTTTTAAAATAACTCTCTTTAAAAGATTTACCACCCTTCCAATCACCCTTCTGTTTTAATTCTATTCATAATATGTATTTTACCTGAAATATCCTTGTAACTACTATATTAATTTATATACCTGTACGCCTGTCTCGACACAGGTATACCCTAGTGAGACAGGCATACAAATAAAACCAATGTAAATATATTTTATTATAGATAAATAAATAAATAAAAACCTTCGTTTTATATACATAACATATGGGGAAGGGAGAGAGATGTGGTCTACAAGGATTTTATTGAATTATATGGGTTTTCTTACATTTGTTACGTCGAATTTCTATTTATTTTGGTTATTTCCAGAAAGCTTAATTACCATTGGTTTGTGGCTTACTTCGATATTGTTTGAGGAATAATAACGTACAAGTAATATGAATTATAATGACCTAATTTAAATGTTGTCAACTCGTTTATTTATGCTGATATGGAATTTTTGATTGATGGATTGATTTTTGAAGAGACACATGTAACATTGGAGTGGTAGTATTTTATTTTTATTTTTTCAGTATTTGTTTTTGGTGTGTTATGCCGTGTTGCGCTACCTCCTTCTTTAGCCAACGTTTCGGACAGCGTTGCAGTGTCCATCATCAGGGCAGATCCCCACTCTAAAAACAAATAACGAAAATACTTATGGCAATGAAAATCTATAAACGTTGTTTCATATAGGTATTATGCGTTCATAATTTTCTATTTTAAAAACGAATTACTCCGTGGTTTACGTTCATGTTTTTTATAACCTCTATAATATGTTTTTTTATAGAGATTAGCTTATATGTGCCTAACAAGTACACATGTATGAGATCCGGTGACCGGTCAAATCAACAAAGTGACACTTCATCACTGCTTTGACAAGTCATTAAAAGTGATGAAAAAACTTGGTTACGTCAGGTTAGGTTATGGACTATTTTTTTCATCACTTTTAATGTTTTTTCAAAGAGATGTTGCCATGCCACTTTGTTGAGATGTCACGGAAACATCGAAAATAATTATTTCACTCATAGCTTAGCTGATATATTTTATGATAGCTTCACATATAATTTGGGAGGCGGATATGGGTACCGCCGCCCCGGGAACCATTTCAACACCTCTGCCATAGGTCATTCGAAGTGGTTCGCTTCGTTTAGTGACATAGCAGGCTTGTCCGGGTCTTGGCGGCGGATGCGTCTGCCCACCAGCTGCATGGCATGCCGGATCGAGAGAGTGGTTGAGGGAATTCTTTGACTTTTCCAGCCGTTTTCTCTCGGAACATCGCCTTTCTCCGCAGTGGGAGGGATGGATTCATACGTCCGTAACTCCTGTGTGCACTGACCCCCAGATTCCTACCCACCCCTCACAAGCTTTTCCTTCCCAGAAATTTCTCCCTTTCCTTTTCTAAAAAGACCTTCCACACAGCATCCCCAAAGATGACATACCTAGCAGTGGCGGTCTGTGTGTTTTTAGCGAGCTAGAGCGCTAAGAAAAAAAAATGACGTTATTGACTTATTGTAGCTAAAAAGTAATTTTTTTTTTTATTTCAAAATTTAAATTTTTTGTATGAATATCTTCAGGGTTCTTTCAGTCAAGGGATGCGCCGCATCCACATTTCATTATAGCTTCATACAAAAAGTTGAAATTTAAAAAATAAAATAAAATTCATTTTCAGCTACAACATCATCAGTAATGTCATATTTTTCAATCTTAACACTTCTAGCTCATTGAAAACTCACGGACCGCCACTGATACCTAGTCCCTGAAGCGAATTATTTTCTTCAGGGCCTCCTGTGTGGAGCAAATTAAAAAAAAACACGAATTTTTCAATGAAATTTTAATATTTAGTAATGATTAGGAGGCACTGCTGAAAACCAGCTGCGTTCTAGGAGAAATCCTGAATTGTAGCTGAGCTGTGACCTTTTCATCAATAGATTCAATCAGACGGCCGGCGTAGTGCAGCGGTAAGGCTCTTGACTCGCACATCGAAGGTCGCGGGATCGAATCCCGGCGTGGCAAATAAATTTTATTTGATTAATTTGTGTTATTTCACAATTTATAAATTAAAAATAATATATAGTACCTACATTTGCAAAGTGGAAGTATCGCCCTGGTGTAAGACCACCATTTAGAATTGAAACGTTGCTTAAAATGGCATTAGCCGTGTTTGGTGACCAGATCTGAATAGCCAGGTACTTCCCCACCTTCCTCTTCCCTATCTCCTTCCCCTCCCCACTACCTTCAGCCTCACAATATACCCCAATTGGGGGTGCCATAGTCTGACTGGCTTCAGACGGGAGCAGTTGGGATTCTTGTGCGGTATTCACTGTAAAAAAAAAAAACCTACCAGCAACCGTTTTCATATGGGATACTAAAGTTTATTGACTAATTATTCCGCCATCCCAATTCATGCTTTAACTAATGTGTTTGCAAAATTTTAGGTTCCGACCGAACCAGGACTTTCTATCGAAACCGAAAACGAAATCGAATCTTCGATATCTGTCGCAGTTTCGGCTGAAACCGAAATCGAAACTTTTTCAGACATGTTAAAAGTTTATTGTTGAATTACTGAAATTTGGCTTTTTTTTACACTTAAACAGACGGTTAACACGTATTAAATGAAATAATAAAAAAAACATTAATTGAAGTATATGAAAAAAATATATTACTGTTATATAACAAAAAAAAAATTATAAAAATTAACAAAACATGTTAACACTACTTCTTGCACCAAAAATTTGTCAATAAACAACGCTTACATTTTATAAAGGAAGGACCTCATTAATTGAGTATTTTAATTTTAATTGCGTTTACAATCACGACATTCTTATTACACGTGTTAAATGAACTCAGCTGATGATGGCGGGTGACACACGAGCCACGACCTCGCCCGTAGTCAGTTGAAAGATGCACGATAATTCACGAACGCAGAGTTTCGGTGCGGCCGAAGGTTCGGCAAATTTTCTGCCGAAACCGAAACTGATGCTGAAACCGAAACCGAACCTTCGGTTGGTCACTACAAAATTTGTTATACTGTAAAAAAATCTATTGATGAATAAACGTTTTATTTATTATTATTAATTGTAAAACTCAATGTAAAGTTTCCATTGTAAAATGTTTCAGGTACATTATCATTGAAATTATTTAAATTTCAGTATACAATGTTTCCGCTTATTAGTAATTAAATTATTAAATAAACTTACTAATTTCAGACCGGTAACATTGAAATAATACGGCAATGTATTTAAAACACGATATTATTTCATATTTAATTCATTCAGTAATGTGTGTATAATCGTAAAAAACTACTGTTTATTATTAGAAAGCGATTTATTCTTGGAATATCGAATTTTTAATAGGCATAGTGCACTGAACACAAAACAAATAGAAATGTGTTGTGGACATTTTTGTTATGTCCGAAGTATGGTCAATTTTTCCTGGCTCGATTGAAATTGATCATTTTTACATTTTACGTAAATTTGGTGAAAGGATAGATCGACTCTTATTTTAAAATGGTTTTAAAAAATTTTGCAAATATGTAATTATGAATTATTATTTTTAATTGTAAAACTAACGTTTTTAAGACAAGTTTTTTTATGCATAGCACAAAGGGTAACAATTATTATAAGCAATAATTATCAGCCTGAAACACTCATCCACATTGAAAAATCTTCCGAGAAAGTTTAAGTATTTCCCCAATAAATGAAGACATAATTTGTCTCGACGCCACCTAGCGACGGATTTAACACTAACAATGTTTCTCTCGCAAAAATAAAGTTGGTTGTTTTCAGGTGGAAAAAATATAATAAGCAGTAATTGTTGAATGAAACACTAGCATATATTGAATCATTTGGAGGGTACAAGATAAGCCGCCAAAGCTCAGTGGTCAGAGCATTCGACCGGCAATCGAGAGGACACGGGTTCAAGTCCCGTTGGCGTCATGTATCTTTTCTCGGAAGATTTTTCAATGTGGATGAGTGTTTCAGGCTGATAATTATTGCTTATAATAATTGTAATTATGAGTTTTTTTTAAACATTTGAAATTTACTCTCAATCAGTGTTACTACCCCATCTGCTTGTTTAGGAATAACTACATCCCAAAACACGTAATCGCGTTATACTTTCATAAGACCAAAAACGTCCCAGAGCGACCTTACATTTTAAAAGCTATATATGTCTCTTCCTCTCATGCAAACATATGTATTTTCTTTTAACCAGAAAGAGAACGAAATAATGCTTCTTATTGTCTTTGAAATATGACAGCTATCTTGCATAGATATTTAACAATCTTGATCCAAAGTAACGGTTTCAGAATTTACGCGCGAAACCGAGGCTTCCGATTTTGTGAGCTGTGAATATATTGAACCAAGCAGACGGGCTACTGTAAAAATTAGAAAAATTACGTCATTCATCTCAAAATTAGCTTTCTGGAGATACAGCATATAGGCACATAACGCGACGCGCAAGTGGCACGCATAGCTGCAGATAACTGATGCCAATAAACTTTAACTCAAACACCTTATCTCCCGCACCGTAATTTGTAATGGCAAAACATCGTATTGGCAGAATGCTGTATTTTAAGTTACAATGTTCTGCCATTACGGATGTGGTTGTTTACAGTTACAACTTTGTGCCATCATCAATTCCTTGGGAAGTAACCATAATAATCAAATCCTTTTTTTAATATTTTTTTAGGGTAATATTTATTAAAAAATTGAACAATTCATCAAATATTTGAAGTAAATTTTTGTGTAAGTTCTATTTAAGTGCTGTTATTATATCATAATTGGCCAGTTGCTTCATAAAACTGAAATAATCGCAGAACTTGAATAGAACTTTCACAGAAAGTGAAAATTAACTTAAATATTTTAGAAATTGTTCAAATTTTTTGAAACAACCCGTCCTTATTCTATACATTCTTATATATTCATTTAGATTTTTTGAAAAGGGGCCTTAGGTGTCCCATGTAGATAAACATACGTTTATCCGAGACACTACTAAAGTTGCATACTGATTGTTCGAACATTTGTTATCATTTCAAAAGGTAGCCGCTAAAAAACCTACGTTTATAATTATAAATCTCTATTCTTTAAGTACCTACTGTTATATGTATATTGGTTTCCATTATTAACTTTTGTACTTTTGCAACTTTTAAACTATTGTATACTTTTTTTTGTAGTTATAAATCTTTAAATTTTTGTTCAAATATTATTATTATTAAAATATGGAAAAAAATTAGTTGAAGATAATATTCTTTTTTCTGAATTTGAAGTACCTATAAATGACAAAAATGTCTTAAAAATAAAAGTTCCAATGGTCCAGTTGGTTGAAGCGCTTTTCCCGGTAACCGTTACCTTTTTTATTTTCTGTGTTTTGTTCTTTTTCGTATTTTAGATTTATTGGTATTATCTTCTTCAATAAAATAAAAGTAATCTTAAAAAAGTAGTAAGCTCAACTAATGGAATTGATTGAGCGCAGTAAGGCCAAAACGCTGTATCTGTAGATACGGCATATTGCCCTAACACGGGCTCTGTTCAATGGTATCGCGTATTAAAAATAGACAGTCCGAAAACGATCAGATCAGCCACCGGATTTAGAAATCCATTTTTGTGTTGACGTTCATCTCTCCGTCACGGTACCTATTTTTGATACGCTAGGAACAGGATGTTTGACATTCTGCATATGTATATTATAGTAACTTGCAATGTAAACAGCATGCGACTGACATCTAGTAAAAAAATACGACATGCGAGAGAGAAACGGAGGCGGGTATGGGTACCGCCGCCCCGGTAACTATTTATTGGATAACCAACATCCTTGACATTCAATTGGTCACCCCAATCGTAACAGGAAAGCCCGGATTCACAAGGTGAGGTTTGTCTAGATCTTGGCGGCATATGCTTTTGATCACCTACTGTATGGCAGGCAGAATCGGGAGAGACTGGTTGAGTTGGCTTTTGATCTCTCTGGCCGGACTCTATCGACACATCGCAGTGGGAGGGATGGATTCATATGTTCTTCACTGCCAAACACATTGACTCCCAGATTCCCACTCACCCCTCATAACCTTTTTTCCTTTCCGAAACTTCTACATTTTCCTAAAAAAAAACCTCCACACAGCATCCCCAAAGATGACATGCCTGGAGATAATGTTAAAAAGGAGCCACGCCGCTCGCCCGTCCCAGGTCACAAACACTCTTCTTATTATAAATGCATAGATTAACATAATTAACATTGGAAAATATAACGATAACAATGACCACAAAGAACACAAAGGAGTTTGCAGTACCGGGAAAACAGGACTTAATAAAGTTATGTTTGCAACATCCTGATTTATACACGAGAAAAGATAATATCGCGATGAAAGCATCTAAAATAAACGTCGAAATACATTCACTAGGTGGCATCCCTTGCAAGAAACTTCCCCAGGCTAACATACTTTCAAAGGATAAGTTTCCGGATTCAATACAATCATGTTAACAAGATCCGCGTATGTACGAAGAACCTCAAAAACGAAAACCGGTCGCCGAGATATTTGAACAATAGGTATTTTACCAAATTGTTGCTGTATCTGTCGTTTCTACTCCCCCAAATCCTGAACGAAATAGACAACTTCACCTTAGGCTAAATAAAATCATCAAAATCGTTGTTTTGTTTTCACCATTTTTTTCCTCCAAAACTGGACCGTATTGAACTGTATTGGAGAGGTTTACAATTTGGGAGGCGGGTATGGGTACCGCCGTCCCGGGAATCATTTGTTGGACAACCAACACCCCTGCCACAGGTCACCCCAAGTGATTCGCTACGTTTGGTGACTTAGCAGGGGTCCTCGGGTTCATGGGATGAGGTTTGTCTAGGTCTTGGTGGTGGATACGTTTGCCCAACCGCTGCGTGGCGGGATGGATCGGAGGAGACTGATTGAGGGAGGCCTTTTGACCTCTCCAGCCGGATTCTCCCGACCCTTCGCCTTGCACCGCAGTGTGAGGAATAGTTTCATACGTCCGTCACTCCTGGCCACACTGACCCCCAGATTCCTACCCACCCCTCATACCTTTTTCCTTCCCATATCTTCTTCTCCTTCCTTTCCCTTAAAAAACCCTTCACACAGCATCCTCAAAGATGACATAGGCCCCTAGGGAAATTGTTTTCCTCGGTGCCTCCTGTGTGGAGCTAATAAAAAAAAAAAATTGGAAGAAAATATTCTGTGTCTTAACGTTTTGCTTTTTTTGTCTAATTTTTATATTAATGGCGTTCAAACGACTCCAGATATTAATATCTACAGTCTGTATGTCGGACGAATATCTACAGCTCATATGTTGAACTAATATCTACGAACTTCAGAGTGTTCACTAATGTCGGACGAATATCCATGACGGTCCCAGTGTTGACTAATATCTACAGAGCGTAGGTTGGACTAATCAGCTAAATGTGTCCAATAGTCCGATATTAGGGATTTTTACATACATACTTACATAAATTAAGTTTTTTAAACTGCGTACGCAATATTACGTTATTCCAATATGCTATACATAATTGCAAATCCAACCAGTGCTGTAGATATTCGTCAACACTTTGGTTCTCATAGATGTTAGTCAGCAGTTTGAGCTGTAGATAGTCGTCAACACTTTGGTTCTCATAGATATTAGTTCGATTTTTTCAGTTTTTGGAATTCCTGTAGATATTAGTAGACGCCTCCGTTCAAACCAGGCGTTCAAAAAGCGCTAGTGGCAGTAGTGTCAAAATCCATGGAAGAAATTGGGGAACACGTTGGTACGGACAAAATGCCGCCCGTTTTTCTTCTTGCGGAACGGCTGCACAGCCTTTTTCATGCAAAACTTAATTTTTACTTTTAATTTGAAGTTAACTTTTAGATTTGAATATAAAGCATGGGGTTTTCTCTTTAAAACACCGTTTAGATCTTGTTTCTCACCTTGATGGTAATGGAGAAACATTTTTATAAGTCCCATATGAGTGATTTACAAAAGCCATCAAATTAACCTGATGGGAACGAACTCGATTTTTCATTACTTTTGTAACAAAGTTTCCTTGTAATTTCAAATTGGTGTAAGGTGGATCACCTTAAACCAATTAGTAACTTCATTTCACTGATTATCTTAAAATGGTCTCACTGCCTATAAAAAACATTTAGGTTATGCTTTCGAACTCAAATAATAATAAAACCACAAAAATGCTTTGGTGTTCGAACCATGCCGAATTCTTTGTGTGAAAGCAAAATTACATTTACACAGCTAAAATTGGACGGCTTCAAACCACACTAATTATATAGGTATTTTAATTACTTTATTATTGTTTTAAATAATATGTATTGCTTATAAAAAGGCCTTTTTCTGTTTTATGTGAAATGAAGAATGATATCAACTCAACACCTCGTTTGAAAAGTCATTAAAAGTGATGAAAAAAATTGGTTAAATATGTTAAATTATGGGTTATTTTAAAAAAATCATGGTATTTAATGATTTTTGAAAGAGATGTTGAGTTAACTTGATTCCGAGTTGGGTTGGAACCTATAGGAAACGCGGGCGCCGGTTTATCCGTACAAACGTATTCCCCTCTTACCTCTCTGGATTTTGACACTAGTGCAAATATTTTTTAATATAATATGGATATCAACCATTGGCATGTTTCTACGTTTTGCTACTTTTCAATAAGTTACTTCTTATATGAGTTAGGGTCCTCGAAAAATTCTTAAATTTGCCTAGTTTAAACGTCATCAATGGAGGTTCAATATACAAATTTGACAAAGTATTTTTAAAAAAAGCAAAACGTGCATCCATAGAATATTTTCTTGTAATACAGTTAGTAAAAAAACTTTAAAATCCGTTCACTTTTGGAGGAGAAAATAGGGAAATACAAAACCTCGATTTTGACAATTTTATTTAAGTTCTAGCTTTTTCCCGCGGCTTCGTTCGCATGGTGTAAGTCCGCCTCCTCAACCTCCCCCCCTCCCCCTCATCCCCCTCCACCCGCCTTCCTCCCCCCTCCCCCCTCCCTCCTCCCCCACCACCCCCTTCATCCTCCCCTTTCCCCCCTCCCCCTCAACCCTCCCCCATCCCCTCCCCCCTCCCCCATCCCCATAGGTACCCATTTAAAATATCTAAAATTCCTGGAGTACCTACTTTAAATAAATTTATCAACTGAAAGATTTTCAAAAATAGAATCCTGATTTAACATTTTGCAAAATGTCATTCTCAAACACGCGAACTGTCAAACGTGCGATAGTCGTTAGGTTTTCTGAAATTATTCAATTTTCTGCGCAATTTTCTTAATTTTTCTCTCCGTAAGCACCATCCTCGTACTTAAAGGAATATTCTAAAAAAGAATTAAGCGAAATCGGTTCAGCTGCTCTCGAGATTTGCGCTTAGCAACACATTTAGCGATTCATTTTTATATATAAGATAATCAGTCAGAGATGCAGTTTATTTATTTATTTATTTATTTGCAAAAACAGCATAAAACCAATACATTGCAAAAGCGGTTAGAAAAGATACATAATAAATACATTTAAAGTAAAACATTTAGTTAAAACATAAGTGTTATTTCACGCTTAAAATCGTTGTAGGAAATGTGGAAAATATCCACATTTCCTGCGAGGCAGTTAATTAACCTAGTGAGTCTTCCCAGGGGCATCACCATTGGTAAGTTAGTTCTGCATCTGGGAAGAATCAAAAGTCTGTGTTGGCGACCTCGCGTGAAATTATCCGGGACATAGAATCCTATTTCAGCTAGAGTACTTCAGTTGTCCCTTTCACTCAGTATTCTGGAGAGTGACAGAAACAGTGATTGCAAAACTTTTGTACAATATCTCTTTCAAATTTCTGGCAACCGCGTTTATTGTTCAAATACAAATTCGTAGATGTGCAGTTTTACGAACGAACGCTGCTAGCAGGTGGTATTCTACAGAAGACATGATGATTATGACCTTTGATTCAGTGCCAGTTTAGAGGAATATGATAATTTTGACTGCGCTGGAGAAACCTTTGATCTCAAGGGAGAAAGTCAAGGTACACAGATACCATCAGGTCGAATCATCGCGTCTCTAATTGAAGATTATTTTTATTTTTTTGCCATAATAATACTATCAGATTATATTTGGATGGTTTGTATGTCGCCGTTTTAGCAAAAAATCACCTTAATTGGTAACAACTAACGACCATGCCCTTTTCTCAAAGATATTGAAATATAAGTAGATGTGCTGTCTCCTGTTTTTACTATGTGGGTCTGCGCTTCCGGGTGTCGCCGATATTGTTTACCAATTAACAAATAAACTAAAATAACAAATAATTAACGAATAAACCAAACGAACGTTAAACTAAATGAACGAATTCTTTCCTTATTCAAAATTTATTGTTAACCAATATTAATGCACATTTTCAAAAAATCAACGAAATGAACAAATTCTTTTTGTATGAAAACTACGCTAATTAGCGCGTAGTCCGGCGACAGTTGCGCGGACACCATAGCATATCTCTTCTGTATTTGAATATCTTTGCCTTTTCTCCCCTGGGGTATGCAGAAATGACGGACTGCCAAACATCTCGGTCTTGGCACACTTCCTTGCTTGCATGGTCTCATACATTCCCTTAGTTTATTCAGACTCTTGACATGGCCAGACTCAAGTTTTAGGTTCACTTGATCGTACCATGTCCTCCTCGGGCATTTTATTCTCCTTATACTCCTTCCTTTGTTCCTTCGCTCTGTTTGCCCAAATCTTCTAAGCATCAGCCTTGCATTCATTGCTAATCTCCACGTTTTTCGCACGATTATACATGGTTTTATCATACATGCGCCTCAGGAATTTGACAACATTCAGTCTGTCAGTTCCATGCTTCACTGTCATACATCAGGATAGGTACCAGCACTTCATTGTGGACTGCTAGATTCACTTCTTTGGACACGAGATACCTGCTTTTACGCTTCTTTCAATACCTCTATCAGACTTCCCATCTCTTGTAAACATAAACTTCCCAAATACACAAACTTATCCACCTGCTCCAAGTATTCACTATTCACAACTATAATGCTTACTGTTTTCGTACGTTCTCTCTCTCTCTCTCTCTCTCTCTCTCTCCTGCCTACATTCATCATTAACTCATTCTTCATACATACTTCTATCCCCCAATGTACCTTTTATTATATGCGCTACTTCCTTTAGTTTAAATACCTTCCTATCATAATTCTGAATTATAACTGCTTCCTTATTTTCGTTATTTGTTTTTGGGGTGTTATGCCGTGTTGCGCTACCTTCTTCTTCAGCCAATGTTTCGGACATCGTTGCAGTGTCCATCATCAGGGCAGATCCGGTAGATGTGTGGAAGTGCGGATGATGGACACTGCAACGGTGTCCGAAACGTTGGCTCAAGAAGGAGGTAGCGCAACACGGCATAACACCCCAAAAACAAATAACGAAAATGCTTTTGGCCGTGAAAATCTTAAAACGTATCTACTTCCTTATTTCCTACTTCGTGTGCCCTACCCCCCCACACGCGACGTTGGCGATCACTCTGTAAATGTATTTCTATCGTGCGCTGCCCGGAATAGCTCCTCCACACTTCTAATACCGGTCCACTCTCGTACATTTCGCAGCAAGATATTTGTCTCCTACCAGGCCCTCTATCTTGTCTTTTAATATCAATTTCTTACTGAACAGTGTTAATATTATAACGAGTTTTGATAAAATATAGGAAAATCTTTCAAGATTTGCAAGTCTATTTTCGGAAAGCAGATAAGTATTATTGTACGTTTAAATGAACCAAACAAATAATTAAAAAGCAGTAGTTCATTAAACAAGTCGAGACACAAGTTCATTGTCAAGATTGGTGACAAAAACGGAATACATGAATACCGCAGGCTGATTATCAACATCTCGCTAATGCATTCAACTTTCACGTTGACATCATCTCAGAAAAGAATTTACAGTAAAAACATTTCCATTCAGAAGATTAACAATCATGCCTGCATATTTGATGATGTATAAATGTAATTTAAAAAAAATATGCTTTTAACGGCACCAGATTTAAATGTCCGGGTTAAATTTTCTCCACAGGAAAAACTATACCCTTTCACACACTTCCTCAAATGATCATCTAGTCAATCCACGCTATTTTTTTTTACATTAACTCCACACAGGAGGCCCTGAGGAAAATGATTTCCCTCAGGGCCCATATCATCTGGGATGCTGTGGGAGGCAATTGCACTACTTTTATAAGTATTATAAATACAAAAGAATACAAGAACGACATGTCAACCTACCAGAGACCAAATGGGAAAATAATTGACTGACTCCAGATATTTTCATATCAGAGGTTTCGGCTCTGTGGAACTCCTAATTGAACTTATAAATCATACTGCTCCCTCAATAAATTTTTTTTAAATCTTTTGTAATACTGCATGTATTTAAAATGACTGATTTTTGCTTTTTTCGATATATATATATAAATTCTGTGACAAATCTAATATGCCTAAATTTTGAATGAGAGAGCTAGGTACCATGCAAACAAATGGTAATATTTTTATAGTCTGAAAATGCCAAATTCTTTTAATCTCGTTTCCTAAATCTGTATATTTTCTTATTTTTTCAGAAACAGATTTTTGAATATTATCTACAGGAATTTGGAATAACAGATTTTTGAATAAAAATGCACCAGATTTAAATGTCCGGGTTTAATTTTCCCCACAGGAAAAACTAAACCCTTTCACACACTTCCCAAATGATCATCTAGTCAATCCACGCTAGGCAATCGCACTATATAAGTATTATAAATACAAAACAATACAAGAACAACATTTCAACCTACCAGAGACCAAACGGGAAATAATTCACCGTCTCCAGATATTTTCATATCAGAGGGTTGGGCTCTGTGGAACTCCTAATTGAACCTATAAATCGTACTGATTCCTCAATATAAATATTTCAAAAATCTTTTGTAATCCTATATGTATTTAAAATGACTGATTTTTTGCATTTTTATTTATAAATTCTTTGACAAATCTAATTTGCCTAAATTTTGATTGAGAGAGCTAGGTATAATGCCAGTAGCCGAAATAACAAATGGTAATATTTTTATAGTCTGAGAATGCCAAATTCTTTTAATCTCATTTCCTAAATCTGTGTATTTTCTTATTTTTTCAGAAACAGTTTTTTGAATATTACAAGAATTTGGAATGGCAACATCAATGATATAAGTTTTTTTTTTAATTTTGTCATGTAAAACTATATCAGGTCTATTATGACTAATTGTTCTGTCTGTTAGTACAGTTATATCATAATATATTTTATAAAATTCATTTTCTAAAAATGAATTTGGTTCATATTCATAATATGGTACTACATTACGGCAATCAATCAAGTTATGTTTAATTACCAAACTTTGGTGAATTATTTTTAAAACCTGATTGTGCCTAAATGTATACTCGGACGGCGCTAATATAGAACATCCCGATATAATATGTTCTATAGTTGCCGGAAAAGCCAAACATTTTAAGTTTTTTATTTTAGTTTTTTTTTTTTATTGTATTATTACTGATGTTTCGGCGTACAATGTCAATTTCAAACTCTGGTTAGGTCACATTGAGTCGACATATTTTTGTGATTCTATTTACCCCCGCCCAATTTCAATTTTTTGGTGCCTAAAATGATTAATTACAGATTAAATCTTAAAATAATTTTTACAATAGATTCTCTATTTTGTGACTTTGAAATATGTTTTCCCCAAGTTAAATGATAGTATTGTCTCAATTGTTTAATAATGACGTGACTTATTTAAATGTGTTATATTGTTTAGGTCTTGTGAATAAACTGATAAATTACAGTTAAATGCAATTATTTTTAAACTTTCAAAACGCCTCCAATATTATCAGTAAATCATTCTTATCACGGAATTCATAGAGATTGAGAATCTCTCGTCTTGTCATGTTTCGCCTACTATTGGCCCACTTAATACCCGGATAGCAGAATATACACAGAGGATCGGCTTCGAGTACCGCATCACGTATATTATAAGTACTTGTACTGAAGTATCAAATAAATACCAGGCCTGTACAGATACCGCACAAATTCAAGCAAGAACTAACCTTTCATACTACATAGGCCCATGTATAGGCCGCAAGCCTAGATGTCACCAGTATTATACGAATTATCTGTGATTTTAGTAGAGGAAGAAGAACATATTTCTTTTTAGAATAATGAAATAATTTTACTTTGTATAAACCACTTATTTGATGTGCAAATCCGACCGGTTTCGGAACAAACGTTCCTTCGTCAGGGAAAGCTTATACTAATTTGACAGTTTCGAACAATGTTTTATTATGGTAGGGGTGGAGCTGTTGCTAGATAATAATGTAGATTGGGTAGGTAGGTATTAGTGTAGAGTGGGTAATTAACAGCTCCACCCCTACCATAATAAAACATTGTTCGAAACTGTCAAATTAGTATAAGCTTTCCCTGACGAAGGAACGTTTGTTCCGAAACCGGTCGGATTTGCACATCAAATAAGTGGTTTATACAAAGTAAAATTATTTCATTATTCTATAATGGATAACCACAAAGTAATAGCTACATTCAAAAATATATTTCTTTTTCTTTGAAAAGCCAAACTGCTGTCTACTTGAGTGCTGTATAAGTTCTTTCTACTACCATCGAGAGATCGCGATCTTTGAAAATTTTAACAACGTGCAGTGTTTCGTTTCATACAAGCTAGGCGGAAAAAACTCTTAGATAATAATAAAGTGCTTGGAACCCTCTTGTGGGGAGTATTTAATCCGAAATTGAAAATTGGGGTTGAAAGTGATTTATATTTTTTTTTCTTAAAAAATAATAAAAATTGGAAAAAATATCTTTTAAATAATTAATACAATACTAATAGGGTGTTTAAAGGTTTATTATGAAAACAACCTTAAACAGTAAAAAATGAGTATTTTGAGGATAATAAGTAGGTCTAGGCCTTCAAATGAAATTTTCAATAACTTTGAAGTACCAAATGTACAACAAATATATGCCAAAAATATATTATTGAAGCTCTTCAAAAATAATGAATCCTCTACTAGACCGTGTATGCATAACACTAGATCGAATAAAAATGATATAAAAAATATTCCAAGTTATAAAACCTCATTTGGACAAAGAAACTATAGGTACATACTTTGCAACAAAACTCCATAACATCCTTCCCTAAGACATAAAACTAATAAAAAATCCAATTGAATACAAATCAAGAATAAAAATATGGCTTAAAGAGGTCAATGAGAAAACCCTAGCGAAGACGCTAAAAACGACATAGAAGACAAATGAACTATATTTAAATAACTTTAGTCAGCCTTGGCACAGGACCCCCTAGTGAGGAGGACTAAGAAATACAATATTTTATAATCAATTTCACATTACATTTTGTATGTAAAAATGTTTCTGTATAGTCGCTATAATAAAAAAAGCACAGTCAGAAAAACAATACAAATCACGAAATAAATGCAAAAATAAATACATAGATGATAAAAAAATAGATAACAAATAAACAAAACAATTAATACTTAACTAGGAAAACAATTTTATTTATATTTAGCAACAGAACTTAATAAAAATAAGCATTAATTGTAGAAAGTACAGTCAGAAAATAAAATAATTAATCAAAAGATGTACAAGAACTTAAATTTGCTCTGGTATGCCCAATTAACCAAATAAAAATGTATTTGTCATCTATCAACATGTCAACTATCTGTTAATACCCCCACGAAGTCATTTTTCAAGAATTCCAAAGTGAGTTTTTTTCGTCTAGCAGTATGAAACGAAACACTGTGCGACTGCTGTTTATTTTACAAGCCTAAAAATTTTTTATTAGGGTTAATTTTTTCCTAGGTATTTTGTAGACTGTTAACCTGAAGTTCAACATGTATTTTTGCCTGAGATTTGTTGTGTTTCTAAATAGTGCGTCTGTTTTTAAAATACGAGTATCTTCTTTTGTAAATTGAGTGATATAGGAACAGAGTAGGTACCTATTTATTTTCTGACCTTGAATTATTTAAATACCAACTGACCCGGCCACGCGTTACTGTGAAATTTTTTAACTCACACCGCATCTGTTCATATGCATACAGATCAAATCCACACCGCCCGCTTGCCAGCTGCTCATCCACCACATACAGACATTCTCCTTTATATATTATATATTTCAACCAATTTACACAAAACCCTGACAAATTATGTACCTTAACCTTCCTCATCAAGAATCACTCTATCTTTTGGTGAAAACCGCATAAAAATCCGTTCAGTCGTTTTTTAGTTTATCGCGAACAGACAGACGCGGCGGAGGACTTTAATTTATAATTTTAACGACGGCAGTTTATTTCACGAGCCTAAAAATATTTTATTTATAGGGTAGATTTTTTTTAGGTATTTTTTACTCGTACATATCGGAATCGGTAACATGATTTTTGCCTGTGATTTTTGAAGTAGAACTTCTTTACGCACGCTTGACTTGGGGGGTAAGCTGGTGAATGCGTCACGAAAAGTGGTGATTGTTACGAAAAATGTAATGCGAACAGTAAGCGATGCAAACGGTAATCGATGCGAACGGTGTTCAATTGCTAGGCGAACGGTCGGCCATTTACGCACGCTTGACTTGGGGAGTGATAAGGGTGAGGATAAGGATAAGGATAGAGATAGGGATAGGGATAGGGATAGGGATAGGGATAGGGATAGGGATAGGGATAGGGATAGGGATAGGGATAGGGATAGGGATAGGGATAGGGATAGGGATAGGGATAGGGATAGGGATAGGGATAGGGATAGGGATAGGGATAGGGATAGGGATAGGGATAGGGATGAGGATGAGGAAAAGTAAAAGGATGGTAAGGATAAGAGGGAGATATAAGTTAGTGAAGTTTTACTTCAGTCGTGTGGTCTAAAGCTCTGTTTCTGAATGGTACGACTGTATTTAAAATATCTACTTATGTAAATTGAACGATATATTATAGGAACAGAGTATTTTATTTTCTAACCTCTTATTCTTTAACTAGTGTATTCAAGGATACATATAGATTGTGTATGAGTTTCTAAGTGCCGCCCCATCATATTATACCTTATTGAATTATCGACAATAAGCGAAGTTGGTCTCTCTTAGTAGTTCTTTATTTAAGATATGTCACAAACAGCTTACGATATAGGTCCACTTTCGTATTCTGTACTCGTATCTGAGGATTTTCGAACCGCCACTGGTTGTGGCAACAGAGATTTACCAGCGGAGAGCAAGGTATGCGGCCAATCAAACAAACAAGGCACACTTTCTTACAACAACTTGTGGAAAAAAGCTAAAAGTGCCTTCAACAGCAGTGAGAAATTCAGACAAACCGAGCGATAGTTGCACAAATCTTGAGGAATGTAATAAAATAGTTTAAAAAGGGAATTATACATTTCCGTTATGAAAATATAAGAAATTGAGTTGGTTTTTGTGGGTACCAAATGGGTCAACGGTTTACCAAAAATCAGAGCACAATAAATTCGACTCGTTGGTTATGGCTAATGGTTAGTGAAGGTTTGCTTTTTCAGTGAGTACCTACTCATAATGTTCACATTGGTAAGCACAGAGCATACGTTATTGGGCTTTCGTTTTTTTTTACATTAGTTCGTATAGAGGACCTTTAGCGAAATAATTTTCCTCAGGTCGTGAGTTATTTTTGGTGACGGTGTGAATATGTCTTTTAAGGCTCCGCAACCGGGCTCGAAAAGAAGAAGATGGAGAGATACGAAATTACAAATGTTAGAGGAGAGCGCTAACATTTACAGCGACAAAATCGATGCGAAAATTGCGAAAATGTTTAATAAAACACGACTCGTTTAAAATAGAGCAAAAATCTCGCGGGCATTGTCTTAAACAGCATTTAAAGAAACACTGTGATTTTTTTATCCATATAACTTGTAAAATAACTGAAACAAACATGTTTATAATAATTTTTGGAGCATTCTTTGCGATTGTTTTCTATCGAGGGAATTTTAAATAATTTGCGTTTCGGCGCAGGCAATGTCTAGATATTATCTTCAAGAATAACATATTATTTTTTTAAGAGCTTTAAAACTTGACGTGCTTGGGAGATATGTAAGAAATCGGTAGAAATTCGTCGGTAGGGTTGCGGGGCCTTAAGGAACTGAGGTAAAGGAAGTTCTGGGAAGGAAAAAAGCTATGATGGGTAGGTAGGAATCTAGGGGTCAGTGTTTCCAGGAGTGACGGATGTATGAATTCATCCCTCCCACTGCGGTGCAAGGCGATAGGTCGAGATAGTTCGACTGCAGAGGTCAAAGGGTCTCAAATGCTGTTCTTGTCCTACGATATTATAAGGGGGCATTTATTAATTACGTGAGTTCAAAAAGGGGGGGGGGGGTCCAACACGATAAGTTTTAAAGCTCTTAAAAAAATATATGTTATTCTTGAAGATAATATCTAGACTTTGCCCGCGCCGAAATGAAATTATATAAAGTTTCCTCGATAGAAAAAAATCGTAAAGTATGCTCCAAAAATTATTATTAACAAGTTTGTTTCAGTTATTTTACAAGTTATATGTATGAAAAAAATCACAGTGTTTCTTTAAATGCTGTTTAAGACAATGCCCGCAAGATTTTTGCTCTATTTGAAACGAGTCGTGTTTTATTAAACATTTTCGCAATTTTCGCATCAATTTTTTCGCTGTAAATGCTAGCGCTCTCCTCTAACATTCGTAATTTCGTATCTCTCCATCTTCTTTTCGGGCCCGATTGCAGAGCCTCAATAAGTATTTCTGTTCTTCGTTCTCGAGTTCTACAGCTTGGCTGCGGAAAAATTTGCCGGTTTGTGTTTCCTCCCTTTCAAGACCCATATTCACTCCTGCCTCTCCTGAGAGTTAAAAATAGTTCCTATATAAATCATAGATATACCTTTAATGTTACTGTGCTCTGTTTCTCTCACTAATCCCTGGTTCTTTGTCCTCGCCTTTGATCGTGTCTAGTGAGTCTCAAGTCTAGGAGCACCTGTGTAGCACTTTGGGCAGGTGACCTTATAAGTCCACTGTGTTCCCTCTCACTCGGTCACCGGCCACCAGCCACCAGCCGATTAGTGGATCAACTCTTACTTTTAAGTGCGCCAAATTAAAACCACTAATCGGAGAAGAAACGTAAGAAAAAACTCGCCACCTCTTACCGGATTGGTACCTACTTCTTTTCGGTTTTGGCAAGTGGCGTAGCCACAGATTTACGTGATCCGGGCCAATCTCAATAATAAAAATAATTCATCTATATTGCCTGTTTTTTTGGTAGATCACCTCAAACGCGCTATAAACGAAATAACAAGACCTATATGTTTGCAAATACATACCTTGTAAAATTAACTTTCACTCGCTCACAATTAATGTATTAGGAGGTTCATATTTACCTATGTATATATACTTTTTTACTATAGCTCCACACAGGGGCCCTGAGAAAAATTTACTATTTTACCTTTGTTATCTTCGGGGATGCTGTGGGGAGGGTCTCTTAAAGGGAAGGAAGGAGAGAAAGTTCTGGGCATGGCGGGCGAAAAAATACTCGACTAATATTTATTATGCATTTTTTAAACTTTCGCAGGTAGGACTCACTTTGTGGTTGTACATATAGTTTGTCAAATAATAGTAGAAAATATATGAGGGCGCCACTGTTGTTCAAATGGCAATACTAAACACATAACTCATGGTGTTAAAGTAAAGCTGTGTAACCTACATTTTTATAAAAAATTAAAAAGGCACAATAGTGGAAAAAATATTTTTTCATTGCAGTATAGATACCCGCCGTCTCAAAATTAGAATTGCGTATAGGTTAACATGATGAAGAATAACTAATAATGTAATAATTGCTCACATTTATTTAATACTAGCTAAAGTACCTAGCGTTGCCTGGGCTTTAGATCATGTCTCTAATTTTAGATCTGAATATATTTAACTCATTCAGATCTAAAAGTAGTGTTACTAAACTCACCATTAGTGATTCTTCCTTTCTATCTATTGTTAAATTCAAATTTATGTCATGAAGAAAAAATGTTTTTTAAAATGGTTTACTGTGTTCTATACATTCAGTGTCATTGCACTTCAAAAAAATATTTGACAGTTAAATTGGTATTGCCAATCTACAAATTTAGTAGTTCAAGTTTTTATATTTTCTACTCTTTTTTGACAGACTATAATTATGATTCGGATAAAAAGTACTTAATTTGAAATATAAGTAAAATAAACAACTGGTTTCGGTTCAACCTAAACCTTCCTCACGGCTGTATCTATTTATACTAACATTAATACAGAATAAGAAACGTAGAAGAGTGAGAGAGAACATCAGCTATTGTGGGGGGAATCAGAAGGGCATCATGTCTAAGTTATCCAATTTATTAAGTAAATGTTTTTTTTTACAGTGATTATTTATAGAGCTTCTAGAATCTGTTTAACTCAAACCGGTTAGTTTTTTTAAATTTTATTTATATACTTGGTGGTGTTAAAGTAAAGTATTTTTTTATCCAATTATTTTTTATTTATTAAAAGTAAAATTGTATTTTTAATTAAAAAATGCGATTTGTCGTACCTACCCCCGGCTGGTTTATCCGTGGGAGCCTGAACACGGTATATTGCCAAGCCCCGTGTCACTGCCCGCATCCATGCAACAACTGCGCTACACGATACTAGAGGAATATAAAGAAAACCATCTTAACCCAGGCCTCTTGTAGTAAAAAAGTAATATCTTTTAAAGACAGGATCCCAGGCGCTTGCCCACCACTCCCTCGCAGCATCTACGCCACTGCTGTTTCACCTGGAATGTTACCAGCTAAAAATAATGTTTGCATAATTTTTTTTTTGGTATTGCCCTATTTAAAAAATACCGTAAAAGCAACACTAGCTCTATTATACGATTATTCTTGCCTGAAATAGTCTGTATGCAAATCGGTTTTATATTATTTATCGATTTCAATTTCAATATTTTAATTCTTCTATTATAATATATTCAATACAATTAACTATCGAAACCGTTCGGTTGTATTTATTAGCAACACGTTCGTATACAGTTAGGCTTTTTCGTTGGTTTTGTTGTTTTACCGTTTATCTTAAATATATAAACTTCTCGTGTCACGGTGTTTGTTACCATACTCCGCCGAAACGGCTGGACCAATTTTGATGAAATTTTGTGTGCTTATCTGGTAGGTCTGAGAATCGACCAACATATATTTTTCATACCCCTAAAAGTAAAGGGTGTTCCACTCCGAAGAAAATTATTTTCCCCATACATTTTGTATGGAACAAATTCTCCTATTTTGAAAGAACTGCAGCAATATTGTAAGGGGTATAACATTGAACTGTGAACCGGGGGAGGGGGGAGGGGGGAAAGGTACTCAGGAAGGGGGGTTAGCGAGACGGGGGAAGGGGAGAAGTGGAGTGGGGAGAGGGAGAGGGAACGCGAGAGGGGAAAGGATACGCAGGGAGAAACAATTTAGATCAAGGTATGGTATACGCAGGGAGAAACAATTTAGATCAATTCAGCTAATAAGTTGACAACAGTTTTTGATTCTGAGGCGGTACGAAGTTCGCCGGATCAGCTAGTAACTCTATATTATTCTGTTTTCTACGTGCTTTAATGTGAATACCGCACAAGAGTCCCAACTACGCCTATCCACCGCATATATCCAGTAAGACTATAGCATCCTCAATTTTCAATTAGGGTGGGGGGTATGAGTACTGTCGCCCCGTGAACCATTTTTTTTTTACATTAGCTCCACGCAGGAGGCCCTGAGAAAAATAATTCCCCTCAGGGCCTACGTCATCTTTGGGGATGCTGTGTGGACGGTCTTTTTAGGAAAGGAAGGAGAAGAAGTTCTGGGAAGGAAAAGGGTATTAGTGGTGGGTAAGAATCTGGGGGTCAGTGTGTCCAGGTGTGACGGACGTATGAATCCATCCCTCCCACTGTAGTGCAAGACCATGTTTCGAGAGAGAACGGCTGAAGAAGTCCAAAGGGACTCCCTCAAACATTTTCTCCTGATCCGGCCTGCCATGCAGCTGGTGGGCTGATCCATCCGCCGCCAAGACCCGGATAAACCTCACGCCATGAATCCGGACACTCCTGCTAAGTCACCGAACGTAGCGAACCACTTGGGGCGATTTAGAGCAGAGGTGTTGGTTATCCAATAAATGACTCCCGGGGCGGCGGTACCCATATCCGTCTCCCAAATTGATTACCATCCTTGGGTTACATTTATTGGATTACCAGCACCCCTGCCGTAAGTCACCCTAAGTGGTTCGCTAAGTTTGATGATTTAGCAGGGGTGTCCGCTACCCGGGTTCATGGGGTGAGGTTTGTCCGGATGTTGGCGGCGGATGTGTCTGCCCATCATCTGCGTGAAAGGTCGGATCCGGTGAGACTAGTTGATGAAGACCTTTGACGTTGTAAGAAATCGGTAAAAATTCGGGAAGCGGCGGCTTAAATAAGATTGACTTTCGAACGCCGAGATTTGAACCCCGCGACTTCCAAATTCGCAATGCGGAGCCTCGCCCCTCGACCACGGAGGCCGTCAACGTGTTTTCAGACAAGCAATAATAATAACAATTTTGTAATCGCACGTTTCCTATTACTAATTATATTTTACCATAATACGAAAGTTAACGTAGATCTATCTCGCTGTTGTAGTCTATTGTTATATTATTTCATTCAATCTTCACGTTATTAACACGATCCTATCTGCTACGACACCGCGACCCGTGACTGAAATTCGCCGAGCACAATGTCCGAACATTTAATAGTGTTCAAATTAAAAGGACATTTCACGAACATTCGCCCAACTCGCTCGGCTCGTTGAAGCTCGCCGTCACGTAACGTTGAACTTCCACGTTTTTATTATTATTGTGCAGTCTTAACCGCAATTTCAAGTAATCATTTTATAATAGAAAAATTCTTATAAAGGAAATGCTATCCATGTCGTGCCCTTTGCAACAATTTGAAATATATTTTTTTAAATTAATGTAAACATTTTAGTTTTTTTTTTTTATTATTGTGACAGCTGTTTCGGCTTCTAAGTCCTTTTTAAAACTGTGTTTAGGCCACTTTGAGACGACTTATTTATATGATTTTATTTATCCTAGATTTGGAAGTACATTTCCAGAGTGGAAGATACTATTAGTATCGCCCTGGTGTAAGACCACCATTCAGAATTGAAACGTTGCTTGAAAATGGCTTTAGCCGTGTTTAGTGACCAGATCTGAATAGCCAGGTACTTCCCAACCTTCCTCTTCCCCACCTCCTTCCCCTCCCCACTACCTTCAGCCTCACAACATACCCTAATTGGGGATGCCATAGTCTCACTGGCTCCAGACGGGAGCAGTTGAGATTCTTGTGCGGTATTCACTGTAAAAAAAGAAATTAAAAAAAACATTATAGATAATCTATTGTCGCAATTATTTTTTGTCAGTAAATCGGTTTAACCATGTAATAAAGTATTTTAGGTAGCATAAAAATTTTAATTTGTCGGGGATAAATAGAATCGTATAAATAAGTCGTCTCAAAGTGGTTTAACCATAGTTTAAACCACTGTAAGCTAAAACAGCTGTCACGCTAATAAAAATCTAAAATACTTAACAATCTCTACATATTATAAATTAAAGTCCTCCCTCGCGTCTGTCTGTCTGTTCGCGATAAACTCAACGACTAAACGGATTTTCATGCGGTTTTCATCAATAAATAGAGTGATTCATAAGGAAGGTTTGAGTATATAATTTGTGAAGGTTTTGTGTAAATTGGTTGAAATATATATTTAAAGGAGAATGTCTGTATGTGGTGGACGAGCGGGATGGCAAGCGGATGGTTTGGATTTGATTTGTATGCAAATTAACAGATGGCGGTGGTTATAGAGATTGAGTAACGATACAGTAGATGGCGTTGTGTTTCGTTAGCCACAGCAAAGCGTGTCCGGGTCAGCTGGTACACATTATTTCACAATTTGGAAGGCGGATATTGGCACCGCCGCCCGGGAACCATTTTTTGGTTAACCAACACCCTGCCATAGTCACTCCATGTGGTTCGCTACGTTTACTGACTTAGCAAGGGTGCCCGGGTTAACGGGATGAGGTTTGTCTAAGTTTTGATGGCGAATCCGTTTGTCCACTTATTGCGTTGGTGGACCGGTTCGGAAGATACAGGTTGGGAAGACCTAACCTTGACCTCTCCAGCTAGACTCTCTCGGCCTATCGCCTTGCACGCAGTGGGATGGATGGATTCGTACGTCCGTCACTCCTGCACAGATTGACCCCCAGATTCTTTCCATCTCTCATACCTTTTTCCTTTCCAGAGCTTCCTCTCCTTCCTTTCCCCAAAACACCCTCAACACAGCATCCCCAAAAATGACGGACTCCAGATACTAATGTCTACAGCCTGTATGTCGGACGAATATCTACAGCTCATATGTTGAACTAATATCTACGAACTTCAGAGTGTTGACTAATATCTACAGAGCCAAGGTCGGACGAATATCTATGACGGTCCCAGTGTTGACTAATATCTACAGAGCGTAGGTTGGACTAATCAGCTTAATGTGTCCAATAGTCCGATATTAGGGATTTTTACATACATACTTACATAAATTAAGTTTTTTAAACTGCATACGCCATATTACGTTATTCCAATATGCTATACATAATTGCAAATCCAACCTCTGCCAGTGCTGTAGATATTCGTCAACACTTTGGTTCTCATAGATATTAGTCAACAGTTTGAGCTGTAGATATTCGTCAACACTTTGGTTCTCATAGATATTAATTCGATTTTTTCAGCTTTTGGAATTCCTGTAGATATTAGTAGACGCCTCCAAAATGACGTAGATCCTGTGGGATTTTATTTACAGGGCCTCCTATGTGGAGATAACGTAAAAAAATTATATGTGCAGTTCACACGCGGTAGTAGTAGAATCTTCAAAAAACTAAACTTCGAGAGAATGAGACGAATGCAGAGTAGGATAATTGTGAGTTTATTTATTATAATATTGTTATTTTACATTTTATTCTACGAAGAAGCACCGCACAAACAAGATACCGATTAGTCTGTCCAGCGGCGTAGCGAGGGGGGGCGGCGAGGGGGACCGTCCGCCCCGGGTGCCACCCGACAGGGGGGGGTGACATTCGACCGTGGAAAAAAATTACGAAGGATATTGTCACTAAAGTTTGTATACATGAACACGGTCTGTTATGGTGGGTGTATGTCACGGGGGGGTGACACCACGCCCCGGGGGGTGACATCCGCCCCGGGTACCACTCATGCTAGCTACGCCACTGGTCTATCTCATTCTCTCGCAGGCTAAACCCTATATATATGTTTGTCTCGTTTTCATCTAGTTTCAAATCACAACTTAGCTAAAGAAGTTTCACTTAAAATATATATAGGTATATATTTACATTACTGCATTCTAACTCTAGTAATAATAACAACTTTTCTACAGAAGTATTTAACCTTGTGAAGATGGAAATTAAATGCACGTTAAATCTGTGTAATAAAAAAATCTTCCATTAGCGCTGGCGCATATTCAATCATAAAGATTAATTTAATTGCCTGAAATTCGTAGTCGTAATTACTCCGGAATTCATCACGATTTTGAAAGTAAAATAGACACATAACATTACCATTACAAGGCATCTTCCTTCAAATTGTTTTAGCACAAAACAATGAGAACACATCGCTCAACTATAATCAAGTGGGAATGTACGTCAATCAAGCTAATATTTGTAAGTTTCGTCAAAGTTTTTACTTGGAATTACACCATATATTACAGTTAAACACCGATGGTATCAACTTGTTGTGAATGTGATAATATTAACGTATTTAATGACTTCAGATACTAATATGTACAGCCTGTATGTCGGACGAATATCTACAGCTCATACGTTGGACTAATATCTATGAACTTCAGAGTGAGGACTAATATCTACAGAGCTAAGGTCGGACGAATATTTATGACGGTCCCAGTGGTGACTAATATCTATGGAGCGTAGGTTGGACTAATATCTACAGAGGGCAGCTGAGCAAGAGGTTGTACGAAAAACCATAAATTACTTCAATTACGTAATTACGTAAAGGCTTAAACGTTTAAAGTACTACATGAAGTTTTTGCATAATATTACGTATTTTGCTGTTTAGGAGGACAATAATTTATTGAACAAACATGGAGGTCATAATACAAAGATTTTTTTTTTCGAAATACACGGCACCACAACCTAACCTAACCTAACTGACATAGAAATGGTCATGGTAACAGACTAAATGATTTAGAAGCACTCGAAATAAAGAAAGCTGTTAAAACAAAAACCCAAATCCTTAATAATCAGCTAAATGTGTCCAATTGTCCGATATTAGGGATATTTACACACATACATACATAAAATAAGTTTTTTAAACTGCATACGCAATATTACGTTATTCCAATATGCTATACAATACATGATTGCAAATTCAACCTCTGCCAGTGCTGTAGATATTCGTCCACACTTTGGTTCTCATAGATATTAGTCAGCAGTTTGAGCTGTAGATATTCGTCCTCACTTTGGTTCTCATAGATATTAGTCAGCAGTTTGAGCTGTAGATATTCGTCCTCACTTTGGTTCTCATCGATATTAGTCAGCAGTTTGAGCTGTAGATATTCGTCCTCACTTTGGTTCTCATAGATATTAGTCAGCAGTTTGAGCTGTAGATATTCGTCCTCACTTTGGTTCTCATAGATATTAGTCAGCAGTTTGAGCTGTAGATATTCGTCCTCACTTTGGTTCTCATCGATATTAGTCAGCAGTTTGAGCTATAGATATTCGTCCTCACTTTGGTTCTCATAGATATTAGTCCGATTTGTTCAGTTTTTGGAATTCCTGTAGATATTAGTAGACGCCTCCTATTTAATCACACAGACCTCAACCGTATTTTGTCAGAGGGTCAAAATATTTCCATTTTACAATATAAGTAAAAAAATATTAAATTTAAGTAACCCCTGACACAAAAAAAATGATGCCATGAAACGCCTGAACAGATTTTTCATTAATTGTAGCTAAGAAACATCTCGATCACGTCAGATTTCAAACAAAAAAAACCCATCATAATCGGTCCATTCGTTTAGGAGCTACGATGCCACAGACACGTCAAAATTATAACACCTTTCCTTGCGTCGGGGGTTAAAAATACAAGTAAGTAAAATTTTCAAAAATTTAAGCAACTCCCCAAACAAAAAAGAGCTGATGACCTTATAACGCCTGAACAAATTTTCATGAATTTGTAGCTAAGAACCATCTCGATCACGTCAGCAGCTTTCAAACAAAAAAACGCATCATAATTGGTCCATTCGTTTAGGAACTACGATACCATATACACACACACAGACAGACAGACACACAAAAAGTCAAACTTATAACGCCGTTCCTTGCGTCGGGGATTAATAAATGGAATATTTCTAAACGTATCCGAAAACTAAAAACTGTTTTCGAAAGATGATAAAATACACCTTTCATAGACATCCAAATGGATAGACAAGAAGTTGCAGATGAGGGGTAAAACCAAACTATGGAGTGCGAAGGGGGAAAGATGACTGTTATTCGTTGAATAATCAATCTGACAGTATATAGGCATCTCGCATTACAATATCACCATTTAGTTCTTAAAAGCAAAATCTGCTTTGAATGAATAGACCTTTTTTACATGGGAGCGCGAATTGCTTGCCACGTTAATAACATATTTGCTAAGGCCAAATGCTCGCCCCAAAAAGACTCACCCCAATACACATAGCAATATTTTGTTGCCTTGTTTAGTTAAAACACTTTTACAAATGTTTCATAATTTACTTACCCCTGTAACCAGCGACGAGCACATTGGAGAACCGCCCACATTCGCTATGTGCACATTGATATGTAGATATTTTGTATAGCACAAGCTGCCGTTATTTGGTTAAATGTATGGATGATAGCTTCTCGCTGTTCACGGCAAGAATGATGACGTCACACATTTTAGATTCAAGCGAGGCTATATCCCCTCCCCATGGAGCGAGCCGGTTCCAAGGAGGAGCTTCAGCCGGCGCCATGTGGAGGGGGAAATAATACGTTTTTATCACTTAGGGCAGGTCCAGATATATTCATATGTCCGTGACACCTTTAAATTTTATAAATCCAAATAAATATATCATTTTCAAAGTGTAAAAATATTACATGCAAACATAAAATAGTTTAGAAAATGGCACACCTTATGTTTTTTTCTAAAATTACCTACTGATAAAAAAAACATGTACGTATTTTATTAGACCATTGAATTATAAACATTTTTGTCATCTTTTTTTTTGTCGTTCCTAAGAAAAAAATCCTGATGTATAAAAATGTTTTTCAATTTCAGATCCTACACTTTGGTTTCTTAAAGGTGTATATTTTACTTCTTTTGGTGTTAGTTTTTGAATTTGAATATTAAGCGTGTTGTTTTTTCTTTATTTATTTATATCTATATATATATTACAGTTTTTACCTTATTATAAACATCTTTACATAAAATATTTTGAAAAAAAAAGTTTTTACATTTTAATATTTCATTTCATTATGTTGGGTGTAAGGTAGGTTTGAGAAGGTGAAACTGTTGGTTGGTAATATTGTATGTTTCGTGAACACCTCACTAGGAGAACCTGTGCTGAGGTGTTTACGTGTTTATGATTAAGTGTGACAAGTACAGGTATTTATGTGTGGTAGTAGAAAGTTAGTTTTTTTATCTTCTTTTTTTACATTTTAATGATAATTGCACATTGAATATTTAGAAGAAAAAAAAAAAACGTATAAGGTATATATAGTTCCATACAAACGAAGTATTGAAAATCCGTAAGTCTAAGCTTCTTTCTAACCGCGTTTACATCATATTTCTCACTACGATAGTAAGTGAGATACAATGATTTCTATGAGACCTATACGAGTTGTTCCGAAAACCGAATAAATAGATCTTGAGGGTTAATGACAATTTTAATTATTCGGACGCACGGACACCCCCACAATACATTTCTAGTACCACATCTCTTCAGTGCATGGAAATGAGAATTTCGGACACTTTTCCAATAACCTCGCAAGTCACATTTTTATTAGAAATCGCCATGCCCGATTTGACCACAGGGTTTTTTTGAAGTGGGTGTACCGGTAAAATAATGTTCGATATAAACAATAATTCTAGACAAAAAACCTTTGAATTAATCCGAGTAAGAAATAAAATAATCGTGACGTTATTGTGCTTGAAGCTATGGCGATGATTTTGCTCTGATAGTCCGGGAGCCCACAACACATAATCCTACGTCATCTAAAAAAACCTATTGGTTCCGAAAATTGACGTTCAGAAAAACTGTTCTGCCCGGGTGTCAGCCTGTTAAAAACAACTAACTAAAAATTACAGGTGTGCTGTTCACTCGCGAAAGAAGTGTAATCTTCATAAAACTAAAGTAGACAAGAGTGGAGAGGCTACAAAGCACCGCACAAAAAGGACACCGATTATTCTATTCTATTCATTCTCTCGGGTCTAGGCGGTGGATGCATCTGCCCACCAGCTGCGTGGCTATCCTGATCGGGAGAGACTGGTTGAGGGAAATAAAAAAAAAAACTTGAATGTCTCATAACAATCGTTGCGTCTTCCTTGCTATCATAGTGAAAATCTTGCCCTGCACCACAGTGGGAGGGATGGATTCGTACGACACTGATATCCGACCCGCCCCGCACACCTTTTTCCTTTCCAGAACTCCATCTCCTTCCTTCCATCAAAAGACCCTCCACACAGCATCGCCAAAGATGACACAGGCCCAAAGAGATCTTTACTTCAGGGCCACAAGTAAGGAGCTAATGTAAAAAAATCAGAGTGTGCAATTCACACGCGGTTGAAGTGAAACCATCATAAAATTAAAGTAGATAAGAGTCGAGAGGCTACGAAGCACCGCACAAAGAGGAGACCGATTATGCTATTTCATTCTCTCGCAGGCTAAATATTACACATGTACGTGTTTGTCTATTTTTCAACAAGTTTTAAATCACAACCGTGCTGAAGAAGTTTACACTTAAAAAAAACGAGTGTGCTTTAGACCACACGACTGAAGTAAATCTTCTTTAGCTCGATCTATATTATAGGAAGAGAAAAAGAAAATATGCGCGCGCACTGCTCTCTTTTGCTCCTACAGGGTGATACAGACAATAGGCCTGCACTGTGTCTTAGATATACGAAACGTAACTGGCTATGAGAGAAATAACATGTGTGCTCGCATCTCTCTCTCTTGCCCCTACAGTAATGTACGAAACGTAACTTTCTCTCTTTCTATCTTCACTAACGTATATCTTCCTTTCAACTACCGTTCGCCTCGCTTTTTGTAACGCTCTCGTCACGCATTCACCAGCTTACTCCCCAAGTCAAGCGTGCCTAAAGAAGTTTTACTTCAAAAATTGTGTGCATCCGATGACGCTGGATTATGTTTTGTGTTGTGGGCTCCCGGTGTACAACTCGTGTGGGAGAAAATGGTTATTTTGTGGGAAGAGAATAGACATATCCATTTGTTTATGTGTTCGCGTGTTAATCCATTAATTTAATGGTTATTTGAACACAAACTTGGTAATCGCCTGATGGATGTGAACTTTACTTTATTAGCGTCATTTCCAATTTAACTACCTTTTGTTTCAACCTACGTTTAATGTTAATGGGGAATTTGTCTATTCTTCCATTTCAATAAACAAATTTGCATGACAATCTATGTTTTTGAAGTGGAAACTTCTTTAGCACCGTTGCGATTTGAAATTCGATGAAACGAAAAATAGCGACACTGAAAAGAGACAAACATTCATCTACAATATATACAAGATTTAGCCTGCGAGATAGTATAATGAGGTCTTCTCATTGTGCGCGGCTTCGTATCCTCCCCATTCTTGTCTACTTCAGTTTTCTGAAGGTTTCAGTTCTACCGCACGTAAATTGTACACTGTATATTTTTTTTAATGTGAATACTGCACAAGAGTCCCAACTGCTCCCATCTGGATCAAGTGAGACAATGGCATCCCCACACGTACGTATGTTGTGAGGCTGAAGGTAGTGGGTAGGGGAAGGCGATGTTAAAGAGAAAGGTGGGGAAGTTCCTGGCTATTCAGATCTGGTCGCAAAACACGGCTAAAGCCATTTCAAGCAACGTTTCAATTTTGAATGGTGGTTTTATTCCAGGGCGATACTGAGAGTATCTTCCACTCTGGAACGTGCCACAATTATACTACATATTATTTTTAATGAAATAACACGAAATAACACATAGAAATCAAATGAAATTTATTTACGCACGTCGGATGCCGCTACCTTCGGATTGCGAGTCAAGAGCCTTACCCCTCGAAATGAAGAGTGGTAAAAGAATCTAATCTATCTATTTTATATATTGAGCGTCCAGTTGATTAGCCAGATATCTCCAAATATTAATTTTTGAGATATTAAGAAAGCAATATTCGAATTCTGGGAGGCGGGAATGGGTACCGCCGCCCCGGGAGCCTTTATTGGATGACCAACACCTCTGCCATAGGTCACCCCAAGTGGTTCGCTACGTTTGGTGATTTAGCAGGAGTGCCCGGGTTCTTGGGGTGAGGTTTGTCTAGGTCTTGGAGTTGGATGACCAGGACACACTGAACCTCAGATTCCTACCCACTCCTTAAACCCTTTTCCTTCCCAGAACTCTCCACTCCCCCCTTTCCTTAAAAAAACCCTCCACACAGCATCCCCAAAGATGACATAGGCCTTGAGGGAAATTATTTTTTTCAAGGCCTCCTGTGTGGAGCTCATGTAAAAAAAAAACTTTTCTTTGTTTTACATATTAAATATGCTATAAAATAACAATGGGAGGCATAACGGTCCGGTGCACCAGTACTGCATTTTGAAATATCCTACTGGTGACCCAGAAAACGTCAACATTTTGTTTAATTCACTTTAATTCACAAGTTTTTGTGCGTTATAATTGATTTAGTTGGGTAAATGAGTAATCTGAGTATTGTACCAGATAGTGGGTAAACTTTTACATGTAACTAAATACTCAACACAAATTACGTTTCCTCGACTAGCGTTCCGGAGGTCGCGGGTTTTAACCCCGGCGAATGCAACTAAATTTTATTTATTTAAACTTTATTAGTAAAATCTCAAATTATAATACTTAATTAAATGAAGACAATATTAGCGAAACTCAATCGAAAATCTGGAGACAGAAAAATCAGAAAAAGATATTGGCTCCGCTGGGACTCGAACCCAGGACCCTTTGCTTACATGGCAAGTGCTCTACCTATTGAGCTACTGAACCCATATCAAATTCGGTCACTTTTAACTGTATCATCCTTGGTTAGGTCTTAGTCGAAGTATGATACAGTTAAAAGTGCTCTACCTAATGAGCTACTGAACCCATATCAAATTCGGTCACTTTTAACTGTATCATACTTGGGTAGATCTTAGTCGAAGTAATGGGTTCCGTAGCTCAATCGGTAGAGCTCTTGCCATGTAAGCAAAGGGCCCTGGGTTCGAGTCCCAGCGGAGCCAATATCTTTTTCTGATTTTTCTGTCTCCAGATTTTCGATTGAGTTTCGCTAATATTGTCTTCATTTAATTAAGTATTATAATTTGAGATTTTACTAATAAAGTTTAAATAAATAAAATTTAGTTGCATTCGCCGGGGTTAAAACCCGCGACCTCCGGAACGCTAGTCGAGGAAACGTAATTTGTGTTGAGTATTTAGTTACATAGTTTCACAGAGTTTCGCTAATATTGTCTTCATTTAATTAAATTTTATTTGATTAATTTGAGTTTTTTCACAATTTAATAATTTTAAAATAATATGAGGTGTATTTGCGGCACGTTCAGTTTTAAGACCACCATTTAGAATTGAAAAGTTGCTTGAAATGGCTTTAGCCGTATTTGGTTACTATATCTGAATAGCTAGGTATTTCCCCACCTACAATCTTCCAGTCAATCCAAGAAAGATTCAATTCAAAGGACTGTACCATCAAATACGTGATTTCAACAACTCCCCCATTTTTCCAAAAAATATTTTTTATTAGAATAGGTCATTGTTCCGTTCCTTCTCACCTGCTTAACTCCTCAGATTATACTTTTGTATTCTGAGCATTGAGTCATCCAGGAGTTCTTTGGTCTTCCTCTGGATGACTGTCGATGAAGCTCCATAGACATTACCTGCTTCACTTTGTGGTTTGGTGGTCTCCGTCTTATGTGCCCATACCATCTCAACTATCGTTCCTCCAGCGTACTAAGTACGTCCATGACATCCAGACCACCACGAATGCTTTAACTTTTAATCCTATATTTTAGAGATACTCCTACCGACTATCTAAGCATTCGCATTTCTGCTGTTTCGAGTTGCCTAGAGCAAGAGTTGTACATAATCCAGCATTCGGAGACATACATTATCGCAGATCTAATAATAGTCTGGTATGTCTCTCCTTTAAGTCTTATGGACTTTTTCGGGTCACACCATAGACATCCAAATGGATAGACTAGAAGGTACAGATGAGGGGTAAAACCGATCTATGAAGGGCGAAGAGGGGAAAGATGAGGGAAAAATCAATCTGACAGTATATAGGCATCTCGCATTATAATATCACCATTTAGTTCTTAATAGCAAAATCTGCTTTTGAACGAATAGACTTTTTACATGGGAGCGCGAATTGCCCGCCACATTATTAACATATTTGCGTAGTCCAAATGCGGCAAAGGAAAGTTCGCCCCTTTTCACAAAGGAATATTTTGTTGCCATATTTAGTTAAGACACTTTTACAAATGTTTCATAATTTACTTACCCCTGTAACCAGCGACGAGCTCACGGAGAACTGCCCACATTCGTTATGTCCACATGTTTTAGGGTAGGTATAATATATGATAATATATAATGTATAGCACAAGCTATCGTTTTGCCGTGTTATTTCGTAAAATGTCAAATCGGCGCTGGTCAGGACAAGAATGATAACGTCACATTTTTTAGATTCAAGCGAGGCTCTCGTGAGCCGAGCCGGCTCCATGGAACCGTTATGGGGAGGGGGAAATAATACGCTTTTAGCACTTAGGGCAGGTCCAGATATATTCATATGTCCATGGGTCACACAAGATTCCTGTTACTGATCTAAATTTCATTTTTCTGGACTGGAACCAAAAAATTCTAAGTCAGTTGTGACATTGGTTTCCATTCAAATCTACGCGGAAGGCATTTCTATTGTATGTTATTAACTATTCAGCATGTATATATCATAGCACCTGTGTATTTACCTTATCTGCATAGTGTCTGGTAGTATCTTTTGTGGTATAAACACATTATTATCTATGGTACAAGTAGTTATTATATGTATGGCTCCATTGGCGGTGTTTGTCTATGGTCCAACGAATCCAATTCCTTTCACCGCCGTCATGCCCTGCTGCTGCAGTCTCATATTATTTGATATTGGATCGATCAGACGTTACCAACTTGTAGCAGTCCATTCTTGTTTATTTTCAATCAGATAACATTCATTTTTTACCTTTTGTCACTTTTGGACACATTGCCCCAAATTTCTAGCCACCCCTCATTTTTTTCCTTCCCAGAATTTCCTCTCCTTCCTTTTATTTAAAAAGCTCCAGAAGCAGATGACATCGGCCTGAGGGATTTTTTTCCGCAGGGCGGTGTGGAGCTAATGAATAAAAGGATGTCTAGAGATTTCTGCTCTATTTAAAATAGGCGAATATGCGAGCGAAGCCGGCGGAAAAAGCTAGTCTTTACCAAGTATAACATGAAGTCGCTCACGCTGTATGTGCGCATAGATCTTTTAAACTACGCGACGGATTTTCTTGTGGTTTTCTTTCACCAATAGAGTGATTCATGAGAAAGGCTTTTAGGTATATAATTTGTCAAGGTTTTGTGTAAATTGGTTGAAATACATAATTTTTTTTTTTTTTACATTAACTCCACACAGGAGGCCCTGAGGAAAATAATTTCCCTCAGGACCTATGTCATCTGGGATGCTGTGTAGAGGGTCTTTTTGAGGAGAGGAAGGAATGAACATTGGTCTTGAAGAGACCCATGTTGCAGGAAGGAGGAAACACGGAGGCCGGCAAATCATTCCACAGCCGAGCTGTTGAACACAAGAACGAGTCGAAGAAACGACCCGTTCTCATGTGACAAAAACGTGTTTCCCGACTATGCACCGGTGCCGAAGGGATCAATGATGCTAGTTCCTCGGAGCATCTTCCATTGTAATACCGGTCGAACAAGGATACCATAGCAGTGCTCTAAAGATTGCAATCCGTCTGTTAAGATGGGAGAATCTATCAAACGGACTGCCCGTTTCTGCACAGATTCGAGGGTATTTTTCAGGTATTTTGGAGCTCCAGACCAGAGGTGGCTGCCAAATTCAACCGTGGGGCGTACTTGTGATTTGTACAAGGTTAGCAGTTGTGTACTATTAAAGCCCTGTACAGTACGCCCAGTTTTTGGGAGGCTAACTTTACTCTGGCTTCGATGGAGCCCCCATACCTGAGCTGGTCACTTAGGGTTACACCAAGCATATCAATGGAGGGCCTGTTCGGAAGATTGCTTCCGTTGAAAGAGACTAGATTTTCATTTCGATCCCTTTTAGACGTAATCAGACAAGATTGGGTCTTTGAAACATTAAATTCAACGAGATTATTTTTACCCCAAGAGAAAACACTCTCGAGTTAAACGCCAATAGCTGGCCAAGCGGCAGCAGGCAGCGGGCAGCGTGGTGTGGATTTGATTTAATGGATGGCGTTGGTTATAAAGGTTTCGTTAGCCACAGCATCGTGTGGCTGGGTCTGCTAGTTATACAATAAAACCATAACCGAAAATAGGCTCGTAAGTAGGTGATTTTGAATATTAAAGCAGTTTTTACGGGCTTGATAAATATATAATTTGTATAATAAACTAGCTGGTTCCCGGCATGCGTTGCTGTGCCATTCAATAAAGAATTGTTTCTCCCTGCGTGTCCTTTCCCATTCTTCGAGTTCCCTTCCACTTCCCCTTCCTCTTCCGCATCCCCTTCCCCTCTCGCGTTCCCATTCCCCTTCCCCCCCCCCCTTCCCCCGTCCCGCCCCCCCCCTCTTGATTTCCCCTCCCCCCGCCCAGGTTCCCCTCCCCCTCCCTGGTTCCCCTCCCCCATCTCTCCCTCCCTCCCGCTTTCCATAACAATAGCCGCTTCCTCGCGTGCCACCAATAGCTATTTTTTTATACAAATATCATAATGCCAGAGCTCACCTGAAGTTTTATAAAAACCTTGTCCTGACAGTAACGAACACAAAAAAAAATAATTATCCAATTTGGTGCAGTAGTTCGGAAGTTAAGAGGGCATTACCAGAGAAAGCCGGAAATACGTCATTTTCAAAAAAGTTTTTAGACGTATTGACTCTTTTCCACAAAAAATTATAAATGGATTTCGAAAGATTGTTCTTTTATCTAGTGAAGTTATGTAATAAATTTTTAGAATTTTTTTGAATTTTTAGTATAATAAGATTATTCCATAGGTCGTTGGCAGATTTGTTAAATTTTCAAAAAAGTTTTTGTATTATACCACACCCATTTCAAATAATGTAATCATGCAGTAAAATAAATCAATACATTATCTAGCAGAGTTATGTATTAGAATTTTAATTTTAGTTTCAATAAAATCATTAAAAAATATGTACGTACATGTGTTTCTTGTCGAAAATTGGTCCATTTGTGTATTTATTTGCGCACTTACAAACTAATATAT
Organism: Limnephilus marmoratus; assembly: GCA_917880885.1. NCBI lineage: Eukaryota > Metazoa > Arthropoda > Insecta > Trichoptera > Limnephilidae > Limnephilus > Limnephilus marmoratus. The sequence continues at coordinate 28,779,577 of OU862930.1, read as the reverse complement.
TTCAGATTTTTTTAACATTCTTATTAAATTTAGACATTATTGAAAAATGATAAATACTTATAATCAAAAAATAACTACAAAAAGTACACTATTTTAATAGTTTTATCATCACGCCTTTCAGCATTTTTGGATGAAGGTATAAATTAAAGCTAATTTGGATTGAAATAAATTCGATATTGAGTTATAATTTAAAAAAGCTGGTATGGAGAATAATTAATCTTTCTCATTGTAACCGCCCTGCACGATCGGAAGAACAACTTTCGACGAATTGTGGATTTTCGTCCGCTGGCTGGTTAAACGCTCTTAAGCAACACATTCAGCGATTCATTTTTATATTATCTGTAGATAGGCTTATCAAAAAAATGCTCATTTTTTTTAAAGACCAAAGCTGTTCTACTCGCAGAATTTAATTGACTAACTAACCATCACGCCGTTTCCCCGCAGGGGTAGGCAGAGAGGACGGACCGCCAAACATCCCGGTCTTGGCACACATTCCTTGCCTCGTTTACATTCATACAACGTCTCATACATTCTCTTCTATTATTCTGACTCTTGACATGGCCCGACTCAAGTATCTGATTCACTTGGTCGTGCCATGTCTTTCTTGGGCGTCCTCGACTTCCTCTACCATTCTCTACCATTTAATTGAAGTATCTAAAATATTTGTGTGCGTTCTAATTTTCAAACCATAACACATGATTTTGCAATGCTTCAACTTCAGTTCTTAATTCGAGTCACGGACAGCTGTTGTCCGTTTAAGCCGAGAAGGAAATGAGATAAGCCAGCAACAACATGAAAACGAAAGCAATTATCCAAGCGTTGCATTTTCGTAATGAAGAAAGCAAAGCGGTGCAGCGGAGAATTCGGAACAGGCGATAGACGGAAAAAATATAAACAAAACATCGCCATCGCTGCTGTAAGTGTAGGAATACAGGAAACAGAAGGTATCCGTGTTCATTATCAGCCACACGTAAATAATCGTTTTGTTTATTTGTTCGGCCGATGAACCTGATAAACTAACATTGAAAAAATAACAGTGCATGTTTGAAGACTTTCACTCATGTTCATTATTTAAGCTGCTGCTACCCGAATTTCTACGACTTCTTACATATCTCCCTTAAGGCTCTGCAACCGGGCCCGAAAAGAAGAAGATGGAGAGATACGATATTTACTTACTAGTAGGACACGACCTTACTCGACGCGTGGCAGTTTAGTACTAAAGTACTAGAAATCGAGTACTCTACAATTGTCTTGTTGTTGGCTTCCCAATTTGAGATTTCTACCTCGCGTCTAAAGTATGTAACGTCATTGCCTTCTACGAGATTTTTGCTCTATTTTAAACGATTCGTGTGGTGAGGTTTGTCCAGGTTTTGGCGGCCGATGCGTCTGTCCAACTGCCGTGTGGTGGGCGGGATCGAGAGATACTGGTTGAGGGAGGTCTTTTATCCTCTCCAGCCGGAATTTCTCGACCCATCGCCTTGCACCGCGGTTGGAGGGATGGATTCATACGTCCGTCACTTCTAGAGACACTGACCCTCAGATTGCTACCCACTCCTCAGACCTATTTCCCTCCCAGAACTTCATCTCCTTCCTTTCCTTAAAAAAACCCTCCACACAGCATCCCCTAAGATGACATAGGCCTTGAGGGAAATTATTTTTCTCGGGGCCTCCTGTGTGGAGCTAATGTAAAAACAAAAAAAAAAACGAGTCGTGTTTTATTAAACATTTTCACAATTTTCGCTTCAATTTTATCATTTAAAATATGACCGCGCTCTCTCCAACATTCGTAATTACATATTATCTCTCCATCTTCTTCTTTTTGAGTGGGGATACGGCACCTTAATGGACTAGCTGAAATTAACCCGGCGTTGCTCGGGTTAACCCGTCAAGTATTTTTATTTGGGTCTCATAGAAATCGCTGTGTCTCCCTTTCTATCATGGTTAGAAATATGGTCTAAACGGCGTTAGAAAGATCCATGCTTATATTCCTATATTCCTATATGCTTCCCTATATTCAAATCTAAAAGATAACCGCAAAATGATTAAAATTTACACCTTTATGACTCCAAGTTTTCGACCGCAATTCGAAAAAAAATGAAACTTTGAGAATTTTTTATTAATTATTTTTACATGTATTAATTATGTTATCAGTAATTTTAGTTATAAAAAACTTAATGAGGGCCATTTTTCAATTTTTTTTGTTGCATATTTTATATGTTTCAATAATTGTATGTTATTTTCTAATAATAAACGTATTTCATCACCTTTCCAAAACAGTTTTAAGTTTTCGGATACATTCAGAAGTATTCCATTTATTTGAATTTTATTGCAAAATGGAAATATTTTGACCCTGTGACAAAATAGGTCGAGATACGAGATCGAGTGCGCTGTCGTAAGGCGCCGCTACCCGAATTTCTACCGATTTCTTGCAAACCTCCCTTAAACATTTGAAGTTTTTAAGCTCTTAAAAAAGTATATGTTACTAGCTGGTACCCGGCATGCGTTGCTATGCCATTTAATAAAGAAATTGTTTCTCTCTGCATGTCCTTTCCCATTCGTCCCTTTCCCGCGTTCCCACACCGCCTTTCCTCTCCCCATTCCCCTCGCCCGCTTCCCCCTGCGTCCTGCGAACCTACCTCCCGAGTTCTCCCCTCCCGCATTCCATTAATTCAGTCCCGGTACATTCAGTTTTCAAACAGCTCGCGTGCCACCTATTGCATTTTTTATACAAATTTCATAATGCCAGAGGTCGTATAATGACGACCGCCGTAGTCCAGTGGCTAAGACTCTTGACTCACATTCCGGAGGTCGCGGGTTCGAACCCGGCATGCGCAAATAATTTTTATTTGATTAATTTGTGTTATTTCACAATTAATTAATTTAAAATAATATATAGTATATTTGCGGCATGTTCCAGAGTGGAAGATACTATCAGTATCGCCCTGGTGTAAGACCACCATTCAGAATTGAAACGTTGCTTGAAAATGGCTTTAGCCGTGTTTAGTGACCAGATCTGAATAGCCAGGTACTTCCCAACCTTCCTCTTCCCCACCTCCTTCCCCTCCCACACTACCTTCAGCCTCACAACATACCCCAATTGGGGATGCCATAGTCTCACTGGCTCCAGACGGGAGCAGTTGAGATTCTTGTGCGGTATTAACTGTAAAAAAAAAAAAAAAAAAAAAAAAAAAAGGTCACCAGTAGTTTTATACAAACCTTGTCCTGATCATAACGAACGCAACAAAAAAAGAATTTTCCAATTTGGTGCAGTCGTTCGGAAGTTATAAGCGTACATAGATATATAGATAGATAGATAGATATAGATAGATAGATTTTTTAAGATAATATCTAGACATTCGTCGCGCCGAAATGCAAGTTATATAAAATTCACTGGATAGAAAATAATCGCAAAGTATGCTCCAAAAATTATTATAAACACGTCTTTTTCAGTTATTTTACAAGTTATATGTATGAAATGTTGTTAAAAGTGTTTCTTTAAATGCTGTTTAAGACAACTTTCGCGAGATTTTTGCTCTATTTTAAACGAGTCGTATTTTATTAAACATTTTTACAATTTTGGCATCGATTTTGTCGCTTTAAATGTTAGCATTCGCAATTACATCTCTCCATCTTCTTCTTTTTTCGCGCGGTTGCGGGCATAACACAAAATATAGAGAATTACCGTTTAGAAATACGCGCTCATAAATTGATCTCACATGTTTATTCAACATTAAAAAGAAATAAGTGAAATGATACGATCATTAAAAGTGGTATGACACCAGTACTTACATAACACCAGAAAGAGAGATAATTTAATTCTGAGCGATTTACTCGAGAAATTCTAATGGGCGACTTACACGATGCTTTAAACCACATGTGGAATTATTATTTGGGTACACATATGAAAAATCTTAGCTTTACACGATCATTATCCCGCATTATAAATACATCGATAGCATAGAACACCATTCAAATATCTTAGTTTAATTTTTTTTAATCTTAATTTTTTCTCATTATATCTATTAAATTCAATATTGTATGCACGCACAGTTCAACAACACAAATCACTTTGCAACAAAGGCGAGCAATAGCCGATTTAACATTTATATACAGAATTTAAACAATAAAATAAACTATACCGAACTTCTTTCCCTAATTAATTTTAATTTAACATACATTATGGCCCCGCAACCGCGCACAAAAAGAAGAAGATGGAGAGATATGAAATCATGATTGTGATGATCAAATCGATCCGAAAATTGATAAAATGTTTAATAAAACATGACTCGTTTAAAATAGAGCAAAAATCTCGCGGGCATTATCTTAAACAGCATTTAAAGAAACACTGTGATTTTTTTCATACATATAACTTGTAAAATAACTGAAACAAACGTGTTTATAATCATTCTTAGAGCATACTTTGCGATTTTTTCAATCGAGGGAATTTTATATAATTTGCATTTCGGCGCGACGAATAGAATATCTTCAAAATAACACACATTTTTTTAAGAGCGTTTAACCAGCCAGCGGACGAAAATCCACATTTCGTCGAAAGTTGTTCTTACGATCGTGCACGGCGGTTACAATGAGAAAGATTAATTATTCTCCGTACCAGCTTTTTTAAATTATAACTCAACATCGAATTTATTTCAATTCAAATTAGCTTTAATTTATACCTTCATCCAAAAATGCTGAAAGGCGTGATGATAAAACTATTAAAATAATGTACTTTTTGTAGTTATTTTTTGATTATAAGTATTTATCATTTTTCAATAATGTCTAAGTTTAATAAGAATGTTAAAAAAATCTGAAATATATTAGTTTGTAAGTGCGCAAATAAATAATTTAATTTATACCTTCATCCAAAAATGCTGAAAGGCGTGATGATAAAACTATTAAAATAATGTACTTTTTGTAGTTATTTTTTGATTATAAGTATTTATCATTTTTCAATAATGTCTAAGTTTAATAAGAATGTTAAAAAAATCTGAAATATATTAGTTTGTAAGTGCGCAAATAAATACACAAACGCACCAATTTTCGCTAAGAAACACATGTACGTACATATTTTTTAATGATTTTATTGAAACTAAAATTAAAATTCTAAAACATACGTTTGCTAGATAATGTATTGATTTATTTTACTGCATGATTTTATTATTTGAAATAGGTGTGGTATAATACAAAAACTTTTTTGAAAATTGAACAAATCCGCCAACGACCTATGGAATAACCTTATTATACTAAAAATTTAAAAAAATTCTCAAAATTTATTTTATATGCGAATGCTAGATAAAAGAACAATCTTTCGAAATCCATTTATAATTTTTTGTGGAAAAGAGTCAATACTTCTAAAAACTTTTTTGAAAATGACGTATTTCCGGTTTTCTCTGGTAATGCCCTCTTAAGAGCTTAAAAACTTCAAACGCTTAAGGGAGGTTTGCAAGAAATCAATAGAAATTCGGGTATTGGCGCGCGGCGTCTTAAGGTTTTACCAAACAAATTCATAATCTACCTTGTCATAGATGGCGCAAGTATAATTATTTTTGAGAAAAACGCTTTTTACAAGTAATGCTTTAAAATATGAAGATAAATTAATTGTTGGCGCCCGTACCGTACATACTCAATATGAATAAATAGTTTTGTCCATAAACAAACTCTAATAATTGAGTTGATTGAATCACCGATAGAAACATTCCAGAATGTTTCGGGATGTTCTTGGAATGCTCTCGAATATTCTAGAATGTTCTGGACTGTTCTAGAAAATTCTAGAGGTTGAAACCTCCAGCCCTTATATCTTCAAAAGCACGCCTTTTTGGTATAAACGCGAACCTTCTTTGTGGATGGGGATAGAGGGCTACCACAACATACAACTCCCTTGATCGTACCGGGACTCGTTTCTGAGTTTTAGCGGCAAGCACATTGTAGAAAACTTTATTTTATAATATACTAGCGAGTTCCACTTAATAAAGAAATTGTTTCTCCCTGCGTGGCCTTTCCCATTCGTCCCGTTCCCTTTCCGCCTCCCCTTCCTCTCCTGCATCCTCTTCCCCTCACGCGTTCCCACTCCGCCTTCTCTCTCCCCACTCCTCCTCCCGCATTCCATACATTCAGTCCGGTACATTCATTTTTCAAACAGCTCTCGTGAAACCTATTGCAATATTTATACAAATTTCATAATGCCAGAGCTCACCAGTAAATATGTATAGAAACCAACGCGGGCATGCATACATCACATCCCCAAAGTTTCATCGCAATCGGATGAATGGTTAGCAACGTATAATTTCATGATGCCAGAACTCACTATTGTATATAGACACAATCGCGGGCATGCGCACATCAAATCCCAAAAGTTTCATCGCAATCGGATCAATGGTTTGACAAACCCAGAAGCAAGCATATTTTGATTTTTATATATTGTTACGTTACGGAATTGTTTCCCGTGCGAGCTAATAGCGAATTGACCCCTTGCACAGGCCCTCCGCCCCCTCTCCCCGCACCGCGCGGCGCCCGTGCCAAGCGCCGAGCGGCTCCCCGTCCCCATTCCTTCGCCGGCCTTCGGCAGAATAACTGTGTTCCCCGTGATTCGCGCTAGGCGCTCTCCGTAAACGCTCACGATGTTTTACTTTAATTGTGTATTGTGCTTAAAGAGGCTTACGCCTACCCAGAATCCTGTCTGCCGACCGCCTATCTCCTGCTTGTGAGTACCAATGAACCTTGCTACCCCTCTGTGTGCTAAGAACTGACATTTAAATTCACTAAACACGTGTAGAGAGAGTTGAGAGAAGCTTCCCCCGTTATGATAGAATTAATTAGAGATAGCCAAATACTCATGTGTGTAGTGCCGATGCTGGCCTTTTGTAGAACCCTGTTCACCTTTAATTGAATAAAACCCTTTTTCGTGCATAACAACTGTGTTCTGATTGAGGAAGGAGACCTGGAGATTTTGAGGAAAGGAAGGGGAGTAGGAATTAACAAGCGAACCACAGACACTCGCCCTGGGTTTAAGAGGGACCTTGCTCGCGCCGGCTGTGCAGAGCTAGCCGCCGGCTTGTTTATTGCATGTCCTTTCCAGGTTTTGGGTTTAGCGTTGGCCGCAAGTAGCGCCAATGCTAGCAATATATAGAGAGAGATATTGATGAGACAACCCATGTGGAACTGGACGAAAAAAAAACATCGTGTAAGATGCCCATTAGACGGTGGGTTCATTACTAGATATGACTGGTCAAAAATAGACTCTTCAAGAAACGATTACAAAGTGTCTGCAGATAATTTCATTATTACAATGTTACGTTGTACCTATGGCAGAGGAATGTGTGGGAAATATTATGTCGGTAAACAGTATATTATGTGAAGAGATCAGAAAGGGTTCAAGAAGGAAGCAAGCATCATCAATAGATAATGTGGAACGAATGGATGATAGACTAATGGTAATCATTTTTTTAACCCCTCAGATCTCGGACATGTTTTGTCAGAATTTTTCCGCGTTCCAATAAAATTGAAATAAATGGAGTATTTCTGAAAGCATGCGAAAATTAAAAACTGTTTTTGAAAGGTGATGAAATACGCTTTCAAATTTTATTATTCGATAAAAACATAATTTTTGAAATATAAATATTTTGATGGCAATCGTTTTAAAAATGGCTTTAAAAAAGTTTTAAAAATGAGTCACCTTTGATTTTTTTCTGATTAAAATTGATATCTGGCTGATCAACTGGACGATAATAATAATAACGTTTTTTTTTGTCCCAATAAACTACTTTCTTTTAGTAGTTTGTCAATTGAATTTATAGTAGTTTGTTTTTTATAGAAATAATTTATAGTAATTTTTAGTAGATTGTCAATTGTTATGTTTGTATAGCGCAGTTTAGTGTTATTTCACTTCAAGTGCGCTTAACTAGAAATATTTAAAAAATAATCCTACAGTGCTCCTTATAATATTGGTAAAATAATATGAAATTAAGTGAATATACAGTATTTACAAAACAATGACAAGAGAACAAAAATTAACAAAAACAGTGCTGTTATAGCACACACGGGACAAAAATAGATACGGTGCTATTGTAGCACAAGGCAAAACAAGAACTTTAAAACTAAAATATTATAATATTTTTTATTATTCATCTTTATTAGTTTTGAGTTACAATTTGTTTTATTCTATGCCTGTCTCACTACCTGTGTTGAGAGCAGGCGCTTAGCATGAGCAGTTTATAATAATAACACATACAAAGTACAAATAATAACACAATATTACAAGTAACAGTTAATCATCAACGTAAAATCGAAAAAATAAATACTTATAAGTTAGTTTTGATAAAATCTTTGATGTTGGATCTATTTTGGCTGGTAATCCAGGACTTGGTGTCAGATTTATATTTAAGATACATTGTGTTTTGTCTAATTGCCAGTGGAAGTGTATTATATAGTTTTGTTGCAAAGTATCTAAAATTTCTTTGGCCAAAGGTTGTTTTAGCAAAAGGGATAAGTAGGAGATTATGCCCTTTGGTTCTATACTAACAGAAGGCAGTTTAGGTTCAGAAATGAGAAATACTCTAACATTACATCTGGACATTAAACATAAAAATACAATTTGGAGGAAACCGAAACCAAACAATTACGGGAAACTTAAGAACATGGCTTATTACATACACTGAAAAGATGTTAGGATTCATGAATGGTATGATTTTTTTAAATAATTTAGTTTTTAAAGCCCGTTTAAATTCAGCCAAATTCTGGATATTAGTAAGAGCTGAGGGAAGTTTATTCCAAATGAGAGGGCCAGTTACACGAAAAGAGCGATCGTATTAAGAGGGCATTACCAGAGAAAACCAGAGATATGTCATTCTCAAATCAGATTTTAGACGTATTGACTCTTTTCCACAAAAAAATTATAAATGGATTTTGAAAGATTGTTCTTTTATCTAGCATTCGCATGTAATAAATTTTGAGAATTTTTTTAAATTTTTAGTATAATAAGGTTATTCCATAGATCGTTGGCAGATTTGTTAAATTTTCAAAAAAGATTTTGTATTATACCACACTTATTTCAAATAATAAAATCATGCAGTAAAATAAATCAATACATTATCTAGCAAACGCATGTTTTAGAATTTTAATTTTAGTTTCAATAAAATCATTAAAAAATATGTACGTACATGTGTTTCTTGACGAAAATTACTAAAATACAAACTAATATATTTCAGATTTTTTTAACGTTCTTATTAAATTTAGACATTATTGAAAAATGATAAATACTTATAATCAAAAAATAATTACGAAAAGTACATTATTTTAATAGTTTTATCATCACGCCTTTCAGCATTTTTGGATGAAGGTATAAATTAAAGCTAATTTGGATTGAAATAAATTCGATATTGAGTTATAATTTTAAAAAGCTGGTACGGAGAATAATTAATCTTTCTCATTGTAACCGCCCTGCACGATCGTAAGAACAACTTTCGACGAAATGTGGATTTTCGTCCGCTGGCTGGTTAAACGCTCTTAAACAGCTCGATTTAACCTAGAAAGCTCGATTGAAATATATTTATGATCGATATATATTTTCAATTGCGAACTTGTCAAATATACGGGGTTCATAAAAGAGTATTTCTCAGATGTTTGGTGAATAATTCCATGTTTCTATTGTTTTTATTTGATTTGTCTTCTTATGGTTGATAGATGACCGGTTGATGACTCTTTTAATTAATTTTAACTTCATAGAAGAAATCCGTAATTGGTTTTAATTTGGCTATATTACTCATGTTCAAACTGAAAAAATGTAAACTGTCGATTTCCCGAAAATGAATAAATAAATAAATATCCAAACAATGATTGCCTTCGCCAAATAACCTTCACAAGGTTATTCGACTAACCATTCCTTGCCTCTCGCTTTAGTTTATTTTGAAATACAACTTTTCTCATGTATGGCAAAGTCCATTGACTGTAACTTGGCATTATTATCCTACTCGATTAATCATAAATTAAAATTACATTTCAAGTCGGTTCTACGCTCAGTCTATCTATAATATAGCCCGTATCCAGTAAGCCTCTCTCCTGATAATATTAACCTATAATTACAAACCTTACATTTTAGTTTCGCTTTTTACTAACCTTCGTCGATTCGGCTACGCGTTCAAAAATTGTAATGATAAATTCACAGTGCGGAGTATTTATAAATTATTTTAAACTAATTTGCTATTGAAGAGGAAACCGGGCGGCGTATTTACAAAACCTATACCGATTCATTCGCGGCAGCGACAATTTACATTTTAAATATACCTATATATTGGTTATTTTTTATCACATTGCAAAAACAAAAATTGTTCTAAAATCTAGATAAAATAATCTTTCTGATGTGTATATTAGAAATTAATAATTTTATTTCTAAATATTTAAATTTTGATATTATTCCCGTATTTTATAAATACACCTCTATATTCATAATTTTTTATCACTTTGCAAAAACAAAAATTGTTCTAAAATCTAGATAAAAATAATCTTTTCGATGTGTACACTAGAAAACAATTATTTTATTTCTAAATATTTAAATATTGAAAATGTAAATTGTCGGTAGCGCGACTGAAACGCGGTAGGGATTGTAAATACGCAACCGGGCAGCGCTTTGTCCGCAATACAAATGTATTCTCCAATTTCCTCTCTGGATTTTAATCCTAGTGCAAATATGTAATTGGAGTTAAAATTGCCCGATTTGAACGCCATCAACAGACGTTCAGTATACAAACTAGACAATGTATTTTCAATGTATTATAAAAATCAAAACTTGCGGACAGAGAGTATTTTTTTCTAATACAGTTAGTAAAAAAATCTTAAAAATCAGTCTAGTTTTAGAGGAGAAAAATGAGGAATACGAAACCTCGATTTTGATGATTTTATTTGGATACCATCAGCCTGAGGTACAGTTGTCACTTTCGCTCAGTATTCAGAGGGAATAAGAGCGAAAGTGACAGCAACAGTTTGGTAAAATGAACTATTGTTAAAATTTCTCAGCGACCCGTTTCCTCTTTATTAATGTGTCTACATAAAAATAACGTACTAACTAACAGAAGAGGTAGGCAGTGATGGACCGTTAAACAACTTTGTCTTGACACAAACTCCTTGTTTCTTTCACATTCATTCATCGTCTCATACGTAAATTTCTGTTATTCTATCAGCAGGGATAAGCAGAGAGAATGGACCGCCAAACAATTCTGTCTCGACACAAACTGCTCGTTTCATTCGCATTCACACATCGTCACATACATACCTTTCTGTTATTCCATTTACCCCATTTATTGAATAACCCCTGCCGTAGATCATCCCAAGTGGTTCGCTACGTTTGGTGACTTAGCAGAGGTGCCCAGGTTCATGGAGTGAGGTTTGTCTAGGCCTTGGTAGCGAATGAATAACCACTTACTGCGTGGCGGGCCGGATCGGTAAAGACTGGTTGAGGGAGATCTTTTGACCTCTCCAGCCGGACTCTCCCGGAATATCGGAGAGAGTGCGGCTAGGTTGTCTACCTAAATTGGTCTCAAGATCCGGTCGCCTCCCAAATTGAGAAAATTTAAAAAAATTCGGCGTAGTCGATTCGACTAAGGTTAGTTTTCAAGGGTTAACTGTCCGCACATTCAGTACTGAGGCGAGTTTGTAAATTATTATTTTTATTTATGAAATCAGTCAGTTTTTATACCATGTTGGAGTCAAGCTTGCAGTACCATACAAAGCTATTGAGTAATGTGTTTTTTCTCATGAGATAATGTAGTAATATTGTTCTGATTTGCCATTATGATTGATGTGGTCGCTATTTACTTTGCTCTGGGCAAAGGAAGGCGTTTAAAATGCAATGTTACAAAATCCGACGTCGGTTTTAACATTTCTCTTTCCCTTCTAATATCGCACCTTGCTAGGAACTTAAAAAATTGAACGTACCTACCTGTAGTGTTTATGAATATAATGTGTAGTTTCAATGTCTCTCAACAGATGTCATTAGACTTTGTAATTTCGGTTCCGTGACAACTCAGAGTAATGTAATTTATACACCCCTTTGAAAAGTTATGAAAAAAATTGAAAATAGCCCATAACCTAACCTAATACGTTATTAATTGTTTGTATTTATTTTTTCATCACCTTTAATGACTTTCAAAGGAGGTATTGAAATTGTATGATTCTGAGTTGTCCGGTCACCGTTGTTTCAATGTCTCTCAACAGAAATAGTTCGATCAGCTTGTCCATAATATAAAAATGAATCGCTGAATGTGTTGCTAAGCGCATAACTTTTGAACGACTGCACCAAATCGGATAATTCTTTTTTTATGGGTTCATTATTGTCAGGACAAGGTTTTTATAAAACTTCCGGTGAGCTCTGGCATTATGAAATTTGTATAAAAAAATGCTATTGGTGGCACGCGAGGAAGCGGCTATTGCTATGGAAAGCGGGAGGGAGGGAGAGATGGGGTAGGGGGACCTGGGAGGGGGGAGGGGAACTCGGGAGGGGGGTTCGTGGGACGGGGGAAGGGGGGGGGAGTAGAGTGGGGAGAGGGAAGGTGGAGGTGTCGGAGTGGGAACGCGAGAGAGGAAGAGGACGCAGGAGAATAAGGGGAGGCAGAAGGGGAACGGGACGAATGGGAAAGGACACTCAGGGAGATACAATTTCTTTATTAAATGGCATAGCAACGCATGCCGGGAACATGTATATATGAACAAATATTTGGCTAATTTATATAACCGCTGTTTCCGTAAAAAATCACCACCATGTAGTTTTACGATGTCTCAACAGAGGTCGTAGTACTGTCGCCCATTCGGGTTTAAAACCCTACGGCTGACTCTCGATCCGCTCGTGGGCATCTGCGGGTGGGCAGACTCATCGGCTGCCAAGACCTGGACAACCTCCATGAACCCGGGCACCCCTGCAAACGTAGCGAGTCTCTCGAGGTGACCAATGGCAGAAGCGTTGGTTATCCAATAAAAAATGATTCCTGTGGCGGCGGTACACACACTGCCTCCAAAATTAAAAATCACCTATAAACGCAATATTCGTTAATAAACGCCAACGGATGGTTGTTAATTGCCGATAAAAACCTTATTTAGGCAAATGTAGGCTTTGCAATAAAATAATATTACAACATTAATTTTACGGGTTGGACAAGTGAATACATAATCATTAATTGCCGCAATAAAAACAATGAAATTTACCATAAATGAATTTTTTATTTATTTATTTTTTTATTTAATAAAATAGTATCAATTACATGTTTATATACATTAAATAAAGTTTTCTATTAAAATACATTTAATAACACGCTTTACACCCTTTTTAAGAGCAAAGCTCGAGTTAAAAGGGCGGATAAACGCATGTTAAACACAATTTAGAAAAACGAAAAATAATATTTTTTTAAATATATAAAACAAAAAATAGATAATTAACAGAAAATATGAAAAAATCATATTTGTTCATATATATAAATTATATACAAAACAAATAATAGATAAGAAAAACAACAGATTGAAGCGGAGATAAAAAATAATGAGAGAAAAAGGATAACTAATGTTATATTTTAATTGTTATGTTGATAAGTTATATAAAAAGAGTTTTTATTGATTTTTTGAATTGTTTGTAATTTGTTTCCAATCTTAATTTCAAGGGTAATTCGTTAAACCATTTAACTCCAATATATTTGTAGAATTGTTGGGCTGTGGTGGTGTAACAGCGCGGTAAAGTCAGAGAACCAAGGATATTTGTTCTATTGCTGTTTGAAAAAAGAGTGTTAACATTATTGAGACAATCTTTGTGTATTTGTAAAAGCGTAATTTTTTTTTAAATAATATGAAGTGAAAGGACTTTGAATTCCTGAAATAATTTGATGGTAGGGTAATCGTATGGCTTTTTTAGAATTATTTTTATTAATATTCTTTGGATAATTTCTAAAGGCAAAAGAGAAGTTTTATTATTTTAAGAATATAACAATATTATAACAAACATGAAACTCAATTTATTTGACCGTAACCGGTTTCAGCTTATTAAAGCCATCTTCAGACTGGTACACATTATTCTTAACCTACGGTTTATGTAAATTACATATGGGGGAGGGAGAGAGATGCGGTCTACAAGGATTTTATTCAATTATATGGGTTTTCTTACATTATCGTTACTAAGTCGTCTTTGATTTGGTTATTCCCAGTAATCTTAATTACCACGGGTTTGTAGCTTATTTTGATATTGTTTGGGCAATACCTTACAAGTGATATGAATTACTTGTAATGTATTATCGCTCACATTATAACACCGCGTATCTCATTAAGTACGATTTTTTTTTCGAAAATATTTTAACCCGTAAGGCCTCCACCATATTTTGTCAGAGGGTCAAAATATTTCCGCTTCAGAATAAAATTCAAATAAACGGAAAATTTCTGAATGGTTTCGAAAACTAAAAACCGTTTTGGTGATTACTACCTACGCTTTAAAATTTTGTAATTCGAAATAAACTTATGATTTTTTAAATATAAAAATTTTGAAATCTCTACATATATTATAAATTAAAGTCCTCCGGCACGTCTGTCTATCTGTTCGCGATTAACTCAAAACCTACTGAACGGATTTTCATGTGGTTTTTACCAATAGATTAGAGTGATTCATGAGGAAGATTTAGGTAGGTATATAATTTGTCAAGGTTTTGTGTAATTGGTTAAAATATATAAAGAAGAATGTCTGTATGTGGTGGAAGAGCGGGCTGTTAAGCGGGCGGTGTGGATTTGATGTCAGCTAGTCAAACATAAAAAAGTTTTAAAAATGGCTCACCTTACGTTTTTTCTAACTAAAATTATTACCAACGAAAAAAATATTAAAACGTACACATATTTTATTATACAAATGTATTATGAATTTTTGTCACCTCACTTTTTTGTGGTTCTATGAAAAAGTAATCCAAAAAATTCCCAAGGTTTAATTTTTTTTCAAATTGCGATCCAAAATTTTATTAAAATTTTTTTCCCGGAGTCAAAGATTTTACCGCTCAACCATAGAGCTTGTCACGGCACGGAGAAACCTGGCAAGATCTCATCCAAATATAATTTTACAAGTGATTGTACCTCAGTGTTGAAAATGAAAAAGAGAAGATTTAAATTTAATTATTTTCGGTCGTGGATTGCGCAGTTCGTACTTGATAAGTTGCACGATCTATCTCCTCTAGCAATATTCCGCAAATTACGACATGGCGCTGAAACCATTTATCCCGCAACGAATTATAACTAACACTGGTAAAGCCTTAGATAGTAGAAACAAGGGAGATAGGTCAATAAGAGGGATACTCAACTTATCGTTGACGTATACTCGTGTAAGGAAAAGTATAGGCCCGATTACTGTGCCTTGTGGTATTCCATATTCGGAAGACATTGGTTCGCTCAATTATTTTATTTAGTTTAACATATTGTTCTGTGTTTTCTAAGTAACTCTGAAACCAAGTAAAAACTTTTTCTTTCATTCCATTTTTTCCCTTTTAGCAAATTACCTAGAATGCGACATTGATAAATATTCATAGACAATTTCCGATATTTTACGTTATTATTCAAAATTAGTCCAAAAAATTATTGTTAATTCTGAATTTGAATTATGAGACCGACTAAAATTACGTTAAATAATTAGGTACTAATGGCCTTGTTGGTTTGGGTGTTGTCCCGGTAAGACAGATCCTGTGTCCGATTGCCAGTTGCGACCGTTACCTTGTTATTTTTCTTTGACTTGTTCTGTTTCATCTCACCTCATTAAAACTCACCTCAAAAATTATACTGAAAACTTAAACTGAATGATATAAAAAAAGCAATACAATAACACCCCCCCATACACACAAGCCTTGCTTAATTATGGGGGTACATCAAATATTCTACTATGTAATTAATTACTGTATAAAAATTATTTGTAATTTATGTACCTTCTATTACTATAAAAAAAATAAATAAAAAAAATAAAAAAAAAAATCTTTCGTTTAGATTTATCAGTATTATCTTCTTCAGCGATTAATGTTAAATATATGGATATGACCTTCAAAAGTTTAAATAAAATTATTTCTTCTTCAAACTTCGCAAAAATTATTTCAATAAAGTTAAATAAAATATTTTTAACTAAGTTTTTAAAGGCTTGTTGCAATTTAGCCATTTATTTTATTAATAATTTTTTTTTTGTATTTCTTCGGCATTAACTGTGTAACAATTTCTAGACATTTTGTTTTGAAGAGTTTTAATTTTTAATGTACATTTGTTACTTTATATTTTAAATTGTCTGCTACCGGTTTCGACACATACGTGTCATTCACTAGCAAACTTAAAACTAAAATAGTTGTGTCGAAATCGGTAGCAGAAAATTAAAAATATAAAGTAAAAAATGTACATTGAAAATTAAAACTCTTCAAAACAAAATAATAATAATATTTGACTGTTTAGTATGGCGCCGTTTTTATGAAAAAACACCTCAAAACCATAATAAAATTAATATAACTAGCTTACAACTAAGACTGTGACATACATAATATAACATATTTAGACTTTCAACTAACACACACTTTTAAAAACAAATCTACTTTGGCAAACTTAAGAATAAAATACCATCTGAAAAATACAACAAATTGTTGTTATTATGTACTACATCAACTTTGGCAAACTTTAGAACAAAATACCATTTGAAAAAATACAATAAATAGTTGTTATTATGTACTATATCAACTTTGGCAAACTTAAGAACAAAATACCGTCTTACATGTACTATATCAACTTTGGCAAACTTATTAACAAAATACCATCTTAAAAAAATACAATAAATGGTTGTAATTATGTACTACATCAACTTTGGAAAACTTAAGAACAAAATACCGTCTTATATGTACTATATCAACTTTGGCAAACTTAAGAACAAAATACCATCTTAAAAATATACAATAAATGGTTGTAATTATGTACTACATCAACTTTGGCAAACTTAATAACAAAATACCATCTAAAAAAAATACAATAAATGGTTGTAATTACGTACTACATCAACTTTGGCAAACTTAAGAACAAAATACCATCTTAAAAAAATACAATAAATGGTTTTAATTATGTACTACATCAACTTTGACAAACTTAAGAAACAAATACCACCTTAAAAATACATTATTATGTACTTTGTCGAATTTGACAAACTTAAGAACCAAATACCATCTTCTTGGGGTTAAATTAATAAGAGTGAATCTAAACAAATTTTCCATTTACAGTTCTAATTAATCAAGGTGAATATAAATACCGTCAAAATTAAACAGTAATAATGATTAAAGATGACTAATAAAAACAACAGTGAATCTTAGAATAATTGCAATTTTGCAACACCTCGCTATGCCGCAGTACGACGAGAGCTTCATGCTTGACGACAGCACTAACCAAAGAAGAAACAAACGAAGCTATAGAGTGTACAAAAAAGGATGTTGTTCTTCCAACGTCACCCCCAAAGTATCCAACTTAGGGGGCCAAGGAACCTACGCCCTCAAGAACAACAATATCAACTACCTAAAAAACAACAGGGAATTCGGCTCCAATTACACCCTCAAAGAAAACGCAAAGAATCAAGTTATCTACCCTAAATCTATGAATAAGAGCTTCCCTTCACTCTTAGAAAAAGACGCGTTATTTTTCAACGATGATAAATACATATTTTCTCCAGATTCCCGAGACATATATTCAAATAAAAACAACAATAATTACTTCTCGTTTGGCAATGGCAAAAGTCTTGAAAACTTGGCAAACAAAAATCACTTTGTATCCATCAAGAATAATCACATCTTGACCAATGGGAAGAGTCTTCAAAACCTAAACGATCACATGGTGAGAAACAACGTTTCTAAGTATCAGTCCAAGACTTCTTCAGGGTATTTGGCAAGAGCCAGGTCGAGAGAATTGTCCGGTTGTTCTTCGTACGCGGTAAACGACGCAGGCAAGACGGATGCTGGGAAGGTGTGTGAGGTGAACAAGAAGGTGGCTCTGAGGCTCGCGGCCAGAATTCTGGAGTCAGGGGTCTACAGACAGCTCGGGAAGGGAAGGTGTGATGACAGCAATGACAGCGGATTCGCTGATGATTCCTTGGGTATGATTTTTTAATGTTTTCTCTTTGATATTGTGTACTGTAACGGGATTATTTAAAAAATGCACAAATTTTACGGGGAACACAATTAGTCTTTATTTTGGGTGCAATCATTTTGCAAATATGACTCGTATATATTATAGCAGTTTAACAATAGTAAGACATTATAATAAACTTTAACAATATTTTGTGGGTTACTGGGAAACCGGTTACACCTGTGTCGTCCCTAATTGTTCCCTTAACCCTTCGTTTTATCATAACGGTTTCAACGAGTATTTTCGACTCCAGATACTAATAGCTACAGCCTGTATGTCGGACGAATATCTACAGCTGAACTAATATCTACGAACTTCAGAGTGTTGACTAATATCTACAGAGCTAAGGTCGGACGAATATCTATGACGGTCCCAGTGTTGACTAATATCTACACAGCGTAGGTTGAACTAATATCTACAGAGCGTAGGTTGGGCTAATCATCTAAATGTGTCCAATAGTCCGATATTAGGGATTTTTACATACATACTTACATAAATTAAGTTTTTTAAACTGCATACGCAATATTACGTTATTCCAATATGCTATACATAATTGCAAATCCAACCTCTGCCAGTGCTTCGTCAACACTTTGGTTCTCATAGATATTAGTCAGCAGTTTGAGCTGTAGATATTCGTCCTCACTTTGGTTCTCATAGATATTAGTCAACAGTTTGAGCTGTAGATATTCGACAACACTTTGGTTCTCATAGATATTAGTTCGATTTTTTCAGTTTTTGGAATTCCTGTAGATATTAGTAGACGCCTCCGAATTTTCTCCCTCTGGGTTAGCTGAACTCCGAAGCAGACGGTTTACGCAGCGACTCTTTGGTCAGTTCCGCCTAGAGTTGGGATGTCTATAAATTTCCCTAGATCTAGAGAAGAAAAATATTTTATAAAGAAAAAGGAAATCTGCACAAATCTGGGGAAATTTCGAACTCTGGCCACTAATTTTTTTTATTTTATAGGAATTGTAATCTTCTACTTCCGGTAAAATACACAATGTCAGATGAAGGCATCGCTAAGTTAGGTATGTATTGCTAGTATTTGACCTTAATTGTTTAGGTACTCCATACACATGTTTTTTTCCTAAATATTGCCTATTACACCACACTTGCATCATTACAAAAAACTTTATTTCGTTTCAATTTAAACTATAAGAAAAAATAATATTAAAATTGGCAAAAAATGCGTTAAAAATAATAGTAGATATTCCACTAGCCGCCGCATTTTTATTAGGCACGGATTTTGGAAATTACACTACATTTCGAGATCGAAGAACTAATCAATAAGCGCTCGGAAATCTGCACAATTTCATGCAGATGTACCAATATTCTGGCATATGGGATGAGGAAGGGGGATGAGAGTGGTTTTACGAAATATCATGTAAACAGTGATCTTCCTCTGATTTTAAGTTCAAATGTGCAAAATTTTATTAATCTCAGAATAAAACTAAAAAACAAAGCCACACCAGAACACAACAAGCCACAACATAATTTACTTTCGTTTTCCTACTTGATCTCTTCTTTCACTTGCTTTCATTTCATCTCCTTAGGTTTCTTGCGTTCGCAGCTCCTCATTCACGTACATATATTATACCATACAATATATTCAAAAATTATTTTTGAAGATGTTTGTAAATGACTTTCGCCTCACAAAAATAATGATTATTTTAGTAACTCATAATTTCTGATAAGCAGTACTTACATCTACTTGATGGTAGTCTAAGTGCCGAAAGAATGTAACCACGTTATTTTGTTGTAAGAACTATCGCTATTTGAAAGTATTATTGCCTTTTAAAAAGTTTACTTGAAGGAATTTCCTTTTTTTACTAAACAGGTAGTGGCGAATGTTAAAACTTTCACTTCTTCACGTATTATGGAAGAAAGAATGTTTCTACCATGGGCAGAAGCTGTAGCTACCTGTGCAAAACTCAAGATGGTCATACAAATGTTAAATGCGGAAACTTAAAAGAAGCGTGGTAGCCGAGAAATTTTAATAAAAGGTATTCTACAAACTGTTGCTGTCACTGTCGCTCTTATTCCCTTCAAATGTTAATAGTCAATTCGTGACAAATAGTATGGATGCTGGTAAGTTCTCTAGTTGTTGTTTTGTATATTCTTGTCAATTGATTTCTAAAAAAAATTGCCGAGCGAAAGGGACAACTGCACCCTCAGGCTGATAATAATACCTAAATAAAATCGTCAAAATCAAGGTTTTGTATTTCCGATTTTTCTTCTCCAAACTGAAACGACTTTTGAGATTTTTTTAGTTAACTGTATTAGAAGAAAATACTCCATGTCTGTACATTTTGCTTTTTTTAAAATACATTGTCATTGTCACAAATACAACGTCTGTTTATGGCATTCAAAGAACGCAATTTTAATGATTTTTGGAGGGTCCTAACATCTATAAGAGGTAACTCATCCAAAAAAGCAGAATACTGGCAATCCAATAACCGATTTCTATATTATACTAGCTGACCCGACAAACGTTGTTCTGCCATATAAATTATTTCTAGTGGTTTTTTGGTTGTTAAATAAAAAATAACGAACGTTTTGTAAGTGTGTGAGGATGGGATCTATGACAGAAAGAGGAATAGAGCGCTGTAGACGATGGCCGCCGATAAAAGCAAAAAAACACCAACTAATGTAGGAAAATGAAATAAAGAAAATCAATATGAATTTCGAAGAGCAATTGAATGTACGATATTTTTGTCAGTCCGTCTGTAGCCAACACAAATAAGCTCGATGGTTTGCCCATGAATGAAATATAAAAATAATGCGACGCTTCTCGTGCATGTCTTGTGCATGTGTGGATGAAAGTTCGATGAGTGGGACTTAGCGCCTACTGTCATTCAACAACATAAATAATTTCGTTCTGTTTAAATTGTTAAAAAAATACAATTTTTTTCTGGGTAGGAACACCCTAATCACCTAGCGGTACGAAATATACTTTAAAACCTATTCTCATACCTACCAAATATACATAAAAAGTTTCATAAATATCGGTCAAGCCGTTTCGGAGGAGTGCGACCACAAACACCGTGACACGAGATTTTTATACATAAGATTAAAAAATGTTTGCACTAGTGTCAAAATCCTGAGAGGAATTGTGGAAAACGTGTGTATCGATAAAAGGCCGCCTAGTTTTCTCTTAAACATATTATTCCTTGGGGTCTTCATTTAACATTATAGTATAACCATCGACCAATTATTTATTGATCGTAGGGTATAACA
Organism: Limnephilus marmoratus; assembly: GCA_917880885.1. Lineage (NCBI taxonomy): Eukaryota > Metazoa > Arthropoda > Insecta > Trichoptera > Limnephilidae > Limnephilus > Limnephilus marmoratus. The sequence goes on along the minus strand of OU862930.1, from coordinate 28,758,208 downwards.
TACACCTCTATTATTGGGACCCCCGACCCACAAAGTTCAACATTGTATTGTTGAGGGGTCGATATTCCCATTACGAAATCAGAGATGCAAACCTTCTCGTATGAAATCGACATCATATTGGAGCGCACGATTATTTGCATCACTCTGACTGTGAAAGTATTTCAATATTATCGCCGATTGGTCGGCGATAATAATTATGCAGATTCTCAGGTCTAGATCCCGCCATGCAGTATCCTGCTTTTCTCCAGTCGATATTCAACTAGCACTTGTCGTTTTAGTTCGACGACTGATACACAGATGGCTCTGCCTGTACTATACTGCCATCGCGGTTTTTATATCGACTACCTGATACCTAGTGACTAAAAAAATGTCGCCTGGATAATAACACTCGTAATAAAAAATTGTAAGAATACCTTCTGAACATCATTAGGACAATCCCAAACGTCAAGTTATCTTTTTTATAATTTCCGGCCAAGGAATTTATCTCTTTTTGTCTCTTATTCTCTGTAATTACGCCACCTCCGTCTGACAAGGTTCTAACCGACATTTTTTTCAAATGCAAACCATTTCTTTTGATCATTTCAATAACCAAAATACTTTTCAGAATAATCTGTGTTGTATTTTGAAATATGCACTGTTCAGGACAATAAATCCAAAAATGAGTTAAATATGTATTTTTTCTCAGTTTTTTTTTACTCTTCCTGCGTCGTCGAAATATTTCTAGTAAAATAAGTAGGTACGTATTTTACGACATACTTTTTTAGAGGATTTTTATTTTAAATAAAAATAAATTAAATATTGTTGATAATAAGAAATTTACAAAAAGTGTTAGGTATTCTGATTGATCTATTGTATGTTACTTTATAATTTAAAAAAATCATAATTCATAATGACAGGTCTACAAAAACAGGAGATATGATTATTTGGAAAAATAAAAAAAAAACTCGTTTTTCGCTCTCTTGAACAATTAAGATTTTAAACTTAACATCATTTCAAATTTCCATATCGATATGGTTCCATCTGCACCAGTGGCGGCCAGCTCTAAGGTGCGGAGGAGCACCGCACTCCCAAAATTTCTGGTGTTCTAAAAATTCCCGAGCGCCAAAAAAAACATATTTATTTCCGACACGCCTCATCACAGTTCACAATATACATTCGGTTATAATGCATACATCATAGTTCATAGTGTACCTATAGGTGCCTGCTGGACTCCGCGCGTAACAAAGCAGATCGTTGTGTGACTATCTTCAGATTGGTGGTTCATTTTGCAAATCGATCACAGGAGTTCTTCCATAATTCTTTACTGAGGCAAAATCGTAGGTAGGTTGAATGCTTTGCAAATTTTACGATACTCTGGACGGCACCCGAAAAATTTCCACCACATCAAAAGGAACGGTTTGTTCTGTAGCATGTTAAACGGGGACACGTTTGTGTCATATTATTATCCATATCGTGTCTTTATTTTAATGTCTACTCTTACTCAACATCGACCAACGACAGCGTAACAACATAACAATGCCGACATTTGTTATGACAGTATATATTCATTCGAGTTTCGGAGCGTTAGGAAGACTTTCGGATGTGTGATAAACTGAAATTTTTTTTCTATTTTCTGAACTCGATTTTCGTCCCAGAGTATCTCCATACAATTTTCTAGATAAGTTTAAATTAAGGAATGAACTGTTATTGAATTTGAATTTACGATCGCAGCGACTTTACCAATACTGATGGATCAATATTGATTTTATAACTCTTTTTCTCTTGTTTAACAATGTATTGCATGCACTCAGAGACAATGGACGATCGACGCAATTTACAAATAGGTAGGATTTTTTCATAATTGAATTTGTTTTAGTTAGAGTAGGTAGGTCCAAGTTTTATGGGATACCTATCTCTATGGGATGTGTGGGATTGCACTCACCTCCCCACATCCTGAAATAAAGACTATTATTATTATTATTTTTATTTTAGCGCACCACCCATTTTTATGAGCACCACCCGCCACTGATCTGCACGTTTAAGTGTATTCTAAAATGGTAAGTATGCGTCCAATTTAAGTATTTTCCTTTGAAATATGTTAAACTAAAATAATTTTCACAGAGATTCAACTTCAAAATCAGAAATCTGTAAATAGATAATGGTGCAAGTCTTCGCAAATTTTGACACCTCATATCTCAGAATAAGGTAAAGTGAAGTTAGAACCATGTCCAACCAAAGATACGATTACGTATTATAGAATTATTATTGCGGTTTATATTCGTAATGTTTTATGATATTTTTTCATGGCCTTGGGAGTTGTGTACTTTTTAGGTATGTTTCTGGACGTATTTAGAGTAATATTAGTGGTTGGCTGTCTTTAATAATGAGTTTTTATTAGAGCTAGAAAAATAATTTAAATCTTTCGTTCTTAAGATGAAGAGCTGTCAGTGAAATCAGAGTATCAATTAATCTTTACTACGAATCTGTTTACATTATGAATTTCAAAAAATATATCTTGGATAAATTAACTTTTTTTACATCAGCTTCATACACGAGGCCCTGGGGAAAATAATTCCCTTCGGGGCCTGTGTCTTATTTGGGGATGCCGTTTGGAGGGTCTTTTTTTAGGAAAGGAAGGTGAGGAAGTTCTGGGAAGGAAAAGTCTTATTGACATTAGGGATCATATCACAGAGCTCCCGAACCGTCACCCGTCGATTTGCAATCATTGTTTTTTCAACTTTGGCAATTTTTTCATCTGAAACAGATGGTCGTCCGGCACGCTTTTAAATTCTCTGCACCATTTGCGCACATTTTCGCACTCAAACTATTTTCTGTACACTTCAGTAGCTGTGAATGAATTTCTACTGGGGTTTGTTCTTCGCACAAAAACTAATTATAGAGCGTAATTCACACCGGCGGGTGCGGTGAGCGGAAGCTTCATCGCGAACGGCTGCCACACCGAGACTAAGTGTCGCATAGAGTGTAACGTTGTGGGGATTTGGCGTAGGGAAACCAGGCTACACGCCAGTTTTCCCGGATCTCGCATAAAATTGTTCCTCGCGACCGCAGCACCTTGAGACCTTAATTTACGGACAGCCAGTAATATGGAAATAATTTTTTCATTTAGTTGATTTTTTAAAGTGTGCAGTAGTATTGGTTAACAATATAGTTTTTTTTTACATGAATACCGCGCAAGTAGTCCCACTACGCCATAGTCCCACTGCTCCCGTCTGGAGCCAGTGGGACTATGGCATCCCCAATTGGGGTATGTTGTGAGGCTGAAGGTGGTGGGGAGGGGAAGGAGATAGTGAAGAGGAAGGTGGGGAAGTACCTGGCTATTCAGATCTGGTTACCAAACACGGCTAAAGCCATTTCAAACAACGTTGGTGGTCTTACACCAGGGCGATACTGAGAGTATCTTCCACTCTGGAACATGACGCAAATATACTACATATTATTTTAAATGAATAAATTGTGAAATAGCACAGATTAATCAAATAAAATTTATTTGCCACGCCGGGATTCGATCCCGCGACCTTCGGAGTGCTAGTCAAGAACCTTACCGCTGGACTATGCCGGCCGTCACGCCAGTTTGAATACGGAAAGAATTCGTTAATTTTGTTGATTTTTTTAAAGTGTGCAGTAGTATTGGTAAACAATATCGGCGACGCGACGCCAGGAAACACAGTCCCACCCAGTAAAAACTGCCGATAGCACATCATCTCTTATATTTCAATACTAGCTGGTTCCCGGCATGCGTTGCTATGCCAAAGAAATGGTTCCTCCCTGCGTGTCCTTTCCCATTCGTCCCGTTCCCCTTCCACCTCCCCTTCCACTCCGCCTCCTCCTCCTTCCCTCTCCCCACTCCACTCCCCCCTTCTCCCATCCCGCGAACCCCCCTCCCGCATATTTAGTCCCTGTAAGAACATTCATTTTTCAAACAGCTCGCGTGCCACCTTGCAATTTTTTTATACAAATTTCATAATGCCAGAGCTCACCAGTAGTTTTATACAAACCTTGTCCTGACAAGACAATAACGAACACAAAAAAAAAAGAATTATCCAATTTGGTGCAGTCTTTCGGAAGTTATGCGCGTACATACATTTCGGCGATTCATTTTTATTTATATAGATAGATAGATAGATGTTTGGCCGGGGTGCTAACTGTGAGGAGATCAACTGTCATGGAATCGTAGAGATACCACGTCTAGACGTATTCTGTTCAGTGGAAAAGCGGCCATACAGGCAACTGGCAACTGGCAACTGGCATGGCCATTCGGCGGATATTCGCCGTCTTACCTCGTTGCACTTATTTCTGTACGTAATAATAATGAATGCAGAAATACAACAAATAGCCTTGCCAACAATGGCTGGGAAGTGCCTATTTACCTATTCATAATAATCAGACAGCAAAAAAACATATCCGTGAATTCTGAATATTATTATCGTAAATATTCTGCTAAACTAACCGCGCGGGTATTTTTTTTTGGGTTTTTCTCATTTTTTTATTTATTAAAAATTTTTCTTTTAAAACGTTATATTAGAGCTGTTACTTTATTACTTGTCTGAAAATCTTCACACAATCGGTTCCAATTTTGAAAATTACTCTTTTTTGTTTTTTACATTAACTCCCCACAGGAGGCCATGAGGAAAATAATTTCCCTCAGGGCCTATGTCATCTGGGATGCTGTGTGGAGGGTCTTTTTGAGGAGAGGAAGGAATGAAGATTGGTCTTGAAGAGACTCATGTTGTAGGAAGGAGGAAACACAGAGGCCAGCAAATCATTCCACAGCCGAGTTGTTGAACACAAGAACGAGTCGAAGTAGCGACTCGTTCTCATGTGACAAATGTCAACCGTGCACAAATGTTGGGCACGCGTTTGGCGTGTTTCCCGACTATGCACCGGTGCCAAGGGGATCAATGACGCTAGTTCCTCGGATCATCTTCCATTGTAATACCGGAAAACAAGGATAGCATTCCCACCCGACGCCTGTGCTCTAAAGATTGCAATCCGTCTGTGAAGATGGGAGAATCTATCAAACGGACCGCCCGTTTTTGCACTGAGTCGAGGGTATTTGTCAGGTATTTAGGAGCTCCAGACAAGAAGTGGCTGCCAAATTCAACCGTGGGGCGCACTTGCGATTTGTATAGGGTTAGCAGTTGTGTACTATTAAAGTATCTGCAGGCCCTGTACGTATAGTACGCCCAGTTTCCTCGTAAGGTAATTTTCCAGCTTTGCCTTTGAGCTGACGCAATAAAAAGAAAATGTATAACAATAATCCATTAATAATCTAGTATCGGGATCACCTGTTAAACAAATTAATTGCATTGAACCTCTGATCTACTCGGAGTGAAATTGAACGGGGGGCGAGAAAGTGAAATGAGAAATGCATCAGAATTAAATGCACAATAAAATGAATGTTTGAATCGCATTGCAGCAGCTCGGAGATTATCTGCTAACATTATTATGCAAATACCACGGAAGGTAATGATGTGATGAAAGTGTAAGTATTTTGTTTGCCTTTTTCCTTCATTCAATTGCATACAGATTAGATCAATCACATGATATGTAATATGGTTTTAAGAGGAGTGCCTCTTTCATACAAAACTCAAATTTGAGGCCAAAATAACCAATCAAATTAATTAAATAATTCAAACCGATTTGGGAGGCGTGTATGAGTATCGCCGCCCCGGGAACCATTTATTGCATAACCAACACTTCTGCCTTAGGTCACCCCAAGTAGCAAGCTACGGCTGGTGACTTAGCAGAGGTGCCCGAGTTCATGGGGTGGGTTTGTGTATAATATCTTGGTGGCGAATGCGTTTACCCGCTAACTGCTAAGGACTGGTTGAGAGAGATCGTTTGACCTCTTCAGCTGGACTCTCTCGAAATATCGCCTTGCGCCGCAGTGGGAGAAATGGATTCACACGTCTATCACTCCTAGACAAACTCACCCTTCGTACCCTTTTCCTTCCCAGAACTTCCTCTGCTTTGTTTCCCTTAAAAGACCGTCCACCCAGCTTCCCCAAAGATGACATAGGCCACGGTGGAATTATTTTTCCTCAGTGCTTCCTGTGTGCAGCTAATGTTATAAAATATACATAATATTAGATCATATTTGTATATTAAATGTATCAACATTATTTTTTAAACAATTGTCAAAGTTGCCCGCAAAATTATGAAAAATCTAATTCTTTAATGGTCCATATTTTGTAATTTAATATACATTTAAATAAAGTAGCACATATACGTACTAGATACTTACTTATATCTTTTGATAAAAAATAAGCAGTGCAGTTCATAAGCGGTAGAAGTGAAACCTCAACCGATAAGAGCCTTGAAAGTGAGCTCATAATCAAAGCGGCCATTGACGCTTTGTAAGTACTGTACGTAGATAAAGTTTCATTCTATCTCATTTTCTTGCAGGGTAAATCGGTAGATGTATGTATTTGTCTCTTTTTAGTGTCTTTTCCGTTTCATCGAGGTTGAAATTAAACACAACGGGGCTAAAGAAGTTTCACTTTAAAAATCAGATAGTGCAATTCACACACGTTAGAAGTAAAAACTAAAGTAGAAAAGAGTGGGGATGATATGAAGCACCGCACAAGGAGGAGATTATTCTATTTCATTCTCTCGCAGGCTAAATCCTTGGATGTATGTGTTTGTCTCTTTTTAGTGTCGCTATTTTTCGTTTCATCAAGTTTCAAATCACTTCGGTGCTAAAGAAGTTTTCACTTCAAAAAATAATTATTAATTAGTAGATTATATAAACTTAAATTCTATGTTCCAATATGCACACTTCGAATAATTTATTTGTCATTAGCTGAATCTATTATAAGGTACGGAATTACAGCTTGGGGACTATCCTGTAAAACAAATGTAAATCATGTTCATTCGGTTCAAAATTCATCAGTTAAATTATTAGCCCATAAAAGTTTATACGAGCAAAGGCATAATGTTCCGTACTTTTACCAGAATCTCAAAATTCTCTCAGTAAGAGCAATTCTGTGGCATAAAATTATTTTTCAGCATATGAATAGCCCTATATACTCGTACATAAATAGACTGGACCACACTTACAATACTCGTTTTACGTTAAATGAGGGACTAATCGTACCTAAGTACTTAAGCAAATACGGACTACATATAACGCTTGCTATCGAGTCGGGTAAACTGGCACTCCTTTCAGTCTTAGACATGAGTGCCGCTTTTGACACGATTGACCATGATTTTCTTATTAAACGATTAGAAGAATCCTTTGGTTTAAACTGCGGTGTAAAGGACTGGCTGATATCTTACTTGGTCAACCGCGTACAAGCCGTCAAAGTGGGGAAAAAACAATCAAAATATGCAACCCTTTCATCTGGAGTTCCCCAGGGGTCTGTTCTGGGCCCACTTCTCTTCATCCTCTTCACAAATGATGTCGCTAAAATTATCGAATCATTTGGTCTTCTATCTCACTGCTACGCTGATGACCAGCAAGTTTACTTCTACTGCTTACCAGAAGAAATAGACAGTCTTAAAACTCGCATAACCGAGTGTCTAGAAGCAATCACTCGCTGGATGACCTCAAATAGATTGAAACTGAATCCTGCAAAGACTGAGTTTCTCTGGACAGCCACAAGTAGACGTCAGCGTAACATTGATAACTCCCCAATAACCATTTCAGGAAGTGACATCACTCCAAAGACATGCATAAAACTACTAGGCGTCAATCTGGACGCTGATTTTTCCCTTAAAACTCAAGTGAACAGAACTGTAAGCACGGGGTTCTTTCAATTAAGGCAAATTAAAGCAGTACGGAGAAACTTGACCACAGAGGCAACTAAATTACTAGTCAATTCGTATGTTGTTTCACGTCTAGATTATTGCAACGGAATATATGCTAGTCTCCCAAAATATCAAATCAACAAATTACAATCTGTTTTCAACGCTGCGGCAAGGCTCATCACCGGCGTATCTAAATATTCCCATATTTCTGAGCATCTCAAAAATCTTCACTGGCTCAAGTGCCCCGAGAGAATCCAGTTTAAGCTCTGCTGGATGGTATTCAAGTCTCTTAACGGAATGGCTCCGACTTACTTATCGGAAATGTGTATTCCAGAAAATTCCAATTCTCGACAATCAACCCTCAGGTCAGCAGCAACATCAGCGATTGGAAGGTTGAAGGAACCAAAGCGCACACCAGATACTAAATTCGGTGAGCGTGCTTTCGTAGTGTCGGGACCTAAAGCCTGGAATGGACTGCCACACGAGTTAAGAATGATCACAGATTCAGCGCAATTTAGAGCTAAACTTAAAACTCATCTTTTCAGACAGTCGTATCAATAAGTTAAAAAAAAACTTTCACCTTCGCCTTCACGGCTCGCAACATTGTAAATAACTAAGTGTGTAAAAGCAAATTCTTAAAATTCTCCAGACTTTAAAAATAAATATTAACTCAACTTTGGCATTAATCTTCTGTTAAATATAAATATAAATGTAAAACTCATGCAATGTCCAGTGTTTTGAATATAATGTCCTCCACGTGCAAAGTCGTATCTTCCCCATAGCATAAGCATAAACTTTCTAATAAAGTGTGTTTTGTCGGAAGTGTCCTGCAGGTAAGTATGATTCTGTATCTATTTGAAAATAATAAAATTAGATAGAGCCTAGGATTTATAATAAATTGTAAAGCGCCCTTGAGGTGATTTTTCACAAAAACGGCGCTATACAAATTATCCAATTATTATTATTATTATTATGAAACCTACTTGCTTAAATATTTTACCTGCTAAAATTTAAAAATGTACAAATAATGTAAAAACAAATATTATATTGAAAAATTGGCTCGCCGAAAGAAATAGTTTGTATTAGACTCTAACACAAATAATGTCTAACTGCATAATATTATTTTTTAGAAAAACTTCAAAGTAAAAGCACCCATTGACAAACTACTTAAAAGTAGTTTATTGGGACTTTTCTTTTTTCTGTAATATTTTATTTTATTTCCTGTAATATTGTATAACTTTTTCTTTACAATAAAAGTAATAAATAAAAAATTTGTTTAGTTTGGTTTTGGTAATTTGGCCTCAAATCCATACTTAAGTTTTGTATGAAAAAGGTGCAGCCGTTCCTCTTTTAAGTTTCTAGTTTTATTCACACACGTCGTGTTGTGTATTGCACACAGTATTATTTAAATAAAAGCTAATGTACTGCTGGTTTAGAGGTTGAATGAAAGGGAATTGTTTACTATTTCAATTGTATGTTACATATATTCAATTGTTTGATTGTATGGATTTTTGGTGTTGCTCGAAACAAAACAAGTCCAAATTCAATGATATTAGTCTATACAGAAATAAATAATTGTTTACTGGATGTTTTAAGTATTTACCGGTGAGAAATGTTGTGAATTTAAATTTATCGAAGTGAAAACTTCTTTAGCACCGTTGTGATTTGATACTCGATGAAACGAAAACGAGCGATACCAAAAAGAGACAAACACATACGAGTACATCTATAGGATTTAGCATACGAGAGAATGAGATAGATTAATCAATGTCCTCTTTGTGGGATGCTTCGTAGAATAAAATGTAATATATTTTTTAAACTTTGTGACAATACTATAAAAGTATACCCTACAATTATCCTACTCCTGATATTCTGCTTTCGTCTCATTCTCTCCAGGTTTAGTTTTCTGAAGGTTTCACTTCTACGAATATGAATGAAGCGAGGAGTGTATGCCAATACCGAGTTTTTTTTACATTATCTCCACACAGGAGTCACCGAGGAAAACAATTTTCCTAGGGGCCTATGTCATCTTTGAGGATGCTGTGTGGAGGGTTTTTTAAGGGAAACAAAGGAGAAGAAGATACGGGAAGGAAAAAGGTATGAGGGGTGGATAGGAATCTGAGGGTCAGTGTGGCCAGGAGTGACGGACGTATGAATCTATTCCTCACAATACGGTGCAAGGCGAAGGGTCGGGAGAATCCGGTTGGAGAGGTCAAAAGGCCTCACTCAATCAGTCTCCTCCGATCCAGCCCGCCACACAGAGGTTGGGCAAACGTATCCGCCACCAAGACCTAGACAAACCTCATCCCATGAACCCGGGCACCCCTGCTAAGTCACCAAACGTAGCGATCCATTTGGGGTGACCTGTGGCTGGTGTTGGTTGTCCAATAAATGGTTCCCGGGGCGGCGGTACCCATACCCGCCTCCCAAATTGAGTTGTTTGGCTTCTTGACTTATTCAAAATACCTCAGGGCAGAATGTATATTCTAGCACAGCATAGCATGACAAAAGTACCTAATGGTGCTATCGAATAAAATTTAAATAGTAGATAGTAACTATTCGTATCTTCCCAGATGTTGAGAAAGTTAAAATAAGAAATCTCGTAATGTAAATGGGTGAAAATTGTTATTAATCTCTCGTTGAATAAATTAGATAATTTTTTAAAATATATATTTTTCTTTTGTTCACAGGTAAGTTGCTGAAATCGATAATCGCGGTATTGAGGAATCAGTTTGTGTTTCTCCTGGACCGATGATGGACAACCTCCGACAGGTAATCTGCTTAATACTCACGTGACAATATAAAAAATATGATGAGATAGGATTTTTGGGGTTAAAGCCTGTGCTATCATTCAATGGGTTTCCATGGTATCCCGGCAACCTAATAGATCTAGATAATAATCTTATATATAAAAATTAATCGCTGAATGTGTTGCTAAGCGCAAATCTCGAAAGCAGCTGAACCGATTTCGCAAATTCTTTTTTTAGAATATTCCATGAAGTACGAGGATGGTTCTTACGAAGAGAAAAATTAAGAAAATTGGATAATTTCAGAAAACCTAACAACTATCGCACGTTTGACAGTTCGCGTGTTTGAGAATGACATTTTGCAAAACAATGATTGTTAAGTCAGGATTCTATTTTTGAAAATCTTTAAGTTGATAAATTTATTTAAAGTAGGTACTCCCCTAATAGTTTGAATCGAATCAAGAATTTTAGATATTTTAAATAGGTTAGGTACCAAATTTAATATACATGAAAAATGGAAATTTGAATAAAAATTGTAAAATGTGGCACGCGGGCTGTTTAAAAACTGAATGTACTGGGATTGAATATATGGAACGTGGGAGGAGGGTTGGCGGGACGAGGGAGCGGGAAAGGGAAGAGGGAAGGCGGGGAAGGTGGAAAGGGAACACGGGAGGGGAAGTGGACGTGTGAGGGGGGAGGGGAACTTGGGAGGGGGGTTCGCGGGAAAGGGTGGGAGTGGAGTGGGGAGAGGGAAGGTGGAGGTGGCGGAGTGGGAACGCGAGAGGGGAAGAGGACGCAGGAGAAGAAGGGGAGGCGGAAGGAGAACGGAACGAATGGGAAAGGACACTCAGATAGCAACGCATGCCGGGAACAGCTAGTAATAATAATAATAATAATGATTTATTGTCTTCATTTCTTAGTAACTAACTGTCAGCAATGTGTTTTAACCACAGAGGAAAGAAAGATGGTTTTAACTTTACTATGGTTTTATTGTATGGCGTGGAAAATTATTTTTTTTAGAAAATTATCGTAAAACATTTAATTTTATTTGTGCCTGATCATTGCAAAATAAATTGAATAAATTAAAACAGGCGGCTGGTGTTAAACGGGAATTTAAACCTTATCACCATCTACATAGGGAGTGTTATTGTGAGCGGCCTGATTCCGAATTTTACACGGGGACCATCGCCTTAAACGATTTTAAAAACTTAGCCAATTTGCTTTATAAAAGGAAGGTTTTAATTGCATTTGTTTGAAAAATCTGAAAGATTATTTCATTTGCTTTCAAAAACAGTATTTTATTTTGGGATTCGTTAAAATACAGCGAATATATTTAAAATTGAAAGTCAAGCGGGAATATTTTACATGAAACGTGGTGTATATATTTTCAACAATATAAAATTATTTTGTGTCTAGAAGTTTTAGTCACAAATTAAAAATCACATTATAAATTATTATTTTTAGCGATTCCGAATTTATTATTTTTTCTGCTTTCGTTTTATGTCCGCCATCTCGCGGTCAGAGTTAAAAGTTTTACACATTTTTATTCCTTCTTGAAACCTTGATCAAATTTTGTTTTTTTTTTTTTAATGTCATGTATATTTATCGAGGCTTCTGACTCACACAATGTTGTCATTTTTTGCCACATCTATTTTTAAATTATAATATTATCATTATAATCTCTAATGTTCTTTAAAAGGTACTTAGTCCATTTGTATTCATTTTGTATTAAAATTCACTTTCAAATTTTTCCAGTTTTACATGATCTAATAAATTTCATTATTCTCGACACGGTGTGAAACTCGGTTGAGGCAATTAAATTCTGAGCTTCACAACTTGTTCAAATTTTGTATTTCACTCAATTCGACTAGTTTCGTCACACTGCGACATCATCAGGGCTCAATAAAAATTAAAATACCATTATTATAATTATCTCTTAACCGTAAAAATATCGAATTGTTTTGATAACTTGACACATTTTGAAAAATACAATTAATATATTTTTCTGTTAAAATATTTCATTCTAGTTAGGTACTTTATCGCTTATTTCTTGTTATCAAGTTTAATTTTTAGAACTCCATTTTAATTTTAATTTCTTTTACCAGATTTAAACGTCCGGATTAACTCATTCTCATCTAGTCAATCCACGCTATGCAATTGCACTATACAGGGTGTAACAGAACGTACCCGAGGGATTTTAACCATCGATTCCTGACATCATATGGAGTAAAAAATGTAAATGAAATTTTGGTCTCCGGTGACCAAAATTTTTTTTTTTTTTCTACAAAAACATAAAAAAATTTTAGTTGTTGAACAGTCGGAGGCGGGGCAAGGGGTTCGTCGAACACTCGGCTGAGTGACCAGTTACGTCATGCGGAAGAATTTTTTTTTGTTTGATTTTGAAGAAAAAAAATTTGAAAAAAAAAAAAGTTGTCAAAAAAAGTCACCGGAGACCAAAATTTCATTTACATTTTTTACTCCAAATATGCTCAGGAATCGCTGGTTAAAATCCCTCGGGTACGTCCTGTTACACCTGCATTAAGTATTATAAATACAAAACAATACAAGAACAACATGTCATCCTACCAGAGACCAAATGGGAAAATAATTCACCGTATCCAGATATTTTCATATCAGAGGGTTCGGCTCTGTGGAACTCCTAATTTTTTTTTACAAGAGCTCCACACAGGAGGCCCTCAGGAAAATAATTTCCCTGAGGGCCTATGTCATTTATGGGGATGCTGTGTGGAGGGTTTTTTTAGGGAAAGGAAGGAGACGAGAGTTCTGGGAAGGAAAAGGGTTTAAGGGGGTGGGTAGGAATCTGGGGTTCAGTGTGTTCTGGTCATCAGACCTAGACAAACCTCATAAGTCATAATAGAAAAAAAAACTTATATCATTGATTTAGCTATTCCAAATTCCTGTAATATTAAAAAAACTGTTTCTGAAAAAATAAGAAAATATACAGATTTAGGAAATGAGATTGAAAGAATTTGGCATTCTTAGACTATACAAATATTACCATTTGTTATTTCGGCTACTGGCATTATACCTAGCTCTCTCATTCACAATTTAGGCATATTAAAATTGCCAAATAATTTATAAATAAAAATGCAAAAATCAGTCATTTTAAATACATGTAGGATTACAAAAGATTTTTTTAAATATTTATGTTGAGGGATCAGTAGGATTTATAGGTCCAATTAGGAGTTCCACAGAGCCGAACCCTCGGACATGAAAATATCTGTAGTCGGTGAATTATTTTCCCATTTGGTCTCTGGTAGGTTGACATGTTGTTCTTGTATTGTTTTGTGTTTATAATACTTATACATATAGTGCAATCGCGTTGCGTGGATTGACTAGATGATCATTTGTGGAAAAGTGTGTGAAAGGTTTTAGTTTTTCCTGTGGGGAAGATTTAACCCGGACATTAAATCTGAATTATAAAAGAAATAAAAAATAAAACTTTATCGCTTGTCTTGAATTCTTCCCACAATGAGTTCCAATTTTGAAAATGACGATAATTTTCTGTTAAAATATTACACTCTAGGTAAGGGAACGTACCCATACTACGTGACTCCAGATACTAATATCTACAGCTTGTATGTCGGACGAATATCTACAGCTCATATGTTGGACTAATATCTACGAACTTCAGAGTGTTGACTAATATCTACAGAGCTAAGGTCGGTCGAATATCTATGACGGTCCCAGTGTTGACTAATATCTACAGAGCGTAGGCTGGACTAATCAGCTAAATGTGTCCAATAGTCAGATATTAGGGATTTTTACATGCATACTTACATAAATTAAGTTTTTTAAACTGCATACGCAATATTACGTTATTTAAATATGCTATACATAATTGCAAATCCAACCTCTGCCAGTGCTTCGTCAACACTTTGGTTCTCATAGATATTAGTCAGCAGTTTGAGCTGTAGATATTCGTCAAGACTTTGGTTTTCATAGATATTAGTCAACAGTTTGACCTGTAGATATTCGTCAACACTTTGGTTCTCATAGATATTAGTTCGATTTTTTCATTTTTTGGAATTCCTGTAGATTTTAGTAGACGCCTCCTACTACGTGACCAACTTTTTGCAATTTTTAATCTCCCCCCCCCCCCCCGGTGAACAAAAACCTAAGTCCCCCGCCGCTCATTTGTACCAAGTGTGATATTTTGAATCCCCCCCCCTGATCAGGTACGTTCCCTAAGTACTTAATCGATTCTCTTATTTATTTATTAATTCTTTACAAAATAAATTCCCATTTTAAAATTACGTTCAAATTAAATCCGAGTTCAATGAATCAAAATCACAATCGAAGACACGACCAAAATTAGTATTATTTTTGATTGGAAGGGTGTATTCGTAGTTCGTAGGTAGGGTAAGTATATTTAGAAATATGGCCGCCCCGACACGAGGGCCACAGCTCATATTATAAATCAATTTGGATTTCTCATATAAATTAACATTGTTGCTATTTTGGGCCTGCATTTCAGTAATGCCCTGTCGTACTCAAATTCCACACAATGTCAAACTTTTATTTTTATTGGAATAGACTTATTTTTATGCTCCATTGTGATATTTGACGGGCTCCGTGGTCGAGGTGTAAGGACCTCGGGTTCAATATCCAGCGTGTTCAAATAAAATTTATTTGATCAATTTGTGTTTTTCACAATTTATTCATTTAAAATAATATATAGTATATTTGCGGCACGTTCCAGAGTAGAATATACTCTCAGCATCGCCCTGGTGTAAGACCACCATTCAGAGTTAAAACGATGCTTGAAAAGGCTTTAGTTTTGTTTAGTGACTAGATCTAAATAACCAGGCACTTCCCCACCTTCCTCTTCTGCATCTCTTTCCCCTCCCCACTACCTTAAGCTTTTTACACACCTTAATAGAGTAACAGAACTTTAATAAGACTTTCGCAGAACTTGATATTAATTTTTAATTTGATGAATTATTGTG
The DNA here is from genome assembly GCA_917880885.1 of Limnephilus marmoratus. Taxonomy (NCBI): domain Eukaryota; kingdom Metazoa; phylum Arthropoda; class Insecta; order Trichoptera; family Limnephilidae; genus Limnephilus; species Limnephilus marmoratus. The sequence goes on along the minus strand of OU862930.1, from coordinate 28,742,742 downwards.
CTTACATAAAATAATGTATATTTTTTGCCTTTGATTTTTAAAATTAGTGGAGAAATGTCGCCAAAAATATCTAATTAAAAACATTTTAAACAAACATTACTGAAAATAAAACAATATTGCTGTCATTAAAAAATTAATATATAAAATAATTTAAAAAAACGAGTGTGCTTTAGACCACACGACTGAAGTAAAACTTCACTAACTTATATTTCCCTCTCAACTTCCGTTCGCCTCGCCCGATCACACTTTTCATCACGCATTCATCAGCTTACCTCCAGAGCGTGCGTAAAGGCCCGACCGTTCGCCTCGCCCGATCACACTTTTCGTAACGCTCTCGTCACGCATTCATCAGCTTACTCCCCAATTCAAGCGTGCGTAAAGAAGTTTTATTTAAAAAAAATATATATTTTTTTTTAATTCCCACAGATTGAGTATCACTGAAAACGCACGCAGCGCCGCGACGCTCGTTTTCCCCGAACTAAAAATAAAATCCAACTTCAAACTTCAGTTTGTTTCCGCCGTCGCTAGAGGGTGGACGTGCTTTAGCAGATCTGCGTCACTCCTGTCAAACAATGTGAAGTTTTTTCTTTTCGTCGCGAATTATTTGATTTATCTCTGAATATTTCAATAAAATTATATTCGCGTCGTAGAGACCACGTAATGATATTAAATTAATGTGCGTTCGTGAAAAGTTGTTAGGTTTTGTTTTTTATTTGCCTGTGTTGACATTATTAATTAACTGCATCTAGTCACTTATTCTGCTAAACAAGTTTTACAAGGTGGTGATGTTGAATTTAAAATACTCAGTGATGATGCAAATGACATTTAAATAGTTTTAAGTGCAGCTGTGCCATTTTGAAACATTTGTTTAGTTATAAAATAAAATAGTGTTTTTACCTGAAAGACTTGTGTTTTTGTGAATGCGGTACGTGTTGCCGTTGAGATAAAGGTAATTAATATATTTGACCAAATAGGTATGTACATTATACGAGAAATGTGAATTATTCATGGTGTAAACAAATTGTGGAAAAAAATTCGGTTTACGGGAGATGGTCCTAGATAATTTATTTTTTTTTATACTAATTATGGGCCGGAAAATCCGAATCTGAAAGAATTAGGCGTCGGCAAGCAATATTAACTGAATTACACGACTTTAAAATTTTCTATAAACACATAGGAAAACACGTCATTTTGAATGTATTGACATAACAATTCATAGAAAAACAAGAAAGATGTTACACCACATAAAATTAAGTGTTGCCATTATCAATAATATAAGCAGTACACCGGTCACCAATATCAATGTATATGGTTTGTGATAGAAAAGAAAGTGCCCCCTTCGTAGCGCCTACTCGCGTCACGGCAAAAAAACATCCCAGTTTTCAAGTAGTTTAGCGGCTACGCTAGGTTTGTGTAACATGGTTTGTGATAGAAAAGAAAGTGCCCCCTTCGTAGCGCCTATTCGCGTCATGGCAAAAAAACATCCCAGTTTTCAAGTAGTTTAGCGGCTACGCTAGGTTTGTGTAACATGGTTTGTGATAGAAAAGAAAGTGTTATTGATATTATTGCTTAATGGCAACACTTAATTTTATGTGGTGTAACATCTTTCTTGTTTTTCTATGACTTGTTATGTCAGTGCATTAAAAATGACGTTTTTTCCTTAGTGTTTATAGAAAATTTTAAAGTCGTGTAATTCAGTTAATATTGCTTGCCGACGCCTAATTCTTTCAGATTCGGATTTTCCGGCCCATAATTAGTATAAAAAAAGAGAAAAAAAATTATCTAGGACCATCTCCCGTAAACCGAACTTTAGCCTAATTGTTTAGTCTATATTATTATGTACATTCATATTTGTAAGCTTTGTAAAATTCAGAATAACAGAAGAGTATGTATTAGACGATGTATGAATGTGAGTGAGGTAAAGAGTGTGTGCCAAGACCGAGTTGTTTGGCGGTCCGACCCCTCTGCCTACCGAAAACTGCGTAATCGTTAGTTAGTTTTATTTTTATATTTGTATGTTTGTGTACTAACATAACCTAACCTAAGTTGGTTCATTATTGAAGTGAAAACTTCTTGTTTGTGATTTGAAACTCGATGCAATGAACAAAAACTCTGTCGATCAGTGAGCTCTGGCGCCATGAAATTGCACATATTTTTGTATCTGAAATTTCTAGTACAATCCAACTGTTTTTCAGGCAGCAGCGTCATTTCAATCGTGAGGTATGCAATTTTGAAAAATCCAATTTATCTGTCGAAATAAAGAAAAGCGAAACAAATATTTTATTGAAAAATGGTGTTGAAATTCAGATGAAACCGGGTGGCAACTACTGCATACAAATAGAATACGTGACTACAACAATAGATTCTGAGCCATTAACAACAAACGGGCTTTAGGTAGGTTGATAGGTTTAACTTTTTTTAAACCTTTTGTGTTTAGGAAAAAAAATTCTTTGAATATTGTAATAATTCTTTTGTCCACAATTTTGTAACTATTATTTTATGGATGTGAATGACCTTTTTTGGCTTATCCTAAAATTCTTATTCTTGATGAGCCTTCAGGAGTCCAGCTTTGAACTTCAAGCGAAGTTTAATATAAAATAACTTTTTTTGATTAACGTTTACAACGAATAGGTTTAATTATGAATACCCATAGACATCAGAATGAATAGACCGAATATACAGGTGAGGGGTAAAACCAAACTATGGGGGGCGAAGAGAGGAAAGATACTGTGATTCGTTGAAAAATCAATCTGACAGTATATAGGCATCTCGCATTATAATATCACCATTTAGTTCTTAAAAGCAAAATCTGCTTTGAATGAATAGACCTTTTTACATGGGAGCGCGAATTGCTCGCCACGTTAATAATATATTTGCTAAGGCCAAATGCTTGCCCCAAAATATTCGCCCCAATTCACATAGCAATATATGTTGTTGCCGTGTTTAGTTAAGACACTTTTACAAGTTTCATAATTTACTTACCCCTGTAACCAGCGACGAGGACACTGGAGAACCGCCCACATTGTCTATGTCTATATAATATGTGCCTATAACGTATAGCGCAAGCTGCCGTTTTTTGGCGTGTTATTTCGTAAAACGTATGGACGTTAGTTTCGCGCTGGTCACTACAAGAATGATGACGTCACATATTTTAGATTCAAGCGTGGATCTCTCCCCTCCCCATGGAGCGAGCTGGCGCCAAGGCGGAGCTAAAGCCGGTTCCATGGGGAGGGGAAATATTACGTTTTTATCACTTAGGGCAGGTCCAGATATATTCATATGTCCGTGTGAATACCAATAATATGCTTTGAAAAAATTGAAGCCTTTTCCATTATCTGAGTAGAATTAAGATAACACCGTTAATTACTTTATTAAAAATATATAAGCATACAAGAAATAACTTTAAAAAAATACGATTAATTTTTTCTTTCTTATAAAATTATTCACAAAATAAATAAAAACCACCTTTGCGCTAAAATCGAGGGTTTTGTAGACTCCGTTCACGAAAGCGATATTTTTGCCTGTTACTTATATTTGTTGTGATGTAAGGCACACTATGATTTAAGAATACACACATTTTGGACTTGTGACTTACTCTTAACACCCACTAAGAAGCAGACTGAACTTATATAGTTGACATGTATTAGGAAAAGTAGAGGGCCGATTACTGTGCCTTGTGGAATTCCTTACTTAGACGACATTGGTTAACCTCATGCTCCCGCAACTTCCTATCCTTTCTCTTTCCCATCTACTACCCTTCCCCCAAACTACGTACACCAATTTGGGATGCCGTAGTCCCTACGTCTCTGGGTGTTAGAAAGCAGTTGGGACTCTTTAATAAGAAAAATCAGAATCGATAGGTTGCTTGGAACGGCTTTAGTCATGCTTAGTGACCATATCTAAATTACCAGGTACTTTCAAACCTCCATCTTCCTCGTCTAATAACGATATTCACATTTTTGACTTGCGGCTTCCTCTTAAAACTTCAACTAAAGGGAATTTATAGAAACTGAACTTATATCGTTGACACATATTAGGAAAAGTAGAGGGCCGATTACTGTGCCTTGTGGAATTCCGTACTCAGAAGACATAAGTTCAATAATTACTCCCTCAACTTCATATCCTTTCTCTTTGCCATCTACTACCCTTCTCCCACACTACAAACACCAATTTGGGATGCCATAGTCTCTATGTCTCTGGACATTAGGAAGCAATAAATACTCTTGTGCGGTATTCACATTAGAAAACCAAAATCGATACGTTGCTTGAAACGGCTTTAGTCATACTTATGACCATATCTAAATTACCAGGTGCTTTCCTAACCTTCATCTTCCCATCTAATATTGGTGCTGAATCTTAGGGACGGTCTGCTGGTATCAATGTCCTCTCTTACTTAGAGTGGGTAAACGCGTGGGTTCGGCGATATCGACACAAACAACATACGAACTAATTTCGGTTATCCGTGGTGTGCGTTCGTTAGTCCTGCAATTTCGTTCAATGAACTCAAATTTGCTTTGAATTTAAATATCATTTTCGAAATTGGAACTGATTGTGTGAAGAATTCAGGCAAGCCATAAAATACTTACCTATAATGTAATATTTTAACAGAAAACTATGTTATTTGTCGTTTTGAAAATTGGAACAGATTTTTAAATTTTTTGTTAATCGTTTTTGTGCTTACTCATTTTATAATCTGAATTCTTGACAAATCGGTCCAATTTTTAAAATGACGCTTAAATTCAAAGCAAATGTTGCTCGTGGAAAATAACGGTGGTTAGGTAGAATTCGGAAAACAAACTTACCATCAAGGGAATTTAACTTGGGATTCGTTGAGTGTATTCAATATAAATGCTTTTGTATCGAGGTGTGGATGGTGAAGTCAGTCATGCAATTCTATATAAACATTGTCATACACCGAGTAAACCACTTCCCACGTCGTCATTCCTCGAAAAGGAGTCCCCTCCGTGTTAAGGAACAAACCTGTACTGATTCCAGACTTCCCACATGTACGAGTACGTTCATTATAAAAATATGTATAAATAGGTATTATTCATATGTAAAAAGCTTCTAAAAAGGGCGTTACACACAAATAAATAAATAATATGTCTTATTATTATTGCTAGACAGAATATGTAACGCTATTATTTTAGACTTTATGATCCGGCTCGAAGGACCAAATAATATTTTTTTTGCTTAAATAATACCTACTAGTGGCATACCTTATGGTAAACCTACTAGTGGCAAAGATATCATCCCATGATATTGGCAAAGATAACAAGACATGAATGAAAACAGTATTGTCCTTTAAATGCCTTTATAATATTAGTTAAAGTATGAATTGGGATGGCGGAATAATTAGTCAATCTCTCTCTCTCTGGTTTCAATCCTGGGATTGGTTTGCAGCAATTTCATCTATTCGTTTCTTCCACTCTTCCCTGTCCTATGTCTGCATATGATAAGCAGCGCACGTCCACCAGCAGGTCCTCCAGGTACTCTCGGCGTGGGCGTCCCCTAGCGTTTGTCCCCTCGGTCATACCCTCCATTATGGCATGCAAGAGGCCTTCTTGTCTTATTGCATGGCCGATCCATCTTGCGCGCCTTTCGGACAAGATCCTGAGCAGGTGCCTTCCTCCTTCGATTCTTTGGAGAACCTCCTCATTTGTGATGTGGTCTCTCCAGGAAATTTCTAGTAGTCTTCTATAGGACCACATCTCAAAAGCCTCTAGTCTCCGTTTATCTCAATTATTTTATCTCTCTTTAGTCAATAAACTTTAGTATCCCATATGAAAACGGTTGCTGGTAGGTACATATCTTTTAAGAAAAAAAAACTGATTATTTGGTCCTTCGAGCCGGATCTTGAAAACAAAATAATTACTTTTCATTTTCTGTCTAGCAATACTAAAACACCAATTTTATTTAAGTATTTATCAACTCTCTTTTTGAGGGCTTTTACATATGAATAGTAATTAGACATTGTACATAACTGAACTGCGTCAGTATCAACATTTTGCAATGTTCGTTTACTGATGAATTGAAAAGGTCCACTGACTCGATATAATTATTTCTACTTTATTTCTGTATTATTTATCGTAATTCAACGCAAAAAATAGTATACCATCATTCCGCCGTTACGTCACTTGCTGTGTTTGTGTTTTGTGACAAAGAACATTTAAAAATCGTGTCATGTCTCCCGCCCAGGTTTACATATTTTATCATAATAAATAGTAATATTAAATTGTAAAACTAGACATTGATGACTGGATCATAGATGTTTGATTCATGATTCATGTAATTTTTTTCCGACGCCACATTGAAAGACTGCTTGCCTTAGTGATATCAGCGAATGATTCACAGCATTGCTTTGCTTATAATGCTAATGTAAAGACAACAATCATTGCATATACATAATTATGTATTATTATTTGCACTACACTTATTACAACTTTTTGAAGTGAAACTTCTTTAGCAACGTTGTGATTTGAAACTCGATGTAACGGAAACGACACTAAAAAGAGACGAACACATCTATCTGCGAGAGAATGAGATAGTATAATCGGTCTTCTCTTCGTGCGGTGCTTCGTAGCCTTCCCACTCTTGTCTACTTGAGTTTTCTGAAGATTTCATTTCTACCGTGTGCCCCCGGTTTCAAACATACTCCATGTTTCATGACTCATCTGCATTGTTTCTATTATCTATCAAAACAAAATAATAAATTAATAGGCCACTTGCATGGATTTTATAATGACTTAGAAAAAATCGGGGATAGTTTTTCTACTAAGATTACGAAAATGTTACAATTTTTTTTTGGAAATTTTAGTTTTTTTTAAGAAATAAATCCTTTTTTTGGGCTATTGGCATCACTACATGAAAATTTTCCGTCTCCGATAATATTAAATTAATTTTGTAAAATTCCAACTGATTTTTTTTTTTTTTTATAGTGATACCTCACAAGAGTCTCAGCTGCTCCCGTCTGGAGCCAGTGAGACTATGACATCCCCAATTGGGGTATGTTGTGAGGCTGAAGGTAGTGGGGAGGGGAAGGAGATAGGGAAGAGGAAGGTGGGGAAGTACCTGGCTATTCAGATCTGGTCACCAAACACGGCTAATGCCATTTCAAGTAACGTTTCAATTCTGAATGGTGGTCTTACACCAGGGCGATACTGAGAGTATCTTCCACTCTGGAACGTGCCGCAAATATACTATATATTATTTTTAAATGAATAAATTGTGAAACAACACAAATTAATCAAATAAAATTTATTTGCCACGCCGGGATTCGATCCCGCGACCTTCGGAGTGCTAGTCAAGAGCCTTACCTCTGGACCTTGCCAGCCGTCAAGACCAATAAACATTTCTAATAATTGTTACTTTGAAAAATAAACATTAAAGCAAACCAAATGTGTATTCATTTTTTCATAAACCCGGGCACCCCTGCTAGGTCATCAAACGTAGCGAACCACTTGGGGTGATCTATGGCAGAGGTGCTGATTATCCAATAAATGGTTCCCCGGGCAGCGGTACCATATCCGCCTCCCAAATTATTATAGGTAAATGCAATAGAATAAATGAGCAATCCAATGTTAGCGACACGAGTTGTGCGCGCGATCATACTTCATAGTTTATGGCCAATTAGCTTTGTTTCTATTATCTATAATTACTGAATAATAAATTAATAATTACAATAAGAACCAATTTTTCGGAAATAATTTTTCTATTATCACGCTAAATAAAAATATAACTATAATTTTATTAAAACAGTCAAAAAAAAAAAAAACAGTTTTTTTAGCGTTGGTACAATTGGCATTGACTTAATTTATATGTCTACTGTCGCGGTGCGGGGACTGAACCTTCGACCTTCACAAGCACGTGCGTCATGCACTCGGCCACCGAACCAATCGATGAATGAAAGCTCATCTTATTTATTTATTTATTATTTAAACGCCCGTACATAGGGCTATTACATACATAATACAAGTGTATCGAACATTTACAAACATTATATATATATAGAATAACATACATACGATGTATATTAGTACAACAAATATTTATCATTTTACAAACATATCAGTTACATAAATAACTAATTATTTTTGCTTTGATGCAAGACGGTGAGGTATTGAAAATATCGAAAAGGTATTACGGTATACGTATTGGCAGTTCGGTGAAAACGCACTAGCGGTGAATGATAGGAATAGTTAGTGCTATGATTGTCACTGGAAAAGGTGGTGGAGTCGAGTTGATTTAACAGGGACACGAATATTTATAACACTTAACATTTGAGGGCAGTCTATGAGATTGTTCAGTAATTTAAAAAGTATAAGAATGTCATTAATAGTACGCCTGGTAGAAAGTAGTGGTAGGTTTAGATCAGACATTAATGCATTGTAGCGGATTTCAATTACAGGCTGTCTCAATTTGAATTGAATGTATCGAAGAAATTTTCTTTGTACTCTCTCCAAACGGTGTAAGTTACACGTATAAATCGGAGACCATACAGGAGATGCATATTCCAAATATTTAAATATGAATGTGTATGCATTAATTTATACAATTTATTTATTATTATTTATTGAGTTAGTTTATAATACATTTTGATAAATAAACTAATATGTACAAGGTTACATTTTATTGTTTTAAAAATAATATTTTTACAAAAGCATAAAAAAAAATTTTTTAATCCATACTTTCTTCAGACAATTTATCATGCATGTTTAGTCCTTTATTGCAGTGGTCATACACAATAAAAAATAAATAATTATCCACAAAAACATACAGTGGAGCCTCTCATGACGAGCACCTCCCATAACGGGTAATTCGCATAAGGGAACGTACCCATACTACGTGACCAATTTTTTGCAATTTTTAACCCCCCCCCCCCCCCCCCAGTGACCAAAATCCTAAGCAAACCGCCGCTCATTTGTACCAAGCGTGACATTTTGAAGACCCCCCCCCCCCCGAAGAAGTCACGTAGTATGGGTACGTTCCCTAACGAGCAAAACAGATTTTGAAAAAAAAAACGCTCCCTTAACGAGCGACTTTTCGCATAACGAGCGACATTTCGCATAAAGCAAGTAGAAGTCGCATCTTCACGTCACTCATATCAGTCTCTGGTTAGCACTCATTCCGCTGGCTTATTACTTATTACTATCGCATGTTCTCATACATTTTTTTTGTTTTTTGAAAATTGTTATTTTTTTTCATTATTTGTAAAATTTCGGAACATGAAAAAGGTTTTTTTTTCCTCAGTGAGTCAGCATGTGAATTTTAAATTTTCACTTTCGAGAACATGAATAGTTGCAGCCGGAATATGAAAATGGTTTTTTTCCACTGTGAGACGGCTTGTGGACTTTTAAATGTTCCTTTTTAAAACATAAATAGTTGCAGCCGGAACATGAACATGGTTTTTCTCTACTTGAGTAAACTTGTGGGTTTTCAAACTCTCCTTTCTAGGGCGTAAATAATTGCAATCGGAACATACAAAAGGTTTTTCCCAACTGTGAGACGGCTTATCAAACGTGGACCGGTCCGCGGTAATAAAAATGTTGGGGACCACTGCTTTATTATACTTATTAAGAGGCGCGGCCTGTTTCGGTTCCCAAATACCCAACCAAACTGAAAAATTATTTCTGTAATCAAATATACAGGGATACAGGGAAAGGAAAGGAAACGTTAAAATCTTTAATGGCCTATATCCCTATTTCCTTAATATAAAGCAAAAATAAATAAAGTATCGGGGAGGTAGATATAGTATACAGGGTGTTAAGGGACGTACTTGACTTTAACCAGTGATTCCTGACATTATTTGGAGTAAAAAATGTAAATCAAATTTTGGTAGCGATCCATCCTCTCTGCCTACTCTCACGGAAAAACGGCGTGATGGTTAGTTAGTGAATCGAAATAGTTTTGCAACTTTTCTAATGATAAATAAATATACCTGTGTTTTTTTTTATGTTGATTTCTTTTAGTTTACGATTACATTTTTTACAGAACTATTGGTAACTTGGATATTATTTGTACTTGTAGAGCGAGTATGAAACAGCGGCGAAGTAACCGCAAAAATTTTGTGATACGGGAATAATGAGCCTCTTACATGCTTTTTTAATTGTCTGTATTATTTGACTTTGATTCGGTGGTGATTTTGTCGCGGGTTGAAAAATCGCGGAAGGGTACAAAATATATTTCAACAAAGGGCATATTATTTAACACAAATTTTGGTTTTGAGAAACTACTACGTCACTCCTGGACTCATTGACCCCCAGATTCCTACCCTCCACTCATACATTTTTCCTTACAGAACTTCCTCTTCTTCGTTTCCCTAAAAAAAACCTCCGCACAGCATTCCCATAGATGATCCTTTTAAGGCATGGGCCCCGAGGTAAATTGTTTTCTTCATAACCTCCTGCGTGGAGCTAAAGTAAAAAAATAAAAATGCTTCCTGATCCAAAAGAAATATCATGTAAGAGGCGCATTGTTTTTTTTTCTGCCACGTATTATAGTATTTAAGACGGAGGCTTGCGGTCAGCAAATACGCGTTCGCTTGTCGCCAACGCGTGTTTACTGACCACAAGCCTCCGTCTTATTCTCATGCAGGTTGAATGACGTCATTCGGAGCAAGGAAGAAGTCAGAATGGTAGAGCTCCAAGTATCGCGCGGTAAAATAATATTATTAATTTAGAATAAAAAAGCAGAGTAAAATCGTTCCTCGCGACCGCAGCACCTTGGAGACCTTATTTTACGAACAACCCTCGTACATATAAATGCTTATTCAACTCAAATTTCGATTTGTTGGACATGTATGATCGATATTTTGGCCATTTTAATAATGCGTATAAATACATCCGATGTCTGATAATTAACTTTTATATTACGCACCACATTTAAATGTCAGGGTTAAATTTTCCCCACAGGAAAAACTAAACCCTTTCACACACTTCCCAAATGATCATCTAGTCCAGGGGTTCCCAAACTTATTAGTATCGCGCCTCCCTACTGCTCAAAACGAATATGCCCACGCCTCCCCTCGGCCCGGGGCCTAGCAAGGGGCCGTTCAAGTATTACGTAACGCACTTGGGGGGGGGGGGGGGGGGGGGGGGCTCGAACGACGCGTTACGTAACATATTTTTCTTTATTTAAAAAAAAAACTAGGGAATTAAAATCTTCCAAGTTGGCAACCCTTTTGGTTTATGTTGTACGGGGAATTCCTCGACTATTTTGCGTCATTTTTATTTTATTTTCGATGTCAGTATTCGTTAGTGTTTTAAACACGAAATACGCATAAACACAATTAATGTGAGTTTGTAGGAATTATAATGTCCTCTAAAGCCGGAGATTTACATCATCAGCTGTTATTGGCCTATAAAGGCTCTCATGCTGACTTACCAGCGCAGCACAACTAAAAAATGCATATTTGGAAGACAGCAAAAGAAAAAATTTAAAAAATAATGAAAAATTTATGGAACATATGAATGATGTTATATGAAATTTTTTAGCTGGAACAACGCTTTTTAGTTATTACACACAGGTTAGTTTACCGCTAAAATATAATAATATTACCTAAAGATGGTTTTCGTAGTACATGCATAGTTACACTCAGAACATGAAAAAGGTTTTCTCCCCTTTGAATCGCACTAAGGATTTTTAAATCTCCCTTTCGAGAACTTCAATAACTACGTTGGGGACAAAAATGGTTTTGTCTGCTGTAGGTAAACATGTGATTTCTGTGCCTCTTTGTAGAACACGAATAGTCGCAGTAGAAACATGTAAGTGGTTTTATAGCACTGTGAGTCAGCAAATGATTTCTAAAAAGTTCCTTTGTACAACATGAATAATTGCAGTCGGGACATGAAAAAGGTTTTTGTCCAGTGTGGGTAAACATGTGACTTTTAGATAACGTTTTGTAGCACCTGAATAGTCGCAGTCGGGACAAGAAAAAGGTTTTTCATCACTGTGAATTAGCAAGTGCCGTTTTAGTTTTTTTTTCGAGAAGTAGAATAGTTGCAGTCAGGGCATGAAATGAGTTTTTTACCATTGTGGGTAAACAACAATGTGGCGCAACGCAGCACAACACCGACAGTCATGGAGGCAGGCTCTGCTGGAGGCCAAGACCCGACCTGGGTTGTAGAGCCACAGATGATGATGATGATGATGATGGGTAAACATGTGATTTTTTTTTTTTTAATAGTACATGAATAGTAATAATATAAAGAGTTGCAGTCGGAACATGAAAAAGGTTTTTCGTCACTGTGAGTTAGCAAGTGCCGTTTTAGATATTTTTTTTCTAGAACAAGAAAAGTTGCAGTCAGAACATGAACAAGGTTTTTCTTCACTGTGGGTAAACATGTGATTTTTAGATTTCTCTTCGTAGTACATAAATAATTGCACTATGAGTCAGCAAGCGACTTCTTAGACATCTCTTTTGAGGACACGAATAGTTGCAGTCAGGACATGAAAATAGTTTTTCTCTTTTATGAATCATATTGTGGGTTTTTAAATCTTTCCTTTGAGCACTTGTATAACTGCGGAACATGAAAAAGGGTTTACTCCACAGATGCGTGCGGTAGCGCGGGTATACGGCGATCGTAGTGATACCGCCGCCCGCGCCCGCGCCGCCCTGTACATGTCTTCGCGCCCCCCTAGGGGGGCGCGCCCCCCACTTTGAAAATCAATGATCTAGTCAATCCACGCTATGCAATTGCACTATATAAGTATTATAAATACAAAACAATACAAGAACAACATGTCAACCTACTAGAGACCAAATAGGAAAATAATTCACCGACTCCAGATATTTTCATATCAGAGGGTTCGGCTCTGTGGAATTCCTAATGGAACCTATAAATCCTACTGATCCCTGATTATAAATATTTAAAAAATCTTTTGTTATCCTACATGTATTTAAAATGACTGATTTTTGCATTTTTATATATAAATTATTTGACAAATCTAATATGCCTAAATTTTGAATGAGAGACCTAAGTATAATGCCAGTAGCCGAAATAACAAATGGTAATATTTTTATAGTCTGAGAATACCAAATTCTTTTAATCTTATTTCCTAAATCTGTGTATTTTCTTATTTTTTCAGATACAGTTTTTTTGAATATTACAAGAATTTGGAATAGCTACATCAATGTTATATGTTATTTTTTTAATTTTGTCATGTAAAACTATATCAGGTCTATTATAACTAATTGTTCTGTCTGTTAGTACAGTTTTATCATAATATATTTTATAAAATTCATTTTCTAAAAATGAATTTGGTTCATATTCATAATATGGTACTACATTACGGCAATCAATCAAGTTATGTTTAATTACCAAACTTTGGTGAATTATTTTTAAAACCTGATTGTGCCTAAAGGTATACTCGGACGGCGCTAATCTAGAACATCCCGATATAATATGTTCTAAAGTTTCCGGAAAAGCCAAACATTTTCTACATAAATCATCAATTTGATTTATATCTTTGATTATATGCTTCCTATAATTTTTAGTATTAATGGCAAGCATAAATCCTTCTATTTCTGCGCTCAACTCTCCAATACTCAACCATTTGTTTGACGAAAGTTTGTCAACATATTATGTTTGGTTGAGATAATTGAAGTGTTTTGCGTGAATAATTTTATTTGACCAGGAATCTAATAATTCCTGGTTAGTATTTATAAGAATGTTCGCGTTCTCGTCATTAATTAAAATAGTATTATTATTGCTGCTAACGTTTGAATAATATATAAATAATAATTATTAAAATAATTATCAGCCTGAAACACTCATCTACATTGAAAAAATCTTCCGAGAAAAGATACATGCCGCCAACGGAAGATTTTTTCAATGTAGATGAGTGTTTCAGGCTGATAATTATTGATTATAATAATTGCCACCCTTTGTGCTTTGCATAAAAATCTTGTCTTAAACGTTAGTTTATCAATTAAAAATAATAATATAAATAATTATTCTACTAATGATGTTTGATGTTTGTGTTACAAAGATATCTGACCAAGCACGGAGTACAAAGCTCGAGGTCGAGGTGTTGCGATAGGCAAAAAATAATATGTTATCAGAATAAAGAGAATGTGACTCACGCGTCAAATGCGATCATTCTAATTCTACACAATAAAAATATTAAAGAAATTTTCATATAAGCCAGGGGAGAACGTTGATCAAATACAATTTTTTACACCTAAAAAATCTTTCATCTTTTTAAAATCAAGTTCTTAAGAGCGTTTAACCAGCCAGCGGACGAAAATCCACATTTCGTCGAAAGTTGTTCTTACGATCGTGCAGGGCGGTTACAATGAGAAAGATTAATTATTCTCCGTACCAGCTTTTTAAAATTATAACTCAATATCGAATTTATTTCAATCCAAATTAGCTTTAATTTATACCTTCATCCAAAAATGCTGAAAGGCGTGATGATAAAACTATTAAAATAATGTACTTTTTGTAATTATTTTTTGATTATAAGTATTTATCATTTTTCAATAATGTCTGAATTTAATAAGAATGTTAATATATTAGTTTGTAAGTGCGCAAATAAATACACAAATGGACCAATTTTCGTCAAGAAACACATGTACGTACATATTTTTTAATGATTTTATTGAAACTAAAATTAAAATTCTAAAACATGCGTTTGCTAGATAATGTATTGATTTATTTTACTGCATGATTATATTATTTGAAATGGGTGTGGTATAATACAAAATCTTTTTTGAAAATTTAACAAATCTGCCAACGACCTATGGAATAACCTTATTACACTAAACATTTAAAAAATTTCTCAAAATTTATTACATGCGAATGCTAGCTAAAAGAACAATCTTTCGAAATCCATTTAAATTTTTTAAAGAGTCAATACGTCTAAAATCTGATTTGAAAATGGCATATTTCTGGTTTTCTCTGGTAATGCCCTCTTAACCGGAATTATGTTTATTTAAAAGAAAATAGAGGTATAAATAGTTAAGACAATAATACACTGACAATGAATGTGACAAATGGCTTTTTTTTTAAATTTGAATAATCCATCAAATATTTGAAGTTAATTTTCACGTTCTGTGAAAGTTTTATTCAAGTTCTGTAATTAATTCATTTTTATGAAGCAACTGGCCTGTAATTATAGAATAACAGAACTTGAATAGAACTTACACAGAACGTGAAAATTGAGTTTAAATATTTGATGATTTTTTTTTTTTTTTTTTATATAATCCGTCCTAACTATGTAATGACTAATGACTAATGATGACTAATGACTGTTCCTCGTTTTATATCGAGAAAACAACTCGTAATTTCGAGATTAGAATTACAGGGCGTAATAATAATTATTTTTCAGTTTTCGCTAACCATACGCAAATAAGCATAATTAAAAAAAAATCTAGGGATAATTATTATTCTTCATATTAATAATAGTAAAGGAAAACGCTTAGATAACTTAGAAGCCTTATAAATAAAAACAATCACTTAATAATAACGTCTCAAAAAATATTATTTTTTATTTCTAGTCCTATCTTAGATAATATATATATTTTTTTTTTTTATTATTTATTAGAGATAATATATTACAAAATTATTACATAAAATTTATAATACATTACTCCCAATGAGTTTAATAAAACTCATTCCGGGAAGGACAACATTATACATCTAAAGGAAAATTATTTTTACATAAGAACACGGAAATCAATGAAAAATACATAGATTTTTAAATGGACTAGACACACTAGATACAGGTAATTGAAGAATATATAAGAGTTACAAAGGAAGACAGATAAATTCGTCACTGGTTAATAAAGTTGCTGAGAAAATATCCTTTTAGAGCCTTTGCCAATATTTTTTTGTTTGATTCTGGTAGTTTTAGGACATTAGGTAATGCGTTGTATTGCGTTGTTCCCTTTCAATATCCGTTCTGTTTTTTCCCCGCACTTTTCATTTTTTTTTTAAATTTATTTATCTACAAAAAGTATATGTACATTGGGTTTTTTTGATGGCTGTCTCACTAGGATATACCTGTGTCGAGACATGCCTACTAGTATAATAACGAATACAAGAGTATTTAAGGAAAAGTACATATTAATTTGAATCGAAATTAAAACAGAAAGGTGATTGGAAGGGTTGGTAAATCTTTTAAAGAGAGTTATCTTATAATTGTTGGAGGAGATGAAGTAAAGAAGTAAATTCTGTCTAATCTATTTATGGAGTTAAATTTGACAGGATTCTATTATTACTATTTTATACGGGTTAGGTCGTATGTGAATAGTTATTTCTGTCTAAGTGTGATTTATTTTACAGATGTTTGTAATAGTGTGGCGTCCAGTACTTATAATCCATTTTTTTTATATCTTGTTTGAATTTTGTCAAGGAGTCAGTTTGTCTGATCGTAGCTGGTAGTGTATTGTATAGTTTGCAAGCTATTTAGAGTGCCTTTGTCCAAAGGAGGTTTTGGAAAAAGGAGTTTGGAGGAGTAGTTCTTTGTTTATGGCTCGGGTATTGTGTATTGTAGCTTTGTATAGTGTTTTGTTGTTTTTGTGTAAATAGGCCACTTGCATCACATTTTTTTAAATTTTTTTCCGGTTTCGGCAAATATTCTAAGACATTCTGTATTTTTTTTTTTTTTTTAATCGTATTTTTGAAACCCTGGGGATTTTTTGAAAATTTCAATCCGAAAAATCAGACCATTTTTTATAAACCGGAAAGACGGGACATAATTTTATAGGTGTGAAAAAACGATAATTACATAGCCGAAAATAATTTTTAAAAAAAATAACGTTTTCCATACGAATGGCACAGGAGAATAACGAGGCATACCAAAAATATTACATCTCATAAATATTTTTTTCCTTGATCCATCTTATTGATCATAAATCATTATAATGTACAGCGTCTATATTACTAAATTCAATGTAATATACTTGAACTTGTAAATTGTAATAATAATAAGAATATTATAAAATTTTAATTTGTTAAAATCAGCACCATATTCATTATACCTCTTAAACATGTACCGACATCCTCTTCACGTTCTGAAGAGAACCCCGTAGCCATTAATTGTACGGGGTTCTCTTCAGAACATCTGTCAAAAAATCAAACCAAATGATAAGTTCGCAGAGAACAAACAATAAATCTAGTGAACGAATTAAAAAATTCTCCTGAAATCAAAGTGATGCCATATAAAAAAATAAATCAGTGTGGAATTTTATAAAATTAATAGGAACATTTTCAGCGACGGGACATTTTCATGTAGTGACGTCACGAGCCCATATAATGGATTTATTTATTTAAAAATAAAAAAAACTGTACATTTCTAAAAATTTTTACTAACATTTTCGTAATCTTAGTAAAAAACTCTATCCACACGATTTTTTCCAACTCGTTATGAAGTCCATGCAAGTGGCCTATTAACTAAGATGGATCTTGAGTAGAGCTGTTTTATGTCCATAACATTGAAGGTATTGAAGATCGTATCATTAATCCCTAGCCACGCCCCCAGCCCTACCACAACACTTAGTAATACATTGTACTTACTGTTTGCAATGGTCAAGTCATTATATTATGTTTGCTCTGAAGAAGGGACGGTCATTCTGACACCGTCGGCGTTAATAAATTATATAAGGTTCTAACGATGAAATGTTGTTTCATTTATATGTTAAAATAAAACTGAATACATTGAGTTGAGCTTTAATATTTAGAATCAAAGATTTTTCAGATGGGGTCTTGATATAATTTCCATATGGGCATTAAAAAAATCGTTTATTAAGGAATTACCATATTGTATTTTAGACGGTTCCTTATTGCAGAGTATCGTGACCCCTTCTCCAATTTTCATGGTGGACAAGGCTCCTCTACTCCTCGTGGTTCTGCACTGTGTGGAGAGCCAAGGACACCCTAGTTACAATGATACTTGGTCACTCCAGCGCATCGGTGGCCTCCCTCTACTTCTTCAGCCAAACACTTTGCCAGTGACTATGAGATTCTCCAAGTTGAAGTCCTCAGTTTGGTGAGGAACGTGTATAAAAGTATCTTAAAATACAATATAGGCAGATAAGTTGCCTATTATGGATGCCTAGCTCTTCCAGAATGGACACATTTGTGTGTCTGGCTGTCCATGGAATCCTGATCATTTTTCTTCAGCACCACTTTAGGGGGCGTCCGCTTTATTTCTAAGTGTCCATGTTTCCACACCATATAGAAATATGGGGAAAATCAATGCGCAACCAGTTTATTCACCCAACAAATACGAGATCACGACCGTACCATACGTTATCTTTCCTTTTCTTCTGAGTTCATCACCCGATCTTAAAATACATTGTAGGCAGATAGTTAAAAGCCTATTGTGGATGCCTAGCTCTTCCAGAATGGACACATTTGTGCGTCTGGCTGTCCATGGAATACTGAGTATTTTTCTTCAGCACCATTTTAGAGGGCGTCTATCCGCTTTATTTCTAAGTGTCCATGTTTCCACGCCATATAGAAATATGGGGAAAATCAATGCGCAATGCAGTTTATACACCCAACAAATACGAGATCACCACCGTGCCATGCTTTATCTTTCCTTTTCTTCCGAGTTTATCACCCGCTGGCTGTGTTGTGAGGTGTTCGTTTTTCTCTTCCCAAATTGGTCAGAATGTGTTTGGATGGTGACGTCACGAGTCTCGTTGGAGACGGTGACGTCATGGGGCGTCGCGCGTTGGGCTCATCTGCTCCGTCACCGTCTGCTGTTTCAATCAACTCGATCCTTCCCCTTTCTCTCCCCCTTTCCTCACTCCGCCATTTGAGACCATCAACACAACGACTTAATAGAGGAATACAAAAACAACCAAATAATAACCATCACTAGACATTAGGCAGAGAGGTCGGACCGCCAAACAACTCGGTCTTGGCACACACTTCTTGCCTCGTTCACATTCATACATCGTCACATATATGCTTTTCTATTATTCTGACTCTTGACATAGCCCGACTCAAGTTTCTGATTCACTTGGTCGGGCCATGTCTTTTAGGGCGACCCCGACTTCTTCTACCATACACAAACAATAAATACTAAATTCTTAGTGTGCCTAATACCACCACATATTAGGCATATAATTTATTTTTTTTACATGAGCTCCACACAGGAGGACCTGAGGAAAATAATTTCCCTCAGGGCCTATGTCATCTTTGGGAATGCTGTGTGGAGGGTTTATTTAAAGGAAAGGAAGGAGGGGAGAGTTATGGGAAGGAAGAGGGTTTAGGGGTGGGTGTGCTGGTCATCCGCCTCCAAGACCTAGACAAACCTCACTCCATGAACCCGGGCACCCCTGCTAAATCACCAAACGTAGCGAACCACTTGGGGTTACCTATGGCAGAGGTGTTGGTTATCCAATAAAGATTCCCGGGGCGGCGGTACCCATTCCCGCCTCCCAAATTGAAATAAATCGCTTAGCAAAAGGAGTCCAGAAATGGTCGTTTTTCGCGAAAAGCCATTTTTATTTATTTTGTGAATAATGTTATTATTTAGTTATAAAACCACGTTCAGACAAAGAAACTACACTTACATTGCAACAAAACTCGAAAACCACGACATCTTTCTTCTAGTCATAAAACTAGTCAAGTACATACTTGTGACCTTCCTATTGCTTTGAAGGTCACATGTGCAAAATTTCATCAACTAAAGATTTGCATACAAATCATATCCACACCGCCCGCTTGCCAGCCTGCTCGTGCACCACGTACAGACATCTCCTTTATACGAATATATTATATATTTCAACCAATTTACACAAAACCTTGACAAATCTATTGGTGAAAACCCGTTCAGTAGTTTTGAGTTTGTCGCGAACAGACTCGGCGGAGGACTTTAATTTACAACTTGCTGACCCGGTCACGTGTTGTTGTGGCTAACGAAATACAACGCCGTCTATTGGATGGTTCTTCTTCTTCTTCGATGGCGCTACAGCCCATATCGAGCTTTGGCCTCCTGCAACAGTCGCCTCCAACTCCTCCTGTCCTCAGCGGCTGACTTCCAATTTGGTACCTGGAGAAGCTGTGCTGCATCCCCTCTTACTTCGTCTTCCCACCTCAGTCTGGGTCTTCCCACTTTTCTCTTTCCACCTGGGTGTCCAGTCAAAATTCTTTTTGGGACGCGTGTATCCGGCATTCTCTGTACATGCCCAGCCCATCTCAGCCTGAGGAGTCTCATATGTGTTGAGATGCTAGGTGCCTTATATATATCATACAATTCTGTATTGTGCCGGATGCGCCACTGTTCACCCTCTTTCACGGGTCCACATATTCTTCTCAGCACTTTTCTTTCAAAAGTATCCATCATTTCAGCCATCTTTACCGTCAGTGTCAGCGCCTCACATCCATATGCCAATACAGTTCTAACAATGGTCTTATAGAGAAGTATGTTTTGTTGGCTGCTGTGATTCTACTTCTGATTTCTGCTGGATCCTCATTATTTTCTGTCAGACTGGAGCCCAGGTAGGTGAACTGGTCGACCACTTCGTATGAGTAGTTGTCTTTAAATTGTGCACTACTTCTTCTTCTGTGTGAAGGGTTGGATGGTTACCCAACTTTTATAACCACCGCCATCTGTGCCAGCCCGCTCGTTCACCACATACAGACATTTTCCTTAAATATTATGTAGATATTTCAACCAATTTAAACAAACCTTGACAAATTATATACCTAAACCTTCCAAGTGAATCACTCTATCTATTGGTGAAAACCGCATGAAAATCTGTTCAGTATTTTTTTAGTTTATCGCGAACAGACCGACAGACAGACGCGTCGGAGGACTTCAATTTATAATATGTAGAGATAGAATCCGTGCGTGATATGAACTATAACAAATTACGAATAGTTGGATAGTAATGAAATTAACAATAACAACTTTTGTTTTCACATAGTTAAGCCAAATGATTCAGAGATGATGTTTTGCTCTTTGTTATTTGAGATGATTAAAAAAAACTATCGTTTTCCTACGTGGGAACTGTGGGAAACTAATAAAAGTGACTAATTTGATGTTAAATTAATATTCTGCTGAATAATTCTTTATTTTTTGGAATTATTCATTTAGTAAAACCACAAATTGTAATATTTAATCATTGAAGACAATGGTGACCGGCCAACTCAGAATGAAACCAACCCAGAACCACCTCAGAAAGGTCATTACGAGTAATGATAAAAAAATATTTAAAAATTGGGTTAAATAGGTTTATTTTAAAATTAATTTTTCATAGCTTTTAATGACCTTTCTGTTTTTTTTTTACATTAGCTCCACACAGGAGGCCCTGAAGAACATAATTTCCCTCAGGGCCTATGTCATCTTTGGGGACGCTGTGTGGAGGGTTTTTTAAGGAAAGGAAGGAGAGGAGAGTTCTGGGAAGGAAAAGGATTTAAGGGGTGGCTAGGAATCTGGGGTTCAGTGAGTCCTGGTCATCCGCCTCCAAGACCTAGACAAACCTCACCCCATGATCCCGGGCACCCCTGCTAAATCATCAAACGTAGCGAACCACTTGGGGTGACCTATGGCAGCTTGTCCAGTTTTGACGGCGGAATCGTCTGCCCACCAACGGCGTGGCAGGCCAGATCGGGAGAGACTGGCTGAGAGAACTTTTGACCGCTTTAGCAGAACTCTCTCCGAACATCGCCTTGCAATCTGGGTAGAAGCGAGTATCTAAATGACACAGTCCCGATATTTATCCTCGGACATCCCTGATTACTTCTAGCATTCACTTCAACGTCATATATTCTAATGGTACGAGTATCTACATACTCATATCTTATTTGTTAGTTTATCCATACACACAACATATTTAAACAATATAAGCTTTTCTTGGGATTTTATGCATTATTCAGTATTCACACGAAATATTATGATTTAGAATTCCATGACGCTTGATCCCTAGTTGATCCATCAATAGATCTCCCCGATGTTTGATTCCCCGAGAGTGTTATCATCCAGACAATTGATCCCTCTCATCATCATCATCATCATCCCTCTTGGCTCTACAACCCCTGGTGGGTCTCTGCCTCCTCAAGAGTCTTCTTCCACTCATCACGGTTTTGTGCCAGCTCTCTCCAGTTTAGAAGCTCCAATGTAGATATATCTTTGAGAACGTTGTCACTCCATCTTAAACTTGGTCTTCCCAGGCTCCTTCGCCCTGTCGGTCTTGAGTTCAGTAGGGACTTTGGTGCTTGATGCTCGGTCATTCTCTCCACATGACCCAGCCACGGAAGTCTTCCCAATTTATAAATTTTGTGACGTTTAGCTGCAATTGATCAATCAATTGATCCCTCATCCAGTTGATTTCTCGAATCCTCGATCTCACAAAGAATTATTCTCAACACATATCGCCGTGCACCGCAGTGGGAGGGATGGATTCATACGCCGTCACTCCTGGACACACTGACCTCCAGATCCCTCTCTCTCTCATACCTTTTTCATTCCCAGAACTTTCCTTTCCTAAGGGTGAGGGTTTTGGTCAATATCAGATTGATATAGGTTTTTATCAAGATATTGAAATATAAGAGATGTGATATCCGCAGTTTTTACTGCGTGGGATTGTGTTTCCTGGCGTCTCCGATATTGTTAACCAATACTACTGCACACCTTCAAAAAATCAACTAAATGAACGAATTCTTTCCGCTTTCAAACTTTATTGTTAACCAATACTAATAATGCACACTTTAAAAAAATCAACTAAATGGACGAATTCTTTCCGTATTCAAACTATATTTTTAACCAATACTACTGCACACCTTAAAAAAATCAACTAAATGGACGAATTCTTTCCGTATTCAAACTATATTGTTTTAACCAAATGAAAAATTAACTAAATGAACGAATTCTTTCCGTATTCAAACTATATTCCGTACTCTTTCCGTATTCAAACTATATTGTTACAATACTACTGCACACTTTAAAAAAATCAACTAAATGAACAAATTCTTTCCGTATTCAAACTATATTGTTAACCAAATGAAATAATCAACTAAATGAACAAATTCTTTCCGTATTCAAACTATATTGTTAACCAAATGAAATAATCAACTAAATTAACAAATTCTTTCCGTATTCAAACTATATTGTTAACCAAATGAAAAAATCAACTAAATTAAAGAATTCTTTCCGTATTCAAACTATATTGTTAACCAAATGAAAAAATCAACTAAATGAACGAATTCTTTCCGTATTCAAACTATATTGTTAACCAAATGAAAAAATCAACTAAATGAACGAATTTTTCCGTATTCAAACTATATTGTTAACCAAATGAAAAAATCAACTAAATGAACGAATTTTTCCGTATTCAAACTATATTGTTAACCAAATGAAAAAATCAACTAAATGAACGAATTTTTCCGTATTCAAACTATATTGTTAACCAAATGAAAAAATCAACTAAATGAACGAATTTTTCCGTATTCAAACTATATTGTTAACCAATACTACTGCACACTTTAAAAAAATCAACTAAATGAACGAATTCTTTCCGTATTCAAACTATGTCCATTAGGTAGTAGTCCGCCGACCGTCGGGCGGCCATCATTGCATATCTCTTGTATTTCAATAACTTTGGTTTTTATCGATCGTTCATACTATGTACACGAGTGTCCCTGAAGTATTCCTCCTATCAATACTTCTCAATTGATATACTTAATTACTTCACGAAGTAAGCGATGCGTTTATTACAATCATTACCCAGTGATTCTTGTGCAATAGCACCTTCATTTTCTCTCGACCGGTGAACGATGAAGGCTTTTGCTCAGTCGAAGATGAAGTAATAATTAGAATTTCTCGTGTTCCTTGACTAACTTGACCTCGGGTTCGAGGTATCTGTTAATCACTCGATGCTAAGACTCCTCATAACTCTTGCGTGGCTGATTGCTGACCTCTGGGGTCACATTGGATAATCTATGCCTAGGTACTCTGGTGGATTTAGTATCTTTTAGGCTGATAATACTTTTTTTTTACATTGACTCCACACAGGAGGCCCTGAGGAAAATAATTTCCCTAAGGGCCTATGTCATCTTTGGAGATGTTGTGTGGAGGTTTTTTTAAGGAAAGGAATGAGAGGAGAGTTCTGGAAAGGAAAAGGGTTTAAGGGATGGGTAGGAATCAGGGGTTCAGTAAGTCCTGGTCATCGTCTCCAAGACCTAGGCAATGCTCACCCCGTAAACCCGGGCACCCCTGCTAAATCACCAAACGTAGCAAACCACTTGGGGTGACCTATGACAGAGGTGTTGGTTATCCAATAAAGGTTCCCGGGGCGTCGGTACCCATTCCCGCCTCCCTAATTAAGTTTAGTTTTTTCTAGGCTGATAATACCTAAATAATATCATCAAAATCGAGGTTTTGTATTCCCCTACAAAATTGGACCGATTTTAACATTTTTTTACTGACTGTATGAGAAGAAAATACTTTTTCTTTTTTTTTTAAATACATTGTCTTGTTTGCATACTGAACGTCTGTTGATGGTGTTCAAACCAGGCAATTTTAACGATTTTTGTAGGGCAGGTACGAACTCCCAAAAGACGTAACTTATCAAAAAAAAGCAAAACCTACCGACACACTAATGGTCGATATCTACGAGTAGGGGGGGGGGGGGTATAATGAGATATCACGTGTATTATTTTTCGTGATAATATTCTGAAAATTTCAAAATTCTTTGCACTAAAAAAATACACGTGATTTCAGGGGGGGGGGTTAGTCTAAAACCTCACTACATATACCAGGGGGGGGGGGGTTATAAAGTTGCTAAAAAAACATCACTTGATTAATGGACGACCCCTATGTAAAAAAATACGAGTGTGCTTTAGACTTAGACCACACGACTGAAGGAAAACTTCATTAACTTATATCTCCCTCTCAACTTCCGTTCGCCTCGCCCGTCCGTTCGCCTCGCCCGATCACACTTTTCATAACGCTCTCGTCACGCATTCACCAGCTTACTCCCAAAGTCAAGCGTGCATAAAGAAGTTTTACTTCAAAAACGAGTGTGCTTTAGACCACACGACTGAAGTAAAACTTCAGTAACTTATATCTCCCTCTCAACTTCCGTTCGCCTCGCCCGATCACATTTTCATAAGGCTCTCGTCACGCATTCATCAGCTTACTCCCCAAGTCAAGCGTGCGTAAAGGCGCGACAGTTCGCTTCGCCCGATCACACTTTTCATAACGCTCTCGTCACCCATTCACCAGCTTACTCCCCAAGTCAAGCGTGCGTAAAGAAGTTTTACTTTAAAAAAATCAGAGTGTGCAATTTACACGCGGTAAAAAAACTAGAAAGTCGCTTTCTTTTCTTTTGCCTGTTTATTTTAAAGTGGTTTGAAGATTGGATATTGATTTTACAAAAATAAAAATGTTTATTTTTTTGGATTTCGTAGGATTCGAACCTCTGTCAGGCGCTTTGCTCTATCGGAGGCTCGCGCGGAGCCCTGAATTTACCGCTTTATATTAGAACCCACTACACTTCAAAAAATATGTTTGCAGTAGTGTCAAAATTCAGAGAGGAAATTGAGGAAAACGTTTGTATGGACAAAACGCGGACCAGTTTCCTTTCGAGGAATCTAATTAACTGGCGTATCCATCCCTCCCCCCTCCCCATCTCTCCCTCCCTCCCTCCCGCTTTCCATACATTCAGTTTTCAAACCTCTCGTGCCACCAATAGCACTTTTTTTTATACAAATTTCATAACGCCAGAGCTCCCCGGAAGTTTTATAAAAACCTTGTCCTGACAATAATGAATACACAAAAAAAAGAATTATCCAATTTGGTGCAGTCGTTCGAAAGTTATGCGCTTAGCAACAAATTCAGCGATTCATTTTTATATTATTGATATAGATTATAAACGAAAAGAAACTTGCCATTTATATTAAATTTCGTAATGAAGTCAATGTTCTCGCCTAACCTTTACTTCACTAATTGGTCAATGAAACGAATCATTTGCTCAAATATAAAAACCATTCAAATGATGACTAAATTAATAAATTGTAGGCCATTTCGAAATCTTCAAATTACCAGCAAAAATTTCCCAATTACATACCAGCATTCTGGTCGACCTTACAAGAATACATAATTCTTGGGCTGCAGTATGAACACATTCTCGTTATAATATTAACCCCTCAGGTCGTCTAATTTGTTCACTTTTCGGAGTCCTATCCTACTAATATTATAAAGGCGAAAGTTTGTATGGATGTATGTATGTTTGTTACTCTTTCACGCAAAAAATATTGAATGAACTTTAAAAATTCTTTCACAAATAGAAAGCTACATTATTTGCGAGTAATATAATCTGTATATATTGGTAAACTCTAGCATTATGACTAAGTTCTGGCGTTATGAAATTATAATATTATAAAGGCAAAAGTGTGTATAGATGTATGTATGTTTGTTACTCTTTCACGCAAAAAATACTTTTTTTTTACATGAGCTCCACGCAGGAGGCTCTGAAGAAAATAATTTCCCTCAGGGCCTATGTCATCTGGGATGCTGTGTGGAGGGTCTTTTTGAGAAGAGACCCATGTTGTAGGAAGGAGGAAACACAGGCCGGCAAATCATTTCACAGCCGAGCTGTTGAACGCAAGAACGAGTCGAAGAAACGACCCGTTCTCATGTGACAAATGTCATTGGTGTACAAATGTTGGGCACGCGTTTGGCGTGTTTCCCGACTATGCACCGATGCCGATGAAGATGAATGACGCTAAATACGCTAGAATGACGCTAGTTCCTCGGAGCATCTTCCATTGTAATACCGGTAGAACAAGCATTGCATTCCCACCCGACGGCAGCGCTCTAAAGATTGCAATCCGTCTGTTAAGATGGGAGAATCTATTAAACGTACCGCCCGTTTCTGCACAGAGTCTAGGATATTTTTCAAGTATTTTGAAGCTCCGGAATAGAGGTGGCTGCCAAATTCAACTGTGGGGCGCACTTGATTCTGAATGGACCTTAAAAATTCTTTCACTAATAGAAAGCTACATTATTTGCGAGTAATATAGACTGTATATATTGGTACGCTTTGGCGTTATTAATGAGTTCTGGCGTTATGTAATTATTTATTATACGTTTATAATCCAGACGAAAGGCAAAACAAATCTTTGCTTGGTAACTTTAAGTAATTATTTGACGTGCGCCGTCATTTCGTTATTTGTTAAGGTTACTATGGAGATCCCTTTGATAGTTAAAATTCAAATATGTATAAAATACTAATCTATTTTACGCTTTAATAGGTGGCACGCGAGCTGTTTGAAAAATGAATGTAACGGGTTTAAAGTTTGGGGGATGAGGGGGAGATGGGGGGAGTGGGGATAGGGAAGGTGAAGGAGGCGGAGTGGGAATCCCCCTGATACTATGCGATCTTAAGAGCTATGCCGGTCATTTAAAAATATCGTCGATAGGTATTGTAACGAATGTCTTCTGTTCCACTTCGCGCTCCCCTCAGGGGAACTGAGCGAAAGGGACAACTGCTTATCGGGCCAAAAATACCTAAATAAAATCGTCAAAATCGATGTTTTGTATTCCCCCTTTTTCTTCTCCAAAACTGGACCGATTTAATTTTTTTTTTTCACTAACTGTATTAGAAGAAAATATTCTATGTCGGTACGTTTTGCTTTTTTTAAAAATACATTGTTTAGTCTGTATACTGAACGTCTTTTGACGGCGTTGAAACCAGGCAATTTTATTCATTTTTGGAAGATTCTAACTTCTATTAGAAGTAAATTATCAAAAAAAGCAAAACGTACCGACACGCTAGTGTTCGATATCTATATTATGTAAAAAAAATTGCTCTAGGGTCAAAATCCAGAGAGATAAACGGGGAATACGTTTGTATGGAAAAAACGCCGCTGGTATTTCCTCTTAACGGTGTTAAAGAGTTGTCCCTTTCGTCCAGTATTTTGAGGAGTAATTCGTATTCGGGTTGTATTTTATTATTATTTAATAAATAATATTCTCAATTTGGGAGGCGGGTATGTGTACCGCCCCCCCTGAAACCATTTATTGAATGACCATCACCTCTGCCATTTGTCACCCCAAGTGGTTATCTACGTTTGGTGACTTAGCAGGGGTGCCCGGGTTCATGGGGTGAGGTTTGTCCGTGTCCTGCGGCGGATGCGTCTGGCCGGATCGAGAGAGAACGGTTGAGGAAGTCCCTTTGACTTCTCCAGTCGTACTCTCTTGGAATATCGCCTTGCACCGCAGTGGGAGGGATGGATTCATATTCTCCTTTTTTTTCTAAAAGACCCTCCATACAGCATCCCCAAAGGGGAATTATTTTCCTCAGGGCCTCCCGTGTGGAGCTAATATAAAAAAAACATAAATTAAAGATTCTGAAAACAATAAGAGGATTGGTGTGAGACGATGTATGAATGTGATTGAAGCAATGACTGTGCCAATACAGAGTGTGTTTGACTGTCTATCCTCTCTGCCTACCCTTTCGGAGAAACGAAATCATGGTTAGATCAGTTATATTTTATTGTTTTTTAGATCGTTTTTGGTCTGCAATGTGACGCCACAGCTCAAATTACAACACATCTCCAATAAGCTGCGCACATGTCCAATTACCTCCCGACTGTATGCAGATGGTTTAGATGTCCTCGGAATTAGTAAGCGAGTCACGTCTTGTAATTTGAGATTCGCGATCTGTCATCTAAAATTAAATGCCGTCTAGTCGCGCGCGCCGTTTCATTCCGGTGTCCCACTGAACAGTAAAACCGTAGAGTGTATTGTTCACATGCATGTGTGTAACTAATTCACCATCACGCCGTTTTACGCGGGAATGGGCAGAAAGGACGGACCGCCAAACAACTCGGTCTACTCTACAGGAATTCCAAAAACTGAACAAATCGGACTAATATCTATGAGAACCAAAGTGAGGATGAATATCTACAGCTCAAACTGCTGACTAATATCTATGAGAACCAAAGTGTGGACGAATATCTACAGCACTGACAGAGATTGGATAAGCAATTATGCATAGCATATTGGAATAACGTAATATTGCGTATGCAGTTTAAAAAACTTAATTTATGTATGTATGTATGCAAAAATCCCTAATATCGGACTATTGGACACATTTAGCTGATTATTAAGAGCGTTTAATCAGCCAGCGTACGACAATCCACATTTCGTCGAAAGTTGTTCTTACGATCGTGCAGGGCGGTTACAATGAGAAAGATTAATTATTCTCCGTACCAGCTTTATTAAATTATAACTCAATATCGAATTTATTTCAATCCAAATTAGCTTTAATTTATACTTTCATCCAAAAATGCTGAAAGGCGTGATGATAAAACTATTAAAATAATGTACTTTTTGTAATTATTTTTTGATTATAAGTATTTATCATTTTTCAATAATGTCTAAATTTAATAAGAATGTTAAAAACATCTGAAATATATTAGTTTGTAAGTGCGCAAATAAATACACAAATGAACCAATTTTCGTCAAGAAACACATGTACGTACATATTTTTTTAATGATTTTATTGAAACTAAAATTAAAATTCTAAAACATGCGTTTGCTAGATAATGTATTGATTTATTTTAGTGCATGATTATATTATTTGAAATGGGTGTGGTATAATACAAAAACTTTTTTGAAAATTTAACAAATCTGCCAACGACCTATGGTATAACCTTATTATACTAAAAATTTAAAAAAATTCTCAAAATTTATTACATACGAATGCTAGATAAAAGAACAATCTTTCAAAATCCATTTATAATTTTTTGTGGAAAAGAGTCAATACGTTTTAAATCTTTTTTGAAAATGACGCATTTCCGGTTTTCTCTGGTAATGCCCTCTTAAGAATTTGGGTTTTTGTTTTAACAGCTTTCTTTATTTCGAGTGCTTCTAAATTATTTAGTCTGTTACCATGACCACTTCTATGTCAGGTTAGGTTAGGTTAGGTCAGGTTGTGGTGCCATGTATTTCGAAATAAATAAACATCTTTGTATTATGACCTCCATGTTTGTTCAATAAATTATTGTTCTCGTAAACAGTAAAATGCGTAATATTATGCAAAAACTTCATGTACGTATTTTAAACGTTTAAGCCTTTACGTAATTAGTAATTAATGTTAGTATAAATTAGGAAGTAGTGTAATTAGGTCAAATCAGTGTCCTTTTAATTTGTTATTTACTGTATACTTCTAGTTATTTACTGCTCAGTGCACGTTTGCTATTTTGTATGCGCGTTGTTTTGTACTTAGTACCCTACTCGCGAAATCATTTTATTATAATGTAAGCGGATTTTGATTCTCAGTTGACATTTTTAACCAATCATCAGTGTTCGACTGTCGAAAATATTTATTTATATTATTAATTGTGTCCGTACGGACTTTAAGAGTGAGAAAGCCGGAAATACGTCATTTTCAAAAAAGTTTTTAGACTTATTGACTCTTTTCCACAAAAAATTATAAATGGATTTCGAAAGATTGTTCTTTTATCTAGTGAAGTTATGTAATAAATTTTTAGATTTTTTTAAAATTTTTAGTATAATAAGGTTATTCCACAGGTCCTTGGCAGATTTGTTAAATTTTAAAAAAAGTTTTTGTATTATACCACACCCATTTCAAATAATGTAATCATGCAGTAAAATAAATCAATACATTATCTAGCAGAGTTATGTATTAGAATAATAATTTTAGTTTCAATAAAATCATTAAAAAATATGTACGTACATGTGTTTCTTGACGAAAATTGGTCCATTTGTGTATTTATTTGCGCACTTACAAACTAATATATTTCAGATTTTTTTAACATTCTTATTAAATTTAGACATTATTGAAAAATGATAAATACTTATAATCAAAAAATAACTACAAAAAGTACACTATTTTAATAGTTTTATCATCACGCCTTTCAGCATTTTTGGATGAAGGTATAAATTAAAGCTAATTTGAATTGAAATAAATTCGATATTGAGTTATAATTTTAAAAAGCTGGTACGGAGAATAATTAATCTTTCTCATTGTAACCGCCCTGCACGATCGGAAGAACAACTTTCGACGAAATGTGGATTTTCGTCCGCTGGCTGGTTAAACGCTCTTAACAAGCATGTGATATACACAATAAGACTGCCTCCGTGGTCGAAGGGTAAGGCTCTCGACTGGCAATCCAGAGAACGAGGGTTTAACACAAGGGGGTTTAATACGAGGGTTCACAATTTTATCCATTTAATGAGTAAGATTAATAACTTAGCATAATGAGTAAAATTAATAAGTTAGCATAATGAGTAAGATTAATAAGTTAGCATAATGAGTAAGATTAATAAGTTAGCATAATGAGTAGGTTTAATAAGTTAGCATAATGAGTAAGATTAATAAGTTAGCATAATGAGTGAGATTAATAAGTTAGCATAATTTGACGACCTCCGTAGTCCAGTGGGTAAGACTCTTGACTCACAATCCGGAGGTCGCGGGTTCGAACCCGGCATGCGCAAATAAATTTTATTTGATTAATTTGTGTTATTTCACAATTAGTTCATTTAAAATAATATATAGTATATTTGCGGCATGTTCCAGAGTGGAAGATACTATTAGTATCGCCCTGGTGTAAGACCACCATTCAGAATTGAAACGTTGCTTGAAAATGGCTTTAGCCGTGTTTGGTGACCAGATCTGAATAGCCAGGTACTTCCCAACCTTCCTCTTCCCCACCTCCTTCCCCTCCCCACTACCTTCAGCCTCACAACATACCCCAATTTGGGATGCCATAGTCTCACTGGCTCCAGACGGGAGCAGTTGAGATTCTTGTGCGGTATTCACTGTAAAAAAAAATAATAATGAGTAAGATTAAGAAAGGGGTAATCAGATGGTTTGGGCACGCAGAGCGAATGAACGAGGAAAGGAATGCAAGGAGAATATATGACGCAAATGTGAATGGTAGAAGAAGTCGGGGACGCCCAAAGGAAGACATGACACGACAAGGTGAATCAGATACCTACTTGAGTCGGGCCATGTCAAGAGTCTGAATAATAGAAGAGCATGAGACGATGTATGAATGTGAACGAGGCAAGGAGTATGTGCCAAGACCGAGTTGTTTGGCGGTCAGTCCTCTGTGCCTCCCACTGCGGGGAACGGCGTGATGGTTAGGGAACATACCCATACTACGTGACCAACTTTTTGCAATTTTTAACCCCCCCCCCCCCCCGGTGACCAAAATCCTAAGCAACCTGCCGCTCATTTGTATGGAGCGTGACATTTTGAAGACCCCCCCCCCCCTAAAAGTGTCACGTAGTATGGGTACGTTCCCTTAGTTACTTATTCATTAAAAATAATATATTGCATAATTGTGGCGCGTTCCAGAACGGAAGATACTACCAGTAGCGCCCTGGTGTAAAACCACCATTCAGAATTGAAACGTTGCTTGAAATGGTGACCAGATCTGAATAGCCAGGTAGTTTCCCGCTTTCCTCTTCCCCATCTCATTACCCTTCCCACCACCTTTAGCCTCACAACTAACCCCAAGTGAAATTACATAAATTAATCAAATAAAATTTATTTGTGCACGCCGGGATTTGAACCCGCGTCCTTCGGATTGTTAGTCGAGGGCCTTTTACCTCTCTACCACGGAGGCCATCAGAATTTGAAAATAAACTTTGATTGTACCAGATAGAGGGTACACTTTTACATATTCGCATACTCACTCAAATTTCGATTTTTTGGAGATGTCGGCCTAATCAACTGGACGATCGGTATGTTGAGATAAGAGATCATAGTTTTGTGTAAAGGGAGTAAAGTAATGATTTCGCCTCATTTCCACAATTTTGCAAACATATTTCAAGTTCTTACTTCTTCCAGAAATTTAATTTGCTCCACCTAATCAGTAGAAATTTCTATGATTTTGCTGCAAAATTTGATGCCTTGCTTGTGGTCGAACTTTTTGTCTAAGTTCGCTTTTGCTATACTCGACATTGGCTCCTTGCAAAACAGGTTCAGAGACATATAGTTTATTTTGGTCCTGTAACCTGGTTAGTGATCCCTTTCTAAATATAGCCACAAGTTGAAAGGTGAGCTGCAAGCAAAGCAGGACACCTCACCAGAATTTACAATCATTAGCCCTTACTGTCTCTATGCATTGGTGGTTTTGTTTTTGCCATTTTTACAGCTGGCCTGCAATTCTGTCAATATTTTGGGAGTAAGTCGGATTGGACGCTTTATCTAAAGGGCGTTAGCTTTCTACGTGCTCATTTCTGGTCTGCTTCTTTTTTGGTTTGTCCACTTCTACTGAAGGGAAGTATCGAGAGGTTTGGAGCAGGGATGGTTGGGACGGGGTCAAAGTATCTCTGGCTTTGGTTGTTGGCCTAAAAACTGCTTCGAGAGTATTTTGTCACACTGAAGACTGAACTGACGGAGTCTGGCCAATGTCTAAGCTTATTCAACGTAGAGTTATAAATACGCTTTGGACAGTAGAACTACTATTGGACATTTTGTATTTGCCAACGTCCATGTCACAATAGTTGATAGATGCATAGTTTTTACCATGCGATGTTTTCATGGTTTTTTGGGTCTTTTATACCTCCATGGTCTTTTACCGGTCAATAAAAGTATATACTTCCAAAGGAAATGTATTCGTTCCACGTTGTCGATAAAGCAGTGCTTCACAGCTAGTTTGTAAAAGTCAAAACAGACAGATAATGTACGACGTGGAAGATAAAACAAAAAAAAACAAAGATGGCGATATGGTGTCAGATTTTTACATAACCAAAAGAATGTAGATTGTTGAAACGAAATTCACTTAAGTAATCAACTTTGTAATTCACTTAAACAAGAAATGAAGTATAATATCCTTAGATTCCTTAGGTCCTAACCACTCTAAGTGATACTGATTCGCTACGTTTGGTGGCTTTTTTAGGGGTGGCCGGGTTCACGGGGTGAGGTTTGTGTAGGTTTTGGGGGCGGAGGCGTCTGCCTTAGCCTAAAAAAATCCTCTACACAGCATCCCTAAAGGTGACACAGGCCCTGAGGAAAATAATTTTCCTCAGAGCCTCCTGTGTGGTGCTAATGTAAAAAAAGAAGCACAGGTGGGGATCCCGTCCACCTCCTTTTTAAAAATAATGAAAAAAAAATGGATAAATAGGTTTCGTTAGGTTAGGTTATGGGCTATTTTTCATAACTTGACTTTCAAAGGGGTATTGAAATGCCACTTTGTTGAGTTATCATCGAACTCCCCACAATACAATACACTACCATCAGTTTACCTCCTCTGTGTTTTCACCTTTGTAAGGACTATCGCTATCCGATGATTAATGATTGGCATCAACGATTGTTATTGCATTGTTGATGTCATAAGTATTCCGATGGCATGGATACTGGCCACCATTACAAATCTGCCCAAAGCCCCAGCGGCGTGCCCAGAGTTTTATCTTTGAAAGCAAGGAGAGAAGGTTCTGGGAAGGAATAGGGTACGAGCGTGGGTTGGTATCTGGTATCGCTGGTTGATATCAGGGATGCGTCTACTAATATCTACAGGAATTCCAAAAACTGAAAACATCGAACTAATATCTATGAGCAGGAAAGTGTTGACGAATATCTACAGCTCAAACTGTTGACGAATATCTATGAGAACCAAAGTGAGTGTTGACGAATATCTACAGCTCTGGCAGAGGTTGGATTTGCAATTATGTATAGCATATTGGAATAACGTAATATTGCGTATGCAGTTTAAAAAACTTAATTTATGTAAGTATGTATGTAAAAATCCCTAATATCGGACTATTGGACACATTTAGCTGATTAATCCAACCTACGCTCTGTAGATATTAGTTCAACCTATGCTCTGTAGATATTACTCAACACTCTGAAGTTCGTAGATATTAGTTCAACATATGAGCTGTAGATATTCGTCCGACATACAGGCTGTAGATATTAGTATCTGGAGTCGATATCAGTGTGTCCAGAAGTGACAATATACAGATGAACACATTGAAACTTTTGTGGAAAGCACTTCTAGTTTTCTTCTTTATTCTATGGTACCTTTCCTCAAATACAGCAGTTTTATTTCTGTGGAGAATATTAGAGGTTATCAACCACTTACCCGCCCTGATATAAGTAACAGATGGTTACTTCTTCAAGGCTCTCGCAAGATTCTAATTTTTTTTTTTTAAACGAAGCTACATTTATTTATTTTGAGCGAATCTAGACCTCCAGTGTCCCTGCATACGTTGTTAGAAAGCAGTATGCAAGTGCTAACAGGAAAAAAACATAATACAACAAATCAGGTTAGTAATACAAGCAAAAATAATAGTTAAAGCAAAATAAATCTCGTTCAAGAAGTTCACGAAGCAGCATTGCATCATGTGAAAAACCCTGTAAGCACCTGTATAAATAGATAGAGAACATACATTAACAATTAAGTCTCAAATTATTTGACAAGTACCAATAAAAAAATGTAATTTGTATTCAGCCTGATATAAACCACACTCAGCATCCGTGTCCCTTGTAGCCGGTTTACACGGTTCAATTTTAGTTGATCAACTCGACACTTAAAAGCATATTGACAGGTGTGAACCTTCTTTCAACAAAGTTGAACGAGTTTTTTGTTGACTAGCTAAAGTTGATAGCCCGTCTACTTTTGACGTTCGAGTATGACCGCGCCATCTTGGTTACCATAGTTACTCGCGGTCACAAGTAGACGTCAAACATTTATGTCAATATTCGTTAGACATTCCTAGTTTCTACCATCATGGAATCCGTTTCAACGAAAAAATATCTGAAATGGTCGAATGATTTGATGTTCAGATTTATGCATCCCTGTCTTTGGGATCAAAAGCAAGAAGTGTACAAAAATAGAAATACCCGTGATACTGCAATAAATAATAAGTGTTTCATTTACACTAGATACCTACCCAATATATTATGATAATGACAGAAAATAGCGGTAAATATTCAGAGACATGCGTCACTATTAATACGCATAAATTAAAAGAAAAAAAACAATTTGTACAAATCTTATAACAATAACTACCTGTGTCAAACTTTGACATTTGGCGTTGTCGTTTTTAGGTTATGACGAAATATGCATTATTTCCTTGCCGGTTACTGTAGTTAGTAGTAATTATTATTAATTTAAACATCTCTGAAAAATTTTATCGCCAATTTTGGAAAGCAGCTCATCAAATTGTTTTTCTGTCATCCTCAAGTGATTTCTATATTCTTCGGAGTCTTCTAGGGCCATCTCTTTCAAAATTGTGTTGGATGCGCCTAATTCACTCCTCATGATCCATTTTCTCGCCCAAATATGACGTTTTTTATGCTTTTCTCGAGCTCGTTTCGCAGAACCTCAGAAGTTAGAGAGATGCACGCACTGACAATTCAGTTGGCGCCATCTTGAATGTCAAATTCGGTTCTACTTAAATTGAAACGTGTGAAAATAATCTTATTCAACTTTTTACGTTAAATAAAAGTGGATCAACAAAAATCGAAACGTCTGAACGCGCCCTTAGCCACCCACCCAGTGAAGCCTCAAAAAAGTTAATTGAATAATAGAGGTAAAATACCTGAAGACTTAAAGAAAAAAAATCAGCGAATCGGGAGAACAATTAAAAGATCTCTTTGGCGTGTATTGTGTTTATTAGAGTCACGGGACCACTGCTGTCAAATAGATAGGCAGGACGGCACGCCTTTGGGTAGCGCCACCTGTCATGTAGTCATGTGTCATGACGTATCTATTGTAGTCATATTGACTTATAGTATCTCCCGGTCCGGCCACCGTTCAGGTGGCGCCACCATACCTGCCTAAGCGGAAGCAGCTACCTTGCCGATTAATTTATCCATTCGGTACTAAATACTAACAGCCTTGCTAAAAAACGTCGTGAAATTTTTATTCAACTGATAAACTGCCGTGGATGTCAAAATATTACTAATTAAAAAATACAAAAAAAAAATCATGTAAAGATATATATAGAATTCGTAACTATAATAACTTTTTTATTTCCATGTCGCACAAGGAATGCGAGTTATTATATTTTAGACTAGCTGGTTCCCGGCATGCGTTGCTATGCCATTTAATAAAGAAATTGTTTCTCCCTGCGTGTCCTTTCCCATTCGTCCCGTTCCCGTTCCCCTTCCTCCTCCCCTTCCTCTCCCGCGTCCCCTTCCCCTCTCATCCCTCCCTTCTCCTCTCCCCACTCCACTCTCCCCCTTCCCCCGTCCCGCGAACCCCCCTCCCTCCTCCCACCTCCCGCATTCCATACATTCAGTTTTCAAACAGCTCGCGTGCCACCTATTGTAATTTTTTTATACAAATTTCATAATGCCGGAGCTCACCAGTAGTTTTATACAAACCTTGTCCTGATAATAACGAACACACAAAAAAAATAATTATTCGATTTGGTGCAGTCGTTCGGAAGTTATGCGCGTACATACATTTTGGCAATTCATTTTTATTTATATAAGAAGAAGAAGATAGAAGATAGAAGAAGATAGAAGATAGATTAATAAAAACAGTAACTTACCATAAATATATTTTACGTACAACGATTTTTTTATAACCCGTTTTTCAACTATAAAGTTAGCGGTAAGAACCAGATTTTATTTTTCTAGACGATGAATTAACAACTTCGGGAGGACAACATGGAGACACTTTTTAAATATTTGTGATACTTTCTTCAAAATTAATTAATTCGAACGCGGCGGAAAGGTCGAATCTCCAGGCCTGCTAGGGTGAATTCGACCGTACGTTCGTACAATACGCCGTGCCGCGGCGTATATTTGTTTACACGCTTTCTTCACTTACGTCGTTAAGATTCCCACATTATTTATCTTATTCTTCTTTTCTTTTATACGGCAAATTCGACAGTAGTTCCGTCTAATACACGGGTCGCGAGTCGCAATTTGTATACACGGCTTTTTTACTTACGTCGAATATATTTTAGGGTATATTGTAACTTATCAAAAAAGGCAAAACGTAGGGACATGCCATTGGTTGTTAGCTATATACGTAAGTAGCTGAGTTGGCCTCGCGTTTGGGTACCACCCGGACGTACCACCATTCCTCTCATTGGCTAATTCCTCCATCACGACACAAAGCAATATTTTCCGCTTATTGTGGTGGTAGTAGGAGATTTTCAAATATTGTTCAAAATCCAGAGAGGAAATAGGGGAATGCGTTTGTATGAACAAAACGCCGCTCTTGTCTGTACTGTACAACGATAACAATATTATTATTACAAAAATATTTCCCTATAAATAGCGCAATTTAGCGATAACCCCAAGTGTATTATACTGTAATAATTTAACCACCATTATACAATTCATTTACTTGTAATATAATCTGTCTTGGGATATTACTCTTTTTTTATTATTATTATATCAATACCGCTCAAAAAAGTTCCAATAATTATTACTCCCGACTGAACGGTGCCAGTGTTTTTTTTTAAGTAAAACTTCTTTACGCACGCTCGACTTGGGGGGTAAGCCGGTGAATGCGTTACGAAAAGTGTGATGCGAACGGTAATCGATGCGAACGGTGAACGATGCGAACGGTGATCGGGCGAGGCGAACGGTCGGGCCTTTACGTACGCTTGAAGTTGAGAGGGAGATATAAGTTATTGAAGATAGAAAGAGAGTTACGTTTCGTATATTACTGTAGGGGCAAGATAGTGAGATGCGAGCACAAGGAATCATTTATTGAATAACCATGCCATAGGTCACCCCAAGGTCGTAGGTTACCCCAAGATCGTAAGTCACCCCAAGGTCGTAGGTCACCCCAAGGTCGTAGGTCACCCCAAGGTCGTAGGTCACCCCAAGGTTGAAGGTCACCCCAAGATCGTAGGTCACCCCACAGTCGTAGTTCACCCCAGGGTCATAGGTCACCCCATGGTCATATGTCACCCCAATGTCATGTGTCATATGTTCTTTTATAAGTGACGTTTTACTTCAGTCGTGTGGTCCAAAGCACACTCGTTTTGTTTACATAGACAGTTGATTACTCAGTTTCAGATTATCCAGTTGATTACTCGGACATCTCCGAAAAATTGAAATTTGGGGTGAGTACGCAGTAGTTACATGTAAAAAAAGTACCCGCTATCTGGTACAATTTGGGTACAATAGTCAGAGTACTCATAAACACAACCAAATAGGGATCGGACCGTATCAGGAGAGACCTGTTGAGGTAGACCTTTTGACCTCTCAAGCAGGACTCTTTTGGAAAATTGCCTTGTTTGCAGTGGGATGTGTAGATTCAATAGGGTGGCCACAAGACCTGGAAAACCTGGAAAACCTGGAATTATCAGGGAATTTTACCGAACCTGGAATTATCAGGGAAATGTCATGGAATTTCAAAAAAAAATTATAATATCAGGGAATTCCAAAAATAAAACTAAATTTTGCGATTAATTTGTGAAACCCCAAAGTTGTTTTATTGCGGTATTTCAAATAGGTACATAGTTATCTATGTCCTAATATAATCCTTATACTTAAATATACTTAAAATAACATATCTATACCAAATCAATCACATATCTTCGCAATTTAATTTTAAATGCCTTTATGCTCACTTCCAATTTTATTTCTTCTGGTAATTCTCCAAATATCTTCAATGCTCCGTACATCAATGGCTTTTGACTCTGTGTTTTTTTTTCCTGAAGGGGAGTCTTAGTTCATTTCTTTTCCTCGTCTCGTGTTGTTGCTTTGTAGTTTTATCAATTTTTCTTAGGAATTCAATAGACGTATGGCCATTGATTATTTTGTAGATTAACAATATAGTATTGAAGTAAATAATTTGTTTAAATATCAAGATATTTAACTCCTTCAACATTTTCTTGACTGAAGTGTACCTATTTTTCTTCAATATAGTTCTCATAGATCTGTTTTGTAGAATTGTCATTTGTTTCATTAATCCGTCGTTGGCTAAGAATAGAATGCTGCTACAGTAATGTATGTGTGGTACAATGAATGCGTTGTACACATTTTTACTGGCAAGGAATCTTCTTATTCTTCCCAACAGTGAAATTTTTTTGCCAATTTTTTTAATAATTGGTTTTGTATTTTGAGCGAAAGTCAATTATTACTCCCAAATATTTAATTTCAAATATTTCTTTCAAAACTTCACCGTCTATCAATATGTCCTTTTTGTTTGCGTTACTCGTTTTCCAATGTTAGTTTTGTTTACATTCAATTTTAGTTTATTGTTCTTCAGCCATATTGATATATTATGTAGGTCTTCATTTAAATGATTCATTATGAGTTCATAATATTCTCCTGCTATATATATCAATGCGTCATCTGCCATACTTTTACCATATCATTAATGTACATTATAAAAAGAATAGGTCCGAAAACAGACCCTTGTGGTACTCCCGATGTAATCTTCATTGGTTCAGATATTGTCTGACCCACTTTTGTGGTTTGATATCTATTAGTTAAATAATCCTTAAACCGTTTCAATGCCTTTCCTTTTATTCCATTTTTAGATAGTTTTTTAATGATTATATCTCTATCTATCGTTTCAAAAGCTTGAAAAAAGTCTTCAGGCGAAATATCATAAATTTGTAACAAGTGTATTTTGTTTTTAATAGATTGTTGTGATGCAAAGAAATAATAAATGCTATAGATGACGGAATTCCCATTATTATTTATCTAACAAACGATATCCCCTTATATCAAATTAAACATATCAGGGAAAAATGTAGAAACTGCCCTGGAAAACCTGGAATTATCAGGGAATTTTGAAATCCGTTTTTTGTGGCCACCCTGTTCATACGTCCGTCACTCCTGGATACACTGGCCTCTAGATTCATACCCTCACCTCATACCTTTTTGCTTCCCGGGACTTCTCCTCTTTCCTTTCCTTAAAAAGACCCTCCACACAGCATACCCAATATGACAAAGGAGAAGAAGTTCTGAGAAGGATAAAGGCGTATGGGGTGGGTAGAAATCTGGGGGTCAGTAAGTCCAGGAGTGACGGACAGTGAATTCATCCCTCCCACTCTCTCAGGTCTCTCTCAACCAGTCTCCCGATCCGGCCTGCTATGCAGCTGGTGTATAATTGTCTGGTATTTGTGTTGTCTTTTTCCAAAGCTTGTTTACTACCGTCGGAGTTTTTAAAGTTTATTTGTGCACTTGTCTAACTACGTACCTACCTGCAGGCATAACTCAATACTTGGAAGGTATTTCGTGACGTCATAACCGCCGAGTGAC
Organism: Limnephilus marmoratus; assembly: GCA_917880885.1. Taxonomy (NCBI): domain Eukaryota; kingdom Metazoa; phylum Arthropoda; class Insecta; order Trichoptera; family Limnephilidae; genus Limnephilus; species Limnephilus marmoratus. Next base: position 28,701,617 of record OU862930.1, on the reverse strand, counting down.
GGGCGTCGCTCTCGATGACGTAAACAAACCACGTGGTCGCTGCCAGTGCGACTTGTTGGTCGTCTCTCCCTCGCTCCCCGCGTCACTTCCGCTGTTCTCTGTCCGCAATCCGCCTTCCGGCTTCCGGAGTTCGAGGCTGATTCTGATTATAAAGCCGGATGTTTTATTTATTACTTTATGCATTATCAATGCTGAGTAAAGGCTTGCCGCTGATAACTCCGTCGTTACTTATGAATGACTTATGACCTATTTAATAATATTTTGATAATCTGTATCTAGAGCGTCGTTTTTGTTAAAAATCACCTCGAAAGGAACATTGAAGTACCCACCACTGTCCCGCCCCGTTATAGGCGACTTATGGTCGCCCCTTCGGAGCTCTCGCAAGAATCTAATTTTTTTGAATGAACGATTCTACATTTAATAAAACGAATCTAGACCTTCAATGCCCCTGCATACTTTGTTAGGTGGCGGAAATGTAGGATCGCCTACAGACTGTACTGTAATGGTCAGTATACTAATACTACAGGTGTTAGTGGTACATAAGAAATTCGATATAGAAAACAAAAAAATAATATTTCAGCAACCATCATGAGTTATGCATGCAGTTGCTGATGAACGGAGGGAGACCACACACTCCAGAGCTGCAGGTATCTGTGTATGGAATAGAAAAAAAAGCAATGAAATAAGTGTAGATATACAAAATTGAAATAGAAATGGTGAAAGTAACCAACCGGCGACCGGCAGTCCCCGTGAGAATGAAGAAGGTCGTGTGTCCAACGTTACGACATCCAAAGGAGTCGTCCTTTAGCCAGCTAGCCGGTGGTGCCTAGACGACGTAATTGGACGACCATTCAGAAGACCCTAGGGAGGAAAGCGTCGGGTAGCCGGAGGCGGGACGGACAACCTTCGGACGCCGCTCAGTCTTTCCCCCAACCCTTTCATGTCAGGGGGGGTGGCGCGGGAGCCGGGAAAGGAAAAATTAAAACCTCGAAAGGAACAGTACAAATATGGTTTTCCAAGATGTGAACATTAGTTATTGGGTTATAACCTAATTATTATAACTAGCAGTTGAAAACCCGCTCCGCCGGTTTCCGCTGCACGACAGTCCCTTTGTAACAAACTTCACGTACGAAGGTATTTTCTATGAAATAAATGAAGACAATATAAGCGAAACTCAATCGAAAATCTGGAAACAGAAAAGTCAGAAAAACATATTGACACCTCTGGGACTCGAACCCAGGACCTCTTGCTTTCCGGGCAAATTATCTTAGGGATATGCATCTTAGGGAACGTACCCCAGTGGCGTAGCGTGGGGGGAGGCGGAGGGGGGCGGCCCGCCCCGGGCGGCACTTTTAAGGGGGGCGGCAAATTTTCACAATAAATAATAATATTATCTTGGAAAAATTTAAACCATTTCAAATCATTATTTAAAAATGTTCTACGATACTTTCGTTTACGAATCCAACAATTTTTATTATTATTTATTAAAAATATCAATAATTATATTTTTTTAAAGCTGTCGGGGGGGCGGCAAAATTTTCCTTCGCCCCGGGCGGCCGAAACCCACACTACACCACTGACGTACCCATACTACGTGACCAACTTTTTGCAATTTTTAACCCCCCCCCCCCCCCCTCCGGTGACTAAAAACCTAAGGCTCCCGTCGCTCATTTGTACCAAGCGTGGTATTTTGAAGACCCCGTCTCCTGAACAGGTCACGTAGTACGGATACGTTTCCTTAGATGCATTATTTAAGTATTTGGATCGCATATGCAACTTCTTTCATTTCCAAGAGCTTCGTTAGTTCAAAACGTACATTAAATAAGCCAGTAATTTTTAACGAACGACATTATTCAAAATATGTGTATATCGACTATTGACAGTCAACCGGAGCTTATCTGATAGGTACTACGAAGGCTGCGCTAAAATTTATCAATCTGCGGTCGGAATATTTCTTACTAATTGTTGACCGTGCTCGCAAATATTGATAACTGATCAAAGATGACGGATTTGGTCAATATCGTATTGATTGATGTAGGGCATAAGTTCTCAATGTGTTTTTAGGTTTTTAGGGGGGCAGTAGAAGACCCAGAGAAAATCAGGGGGCGTTGAGATGGCACAGTTAGGGCTTGGGCAAGTAAAAAAAATATGGTCTAAAAAAAAACCGCTAACCACGTACTAATTATCTTACGTGTTTTTTTTTGGGGTATGTTGTGAGGCTGAAGGTAGCGGGGAGGGGAAGGAGGTGGGGAAGAGGAAGGTTGGGAAGTACCTGGCTATTCAGATCTGGTCACTAAACACGGCTAAAGCCATTTTCAAGCAACGTTTCAATTCTGAATGGTGGTCTTACACCAGGGCGATACTGATAGTATCTTCCACTCTGGAACATGCCGCAAATATACTATATATTATTTTAAATTAATTAATTGTGAAATAACACAAATTAATCAAATAAAATTTATTTGCGCATGCCGGGTTCGAACCCGCGACCTCCGGAATGTGAGTCAAGAGTCTTAGCCACTGGACTACGGGGGTCGTCAAACGTGTATTATTATAATTAGCGAGTTCCCGACATGCGGTGCTATGCCACTTAATAAAGAAATTGTTTCTCCCTACGTGTCCTTTCCCAGTCGTCCCGTTTCCCTTCCGCCTCCCCTTCTTTTCCCGCGTTCCCACTACGCCCCACAGCAAAAATACACTGTTTTATTATTGTTTTCGACATTGAAAAATTTACTACAATAAAAATAAACCGTCATCATTAAATTGTCGATATCGTATTAATATATCAAATCTTAGATACTAATTTTATAAAAGCGAAAGTTTGTATGGATATGTTTGTTACTCTTTCAAGCAAAAACTACTGAATGGCTTTTAATGAAAGTTTACCATTATATAGTTCAAACATCAGAATAACATATACGAGCTCTGGCATTATGAAATTTGTATAAAAAGATTGCAATAGGTGGCGCGCGAACTGTTTGAAAACTGAATGTACCGGGAATGAATGTATGGAATGCGGGGAGGGGAACTCGGGAAGGGGATATGCAGGAGGGGGGAAGGGAGGGAGTGGAGTGGGGAGATGTAAGGTGGAGGAATCGGAGTGGGACCGCGAGAGGGTAAGTGACACGGGAGAGGAAGGGGAGGCGGAAGGAGAACAGGACGAATGGGAAAGGACACGCAGGGGGAAACCATTTCTTTTTTAAATGACAGCATCGCATGCCGGGAACCAGCCAGTATTTATAATATAATTTCAAGCGAATTCCCGACAGGAATACTCTGTGAAATCATTTGTTTGATGTGTGATCGAATCGGAAGTTTTGTGGAATGATATCAACGATTTCCTGTTCTGTCATTATTAGGGAATCTCCACTTGGTTAAAATTTTCCACACCATAAACCACAAAATATGATGTCTTACTTACTATTATTTTTAAACTATTGATGTTTAAAAATTATCAATAGTTATTAAGAGCCATTAACCAGCGACCGAGAATTTTAATTTCGTCGAACGATGATCTTGCGATCGTACCCTTGCAACTGTACAGGGCGGTTCCGATGAGAAAGATAAATTTTTCTCCATACCAGCATTTTAACTCATTATCGACTTTATTTCTATCCAAATTTGCTTTAATTTATACCTACATCCAAAAATGCTGAAAGGCATGATGATAAAACTATTAAAATTATGTACTTTTTGCAATTATTTTTTGATCATAAGTATTTATAATTTTTCAATAATGTCTAAGCAAAATAAGAATGTAATTTTTTTATTAAATATATTAGTTTGTAAGACCGTAAATAAATAGACAAACTGAAGTATTTTGGTCACAAAAAAGGGCGCGGATATTTTTTTGTGATTTTATTTGACCTAAAATTAAAATTCTGAAAAGTAGCTTTCCCAAATAATTTATTGATTTATTTTACTGCATGATTATATGATTTGAAATGTATGTTGTATAATACAAAATTTAGTTTGAAAATTTAACAAATCTGCCAACGACCTACGGTAAAACCTTATTGAACTAAAAATAAACATATTTTCTCAAAATTTAAAACGTAGCTTTACCAGATACAAAAACATTCTTTCGAAATCAATTGACATTTTTTTTGTTGAAAAAAGTCAATACGTCTAAAATTTGATTTAAAAATGACATATTTTCGGTTTTGTTTGGTTATTACCTCTTAATCAGAGCCCTTCTGTGGATTAAATCAATAATAATATTGATTGGATTATTTCTATAGCGCCTTTTTCGTGGGAAAATTACCTCAAAGGCGTTTTACAATTTAATTTATTTCCTATAACCTATCACTTATCATTTATCACTATTGCTGCGTTTATATTTGCGAACATAAGCGCGAGCCGAGCCACGAATTACGGAAAAGGAACGAAGCACAATAATTATTCGTTGCTTAGCTCGCGGTTCGGCTCGCGTGTGTTTACGCAAACTTACACTTATTATGGTAGATTCAAACTTGTCTGTCGGGATCGGTTTCATACATTTAGTATGGTGATGTTTATATTAGTATTTCGCTATTTGCGAATTATTAATGAACTAGCAGACCCGGCGGCGTATTTACAAACTTTTTTAAATTCAGTCGCGGTAACGACAATTTACATTTTAAATATACCTCTATATTGGTTATTTTTTATCACATTGCTAAAACAAAAATTGTTCTAAAATCTAGATAAAATAATCTTTCTGATGTGTTTATTAGAAATTAATTATTTTATTTCTAAATATTTAAATTTTAATATTATTCCCGTATATTGTAAATACACCTCTCTATATTGATAATTTTTTATCACTTTGCAAAAAAAAAAATTTTCTAAAATCTAGATAAAATAATCTTTCCAATGTGTATATTAGAAATTAATAATTTTATTTATAAATATTTAAATTTTGATATTGAAAATTTAAAGCGACTGAAACGGTATAGGTTTTGGAAATACGTGACCCGGCGAACTTCGTACCGCCGCAGAATCAATAAATGTTGTGTTAACTTCTTAGCTGAATTAAATTTAATTTTTTAATCAAGTTAAAAATTACACAATGAAGCAATTATCGATGCGCAACTGTCCGTGTTTTGTTTTTGTCAGGATCAGAAATTGCGTTGTGGATTTATATTTTTTGTGATTTTCTTACTTTTCCACTTACTTGGGAATGGCGTTTCATTTTATTTGTACGTGTGAGGGAAATTTATTATAATTATTGTATTTTTCCTTTGGAGGGGTGCAGAGTGCAGACATACGCAAGGGCGGATCCAGCTTTGACGCCAGGGGGGGGGGTCACACACAAGGGCGGATCCAGCTTTGGCGCCAGGGGGGGTCACATAGCGCCAGGGGGGGTCACATAGTCGTGGTCAAGTCAATAGAAGATATTTAATTTTGATAATAATAGATACAAGTAAAAAGTAGGTCCACCTAAATCCTGGACCCAGCCCAGGGGGGGTCATGGCCCCCATGACGCCCCCCCTGGATCCGCCCTTATACATACATTCACATTTGTCTCATTTTAGACTATTGACATTTAGTGTGTAAGAAAGAGGAGCAGCATTATATGTTTAAGAACAAAAGCAAAACAATCAGCGCATTGACATTTGATGTTTTTGAATTTTTGGAATTCACTCCCTAATCAATATTATATTTATCACAATATTGCTGCAGCTCTTTCAAAAGATGCTAATTCGTTCCATACAAAATGTACAAGGAAAAGAATTTTCTTCATAATTTTTTTTTCGCGTATTTTTCTGTTGTTTTAATAGCTATTCTGCTATTCGGGCGGAGATAAATCCAACAAATCAAAGATCATAAAAAATCGGTTTAGCCGTTCTTTAGTTATTAATGGTGTAACTAACCCGACTTTGTTTTACATATGAAGATGTGTGTTTAATTAATTGCAAGCAGGCAAGTAACAATTACATCACAGTATACGGCGAAGATTTACCAATTAAAGTAACCATTAAAGCAATACTCCGATTGAAACCGGTGTTCTTGTTCTAGCGATGAATTGCCACCGTATTTGGTTAATTGATATTCAGCGCCTAATCAATAAAATATATCCGTGTTTACCCTGTTATGGCAATATGCCGTATCTGTAGATACAGTATTTTGGCTTTACAGCGCTCAATCAATTCCATTTGTCGAGTTATATAGTATGAGTTTTTACGTTAAGGCGCCGTAACCCCGCTCAAAAAGAAGAAGATGGAGAGATATGTAATTACTAATTACGAATGTTGGAGAGAGTGCGCTAATATTTAAAACGGTAAAATTGAAGCGAAAATAGTGAAAATATTTAATAAAACACGACTCGTTTAAAATAGAGCAAAAATCTCTTGGGTACTGTCAAAAACAGCATTAAAGGAAACACTCTGATTTTTTTTAAACATATAAGTTGTAAAATAACTGAAACCGACGTGAAAATAATAATTCTCGGAGCATACTTTGCGATTTTTTTCTATCGAGGGAATTTCATATAATTTGCTTTTCGGGTGGGTAAATTTTTTTAAGAGCTTAAAAACTTAAAATGTTTAAGGGGGATATGTAAGAAATCGGTAGAAATTCGGGTAGCGGCGGCTTAAGTATCCCTTTACCCGTAGGAAAAATATCATCTTTATCGGTCATCTCCCTCAGAAACGAGACGCCGCGTGCCGTTTGCGTCGCCGTGCCGTTGCCGTGGGAATTATAAAGCGCTTTTTATTATTCCTACGGTTACCTCACGGCAACGGCACAAAATAGGCAAAAACGTACGTTCTTTATCTCAATAATACCACATCTCTTTCTTACACACTCAATAATAGTGAGACAAACGATGCACGTACGAGTACGTCTGCTTTCTCCAAAGGAAAAAGTAATCATTTTTTGCATCTCCTTCACTTGTATTAAATAAATGAGATGCCGCGTGCCTTTGCCGTTACCGTAGGAATTATTTAAAGCAGCCATAGGGCGCTTTTATACTTGTCACGATTACGGTACGGCGACGGCACAAAAAACCATAAAACATAGTTCTTTATCGCAATAATCTACATCTCTTTCTTACATACTTGATAATAGGTAGACAAATGAAGTACACGGTACGGCGACGACACTTGGTATCTCATTTCTTTAATAAGTGTAAGGGAGACGGAAGAAAATGATTACTTTTTCCCCTTGGAGGAAGCGGACTTACGTACATAGTTTGTCTCATTATTATTTAGTGTATTTTCTTTTTTTATTATGTAAATACCGCACAAGAGTTCCAACTGCTCCCGTTTCTAGCCAATGAGACTATGGTATCCCCAATTGGGGTATGTCTAGAGGCTGAACGTTTCAATTCTGATGGCGATACTGGGATACTACTATTTTCTACTCTGAAACGTGCTGCATATTATTTTTAATTAATTAATTGTGAAATAACACAAATTAATAAAATGTATCTGAACCCGCGACCTTCGGATTGCGAGTCTAGATTCTTAGGTACCTCTCGACCACGGAGGCCGTCAAAGTGAATAAGAAAGAGCTGCAACATTATTGTGATGAGGGGCGTGTGTTTATTGCCTTTTTTGTGCCGTAACCGTATCGTAACCATAGGAATTATAAAAGCGCCCTTTCGGTTTCATCTTTTTATATTATTTAACTGGTAACGATTTTCGTTATTGTCATTATCTTTCCTATGATTAGTGCGGCTAGTTCTTCCTGTAAATTATTATTACGAATTGACCACAGGAATGACGGAATGAATGAATATCCTTTTTGGGATTATTTACGATGCAGAATGTGGACTTTTTCCATTTACATTATTTTTTACCTTATTCATAGCCGTATCAACAACAACCGGATTCTAGGAAAATACTCTAAAAGGTACAGCAGGTAGCCGTAGCCTGTAGTCTTTACTCTTCATTTTACATGGTTAGGCTAGTGAAATTTATTTATTTTAGAATAATTATGAGATTCCATTCCTTGCCTTTTCTTATTTGTTGTCAGGGTTGCCAATGCATAAGTTCTAAAATACCCACAATTGATATTCAAATTCCCCACAATTTCCGACAACTTCCTTTACCTCCAAAATGAAACAAGTTTCTTTTGAAATTACCATTTATCTTTTTATTGTCTAGTCAATTTGGGATTTTCTCTTCCGTTCTTTTTTAAAAACATAAAGTTGTTTGGACATTTTTTTTAACATTAGCTCCACTGCAGGAGGCCCTGAGGAAAAATAATTTCCCTCAGGGCCTATGTCATCTTAGGGGATGGTGTGTGGAGGGTTTTTTAAAGAAAGGAAGAAGAGGAAGTTCTGGGAAGTAAATAGTTGGGTAGGAATCTGGGGGTCAATGAGTCAAAGAGTGACGAAAGTATGAATCCATCCTTTCAACTGCGGTGCAAGGAGATGGACCGAGGGATTCTGGCTGGAGAGGTCGAAAGACCTCCTTAACCAGTCTCTCTCGATCCGGCCCGCTACGCAGTTGGTGCAGCCAAAACCTTGACAAATCTCATCCCATGAACCCGGTCACCCCTGCTAAATCAACAAACGTAGCGAACTACTTGGCATAGGTGTTGGTTATCCAATAAAATCTGGGGTCAATGGTCAATGTGTCCAAGAGTGACGAAAGTATGAATCCATCCTTTCAACTGCGGTGCAAGAAGATGGGCCGGGGGATTCTGGCTGGAGAGGTCGAAAGACCTCCTTAACCAGTCTCTCTCGATCCGGCCCGCCACGCCGTTGGTGCAGCCAAATCCTTGACAAATCTCATTCCATGAACCCGGTCACCTCTGCTAAGTCACCAAACGTAGCGAACTACTTGGCAGAGGTGTTGGTTATCCAATAAAATCTGGGGGTCAATGGTCAATGTGTCCAAGAGTGACGAAAGTATGAATCCATCCTTTCAACTGCGGTGCAAGAAGATGGGCCGAGGGATTCTGGCTGGAGAGGCCGAAAGACCTCCTTAACCAGTCTCTCTCGATCCGGCCCGCCACGCAGTTGGTGCAGCCAAAACCTTGACAAATCTCATCCCATGAACCCGGTCACCTCTGCTAAGTCACCAAACGTAGCGAACTACTTGGCAGAGGTGTTGGTTATCCAATAAAATCTGGGGGTCAATGGTCAATGTGTCCAAGAGTGGCGAAAGTATGAATCCATCCTTTCAACTGCGGTGCAAGAAGATGGGCCGAGGGATTCTGGCTGGAGAGGTCGAAAGACCTCCTTAACCAGTCTCTCTCGATCCGGCCCGCCACGCAGTTGGTGCAGCCAAAATCTTGACAAATCTCACCCCATGAACCCGGTCACCCCTGCCGAGTCACCAAACGTAGCGAACTACTTGGCAGAGGTGTTGGTTATCCAATAAATGGTTCCCGGGGCGGCGGTACCCTCACCCGCCTCCCAAAATGTTAAAGAAACTAATCTCATAATATTATTGTAATTATTATTTGTCCATCACTATTGAGGTGATTTTACACGAAAACGGCTCTTTATAAATTAGCCAAATATTATTATTATTAAATATTTTTTTCAATATGATTGGATAATCAAGAAATACCCAGAATCCTCGCATTTTCCCCACAAAATGGTTCTCCTCACAAAATATCAGATTCTTGAAAAATCCCCGCAATTCCTGGGGAATTCCCCACTAATTGGCAACCCTGCCAATGACTTTACAAGGGTTGCAACGCATATGCAGTGTTCATCACATTAATTTTCTCTTTTACTTTTAGCAGTTCGAATTTGAATAAAATCACTTCCTGAAAGATGTTATTGATATCAATTAAAATTTAAATGTAAATCTTGGAAATATTTCATAAAACATTTTTGTAGATTTAAGTAAGATGCACTTTATCAGAATTGTTTATATTAGGTATATATTGTTGTGTATTTTTCTATTATGGTCCTAAATTTCAATGTCTTTATTTTATTAAGGGGGTTTCTCACCATCCTCCCAATAGTTTATCCTTACACATAATGAATATTAATAAAAAAACAAATAAATACTAGCAACAGGTAAAAACTTCGGCTAATTTATCCTATATGTGGCCATTGTTCATAGGTTCAAGTACCGAATAGTAAACTCAAACTTTTTAAATAAATAAATCCTGTAGAATTAATCCAAAATATTCATTATGTGTATGGATAAGCTATTGGGAGGATGGTGAAAAACCCCATAAATTATATAAATATGAATGAATTCATACATGAATTTACAATAAATAAGTTAGTCAGTGGTTGAGTGGGCATAGCGCTTGGGTCCCACCCGAGCGTCGGGTGTTCGATTCCTCGACCGGCTAAGTCCTCCATCACAACACAAGCAACATTTTCGACTTTCTGTGGTGGTAGTAGGAGATTTTCAAACATTGTTGGGTTATTCGTAACCCGGGAATGTTTGTCTTTCTTTTTAATTAATTAAAATTAAATTAAATAATCAATAAAATAAAATAAATTCCCCTCAATTCTCCGCAAGTTCCTTTACCTCCAAAATGAAACAAAATTGTATTAAAATTAGCATCCTTTTTTTTATTATCTAGTCATTTTCGTATTTTCTCTTCATTCAGTTTTAAAAACAGAAATTTGTTTAAACTTTTGAAAAATTGTAATATTTTAAATATTATTTTCGATAAGGGTGGATAATCAAGAAATGTCCAGAAACCACGCTTTTTCCCCACAAAAAGGTTCTCCCCGCAATCTTGAAAAATCTTAGAAATTCCCCGCAATTTTGGGGATTCCCTAAGAATTGGCAACCCTGTTTGTCGATATCTTAGTTGTGGTACATATTTATTGCATTTTTTGTATAGTTTTGATGGCTTAGGATTCACTTTTGGGGTTGTCACTTCGGAGAATCGCCTTGATTATTGAGAAAGGCTCCCGTTTGCAGAATGATGCCTTAAATATATATTTTTTAACATTAGATCTACACAGGAAGAGGTCCTGAGGAACAATATGTTTCAGGGCCTTTGTCATCTTTGGGGATGCTGTTTGGAGGGTCTTTCTATCCGGGGGACAATGTGTCCAGAATGAACCTTTTTTTGTTGATGCATTCTCTGCTGGTTATTTTTTTTTATTTTTTACATGTGCTCCACACAGGAGGCCCTGAGGAAAATAATTTACCTCATCCCTATGAGGGAAATTATTATATCATCCCTAAAGATGACATCCCTATGTCATCCTTGTGTGGAGGGTTTTTTAAGGAAAGGAAGGAGAGGAGAGTTCTGGGAAGGAAGAGGGTTTAAGGGGTGGGTAGGAATATGGGGTTCAGTTTGTCCTGGTCATCCACCTCCAAGACCTAGACAAACCTGACCCCATGAACCCGGGCACCCCTGCTAAATCACCAAACTTAGCAAACCACTTGGGGTGACCTATGGCAGAGGTGTTGGTTATCCAATAAAGGTTCTGGGGCGGCGGTACCCATTACCGCCTCCCAAATTGTATGAGGTACATATTATATTCAACAGCATTGGTTTGACGGTGTTATTTTAAAATTATTTTTTGTACCCTTTATTTTGATTCTAACTGAAACTTTTGTTTTTGGTGTATTCCTTGCGGGTTATTTCATTCAACAGCATTTGTTTGATGATGCAATTTTGAAAATTACTTTTTGTACCTTTTGTTTTGATCCAGACCGAAACTTTTATTAGGAGATTGAAGATTAACGTACTGTGTTGTTTGGTTTAGGTGGAGAGGTCGACAGTGGCGGCAGCGGCTCTCCGGCGGGCGGGCCCCCCTCCAGCGGCCACAAGGCCTCCTTCCGCTCGGCCAACAAGCTGGCTCGGCGCGCGCGCTCCTTCAAGGAGGACCTGCTCGAGCGCATCTCCGCCATGGCGCTGCGCTCGCCCGGACCCCCGCCCTCGCACAGGTAACACAACACCTCCTTAACATTTTTGATGCGAGCCTGCTCAATCAGCGCGCTTGTGACTGCTCGTCTGATCGCCCATTTATGTTGTGCCTCGCAGCTAGCAGCATCGTATAGCTCAGAGTTTCCAAATCTTATCTGAAGTATATTTTTCTTCAATACTTCCCCCCCTCTGCATTAAAAAGTAAGACGGAAACACAAAAAAACACGATTAGAGTGGGGAACGAACACAAGACATTTTCTGCTTACTGTGGTGGTAGTAAGAGCTTTTCAAATATTGTTAGGTTAATCATAATAACATAACCCTTGATGGTCTTTCTTTAAAAAAAAATATGTCCACTCTATGCAATCCTATGCAGTGCCTATGAACTTCAAACAAATTCGTCTGCTCAAACCAACAGCAAGGTATTTTCACTATTTATTTTTGGGGTTTTATGCAGTATTGCGCTACCTCCTCCTTTAGCCAACGTTTTGGTCAGCGTTATAGTGTCCATTATCAGGGCGGAAACTTCGAAACTGAAGGCGGGCGGCTAACGGCAGTTGGTTGCACCTAATATATGGATCCGACTTCACTTATTGAACTCCTGGTCTTACTTTTGGTGGGAGTAGAACAAACGTGTCAAAATCCAATCAGCATTACGAAACACAAGGTGTTTTTAAAAAAATTGTGCGTATTATGGATGTCCAGAATTATATCTTAGATATTTACTGGATTGGTAAGGCAGGCATTGGTAAGGCGTTACCCTTTACCACAGCTAATCGTCTTCTATCGGTAGAGTGTCCTCTGATGCTGCATCGGCGATCTTGGAAATTTCATCAAATTCGCCGACATCTAGGTAACAGCAAGCCACCTAGTCACGCATAGTCAAGCCACCCGGTCACCAACCCAGAGAATTTTCTACGTCAGCATAATGAGTATCAGGACAATTGGCTTTTTGAATTCAGTGAAATAGGCGCAGTGTCATCACAAAAAACACTTATTATTTCAGTAAATTCAATTATTCACAAGAGTAATTTGCTATCTGAAAATGGTAAATTTCGAATAAAATAAAGTGACACAGCGAACGCTGAAACACAAGTGTCTGAGGGATATCCTAGTGACAGTAAGTCCTATAAAGTTAATAACAGTTTTGTTCTGTGTTCCAGGTCACATTCTCCCCTCAGTCCCAAAGCGCGAAAGGTGGATGACCCGGAAGCCAACCCGGCCAAGGACCTGGAGATCTTGGTGCGACAGGTCCGCTTCGACCTCAAGCACTTTGGAGACGTCATCTCCAAGAAGAAGCTGGAGATGCTGCCGGGCAATGGAACCATCGTCCTGGACACTATCACCAACATACACAACGGTTGGTCACCCCTCAACTGTCTAACTAAATAAGCAGGGACTCCTTGCTTCTTTCACATTCATACAACAACAATAATCCCCTCGACTCTGTGCATACACAGGCGGTCAGTTTGATAGATTTCCCCATCTTAACAAAAGGATTGCAATCTTTGGTGCGCAGGCGTTAGGTGGGCGTGCTTTCCTTGTTCTACCGGTATAACAGTGGAAGTTGCTCCGAGGAACTATAGTTATTGATCCTTTCGTCACCAGTGCATAATTGAAAAACACCAAACATTTGTATACGGTTAATATTTTTCAAATAGAATGTTTCTATGACTCATTCTTGATTTCAACGGCTCGGCTGTCAATAGTGTTTCCTCCCTCCTACAACACGGCAAGACCCATATTCACTCCTTCCAACTAACTAACCATCACGCCGTTTCTCCGCTGGGTTAGGCAGAGAGGACGGACCGCCAAACAACTCGGTCTTGGCACACACTCTTTGCCTCACTCACATTCATACATCGTCTCATACATTCTCTTCTATTATTCTGACTTTTGACATGGCCCGACTCAAGTATCTGATTCACTTTATTGTGCCATGACTTCTTCTACCATTCACATTCGCGTCATATATTCTTCTTACATTACTTTTTTCGTTCATTTGCCCTACATGCCCAAACCATCTGAGGGTCCCTTTCTTAATCTTACTCATTACGCTTACTTCAGCCTTACATTCTTTGCGGATATCCATATTTCTCACACGATCATACATTGTTTTACTACACATACGTCTCAGGGATCTCATTTCAACAGCATTCAGTTTACTTTCATCCTTCCTCTGCCAGTTCCATGCCTCACTGCCATACACAGGGTAGGTACCAGGACTCCATTGTGGACTGCTAGCTTCGCTTCTTTTGACAGTTTTTTATTAGCGCCAACGTTTTTTTTATTAGTTCCACTCCTTCCTCTCCCCAAAAAGACCCTGTAATACTCTAACACTATCCGAAACATTGGCTAAAGAAGGAGGAAGTGTAACACAATAATTAATCACGATAGTGCCATGACTTCGTCGGGCACTGCTAATTTCTTTCAGGTAGAGCCTAAAAAGGTAGGTTTTTAGTTTGGACTAAATTCTGTTGGGCTTGTTTTGCATCTTAGTTCCGGAGGGAGTTTATTCCAAGCCTTCGGCCCAGACACTCAGAAAGCGCGATCTACAAATTTAGTATTTCTTGCGTTTAGGTTCCATTAGCCCGTCTACAGCTGATAATGTTGCTGATCTAAGGGTTGACTGCCTCGGACCAGCATTTTCCGGGACACACAGTTCAGAGTTGTAAGGTGGGGCTATTTCATTGATTGATTTAAACACCATCCAACACAATTTGTACTGGATTCTTTCACGGCACTTAACCTGTTGTTTGCCAGGGTAGGCCAGCAAAAAGCACCACCATTTACGACGCGGCATTCATGACACCCAATGACATTTCGTGTCCAGCGATTCTTGACACTGTCCTTCACAAATTTTGTACATAGAAGGGTCAAAATCGTAGATGAAGGAATTTTTCCCGCGCATGCGCAAGAACTGCGCACATTCCTGCGCTCCGGTAAATTATTAATATAAATTATTTGGGGTGATCAGGCGCATTGCGGTTTTCTCTATGGTAAAAGGCGATAATAGAGCAAGTGATACTTTCTTTATACATAAGGGTCAAAATCACGTGTAAAATCTCAAACACACCGGTGCACGAACGTCAAACTACGGGTTAAGCCAGCAAAGGTTACTAAGATGTTCTGAAATGTGCGTACTGTAACCAATGTGTGTTTTGTTTCTATAAAATAAATTTGCGATATGTTTAGTGTAATTCTAATGAAGTTGCGTTTGATTCCAGCAATCCGGCCGTACGTGTCCCCACTGGGCGCATGCCAGTCAGCGTCGCTGGGCGCAGCGCTAGGGCGCCTGTGCCAAGCCCTGGCACGCCTCATCCGCCTGTGCGACGAGGGCATGCTGGGCGGTGAGGGATGCGATGCGCTGCACCCTAACAACGTGGAGACAGTCACCAAGGAGGTGCAGGTTGCAGTAGAGGTAATTCATTACTCTTTTATTATCAGAAGAATGACTTGGCTGGGATAGAAAACTTATTTTTTCAAGTAGTTATTAATTTGGGAGGCGGGTATGGGTACCACCGCCCCGAGAACCATTTATTGGATAACCAACACCTCTGCCATAGGTCACCCCAAGTGGTTCGCTACGTTTGGTGACATAGCAGGGGTGCCCGTGTTCGTCCGGGACTTGGCGGCGGATGCGTCTACCCACCAGCTGCATGGCATGCCGGATTGGAAGAGAATGGTTGAGGGGGGGGTACCTTTGACTTCTCCAACTGACTCTTTTGCAACTTCATTGGTTTGCACGGGAGTGGCAGTGATGGATTCATACGCCCGTGACTCCTGGACTCACTGACCCCCAGATTCCTATCCACCCCTAAAACTCTTTTCCTTCCCAGAACTTCCTCACCTTCCTTTCCTAAAAACCCTCAACACAGCATCCCCAAAGATGACATAGGCCCTGAGGGGAATTATTTTCCTCAGGGCCATCTGTGTGGAGCTAATGTAAAAAATCTTTTGGAATGCTGTGTGGAGGGTCTTTTAAGGAAGGAGAGGAAGTTCTGAGAAGGAAAAAGGTATGAGGAGTGGGTAGGAATCTGGGGGCCAGTGTGTCTAGTAGTGACTGACGTATGAATCCATCCCTCCCACTGCGGTGCGGGTCAATGTTCCGAGAGAGTCCTGCTGGTGAGGTTAAAAGGTCTTCCTCAACCAGTCTCTTCCGATTCGGCCTGTCACGTAGCTGGTGGGCAGATACATCCACCGCCAAAACCCGGACAAATCCATGAACCCGGGCACCCCTGCTCAAGTTACCAAGCGTAGTATCGAACCACTTGGGGTGACCTACGGCAGAGGTGTTGGCTATCCAATAAAAAATAAATTAGTGACAGTACCTATACCCGCCTCCCAAATTGTTTCTACGAGAAGAATATTGCGTCTTGTCATGGCTAACATTGTATCATTCTGGTTTTCAGGAGTTGGCGACCATCGCCTTTGAGAAGATGGGAGTGAACATGGGACAGACCAAGAGCAATGGCACCAGCGGGGAACCAAAGAACATGAAGCTGCAAGTCCGCCCGACCGTCGGTACCGAAAGCCAGAGGAATTCATTACCAGGTACGTAAAAGACAAACGATCACATTAATTACGCAGATGATATGGTTATTCTTGCACCGTCACTAAGCGCATTATAGAAATTACTCAAAATTTGTGAAGACTTTACAATAAACCATAACCTTTTATATAATACCACCAAGTCAATAGTTATGGTTTTTAAATATAAAAACAAAATCATCGCAACACCCTCAGTATGGCTAGATGAAAGGAAAATGAATGTTAATCATAGCTTTAAGTACCTGGGACACATTATCATAGACGACCTTAACCTCTAATGGGCCGCAGACGTGCGGGCGCGCGCGTATTATGCGCATGCGCGAGAAAATAATTCGAAAATTTTAATAAAATTTTCGACCAAAAACTTTTTGTCTGCGATTTTGGCCCTTCTATGTACAGAATTTGTATGAAGAACAGGGTCAGAATCGCTTGCGCCAGCATTACTCTATGAGACGCGTAAAAGGCAATGACATAGGCAAAAATTTCATTCACCTTGCAACACCAGAATATTTTTAAACGATTTTATCTGTGACATAGAAATGTCATTTTTACCGCGAATTTTAGCCGTCACAATTTATGCGTGTTCCTCGGCTAAAACATCGTAAAACCTATTAATTTACGTAATTAATGCAAGTAATGTTGTTTTGGTACATAGTTTATTGTTCTAGGAACGTGTTTCAGTCAATAAAATATACAATAGCTCAAAATTAATCCACAAAACATTCAATTCAAAATTCAAAGTGGTGCTTTTTTAGTGAATTTTCGTGAAATGGCCTGGCCTTTGACCGGTTAAGGATATCGAGGATATGGAAAGGCAGAGATGAGCGTTATCAGTTAGAGCGGGTATGCTGTCAAGACATTTTTACTTCTGCAGTACAAATATTAAAAGAATACTGTTTAATGATTTCTGTACCTCTCTGTACACATCACAACTGTGATTTGACTACACTGCATCCCAATGGCATAAGTTAGAGGTTGCTAACAACGCTTATCGCCAACTTTTCCGCCTACCGAGATACCGCAGTGCTACGAAAATGTTCCTGGAGGGACGAGTGCACATTTCCGAGCACTTCTCCGCCACTCCGTTAACAACTCCAATGCAAATTTTTTACATTTTAGTTAACCTGTCAAAGGCCAGGAAAAACACGGAAATTCCCTAACAAAGCACCACTTTGAATTTTAAATTGAAACACTTTGAAATTTAAAAGAGTGGATTAATTTTGAGCTATCGTATATTTTGTTGACCTTAACACATTCCTAGAACAATAAACTATGTACCAAAACAACATTACTTGCGTTAATTACGTAAATTGATAGGTTTTACGATGTTTTCGTTAAGTAACACGCATCGGACTTTGACAATTGCGGCAAATTTGACATTTCGATGCCAAGGATGAAATCATTTAAAAATATTCTGGGGTTGCCAGGTGAATGAAATTTTTGCCTATATCATGGGTAAATGTTGGCGCAAGCGATTCTGACCTTGTTCTTCATACAAATTCTGTACATAGAAGGGTCAAAATCGCAAACAAACATATTTTTTTTCGATATTTTTTCCACGCGCATGCGCACAACCGCGCTTGGAGTCGCGTGTCCGGCAAATAACAGGTGAAGGATGGGTTTTTTTTAAACAGAACGAAAGAAGTGTATTTCACCTGATTGAGATTGCTTTGCTAGATTGAAGGATTCATAATTCTATCTTCTTCCAGATATTCCCCTGACGCCCAGAGAAAGACTGATCCTAGAGGGCAGCGCCGGCGGCATGGCTGTGAGGAGCTCCCACTCGACTGAGTCCATCCTGGACAGCGTCTCCACCGCCCCCCATCCGGAGCCCCCGCCCAAACCACCCAGACCCGTCAGGTGAGCGCTGCTTTGCTGAACAGAAATACCATGGTATCGCCCTGGTTTAGGACCACCATTCAGAATTGAAATGGCTTTTGCCATGTTTGGTGACTAGATCTGAATAGCCAGGTACTTCCATATCTCCTTTCCCTCCCCACTACCTGCCTTCACAACACATCTCAATTGGGAGCAATCGGGACTCTTGTGAGGTAACTCGCTTGAAATGGCTTTTGCCGTGTTTGGTGACTAGATCTGAATTGCCAGGTGCTTCCACTACCTGCCTTCACAACATATCCCAATTGGGGATGCCATAGTCTCACTGGCTCCATGCGATTGGGAGCAGTCGGGACTCTTGTGTGGTAATCCGCTTGAAATGGCTTTAGCCGTATTTGCTGACCAGATCTGAAAAGCCTCCTCCTCATCTCCTTTGCCCTCCTCACTACCTTCAATCTCACAACGTACTCCAATTGGGATGCCATAGTCTCACTGGCTCCAGGCGGTTGAAAGCTGTTAGAACTCTTGTGTGATATTCACATTAAAAAAATAAATCATTTTAAAGAAAAGTTGCTTGATATTACTTTAGCCGTGTTCGGTGACCAGATCTGAATAGCCAGGCACTTCCCCACCTTTTTCTTTCCCATCTCCTTCCCCTCCCTACTGTCTTCAGCTTCAAAACATACCCCAAGTGAGGATGTCATATTCTCACGGAATCCAGGTGGTTGGGAGAAGTTGGGACTCTTGTGCAATATTCACATAATAAAAAAACCCACCGATGTCATGTTCACAATGTTATTAAGTGCTAGTGGAAGGTGCGCCGTGACAAATTACAAATATTTTGGTCCTGGTCCTTTAGCTGCCCTACCAAACAGAATATTGTTTGTTTGAAACATTCTGTAGAAATTACCTGTCCATAGGTGCATTCTAGATTCCGCTCCTATGAACTTTTGCACAGGCAGATTTGTGAGTAAAGAGTTTAAATGGCGCACTGTTAAAATTTAATATATAATTATTCACTTTTGTTTTTTTCATCTTTGCTGCTGTTTGTGAGTTCACTGCGCATATTTGTCTTAGAGAAACCAACACTGGTTCTAATCTAATTCTCTCCTTTCATAGTATTGTAGAAAAGATGTTCTAATAAATTACTAAATTATTGTTGTTAATAATACTTATTTTAATATTTCAGATCACTCGACATAGCGCCACCTCTCCCGCCTAAAAGGAAACCCAACGAGAACACCTCGTTGCTTTCTGCTAATGATAGGTAAGGAAATTCACTGTCGCCAAACCTGTCTTACCAAGGGCAGTTATCTGAGGTCATACCTGTGCCACACCACATAAATGTTTTCATCAAATCGATTAAACCTCTATCAAATTTGACATCATCATCAAGTTTGACGTCATCATCGAGTTTGACGTCATCATCGAGTTTGACGTCATCATCGAGTTTGACGTCATCATCAAATTTGACATTATCATCAAATTTGACTTGATCATTGAGTTTGACATCATCGAATTTAACATCATCATCAAATTTGACTTTTTATTTATTTTGTCATCTATTTTATTATTATTATTATATACTGAGCAGACAGCATTCTGCAAATGTGCTCATATTTGTTTCACAATAAGTTTACAGTAAATCAAGTTGTTTTAACCCTACAGGCCTCGACCATATTCTGTTAGGTCAGAATATTTCTGCTTTGCAATGAAAGCCAAATAAATGGAATAAATCGTGATGTATCTGAAAACTAAAAACTGTTTTCGAAAGGTGGCAAAATACGCTTTCAAATTATTAGAAATACCCACGTAATTTTTTTAATACATATAAAAATTTTTAATGCAAACTTTGAAAAGTTTTAAAATTAGCCGACATTCGTTTTTGCTAACTATAATTACTAGAAAAATATTATCATCACCTCATTTTTTTGTCGTTTCATGTAAAAATAATTAATAAAAAATGCACAAAGTTTGAGATCCCTGAGACGTATGTGTGGTAAAACCATGTATGATCGTGTTAGAAATGTGGATATCCGCAAAGAATGTAAGGCTGATGTAAGTATAATGAGCAAAATTAAGAAAGGGACCCTCAGATGGTTTGGGCACGTAGAGCGAATGAACGAAGAAAGTAGTGTTAAAAGAATATATGATGCAAATGTGAATGGTAGAAGAAGTCGGGGACGCTCGAGGAAGACATGGCACGATCAAGTAAATCAGATACTTGAGACGGGCCATGTCAAAAGTCAGAATAATAGAAGAGTATGTATGAGACGATGTATGAATGTGAGTGAGGCAAAGAGTGTGTGCCAAGACCGAGTTGTTTGGCGGTCCATCTTCTCTGACTACCCCTGCGGGGAAACGGCGTGATGGTTAGTTAGTTAGTTTGCACAAAGTTTCAAAATTTCTTTTCAAATTGTGGCCGAAAACTTTGTTTTTATAAATGTGTACATTTTAATTCTTTTGTGGTTAACTTTTAGTTTTGAATAGTTTTTTTTATTTCCAAAACCGTTTAGATCATATTTTTCACTATGATAGTAAGGAAGACACAACGATTTCTATGAGACCTATACGAGTTGTTCTGAAAAGCGAACAAATTCACCTGAGGGGTTAAATTTTAAAATAAGTTATTCTTTTCTTCTCTCCAAATAAGAACTCAACAGATATTGTAAATAGGTTCATGTTGAAATTTATTCCATGCTTCCACTATTTTATTTGCAAGGAAGTGTTTGCTCGGATTGGATACAAAAGGTGTTTTGTTAATTTGAATGTCCACGGAGATTTCTTTGATTTTAATGCAACTGTAATGTCCAGATAAAATTTTCAAATTTGACCACCATCCTCTCGACATCTCAAATTTAGCATTGTCATCGAATTTGACATTGTCATCAAGTTTTTATGTTGTCATCAAATTTGATCCTGTCATCAAGTTTTGACATTGTCATTAATTTCATCATCATCAAAACAATCTCCATTCTCCTTTTTGGGGATAATTTTAAGATTCACTCGCCCTGTGTATATAATGCTCAGTCAATGGTTTTTGTCTATGGCTACAGATTCATATGTGGTTTCTTTCTGCGAATAAAATGTAAAACAATGTGTTGTCTTGTTGCCAGGGTATCTCTTCAGTCCCACAGCAGTGGGTCCTTGGACTCTATGCTGAACATATCCAACGATGAAGAGATCAGAGCCATTATGGATCGCAGTTCTACCCATCTTGATGACACCTCAGACATCACAGGTAATACATACTTTATTGGATTCATTAAACCTGTCGTTTTTCCATTCTCGAAGATAGATATGAAGACATGTTCGGTCAATCCAAGGAATCTTGCTATGCTCTCAATACAAAAGAATATCCCATCAAAACTGTGGTTTCAACAATTCCCCCATTTTTCCAAAATAGAAATTTCCTCACCTACTCAAATGAGAATTGGACATTCTGTTCTTTCTCACCTTTTTAAAATTCACATGCTTGACTCCCCAGATTGTACATTCTGTGGTCTGAAGTGGGAACTTTAGAAAACATATTTTTTGGTTGTCCCTCTTTAAATAAATATCCTCTCTTCTATCAAGCTTTATCTAAAATTGCCTCCCCTCCATTCAATATCCCATCTCTTCCAAGTCTGAACTCGACTTCAATCTTCCTTATAATTATGAAATTTAAAATGACTACATAATTTGAAATGATTCGCCCTCCAATTCTACTATAAATGTTAGAGTGTAAACCAGTATTTTGATATCGACTTCATGATTTATTTAACATATCCTTTCACAATTTCAGGTTCCTGTCACTGTCCCTCTTCCGAGGGTTACTCGCAGCCCAACGGAAACCGACTATCCCTGGAGTCAGGCTCCACAGTGGGCTCGAGTCCCGCCAGTAACAGCCAGCGCCTCTCTTCGGAGGCTGGAACCCTGCTGCCGTCTTCACCTGCTACCACCAACCACAACAGGTAACCAGAACTTGACTACTTTAGTGTGTAATAAAAATAATGTGGTCTAAAATAAATTTATCCGTTTAACCTGTTGAATGTCGGATGGTATTTCAAAAAACTGCACGGAAATTACCTTGTTGCTTTCTGGTCAAATATCCATATAAAAACAAAGGAATTGTTTTTTTTTGCAATTGTTTTCTGTTTGCCAGATAATGTATCTTATTATTCATACATGATAATATCGTAAGAGGTTTTTCCAGAATAGCTAACTTAAAAAAAACAGATTAAAATATCTCCTGTTTTGGAAATAATTGTCAAAAAATATAATCACACAAATATAAACTGATTTTATTATTTTACATGGGTATGTATTTACAAATTTAAATACAAACCCAAGTACTTTGTAAATAAATAAAGACCTTTATCTACATTTGAAAACGTAAAACATCAATTTTTTTACCGTTGACAGGTTGCCAAAATTGATCTGCAAAGTCATAGAAAATTCATAGCCAGATTAATGAAACCAATGGTTACGTCAATAATGATATTGATGCAAGCGATTCTGACCTTACCTTCATACAGTTTCTTAGTACATAAGGGTTAAAATCGCATCTAAAAAGAAAAACAAAAATTATTTCCGAGCCCGTGGGTGGGCTCGTGACAAATGACGGGTTAAAATCTGATGAGCCACAAAGTATATGCTATTTACAAATGTGATTTAATGTTTCTTTATTTTTTCAGGTTCTCAAATGAATCGGGCTTCGTTTCGATGGGCAACGCTCGGTGTTCAGAAATATCCTACTCCAGTTTCAACAGCACCACCGCTCATCAAAAAACCTCACTGTCCTTCATCGATTCCACCCCGACTCCCGGAGACATGCCCCTATCGATAATGTCTGACTTCGCCAACGACATGTCTTTAAAACTACCGTCACCTCCCGGCAAATCCCTCGGCATAAGCATGGCGAATGTCGTCCAACAGTCCATGAAACAAGTCTCATCATCGTCATCGTCCAATTTCTTCGAACAAAACTCTTCGTCGATGAAAATGCTCGGCAGTAACGGAAAACTGAGTCAGGCATTCAGCAGTTCGACAATCAAAGAAGCCGAGCAGAGAATGGAATCGTCTTCGATGAAGATTGAATCGTCGTCTATGCAGAGCTTTTCGTCCAAGTCATCGCAGAGAAACGTATCGCAGACTGTGATGATGGGCGGAAATCTGTCGAGCATGAAGAACATAATGTCCACACAGTCGAATTTGATGGAAAACGGTGGCGAAGGGATGGATAGTCCGTTGTCACTGATGCCGCCTGCTCTGCCGGTTAAAACGAGGAAGTTAAAGGTGGGATCGCAGTGCGACAGTCTAAACGAGTCCGGATTGTGTTCGCTCAATTCTACTATGGACGATCAGGCTATTGAATACAGGTTGGTAATTGTAACTATTGTTGAGCGTCTAGGGGACCGTTTTCAACCTCTTTGTATCACGTGTAATTGAGCATGCATTCACACTTACACCTTTCTTCCATGGGGATTCCCATGTTGTGTACTCATATCGCAGACAACTTGTTGCGCATTGTCCGTACACGTCAAAATTATGAGACCCACCTCGCTAACAATCATAGTTAATTTCTCGAACTGTCAAAACTAAAATGCTTTCATAACCTCAAATTTTTCAAAACCAAATTTTTCAAAACCAAAAATTTTCTGTAGCAATCATTTTTACATTGTGTCATTTATTGACTGTTTGTTCCAAGCATTGATTTATATCCTCAGGGTAATTTGTTCACATTTGGGAATAGCTCACATAGGTCTAATAGAAATCATTTTATCTCCCTTACTGTGGTCATACTGAGAAATATGATCTAAATGGTGTTAGAAAGAGAAAACATCATGCTTTATATTACAATCTGTTTAGAATTTTATTATAGCATTTAGAATTTTTTATTACTTATTTTTTTTTACAAATCCACAAAAAGTTAGGTGACAATATATAATAACATTTACAATACATTTGTCTAATAAAATATGTTTGTTTTTCTTTTTTTTCTTTATCAGTATTTTTAGATAATAATTTTTGTTTGGTTTGCATTGTGTATTTTTGAGCTTATTAACATAATATATTGTATGTAATATTGCAGAGAGCACGGTTCCTGTTCACTTCACCACAACGAGGGGTTCATGCAGCGCCCCCATACGCTCATGGACCAGTCCATGTCAGGCAACCATCCCCCGCCCCTTCCCCTCAAGAAGAAACACAGTAAGCCTTCATTATAACTGCTCATTGTACCTCAAACATTGACCATTTAACTTATTGTATTTCAGTCTTGTTCAAATCGGAAATATATCCTTTTTTTTCGAATTGGAAATATATCTATTTTATTCAAATCGGAAATATTTCCAAATTTTTCGAATTGGAAATATTTCCATATTTTCGAATCGGAAATATTTCCTTCTCTTTTTAGTCGGAAATATTTAATTTCCGTATTGTATTGTTTTGAAGAGAAATATTTTTGTATTATTTTAATTGGAAATATTTCCGTTTTGTTTGAATTGGAAATATTTCTGTCTTTTTCAAAATGGAAATATTTTTGTTTTGTACGGCTCAGAAATATTTCCATCTCATTCAGATCGGAAATATTTCAATTTTTGTCTGAGGAGAATTTTTGGATTGAAAATATTTCCTTTTTGTTTGGATCGCAAATATCTCCGTTTGATTCGAACAGGAATTATTTCCAGTAAATCAAAATGTTTTGATTTTTTAGCGGTGTCGGATTATCAAATGTTCATAAGTATGTGTTGTTGGTTTGGTCGTTAGGAATATACTATTACCAATTTACGTGTCTGTTTTCCTTATTTTTAATAGTGATGCTGCGATTAGAAACCACAGGTTGTGAGAATCGTGACAATTGCGATTAATTAATTAGAAATTTAAGCAAATAATGGTCAGACTTTTCGATCACATTGTGCATTTCTTGTCTTCTCAATAAAATCTATGGTTACATTACTAGTTTTTACTAAAAACTCTCTCTTTACAAGTATAATGTTTTTTAAAGATTTCTAGTTTAATATTGAATTTAAAGTTTCTCCAAATATTTAATAAGTGTTTTGTAAATTGGTTTATATTTTATTTTTATTTGGTGAAGGTATTTAATAATTCTTATAATTAATTTATTAATTTTGGTGACTTTATCGTTTCATTTATTTTTTCTCATTTAATTATAGTTACATATTCATTTTTCCCTACTTGTTAGAAATAATCAAATTTATCCATTCTAGCAATAGCTACCTAAATTTAGGTACTTAGATGATTTTTATAAAATAAAATGAAAAATTTTGAAAGTTATCGATTTAAATTTATTTTTATTAAACCTTAAAAGCATGGAATTAATTTAATTACACCCAGAAATCTCCATCGCTCAAGTGGTTATCACTTAGGAATTCATATAACACTTGCAATTCATTTTAGGTAAAGAACCCAAATTCATGGAATTATAAAGAATACATGGTGTACGGAAACTCGTAGTTCAAACGAAAAAGTGGTGAATCTACATCACATTTGGAGTTGATTTTGTGCTACATATAACTTTAATTTTTTAAGCTTTCGTTTTTGAGTAAATCGTATCGAATTTGAAATAACAGATTGTTCACTACAATACATCTATTTTCAATTTTCGGGTCATCTCTTGGACCGGCTAATAGTTAATTTCAGAGAAATGCGTGTGTGTGCGTGATTGCCACCAAAAGTTGATAGAATGCATTGTCACCGACAACCTATCTGCCGAGTTTCAGCTCAATCGGATGTCGGGAAGTAGGTTAATTTCAACTTCCAAGATTCGGTTTCATTCATTCATTCAATCAGATTCGGTGTTTAAAAATCGCTCAGGGGTTACATCTTTAAAATCTACGTTACATCTTTAAAAGTTATGTCTTTAAAATGTGTCGAAGCGACCCGACTTCAAAAGTTTTTACACTTTAGTTGTGGAAAAAAATTATTGGTTAAAAAAAAAAATGTTCAGATAGTGATTTTGAATCTTCTGCGACAGTATAAGGAGTGTTAAATCAGCCGTATATGACACATTTTGTAATACGTGGTATTCCGTATTGCGCTAACGAGCTAAGTGCTGCGTTAGTGTTAGACACCAACTCTTAAAAGTAGTTACACTAATACCAGAAATGACGGCGCTTTCGCCGCGTAATCTTCGTTAAGAAATGTCAGTAGCGGGAAAATTTGCGAATTGAATGTCGTCACTTACAAAATCAAAATAATACCACAAACAGATAGTCATTTATAAACACCTATTAGGCTTACATGTAAGTAGTTATAATAACTAATTGACAGTAATTTGTGTTTTTACATACATACCAACTGACATCAACACACGACAGGCGTAGACAAACCATTGAAAGCCATAGAAAATTTCAAAAATTTAACAGCCGATAACATGCGACAGAGGACATCCGATATCCAATAGATTTTTCCTTTTTATTTTAATTGTCTTGTAACGCTGTCTTAACGCAAAAGATAATACAAAAGAAACAGAATCGCCTTTCTGATTGAAAAAAAAGAAGTTTTTTTTAGGTTCTGTGAAGTTCTTCAATGCCCATGGTTCTTTAACTTGCTGGACGCCGTTTGTCACCCGGTGGCCGCGAGGTGGCCGCGGCACTTTGAAATGCAATTTTGACCCTTATGTATAAAGAAAGTGTATGAAGAACAATGTCAGAAACGCTTGCTCTATTATCGTCCTTTAGTATAGCGAAACCCGCAATGCGTCTAGTCACTCGGAATAATTTATATTTAATTTGCCTTAGTGCGGGATGTGAAAAGTTTCTGCGCATGCGCATGAAAAAAAATACGTTTTTTCTACTATTTTGACCCTTCTATGTACAAAATTTGTAAAGGAAGTGTCAGAATCGCTTGCACCAACATTCCCTATGGTATGGGTAAAGATTTCATTCACCTTGTAACCACAGAATATTTTTAAATAATTTTTATCTGTGGACATCTCGAACTGCCATTTTGGCCGCGTCACATTTATGCCGTTATGCGAGTTCCTCGACTAAAACATCGTAAAACCTATCAATTTACGTAATTAACACCAGTAATGTTGTTTTGGTAGATAGTTTATTGTTCTAGGAATGTGTTTCGGTCAATAAAATATACGATAGGTAAAAATTAATCAACAAAACATTCGATTCAAATTCCGTGAAATTTTCGTGAAATTTCCATTTTGGCATCTGGCCTCCAACAAGTTAATACCAACTTATGTTATATTTAATGCCAAAATATGTCCAGTTAAATATTTATTTACAATAACTGGACTATTGGATATTCTAATTGATTCTGAAGCTAGAGAACTCTAAACTGCGGAAGCACAGTTGTCTCTTGTGTAAAATCGGCCGTTTCTTTAACCATTCCGCCCCATAAGCGTGTTTACACGACAATATAACAATAGGAGTCAAGTACAATAAGCGTGTTTTCACGTTAACGCGTGTGTTCCCACAGAAATCGTTATAACTCTGTTATTTTCTAGTGACAACCCTGAAACAAAAAGCACTAGATCCATAATGAATCAAGCTTCACATTTCTATTCAAAGTTGTCCATAGAAGTACATAAAAAAGACTTATTTTGTAGAAACAGTTTTCACCTGCCAAATCGCCTATGTGCCATTGTTAACTTTTTATTAAATATTCTTTTATTTAAAAAAGTGAGGTGACAAAATTGTTTGTTATACATTTATACAATAGAATAAGTTTTTTTTTTACATAATACGGGAGTACCGTTTTCGCATAAAACATAATTTTTAAATTTTTTTATGTTTGCATTCTAAATTTTAATATTTACAAATGTTAATATTTATTTCTAATATAATAATTTGAAAGCTTATTTCATAACCTTTCAAAAACATTTATTTTTCGGTTACGTTCAGATATGTTAAATTTATAGAGCTTTAATTGCGAAGCGGAAATAACACAAAGTTTTTATAAATCTGACAGTTTGTTTAAGACAAAAAACTTGCATAATCGCAAAATATCGGAGTGGTTAAACCGTTTGTGCATTACACAACAACGATAGTCGACACTCTTCTAAAGTACTACTTAACCGACATCTGCTGAGATACATCAAAACAACATATATCTAGCTCTCTCTCTCTCTGGTTTCAATCCTGAGATTGGTTTGCAGCAATGTCATCTATTCGTTTCTTCCACTCTTCCCTGTCTTGTGCGGCTCTTTTGAAGTCTGCATATGATGAGCAGCGCACGTCCACCAGCAGGTCCTCCAGGTACTCTCGGCGTGGGCGTCCCCTAGCGTTTGTCCCCTCGGTCATACCCTCCATTATGACATGCAAGAGGCCTTCTTGTCTTATTACATGGCCGATCCATCTTGCGCGCCTTTCGGACAAGGTCCTGAGCATATCTAGCTATACTAACGATATCTGTTGAAGGATATTGAATTAATATGTGATGTAGTTTCCTGTTTGTATTATTTATTTGTTTCCATAAGTATTATAATATTATTTAATAATAGTATTGAAAATATATTACAATGTATAAAGTTCTGTTGATGATTGTTAGCATGATCACAGTCTAATTTACAAATTAACATTTTTGAAGTTTTTGATACAACTTTTGAAATTATTTCAGTAAAAATTAAAAGTAATACCATTAACCTTTTGACTGCTCTGTGTTAAATGCCAACTCAAGTTTATATCCCTCAACCTGTTGAACGTGGGATGACATTTCGGAAACGGCGCGAAAATTACCTTGATAAGTTCTGGTCAAATATCGGTAATAACAAAAACAAAGCAACTATTTTTTTGCAATAGGCCACTTGCATGGACTTCATAACGACTTGGAAAAAATCATGTGGATAGAGTTTTTTACTAAGATTACGAAAATGTTAGTAAAAATTTTTAGAAACATACAGTTTTTTTTATTTTTAAATAAATAAATCCATTATTTGGGCTCGTGACGTCACTACATGAAAATGTCCCGTCGCCGAAAATGTTCCTATTAATTTGGTAAAATTCCACACTGATTTATTTTTCTATATGGCATTACTTTGATTTCAGGCGAATTTTTGAATTCGTTCACTAGATTTATTGTTTGTTCTCTGCGAACTTATCATTTGGTTTGATTTTTTAACAGATGTTCTGAAGAAAACCCCGTACAATTAATGGGTACGGGGTTCTCTTCAGAACGTGAAGATGATGTCGGTACATGTTTTAGAGGTATATTGATTATGGTGCTGATTTTAACAAAATAAAATTTTATAATATTCTTATTATTATTACAATTTACAAGTTCAAGTTTATTACATTGAATTTAGTAATATAGACGCTGTACATTATGATGATTTATGATCACTAAGATGGATCAAGGAAAAAAATATTTATGAGATGTAATATTTTTGGTATGCCTCGTTATTCTACTGTGCCATTCGTGTGGAAAACGTTCTTTTTTTTTTAAATGATTTTCGGCTATGTAATTATCGTTTTTTCACACCTATAAAATTATGTCCCGTCTTTCCGGTTTATAAAAAATGGTCTGATTTTTCGGTTTGAAATTTTCAAAAAATCCCCAGGGTTTCAAAAATACGATAAAAAAAAAAAAAAAAAATACAGAATGTCTTAGAATATTTTCCTAAACCGGAAAAAAATTAAAAAAAATGTGATGCAAGTGGCCTATTGTTTTCTGTTTACCACACTACACTTACTGTTGTACACAATGTGAGTATAGAATACTTGAATAGCTCTGTGGAAGAAGTCTTACTCATTTTCAGTTATTATTGAATCGATCAGTATTTAAAATATAAAATAATTTATGGATTTTTTTAACTTATGGTTATGGTTAAAACATTTAGTTGTGTTCTAACTGATTCATTATTTGGTGAAGGCTATGAATTCTTATAATCCTCTGTATTATATTTGCTTACACGACGCTCTAAAATGTTTAATTTAATAAATATTTGTTTGTGTTCATATCTTACGAGGGTGGTCTGAAATGTTTCTGACCTGAACATGAAGATGGCAGCACTCGTCAATAAAAGCTAGTGAATGTAATCTTTTGACAGTTACTCACCAAAGTTTCGGCCATTTTGACAGTCGTTTAAGTGAGTCGATCTGTGTGTTTTTGTGACAATGGAAAACATTGAGTATCGAGCTGTTATAAAATTTTTGTTTTTTGTTTTTTGCGCAGTTTTTAGATAAGGGAACAAAACGAAGTCGCTTGGGGCTAGATCTGGTGAGTAAGGCGGATGGTCAAGCAGTTCAAACCGTAATTCGTGAATTTTTGCCGTTGAAATCGCTGAGGTGTGAGACGGTGCGTTGTCTTGGTGAAACAGGATTTTTGGTCTAACATGAGCAAACGCGGCACCCAACGCGCGGATAGCTTTCTCATGTCTAAATCTTGATTTTATATGTGACAGACACGTTCTTTGGACATTTTCATAACCTCTGCTATGTCTCACACTTTAATTCGGCGATCGTCTAACACTATTTGGTCTAATACTAAGTTTAGCAATTTTATCGTCAGCAGTTGCAGTTTTTGGAAGTACCGAACGTTCTTTGAATTTGAGCATTGTGTATTCAGTATAACATAATTATTTTTATTTATTCATTTTCATTGTTATTGGTGAAATGGGTCCATTTCATGCCGAGTTCAAATATCTAACTGTATTCGCTGTTTGACATAATATCCGCTTTCATTTGTTCATTTATTAAATGTCGATTTCTTATTGTTATGGGTAAAATTTACATTTGTTTTGTATAAAACTTTTCTGACATCACTGGTTCTAAACAATAGTTGATTTTATAGTCATCATTAGAGAATTTTCATCATTCCTTGTCGGTTATCATCACTAGTAGTTAGTCATCGATAATAATGGGTTTATATAAAAAGTAAGGGTTTTCATATGAATATGTATTAGATTATATATTTTCTAGTCTATTATTTTGTTGTCTGTAGTGAGTTTTTCTTTTATTTTTTCCATTTTTCTAGCGTTCATCTTTAAGGATGTTCTTGGCCATCGCTTTAACAAATGAAGAGTCACCAATAAACTTTTATAATCTATTATAGGTCATCATTAGTGAAGTTATAATCAATAATTGATTTTCATTTATATATGGAGTTATCATCATTAGTGAAGTTATCTTCAATAATGGGTTTTCATCTATAGTGAATTGTCATCATTAGTAATATTATCATCAATCATGGATTTTCATCAATGTATTGAGTTGTCATCATTATTGAAGTTATCATCAATAATGGGTTTTCATTTATTTATCGAGTTGTCATCATTAGTGAAGTTATCATCAATAATGGGTTTCATCTATAATTAGTTGTCATCTTTAGTAAATTCTTCTTTCGTATGGTGGGGGGTCAGAGGGGGACATCTAGGTCTGCGAGCCAGTCTAGGGCCTCAGGCGTTGCCCTGAATGAATGGAGCGGGCATTCGTTGACCACATGTTCGGTGGTCTGCACCGCACCGCATTCACACGTCGCCGACTCTTTAAGGCCCCATCTATTAGTAAATTTAAATTAGTAAATTTATTATCAATAACAGGTTTTCATCTATATTGAGTTGTGATCATTAGTGAAATTATCTTCAATAATGGGTTTTCATCTATATTGAGTTGTCGTCATTAGTAAAGTTATTATGAATAATGGGTTTTCATCTATAACGAGTTGTCATCATTAGGAAATTTATCTACAATAACACGTTCTCATCTATATTGAGTTGTGATCATTAGTGAATTTATCTTCAATAATGGGTTTTCATCTATATTGAGTTGTCATCATTAGTAAAGTTATCATCAATAATGGGTTTTCATCTATATTGAGTTGTTATCCTTAGTGAAGTTATTATCAATAATCGGTTTTCATCTATAATGAGTTGTCATCATTAGTAAATTTATCATCAATAATGGGTTTTCATCTACAATGAGTTGTCATCATTAGTGATGTTATTGTATATCCAATGACATTGCCGTGTAATATTGACTTTGAGCTCGGTGTAATCATCCCGATCCCCATAATAAACTGACCCCGCATAATCAATATAATATGTACTTATTATTGTTGGTGTAATTTGTGTACTGTTGTGAGCTAACCTAGTTGTTTTGTGTACCCCTCTCCTCGCCTTACCCGACTCTGCATAACCTCGCCCCAACCAGTGTTCCAAAGTGTCGCTTACTCGGGTGAGTTATCTCTCAACAATAAACAAACTACTTTTTAATTTTATTTTGCTCGCTTTTTATTTTTGCACAACATTTTTTGCAGATTTTTTTTCGCCACGATTTTTCTGAACTTTTTTCTTTTTCCTTTTCGCCCGCATGCTTTTTTTTGTTGTCGTTGTAGTTTTTGCTCGCTCGCATCCTAATTGCATCCGCTTTTGTGACTAACACCTTTCTTTACAGATCTAGTTGAACCTGTAGATGATAGAAACAAAGGAGATGGGCCATGATGCGTTATTAGTATGAAACCACACTCTTAACGCATGTCGCAGAATAAAGAAATGACCTCCATATAGATTTGAATGGAAACCATGTCATCACTGATTATTACCTTTTAGCACGCGCTCTGTCTCTCTTATTACACTTGCCTGACATTCTTTTCGTATTTCGTTATGATGGTGAAACACAACTTTACAGATCTAGTTAAACGTGTAGATAATAGAAACGAGGGAGATAGTTATTAATAACCGTTATTATTATGGAACCACGCTCACAACGCATGTAGCAAAATAGAGAAGATCACTAGAAATGCCTTCCATATAGATTTGAATCGAAACATTGTGGCCATTGATTTAGTACCTTTTTTGTTTCCAGCTCATTTAGCACGCGCTCTGTCTCTCTTACACTTGTATGACATCTTATGTCGCCATCAATTTGGGAGGCAGATATGGGTACCGCTGCTCCGGGAACCATTTTTTTTTGTATAACCAACACCACTACAATAGGTCACCCTGAGTGGTTCGCTATGTTTGGTGACTTAGCATGGGAGCAAGGCTTCATAGGGAGAGGTTTGTCTAGGTCTTGGCAGTGAATGTATTTGCCCACCGCATGCGTGGCAAACTGGATCGTGAGAGACTACTGGATGAGGGAGACCTGAACTAGATCTCTCCAGCCGGACTCTCTCATCCCATCGCCTTGCACCGCTGCGGGAGGGATGGATTCATAGTCCGTTTTACTAGACACATTGATCCCCAGATTCCTATGTTCCTGTGTTCTTTTTTAGTCTATGACTGCAAAGTACATGTACACACAGCGGCGCCCTGCCTCTGTTTCTACCTACATACATATAGCTGCTTTGATAATCCGTGCATCTTGGTCGTACCTCATCGACGTCGACACGCTTCCATGACATCTCCCTTTGTTTTTATTATCTATGTTAAGATCTCAGACAAACAAATAGTGTTAGAAGAAGTGTGATCTATTCCGATTTGTAAGAAAACTAACTTACAAAAGACCTTTCGATTCCTTGATCTATTCTTTGAAGCCTCCGTGGTCGAGATTTAAGGCCCTTCAGACTAGCAATCTGAAGATCATTGGTTCGAATCCCGGCATGCGCAAGTAAATTTTATTTCATCGATTGTGTTATTTCACAATTTATTCATTTAAAATAATATGTAGCATATTTGCGGCATGTTCCAGAATGGAGGACACTCTTAGGATCGCCCTGGTGTAAGACCACCATTCAGAATTGAATCGTGGCAGATACTTCCCCACCTCCCCCCTCCTCATTTCCTTTCCTTCCTCTCTGCTTTCAGTCTCACAACATACCCCAATTGGGGATGCCATAGTCTCACTAGCTCCAGACAGGAGCAGTTGGAGCCCTTGTGTGGTATTCACATTAAATGAAATTGGCAGGCTGATCAGGAATATTAGTAAAATGAAAACAATATTATATATGACATTATATTTATTATACATTGTCCGTCGAGGCGTTGCTTCGTAAACACTTCAAAATGTATCACGCTGTTTGTGCAGCCAGGCATACAATTCTTATCCACGAAACGTATTAGAAGCGTATATTTTCTCTTATTTGTGATAATACCGTCCAATGATGAATATTTTCATTATTTAATGAGCAGATAGCATTCTGCTGATGTGCTCATATATGTTTTCACAATAAGTTTTAACAATAATTGGGTTGTTTTATATTTTAAAATAAGTTAGTTTTTTTTTTAAATATTCTAGAGGTCGGAAGGCTGATAGAGAAGAGATACTGAAAAAAGGGTAAACGTAGGTAACGCTGTTAATTTTTTTTTTTACATGAGAAGGCCCCGAGGAAAATAATTTCCCTCAGGGCCTATGTCATCTTTGTGGATGCTGTGTGGAGGGTTTTTTTTAGGGAAAGGAAGGAGAGGAGAGTTCTGGGAAGGGAAAGGGTTTAAGAGGTGGGTAGGAATCTGGGGTTTAGTGTGTCCTGGACATCCGCCTCCAAGACCTAGACAAACCTCACCTCATGAACCCCTGCTAAATCACCAAACGTAGCGAACCCTTGGGGTGACCTATGGCAGAGGTGTTGGTTACCCAATAAAGGTTCCCGGGGCGTCGGTACCCACTCCTGCCTCCCAAATTGAATGTTATTTATTGGTAATCTGAAAGTATATTGCCTGTTGTATGCTGATGACGCGGTGCTGATTTCTAACAGTATGGAAGATCTACAGTCTCTCGTATCTAGGATGAATCAAGTATATATGAAGAATGAGTTAATGATGAATTTAAGCAAGTCTAAAGTCGTGATGTTTCAAAGAGAGAGTATTTTTTTTTTTACATTAACTCCACACAGGAGGCCCTGAGGAAAATAACTTCCCTCAGGGCCTATGTCATCTTTGAAGATGCTGTGTGGAGGGTCATAGAAACGACCCGTTCTCATGTGGCTAATGTAACCGTGTACAAATGTTGGGCGCGTGTTTGGCGTGTTTCCCGACTATGCACCGGTGCCGAGGGGATCAGTGACGCTAGTTCCTCGGAGAATATGAAAAGTATGAAAGTATGAAGTATGAAAACAGTGTGCAAAATAGTTGCGAGTGATGAATACTTAGAGCAGGTGGTGAGTTTGTGTATCTAGGTAGAATGTTTACGAGAGATGGGAAGGCTGATAGAGATATTGAAAGAAGGGTGAATGCAAGTAACTCCATTAATGGAGGACTGAATGCGGTTGGCGCTAATAAAAACTGTTCACAGAAGCGAAGCCAGCAGTTCGCAATGGAATGCTGAAACATACCCTGATGTATGGCAGTGAGGCATGGAACTGGCAGAGGAAGGATGAAAGTAGACTGAATGTGTGGTGAACGTATGTCTTGCGGTATGAAGAGACATGCGTGTATGAGTGAGACAGCATGAGGCACGTATAAAAGGGTGTGATTGTTGTCTACCGTCCTCTTTGGATTATCGCTTCGTAAGAAGCACTACCTGTACCATATCTCGGAATAAACTCGCTAAGTCTACCTACGAGTATTTATTGTTCAATCTCCCTGAACTGAGAGCACAATATAGAGGAATCTGGATCCATACAAAGGAGTCCAGAAAGTAATGTTGATACCGGCCACGGTCATCACATTTGGCGCAGCCGGTAGGATAGATATGAGATGCCTGAGGCGTACGTGTGGTAGAACCATGTATTATAATTGTGTGAGAAACGCGAGGACCCACGAAGAATGCAAAGCTGATGTAAGCGTAATGCGTAAGATTAAGAAAGAGGCGCTCAGACGATTTGGACATGTAGAGCAAACGAACGAAGAAAAGAGTAAGGGTAAGGAGAATATATGACTCAAATGTGAATGCTCGAGAAAGATATGGCACGATCAAGTGAATCAGATATCGAGAGTCAAAATAATAGAAGTGTATGTATATATGAGACGATGTGTGAATGTGAATGAGGCAAAGAGTGTGTGCCTAGAGAGAGGTGTTTGGCTTTCCGTCCTCTGCCCACCCCTGCAGAAAGTTATGAATCATTTTTCATTTGAAAAAAGTGCATTATCAACTTTTCCTATATGAAAAATCTTGCACTTTAGTTTTCCATTTAACTGTTCACTTTTTGTTTTCTTTGAATTTGCGCTAACCCAAATATCACCTTGTAGAAAAGGAAATAGAAAATGATTAAAAACGTGGTTAGTTCCTTAGGATATTTGCATGGCTTGAAGTAAGTATCTATCACCCTATTTTACAAGTTCACAATTTCACCAATAAATAATTCACTACAACTTGTTTTACATATATATATCTTGCAGCAAATTACACTCTAGTAAAAAAATATTATTGTAGAATATGTTTTATATAGCCTATAAAAATCTCTCTCAAAACTGACCTCATGGTCAGAATATTAAATAATATATTCTGCACTTCCGTCAAACGTATTTCATGAAAACCTGTAAACTGTGAACATGGCTGCTGTGTTGGAAATCTCCATAGATAATAAAAACAATGGAGATATGCCATGAACCATTTATTACATCCTACTAAGGGTCGACCGAAACAGGTTTTTCGTTCTCGGCCGAGACCGAGAATAAATCAAAATCTCGGCTGAGACAATGTGCTATTTTTGCATAATACGAGTGTAGTATATTTAAGAATGTAAAAATAATTTGTTTTAAATAGTTTTAATAATCAAAATTGAACAACATGGTGTTGTAGCACATAAAAAACAATTTTTCTGCATTTTCAACCTTCAAAGAGTGTCGCCTTATGTTGTATAATTGACCAGCTCTGCTAAAGAGCTGTTCACTTGCTACACTAGTAGGCGGTACTGATAAAAACTTTTTTGCTGCAGGCCTAAGTACTTGATATGGTGACGAATACCAATACTCAAAAATATTTGCGTTTCTTTGCAGTCTTGGCTCTCTAAGAAAGCTATCAAGCGCTATTTCTATCACAGCACTTGAACTGCTCTCGTCACATCGTCTCAGAATCTAGGGGATTTTTCGTCGAGAACCGAGACAGAGTTCTCGGTAGAATTTGTAGCCGAGAATGCCGAGACCAAGACCGAGATCTCGGTCGACCCTTACATCCTACCGACTTTCTCTTGGGTATGCTCGGAATGAACCATCTACGGGTCAGGAGAGATTTGCACATTGCTACACATTTCTTCAGACTGATTCGTGGATGATTCGAAAACTCGACTAATGAAGAGCATTAGTTTCTATGTTCCTGATGGTTATCTCCGTCACTGATGGTAACCTGACAGTTGGCCCCTCATATTTACTATAAAATTATATTTTTTGTCCAATTTTATCAATTCCAAAACTAAAATAAACTTTAAAAATACTTTTAACTTCTCGAGTGCCGTTGCCGCGCCGGCGCGCGAGTATCAAATTTCAAAAAAGAATATTAATTCAAATAATTTGGATGCGATTTTAAATTTTATTCCATTAATATATAACATAAAATAAAGCTTAAAATAGCTTCCTCCATTCTTTTTCTTAAGGTAATTTAAAAAAGGTAAGGTAAAAATCCCTGGCCCTTGACAGGTTAATAATAAGTTGGTATGGATATCGAACAAATTTATTTACAGTGTCGATTTTTTTTTACTTATACCCTGGTATATACAGTATATAGACAAGTAGTTTTATCCTTGATGCATTTTAATGAATATGCATTTTATAATTTTTCTCATTCGGCGGTACATTCTCTCTGCATTCCCATCCGGGGAGACTTAGTCATATTTTATGAAAGTAGATATACCGCATATACCCTAAACCTAATGCATATTGTCTTATGCCGGGGGTAAGTTGTCGTATACGAATGCCGGGGGGGGGCAGCTGTCATGGAACATTCACCAACAGCATAGATTGTATCTCCCAGCCTGCAGAACTAATTTGGTCATGCCTGTGGGGAGAGCTATCTTGTTAGTAAATAAAATCACTTCAGATATTGATATATTTAACACCAAAGAAGTGTAATTTAGATGGCAAGCTTAGTTGCTACTAGTATAAAATCTGCTTTTATATATTTATCCGCTTATTAATGGGCGTGTTTTCGATTTTGTACGGCTGATAAACGGCCATTTTCAATACATTAAATGCTTGTTTATCAGTTGTATAGCGTTAAGAACGCGTTTATCAGTAAGGCACTTAATGTTTTACTTATGCATCTTTTAAAAAACTAATTGAAATTTTATTTTGTAATGTTCTTAAAATGAATAAAGAAATCACGCGCACAGAAGTGACAACAACATCATTCATCCATACTATATAGCATCTACGCACAGCGCCGCACTACACACCAAACGCATAACTAAGTATTTGATCATAGCTCGGAGATATGTTTAGGTATGTTTCCATGGCATATCTCCTGTCATTTCTATTATCTATGGGAATCTTCGACATAAAATGCGTTCTGCTTGAGTTCCAGCTCTGTCATATATGTTCATCTAGTTTTTGCTTAGGTATTTAGTTATTGATTAATGTATATGTTAATATTGACTGATTATTCCAGTAATGGCGTACATGGAGATGTTCGGCAACTGCAGTCATTCCCCGCAAGCGAGCACGGAATTCCTGCGTCACTCGGTGCACGCGGCGTATAACGCGACGCAGCAATCGCAACACGGCGGTCAGTTCTTGTCTTCGCAGACCCTGCAGCAGCTGGCGGGTCAGTCCCAGATGGGCGAGTTCAGTCACAACGGTTCCGTGGTGACGATGAATTCCCAAAACGGGTCGTTGTTGACGATGAATGCCCAGAACGGGTCTGTGGTGACCATGAATGGCCAGGCAGTGCTGGCATTGCCCAATGGCCAGGTGGGACTGCAGAACGGGTTGCTGAACTACAATCAGATGACACAGAGTCACACTCTGCATCAGTTCAGCATGTCTTCAACCAATTCATCCAGTCAACAACTGAGGTTAGTATTTTAAGGATTTATCTTTTAGAGGTTCTGATACACTAGTTTTTATTTTATTTTAATTATTACATTATATTAGATACAATAGCAAAAATAATCGGAGCTGTTGAACTCAAGATCGAGTTGTAGAAACCAACCGTTCTCATGTGAAAAATGTGAACTATGTACAAATGTTGGATGCTTAAATTACGCCAGTTCCTTGGAGTATCTTCCATTGAAATACCTATAGAACAACATGGACTGCTTTCGCACCTGGTGCCTGTGCTTCAAAAGATTACAAGTCGTTTGTTTATATAGGGGAATCTACCGAATGGAACAAGATAAAACCTAGTTCTCAAGTATTTTGGGTTTCGGACCAGAGGTGGCTTCCAAATTCGACCGTGGAGCCGCACTTGCGATTTATACAGGGTCAGCAGTTGTATACTATCTGCAGCACCTGTGGACCCAGCTTCTGAGAAATAATTGCCCCCTTGACTGAGCTGGTCACTTAGAGTTGCACCAATCATGTCAACCCAAAACATGTTGTATTTGTACACAACTACTAACCCTGTACAAATCGCAGATGCTCCCCACGGTTGAATTTGGCAGCCACCTCTGGTCTGGATCCCAAAAATTCGACCCTGCAGAAACGGGTGGCAGTTTGATAGAAGGATTGCAATCGTTAGAGCACAGGCATCGGGGGGAATGCTTTCCTTGTTCTATCAATATTTCTTTCGGAAGATGCTCCGAGGAACTAGCATCATCGATGATCCCTTCGGTGCATAGTTGGGAAACATGCCAAATACGCGCCCAACATATGTACATGGTTGACATTTGTCACATGAGAACGGGTCGCTTCTTCGACTCATTCTTATGTTCAACAACTTGGCTGTGGAACGATTTGCCGGCCTTTGTGTTTCCTCCTTCCTACAACATGGGTCTCTTCAAGACCAATGTTCATTCCCTCTTCTCCTCAAAAAGAACCTCCACACAGTATCTCAGATGACATAGGCCCTGAGGGAAATTATTTTCCTCAGCTACCTGTGTGGAGTTAACGTAAAAAAAAGTGTTGGGAAGTTTACTTCCATTGAAGGAGACTAGATTCTCATTTACGTTGAAAAGGTGGCAGCGATGGAGTTAATAATAATTTTGTCTTGTCTATTTTATCTTCCAGTGGCTTTTCTTCTCCGCTACGTTCCCCGCACCTGAATCGCTCCGACTCGGTGCGTTCCTCAGGCTCCTCGTGCACAGCGCGGGGGCCCTTGCCCCCCTCCTGCCCCCCGCTGGGCCTGCCGCCCCCGGTGCCCAGCCCCGAAGCACCACCGCCTGCTCTACCGCCAAAGAGGGGCAAAACAAGACTGGTAACAGTGATTCTGCTATGTTTCAAATGATTATGTGACACAATAGAAAAACCTAATCTAACCTTACCTAACCCCATGAATAACTCACAAGAGTCTCAGCTGTGGCTCAGTCTGGAGCCTGTGAGACTATGGCATCCCCAATTGGGGTATGTTGTAAAGCTGAAGGTAGTGGGGAGGGGAAGGAGATGGGGAAGAGGAAGGTGAGGATGTACCTGGCTATTCAGATCTTGTCACCAAACATGGCTAAAGCCATTTCAAGCAACATTTCAATTCTGAATGGTGGTCTTACACCAGGGTGATACTGAGAGTATCTTCCACTCTGGAACGTGCCGCAGACAAACTATACATCATTTTAAATGAATTAATTGTGATATAACATAAATTAATCAAATAAAAAATTTATTTGCTCACGCCGGGATTCAATCCCGCGACCTTCGGATTGTGAATCAAGAGTATATTTTATTATCTATTTTTTAATTTTATGTTCTCTTTTGTCGCTTTTCTGTTTTATCCGTACTGTTTCCAAAGTCGCGGGGTAAGTAATGTGGAGTTCACAGGTTCAAATCCCAGCCTGTGCGAGTAAATTTTATTTAATTAATTTATGTTGTTTAACAATTAATTAATTTAAAACATTTATAGTATATTTGCAGCCTATTTATAGTATAGTTCCAGGTTTAAAGATACTCTCAGTATCACCCTGTCGGAAGACCACCATTTAGAATTAAAACATTGCTTGAAATGGCTTTAGCCATGTTTGGTGACCGTATCCAAATAATCAAGTAATTCCCCACCTTCCCTTTTCTCATTTTCCATAGTTGGACTGGCTCACATAAAAAAATTTTTAAAATGGCTAACCTTAAATTTTTTTGTCTAAACATTGAACTATAATTACAGAAAATGAAAAAATATTTTTTTAGACAAATGTATTATAATCATTATTGTCACCTCACTTTTTTATTGTCATAAAAATTATTTATAAAATTTCTCAAAGTTTAGTAATATTTTCAGAAATTGCAATCGGAAACTTTGGTTTCACGTATGTGTACATTTTAATTCTTCTGTGGTAAACTTTTAGATTTGAGTATAAAGCGTGGTGTTTTCTCTTTCCAACACCATTTAGATCATATTTCTCATCGTGATAGTAAGGGAGACACTATGATTTCTATAAGACCATACGAGCTATTCCTAAAAGTGAACAAATAGATTCTACGTGCGGGTAATAGCTATTTTTTCCCAAAATTGAACAAATTACCCTCAGGGGTTAATCATGAAAACTTCTTATATGGGAAATTCTTAAATAAGGTTTCACTACTTGGATTAAAAAATTAAGTCATCAGTTTCGATAGATTCTCTCCAAAAAATTAATGTATCTGACAATGTTTAGTTTTGCATATTAATGGTGTTGTATTTTTCCAGACGCCCTGTCAATCCCCCGCCAAGCCCGTGAGCCCTGTGCCCCCGCTGCCCCCCACCTCACCGCTGCCCCCGCCCAGCCCTCGGCCCCCGCACTCTCTCAGCCCGGCCCCCAAGTTCCACTTTGATCCCCCTCACTCTGTCGACACCGTAGACGAGGCACTGCTCATGGTTAGTACAAGAGACATTCCTAATTATACCCAAATTTTATACAGGACACTAACTTCAGATGATGTTGCATCCGAAACTTTTACAAATTACAGCTTTAGATGCACTTGGAAACGAACTGTAAATTACGACAATAAAATGAAACGAAAATGGTGTTTGCTGGAATTCGGTGAAAATATGTGTATGGTAAAAATAATGGATTACAAGGAAGAAGGAAACCAATCACTTACCTCTGCGAAGGTGAACAACACAATTAAAAATATAGTTTATTTAGTTCTACCGTGGTACCTCGAGGTTAATTATCACCACAACAAAAGTAATTATGAAAAGATCATAAACAATATTATGAACACGAACAACCAACAAAACTTGCTTCCATGTCGTCCAAAAATATTCTTTTGTTTTTTCACAAACAAATGCACTACAATTCAGTCGGTCTTTGTTCTATTTTCAAATGCTTTCTTCAGCAAGGTGATATGTTTAGGGAGGGTAGGTACTGGATAAATGACATCCCAGTAGGACCTACGCATATTATCATTTCAAAACCAAACAGATGATAAATGTCTTTTTTAGTGTCTGGGTCTCTCCGATGAGTGGAAGCAGTGAATACGGATCTTGAAGAGAATCATGTTGTAGGAAAGAGGAATCGCAGATGCTGGTGAATGGTTATGCTGTTATAATAAATTGTGTTTTTCTAAAATATTCCTTTACTTCAGTAGAAATTTAAGAAGGAATAAATTCATTATATATGGCAGTGAGACATTGAACTGGCAGAGGAAAGATGAAACTGGACTGAATCCTGTAGAAATGATGTGTGGTAAAACCATGTATGATTGTGTGAGAAATGTGCAGATCCGCATAGAATTCAAGGCTGGTGTAAGCGAAATGAGTAAGATTAAGAAAGGGACCCTCAGATGGTTAGGCATGTAGAGCGAATGAACGAAGAAATGAGTGAAAGGGAATATATGATGCAAATGTGAATGGTAGAAGAAGTCAAGGATGTCTGAAGAAGTTAAAGCGGAAAATTCTTCAAAGATTTATTTATTTGCAAAAAAAGTATGAAAACCAATATGTTTATTGCAAAAGCGTTAAAGAAAATTACATAATAAATTCATTAAAGGTAAATACAGTTAAAACATAAGTGATATTTCAAGCGTAAAATCATTGTAGGACATTTGGAAAATAACCACATTTCCTGCGAGGCAGTTAACTAACTTAGTGAATCTTCCCAGGGGCATCACCATTGGTAAGTTAGTTCTGCACGTGGGAAGAATCAGCAGTCTGTGTTGGCGGCCTCGCATGAAATTATCCTGGACATAGAATCCTATTTTAGCCAGTAATCTGGTACTGATTATAAACTATTTAGAAGCTTATAAGCCGTCAGCCGTAATGCGACGTCTCTTCTGAAACTAGGCTGTAGATACCCAGAATTCCCGAGATAAATACTGTTTGGAAACAGCCATGGGTAAAAACCTAACTCTCTCATATAGAGGTATCGTAAAAATTTATTTTGTATTTTCTCGACAATGTCCTCTGGCCCCCATATCTGAGATCCACTGTCGAGAATGCTACGCACTAAGCTAAAGTAAAGCAGCCTTATAACTATAAGATTAGTCAACTCCTTTGAATTGTGTATGACAAAACCCAACATCTTTGTGGCTGATTTACAGATCTTTTCAATATGAGCATGAAATGTTAAGAGAGCGTCATACACAATGCATACAGATGTTAACAGTTTTGTTTTGGATATTTGTCAGAATGTGGAGGACGACACGTGGCAGCACTCTCCCAACAAGCCGGGCATGTTCCCCGTGGAAGATACGGATTTGGAGCAGCAGACCAACACCAGCTCTAGCCCCTGCAGTCGGGACCCTGCTGACGCCAACAATGAGAATGAGGTAAAATATTCATTTCCTTTTATTAACCTTCCCGCAGCGGAGGGGGTAATACATGTACCGCAAACGAGAGTTTTGTCCGAAATTGTGGTGTACTGTTATTTCCTCTGATGTGCAATAAAACTCTGTTGATCGAGAGTTTCATTAATACTTCGGTTTGTTTTAGATTACGAGTCTTGTTTATTATCACTAGAATTACGTCTGACTTTAAAAATATTAATACCCTTATAACTCATTACTGCTCCTTGGTTCGCCCTCGCCTTGAATTTGCTTGTGTTGTTTGGTCTCCTTTTTATGCTGTCATTTTCGTCATATTGAATCCGTTCAACATCGATTTGTGAGACTGCTAGAAGGCTAGGATTAGAAAGAGGCAATTACTCGTATGATGAAATTGAACTATATAACTCTAAACCTTTCTCCTTGTCTTGTTTATTATCACTAGAATTACGTCTGACTTCAAAAATATTAATACCCTTATAACTCATTACTGCTCCTTGGTTCGCCCTCGCCTTGAATTTGCTTGTGTTGTTTGGTCTCCTTTTTATGATGTCATTTTCGTCATATTGAATCCGTTCAACATCGATTTGTGAGACTGCTAGGAGGCTAAGGTTAGAAAGAGGCAATTACTCGTATGATGAAATTGAACTATATAACTCTAAACCTTTCTCCTTTAGAAG
Source organism: Limnephilus marmoratus (assembly GCA_917880885.1). Classification (NCBI taxonomy): domain Eukaryota; kingdom Metazoa; phylum Arthropoda; class Insecta; order Trichoptera; family Limnephilidae; genus Limnephilus; species Limnephilus marmoratus. The sequence goes on along the minus strand of OU862930.1, from coordinate 28,657,166 downwards.
ACCGTCAGAAAAAAATTGATCTCATTTGTTTCTTGAAAATTATCAATTGTATTATTTATTCACCTACATTAGATACTACAACTCATCCCTTTCAATATACCTTCCCGTAGACTCAGAAATAATTAATTGTTTTCCGTCAGTCAATACTTTACTAATTATGGATATTATTCACCACTGTCCAGAATGTGCAGACTTTTCAACTCGAGTCAAGACCTTGATTTTTTTGGTATAAGTCTAAATGATTTTAGACGTCCGCTAAACAATTGACGATATTTTATAACTACATATTATGTATTTTGACTTGACTTGACTTGTTACTTACCTATTTTCTTATGTTTTTGTCTTTGCTTTCATTTATCATCCTTTCTTATAATGTACACTTTTTTAAATTTGTGTTATTTTAGTGTAAATTTAAAAAAAGAGTACAACAGTTAATTGAGGCATTTGATTGAGAAATGACACCAGAGATTCAATTACATACATACAGAATTCTGTATAGATGGGAACATTGAAAGTTGGGAATTATCTGGTTGTTCTGATTGACATTTGGTCCTATGTTTCCAGGGTGAGCCGGACCTGATCCTTGAGATGGACGTCTCCGCGTACCTGGTAACCAACCCGGCTCCCGGCAGGGGACCGGGGCAGGAGGACGCCGTGGACATCCGCGGGGGTCACCCTGACGCACTCATCGTCCACGCCATCAAGTCATCCAAAAGTAATTATTACCCAGTATATCAACTAACAGAGGATTAACTGCCACACAACAGTTCGATTACAAAACAGAATGGTGAAGGCAAACAACACAATCTTTCTTTTATCCACTTGAGCGATAGCTACAAAAATCTGGGTAGCATCGCTACCAGATACCAGCGATAGCTAACCAAATTTGGTAGCATTGCTAATGGCCTTTAGCGATAACTATACAAATTTGGGTAGCGCAACTAATGCCCTTGTGCGAAAGCTATCTAATTTTGGGTAGCATTGCTAATGTCCTTGAATGATAGCTACCCAAATCTGGTTAGCACTGCTAATGTACCTGAATGATAGCTATCCAAATCTCATTACCGCGATAACTACCCGAATTTGGGTGGCACTGTTAATAAATACCCTTGAGTGATAGCTATCCAAATTTGAGTAGCACCGCTAATGCCCTTGAGCCAAAGATATTGGAATATAAGTAGATGTGCTATCTGCTGTTTTTACTATGTGGATCTGCGCTTCCGGGTGTCGCCGATATTGTTTACCTATTAACAAATAAACTAAAAGAACAAATAATTAACGAATAAACCAAACGAACGTTAAACTAAATGAACGAATTCTTTCCTTATTCAAAATATATTGTTAACCAATATAAATGCACATTTTGAAAAAATCAACGAAATGAACAAATTCTTTTTGTATGAAAACTACGCTAATTAGCGTGTAGTCCGGCGACAATTGCGCGGACACCATAGCATATCTCTTCTGTATTTGAATATCTTTGCCTTGAGCGATACCTACCCAAATTTGAGAAGCACCGCTAATGCCCTTGAGCGATACCTACCCAAATTTGAGAAGCACCGCTAATGCCCTTGAGCGATACCTAAATTTGAGAAGCACCGCTAATGCCCTTGAGCGATACCTACCCAAATTTGAGAAGCACCGCTAATGCCCTTGAGCGATACCTAAATTTGAGAAGCACCGCTAATGCCCTTGAGCGATACCTACCCAAATTTGAGAAGCACCGCTAATGCCCTTGAGCGATACCTAAATTTGAGAAGCACCGCTAATGCCCTTGAGCGATACCTACCCAAAATTTATATAGGCAATTTTAATGAATTAAAAATGATTTATTTTGAACTTTTTGAAATTAACTAATATGTTTAGTCGCTAGCTTGATTGAGCTTCTATCAAGTACCAAAGGCTCCTCTCATTAAATATTCTAGATTAAACTATATTAAAAAGTATATATGTTTCTATATTAATATTTGGGGTATGATTTTTGAAAACCGAATGCCCGAAAATATTTATTGTTCGAGATGTTTTTTTTTTTAAATATGTTTTCACTCAAGTAGTTTTCATGTTCTGTTTAGTCACTGTTCTGTTATTTTAGGTTACCACACACAACTTATGATCTTGGCTCAAACCTTGCTTCATTCACATTCTTGCATCGTCTTATACACATACCCTTATGTTATTCAAACATTTGATCCCTGACTTTTTCTACCATTCTATTTACATCATGTAAGCTCCTTGCACTGTTCATCCGCTCTACATGTCCAAACTATTTAACCTCTTATTGGCCGGAGACGCTAATCCACGCGCGGTTTTTGCGTATGCGTGCGGAAAAAATTTTGAAAAAAATATGTTTGTCTGCGATTTTGACCCTTCTATGTACGGAATTTGTATGAAAGACAAGGTCAAAATCGCTTGCGCCAACATTTGCCCATGATCTAGGCAAAACTTTCATTCACCTGGCATCCCCAGAATATTTTTAAATGATTTTATCTGTGACATCAAAATGTCAGATTTGCCGCTATTCTTTCGGTCAAAATCTGATGCGTGTTACTTGACAAAAACATCGTAAAACCTATCAATTTACTTAATTAACGCAAGTAATGTTGTTTTGGTACATAGTTTATTGTTCTAGAAATGTGTTTCGGTCAATAAAATATACGATAGCTCAAAATTAATCCACAAAACATTCAATTCAAAGTTCAAAGTGGTGCTTTCTTAGGGAATTTTCGTGAAAGGGCTTGGCCTTTAAGAGGTTAAGCATCCCTTTCTTAACGTTATTTATAACGCTTTCATCAGCCTTGCATTCTTTCCCGATATTCATCTTTAACCTTATGTATTTAATGGCTAAAATATTTCAACCCCACCAAACCATTTATGCATTAAATACATTGTTTTGCAGTTGATAGCCATGTCAATGATATTATGTAATATATATACTAACATCATTAAGGCAAATGTACTCAACGTCTAAACACGCTTTTAACACATACACGGTGTCTGGAAACTCATGGTTCAAGCGGGATACATCAGACACCAAAAAATATAATATAACATTTTTTTAACTTTTTTCAATTATTTTTTTTTCACTACTAAAGAGTTAAAAAAACTTTTTGAGCCCTCCCTGCACTTTTAACCTGTCAAAGGCCGGCAAATTCCAGGAAAAATACGGAAATTTCGTAAAAAAAAACACAATTTTGAATTGAATGTTTTGTGGATTAATTTTTAGTTATCATATATTCTATTGACCGAAACACATTCCTAGAATAATAAACTATGTACCAAAACGACATTACTTGCGTTCATTACGTAAATTAATAGGTTTTGCGATGTTTTAGTCAAGGAAAATGCATCAACTTGACAGCTAAAATTTGCGGCAAATCTGACATTCTTAAACCACAGATAAAATCGTTTAAAAATATTCTGGGGTTGCAAGGTGAATGAAATCTTATGGGGTAATGTTGGCGCAAGCGATTCTGACCATGTTCTTCATACAAATTCTGTACATAGAAGGGTCAAAATAGCAGACAAACACATTTATTTCGAAAAAAAAATTTCGCGCATGCGCACAAGCTGCGCGCATATGAGCGGCTTCGGCCGATTAGAGGTTAAAAGACATTAACACCTGATTTTCTCAAAAAGAAAGCTCAAATCCAAAAAAGTTACGTGTACACCACAAAATCGACTCCAAACGTGGTGTAGATTCACCAAGTTTCCCGCTTGTACCACTAGTTTTCGATTACCATGTATATAATAATTACACTATGTTTTCCAAAATATTCATTTTTGCCAGTGACAAAAATTAATTAAATATTTATAGTATCAGTAACTTTTAAAAGTTTGTATATAGTCATATTTTGAATACTTTGAAACACAGTGTTTTAAATTTACCCTAGTTTAAAAGTAGTGCTTGACTTAAAAGCTAGTTTATAATAATTATGTTAGCTGTTAAATGTAACGTTTAATTTGATATTTTCTGCACAGAATTTTTAAAAAATAATTATAATTTTATTATAAATCATTAAAAAGATGTATTGTAATTTTTCTTTATGCTGCCTCTCATCAGATAAAGAATTCAAAGACGCAAGTAAGTATTTGGCTTTTGTGCTTGTATTTTTTTTATTTTACCACTCTAGATAAATTTATCTCTGTGGCTCAATCAAACCACAGAATCTAGAATAGCCTAGAACGGCCGATAACGTTTTTTATATACAGAAAGATATTTGTATGCTAAAATAGATGCTTAACAACTAAAACTGTAGGTGCTTTTAAAATATGTGTATATTCTAGTTTAACTTCATTTAGCCCATTCGTTCCTCAAGTTATAAGATGCTGCCTTTACACTCACAACTTTTTTCCCGTAAGTCGCTCACGTAAGCAATTTACGGCCAAATAACCAATGTAAACAACACCAAAAATCACTTAAGTAATTTATAGCAAAATTACAGAAGTTGTTCTTTTGCAAGTTTTTTGACAGGTCTAATCGCGTCCACGCGAACTTCCATCAAATTTCACAGCTTATCAAATCAACGGTACAAAAATGTGCCGTTGCGAGATTGCACAAATTAAAAGACAGTTGTTTTTGTAGGATTTTTTTCCTATAAAATTAGTATTTATTTATACCTAAAATCTGATTAGGTTAAGTGGATAGTTTACATTCCTTATTACATCCCAAAAACAATTTAAAAATTACGCTAGGTTAAAATCAAATTAGCACTACGCACGAAAACAAATTTAGACGGAAAGAAACTTTTCTGATTCCAAAAACCGAAGAGATATAATTTATTTTTCAGGTTGAAAAAAGTGTTTTTTGAAAATAAGCATCTTTCTATTTAAATATCGGTGCAATCTTTTCTAATCTCAATATTTCTGTTTATTTATTTAAGTTTTTATTCCGGCAGGACTTGGAGGGTAATGCAACCCCAGTCTGCCATAAACAACTATAAACTATAAAAGAAAAAAATATATGTTTACATATTAGGTAGGTACCTCATTAAAACATAAAATGAAAATAAAATTCATCACATAAATAACAAAAAATTAAAATTAAATTAAACAGAATTAATAACATTACGTATTTGAATTTGAAGTCAGTTGCTGTCAGGTAGCTGTCATTTGGATAAAACGAAAGAACTCCATTAATTTCCGCCTTTAACGGCAGAAAAGCGCGTGGAGAATTTTCATTATTTGATTTTGGGGTGTCATGCCGTGTTGCGCTACCTCCTTCTTGAGCCAACGTTTCGGACAGCGTTGCAGAGTCACATCTACCGGATCTGCCCTGATGATGGACACTGCATCGCTGTCCGTAACGTTGGCTCAAGAAGGAGGTAGCGCAACACGGCATAACACCCCAAAAACAAATAACGAAAATACTTTTGGCCGTGAAAATTTTAAAGCGTGGAGAATTGTTTATTTCAAGCCAAATTCTATTTCATCACCATATTTGGGCCTTTTCGTCTTTATTGACAAAATCGCGTAAATTTGACAGCAGCAGATCGTTGTTGACAGGAAGCCATCTTACCGCAAATATATTTACAGATGTAAATGGTCGCTATGAGCACTTACACGAGTTGAACTTCTGAACATCTTCCGTGAGCATAAATTACCGCAAGTCGGATGCATATGTAAACGCTCCTGTTATCGACCTCCGTAGTCCAGTAGGTAAGACTCTTGACTCACAATCCGGAGGTCGCGGGTTCGAACCCGGCATGCGCAAATAAATTTTATTTGATCAATTTGTGTTATTTCACAATTAATTCATTTAAAATAATATATAGTATATTTGCGGCATGTTCCAGAGTGGAAGATATTATCAGTATCGCCCTGGTGTAAGACCACCATTCAGAATTGAAACGTTGCTTAAAAATGGCTTTAGCCGTGTTTGGTGACCAGATCTGAATAGCCAGGTACTTCCCAACCTTCCTCTTCCCCACCTCCTTCCCCTCCCCACTACCTTCAGCCTCACAACATACCCCAATTGGGGATGCCATAGTCTCACTGGCTCCAGACAGGAGCAGTTGAGATTCTTGTGTGGTATTCACTGTAAAAAAAAAAAAAAATCTAAAATTACTTATTTTCTTGTGTGAAACTTTTTATAATGCCTTTTGTTTATTATGTTTTCAGGTTTCTCCTACCAGGAAGCGTTCCTCACGACGTACCGCACATTTGTGTCGCCGATGGACCTCATAGAGAAGCTGAGCAGGCGGCACGCCTTCCTTGCACGCCACGGCAAGCGTACAAAGGCGAGGGAGGTGCAGGCCCTACTCACCAGGGTCGTTGAGGATCTCACGTAAGTTAATCGGATCAGTTCAGATACTTTCAGTATCGCCCTTTTTTAAACTTTTTTTTTACATCAACTCCACACAGAAACCCCTGATAAAAGTAATATCTCTCAAGGCCTATGTCATCTTTGGGGATACTATGTGTGGAGGGTCTTTTTAAGGTACTTTTAATTTGCGAGGCGGGTATGGGTACCGCCGCCCTGGGAAATATTGGATAACCATCACCCCTCACTTCGAGTGGCTCGCTACATTTGGTGACTTAGCAAGGATGCACGGATTCATGGGGTGAGGTAAATCTTGGTCTTGCTGACCAGCTGCATGGCAGGCCGAATCGGGGGAGAATGGTTGAGGGAGTACCTTTGACTTCTCCAGCCGTATTCTCTTGGAACATCGCCTTGCACCACAATAGGAGAGATGGATTCATACATCCATCACTCTTGAACACACTGACCCCCAGATTCCTACCCACCCCTCATACCCTTTACCTTCCCAGAACTTCCTCACCTTCCTTTCCTAAAAAGACCCTCCACACAGCATCCCCAAAGTATCTTTATTATAATATAATGTTTAATAATTCCCCTCAGGGCCTATGTCGTCACATTGGCCCTGAAGGCAATTATTTTATTCAGGGCCTCCCGTGTGGAGCTATTATTGTAAAAAAAAATCAATTCCTCTAAGTGTTAAAATCTTTTGTCTTGTCATGCTGTGCTAGAACATCTGTTCTGCCGTGCGGTGTCTTGAACAAGTTGTTTTCTTATAATGTGTTGTTTTGTGTTGCAGTATCGCAGAGGTAGACGAGGAAATGCTTCAGAGGGTGATGGACTTTGAGTACGGCCTGGTGAGCTCCGGAGAGTTGGCCATCGCTAAGGTCCTCAGGGTTATTATCCTGGACAAGTACAAGAGCAAACAGCTGATGGTAATGCTATTCATAGTTTAATCCTCTTGTAAATATAAAATTGTGAGAAATCATCAATCTTGCGCTTCTTATAAAATTATAATTGTGCTGAAATTCGTCTTCTGAACTCGGTTCCTCATTGCTTAGGATCGTGGCTCCTACTTCAATTTCCATAATGGACAAGACTTTTCCACTCCTCGTGGTTCTGCACTGCGTGAAGAGCCAAGGACACCATAGTACCGGACACCAGTGATACTTGGTTACTCCAGCGCATTAGTGACCTTCCTCTGCTTTTTCTGCCCAGCACTTTACCAGTAACTCTGAGTTTCTCCGTATGAAGTCCTCAGTAAGCCAATCATTAATCCTGTTTTTGTTTCCAGCAACAGCAGCAGTCGTACCCGTGCCAGACGGTGTCGCTGTCGGCCCAGCGCCTGTCGGTGCTGGAGCTTAAGGCGGAAGCCCTGGCGGAGCAGATGACGCTGATGGATGCGGAACTGTTCACGCGAATCCCTGCTCCCGAGGCGCTGCTGTGGGCGCGGGACCAGTGTGAAGAGCGGAGCCCTAACCTCACTCGCTTCACCGAGCACTTCAACAAGATGAGTTACTGGTGAGTGCCGCAAACAACACAATCAATTAAGAGGGCATTACCAGAGAAAACCGGAAATACGTCATTTTCAAAAAAGTTTTTTGACGTATTGACTCTTTTCCACAAAAAATTATAAATGAATTTCGAAAGATTGTTCTTTTATCTAGCATTCGCATGTTTTAAATTTTGATAAATTTTTTTAATTTTTAGTATAATAAGGTTATTCCATAGGTCGTTGGCAGATTTGTTTAATCTTCAAAAAAGTTTTTGTATTATACCACACCCATTTCAAATAATAAAATCATGCAGTAAAATAAATCAATACATTATCTAGCAAACGTATGTTTTAGAATTTTAATTTTAGTTTCAACAAAATCATTAAAAAATATGTACGTACATGTGTTTCTTGGCGAAAATTGGTCCGTTTGTGTATTTATTTGCGCACTTACAAACTAATATATTTCAGATTTTTTTAACATTCTTATTAAATTTAGACATTATTGAAAAATGATAAATACTTATAATCAAAAAATAACTACAAAAAGTACACTATTTTCATAGTTTTATCATCACGCCTTTCAGCATTTTTGGATGAAGGTATAAATTAAAGCTAATTTGGATTGAAATAAATTCGATATTGAGTTATAATTTAAAAACAGCTGGGACGGAGAATAATTAATCTTTCTCATTGTAACCGCCCTGCACGATCGTAAGAATAACTTTCGACGAAATGTGGATTTTCGTCCGCTGGCTGGTTAAACGCTCTTAATGTTTTTTTTTTTTTAATTTTTTTTATTGTTTTTATTTCTTGCTATAGCAATCCCGATGAGTTACAGAACTCATTTTAGGACAGGAGGAACATACAAATCATGGGTGGGAGGTAATAGTTAAGATTTTACATAGGAATTTGGATATTAAAATATAAGATTCACATACAATGTAGAAGAAAAATAAAAGACAGGTTGAGTAGAATAAACAGCAATGGAAAACAATTAAAGAAAAAGGGAACAAGATTATACAGATATGGATGATTACAACTTAATGGAAAAGAAGAGAAGAGAAAAGAGACAAGACAATTGAAACATGACAAGAAAATTACAAAGTTTCATCCTTATACATACTTAAAAAATATTCTTTTAAAGCATTACTCTGATTCTTTTTTATTTTGCTGAATTCCCTTGTACATATCTGGTAGCGAATTATATAGTGTATAGGCAACATAGTTCAGAGATTTTATCCCATATTTTGTAGTGTGTGTTTGAGGTATGCGGATTTTATTGCTATTTCGAGTATTGTGAGTGTGGATGTCTTGATTGTAAAGTGGCTTGATGTTAGTGTGAGTTGATTGTTGGGTAATTTGTAGGATGCTGCTTGTTTATATTATCAAATTATATAGACATGAATTAAATGAGGAAGGAATTACATCTACTGTAAAGCTGGAAAGAATTAGGATGGGTTGTTTCAAAAAATTTGTCAGATTCATCAAATATTTTAAGTTAATTTTTTTATATATTTTTTTTTATTATTGTACAACAGAATAATTCCAATCACAGTACAATTTAGTTACCCTATCAGCATTTAGGCAAGTGACTCTTCAATAATATATTTAAGGCATATAAAGAACAGTCACTTACTTCCAAATGGTTTGCAATTTCATTTAACAGCATAACTCCCCTCATCATGCTATGCTTTGCCAAGACGTCTGTTCTGCCGTTCGGTACTTTAAATAAGTCATGATGTCGACTTCGGCTGTAGTGGTCTGGTACATATAAATCATAGCATCCCAAGAGAAATGGGCTATTGATGAAATTGTTCCAAATTTTGAAAGACAGAATAGCAAGACTTGCTTTCCGTCAAGACTCACAGAATCAGTTTCCTCAAGTAAGTCAATATGGTGCATGAACCTTGGATAGGTTCCATGCTTCCGCATATAAACATACCTGAGGAATTTCTTCTGGATTTGCTCTAACATATCAATGCACTACTGGTGGTATGGTGCCCAAACATCGCTCGCGTACTCCAGCTTGCTTCTCAGTATGCCATTGTTCTGTGTAAGATCTATTCAAGTTCTATTATTATATCAGGTGTTAGGTAGCGGTTTCCCACACCACGCCAATGGACTCACGCTAGCCGACGCGCACACCCCGCCCTGTGCAGCTGCACCCCCACCTCCCTTTCCCAACGGCCTGGCGGCCGCCCGCTTCGCCGGCAGTCGAGCGCCCACCTTCCTAGCCGAAGGCCGTGTCGGCCCAACGCGTGCATTCGCGCCTTTCTAGAATACTCGATACGAACTCAATACAAAACGGGCTGATTTCGCGGCGCTCCGAGAAGCATGCACGAGACTCCCGCATAGGGAAGCACTCCCTGTGCCGCCCCCAAGCCCACCTTGGCTTACCTGCTAGGCATAGCCCGCCCTGCGGCCTGGCTAGCACATTCCTGGGACCTTTCGACGATGGCCCCGGCTCCTGTGAGTAATGACCAAGTAATCCTCTTTTTGCCGTGTGTCCCCCACATTCTCGCGTACCTGTGATCGACCCCAGAGTCGGCACGTTTGAGAGAGATTTAGAAGGCTTTTCCCCATGTATAGTTATGCAATTAACTTACCTGTGCTCAATTATTGACTGTGAATGTACCCATGTTGTACTTACCAATCACCTACAATACAAGTAATGTTTACCCCAGCTAGTGTTTTATTGCCCTGACGAGGTACGTACAGGTTGGCTTTATTTTAGGTATTCCACACTTGCCCCTTTAGGAACCTTCCACCCTGGTGTTGGGAGACTCCACCTGCTCTGCCGGACTATGAACCTGAGCTAGTTCTGGTGCAGAAGGTAGACACTTCCAGCGAGGTGTATCACACAGTATAGGCCTGTTGCTTCATAAAACTGAAATAATCACAAAACTTGAATAGAACTTACACAGAACGTGCAAATTAACTTCAAATATTTGAGGAATCCGTCAAATTTTTTGAAACAACCCATCCTTACACTTGCTTAATCCGCTTAATCACAGGAGACCATAATCTCACATACCCCAATTGGGGATGCCATAGTCTCATTGGCTCCAGACGGAAACGGCTGGAACTCTTGTGAGGTATTCACATAGTGTTTATTATTTGAAGAAAGAACCCTACAAATCTTAATACTGACGATTTTATGTTAATATAATTCCATACGAATGGTCAGTATCAGAAATAGAAATATGACGTAATTTGGTTCCAGGGCCCGTTCGCGCATCCTAGAACAGGAGGAGGCCAAGGAGCGAGAGAAGTACGTCAACAAGTTCATCAAGGTGATGAAGCACCTGCGCAAGATGAACAACTTCAACAGCTACCTGGCGCTGCTCTCGGCTTTGGACTCGGCGCCCATCCGCCGCCTCGAGTGGCAAAAGCAGATCACCGACAGCCTGCGCGAGTACTGCGCACTCATCGACAGCAGTTCCAGCTTCCGGGCGTATCGGCACGCGCTCGCCGAGGCTCTCCCTCCCTGCATACCTTACATGTGAGTTGAGTGAGCTATAATAGGCTTCTAGGACTTAGACAATAACACCACTTAGATTTAGGAGAATTTATTATTTATTGACCCACTGTTATTATATCCCCTGGATCGATGGCTACCCAAATTTTGACGGGTGATTTAAAAAAATTAAAATGAAAGATTTAAAAAAAATTAATTAACTACAAGATCCCGAGGGAAATTCTTTTCCTCATGGCCTTCTGTGTGGAGCTAACGTAAAAAAAAAATGCTGACAACGATTGTGTAAGTAGCTTGCCACAAAAGTGATTCTGAGATAATCCAGTTTCACTGAAGTCCCTGCAGTTTGGTCATAGTTCGGTGATAGTTGGTATGTTTCCATGTCTTATCCCTTTTATTTCTTTATTTATGCTAATTTGGCTGTTTGTTTCCAGTGGGCTGGTGCTCCAAGACTTGACGTTTGTGCACATCGGCAACACGGACCTGCTGGCCGACGGGTCCGTCAATTTCTCCAAACGCTGGCAACAGTATCACATCCTGGATAACATGAAACGCTTCAGCCAAGCGTGAGTAGCAATTTTCTCTTGTTTGATTCACCATGGCAGAGCTTGATATGCTAACATTCCTCGTTTGTTTGTCTGCTTAGAGAGCTTGATAAACTAACATTCCTTGTTTGTTTGTCTGCTTATAGAGCTTGATATGCTAACATCCCTTGTTTGTTTGTATGTTTGCAAAGCTTTATAAGTTAAAATTCCTTGTTTGTTTCACTGTAGAGCTTGACATACTCACATTCATTGTTTGTTTGCAGATCTTGATATACTAACAAGCCTTGTTTCTTTATCTATTTGTAGAGCTTGATATATTAACATTCCTTGTTTGTTGGTCTATTTGTAGAGCTTGATATGCTAACAATCCTTGTTTCTTTGTCTATTTTTAGAGCTTGATATATTAAAATTCCTTTTTTGCTTGTCTGTTTGTAGAGTTTGATACGCTAAAATTCCTTGTTTGTTTGCAGAACTTGATAAGTTAAAATTCCTTGTTTCTTTGTCTGTTTGAAGATCTTAATACAGGGTGGCGCAGATGGATCGGGTGGTTTTGAAGTGGACTGTACGTCTGGAGGGGGGGAGTCAGGGGTTCGGCGGTCTTCGTGCTGTGGTGGGGGGGACGGGAAGTTTCAGTTGCAGACTGGCAGTCAGTCGCGATGGCTACCTGGTCCGTTGAGCATCGTGTTTTCGCAGTGGAAGAGTTTATACGCAATAACGAGTCAATTGTTGCTGTGACGCGTGCCTTTCGCCGGCGTTTCAACATCCCACCTCGCGGTAGTGTTCGTAAGCGAGACACAATATTGAGTTGGGTGCATAATTTCCGCACTACTGGTTCATGTGCTCCAAAATGGACGTCTAGACCTCGAACAATAAGAACGCCTGAGAACGTGGAGCGTGTGAGACGCGATGTCATTACGAGCCCACGTCGATCAACGAGACATCGTGCTCAAGCTCTTGGAATGTCACGTCGGAGCCTTCAAAGGATTCTTAACAAAGAACTGAAATTCCACCCCTATAAAATCATGGTGGTCCAGAAGATTCTCCCGATTTCAGAAGATTCTCCTGATTCTCCAGAAGATTCTCCAGAAGATTCTTCCGACTCCAAGAATGCGTCGCTCGAGAAGGAGGGCATTTGATGGATGTAATTTTTAAAAAATAACTTTACATTTTTTTTGTTAATAAACTTCCATTGTAACTACACGTTTTGCACTTTATTTCAATCAAATACCTTTAAAATTGACAGTTTGACAAGTATTTTAAAACCACCCGATCCATCTGCGCCACCCTGTATGATAACATTCCTTTTTTGTTTGTCTAATTGCAGAGCTTGATGTTTGCTAACATTCCTTTTTTATTTGTAGACTTGATATATGCTCACATTTCATATTTGTTTGTCTGTTTGCAGAGCTTGATAAGCTAATATTCCTTATTTGTTTGTCTGTTTGCAGTCAATACACCTTCAAGAAGAACGAGCGCATTATGGCCATGTTCAACGGCTTCGATGACGTTCTGAATGAGGAGGCCATGTGGCAGATCTCCGAGGCCATCAAGCCCCGCGGCGGCAAGAAGCCCCCCGCGCCATAACCCAAGCCACAGAGACACAAGAAACTAGGTAAATCCACCAATTAATCACTATCGCATGATTAACAGCCTTTAACTTCTTATTGGCCGGAGACGCGAATCCACGCGCGGTTTTTGCGCATGCGTGTGGAAAAAATTTCGAAAAAAATATGTTTGTCTGCGATTTTGACCCTTCTATCTACAGAATTTGTATGAAAGACATGTCAGAATCGCTTGCGCCAACATTTACTCATGTCATAGGCAAAAATTTCATTCACCTGACAACCTCAGAATATTTTTAAACGATTTTATCTGTGGCATGAAAATGTCAAATTTGCCGCAAATTTTATCTGTCAAAATTGATGAGTGTTCCTCGACTAAAACATCGTAAAACCTATTAATTTACGTAATTAACGCAAGTAAGTTTTGGTACATAGTTTATTGTTCTAGGAATGTGTTTCGGTCAATAAAATATACGATAACTCAAAATTAATCCACAAAACATTCAATTCAAAATTCAAAGTCGTGCTTTGTTAGGGAATTTCCGTGTTTTTTACGGCTTGTGACAGGTTAAGAGGTTAACCTGTCATTTGTCGCGAGCCCACCCGCTGCCTGGGAAAATTTTTTCAATGCGATTTTAACCCATAAAAGACAAGTTCAGAATCGCTTGCGCCAATATCATTCTTGACGTAACCTTTAATTCATTAATCTAGATACTTGGAATATTTTTAAATGAATTTTTTAAGTCTTTGCGGGTCACTTGGCAACTGTCGAAGGCGAAAAAATCGATATTTTACGTTTTCAAAAGAGTATAAAGGTCTTTATTTATTTGAAAACTCTTTTAAATTGTGTTTCTTCATGTTGGCTATGTATTCAGATTTGTGTAGAAATAATAAAATCACTTTATATTTGTATGATTATATTTTTTAACAATTATTTCCGAAATGGAAGATTTTTCAATATTTTTTTTTAGTTAGTTAGCTATTCTGGAAAAACCTCTTACGATATTATCATACAATATACAGGGTGTCCGGGGGTAAAGTGCATTAACTTCGGGAGGTGATTCTACATTATGGTAGGAGTAAAAAAGATAAATAACTTTTTCTGAAATTCCAACTTTTTTTTCCCATACAAAAAGAGATACCTACTAAAAATCGTTAGTGTAAGGTAGCACTTACCCAAGTTAGCTTGCCGGGCGCATTTGTTGCAACGTTGCTTGGTGTGATTTGGCCTCTATCCATGGAAACCGTTTGTAAACATAACAAGACCGAGAATTTGATGTTTATACAGATTGTATGTTTTAAACCAAATGTAAAATGATAACTGTACTTAAATAACAATTGAAGACACGCTTTTAACGATTAAATTGTTATAAACTAATTGAACACTTAACTAATGTCATCGCTTTTAACTAGTTTAATAAATTTTCAAAATGTCCACCTTCAACTTGTAAGCAAGCTTATAAGTAAACGTAAAGTTATCAATTCGTACGTTGTGGCGTATTTCATAAATGAATGTCTGCCCGTTCTTTGTTGGTAAAGTAAGGCATTTACCTAATAATTCAATAACAAAATTACGCGGTATTGGCACAATAATTCAATGATAAAATTACGCACAAATAAACACCATTTTTACAGCTAGGCAGGTTAGGCACGTCTACAACTAAGTAAACAAAAGTAAGTCTGAAAAAAACACGCACTTGATGAAGTTGTTCCTCTTTACTTGATGAAGTTGTCAGTCTTAATAAATACACACTAGATAAAGATACATTAAATCAACAAGTTTTGACTAACAATAATAAAGTTTTTAAAGTGAAACACTACTACGCGAATAAAATTGTTACATTCGAATTCAACACTGACACTGAGCGCTTGGAGCGGGGATTCGGCATTCGGCAACAGTGTAAAATAATAAAGCCGCCCGCACACGCCGGTCTAATTTTACCATTTTACCAGAAAACTACCCCTAAAAGTTGGAATTTCGAAAAAAGTTATTTATCTTTTTTACTTGTACTATCATGTAGAATCACCTCCCGAAGTTAATGCACTTTACCCCCGGACACCCTGTATATGAATAATAAGATAATACGTATTATCTGGTAAATAGAAAACAATTGCAAAATAAACATTTCCTTTTTTTATATGGATATTTTACCAGAAAGCAAAAAGGTAATTTCCGCATGGTTTTTTTAAAATAACACCCGACATTCAACAGGTTAACCTGTCACGGGCCGCCCTGAAACAAGGAAATTATGCAAAGCGTCACTTTGAATTTTGAATTGAATGTTTTGTGGATTAATTTTGAGCTATCGATATTTTATTTACTGAAACACATTCCTATGACAATAAACTATGTATCAAAACAACATTACTTGCGTTAATTTGGTAAATTGATAGTTTTACAATGTTTTTGTCAAGTATCACGCATCGGACTTCGATAGTTTGAATCGCGGCAAATTTGACATTTCGATTCCGCAGATAAATCATTTAAAAATATTTTGGTGTCGCCAGGTGAATGAAACTTGTGGCTATATCATCGATGATGTTGGCGCAAGCGATTCTGACCCTCTCCTTCATACAAATTCTGTACACAGAAGGGTCAAAATCGCATTCAAAAATATTTTTTTCGAAATTTGACTCCGGCAAGTAAGAGGTTAAGAGAGTTTCACTGTATTGAGGGTGTTAAAGTTTTCATATTGTGCGTTGCTAATTCACATTGAAATTAATGATTTTCTTTCAATTGTTATCTTTTCTTGTTTGCAGGATGCCTAAAATCTGAGTGAACCCGATACCCTCACGGAGCCTGTTCTACGATCTATCTACATATAATGCTTCTTGTTGAAATCAATGCCAAAAATCTTCTCCGCTCTTCAAATAATGTGTTTAACTCTATGGTGTAATACGGACCTGTCTCTACTGTAGTGAATGTTTTGTACATATCAACGATTGCTGAGTAATCTAGGAGGGGTGACTATTATAAACCAGTATTTCTTACACCCATCCTTCTAAAATGTATACTTTTTTAGATGCAAAGCTAATTTCACCCCACATAAACGGCCAAAGGAGAACGGGAAGTTTTGGCATCACCCCTCATTTTTGACACTATTTGACATTGAACAATTAATTTGACATTGAACAATTAATTTGACATTGTACAATTTATTTGGCATTGAACAAGTAATTTGGCATTGAACAATTAATTTGACATTGCACAATTTGTTTGACATTGAACAATTAATTTGACATGGAACAATTTATTTGACGTTGAACAATTCTATACTTTAAAGGATAAACCACTTGAGTCCGTAGCAATTGCTATGGACTTAAGTGGTTTTCCTTTAAGGTACAGAATTAATTTGACATTTTCAGACATTATTTGCCATTGTTTGACGTTTTTTGACAATATTTGAAGTTTAACACTATTTTGAGCTCCTAGTTTCTTAATTTACCTTTTATGTACATGAATGGATAGGTGTTTTTAAGCAGAACAAAGTTACTGTTGAGGTTTTTTTGAAATATCTGTTTATTCACAGTTGTACTGTTTTGAAATTGATCTTTATCTAATATTTTAATGTGAATAACACTCTCAAAACAGTTTAACTGCGAACAAGCAGATATTTAACTAATATTTTACTTTTAAAAACCTATCCCAGCGTATATATCAACTCTTACTAGGATTAGGACTCAATAGGATTGAGGGGTCATTTATGCCATACATTATCACCTGTTTGTTCTCCTTTGCCTACATAAAAGTTATGAACATTTGATTATTTATCGGACTGATATATTGGCCTAGTTGGGTGCCTAAAAATGGTGTATGTTGATCGTATGAAGAGAGATTTGAAACAATATCATTATTTACTTCAATGTGTATGAGAAGTTTAGATATTTTAGCAGCATGCTTTCCGAACAATATACTTAAAACAAATTATGTGTAGTTTTAGGGTAGATTTACAATTAAAATGCATTCACTCCAATAGTAGTATGAACTCCATAAGAAAACTTTTCTGTGGGTTTAAAAAAATGGTTTATAATACAGCCCAAAATCGTGGGCGCAATCATTTTGGTACTGGGACTTATGGAATTTGGTACCAGGACTTTGTAACTTTGGTACTGGAACTTTAGTACCAGGATTTTATGACTTTGGTACCGGAATTTTAGAACCAGGACTTTGGAATTTTGCTACCTGAACTTTAATACCAGGACTTAAGGACTTTGGTTCTAGGAGTTTGTGACCTTGGTACCGGGACTTTTTGACTTTGGTACCGAGACCGGAGGTTATTTGAAGAGATTGCTAGCGTGCAAAAAACTCTTGTATGGCTGCACAATCATTATTTCATTGCACAATATTTTCGCTTATTTATAAATCTGGGGCTTTATGCTAGAAATGTCCGTCACATTCGTGAATTGCTCAGAATTTTTTTTATCGATTTTTTGATGAAAATGATGAAATATTTTTACGTTTAATGGGTGACGGACCCAAAACCTGGCAGGGTTCTGATAACTGACAGGGAATCAATAAAAACACTCTAACAGCTCCGTATTACAATAAATTTGTAAAATGAGCCTAGTGGCGCCATCTACACACGAGCTATGATAATCCAAGCAGTAAATCCAATATGGCAGCAGATTTTGTAAAAGACTGGTTGTGTTTTGGTAAAACCTTCTACAAATTCATTTAGTTAGTGAATTTGGTCATGCCAGTTATTGGTGCCATCAAAAGTTAATTAGCGTGTCAGGTATTGGGTACTCTTCCATACATTAGATTGGCCACAATTTTATTAATTTAGAGCACGTATTTGAAGCATTCAAATAAAGTAAATTTTAGAGTACTTTCTGGTACCTGAATCAAATTACCGAAAACAGACTGCGGCACTTCTAGCATTAACCCCCGGAAATAATACAGTATTGTAGGTTTTACATTGTTAGCATTTCAGCATCACAGTCAAGATCAATTCATTGTATGTTTGGCATTTGATATATACATTATTTTTTATCATATTTTCGTTGATTCGAGTTACCAATATCGTAGGTTAGGAAAATTGTTTATATTTTAAATATATTTATTTAAATGATATTTTTTTACGACTTTAGACGGTGTGGTGGCGAATACTGGTTTTATAAGTAAATCACTTTTTATAATATAAATAAGGTTAGTTTGAGAATAAAAAAATAATAGACGTTCATACACGGGGAAGAATAAATAAGTAAATAAGTAAATTAATAAATTAGCGATTGTACGAAATATTTTGTGTAGATAATATTTTTATCGTGTTATTTTGCCATTTTTTAATGATCCTAAACATTACGTGTAATTTTAAGTGATAATATACCACAATCACATATATTATTATTATTTTTTTCATTATTACATAATATATCAAAATAACGTAAGATCCATGTATTATTATTGCAATATTTTATTCTTAAGTTTTATTTATCTGTATTGTTTTATTATGATTTTAATCATTTTTATATTTATGTTTTTTATATCAATAAAGTTCATTATTATGATTTGTTTTTTTTTTCATTTTATTTTATTTTTGTTTTTACAGATTTTTAACTTTCTATTTGATATATCCAATATTCGTTGAATGTATTTTATTAGTATGTACGTGTAAAGTTGTAATGGAGTAAGTTATGTAATCAGATACAACGCTAGAGGATATTGCACCAATAAATGTTTGTTTTAGCATTTTACAAGAACTAATATCTTGAATTACTAAAGAAAAGCAATACATACGTGTTTCTTCTTACTTTACTATTAATAAGACTATTTTCTTTAATTACATATTACATTCGATCAAAAGAACACCGCTTTTGTGACAAATATTGATAATAGAAACAAGGGAGATGAACCACGGGTTTAGCACCATAATAAGTACTTCCTTTAGTTTTGTCTCAAAGTAGTCAATATATGTGTATTATAAAAGAAAGTGTACAATAATGTGCGTGCTGCTAAAACTCAGAAACGAGTCCCGGTACGATCAAGGGAGTTGTATGGTGTGGTAGCCCTCTCTGAGGAAAATAATTTCCCTCAGGGCCTATGTCATCTTTGGGGATGTTGCGTGGAGGGTTTTTTTTAAGGAAAGAAGGAGAGGAGAGTTCTGGGAAGGAAAAGGGTTTTAGGTGTGGGTAGGAATTTGGGGTTCAGTGTGTCCTGGTCATCCGCCTCCAAGACCTAGACAAACCTCACCCCATCTACCCGGGCACTCCTGCTAAATTACCAAACGTAGCGAACCACTAAGGGTGACCTATGGCAGAGGTGTTGGTTATCCAATAAAGGTTCCCGGGGCGGCGGTACCCATTCCCGCCTCCCAAATTGATCCTCTATCCTCCTCCATGAAAAAGGTTCCCGTTTTTACCTGAAGGGCGTGCTTTTGAAGATATAAGGTCTTGAAGTTTCGCCCTCTAGAAATTTCTAGAACAGTCCAGAACATCAAGAGTATTCTAGAGCATTCCACAACATTCCAGAACATCCTGGAATATTCTGGAATGTTGTAGAATGTTCAGGAATAGGGAATCGGGATCATCATTGTGGAACATTCCAGGACACTCTCGAATGTTGTGGAATGTTCTGGAACATTGTGAACCATTCAAAGACTTTTTTGTATGGGTGGGGCTACCCATTGGTAGGGGTATATAAAGCAAACTCCGTTGTGGGTTCGAACGTCAGTTCAATCTCATATCAACTCCCTGAGCAAAGCCGAGTACCCCAGCTAATTATAAATAAATCAATATTATTTTATAACTCAAAGATGGTTTTCTTACCTCTGTGTATTTGAAGTTGCACTAAACGCATTGGCTTGAAATGCACCATGGATGGCACGCTAATATCCATTTGAACAACAATTTAAATTTCAAATGTTTTGCTATTGTGACATAAACTTTAATCACCTGCGATCTTCATTATGAATATTGCTTTCGTCGGGCCGATGGAAAGTGGAGTCTTAATTTGTTAAAAAACATAATATAATTGCGTGAGGTATCCTTTGATGTGTGGAAGCCATATGGGTATTTTACGAGCTGTTTTTTGCTGGAAGACATCACTTACAGGTTGGTGCCATTTTTTTTATGCATTTAGGCAATTTAGGATCTCTGTTTCTGTTATCAGCTGTCATTGGCTAGAAGTCAATATAATTTGACACTTGAGCGGTGTTTCTAAAATGTGGTTGTATTTAATATTATGTAATCTATAAACCGTGCAGCTTTCTAAATAAGTATTGTTTATTTAGTTTTGGAATAACTTAATGTGTAAAAATTTCAAATTGTAATATTTAATCATTGAAGGCAATTTTAGGAAGTCTCAATTGAAAATTTGTAACAGAAAAATCAGAAAAAGATACGGTCGCGTCTAGGAATTGAACCCAAGACGTTAGCATTGTTGGGGCTCTGCTCTACCACCGAGCTAATTCAACCCTAACCCCTTCTGTCAGATTTAACTGTATCGTACGAGGGTGGTCCGATAAGTACTTAGCCTACAAAAGAAAAACGAACATTTTGGAATGTAATCTCCTTTTAGCTCGATACACTTGACCCAGCTGAGCTCCAGTTTTTTTAACCCGTCTGAAAAATAAGTTTTCTCGAGGTCTGCAAAGTAGGCCTCCATGGCGGCGATGACCTCCTCGTTCGACTCAAATTTCTGCCCGATGAGTGACTTTTTCTAGTTTGGAAACAAAAAGAAGTCGCACGGGGCCAAATCTGAAGAATACGGTGGATGGGGCAGCAGATCGTAGACCAATTTGGCCGTGGGGAGGGCGAAGGTGTGAGCCGGTGCGTTGTCATGGTGGTAGAGCACTTTAAGCAAACGCGACACCCATCGCGCCGACACCCATCATGCCCAAAATTTCATGCAGGATATGACCCACGCGATCTTTTGAGATGCCTACTGTCTCAGCTATCTTGCGCATCTTCAATCAATGGTCTGCCAATACGAGATCTTGGATTTTTGTTATGTTATTCTCCGTGGTAGCCGTTTTCGGGGCACCTGGGCGTGGCTCATCAAAAACCAATGTACGACCATGTTGAAACTCGTTAAACCAATTGTTGACGGTCGCCATCGAAGGAGAAGGTCACCGTACACAGCATCCAAGCGCTCTTTGATTTCGCTGCGCGATATCCGTTCCAAAAACAAGAATCGAATCACCGACCGATATTGCTCTTTTTCTATTTTTCTAAAATCCGCGGATACGCCCGCTTCCACACACGGTCAAAACAAAACTACGAGTCCGATTCGGCTGAAATTTCGACAGTAGCCGTCTACGAGAATGTACTATACGATAGCGGCGTCTCTTGCGATAGTGGCGCCATTGGGCGGTGAGGCTAAGTACTTATCGGATCGCCCTCGTAATTCGACTGAGGTTTCTTAATCCATATTTTTATTGGCTGCTATCTTTATGTATGAATGCAAGATTCTTCCCGAACTAAATGCAATCTAGATAGTGTCTTGGATAAATATATCTAATGTGCGACATCTATTAACTTTTCTGCAAGTCTAGGATGAATAATAAGATAATGTTGGTAGTTCCTAGTATGATACAGTTAAATATGATCGAAGAGGTTAGGGTCGAATTAGCTCACTGGTAAGAGCGGAGCCCCTTTATGTTTAAGGTCCTAGGTTCAATTCCTAGACGCAACCGTATCTTTTTTCTTATTTTCTGTTTCAAATTTTCGAATGTGAGTTGCTAATATTGTCTTCAATAATTAATTAATATGTATTATTACTATTTATTTTTTTTATATATAAATTTACATATGAATGTTTAGAGTAGAAATAAAATGGATAGATTCAAGCCTAGGTTTGTAATAGTTTTCTAATAAAATAAACATAAAATAGAGGTACGTGTTACATATTAATGTAATACGGAGATTACATGATGAATAATAAATATTATTTAATAACTGATGGTTACAAAAATCACTGGATATGACACATGACTTGCGTAGTTCGACTTTTTAAAATGGCCTCCTAAAATAAAACAAAAAATATACTATTATAAGTAGGTACCAACCTGCTGTTTTTATTTTTAATTTTTTATTTGGTAATATCCTTGACACATCCATTGGTTTCAATTCTTTAAAGTTCACACTTGTACGAACAGCTGGACATACTCACAAAGGAAATTTTGTTGTGTAAATCAAAAAAAGAATGGGAATCAGTGTTGGGTCAATCGTGATCGATCAGAACACGAATCTTCAATGATCGATCGGGTCACTTTTTCAACTTTTTTGGACTTGACTGTGGCGTCTAGAATCTCGTCCTCGCTGCAGAAAAATAGAGTTTAACTTCTGTATTAACAATTTATACATCTATGGACTATGTTAAAACAGCGGCGACGCAACGATCTATCTGTGGCTTTTTTTCTATGTATAAATGAACAATGTTTTTGATGACTAGACTTTTGATCGACGATCGGATACTTTTGATCCGATTACTTGACTTTGTATCAAAGATCGAGTATTTGATCTGATCGCTTGACTTTTTGTTGAGTATTTTTGATCTGATCACTTAACTTTGGTTGAAGATCAGGTACTTTTGACCCGATCATTTCACCAGTGGGTCGTGTAAAAAGATTGATTAACCCCGAACTAATGGGAATTGAATCAAGGTGATTTATTTAAATAGGTAGGTACCTATATATTTATGTTTGTACATCAAAACCTCAGACAGTTAAGCTGATTATGTAGCTAATATGCAATATCTTAGCTACTTAGTGACCAAACCACAACACAATTTCCCCCTAGCTTTGAGCAACTGCGGTACGTAATAATTAGAAGAAACTGATTCCTTTTTACTGAAGTTAGCTCATTCCTGAACAATTATTGGTTGTTTTGCTCAATAAAAATTCAGTTTTAAAGACCAGTAACTAAATAGTATTACAATCGTGATTGTGTGAACATTACGGTGTAAATGCTTGGATTATTTTAGCTTGTAATAAACTTTTGTGTTAGTTGTGCATGGATTATGCGTACTACTTTCAAACAATTAGTAATTCTATGTATTTGAATTGTGCCGCTCAAAACGTAAAATTCTCAGTGTTAAAAATTCTGTAAAGCTTCTGTTGTATCGTAGGTTTTTTTGGCTTTTCATTATGAAATATTAAAACTGGATAGTATAACGATATGTAAACATATTTTGATTTGTAATACTGTTCTTCCACAGGGATATGCAAGTATGCGATACTCAAAGATTTAAGTATCTTGGTGAGTACCGCCGTACATCTTCGTACACACAGGCACATGTTGCGCACGTTTTGTAAACTCGTCGGCAACGCCACTCTCTCGTGACCAGCCAAACGAGGTTCCCAAATACATCGTTGAGATTTTAAACATGACCTGTGTCAAATAGTGATGTGTAGGTTCATCTGTAGTGGGCTCTTGAACTCGGGTTCTTCGCGGGAAGCGGATCCTACTCCTATTCTTTTTTCAAATCGACTACTGGACACGGAGCCGGAACCCAAATGCTTCCACCGTGTTTGCGGTCCTAGCCACTCGCGAGTCGAGAGCAGGTCCCAGGTTAGAGTTCTTTTGCGGGTTCTGGCTCTGAGGCCTAGCTCCGACCGACCCCATGCGTCGACAGCACCCAGTATGCAGTCAGCACCAAAGAACTCGGACAAGGGACCTGCTCCTAGAACTCGAGTACATTTAAAAGGGAGCACGTTTCGAAGGCCTTTGGCAAAATGCAGAACTTACCCATCTCTTGTGTCAAACATTTTGTAACAATAAGATCAATGCTATTAACAAAACAAATAACAAAGAATGATATGACATAAAAATGACAACAATACGGCTGTTTGATTGTGAATGAGGTTATGAAAGCATTCTAGTTTTGATGTTTCTAGAATTCAACAATGATTGGTGGTGACGCGTGTTTCGCGATTTAAGTAGTGACATACGAATTGTCCGCAACAAGTTAACAAGTTGTGTGCAACGAGAATATACAACGGAGTATCCGATACTTGCATATCCCTGTGAAAAAAAAGGACCTAATAGACCATAATGTTATCTGCACAGTTTTTTTTGTAAAAAATACAAGCAATAAGCGAAAGAATTGTTGAATTAGCGATCAATAATAATTTATTGCCAAATTGCTAATTTTTGTCATCTACAAACACTTATAATTGATTGGTTATTATCGCTTGTGTATAAATGTAAAAAGATAATAGAATTACGGGCATTTTACATTGGGTTGTGACAGATGCGGGCAATAGGGATTTGAGCAGTTTGTTCCAGAGACGTGATTTGAGGAAAATGGCAAAATATTTTTTATAAATGTAAATTTGACATGAAATATATCAAAATAAGACTGTATACATGTTGGTCGTGAGAGAATGTAGTTTAGTGTGAGATTATGAGTTCAACAAGTAATAACCAATAGTTGGATATGTAGTTTGCTATCACATCTGCCAGTTTTCTGCTTTTCATTTGTTAATTGAGCGTCTCGTCTAGACCAATTGTTTATGAAGTACAGTAATCTCTTATTATCCGCGCCAATAAGTTTTATGCAATGCACAGAACTGCTGTTAATTACACCAGAAACCAATACCTGCACATTCATTCAGAAATTAAAAATATATAAGATAATTAACCTATGCTGCTGTCACATATGTGATCCGTCAGCAGCTATCCGTGTGCGGATGGTGCGTATAAAATGATCCATGAAGTTTCAATAAACAACAAACATTGTGTTAAAACGTACTGCGTGGTAGGATAGATTTCATTGAAAAGGCCAGCATTAATTAAAGTTCCATTTAACTGTTAATTATACATTGTTTCCTTAAATGGGACGGCAATTTATGATGTTAGAGCGCGTGCTAAATGGGCTAGAACAAAAAGGTATAAAGCACCTCAGAGATGACCAATATCAAATCATTGAAGACAATATTAACACCTCAGGCCATTCAAAACATCAAAAAATTTGTGTGTATTTCCGCAATAAAATTCAAATATTTCTGAACGTATCCGAAGACCAAAAACTGTTTTTGAAAGGTCATGAAATAAGCTTTCAAATTTTTGTTATCAAAATAAAAATGCAATTTTGATGCAAACATAAAAAAGTTTTAAAAATTGCTTACCATATATGTTTCGTCTAAAAAATCACTTTTTACTACACAAATGTATTATAAACATTATTGTCACATCACTTTTTGACATTTCATATAAAAATAATTAATAAAAAAAATCACAAAGTTTCATCAATTTTTCTCAAATTGCAGTCAGAACCTTTGGTTTCATAAAGGTGTACATTTTAATACTTCCGTGGTTAACTTCTAGATTTTAATATAAAGTGTGGTGTTTTTTCTTTCTAATAACATTAGATCATACTTCTCACCACAGCAGTAAGAGAGACAGCAATTTCTACAAAACTTTATGAGCTGTTCCCAAAAGCGAACAAAATGACTACATGGAACTGTTTGTTCGCAAAACCGAATAAATAAACCTGAGGGTTAAGTCATTGACGACATTGGTTTCCATTCTACATGGAATGTATTGTTCTACGCGGAAGGTATCCATGAAGTGTATTTTATATTTTGTGATTTTAGTCAAGTTTTGACTGCAGATAAGTGTAACTGATAATGAGAGATTACTGTACACATTTTTAGAACCACATCCTAATGCAGTCCTAACCACCGGAGTGTTTTGGCTACATTTTGACCAATTGGCAATCACCCTCGAGCGTTCGCTGGCCATAATTTGGCTAATTTGAAGAGATATTTTAAAACATTTATTGAAATTATTTCAAAAGTTTCCGCGCATTGCATACTTTGATTAATCACAAAGATAACTTAATAGTTTCACTTTTTAACAAGAGATGTCTCACATCTCATCTGAATTATTTGTTATTGACATTTCGCACTGAAATTAATGAAATATTTTTTTCTTACAAATCACTGATCATGTGTTTACATATTCAAAAATGCATGTTTGAATATAAATTTATATCTGTAATCATCAACTAGGCTATACACAACATATAGAAGTCATAATGTTTTCCGAATAGGGTACCACGTACGGCAATTTGAAAGGAAATGATCATAGACATAGGAATATTACTAGACCAGAACATAAAGGTGAGGGGAAGAAATCAACTACAGCGGGGCGCAGAGCGGGAAGTTGAATTTGTTGATATGGATTCGTCAATAACTCAATCTGACACTATATAGGCATCTCGCATTATAATATCACCATTTAGTTCTTAAAAGTAAACTCTGCTTTTGAATGAATAGACCTTTTTACTTGGGAGCGCGTATTGCTTGCCACGTAATGAACAAATTTGCGAATTCCAAATATGGCAAAGTAAAGTTCGCCTATTTTCATAGTCCAATATTTTGTTGACGTATTTCGTTAAGACACTTTTACGAATGTATCTCAAGTGATAGTGTGTGTTACAAAAACGACCATATTATATGATCTGAATAAGCTTACAATAAAGTAAAATAATGCTTGCCTATGGAATGTAATATGACACGGTTTATTATCTTATTCACTTCTATTTTTACACGTTTTCAAAACACAAGCCACTATTTTTGCCTTGTTATTTCGTAAAATGTACCGATGAGTGCTCGACGCTGGCTCGCAGAAGAATGATGACGTCACATTTTTTAGATTCACGCTAAGCCATACTCGATCCCAGCCAGTTCCAATGAAACCGGTATGGGGAGGGGGAAATAATACGCTTTTATCGCTTAGGGGTCGTACATTAATCACGCGATGTTTTTTAGCAAATTTTTAGCCCCTCCCGCCCCCCGTGGTGATATGTGGTGAGGTTTTAGACTAACCCCCCTCCCCCCCCCCCCCCCAATCACATGTATTTTTTTAGTACAAAGTGTTTTGAAATTTTCAGAATATTATCATGAAAAATTAATACACGTGATATCTCATTATACCCCCCCCCCCCCCTGGTGATATTTCGTGATTTTTCCAAACCCCCCCCCCCCCCCCTTTCGAGCCTCACGTGATTAATGGACGACCCCTTAGGGCAGGTCTACTAATATTCATATGTCTATGGAAATGATTAACGTTTATAAATCTAAACATTTTTTAATAATGTTTTTATGAATCTTAAAAATATTAGATAAACGGTATGGCCGTTCAATGGCTCTCTAACACTATAAGCAGTTTATATGTCACCATATTAAATTTCGGAGATATAAAATTTTCAAACTGAAGTCCAAAATTAACGATCGCTCAAGGCTGAAATTTTTTATATAGCAGAACGCTCTGGTGGTTATAGACTACTCCGTAGAATTGGTAAACTGTTCAACTTTTTGTAGTGGTTGAAACAAACTCATAGATATGTTATTCTCGTATGAATAGTGACATGTTTAATATTCATCACACTTTTGCTACTATTTCATTAGCTGCCAATATTGTGTAATAATATTTTTTTGTATTTAAATTTATGAATATTTTTATAAAATTTTAAGATAATCGACATATCGGAAAAATAACTTTTTCTAATAGACTGTCGGAACTTCTAATAAAGCCCTCCTGAACAACTAACTCTACAGATTCCAAAAATACTACATACATAGATTAAATTATATTAATAAATAAATTACCTAATTAAATCTCTCAAACTGGTAAAATCAACTTTATCAGTTGTTAGTATTAAGGGTAAACTTTAAATTATTCATAAACTGTTCGTTTATAGATGGCGCTAATTTAATTATTTTAGGAAAAAACACATTTTTTTTTACATTAACTCCACACTGGAGGCCCTGAGGAAAATAATTTTCCTCAGGGCCTATGTCATCTGAGATGCTGTGTGAAGGGTCTTTTTGAGGAGAGGAAGGAATGAACATTGGCCTTGAAGAGACTCATGTTGTAGGTTGGAGGAAACACAGAGGCCGGCAAATCATTCCACAGCCGAGCTGTTTAACACAAGAACGAGTCGAAGAAACGACCCGTCCTCATTTTGGCGTATTTCCCGACTATGCACCGGTGCCGAAGGGATCAATGACGCTAATTCCTCGGAGCATTTTCCATTGTAATACCGGTAGAACAAGGATAGCATTCCCACCCGACGTCTGTTAAGATGGGAGAATCTATTAAATGGACCGCCCGTTTCTGCACAGAGTCGAGGGTATTTTTCAGTTATTTTGGAGCTCCAGACCAGAGGTGGCTGCCAAATTCAACCGTGGGGCGCACTTGTGATTTGTACAGGGTTAGCAGTTGTGTACTACTTTTTGCAGGTTGATAATTTTTTTTTCTTTTTAATGTAAATACCGTTCAAGAATCCCAACTACTCCCAATTGCCTGGGGTTCAGTGGGACTATGGCATCCCCAATTGGAGTATGTTGTGAGGCTGAAGGTAGTGATGAGGGGGAGTTGATGGGGAGGAGGTAGGTGGAGAATTACCTGGCTATTCAGACCTGGTCACCAAACATGGCTAAAGCCATTTCAAACAAGTATCAATTCTGAATAGTGGTCTTACACTAGGGCAATACTGAGAGTTTCTTTCGGTCTGGAACGTGCCACAAATATGCCTTATGTTATTTTTAAATGATTAAATTGTGTGAAATAACACAAATCAGTCAAATAAAATTTACTTGCGCTCTCTGGGATTTGAACCCCTGACATCCGGATCGCTAGTCAAGAATCTTACCCCTCGACCACGTAGGCCGTCATATATTGTATACGCAATATAATGATGAATAAATAGTTTTATCCGTATAAAAACTCAATTCTTTTAAGAAAGGCATAGTCTCAGTATTGCTCTGGTTTAAGACCACCATTCGGAATTGAAAAATTGCTTGCAATAGTTTTAAATGTGTTTGGTGACCAACTCTGAATAGCCAGGTACTTCCCACCTTCCTCTTCCCAACTCCTTCCCCTCCCCGCTACCTTCAGCCTCACAACATACCATAGTCACACTGGCTCCAGACAGGTGCAGTTGGAACTCTTGTGCACTCAATTTTCATACATAAAACACACTTTTTTGCTTTTGCATTGTTATTATTGTTAATATTTTAAAGCATAACTTGCAAAAAATGTTTTTTTCTTAAAATAATAAAGCTAGCGCCATTTACGAACGAGCATTTTTTGAATAATTTAACATTTAACCTTAAAATTTAATGGATGTTTAAAAAATATAATCTTTTTGAGAGTTTTGAACACCAAAAGTAAAAAGGTTTGTTTGTTTGATAATAAATTCAGCAGTTGGAGAGAGTGTCAAAGAGAGAATGAGAGTTAAGAGAAGGATATAAAAGTAGCACTAAACTTAATGATAATGTCTTATGATTTTGGAGTGATGTGTTCAATGTACACATTGCTTTTTGTAGTTACACAATTGTAGCAATATTGAATAGAAAATAATTATATATACCCAATAAGAATAGTTTAACTTTGAAATAAAACATAAATGAAAATGGTTTTCTCAAAAATTATTCTGATATTTATAAAACAGGATGTAACGGCACGTACCTGAAGAATTTTAACCAGAGATTCCTGAGCATATTTGAAGTAAAAAACGCGGATATCATTTTGCTGTATGAAGATTTTTTTTTCTGTTGCCACTGATCACAATGCTATCATGTGGTACGCGCTCTTTTTCGTCTTTTTTTACAATACAATAGCTCCACTCAGAAGGACTTAAGGAAAAAAAATTACCTCAGCGACATTTTTGAGGACGCTGTGTGAAGGGTCTTTTTTGGGAAAGGAAAGAGAGGAAGTTCTGGTAAGAAAGAAGGAATGAGGGTTTTTTTTACATAAGTTCCACACACCTGAGGAAAATTATTTTCCACAGGGCCTATATCATCTTAGGTGTCGTCCATTAATCACGTAATGTTTTTTTGCAACTTTTTAACCCCCCCCCCCCCTGGTGATATGTGGTGAGGTTTTAGACTAACCCCTCCCCCCCGTATTTTTTTAGTGCAAAGAATTTTGAAATTTTCAGAATATTATCACGAAAAATAAATAATGTGATATCTCATTATACCCCCCCCCGTCGTGATATTTCGTGATTTTTTCCGACCCCCCCCCCCCCCTTTCGAGCATCACGTGATTAATGGACGACCCCTTAGGGGATGCTGTGTGGAGGAACTTTTTAAGGAAGGGAAGGATAGAACGTTCTGAGAAGGAAAAATGTATGAGGGGTGTGTGGAAATCTGGTGGTCAGTGGGTTCAAGAGTGACGGACGTATGAATCCATCCCTCCAACTGCGGTGCGAGGCAATGAGTCAAGAGAGTCCGGCTGGAAAGGTCAAAAGGCCTCCCTCAACCAATCTCTCTCGATCTGGCCTGCCACGCAGCAGGTGGGCAGACCTGGACGAACCTCACCCCATGAACCCGGGCACCCCTGCTAAGTCACCAAACGTAGCGAACCACTTGGGGTGACCTATGGCAGAGATGTTGGTTATCCAACAAATGGTTCCCAGGGAGGCAGTACCCATACCCGCCTCCCAAATTGAGGGTTTGGTAGAAATCTGGCGGTCAATGTGTCCAGGAGTGACGGACATAGCAAAATGACATCTACATTTTTTGCTTAAATATTTTCAGGAATCACTGGTTAAAATCTTTCATGTACAAAACAGTTACACCCTGCGTAATCGTGATTTATTTTTCGGTTTTTACGCCATTTTGCGCTACCTCCTTCTTCAGCCAACATTTCAGACAGTTTTACAGTGTCAATCATCAGCGCAGATTGATAATTTTGCCACGTGCATTACACTTCTGCCCTGTTGATGGACAATTTAACACTGTCTAAAACAAAGTTGCCTAAAAAAGAAGATAATGCAACTCGGCATAACACCTCAAAAATCAATCACGATAAAACTTTATAACGTGTTTATTTTTTTACTCGTTTCACCATTCTACATGCATTTGAGAGTGGACCAGTTAAAATTATTAAAATTCCACTGTTGAATAAGAAAATCCACAAATTTGTTACAATTTTACTCCTACAGTGCTCCTTACATAGTTGATCAAATAAATAGACAAAATGTACAGTATATTATTCAAAACAAAATTTACAGTACAGTATACAAAACAATAGGAAGCGAATTTTTTTTTGACACTTATAAATAAACACACTTGCGGGCTTATTTAATTTACAAATACATTTTCAGAGGCAAAAAATGATTTCTTAATATGTAGAACACACACTATAAAGAATTTGGTTAGCTAAGCATTTTGACAAACCAATTCACGGAACTAACCAAACCTTTATACATATATATTTATATCAGGGGTGCACAGATTTTTTAAGAGAAAGGCCGCTTACAAAGATTTATTCAACATAGTTATTACTTACATACAGTTGACCCGCGGTAATCCAGCCTCTGTCTAACCTGTCCCATTTCTTAATCTTACTCATTTGGCTTACATATATATGCCTTGCATTTTTTGCGGATCTCCACGTTTCTCGCAAGTTTGTACATGGTTTTACGCCTTAGGGATCTCATGTGGAATTACCAATATTCACTAACTTCAAACAACTCTCTCCAATTTCAAGTGTTTTTAAAATTAAACCTTTCTTGACCGCCTGACGAGCTATTCTATATCTTTTG
Source organism: Limnephilus marmoratus (assembly GCA_917880885.1). NCBI lineage: Eukaryota > Metazoa > Arthropoda > Insecta > Trichoptera > Limnephilidae > Limnephilus > Limnephilus marmoratus. The sequence goes on along the minus strand of OU862930.1, from coordinate 28,625,325 downwards.
TGGGAACGAGATAGTTCTCGGGCGAGATCTGCTGTCAGATTGGTGTGATTTTATATAGCTGTTATTTGCTTTTTTTATGGACCGATGTCAGAATTTCAGCTGTGAGCTGTCACATATTTTAGTTCAGGTCGTTTTAAACACGAATTCATGTAAGTATGTATGATTATTTATTCATTTAACAGCATTAGAAAATCACACAAATCTGACAAGAGATCTCGCCCGATATCTATCTCGGTCGAGACGGATATGTGACAGCTCACAGCTGAAATTCTGCCATCAGCCCATAGAAAAAGCAAATAACAGCCATGTAAAATCACACAAATCACACTATCTCGTTCCCACAAAAGATATAGAATAGCTCGCCTGATAGTTTGGATTATTGGAGATTCAGTTTATATTACTATACTGTAATTGATTCGAGATTTTCATCTTTAAAACGTATTTAAAAATGTTTGCTCACACATATAGGTTGGTACAAATGAACTTGCCTATTTTAACCCATTATCCACCTAGAATGCTAAGACAAGAACAGAAATGGTTCATTGTTTGCACGGCGGAAATCTCAAATTATCAATGAAAGTGCCGGTATCTGTGCATCCCTGAGTTACACATTTAAAACGTTGCCAAAAAACTTTAAAAAATTCGAAATGTTTTTTTGGTGGTAATTTTGCTCCACACAAACTTACAGATATATCCACTAAAACCTACTCACTGATATAAGTTGCCTAAGTTAAATTTTTTTGTATTGATTACTTAAAATATCTGTTAAAATTTTAACAAGTGACTTTGAAACACCAAATTGATCAAACATCCAACAATATTGAATAAAAAATAAATATGTAAAACAAAATCCAAATCAAACAGCTTTATTCTGATTTATTTTTGGGGTGTTATGCCATGTTGCGCTATCTTCTTCTTTAGTCAACTTTTTAGATAGCATTACAGTGTCCACCATCAGCGCAGAAATGTAATCGAAGACTGTGGTGAAGTGTGTGCTTATGTATGTAGATGCGATACTGTATTGCCAGCTCCAATACTTTAAGAGCCGGTATTTCAGCATATTTTAAAATGGTTTTCTGTATTTAGTTTTGCTGTTGAAACTGGCCATTACTTTGGATTTGTTTCTGTTGTCCTGAGAAGACCCAAAACACATAGAACACATTTAATTATGGAACCCATTGAAATTTACAAAAATTTCATTAATATTAATAGGAACAACAGAGCTGACTTAATAGTTCTTGGTATCCGGTAATTGACGGTATACCAAAACCAAAGCCATTTATAATAAATTTTATTATAATATCAACTTTTAGAAGATTGGAACTGGAAACACGGTATCGCGTCTATACACACAAGCACACACTTCACTACAATCTTGGATTATACTTCTGTCCTGTTGATGGACTAAAAAGAAGGATTTGACTAAAAAGGAGGTGTTGAGCAACTCTGCATAATACCCCAAAAATAAATCACTATAACGCTGTCCAATTTTGGCTGAAAATCGGCGATGTAATAAAAAAAACAACTCGGTAAGAAATATGGATCGTCTAAACCATAGTGAACTAACTCACTTTTTTAACCCCCGAAGCAAGGAGCGGTGTTTTAAGTTTGACCGCCATCTGTGTATCTGTGTGTCTGTCTGTGGCATGGTAGCTCCTAGACCAATGGACCGATTATGATGTGTTTTTTTTTGTTTGAAAGCTAACATGATCGAGATGGTTCTTAGCTACATTCATTAAAATCAGTTCAGGCGTTTCAAGGTCATCAGTTCTTTAATGTGACAGGTGTTGCTTAAAATTTTGAAATTTTTTTAAATTTGAGCTTGAAATGAGGTCTCCAAATCATAATCTAGCTCTGCCAGAGAGAACTAATCAGAGAAAAACTGTCTATGATTGTTCAAGACAGTATTTCTCTGATTGGTTCTCTCTGGCAGAACCCAGAAACTACAAAAAGGGAGTTAGTTCACTATGTTTATTATTTAGTTTAATTTGTAGAATTCCATTTTATTTTTTTATTTCTTTTATATATTCAATAATATTATTATTCAATTTATACATAAATACAGTTTATCTATAAAATACAGTTTATCTATAAACAAGTTCTGCGATGTAATTATTATTACGCGTGACATATGTTTTGCCTTCTGATGGCATTATCAAACTGTGGTCATTATTACTTACAGCTGATCTATTTATATTATTTCTAGATTCGCCCTTATTAATTTCTGAGTAAAATGATTGAAATTATTAATGGTTATTATGCTTTTATAGTTTCCACAGTTATTGCATCGTTTAAGTTCGACTGAAGGTCTTTATGTATTCTAATCATTGTGTGAGTTATACAAAATGATGATACAATGGTTTAAGACGACCCATATTAAAAAAAAACATGAACTGCTGAGTTTCATAGTTACTACAAATCAATTACACGGTTGATTTGAAATTATATAATGTGAACTTTGTATGGTTTATTGCAAAGAAGCCATTACATATTATATTTGCACGGCGTTTGTCTTATTTTATAAAGTAAAGTACACTCGTAAGAGAGGTGATTAAGGAATAACGGAATTGATTTGTTTATATTTGACATGTTGACTTTGTGTAGTAAATTGAGGGACTAAGTATTCTCACTTATGTAACATTAGCACAACGAATCCCGCTAGAAATACATTTAATAATTGACTGTTTTCTAGAAGTTAGGCAAATGTAGTAGTGTCACTCGTCAGTGTGATTGCTTCAATAGGATAATTTTATTATGTACTAGTTTGTACACATGTTTGCTTATGATGTAAATTGTTCAGGCTAACAATTAATCCCACACGGAACTTCCCCAATATAAATTATTATAAATATACTGCACCGTACATTTTGAATTTGTAAACTGTTGTAACAGTATCTAGCCATTTTTATTTTATACATAGACAATATTGATTGTTCTTTCAATATTACGAGGGCTGTCCATAAAATAAGGTATCCAAGATGCTGCGGTCGCGAGGAACAATTTTACATGCGATCCGGCAACACTGGCGTGTAGCCTGGTTCCCCCACGCCAAATGCACACCATGCTGCACTCTCTGTGAAGCTTAGTCTCGGCGTGGCAGCCGTTCATGATGGAGCTTCCGCACGCCGCACCTGCCAGCAGGTGTAAATTACGCCCTGTAATTTGTTTTTTGTGTAGAAAGAACATATCCTGGTAGGCATTCATTCTCAGCTGCATAGTGTGTGCGGAAAACAGTGTATAAGCGCGAAAGGTTGATTTAGAAGGTTTCTTCCTCAGTCACAATTGAGTCAAAGAATTCCTTGCAATCAATGTCGTAGCACTCAAGGAATTCGGGCTCCTTTGGTGGGGACCCACCTTGCGCAGAACTTGTAGTATACCAAATGTTCTGTCAAAATCTTATCAATAGTGATATGACCATATCACAGAGCTCCGAAAAAATGAATTACAAAGCGTTATTCATATCTGGTAGGTGCGGCGAGCGGAAGCTCCGCCGCAAACGGCTGCCACGCCGAGACTAAGCATCACAGAGAGTGCAGCGTGATAGGCATTTGGTGTGGGGGAACCAGGCTACACGCCAGTGTTGCCGGATCGCACGTAAAATCGTTTCTCGCACCGCAGCGCCTTGTTTTACGGACTGCCCCTGTACATATAAATTATTAAAATAACCCGGACTAAGAACCATAATTTTCCATCTGCCCTGACGTAAATAGTTGTTTCTATAGTAATTAAGTTGTAACCAAGTAATGTAATGTTAAAAATTAAGCGTGCACCCAAATTGTGTAACTTACCTTCGTTATGTAAGTTTTGATTCTCACCAAGTTCTAAAAAGCATGTAAAAGTGAGGTTAGAAATTAAGATCTCTCGGAGAATCAGACTGTTGTGGGATTAATTGGGCTCTGACAAATAATGCTTTACTGTAGATACGATTGTCACGATATTATAACATGTAAAGATGTTATCTGTAAAAGTTTAGTGAGTCAATCCTCTTGTGTGTTTTATAAATGTTGTGAAACTTTTAAATATTGTGAAAATATCTACCTTATAATTTCTATGAGAAATACACAATATCTAATCACCTTTTGTATAAGATTTGAAAGTGTTGCATCAATGACTATCTTATATTAAGTGAAATCTACTTTCTGAAATTTCCTGTACTATATTGCATATTAGGTATATTATATTTCTCTGATGACTATGCATATATTTTTTTATCTTGTACATGCGATCTTTGTAATATCGCGCTGTTTACTTTGAAGATTGATTCGTTATTAATCTTATTCGTTATTATTCCTTCAGCTCATTATGTTGTTCGATTATAAACTAAAGCTCGTTTGTTCAATGTAAAATTATTATTTATGGTAAATACACAGAAAAAATGGACACACTTAACGCGCACTTTTTTGTAGCAGTTAGAAATAAATATTTCAGTTTTCGGTAATGGAAAATAATGCATTTTAATATGTAGTTATTTGTTTAAAATTAAAATTGATTGTTTACTTGGCGGCCATTGTCATTGGTGTCAAAGTTTTAAGGTTAGTTTTTTTCTTCTCTTATTTGACCCAAAATATTAACCTATGATCCTAAAATAGGTTTTTAAGTTCTTGGTTTGGGTTTAATTAAAGAAATATACAAAAAAACTAAGTAGCAAACTTTTCAAATATATTTTTTTAATAAAAGATTTTTTTATAGGTACCTATATAAAAGAAGATTTTGAGATTATTTTTGCTGAACGGGGGGGTATTTTAGAAAAGGAAGAAGAGGAAATTCTGGGAAGGTAAGAATCTGGGGGTCAGTGTGTCCAGGAATGACGACGAACATATTTTTTTATTTTTTTTCTATTTTATTTTTTTTTTATTTTATTTTATTTTTATTTTTTTTATTTCATACATTTTTTATTAGTAACAGATATTTGTTTTTTTTTTGGCTACCACACTAGGCTAAGCCCGTGTTGTGGTAGTCGTACATTTAATATTTTAACATTTCAAAAAATATTAAGAAATACTAAAAACTAAAGAGAAAAAAAAAAGATCATATTTTAAAGAAAAGTAGAAATAAAAATTAAAATTCAAATTCAAATTTTGAAATACAAAAATTAATAATAAAGATTAAATGTTAAGAACTCAAGTGTTCTGTATAAATTAAAACATATAAGTATATAAATCAAAATGAAAAACATAAATAAATTTAGTGAAAAACTAAGAGAAAAAAATAACAACATTTTAAAGAAAAATAGAAATAAAAATGGAAATTAAAATTTTGAAATGCAAAAATTAATAATTAAAATGTAGTGTTAGAACTCATGAATTCTTTAAAGTACGTTCGTCCCCTTTCAAAAATCCAATGTTGTACACGTGTTATAAAAAGAGAATCAGAATTACTTGACTTTATGTCATTACTCAGAGCATTATATATTTTAGGAGCGGTGAACCAGAATTGTCGTTGAGCGAATGAGGTGTTAGTTTTTGGGACCACGCAACCCAGGTTTGATGAAAAGCGGGTGTGTGCTTGATGTTGTGGAGCGATTAGTAGATTATTTTTTCGTATATAACAAATGCTTGTTTTAGTAAATAGCTGTCGAATATCTAAGACCCTGATTTTAATTTTTATGAATCCATCCCTCCCACTGCGGTGCAAGGTTATGTTTCGAGATAGTCCTGTTGGAGAGATCAAAAGGTCTCCTTCAACTAGTCTCTCCCGATTTGACCTATCTCATACGCATCTGCCGCCAAGACCCAGAAAAACTTTACCTCACAAACTCGGGCACCCCTGCTAAGCCACCAAACTTAGCCAAACACTCGGGGTCTACGGCAGAGGTGTTGTTTATCCAAAACATGGTTCCCGAGGTGGCGGTTACATGGTAACACTTAAATATGGTGTTTATTTAAAATATTTATGATATTATTATATCAAAACATGGCGTACAGAAAAGACATCAAAATATCAGTTTTTTTTAACAAAATAGATACTAAAAAGCATTATTTTCCATTTTTAGAAAATGAAAAACTTACTTCTCATTATTACCTAACCATTACAATGTGTTTGTTAAATAAAATTTGTGCATTAAGCATGTCCCTATTTGCTGTATATTAATGTTATTTAAGTAAGAAAATTGTAACAATATACCAAAATTAATGAATGTTCATGTCTATTGAATGACATTGTCCCTTGCAGAATGAGTAGGTCAGAAGATAATGTCATGAAATTGGGACACCTGTCATCCGAGAATTACAATCTTTTGACTTATTATTCCAACACCCCAAATCTCAGTAAAATCTTCAACGTAAAGGGTCTTTATTATACAAAAGACAGACATTATGGTGCGTATACATCTGCAAGCCGCTGGTTCGCAAGAATTGAGCGCCGAACGAACTGTTTTCGGTGATCCACTTTTTGTCAGTTTTTTGACAAACACAAAGGAATTTCTGGATCAAATTGGAATAGGACTTTGGGTGTTTTTATTTCTGCTTGTGAACCTCCTATCATCTATATTATTTTAATATTTTTGATTGAATTTTTGTTTAATTATGGAGTTGTCGCAGGAAAGTACAATGAAACTGATTGTTATTTATAAAACCAAATATTTACTCCGGGATCTACACACAAGGACAAATGTGAATTTTAATTTTAAAATCATTAAAATACAGTTTGTCAAATAAGAGAAGAAAGTATATGAGGGCGCCACTGTTGATAAAATGGCAATACTAAACACATAACTCATGGTGTTACAGTAAAGCTGTGTAACCTACATTTTTATAAAAAATTAAAAAGGCATAATAGTGGAAAAAATATTTTTTCATTGCAGTATAGATACCCGCCGATCTCAAAATTAGAATTGCGTGTAGGTATATTATTATTATACCTTTGCAGTTTTGTGTTAACATAATGAAGAATAACTATAATGTAATAAAATATAAAGCACAGTTTAGAAATTGCTCACATTTATTTAATACTAGATAAAGTACCTAGCGTTGCCTGGGCTTTAGATCATGTCTCTAATTTTAGATCTGAATATATTTAACTCAATCAGATCTAAAAGTGGTGTAACTAAACTCAGTGATTAGTGATTCTTCCTTTCTATCTATTGTTAAATTCAAATTTATGTTAAATTAAATTAAAGCAAATCGCTTTATAAATCACCTTTTAATCAAATTTATGTCATGAAGAAAAAATGTTTTTTAAAATGTGGTTTACTGGGTTCTATACATTCAATGTCATTGCACTTCAAAAAGAATATTTGACAGAGAAAAGGGTGTTGCCAGTCTGCAAATTTAGTAGTTCAAGTTTTTATATTTTCTACTCTTATTTGACAGTTTATTTATAAATAAAAACAATAACTTTGAAAATTCTTGCCTAGAAAATATTTTATTAACATTTTTTGTAATTATTGATTTTATTGAATTATGACACTCACTTACATCTAAGTAACTTGCTTCATAATTGAGAATAGGTACAAATAATTATTGTAATATTCATTTTCAATTGTTATTCAACTTGTTCACGCCGTTTTCGCTTGGTTCGTTCCTATCCCCTGGGTCGCTGGAGGTTTGTTGAAAAAATGATTTCATTGAATGGTTTGCAGGCAACTCGCGAACTGTTTGGCTCGCAGATGTATACGCAGCTTTACATTTAGTAACTAAATCTAAATAGCCATTATTATAACTTTCTAGTTTCATTTGTCTCGCTTTCAATTTGAGAGGCATGTATGGGTACCACCGCTCCAGGAACCCATAAGTCACCTCAAGTAGTTTGCTACATTTGGTGACTTAGCAGAGATGCCTGGTTTCATGGGGTGAGCTTTGTCCGGGTCTTGGCGGAGGATGCGTCTGCCCCTCAACTGCGTAGTGGCCTGGAACGGGAGAGACTGATTGAGGGAGACCTTTTGACCTCTTCAGCAGGACTCTCTCGGAACGTCGCCTTGCACCGCAGTGGGAGGGTTGAATTCATACATCATTTACTCCTGGACACACTGACCCCCAGATTCCTACCCACCCCACATGCCTTTCCAAAACTTTCTCTCCTTACTTTTCTAAAAAAAAAGACCCTCCACATAGTATGACGTAGGCCCTGAGGGGAATTATTTTCCTCAGGGCCTCCTGTGTGGAGCTAATGTAAAATATATATTATTTTTCAATTGCTGAAGATTAATTTATTTTGTTTTTTGCTTTTGTACCCTGTTTTTATTTTAAATAAAAAAAAAATGTGTGACATATATTTGGAGCGATGTTCTTTTTAAGCATATTAATAATTCAAAGGCCTAATGGATGTGTAGATGTAAAGAAATGAATATTAATAAATAAATAAAAATGTAAATTATGTCTTCATTATTTATATAGTACATTAATTACGTGACCAGTTTTTATTCCAATCTAGAACCACCCCCCCCTCCCCTTGGTGAGATAAATTTGGGCCACTTCGTATATTCTTTTCAAGTAACGTGAGATTTTGCTGGACCCCCCCCCTCCCCCCTTTTAATGTATGCCCCCTTACTTTACAAGATTCGACAAAGCATCCGCTCTGTAGAGCATGATAAACTAGACATGTGTGGCGAGCCAATGCTCAACAAAACGTTGAGCAACAACAACGCTGAACACGGAGAAGTACTTACCTAACATTTAGGCGCGATGTAAAAGAAGTGTCGTTGGGCGAAAGCTGTTTTTGTTGGAGGAATTTTGCATTTTTGGTGAGATGAATAGCGGGTGTAAATATTTTGTTGAGTTTTGAGTGTTAAATCATTTTTCCTTATGTTTATGAGAATTGTCTTAACATATAATTGTCTAATGTCTAGGATTGTGAATTTTTTAAAAATGTGGCTCTGGTGGGTGAGATGGGTGACATTTTAATATAATCCTTAGTAGCAGCTTTTGAATTAAGATCATGAGATATATAATTGAAGCTGCACAGCCTCCCCATCCCACCAGGGCCGTATTTACACTTTTCGTTGGTGTAGGCCACTTCATTTGCGCCGCCCCTTCCTCCTTCTTAGAAGTTGCCACCTATCATAATCATTCACTTGTAGAATTTTATTAGGTGACATACAATTTTAAAAATAAATATTCAAATATAGGTTAAGTAGGTAAAAATAAACGAATGAATTATTCACAAATAAAAAGTAACATGAAACAAGAATTACAATTTTTTGCGGGATTTTTTTATTTGAATAAATAATTTATAATAGCTTCATAGTTTATAGTATTCAGTCAGCTTCTATGCATAGAAAAGCCAAAGAGTAAAGTTTTTCTTCACTCGCTAACTCCTTTCTCCAGAACATTTTGTGGCTGCAGTACAAAGTGCGACGTGGAGATCTATATCCAAATTTGGGTAAACGTTGCACAGAGATTGTTTCCTCATATACTTTCCTTAAAAAGATTCAATAATGATTTAGATTCAGATTTCTCTGCCGTCTTATTAGAGGAAATGTGACCTTGAAAGTGTACACATTCCTGAACTAAATCTTCTTCTAAATCATTGCATAATATTGAACAAGAGACTGAGGTTTTTCTGGGACTCTTTGTTTTAAATGAATTTTTTTCACCCATTTTTTTTAAATGAATTTTTTTCTTTGAAGTTTATGTACGCATTATGCTATGCATTCTCTCTAATTCAGCTCTCAGTCAGGAGGTTGTTTCAATATCCTCATTCAACTCTTAATGTCGCCCTGTTATTGCTAAAGTGCGCTCATTTCAATTGCACTTTCTTCAAAATAAATATAGTTTTTTTGCTCTGGTATGTATAATAAACTCGAGAAGAGATCCATAAAAATCAGATACCGGCAGTACATCAACAAATGAGCTCTGAATCTGAGCGCTCTCTTTATTTAGTCTTTCCAAAATATCATTCCAAAATACGATTAGTAACCAAATAAAGGTAGCCCACTCTCCAAGCATTTATTTGCGAAATATTCGTGCCATAATTGCATGACACAATCCGCGGTCCCGTACGGGATCACAGGTCTGAATGTTCCTTTGGGGGGAAATAGGTGTAGAGGCTTAAAAATTTTTTTTTTCATAATCGCACAATTTGGGAGGCGGGAATGGGTACCGCCGCCCCGGGAACCTTTATTGGATAACCAACACCTATACCATAGGTCACCCCAAGTGGTTTGCTACGTTTGGTGATTTAGCAGGGGTGCTCTGGTTCATGGGGTGAGGTTTGTCTAGGTCTTGGAGGCGGATGACCAGGACACACTGAACCCCAGATTCCTACCCACCCCTTAAACCCTTTTCCTTCCCAGAACTCTCCTATCCTTCCTTTCCTTAAAATAACCTTCTACTCAGCATCCACAAAAATGACATAGACCCTGAGGGAAATTATTTTCCCCTGGGCCTCCTGGGTGGAGCTCATGTAAAAAAAATTGACAGAACTATTAAAAAATAAATCCTGAAAATTTCAAACCAATATAACACGCCATTTTAAGGTTATATGCGTTTGAGTGAGTATCCTTCGGTCGGACTACCACTATTTTTACTGCCACTCTTATTTTCAAACGCATTTTTCTCAAAATTACTTTTTTCCAATTTGTGTAACCTCTAGCTCCTACAGTTTTTGATCAATTTCATTATATAAATCCTAAATAATATTTTTATTTTTACTATCTTTAAGGCACATAAAACGTACAAAAGAATGGTAAAAAATCATACTAAATTTTCACACTTCTCAAAAAAAAAAATTTTTTTTCGATTTTTTTGTAAGGAGGAGGTTCAAATAGAAGAAACAGTTACAGAAAAAGAAAATTCTTTTGAAAAATTGAGTTCGGATGAAAATTGTGACCTCCAGGAGTTACTCAAATTGTCCAGCCAGATGGCGACTTACAATGCGCGGTAGCTGATATCTCCGTTATTTTTTGAGGAAAATACGGTTGTGTATGTGTAAATGACCCCAAAGTATAAATAATATGTTTATATTCCTTAAGTGTTAAAAAAATTCATGAAAATCACTAAAAATACGCCGTCCTACACCTATTTCCCCCCTTAAACGCTCGATCGGCGCGTGCAATAAAAATGAACCACTGCCAAAGCATTTTTGTGAAATATTCGCACTACAATCACCCGTCCCTTATTGGACGATTGGGCATTGAACCCGTACGGGACCACTGGGCGTCTAAAGGTTTACAGATAGAAAACTCTATCTATCCACAGAGACTTTTTTATAATCGTACACAAACTTAACTGCTTACCAAAACGAGCGAGTGCCGCCCCCTAAACTCTGCCTCCCCTAGGCCGCGGCCTATAAGGCCTATTGACAAATCCAGGACTGCATCCCACGATACCGTATGTGGCTATTGATTGGAAAAGTGCAAAATATATGCATCTCATTGTTTGAAATCATAAAAGTGACTTTACATATGGAGAAAAGTAAATATTTTGTTTTGTCAATATTAAGAGTCAGAAGGTTGTCGTCTAACCAATGTTTTACTTTATTTAGGCCCTTATTTGCTTTTTCCATGAGTTCCACTTTTCAGCTAAAGATGTTATAGTTCCATCAATTTCCAAGTTGTGTTAATATACATTAGAAAGAGAAGTGGCCCTAATACACTGCCTTGAGGCACACCGTATGTGATTGGTAAACTTGTACTTCTGTATTCTTTAGCAGAATTTATAAGAGACAATTGCAACCTATTTGTTAGATAGTTCTCAAACCATTTGAGGGGAATACCTTTTATTCCTACCTGAAGGAGTTTCTTCAAAAGTATGAGGTGAGAGACAGTATCAAAGGCTTTGGCTAGATCCAAGAAAACAGCGAGGGGCTTGCGGCCTTTATTATCAGGTATATAAGGTTATCAGAGACTACTTTTGTAAAAGTTGCAATTGCATCTGCGGCACTACGACCTTTGCGGAAGCCATATTGATTTCCTGACAGAATGTCATTGTCTTCAACAAATTTGTATAGCCTTCGTTTTACAGTTTTTTCAATTATTTTTGATATCGGACTCAGCAAGGATATTGATGTCTATAGTAATTCACTGATGATCGATCCCCTGATTTATAGATAGGAATAATTGTTGAGTGTTTGAAAGAATTTGGGAAGAGGCCAGTTTGAAAGCTTAGATTTATGATATGAGGGAGCAGGCCGGATCAGTAGAGTCGGGACGAGAAATGAAAGTCAGTCGATGTAATGTGAGTCGTCTTTATTGTGCTACGTAGCGATAGTCAATGAGCCAGGGGCGTAGACGGAAGAGCAGACAGTGATGGTGCGCTGTAAGATGTGATGATGGTCAGGAAGCTGCAGTGGTGAAGATGACGTCTCTTCAGATCACTAGAGTGGTAGATGCTGACCAGTTCCAGGCGGTCGCTCGACGTCATGAAGACGGAGATGACGGCTGTGACTTCGGTGAGCTGGAGTCAGACGCAGGGCAGGAAGAAGACCTTGTGAGGCAATGAGGAGAATCTCTGCGGCAGCGAAACATGACAGGCTTCGGATTGCCGGAGATCGAGTTACTTCCCGAACAGAAAGCACGGCGGGCTTTGCGGGAGAAGACATCTCAAGTCGTGGTGCGGCAGACCGGACTGCGAGACAGCAGTGGTGGATGAGAGCCTCGAAGGTGTTACGGAGAGTCCGAGATGCTGCGCTGGAGAATGCGTGTAAATCACATAGCGTCTGTATAACGTCTAGACTCTAGACGGTTCCTTGCTGGCGGGCAAGCGTTGACTGACGGATCGGGACTGACTGTGCGAGCGCCGAGTTAAGTCGCTTATATAGCCGCGGTAGAGTAACTACCTCGCGGTAGGTAATACGTGTCACTTCGTCAGTTGACGAGAATGTTCGGCGCCGTACAGATATTGTACGGTGCTATCTCCAGACCTTTCTAGGCGGTGGCAATATTATTATCGTCGGCGCGGCAGGCGAGAAAGTGCGTCGCGGCCAGTATAGGTAGGAAGGTACCTAGGCCAGTAGGTTTGCCGATGCGCGCGAATATTAGATGTTTCTCATATCTTCTTTCTGAAGGCGAAAGATAATGCGTCGCCACAGATATGTTTAAGGGGTTTGGTGATGATTGGTTTGAAGTGTTTGATCAATTTAGTGGATATACAGTCGATTCCAGTTGAACGTGTGTTTTTGTGTGATGAAATAATTTCAGTGATTACTTGTTCTGTGGTAGGAGTGAGATTAAATGGATCATAACTAAGATTATCGATCGATATATTATTTGCAAGGTTAAATTCTGACATTCCGTTTTTATCTAAAATATTATTTGCTCAGTCTGATCCGACTGTGGAGAAGAATTTATTGAAATGATTTGCGATTTTTTCTGCATGATTTGTTGTGTCTATTCTCCGTCCAAAATAAGAACAACCTGTGACCGCGCATGTCTCCACCCCTCCCCCCGTCTGCTGCTTGAATGCGCGTTAACCCATTAGATTCCCGTGTTTAAATAAATTAACAAAATTATTTAATTATTATTTTCCACCCACCTGCAATCAAAAGTTTTAACAATTTATTCATTTAAATAATTATTGTAATGGTTCTCCAATAAACGCACTGCATTTTATCAATTTTTGAAAATATGCTCAATGAAATCACCGATTTTTGTATGATGTTTGCGAAATATCATGTTCTCCAGATATATATTTTTTTTTAATAATAATTAATCAATAATAATAATTGTGAGTTGAGGTTTGTGTACGGCCTATAAAAAAATAAAACTGATTAACACCAACATTCAGTAATTTTATAGTACAGTACGTAACAACATTGTTTTATAAATATGCATTGTTCATATTGTTGCAATTCGAATATAAGGACATAATTATTAATGTCATACTTTCCTATTTTGCTATTTGCAATTAGTGACAGTGATGTCTAATGAATTAGGACATGGCTGAAACATTGATGTTTGAATAATCGACCACCATAACACGGACATGTGCCGTAAAATGTAAGCATTGTCGTAAAATCCGCAAAGTGTGTTACCATAAAAAGTAATGAATAAAGAAAAATTAGTAATAATAAATATCCATTTTATCACAGGGTCTGAAAGGGTTAAAATTTCAAGTTACGTGCACACGGCGCGACAACCGACGAACGACTTATTTTTGGGCGGAGTAACACAGCGGTGGTGAAGGGACCGAAGAAGGGGCGGGGTATGCGCAATACGAACCAAATTTCGTACTCTCCCAAGTTGATCTAAAGGTGGACGGAGAATAGTGTTTGGTCTGCAATGGTTATTTTATTTATAGGTGCGGTAGTTTTGTTGGTATAGCAAATCTCTTTGACAATATTCCAGATTTGTTTATTGTCATTGGCAGCTTCCTTGATCTGTTTTCTAGAGTATTCATACATACAATGGGAAAAAAGACAAGATACTAGAACGATGACGTAACTTACGACTTCTCGCTAGGGATACTATAATATATTATCTTGGTTTCAGTGCTTGGAATTAGTGGGATTGAAAGACATTTTGAATAACATTAATTTATTTTGTGTAAAAATACATGTACATATTACAATACAATTAGTACAATAGAAAAATATATAAAGATATTTGTGATATTCATTTACATTTATTGGTGCCTATTACAAAAGAGAAGATGTTTTAAATATGGAGAGAGAATCGAGGGAAAGGAGTGACAGGAAAATATATAAGTTAATATCAGAGAGGTACTCTGATACTCTCAGTGTCACCCTGGTGAAAGACCATTAATTCAGAATCGAATTAATCAAAATTAATTCGTTGCTTGAAATAATGGCTTTCGTTGTGTTTGGTGACCAGATCTGAATGGCTAGGTACTTCGTCACTTTCTTCTACCCCATCTAATTCCTCTCCCTACTACCTTCGGCCTAACAACATACTCCAATTGAGAATACCATGAGCAGCCAGACACACAAGTGTGTCCATTCTGGAAGAGCTAGGCATCCACAATAGGTTCTCAACTATCTGCCAACAACATATTTTAAGATACTTTGGACACGTTGGCAAAGTGTTTGGTAGAAGAAAGTGTCCAATTCGCTGGAGCCAAAGATACAGGCATACCATCGGCATCTGATACATCTGTGTCCTTGGATCTCCACGCAGCACAGAACTGCGAAGAATGTAGAAGCCTTATCCACCATGGAAATTGGAGTAGGGGTCACGATACTCAGCAATGAGGAACCGACTTAAGAAGTTTCACTGGCTCCATTTAGCAAGGAGCAGTTGGGAATCTTGTGCGATATTCAGATAAAAAAGGAGATTGTGCTAGGACAGATTTGTGTAGAGTTCCATCCTCACTGCCTACCTCTTCAGAGAAATAATGTTATCATTACTATATATTTTTAAAGCAATTTTTTTTCAAAAAATTGTTACAAAGACAGTCTCTATAAATTTTGAAAGTTAGCTCCTTTTAAAAAAATTATCATATTTTTATTTTACACTAAACTTATCGGTACAAGGTTCTTAAAACACCAAAGTAATATAATTTTTTTTTTCAATTTTTCTAAAGATTTTCATATTTGAGGGTAAAAACAGGAAAAAACATAGTTACAATATTTGTAAGCTTTGTGGCAATACAACAAACACACCATTGAGATAAGAAAGAATTAAATTGTATATAGATGTGATGTTAACCTCTTAGGGTAATTTGTTCACTTTTTGGAACAACTCGTATAGGTCTCATAAAAATCGTTGTATCTCCCTTACTAGCATAGTGCGAAATATGATCTAAATCTTTTCAATTTGTAAAGCGGGTATGGGTACCGCCTCCCCGGAACCATTTATTGGATAACCAACACCTCTGCCATAGGTCACCCAAATTGGTTCGCTACATTTGGTGACTTAGCAGGGGTGCCCGGATTCATGGGGTGAGGTTTGTCCAGGTCTTGGCAGCGGATGCGTGTGTCCACCTGTTGTGTGGCGGGCCGGATCGAAAGAGACTGGTTGAGGGAGGTTTTTGACCTTTCCAGCCGGACTCTCTCTACCCATCGCCTTGCACTGCAGTGGGAGGGATGGATTCATACGTCCGTTACTCCTGGACACACTGACCCCCAGATTTCTACTTCTTCTTCTCGTGCCTTGTCCGTTCGACGGATGTTGGCTATCATGTTATCTACAGCTGTACAGTAGACTGGTCAAACCATTGTATCAGGTTTTTCAGCCATGAGGTTCTCCTTCTTCCAGGGCCCTGTCTTCCGGAAATCTTTCCCTGCATTATGAGATGCAAGATCCTACCCACCCCTCGTATCGTTTTCCTTCCCAGAGCTTCCTATCCTTCACATCCTTAAAAAAGACCCTCTACACAGCATCCCCTAAGATGACACAGGCCCTGAGGGAAATTATTTTCCTCAGGGCCTCCAGTGTGGAACTAATTTAAAAAAAAAACAAAATGGTATTGGAAAGAGAAAACTCCCCACGCTATCTATTCAAATTTAAAAGTTGACCACAAATTAATTAAAATGAAATGAAAAATGGCGCTTTACAAAGCCTAAGTTTTCGACAGCAATTTAAAAAAAAATTTTAATTTTGTGAATTTAAAATAAATAATTTTTTACATGAAACATCAGAAATATGAGGTGATGATAATGTTTATAATACTATAAAATATACGATTATTTTGTACCGGTAACCAGCGATCACTAGGTGACAGTGGATTCGAGGAACAGGTTATTTTGGAACCAGGTCCTACGCCATTGCCTGTCTCGATTACTTTGTACCGGTGACTAGCGATCACTGTATGACAGTGGATTCGAGGAACAGTTTTTCGGAACCGGTTTCTATTGTTGCATGCCTGATTACCGAGGCAATTGAAATCTACAACCATTTTGAAGTATACTGTAATGCCAGCTCGTAGTGGAGTGGAGCTGGCAACACGGTATCGCTTCCAAGTACATAAGCACACATTTCACCACTAAGAATTACACATCTGCCCTGATGGACATAGCAATGCTTTCCGAAATGTTGGCTAAAGAAGGAGGTAGCGCAACACGGCATAACACCCCAATAATGATAGTCGGCATATTCCAGCGGTAAGGCTCTTGACTCGCACTCCGAAGGTCGCGGGATCGAATCCCGGCGTGGCAAATAAATTTTATTTGGTTAATTTGTGTTATTTACAAATTTATTCATTTAAAAACATATATACTATATTTGCGGTACGTTCCAGAGTGGAAGATACTCTCAGTATCGCCCTGGTGTAAGACTAACATTCAGAATTGAAACGTTGCTTGAAATGGCTTTAGCCGTATTTGGTGACCAGGTCTGAATAGCCAGGTACTTCCCCACCTTCCTCTTCCCTATCTCCTTCCCCTCCCCACTACCTTCAGCCTCACAACATATCCCAATTGTGGGGATGCCACATTCCCACTGGCTCCAGACGGGAGCAGTTGGGACTCTTGTGCGGTATTCATGTAAAAAAAAAAAAAAACAAATAACGAAAACACTTTTGGCCGTTAAAATCTAAAAAAACGTATCAAATATGTATGTGTTTTTAATTTTTTTCTTACCAATAACTTTAGTTAAAAAAAAGTAAGGTGTGTAATTTTTAAAACTTTTTAAAGTTTGCTTGCAAAATTTTTATATTAAATAAATTACATAGTTATTTTTAATAATAAAATATAAAAGCACATTAATCACCTTTCAAAAACAGTTTTTAGTTTTGGGATACATTCACAAATATTCCATCTATTTGGATTTTAATGCTACGCAGAAATATTCCGACCTACTGATAATATGGTCGAGGCCTGAGGGGTTAAGAGAAATGGCTATGCACGGTCCCTTTCATACTTACATTTGGATTTTAGGCCAAAATAGTTGACCAAACTGAAAATTTATTTTTTTGTACGAAAAAAGCCGCGCAGTAATTCCTCTTGAACAATATTGAAAAATATACAAATAAAGTTTTTAGATAAATAAATAAAATATACTTTGAAGAAGAAGATAACAATAATAAATCTAAACGAAAATATGAAAGAGAAAAAGACACAGAAAACAGAAAAAAGACAGTGGTCGCAACCGGGACTCGAAACATATCCTGGAAATTGGTTAACGCGCACGTCCCGGTTAGGCGAGAGGTCTGGGTTCGAGCCCCAGTTGTCTATTTTCTGTATCTTTTTCTCTTTCATATTTTCGTTTAGATTATTATTGTTATCTTCTTCTTCAATGATATATTACGTTGATGTAATAACCTTCAAAAGTTATAAAAGAGAGTTTTTCTAATAAAAAATTGAATATTCATTTAGACTTTTATAAAAAGTCAATAGTTCCATATGAACAAATTCGGATACTCATCCGAGACGCTATCCAGGTTACAAACCAATTCTTAGAATGATTGTTTCCAATAAAAAGGGTAGCTTCCCATAATATGGAAAAATTATTAGTTGAATATAATGTTGTTAATTCTAAAATTTGAAATATGAGACTGATTATTATGACGGCTTCATACAAAATGGCAATAGCGAAATTGGTTAACGCGCACATCCCGGTTAGACGAGAGGTTTGGGTTCGAGTCTCAGTTGCACTATTGTCTTTTTTCTGTATCTTTTTCTCTTTCATATTTTTGTTTAGATTATTATTGTTATCTTCTTCTTCAATGATATATTACGTTGATGGGAATAACCTTCAAAAGTTATAAATGAGAGTTAAAAATTAAAATATACTTAATTATGGAATTTTCAGTATCTCCATTTTCAAAGTACTCATTCAAACAATGTGATAATTACAGGTTAAAATAATTCCCCTTCTTTTAGCCCATCGTCCAGTGGATCGGTAAGTAATCCACTACGGACTGCACTGAAGAATGTTACTTTACTTTAACCAACTTTACTTTTCTGTTCAGGGTCTTACTTAGGGCTGTTTAGGTTTATGTCGATTCCTTACCGACCCGTGGGTCGAGGGCCTAAGTTTGAAACATAAATAATAGACATTATCAAATAGTATTAATAGCCTAGAAACTGTACGGTTGAAATTTAAAAATCCGACTAAGAATACAGCTCTGATACCGCGCCTTACGCAAAACAGTTTTCGTACATGGATGCATGCAAATCTACTTTTGTAATAGAACCGAATTAAAGCAATGCCAAAAGATGGCACCACTTACGTCAACAGCTAGCGTGAGGAGCTTTGCCTGGCAGGCGCAAGTACTGTTGGATTTGTAATTTCGTGTATCTCTCCGGATATGGAGAGATTGATGATAGTATGATTATTATTGTAACTGGCAGTTGTGAATAATAATACCAAGCGTCTATATATTATATATGACATCATTGCCTGTCGCGGTTACTTTGTCCCAGTGACTAGCTGTCACTGGATCCCAGTGGATCTGAGAGACTGGCTTTTTTTGGAACCAGTTCCTATCGGATTTATAAAATGGTCACATACACTCAAACTGGGCGAAGGCGAATTAAAAGCCGCCGGCAGGGTCCAGCAGCAAAATCCTCCAGAGCGGGTTTTCAACTGCTAGACACTATTATTATACTATCTACAAATATAATATAAATAATCTAATATACATAACAATTCATGACAAACATTAATTTGGATTGATTTGGCGATGGAAAAAGATGGCGGTGAATAATAATATAATAAATTGAAATAACCAAATGTTAATCTCTAGGGTTTGTGTCCTTTTGTACACAGAACACTGACAGCAGTAGAAAACAAGACATAGACATAGACAAGTGGGACACGGTTAACAAGCATATACTTTTTAAAATTAAATAACAATGAGAAAAAATTATTTCAGTAACCAAAAATGGAAAATAATGCATTTGGTAAATATGCATGAGTCCACCTCACGGATAATACGGAACATTCGTGTTGTCGAAGTTTGATACACGGAATATTCCTTTTTTAACCAATAGACAACCAAATATTACTTTTGTCTTATAAAATAAATTTAATCTTATAAAATAAATTTTCGTAAAAATAAAAACAAAAAAGTACCTGCTTCGAATTAATCCTAATATTAATGGTTTGAGGTTCAAAATTCAAGTTCAAATTGCAAAAGCTAGCATGAATGAATTATAATATGGAAATAATATTTTTCTACGATTGGCAGCATTGATTGATTGTCTATGAAATGTTAACTAAAAACGATAAATAAAAATGGCATATGTAAGTGAATTAATTTTAATGAAAAATTAAAATGTTAAATACATGTTTTTGCTTGTTTTTTTTTTTGTCTCCCTCGACATAAATACTCACTTTTCGTAATAATAATGAAAAATCTAACTTTTTGAATAAAAAATATTCCGTATTAACGAATAAGCGGTTCAATACATAAATAATATACATTTTAATAGCTGTTTCATTAAAAAAATGATAATTTGATGTCTTTTCAACTAATCTTAAGATTTTCACTCTGATAACAATGGCCGCCGAGTAAACAATCGATTTTGAGACTGAAATACTTCTCATTGTTATCTAACTGGTACAAGGTGATTTTTTTTTAAAGAGCATATTAACTGAATCCCATTTTTCTGTATATTTACCGAGAATTCTTGTGAACATAACGGCATAAGCTGATAAGGACTCATAAAAGTCGTTCTATCTCCTTTTGTATCAGTGGAAAAGTTAAAAAAGCACCCAATCTATTTGAAAATCAACGATAAGTGGGTATTTTTTTGGTAAATAATCCATAAGCCGCCACATGCCGCTACACTCAAGGCATAGATTTTGAAAAGTAAACTACTAAACTTAATTAACAAAAGAAACATCGGTTTCAGTTGAGAAAGATGGGAAAATATCAATGACGTTATGTAAATAGACTTGCCATAGTCTCACAAACTCAACATATAATGTGGCAATTAATCAAAACTCTTTCGTTTTCAGCGATTTTCAATAATTTCTTAATTCAAAAGTTATTCGTGTATGATAAAGATAGACGCTTAAAAGAATATGTGCATGTGAACGAAACAAAAGATAGAATGCGGGCGGCATTTTCGTATTCAAAATTCAAAAGTTCCGTCGAATACTGTCTCAAGGCCGACTAAAGTAGGAGGCCTGGGCACCAGTCGAATTTTGAGGTGTCAAATAGCTATAATGAACAACGATAGTTTGCAAATGGCGTTGATTGTTATTGTATTTGTTGTTTCTGTTGATTTGTATGTTGTTTTACCGCAGGCAAGTAAATAAAGAATCATTAGATTATTATTATAAAAAGTAAATTTTACTTAGCGACGGCATGGCATCGACTTTGTAATTTGGCTGTTGCACATCCAGACCTGTACTTTAGTAGGCCTTGAGTTCTCTAATGACGCATAAAATCTTTGGGGCGGAAAGCAATTGTATTATTTTTATAATCGATAATAATAAGTAATTTGCATGTATTTACGAATGAAATGTTATTCCTTCGCTTTTACGACTGTTTACCGTGTATTGGAAACATTTTCTCATCACACAGGAGGGAATTTTGGCGCTTTTTAATGCAATTTACTTACTAGTAGGACACGACCTTACTCGACGCGTGGCAGTTTAGTACTAAAGTACTAGAAATCGAGTACTCTACAATTGTCTTGTTGTTGGCTTCCCATTTTGAGATTTCTACCCCGCGTCTAAAGTATGTAACGTCTTTGGAAAATATGCATTAAAATTTGATTTTTCAATCAAAGTTTAAAATTTCCATCAAAGTAAATATTTTCCCATTTAAAACACCTCCATTGCCGCCATTTTTATTTTGTATGGATTTGACTTGCGAATTTTTGTTTTAATCTCAATATGCATGAGTTAGGGAACGTACCCATACTACGTGAGCTTAGGTTTTTGGTCACCAGGGGCGGGGTCGGGGGGGGGGGGGGGGGGGGGGGGGGGTTAAAAATTGCAAAAAGTTGGTCACATAGTATGGGTATGTTCCCTTACTTAGTTTGGTAAATATTTACCTATGTATCGAGTCCACGCTCAAAACACACTTTAAAAAATTGTACTAGGTAGATTACAGTTAGTAATAAGTAATTCAGTAACCGAAATTAAAAAATATTGCATTTTAATAACGCGAAATGTCATTTTTCAAGGACCGTCATGTTAATTACGATGATGAAATACGCATTTTTAAAAGAAAAAATCACTTTCTGTCAGTTAAACAATAATAAGTACGAAATGATAAATAATGCGTATTAATCATTATTTTGTTCGGTTTCATAAACACGAAAAATCACGCAAGACGTTTGCCGTCATAATTAACAACATGGCGTTCCTTGAGAAATGACATTTCGCATTTTTAAAGATAACAAAATAACCATTAAAATGCAATATTTTTCAATTCCGGTTACTGAATTACTTATTACTAACTGTAATCTACCTAGTACAATTTGTTTTAATTTTTTAAAGTGTGTTTTGAGCGTGGACTCGATAGGGAAATATTTACCAATATATTTTTAAATACATCACGAACTTGACTAATTGGTAACCTGATGACAAAATCTCAAAAATCACAAAATCTCAAGAGGTTAAAACATTTTTTTCTTGACAGCTGTTAACCTTGCCATGTAATCGTCATATCCTTCCTGAACCATGAGTTGTTTGGAGTCAAACAAGTTTCCATCCAAACACAACGTATGGACTTTAGAATCCTTCAGCAATGACAAATGAATCTGCGATAATGTAAGACAATTCTCTTCCAATCGTAACACTTTCAATTTTGGACAGTTTGCAAGATTTTCAGAAATGCTCGACACTTGGTTTTGATTCAAGTTCAACTCTGACACCAGTAGCTTCTCTACGAAATCTGGAACGGTCGTTATCTTGTTGTGAGATAAATCTAAAACATCTAATTGCTTCATTCCGCAAAACCCTTCAGGAAATTGAGCGATCAAATTATTGCTCAAATTAACCTGCTTCAGATGCGACAGCTCCGCGATGCTTGGCGGTAGACTATGTATGCGGTTGAACGAAGCGTTGAAAATTTCTAACTTGGTCAGCTGGTTTATACACTGAGGTAAAGATTCCAATTTATTGTGGCTTATGTTGAAATGTTTGAGCACTTTAAATTCTGCAATAGAATCTGACAGAGTTTGGAAATGATTTTCAGATAGATCCAGATTGCGTATAACTCCGCACAACTGTTTAACCTCGGGCGGCAGGTCCTTCAATTTCTTGTTTGATATTTTCAAAACTCCAGTTTTCGATGCAGTTTCGTAGTGCTGCTTCAGCTGCGCGTTACCCATCTTGTTGGGATTGAGATTTTTTTCGGAATAATTTCGGTTTACGGAAGGTCTTCCAAAATAATTTTTTTTTATTTTTTTATACTAATTATGGGCCGGAAAATCCAAAACTGAAAGAATTTTTTTTCGGAAAGCAATATTAACAAAGTTACACGACTTTAAAATTTTCTATAGGCACACATGAAAATCGACATATTGGAAGTATTATGACAGTTTAAAGTCATAGATAAACTAGAAAAATGTTTTACCACACAAAATTAAATGTTACCATGCAATAATATCATCAAACATACCTTATAAATCGACGAAGTATGAAAATTCGTAGTCTTAAAAATGCGTAACCTAACCTAACGCTAGGTTTGTGTAACATGGTTTGTGCCCCTTTATACCGCCTGCTCGCGTCCCTAACCTAACCTAACCTAACCTAACCTAACGCTAGGTTTGTGTAACATGGTTTGTGCCCCTTTATACCGCCTGCTCGCGTCACGGCAAAAAAACATCCCTGTTTTCAAGTAGTTTAGCGGCTACGCTAGGTTTGTGTAACATGGTTTGTGCCCCTTTATACCGCCTGCTCGCGTCACGGCAAAAAACATCCCTGCTTTCAAGTAGTTTAGCGGCTACGCTAGGTTTGTGTAACATGGTTTGTGCCCCTTTATACCGCCTGCTCGCGTCAATTTTAAAAAACAGCCTACGTTTTCAAGTAGTTTAACGGCTACGCTAGGTTTGTGTCACATGGTTTGTGCCCCTTTATACCGCCTGCTCGCGTCAATTTAAAAAAATATCCCTGTTTTCAAGTAGTTTAGCGTTTACGCCAAAAGTGAGTAAAATTTATAAAAAATAATTACTTAAGTTAGTTATTGATATGGCAACACTTAATTTTATGTGGCTGTTTCTATGACTTTAAACTGTCATAATACTTCCAATATGTCGATTTTCATGTATGCGTATAGAAAATTTTAAAGTCGTGTAACTTTGTTAATATTGCTTTCCGAAAAAAAATTCTTTCGGATTCGGATTCTCCAGCCAATAGTTAGTATAAAAAAAAAAAGTTTTATTATTTTGGAAGACCTTCCGTAAACCGAAATTAAGCCTTTTTTTCAAACTGGCGATGCTTTGAATCCAACTAATGCCACGAACGAGTGAAACGATCACAACATCCACTATTTACAAAGTTTGACATTTCTTTGACGGAACGGAAGGGTGTTGCCATATTGGAGTCGAAAAAAAATGCGTAAAAGAACTAAATTCCTAATAAGAATATGACTGCAGCTATGGCTCTGTATGTACGATTCAATTTTCTTTTTTCCGAAGGAAGTACAATACGTAATTTAGATGTGTGACATTATCTATATCTATATACTTACCTTTAAATGGAAAACATGTTGTAATACACCACTTTTATTGAATCAATACATTACAGCCAACCAGATTTCGCAACTCAAGTTTTGTCATAAGATTTTGACATATAAGCCCTGACGAAGCTTGAGATAAGCAATGAATAAAAGTGGTTTATTATAAGGTGTGTTTTTTCATTTAAGATAACATTTTTGTTAAATGCTTCTGAACTTCAACCAAAGTGAATAGAACAAAAAATATATTTCACCATATAAAGAATAAAATATTAGTCATGAATGGTATTAAAAAAGGACACGCTTAGAATCTTTTGATTCATCTTTATTACCATAAAAGACAACAACAACTTGCATTTGGGGCGATGGAAATCACTGCATTCAAATTATTCTGTACTGCATAGAACACGGACACAACAAATAGCTGTCAGCTGTCATCCCATACGACAAAGGCAAATTTTCATTTTACGTAATTGACATTGTAAATGCAATATTTTTCATCGCACCGTATCCAAATATAATATAAATCCTTTAATATTAATTAAGATGAATCAAAAGGTTTTTCCATAAAAAAAATTATTAAGCGTGTCCAGTCATCCCGAAAGTTTACCAAAAATGGAATGGCACTTCATACTTGATGAAATTCAAGCAAAATTGACTGAATATACAAAAAAAAACACTAATAAAACTCACTGTAAAATGATATATTTTTAAAACATGAAAAGCCCTACAATGTGGTGTTGTAAGACATGGGATCATACGTATTTACGGTGAAATATACATTATTAAATTTTCGGGGTGATCATTAGAAACTGAAATTGATTTATTTTTATTTTTTAATTATACTCTTTAAGATGAAATAAATAATTCAATACAGCGCTATTCCATTTCATTATTTTGTTTATCAAGAATAAATACAAATATATATTTTTTTAATTTAGCCAGCTTCTTTTCATTTTTAATGTCATTTTTTTAATATAAGTTTTGGTTTATTTATGATTAGAACAATAGCTACTGACATGACTCACATAATGACATCCGAGTTTTAGGAACTGGGTAGTGCTTACTCATCCATGGAATACAGAATACACAGATGCTGAGGCAACATCGGTGATCTCAAATAAAAAACAAATATAATTTTGAAAGACGCACAGCTGATGCGAATAATGTGCAGCGATGGTTATTATAATGACATTGGTTTATTAGTGTTTTTATAAAATAATGGAAGCGTTAAGATTGTTCTCGTTCAATGAAAAGGTCGACAGTGACATCTTCCCGCCATGGGCCGTCCAGGTTATGGAAGCGCTCCAACAAAATCAGGTATGTGAATTAAATCGATTTCCAAGGCTATCATGTTTGCCAAGTTTTTGTGAAAAAACAAGCATTTTGCGTGCTGTTTACTTTGATATCGGTTATTTGATCGCGTTTAGCCACGTCTGTTTATTTAGTTTGATAGGAAAGATCCCTCTGTTATGTTATTTCGTTTTATTTCACTAGTAACCGGCTGTGAATCAAAACAAACATGTCCCAACCATCAGTTGTCAATCTGGATTTGTCAAATCATCACGATTTGCAAACTAAATACGTTATTTTAATTCAACGAATATAAAAATGCTATATATGATATCTTGACCTGCGTGGTTGTCAAGGCACAAAGAATCATAACATATTTTCATCTAATGTTTAATTTACATCTGTTGATAAATAATTATGAATTCACAAAACGTCAACATAATTTGGAACCTGGTACGACGTTATATATTTATATGAAACAATATTTTGAATATTACACCACACAACATTATTAATTGGTTCCATGACAATTGGCCCCCCGGCATAAGTACTTAATGCAGTCAGTTTAGCGAAAATACGGTAAAGATACTTACCTAAGGCAGGGGTGGGGAACCTTTTTGGCTTCGGGGGCCATTTGGACGTTTGTGGTATAAAAAAATTGGGGAGGAATGCAGATCCGGGCACAGCTTGTTTTTGGCAAAAAACCATGTTTTCACCGCGTTTTAAGTTGAGAACTTTAATCTGGAAGGTGAAAAAAAGTGCGGAAAGCAATAAAAAAAATATTTGAATAAGTAATTAATTTTCAATTACGTTAAGTAAAATTTGGGTGAAATGCAGATCCGGGCACCGTCTGGAAATTTAATAAAAAGGCACTTTCTAGATGAGAAAAGTGTGGAGAAGATGAATAAAAAATAAATTAAGGCGCGCTCGGCAAAATTGAGGGAGATACAACCGTTCAAAGTATTTAAAATTTCACTTCGCGAACTGATATTGACAGTTTGTTTGCCATTTTTTCACTGCTTATGTTGGATCCCAGACCTAATACAGAATTAATAGTATGCCAGAATCACAAACCATGTTACTCAAGCCTAGCGAAGCCGCTAAACCACTTGAAAACTGGGATGTTTTTCTTGCCTTGACGCGAGTAGGCGTTATAAAGGGGCACTTTTTTTGTATCACAAACCATGTTTAGCGTATTAGGTTATAACAAAATGGCGGGCGGACTGTCAATATCAGTTTGCGAAGTGAAATTTTAAATACTTTTGAACGGTTGTATCTCCCTCAATTTTGCCGAGCGCGCCTTAATTTTTGTTTTATTCAGCTTTTCCACACTTTTCTCATCTAGAAAGTGCCTTTTTATTTAATTTCTAGACATTGGCGGGATCTGCATTCCTCCCCAAATTTCCATCTCAAATTAGCCGCATTATTTTTCTTCTGCCGAACACCTAATGTTGATCGATTGACGATTCATAATATTTTAGGTTTAAAGTCCTCTTATCTTTGTTCTTTATTTGACAAATATTTCTTTTGTTCATAGGTTGACATAATCAATTAGTAGAGACCACAGACTTTCTGGCTTTGTTTAATAATCTTATCTTTTTTAACCACTTCTCTTTTTTAATTATACCTATCGGAACATTATCCCTTTTTTATGAAAATCAATAATCAATATACAGTAGAATTCGCTTATTTATTTATTTAACACCCGAAGGGCTTTTACATGTTTGGTAGTACAATTAATGGGAGGAATGCAGATCCGGCTAATGTGGGGGATTTTAATAAAAATGCACTTTCCGTTTAGTACGACTCTGTTTTAAGTGACCAACTGCTTAAAGCGTCCTATTTTGATCCATTTTAATGATAATTCGTCCGGTTAGAACGACACGTTTGTTTAGAAAACCTACGCACCAATAACTCGCCGCTCTACGCCCCGCCTACTCCCCGCATGCATCACAATCAGGGTTTAGTCGCGTATTCACAATGCCGTGTGAAGTTTTTACTACCGTACAAAAATTGGCCAAAAACAAACTCAAATTACAGACTTTCTACATTAGTAACTACATATTTACTTGCATAGAATGTAGGTACATTGTATCTTTTTGGATTACAGTACATTATGTATGTTTGTTATGTGGAATGTTTAAGTACGATTAAAGTTATGATTTGTATTAAATGTTTTATTTACCTAAAAATAAATTTATCTATCTGTACCATTACATATTTTATAACAATAATTACAATAACATTAATAGGTATGTATCATAATAAAAACAAGCGCTTAAATTATCCGACCATTTAGTGCGTCGTCCGGTCAGTACGACTAAGTATCGCCGGTGCCTTGAGGGTCGTTATATTCGGTATTTCGGATTTCACTGTATATTATAAAAGAAAGTTAAAAAAAACGTGCGGCCTGCAAAAACTTAGAAACGAGTCCCGGTACGATCAAGGGAATTATATGGTGTGGTAAATCTATATCCCCCCTCCAGGATGAGGGTTCCCGTTTTTACCTAAAGGGAGTGCTTTTGAAGATTTATTTATTTATTTACGGACAAATAGTCCAATTAACAATATAACAATAACACAAACAGAAAAGAAAAAAAGAGAGATCACAATGAAAGGAGATTACATATAGATGAAGAGCATTGACAAAATACATATAATATAAAAGTACATAGAGAAGATAACTACAAGTAGCTTGAAGATGGATTTAAAAAACCACATTGCGTAACGACTGCCGAAAGTCATTTAGGCTTACACCAAAAAATTCAATGCTTTGATTTGTGTTGACAAGTCTCGACATTCTGGATAAAGGTGAATGATATCCATAATTAGTAGAATGTTGATTGAGGAACAGCAATTCATTATTTCGGAGTCTATGGGAAGGAATGTTGAACTGGATGAGTTGTAACAAAGCAGGTGCGTCAGTAATACTGTTGATAATTTTGAAAATGCATATTAGATCAGAGTCCTTTCTACGTTTTTCTAAAGAGGAAATGTTTAAAGTTTGTTCAATTTCATCATACGAGTATTCTCCTCTTTCAAGACCTAACCTCCAAGCAATTCCTCGTAGGAAGCGATGTTGTACACATTCGATGTAACAAATGTGGACAGCATAAAAAGGAGACCAAATGACACTAGCATATTCAAGGTGAGGGCGGACCAGCGAACAGTAAAGAGTTTTAAGTGTATTTATATGTTTAAAGTCAGAGGTAATTCTATGAATGAAGCCGAGTAGTTTAAGTGATTTGTTTACGATATTATTAATGTGATCCCGGAAAGAAAGTTTACAATCCAGAGTGACCCCAAGGTCCTTGATAGATGTGACAGTAGAGAGACAAACATTATTTAGTTTATAATCAAACTGAATAGGTTTTTTAGTTCTATAAAAGGACAAAATTTTGCATTTATCAACATTAAGTTCCATGCAGTTAATTTTGCACCAATCATTAATTAAGATATAAGGACTGGAAGTTTTGCCCTCGTGAAATTTCTAGAACAGTCTTCCGGAAAGTTCTAGAAGGTTCACGATAGAGCTCTGGAAAGTTCTGGAAGGAGTGGCGGAGTATGTCGTGTAATGTTCGGGAATATTCCAGTACACTCTCGAATGTTGTCCTGAGCGAAGCCGGGTAACCCAGCTAGTATAATTATAATTCCAGAGATATTGTAAGAAGGGTAAATGCAGGTAACTCCATTAATGCAGGACTGAACGCCGTTGGCGCTAATAAACTGTTCAAAGAAACGAAGCTAACTGTCCACAATGTTGTGCTGTTATCTACCCTGATGTGTGAGGCATGGAACTGGCAGAGGACGGGTGAATGTAGACTAAATGCTGTAGAAATGAGATCACCGAGGCGCATGAGTGGTAAAACCATGTACGATCCTGTGAGAAACGTGGAGGTCCCCAAAGAATGCAAGACTGATGTAAGCGTAATGAGTAAGATTAAAAGGACGCTCAGATGGTTTGGGCATGTAGAGCAAATGAATGAGGAAAGTACTGTAAGGAGAATATATAACGCAAATGTGAATGGTGGAAGACGGGGAGACCCGAGGAAGACATGACACGATCAAGTGAATCAGATACTTGAATCGGACCATGTCAAGACTCAGAATAATAGAAGAGGATGTATGAATGTGAATAAGGCAAGGAGTGTGTGCCAAGACTGAGTTGTTTGGCAGTCCGTCCTCTTTGCTTACCCCTGCGGTGAATCGGTATGATGGTTAGTTAGTCAGATGAGACATGACGTCAAAAAAGTTGGTTCCAGTTTTGTCCGTCCATTTAGTTTGATCTGGCTTCCACTTTTTTCTTCAAATCAGTGATTGTGGCTTTTCCAACACCATATTTTCGAGAAAGTGGCATCCAATATGGCGCACTTTTGCACTGTGGTTAATGTTTATGTTATCGTTTTGGCGTAGGAACCATGTTACTAACTAACCATCACACCGTTTCGCTGCAGGACTAGGCAGAGAGGACGGACCGCCAAACAACTCGGTCTTGGCACACACTCCTCGCCTCATTCACATTCATACTTCGTCTCATACATACTTGGTGAAAGCCTAAGTGACCAGCTCAGGTTTGGGGGCTCCATCGAAGCCAGAGTAAAGTTAGCCTCCCAAAAACTGGGCGTACTGTACAAGGCCCCGCAGATACTTTAATAGTACACAACTGCTAACCCTGTACAAATCACAATTGCGCCCCACGGTTGAATTTGGCAGCCACCTCTGGTCTAGAGCTCCATAATATCTGAAAAATACCCTCGACTCTGTGCAGAAACGACCATCTTAACAGATTCTCCCATCTTAACAGACAGATTGCAATCTTTAGAGCACAGGCGTCGGGTGGGAATGCTATCCTTGTTTTACCGGTATTACAATGGAAGATGCTCCGAGGAACTAGCATCATTGATCCCTTCGGCACCGGTGCATAGTCGGGAAACACGCCAAACGCGTGCCCAACATTTGTACACGGATGACATTTGTCACATGAGAACGAGTCGTTTCTTCGACTCGTTCTTGTGTTCAACAGCTCGGCTGTGGAATGATTTGCCGGCCTCGGTGTTTCCCCCTTCCTACAACATGAGTCTCTTCAAGACCAATGTTCATTCCTTCCTCTCCTCAAAAAGACCCTTCACACAGCATCCCAGATGACATAGGCCCGGAGGGAAATTATTTTCCTATGTGGAGTTAATGTAAAAAAAAAAAATACTCTTCTATTTTTTTGACTCTTGACATGGCCCATCTCAAGTAATTTATTCACTTGATCGTGCCATGTGTTCCTCGGGCGTCCCTGACTTCTTCTATCATTCACATTTGCGTCATATATTCTTTTCACACTTCTGTCTTCTTTCATTCATTCTACATGTCTAAACCATCTAAGCGTCCCTTTCTTAATCTTACTCATTACACTTACATCAGCCTTGCATTCTTTACGGATCTCCACATTTCTCATACTATCATATATGGTTTTATCACACTTGTGCCTCAGGGATTTTATTTCTACAGCATTCAGTCTACTTTCATTCTTCCTCTGCCAGTTCCATGTTTCACTGTCATACATTGGTAGGTACAGCCAGGGGCGGCCCTAGGGCGGTGCGAGCGGTGCGACCGCACAGGGCGCGGTCGTAAGGGGGCGCTGAAAACACCCGACCACGATTTGGCATTTTTTTTGGATTTTTCGCCATTCAGGCTACTCAGGACGAGAATCGGCGACGAAAAAATCTAAAAGGCGACTAATCGCCTATTAGGCTACTTCAGAGACAAGTTATTGAAATCAGCCGAATCGCATATAATCAAGAAAAAAAAATAATGCTGTCGCTGAAAGAATTTTCAGCGTAATGGGGACAATCAAAATAATCATGGACTTAGCATACGCATCGCAATTGCTGAAAAACTACTCGAAATTTGTGAAGCATTGCCGGACTTATTCGGCTGCTCAAATAACAGCTAAGGAAATAGCTTCCCAGGCTTGGATAGATTCAACGCTTAAGCCAGTCCGATCCCTAAGAAAGAAGCGATTATTTGAATATGATACTGCAGATGAGACACCAACAAATCCCGAAGAACTGCTTAAAATTAACGTCTTTTACCCTATGATAAATACAATTGAAATGCATTGGTCACTCGGTTTGGACAATTATCTAAATTCAATGATAGATACATGGTCTTTTCTGTATAACATCGACATAATTCCTGATAAGTCTTCATTAGAAAAAGCTTGTGCGGATTTGTAAATCATTTTATCCGATGGGGGAAAATGTGATGTCTATAGTTGCGAATTGGTTGAAGAACTTTTGAGCCTAAACCCATTACTAAAATATCTTGACTCAGCAGAGCCACTACAAGTTCTTTAACTTATAAAAAAAATGATTGGCAGGATATATTCCCAAATGTGTAGACAGAGCTTCGGATTTTGCTGACCATCCCAGTAACTGTCGCCAAAGGAGAACGAAGCTTTAGTAAATTAAAACGTACATACGTTCGGCTATGTATCAAGAAAGACTCTTAGATCTTGCAATTTTATCAATTGTGAATGATATTGCCCAAGGGTTAAATTATTCTGATTTAATAAAAAAATTCGCAAAGGCAAAAGCAAGAAAAGTTGTGTTCTAGTGTTTTTATTGATTTCGCAGATTTAATTAAATAAATGTAATCAAACATATATTTTTTAAACGACTACAAAAAGGAGGAGGTTCTCAATTCGACTACATATTTTTTATAATGTTTGTCACTTCAGAACTTTCGACTGGGTGAACCGATATTGATGATTCTTTTTTTATTTGAAAGCTAGTCCTTCCCGTGTGGTCCCATCAATATCACCCGTAGCGATTTTGATGATTCGTTTTTTATTAGAAAGGATGTACTTCAAGGGTAGTTTGATGAGAGTTTGGTTAGGTTCTGTTTATGGGATCCATGACAAAGTAACGGAACTCTTCAATTCTTAGGAACAAATTAACGATACTCGGCCGAATCTTTTATAGGCTAACCGGATCTTTTAGTCACCTACCGTAACGTCGTTATGGTCAAGTAATGTCTGTCTCATATGAGCAGCACGTTTAGTAGGTCTATCCATATTCAGACAAATTAGTTAGTGTACTGCATATTTAACTAAAAATCAAAAAATAAACAAAAAATTTAACAAAACAAAAAAACTACCTAAAAAAGGCTCTAAACAGTAAAAAAATAATTTCGTATTTTTCTACAACTTAATAATCAACTAACTTTTTCTACACATCAATATGTAGGTGCATTGTTATTTTTGGAGTCGGTGTCAGTCAAGGTACCCGGCCCAGCGTGTTCACTTGACAGCTCCCCTCCCGCCGGGGCCCCGCTCTCGCCTCTCGCCTCGTCAAGTCGCGCGTGCGACACAAGCACATCTCACCTATAACTATGTATGTAGTTACAAACCTACCTTGGCTGACACCGACTTCAAAAATAACAATCGAACCTACATATTGAAAAATAAGTTGATTATTAAGTTGTACATGAATACGAAATATTTTTTTTTACTTTTTAGTGCATTTTTTGAAGTCGTTTTTTGTTGTGTTAAAATTTTTGTTTTTCTGAAATTATTTCTCATCTGTCGTACTAGATATTTCAATTAAAGTTGCATAACTGCATAGAAAGAGCTCTATTTTTTTAGGGGGGGGGGGGGGGCGCCACGAAGAGATTTCGCACCACCTAATAATTTAGCTAGGGCCGCCCCTGGGTACAGCACTCCATTGTGGACTGCTAGCTTCGCTTCTTTGGACAGTTTTTTTATTAGCGCCGAAGGCATTCAGTCCTCCATTAATGGAGTTACTTGCGTTTACCCTTTCAATATCTCTATCAATCTTCCTGTCTCTCGTAAACATGCTAACCATATGTAGGAACCAGGTTTATAACCTAACAGTGGATGAGTGGGCATCGTGTTGCTGGCTAAGTCCTCCATCACGACACAAGCAACATTTTCCATTTTCCGTGGTGGTAGTAGGATATTTTCAAACATTGTTGGGTTATTCGTATCCCGGGAATGTTGTCTTTTTTAAAAAAAAACACCATGTGACACAGCACAGAATAGCGTGGACACGGCAATAGTTCTTAATACAGAAAACCATAACGTTAGTGGTCTTAATATGAAGAGGGAGGGTCGTTTGGCAGTTTAGATTAGCCTGGGTACGAACTATCAAGACTCTACCATATTTAGTATATCAGATAATGATAATGAGACTGTTAATCTTACTAATTGTAAGTAAGTACCTAGTGAATCAACAATAATTGATTCATTTTAGTTTGTGCCCACTCAATGACTATTCAATAACTGTGTAAACCATTTTAGCTATATTTTAAAGTGTTATTATCCCCTATTGTGATATAAAGAGTCCTTTAAGCTTAGATAATGAATTATTATTGTATCTTTGAAATGAATGTTATTTTTTTTTTTTTTTTACTTTAACTCCACACAGGAGGCCCTGAGAAAAATAATTTCCCTCAGGGCCTATGTCATCTGGGATGCTGTGTGAAGGGTCTTTTTGAGGAGAGGAAGGAATGAACATTGGTCTTGAAGAGACCCATGTTGTAGGAAGGAGGAAACACAGAGGCCGGCAAATCATTCCACAGCCGAGCTGTTGAACACAAGAACGAGTCGAAGAAACGGCCTGTTCTCATGTGACAAATGTCAACTGTGTACAAATGTTGGGCACGCGTTTGGCGTGTTTCCCGACTATGCATCGGTGCCAAAGGGATCAATGACGCTAGTTCCTCGGAGCATCTTCCATTGTAATACCGGTAGAACAAGGATAGCATTCCCACCCGACGCCTGTGCTCTAAAGATTGCAATCCGTCTGTTAAGATGGGAGAATCTATTAAACGGATCACCCGTTTCTGCACAGAGTCGAGGGTATTTTTCAGGTATTTTGGAGCTCCAGACCAGAGGTGGCTGCCAAATTCAACCGTGGGGTGCACTTGTGATTTGTACAGGGTTAGCAGTTGTGTACTATTAAAGTATCTGCGGGCCCTGTACAGTACGCCCAGTTTTTGGGAGGCTAACTTTACTCTGGTTTCGATGGAGGCCCCATACCTGAGCTGGTCACTTAGGGTTTTTTTTTTTTTTTTTTAATTATTTTTTTTTTTATTGTACAACAGACAGGTAAGTCCAATTATGGTACAATTTTATACAACTAACAATACATGTACATAGTTTTTTAAAAGATGGTATGGTGATTTCAAACACATCTATATCTGCTGGTAGGGCATTAAGCAATGTCATGCCTCTTGTCATGCTGTGTTGAGCCATGACATCTGTCCGACCCTGCGGTATGTAGAATAGGTCATGGCTACGAGTTCGACAGTATTTGTCAGGAACGAATAAGCCACAGCATGACAGGAGATATGGACAATTAATAAGGTTTTTTATTAACTTTAATTCGAATACCATGAGTCCGGCATTACGCCTGGTCTCCAGGCTTTGATAATTTGTCTCCTTTAGCAGTTCCACGTGATGCATGAATTTCGGATATATTCCGTATGATCGCATGTAAACATACCTTGGGAATTTTTTTTGAATTTGTTCAATCATATTTATATATTTAAGTTGATAAGGTAACCAGACAGTACTAGCGTACTCCAGCTTGCTTCTGACCACTCCGTTGAACATGGCGGTCATTGCTTCTATGTTACTGAATTGTTTGCATGTTCTAATTACAAAACCAAGCATTTTGGAGCAAGCCGAAGTAAGCTGCACTATATGATTTGAAAATGTCAGCCTGGAATCAAAGGTCACCCCAAGATCCTTGATGATATTTACGCGTGTTAGTACTGCTCCATTCATTCTATAAGGGTATAATAACGGATTTTGTGAACGACTATAAGTCATAACGACGCATTTTTTTATATTAAAATTAAGTTTATTTTCTAACGACCATTTCATGATTGAATCGAGGTCTGCCTGCAGTTTGGAATAATCGTCATCTGATTCGATTTCCATCATCAGTTTTATGTCATCCGCGAATAGGAGATATGAGCTATGACGTATGCAGTCCTGAATGTCATCTATTAGAATAAGGAATAACATGGGACCTAGATTCGATCCTTGAGGAATTCCTGACAGAGCTACGAACTTATGGGAGTCGTATCCATTTACATTTACATACTGGCTTCTATCTTTTAAATATGACGCAAAAAATATCAGTAAGGGTTGATTAAAACCTATTTTGTGCATCTTTCTTAATAGAACGTCGTGATCTACTCGGTCAAATGCCTTTGCGAAATCCGTGTAGATTACGTCCGTCTGATGCCTACAGTCTAGGCCTTTTGCTACCCGTCGAGAAAAAGAGAGTAAGTTGGTTACCGTTGATTTCCTCGGTAAGAAGCCGTGTTGATTTTCTCTTAAGAAAGGCGCGATTTGCGGACTGATTTTATCACAGATAATCATTTCAAAAATTTTTGGAATTGTTGACAGTACTGCAACTGGTCTATAATTTCTGACATCAGTCTTTTCATCGGTTTTGTGAATAGGGCTGACCCTTGTTAATTTCCAACACTGTGGAAACGTGGATGACATGATGCAGAGATTAAATATGTAAGCAAGGGATACACTGATATTTGGAGCGATTTTTATAATTATCGAAGGAGGAATACTGTCCGGACCAGTAGCCTTGTCAGGTCGCATATTCCGGATACAGGCTTCTATTTCCTGGATGTTGGTCAATCCGAGTGAGATATCTCCAACGTTCCAGGGTGATGCTGTTGGGAAATTGGTTTCAAGTTTCGGGGTTACTTGACTATAAACGGAATGAAAATAGTCAGCAAACTTATTAGCAATTGTGTCAGGGTTAGTAAAAGTTACGCCTTCCTCAGTCAAGCATGTAGTTGAGGTTGGGTTAACTTTTTGTGACCTAATATAATCCCAGAAAAACTTTATATTGTCTTTGATCCCATTCTGAACATTTTTCATATATTGTTTTTTAGCAAAATTTATTTCATATTTTAGCTCGAATCTACTCGCTGAAAATGTTAGATAATCGGATTGCTTTTTGTGCAATAGATATCTTTTCCGGAGCGTTTCCTTTCTTTTCAATTTATCTATAATACTCTTATTGAACCATATCGGATATACATCGTTTGTGATATTGGGTTTCTTAATAGGTATACATAATTCAAAAACACTGAACAATACATTATATAAATATTTCACTGCTTCGTCCACCGATTTTATGGTGTACAAAAATGTCCAATCAAAGTGCGATAGAATATTATTGCACAGTTCTATGTTTGCTCGCTTATAATTAAATTTGTAGAAATTATAATTGAGGAACGAAGGCGGGGGCCCGGGGGGGACGCGGCGAACGTTTTGGCGGCATCGCCGTCTGCACCGAACCTCTCTTGATAGTCGCGCGGATATGTCCAGCGTCGGGTGATGCTGGTCTTCACTCACCAATGGTTCCTCGCTTCTCGTCACGTCACACATATTAATGTTGCTAAGGATAAGATCAAGGATATTGTCGCTGCGGTTCTTCACTTTATTGTACTGAGTCAGTCCATTTGAGCTTGTAAAATATGAAAAATCAGTTAAAACATCTTCGGGTTTATTATTCAAATTGAAATCCCCCAAAATTAATATGTTCTTATTTAATAATATGTTGGCTTTATTATCTAAATGTTCGTAGAAAATACGTCTATTTTCACTGTCATCTGTGCAGTAAAAGTATACTACACATATAAACACAGTAAAGTTATCTTTAGTGACTTTTACCCAGAGATGTTCACCGTCTGTTTCTAGCTCTCTTACTCTTATTGATTCCAGTGGTGTGCGTATTGCGAGCAGTACCCCTCCTCCTCGTTGCCCCTCTCGGTCCCGGCGATGTACTGTGTACTGATTGGTGGACAACAGTTCTGCATCGAATACAGAGGTTTGCAACCATGTTTCGGTTAGAGCAATGACTTCAGTATTTTGTGAAATAACGTTGTTCGAAAATTCACTTATTTTCGTATTTAAACCACGAACATTTTGGTATTTCAAAGATAGTTTTGCCATTTTTAGGTAGGTATAGATTTACCTGGTTGTGGGCCACCTTCTTTATTTGATGAAGACAAAAATTTGAATTTAGTCACAGCGATACCTGCTGGCCAGTTGGCAGCGTCTAGGAATGTATCTTTATTTTCTTCCGGAACACCTATTTTGAAGGAAGTGTAATTCCCTTTTGCCTTCAATGAGACAATTACACCAACCAAGTTACACCAAGCATATCAATGGAGGGCCTGTTCGGAAGATTGCTACCCCCGATACACGCGAACCCTAGTGGGGTTAATAATTACATGCTAAAAAAATGTATTTAAATTGTGAAGAAGCAATAAATAAAAAAAAGAATATATATATATAATATAAAAGTGGAAAAGAGCCTCTTTTTGGACAAATAAATTCAGTTCACATAGGAAACAGTTAGTTTGACGAAAAACCGAATTCACCAATCGATTCTGGGCCCTCGATTTACATAGTGTGGTGGAATATTTAACTCAATTTTAGCATTTTTGGACATAGTCAGTTTTTTTAATAGACCCCCACAATTTGGCTTCAAGTTTTTACAAACAATGTTCATATAGCCCCTCCAGACTCACGGCGAGAAGCCCCGAGAACACCCGAGAAGCGTGAATGTGATGAGTTTCTCGCATTCTCTTTCTCGGGCTCGGCTGTTCTCGGATAGCTGTCGGTAAATTTGGCCGCTTCAAAGGATTTCTCGGGCGAGAAGCGAGAAGACTACTACACTCACGTTTTGTCTCAGTGTTGTTTAGTAAGCGGTTGAGAGTAGACGTGCGTCATATTTTTGTTTTTGTTTCGAAAATTTTGTTTCCTTGTGTTAAAAATGTGGAACAATCAACAAGAGTTGCAATTTATCGCACAGAGCCAAACCTGCAGCATTTTGAATATCGTCTGTAATGTCGTCCATACCGGATGGGAAACAGATCACGAGTGAGAAAAATGAGAGTGTGGATAAGTGCTTGTTCTCGCCGTGAGTCTGGAATCAGCTATAGACATGTTTTTGCTGATTTTGTATAAATATTATCTTTATTTGACAATTAGTGTAAACAATGCACATTGAGGTATTTCCTTTATTATCAGTTTATCAACCCCTTTTAATTTATAGTAGAATGTCATTGTCAACTTTAATTTATTGTAAGCCATGTGCAAAATTTTTAATTATGAAAATTGATTTTGTTTTATTATTCAGAATAATAGTATTTTTTCAATGGGGCATTTCGGTAGCTTGCATGAAAAATATTTTCTTTCTTATATACATTTTGCATTTTAAAGAATGCAAGGCTGATTGTAATCATAAATAGCTAGATTAAGAAAATGATGCTTGTATGGTTCTTTTTTACATTAGCTCCACGCAAAAATTATTTTCCTCAGGGCCTATGTCATCTTAGGGGATGCTGTGTGATGGGTCTTTTTAAGGAAGCGAAGAATATGAAGTTCTTGAAGGAAAATGGTATGTGGGATGGGAAGGAATCTGGGGGTCAGTGTATCCAGGAGTGACGGACGTATAAATTCATCCCTCCAACTGCGGTGCAAGGCGATGGGTCGAGAGAGTCCGGCTGGAAAGATCAAAAGGCCTCCCTCAATCGGTATCTTCATACGGTCCGCCACGCGGCAGGTGGGCAGATGCATCCGTTACCAAGGCCTGGAAAAAACTCACTCCATGAACCCGGGCACCATTGTGTGGAATTGGCCAATGAGCGCAGTTGATGCGTCGCATGCGCAGTAATCGTCATTTCCGTTTCATCCGAAATCCAAATCACAGCGGGCTATAGAAGTTTCACTTTAAAAATACAAATTCGTAGTAAAGATCAATCTAAA
Source organism: Limnephilus marmoratus (assembly GCA_917880885.1). Lineage (NCBI taxonomy): Eukaryota > Metazoa > Arthropoda > Insecta > Trichoptera > Limnephilidae > Limnephilus > Limnephilus marmoratus. Next base: position 28,585,791 of record OU862930.1, on the reverse strand, counting down.
ATGAACTGTATGAGTCCATATTCCACGTGGACCATTGTCAATACTAGTCAAGGCGCCATTTGGCTCAGGACCAGAGCTGACTGACCCTGAAGATGACGAGTATGTTGTTAGGAAACGTACCGTTAGGAAATGTACCTACTTATATTGTCCACGTAACAGCTGGACTTGGCGCCAAGACAGAGTAAACAGACCCCTCCCTCTTTATGCAATCAGAAAAGTTCCCTCATTCCTCTGTCGTTACCTCATTTGAATAGGGTTCTAACTACATTTTTGCCAAAGCATTTCTTTTGCTCATTTCTATACCCAAAATAATTTTCAGAACCATCTTTATTGTATTTTCATAGATATATGTATGACAAAGTTCTAACATCGAGCATTTTAAATAATCATTTATTTATCGAGGAATATAATGTCCTCCATGTGCAAAGTCGTATCTTTCCCAAGCATAAACTTTCTAATAAAGTGTGTTTATCGGAAGTGACTTGCAGGTAGGGTTGCCGTACGTCCGGAATTTTCCGGACAAGTCCGGAAATATAGGTCTTTGTCCGGAATGCGGGGGGAATTCTAAACAGTCCGGAATTTCTAAAATTAAGTGGAGATTGATATAAAAAAATGAAATAAACCAAATTATTTTTATTACAAATCAAAGTAAAAACATCACTTCTGATATTTAATTAATTTAAAAAAAAATGTCTAGAAATTTTAACACATGCTCAAAAAATACAAAAAAATTTATTATATATAAAAGGAATACCTACCACTTTCCAAATCTTTATTTCAAAGTCCTTTCATGTCAACCTACCAGAGACCAAATGGGAAAATAATTCACCGACTCCAGATATTTTCATATCAGAGGGTTCGGCTCTGTGGAACTCCTAATTGGACCTATAAATCCTACTCCCTCAATATAAATATTTAAAAAAAATCTTTTGTAATCCTACGTGTATTTAAAATGACTGATTTTTGCATTTTTATATATAAATTCTTTGACAAATCTAATATGCCTAAATTTTGAATGAGAGACCTAGGTATATATATATACCTACCAAACTCTGCTAATCGGGATTCATGTAGACCTATATTTAAAAATTTGAAAATTCTTACAGTCACCGACATATATATATAATGGAGTTATGCATGTTAGTGCGATCATCTCCAGAAAAGTTTCCACAAAAAAACTCTACACATAAACATGCTACAAGGTTTACAGAAAATTTATTAACACGTTCATTGCTGAGCCGCGCGTCGCGCGTTGACAGTCGTGTGACCGGTATTGTCATTTTCGTGCATAAAGCCGCGTTTACACGAGCAAAAAATATTCGGTGCGAAGCATTTTTTCTGTTTTGTTTTTTTTTTGTTAGTTTTACTGAAATTAGTGGATGTTTTTTGATATTTTTGAATGCAAGAGACATTACGTTTTTAGTTTTATGTGGACATTTTCAGTTTTATAGACATTTTGAGTTTTGTAGACATTTTGAGTTTTATAGACATTGTGAATTTTATAGAAACTTTGTAGATACATTGTGTGTAGTACTCCTAAGTTTTTACAATTCTTGCCTAAAATGGATCAACCATCTTCTTCAAAGCGACCCAGATTGGAAAATGTGTTGAGCGATAGTGATGAAAGTGAGAGGGAGTACGATACAGGAAGTGAATATCAAATAGACAGTGATTTAGAAACGGATAGTGACAGTGACAACGAAGACAATAATGTGTTTGAAGAACAACCACCGTCCAGTCTACCTTCAACTTCAAGACGTTGGTCTAATATAGCAACACAAGCCCAGGAGATCCCTTTTACTGGAAGACCAGGTATGAAAGTTGATATGCCAGGGAGAGAACCTATTGATTACTTCAACGTTATAGCTAATGATGACTTCTATAACCTTATTGTCACACAGAGCAATGCATATGCTTTAGAAATTTTGGCTTATTCGGAAGGAGAAAAAAGCCGAATCACCCGCTGGAAAGACCTCACAACAGAAACCTTCAAAGTATGGCTGGGGCTTTTACTGCACATGGGAACTATTCGATTGAGCCGCATAACTGATTACTGGAAGAAACACCACCTGTTCAATCTGACAGCATTCTCCCAGTATATGTCCCGGGATAAGTTCTTATTGATTCTAAGGGCTTTACATTTCAATGATAACGAAGCTGATGCCACTAGTATCGGTAAAATAAAGCCACTAATAAATTTTTTCAATGACCGGATGGATTTTATTTATGCACCTCAAAAACATTTATCGATTGATGAGTCTTTGGTACTGTGGCGAGGGAGGCTCATTATTCGGCAGTACATGAAAGGGAAAAAGGCAAAGTATGGCATCAAGTTGTACATGTTGGGAGAATCTCACGGCTTGGCTATGAAAATACTTGTATATGGTGGTTCTGCTGATCAGGAGTTGGGTGGAAAAGATCACACCAGTAAAGTCGTGCATAAGCTGATGGAAGGGAACACCGGAGTTGGTCACTCGCTATATATGGATAATTATTACAATAGTGTCCCTCTGGTAGAAAATTTACTCAGCCAAAAAACTCACGTTACGGGCACTTTGAGAAGCAACCGAAAATGCAATTCAGATGAAGTCGTAAAAAAAAAATTAAAAATTGGGGAGTCTGTGAGCCAGTACACCGAAAAGGGTATTTGTATGACAAAGTGGAAAGATCGCTTAGAGGTATTGGCCATATCTTCCGAATTTGATGGAGACCTTACAGAGACCACAAATCGTCATGGAAACGTGGTTATAAAGCCAACAATGATTATAAAATATAATAAATTTATGAGCGGTGTTGATTTTCACGACCAGATGTTGGCATATTATCCAATAAGGAGAAAAACTTTGCGGTGGTATAAAAAATTAGGAATCCATATATTCCAGACGATGCTTTTGAATTCGTATTACTTGTACAATATGAATAGTGAGAGAAAAATGTCGCTATACGACTTCAGACTGCAAATTATTGAAAAACTTCTGGGTCCTCCTCCCCCATTAGTACCAAGGCCACGAAACATAGCACACCTCCCAAGTTTTTGCCCGAAGGATGATCATGGCAAAACAAAAAGAAGAAGGTGCAAGTATTGCTGGAGTGAAAACAAGCAGAGAAAAGACTCCATATTTTGTTGTCTTCAATGTCCCGATGTACCAGGATTGTGTTTGGAACCATGTTTCCGCATATACCACGAGAGGAATGGAGACTGAATATTTTTTTTACTACTTTTAGAAATATTTTTATTTTTCATTGATAATAAATAAATAGAACATTACACTTTCTTCTTTCGTGTTTTATTTCTGAAAAAAAAAAAACAATTGATAATGTGTCTATTCGAAATTTGTGCGCATGTAAACGCTCCTTTAGTTCACTCGACCTTTCAGAAAGACCTTTTTTTTATACCTGGAATCGGCTTGAAAATCACTTTAAAAAGGCAATTATTCTCAGCATGGCATTAATATGTACAAATTTTAGTTAGCAATGAACGTGTTAATACCAAAAGCAAAAAAAAACAATTTTCCAAAAAGGACCCTTTTACATGGCCATTAAAGTATACAATAACCTTCCACATGATATTAAACAAATACAAGATACACTCAGATTTAAGTCATCACTAAAACCATTCCTTCTGAACAGGTCTCATTACACATTAACAGCCTTACTAAAAAACCTAGTGAAAATTTTATTCAATTGACAAACGGCCGCGGATGTGAAAACATTACTAATTAAAAATTTGTTCATTGAAAGAAATACACGTGGTTTCCACGGCCTGAGAGGGTAGTTTATCTCTGTTTTAACCTTTAATGTCCGAACGATATTTGTATTTTTTCCGTAGTATTTTGAATGTTCTATATATTTCTTATTTTTGAAGGTGTCGTAAAAACAAATACCATTTATGAAAACTAGATAAAATTACCTTTTAGATTTGTATATTTGAAATACAGTTTAGTTTTCAAAAACTGACATATTTTAAGATTCAAACTCGGAAATAAATGGAAAAAAATTTCTTGCCAAAGTTTTTTTGACTAAAACGTAGAGAAATTAAGAAAAAAACAAAATTTCAAAAACACAGTCCTTTTATGTAATAAATTTGGAAGGAAACTATCACCTCACTTTTTCCTCGGGCATACAATAAAAAAATAATAAAAAATTTCAAAGTTTTTTTATTGCTAAAAAACTAACCTATAAATTATACCGTCTTTTAAATCAGATTTCTTGCATCTCTAAAGACGTTAATTACTTTGATGCATTTACCCACACATGTATTAGATAATATTATTTTAAAAAAAACACCACTGTCATAAAATTATCATAAAATAAAACCTTTAAATGTAAATTTGAATTCTCATGTATCATAAAAAAAAGTTTTTGACACTTCAATTTTCAAAGTACAATTATTGTTTTATAACTTGACTAGAACTTATGAAAAACCACACAACACACGGTAAATATATCAATGATATAAATATAAGAGTAAATTATTCATATTAATAGAAATTAACCATCACATAAGTAATATTGGACACACAGAAATCATTTCGCGCTTCCAGCGTCTTTTTCGACCGCGAACACGAATGCGCAGGCGCCGCGCCGCCGCGCAACCTAGCGGTTATGAAGGAAAACAAACAATTTAGTACTTAAATATGCGTGGTTGCCGGATTTACAGTACGTTTTAAGACCAAATCTTATTGGTAATGTTATCGTGTTTTAGTGTATTTTTGTTTTATTCATGTTGCTGCAGCAACACGGGTAATCGGGCGTGCTGTGTTTTTTTTTTAGTAAGGCTGTAAGTGAATATCTCACATAGGTACAACTGTTTTTATATTTATGTTTATATAATAAATTAAAACAAATTCACTTTGTATTACACCACTTTTATATTTATATTTCATTTGTGTTCATATTTGTATAACATGTTAGGTTAACTGGAAGAAATAGGATATAGGTACATATAAGTTATACCTTTTGTACTAAATGAAAATTTTGTACAATAAATGATTTTGATTTTATAATGCCAGTAGCCGAAATAACGAATGGTAATATTTTTATAGTCTGAGAATGCCAAATTCTTTTAATCTCATTTGGGGGCGTTCAAGTATTACGTAACGCAATTTTTTAAGATTTTTGACCACCCTCCCCCCCCATGTAACGCGCCGTAACGTTTTTACGTATCACCCCCCCCCCCCTTAACGTTACCTAACGCCCAAGTGACAATTTTTACCTGAAAGTCACAATTAAGTTGCGCAAATTACTGGAAAGTCGCTTAAATACCTTTTTTCTTGTTTTACTCGCATTTGCGGTAATAAATAAAACAAGAGATTTCGAGAACGAAAAGGATTGCCAACTTGGAAGATTTTAATTTCCTAGTTTTTTTTATCTAAATAAAGAAAACATGTTATGTAAGGCGTTGTTCGAACCCCCCCCCCTGTAACGCACAGTAACGTTTCACAAGACCCCCCTCCCCCCCTCAAGTGCGTTACGTAATACTTGAACGACCCCTTTCCTAAATCTGTATATTTTCTTATTTTTTTTCAGAAACAGATTGAATATTACAGGAATTTGGAATAGCTACATCAATGATATAAGTTGTATTTTAGTTATAGTATTTTAATTTATCATGTTTTATTGGAAAATATTTAAATCGGACTTGGCCCTGGCTTGGAATTGCATTGAGAAAATGTAATTAGGACCTTGTGCAATGAATTGTGCAAGTCATTTGGAGTTTGCGTCAGTTGTTTGGTCTTCATTTTATCAAATCCATACGAACAAAATTGAAGCAATTCAAAACAAATTCCTCAAATATCTTTGTTACAAGTCATATGTAAGATTTAATAATTATGCAGAGGCAGCCTCATACTTTAAAATTGATTCATTGAGTGTACGAAGGCATCATAAGGATGCAATATTCCTGTATAAATTAGTTAACAATAATATTCAATGCCCAGAGTTGCTAAATAAAATTCAATTTAATGTACCTGCGCGTACAACACGCTCTTCTGTCCTGTTCAGGGTTGATCAATGCAAGACAAACTGTAAGCAAAATTCTTGTCTGAACAGACTATGCAATAGTTACAATAGCATATTATCCAAGGTGGACATTTTCAATTCCGAACCTACCAAATATAAGGGGTACATAAAAGAGTATTTCTCTGATGTTTCATGAATATGTTATGTGTCTATGTTTCTATCGTTTATCTTTAATTCTGTTATGATTTGATTTATATGTACAATCTGGCTTCTTATGGTTACCAATGTATTGATATTTTATGTTTTATGTAAATTTTAGTTTTATATACTTACAGCCTTACTAAAAAACCCAGTGAAAATTTTATTCAATTGACAAACGGCCGCGGATGTGAAAACATTACTAATTAAAAATTTGTTCTTTGAAAGAAATACACATGGTTTCCGCGGCCTGAGAGGGTAGTTTATCTCTGTTTTAATTAACCATTGATGTTCGAACGATATTTGTAATTTTTCCATAGTATTTTGAATGTTCTATATATTTCTTATTTTTGAAGGTGTCGTAAAAACAAATACCATTTATGAAAACTAGATAAAATTACCTTTTAGATTTGTGTATTTGAAATACACTTTAGCTTTCAAAAACTGCCATATTTTAAGATTCAAACTCGGAAAAAAATGGAAAAAAATTTCCTCCCACAACATTTTTGACCAAAATGTAGAGAAATTTAAATAAAATCAAAATTTAAAAAACACAGTCCTTTTATGTAATAAATTTGGAAGGAAACTATCACCTCACTTTTTCATCGTGTATACAATAAAAAAATAATAAAAAATTTAAAAGTTTTGTTTATTGCCAAAAAAATAACTTAGAAATAATACTGACTTTTAAAACAGATTTATTGCATCTCTAAAGACGTTAATTTCTTTTTATACGTTTACGAACACATGTATTAGATATTAATATTATAAAAAATTATCACTTTTAAGGAATTCTCTTAAAATAAAGATCTTAAAATGTTAATTTTATCTTTTATGTAACCTATAAAACAGTATTCTGACAGTTCAACTTTGAAAGTACGGCGTTTGTACAATAACTTGATTAAACTTATGTAAACCACACAAATAATACGGTATATATATTAATTATATGAATAGAACAGTTATTTCGTCACTACAATAGAAATTATTAAGTAAAATCACAACATCTAACAAAATTAAACACATAAACACACCTGGGCTTGGTTTTCAAGCTGTGTGTTCATCGCGGGCCATTGATGCACACGCGCGCCAATAATGCTCCTGGCGGAGAATAATTAAAACAACATTTTTTCCTACTAAATTATAACCATTTGCGACGTTGTCAGATCTTTAAGCGTTTTAACAGCGTGAGCACGCAAGAAACGTTATTGGTAATAAAACGTGATTTAGTGTATACAAGGGATAATTATGTTATTGCAATAACACAGTTAATTGGTCGCGCTGTGGTTTTTTTTTAGTAAGGCTGCAAATCTTTTGTTTTATAAAATTTTTGATCTCATACTGCTTTATTACAAATTTATTATTTTTTTATTTTTATTATGCTGTTAAACAGAGGTAAAGTCACACGGAGGAAATCCATAATTGGTTTTATTTTGGCTATACAAACATGTACAAACTGTAAAAATGTAAACTGTCGATTTCCCGAAAATAAATAAATAAATAAAAATAAATAAATAAATTATTATTTATTTATTTATTGTATGTTTAGGCATGTTCTAAAATGGTAAGTATACGTCCTATTTAAATAATTTCCTTTAAAATATGTTCAATTAAAATACTTCAACCACAAAATCGGAAATAGGTAAATAGATAATGGTGCAGGTCTTTGCAAACTTTGACACCTCATATCTTAAAACAAGGTGAAGTGAAGTTAGAACCCTATACAAATGAAGTGACGCTGTGTTACTTACTTCAGTTCAAAGCCCCAAAACAAATCAGTGCCAATAACAGACTGGTGCTTTTCAAGGTTACGAATGAGCACGTGATGAGCCATCGTTTGCCGCTCGTTTCGCGACTGTATTATAAGCGGCATTATACAGAGTGTTAACCCCTCAGGATAATTTGTTCGCTTTTCGGAACAATTCAAATAGGTCTCATATAAATCGTTCTGTCTCCTCTACTTTAGAAATATGATATAAACCATAGGTTCCCAAGTGGGCGACGCCCAACTTGATGTCGTTTCAGACCTTCAGGGGGGGGCGGTAGAAGACGAAAAGAAAATTGAGGGGACGTTTCAGACTTTCAGGGGGGCGGTAGGGGACCCAGAGAAACCCATCCCACCCCATCCTATCTTGCATCCCATCATCCACAAGCAATATCCCATCACGCCCCCTCCGTCGTGGTATCCCGTTACGCCACCTCCGTTGTGGCAAATGCAACCCTGTCGTGGTATCCCATTAAGCCCCCTTCGTCTTAGTATCCCGTTACGCCCCCTCCCCCCACTTGTGGTCAATTGCTGTTTCGGATCACGAGTTAGGGGGCGCTAGAAATAAAAATATTCTCAAAGTGGGCAAAAAAGATTGAAAATCTATGATCTAACGGTGAGAAAGAGAAAACACCCTGCTTTATATTCAAATCTAAAATTTAATCACAAATCAATTCAAATGTACACTAATATAAAACCAAAGTTTCCGATCGCAAATCGAAAAAAATTATGAAACTCTCGATATTTTATTAAAATTATTTTTACATGAAATGGAAAAAAAATGAGATGACGATAACAGTTATAATACATTTGCCTAATAAAATATAATATATGCGTGTGTGTTTTTATTTTGAAGTGAAACTTTAGCACCGTTATGATTTGAAACTCAACGAAACGGAAACGACACTAAAAGAGACACACACATAAATTATTATTTTTTTATTTTTTATTTTTTTATTTATTTATTTAATTTTTTTTATTGAAAGAATAGATATACATATTAAAATCAACAAACAAGTCCTGCTAAGCCAATTGACTTGTCAGCAGGTGCTTATATTTTAGATACATATAGATTTTTTACATTTAAAATTTACATCTTATATCTACAGATTCAACATTTTTTTTATACATATCAATTTCAATATAAATTTTTTTTTCTGATAACCAATTTTTCACCATATATTTAACCTTATTCATAGAATTACATTTCTTTATATTGTCAGGTAATAAATTAAATATCTTCGGTGTGATGTATTCAAACGTTCTCTGTCCGTACTTATTGTTAAATTTCGGAACTATTAACCCGTCGCGTCGTTGCGCGTGAATCTAGTGCTGTATTTATGTTCTAATTTCTCTTTATGCTGCGGGGTAAATAATATATGTTGAATTATAATTTTGTGCCATAGTATTGCTTTAACAGGTAAAATTTTGGCACTCTGAAACAGCAACGGTGTATCATGTATCATGTCTCTGTTTGAAAATATTAGGGACGACTAATAATTTTACAATTGCGTATTGTTCAACTTGTACTTATTTCAGATTGTTTGTAGAAGTATTTCCCCATATTGTTAATCCATATCTTATAATAGATTCTGCCAGTGACATATAAATTATTTTAAGTGTTTCAATTGAAAGAAAAAAATTTTATGTGTACATTCTGCCAGCAATTGATCTGAGTCTTTTACAGGTTTTTTTAATATGTTTGTCCCATTTAAAAAAACAATCTACTGTGACACAATACTGTGTATCTGTATGTATGAAAGAGATAAAATGAAACCTTACCTCATTGGCCGATTTGATTTGTGTGCTCACTTTTCAAGAATCCTATTGGTTAAGATTGTGTAGTGGGAAGGTTTCACTTCTACCGCTTGTGATATGCATTCGATTTTTTCCATATCAGTAATTTTAGTTAGGAAAAACGTATGGTGAACCATTTTTAAAACTTTTTCATGTTTGCATTAAAAAATTTTATTTAAAAAAAATCTATGTTAATTTCGAAATTTTTAATTTTGAAAGCATATTTCATCACCTTTCAAAAAAGTTTTTAGATGATGTTGAGTATCGTCAGTTTTGGACGAGTTCAGAAATATTCCATTTATTTGGATTTTATTGCAACACGAAAATATTTTTATCTTCCGGCAAAATACGGTTGATCTCGATTTACTGTTCTGATTTTCAATGTTTTACTATATTTTTTAAATCATTGTCTTATTAAAATACTATGTTACCAACGGGAGGCGGGTATGGGAACGGCCGCCCCGGGAACCATTTATTGTACAACTAACGCCTCTGCCATAGGCCACCCCAAGTGGCTTTGATACGTTTGGTGACTTGGCAGGCGTGTCCGGGTTGATCGAGGTATGTTCAGGCCTTGGCGGCCCTGCACCTGCCCATCAGCTGCATGGTGGACCGGATCGGGAGAGGCCTGCTGGAGGCGTCTACTAATATCTACAGGAATTCCAAAAACTGAAAAAATCGAACTAATATCTATGAGAATCAAAGTGTTGACGAATATCTACAGCTCAAACTGTTGATTAATATCCATGAGAACCAAAGTGTTAACGAATATCTACAGCACTGTCAGAGGTTGGATTTGGAATTATGTATAGCATATTGGAATAACGTAATATTGCGTATGCAGTTTAAAAAACTTAATTTATGTAAGTATGTATGTAAAAATCCCTAATATCGGACTATTTGACACATTTAGCTGATTAGTCCAACCTACGCTCTGTAGATATTAGTTCAACCTACGCTCTGTAGATATTAGTCGACACTCTGAAGTTCGTAGATATTAGTTCAACATATGAGCTGTAGATATTCGTCCGACATACAGGCTGTAGATATTAGTATCTGGAGTCGGCCTGCTTAGGGAGACCATTATACATCTCCAGCTGGTCCCTCTCGATCCATTGCCTTCCACCGCAGTGGGAGGGATGGATTTATACGTCCGCCACTCCTGGACACAGTGACCCCTAAATTCCTACCCAACCCTCATACCCTTTTCCGAGAACTTCCTCTTCTTTCTTTCATTATAAAAGACCCTTTATACAGCATCCTCAAATATGACATAGGTCCTGAGGAAAATTATTTAAGTGGGGTTAATGTAAAAAAAATACAAGTGTGCAATTCACACGCGGTTGAAGTGATACCTTCAGAAAACTAAAGTAGACAAGAGTGGGGAGGCTACGAACCGATTATTCTATCTCCTAATCTCGCAGGCTAAATCCTATAGATGTTTGTGTTTGTCTCTTTTTAGTGTCGCTATTTTTCGTTTCGTTGAGTATTAAATCACAACGGTGCTAGAGAAGTTTTCACTTCAATAATAGCTAAGCACAGTTTGACAACCAACTCGTGTTCGTTTAGTTGCGCTGTATTTGCGAACAGTTGTTGTCAACAAGTCCCACGTCACGCGTTGTTTTGCAACAACACAAGCAACGGAGCTTGTCCTCGATCTGTGACTACACAACCACACATTACACGAGACAGAAATACTAGAAACCAGTGGCGTGTAGTCCAAAACGGCTACAAAGCCGTGCCTATCCTAAGAATATTTATTTATTTATTTATTTGTTTTATTATACGCCCAGAGGGCTTTAACATAAATAAATTAAGGCAGTACATCTTTAACATGAGAAGGAAATAATATAAATAAAATTACAATAGAAATAAAAAAGTACATTAGTTAAATAGAAATATAAGCAACAAAAACTTAAATTACAGTAAGATATAATAACCATAAGTTACGATAAAAAATACATACATGATATAAAAATACAAACAACAAAATTTTAAAGTGAGGTGATCATAGGTTTACAAAATTGCAACATTAACCATGTCTAATAAAACGTAAGTATTAGTTTCTCAAGTCGGGTCCAAAGCGACAGACTTTTGCTTTGACAGTCCCATAAACGCCAGACTTTTGCTTTGACAGTGAAGGTCAAAACATTCAAGGTCATAAATATTTGTAATGTTTGAGCTTCCCGTATTCGGCGGAAAACAAAACTTAAACATCCCATCCCGTGTGAAGCGGGAAGGCACGCGGGGGCCGGCAAGGGGGGAGATTTCATTTTTTGACAGAAGATGCGAGATGTCGCGCAATGCGGTTGTGTGTGAAGAATTAACGGAACGGCCTTTTATTTGTGGTTATGTGCAATGAGCGGGCGTAATCACGAGTTAAAAATATTATTATACCTAAATATAATATAATAATCAAAATATTTGATAATAAAATTGTAATATAATATCAAATATTTATAATTATTCTGTTTTGACGTAAATGTTTACGCACTCTAAATTCTAGTAACTTTAGGTCGTGCAATACAATGGCGTTATTATATATAGGATATAGGTAATGTTATTATGGTAATGATATTTGTCGGAAATCTTTCCTGATAAATAAATATCTGTGTTTTCTTCCTGGTGTAGCATTTTTTCCACATCGAACGCATTTTAACATTTACGTAAACGATATACGTCAAACGTCAAGTTTTTTGGTTATCAACTACGCAGATCTAATAATTATTAAGGATTTTAAATAAACACACTGTCGTAATGGATGATTATTTCTTTCGTGAACTCACTTGTAAATAAAGTCTATTAATTTATAAATCTGTTTCAGAGACACGGGAGAAATTGACCAATTTAAATTTATTCTATTTTTGATGCTACGTAGTTATTCACGCACTCTAATTTCAATGGTAATCGATATTAGTTGGAAATCTTTCCTGATAAATAAATATCTATTAAAATATCTGTGCATCTCAAATTCAATAGTAACTTAGGACATGCAATAAACGCCAAACGTCAAGTATTGCGTGCGCGTGGACGTCCGTATTCCAGACCAGTTGTCAAATTGTGTGAACTGCGCGAACTTCACCCTAATTAATTGTTTGAAAGTCCTACAAACGCCGAAATGACCTTCAAACGCTGAACACAGGAAGCTCAAACACTACAAAATTTTTCAAACATTGAATGTTGTGTTATGGGACGTCAAAGCTAAAGTCTGGCGTTTGCCCGCGCAATGGATCCGTCTTTAAGGTGGCAAACCGCTACATCGATGGTACCTCCAGTACCTCTGCAAGTTGCAGGGGTTCAGAACTCCAATTTGGATTTTAATATTATAGTGAAAATTAAATAATTTTTTTTTTAATATAACTAAATAATACTACAGGTTATGATGGTTTATAATACATATTACAATGATTTTACTAAGACATTACACGTCATTTAATTACATTAATAGGATAGGTAGAGCCTCAATATATATATCAAGCCTTAAAAAAATCACTCGATCTGTGACTACACAACCACACATTACACGAGACAGAAATACTAGAAACCAGTGGGGTGTAGTCCAAAACGGCTACAAAGCTGTGCCTATCCTAAGAATATCAAGCATTAAAAAAATCACTCGATCTGTGACTACACAACCACACATTACACGAGACAGAAATACTAGAAACCAGTGGCGTGTAGTCCAAAACGGCTATAAAGCTGTGCCTTTTCTAAGAATATCAAACCTTAAAAAAATCAACCCGTGAAAAACAAAGTCACCGTTGTGATTTGAAATTCGGATGAAACGGAAATGACGCATTACAGTACTTACGAAGCCTCAAAATGCGCTATTTGGCCGCTTTGATTATGACCCCACTTTTCAAGGCTGCTATTGGTTGAGATATGAAACGGAAATGACGCATTACAGTACTTACGAAGCGTCAAAATGCGCTATTTGGCTGCTTTGATTATGACTCCACTTTTCAAGGCTCCTATTGGTTGAGATATGAAATGGAAATGACGCATTACAGTATTTACGAAGCGTCAAAATGCGCTTTTTGGCCGCTTTGATTATGACCCTACTTTTCAAGGCTCCTATTGGTTGAGATATGAAACGGAAATGACGCATTACAGTACCTATGAAGCTAAAACTGCGCTCATTGGCCGCTTTGATTATGACCTCACTTTTCAAGCCTCCTATTGGTTGAGAATGTGTGGGCGAAGGTTTCACTTCAACCGCGTGTGAACTACACTTGATTTAAAAAAATATACATTTTTATTTTTAACTATATGAGTAAAACCTCAAATTGTAATATCTTTATCATTACATCATTACATAGTATAAAATGAAGTCGCTCAAAATGTATGTGCGCGTTAATCTTTTAAACTACGCAATGGATTTTGATACGGTTTTCACCAATAGATAGAGTGATTGAATCATTACATCATTATCATCATTATCATTTCATCATTATCATTATCATTACATCATTATCATTATCATTACATAGTATAAAATGAAGTCGCTCAAAATGTATGTGCGCGTTAATCTTTTAAACTACGCAATGGATTTTGATACGGTTTTCACCAATAGATAGAGTGATTGAAGAGGAATGTTTATATGTATAATACATGTAAATTTTATTAGAGAAAAGCCGAGAAATTTAAAGAAAACATATTTTTGTGTGATTTAAAACGGCTGGCGGGCCGTACTATAGTCACTTCTGAAATTCGTTCTACGGAAGAAATTGGAAAATAAGTAATAAGTAAGTAGGTATTTGATTTGAATTATTTTATTTGTTGCAGGCGCTCAAAATGTATGTGTGCATAGATTTTTTAAACTACGCAACGGATATTTATGCGGTTTTCACCAATAGATAGAGTGATTCAAGAGGAAGGTTTATATGTATAAAAACATGCTTATGATAGTAGAGAAAAGTCGAGAAATTCAAATATTCAATTCAGGCAGCGGGCAGCTGGCAAGCGGGTGGTGTGGATTTTATAAAGGTTGGGTAATGGCGTTGTGTTTCGTTAGCCATAGCAACGTGTAGCCGGGTCTGCTAGTTTAAAATAAATGAAGACAATATTAGCGAAATTCAATCGAAAATCTGGAAAAAGAAAAACCAGAAAAAAAATATTGGAACCTCTGGGACTAGAACCCACGACCTTCGCTTTTCCGGGCCACAGCTCTACCAACTGAGCTAAGATGTCTATCCGATTCGGTCATTTTAAACTGTCTCATACTTCGACTAAGAACTACCAAACTACCAACATTAGGTATTTAAATTTTTTTAACGTATATTTTATTGGCTGCTATCTTTATGTATGGTTGCAAGATTCAAACCCGAACTAAATGCTATCTAGATAGTGTCTGGATATGCGTTAAGAAAATTAAGATATTGTTGGTAGTTCTTAGTCAGAGTATGATACAGTTAAAAATGGTCGAACGGGTAGGGACACCTTCGCTCAGCTGGTAGAGTCCTGGGTTCGAGTCCCAGAGGTGCCAATATCTTTTTCTGATTTTTACGAATGCGCAAAGAAACATTCAATTTTTATATTAAGGCTCTGTAACCGGGCCCGAAAAGAAGAAGATGGAGAGATACGAAATTACGAACGTTAGAGGAGAGCGCTAACATTTACAGCGACAAAATCGATGCGAAAATTGCGAAAATATTTAAAACACGACTTGTTTAAAATTTAGCAAAAATCACGCGGGCATTATCTTAAACAGCATTTAAAGAAACACTGTGAATTTTTTCATACTTATAACGTGTAAAATAACTGAAACAAAAGTGTTAATAATAATTTTTGGAGAATAATTTGCGATTTTTTTTCTATCGAGGGAATTTTATATAATTTGCGTTTTTTTTCTATCGAGAGAATTTTATATAATTTGCGTTTTTTTTTCTATCGAGAGAATTTTATATAATTTGCGTTTTTTTTCTATCGAGGGAATTTTATATAATTTGCGTTTTTTTTCTATCGAGAGAATTTTATATAATTTGCGTTTTTTTTCTATCGAGGGAATTTTATATAATTTGCGTTTTTTTTCTATCGAGAGAATTTTATATAATTTGCGTTTTTTTTCTATCGAGGGAATTTTATATAATTTGCGTTTTTTTTCTATCGAGAGAATTTTATATAATTTGCGTTTTTTTTCTATCGAGGGAATTTTATATAATTTGCGTTTTTTTTCTATCGAGAGAATTTTATATAATTTGCGTTTTTTTTCTATCGAGAGAATTTTATATAAGTCTAGATATTATCTTCAAGACTAACATATATTTTTTTAAGAGCTTTAAAACTTACCGTGTTTAAGGGAAATGTGTAATAAATCGGTACAAATCCGGGTTGCAGACCCTTAAGATTAAACATGTTTCTTCTATAAATGTAAAAATTAAAATATAGGAACAAAATAAAAATAAAATACTTGAGTCGCGCCATATCAAGAGTCAGAATAACAGAAGAGTACGTATGAGACGATGTAGGAATGTGAATGAAGAAAGGAGTGAACCATGATCGAGATCTTCGCTGAATTAATTGCAATGGACAAATCATTCCCGACTTGAAAAACAAACACAGCTTTGGCCAAAGAGCAACGTACGCCACTGGTAGGCAAACTACTAGATGTATAATACTCGTACGTAAACAGGTCCAAAGAATATATTAATTCTAGAGTTGGTACGGAAGTTATATTTAATCGGTGTCAAGACTGTCGCGTCATGGTGACGAGGGAGACACACCTCCAAACAACTAAATAAACATTACGAGATTTTTTATCTTTATATTTTTTTTATGTTTTTATATACCACACAAGAGTTACAACTTACAACTGATCCCAACTATATACGGTGACGATTAAAGTTTGAAAATTGTAATTTATATAACATACTAGCGAGTTACCGGCATGCGTTGTGATGCCATTATTTTTCCTCCTTGCGTGTCCTTCCCCATTTATTTTCGTTCCCCTTCCTCTTCTGCTTCCACCCGTCCCGCGAATCTCCCCCTCCCGCGTCCCCCAATCGCATTAACTTTCCGAGCCTTAATCCCTCCCGCGAATCCTCCCCCCCCGCGAATCCCCCCCCCCCTCCGCACCCCCCCAGATTCCTCTCCCCGCCGCCTACCCACCCTGTCATTAAGCTACATGAAATACACTCATTTTTTTTCAAACAACTCGGTCGCCACTTACTGCAAAATTTTTGTACAAATTTCATAACAACAGCTCACCAGTGCATATTACCTAAGTTTCATCTCAATCGAATGAATAGTATAGGAAATAATCAAATAATGTCATGACGCCAGAGCTCACTATTATACATAGAAACCATCGCGGACATGCACACATACAATCCCCTAAGTTTCATAAATTGTCTAAGAGCGCATAAGAGACAAACAAAGAAACATTCATTTTTATTTAATAATATACGAGTATGGTAGATAAATCGTCAAATATTAGGTCCTTACATATGAAATTGGCGTTTTGTATGGGAGGAACATAAAGTCGATTTTTTTAAATTTGTATAATATATTTATTTAATCAAAGTATGTACCATTGCTATCTATGCACTTTTGCCATCTCGTAGGTAGTTCATCGATCCCTTTACTAAAAAAACCATTCGGACGGGGATCAATAAAATCTTTGAAGGCGGTTTGGACACTTTGGACTGCCCCATCGGAGCAGTGGCGTAGCGTGGGTTTCGGCCGCCCGGGGCGGAGGAAAATTTTGCCCCCCCCCCCCCCTACAAGTACTTTTTCCGCAGATTTTCAAGCGCTGACCGGGGGGGAGGTAGATATCCTATTTTTTATGCCTATTTTTATAATCCCATGTGCCGAGTACTCTCACAATAAAATCATGCTTATAAATTCTACTACAACTTTATGTATAACTGCTCTCATAAATCTAGAATCGTATGTCTGCAATAGAATTTCGCATTTTCATCACGCATACGTATGGAATCACTTGGTACACAATGAATCGGCAACTTATTGTTATATTGATAATACAAAACTGGTTTAAATTAAGCTAAATATGCGGTGTATCAAAACTACAATCAGAACATAAAAATGGTTTTTCTTTGATTCTAGTGGCACTTATATTCTGAACACACAACTGGTTTTAATTACATCTGTATGTGGTGAATTAAAATTACACTCAGAACATGAAAAGGGTTTTTCTTTAATTCTGCCGGCACTTCCATCCTGAACACAAAACTGGTTTAATTTAAATCTGTACGCAGTGAATTAAAACTACACTCAGAACATGAAAATGGTTTTTCTTTGATTCTGGCATTAAATAAATAGTCTGCAACTAGAATTTTATAACTGCACATCGAATAACAGAATGTTTTCCTTCGAAATGTGTCAGCAGATGAATCCAACTGGAATTTTACATTCTGTACCGGTTTAAATTAAATCTGTACCTGGCGTATTAAAACTACACTCAGAAGATGAAAATGGCTTTTTCTTTGATTCTGACAGCACATACATAGTCTGCAAATAGAATATTATATATGAACTTCGAATGAGATAATTCTGAGAACTGGTTTAACCCTTTGAATAATAAGAAAAAAAATATCTATAGACTTTTGCCTGTCAATGTTTGCGCACAAAATTTCCGGTTCTTCGCATGCATTTTAAATGTTTCTTTTTATTAAAACAAAACTATTCTAAAATCTAGATAAATTATTTTTCCGACGTGCTTGTCAGAACATTATTATTTAAAAATATTAAAATTTTGATATTGGAAATGTGAATTGGCTCAAAAATACACACCTGCGAATATTCGAATTAAAGTACCTAAAATAGAATAAACTTAAAATTTTAAATACAGATTCCTTTTCTTAAAAAAAGTAATAAAACTGTATTTAAACTTTTTATCGCAATCACAAATTTATTTTAAAATTAAATGTGTGACACATAATTTCACAATTTTATTTTAAAATTAAATGTGTGGGATAATTTGCGTCTCCTTTGATTAGACGGGTTAAATTCAATCTGTGTTTGCCGGATTAAAACTACACTCAGATTATGAAAATGGTTTCTTTTTGATTCTGGCAGCACACGCATCGTTTGCAACTAGAATTTTAAAACTACACTTCGAATAAAATAATGGTCTCTTTCGAAATGTTATCAGCAGATTAATACACAACTGAAATTCATTCGTTAATACATTCTGAACACAATTCTGATTTTAATTAAGAGTGAATCTGTTTGCGAGTTATCAGCTTTAATCAGTATTACGAATCAAGAAATTTGCAGCTTAAAAAATATAATTATTGATATTTTTAATTAAAAAAAGAGTTGGATTCGTAATCGAAAGTATCGTTGGATAATGATTTGAAATGGTTTACATTTTTCCAAGATAATGTTATTATTTATGGGGAAAATTTGCCGCCCCCCTTAAAAGTGCCGCCTGGGGCGGGCCGCCCCCCCCCCACGCTACGCCACTGCATCGGAGTTGGTTTTTTTCCCTCGCAAGAAGTTATCCAAATTTCGAAAAAAATGGTAATCTGTTGGGGCAAGGTCCGGAGAGTACGGTGGATGTCCAATTGAAGCTCCTCTAATTTGGTAGCCGTCTGTTGTGCAGTGTGAGGTCTAGCGTTGTCATGAAGCAGCAGTGGCCTAGAGCGATTAACCAGCCTCGGTTGTTTAGCAGCTAGTTTTTCCATCATGGTTTGCAGTTGCCGACAATAGACATCTGCCGTTATCGTCTGGCCAGATTTAAGAAAGCTGTAGTGAACGACACAAAAAAAAGAAAACAACTGTGTTTTCTTTTGCGGCACCGTCGCCATACACATCATTAATCCTTCGAGCCGTTTCTGCAGCACTGGTGCCACAGTGGAACTCGTACTCGTAAATAACGCGATATTTCAAGTTTTCCATTTTGTAAACTAAGTGACGCAAAGAAAAAAAAAACAATTAAGGAAAAAACAAATGAATTATAATTTTCGAAACACAAATACATGAGTAAATAGCTCTATAAATTTGAATTGGAATTCCTAACCAAAGAGAAGATATTTGAGATCAAAGTTGCCAGTACGGCAAAACGCCAATTTCATATGTAAGGACCTAATATAAAAGTAATCATCGGAAAAATGATAAATTTTATGTAATTCTGATAAGATTATTGCTTAAGTTTATTACGCAACAAATGTCGCACTGATTCGTGTCTACTTCTGAGATTTTATATTATTCATCAAAATTAATAGTACTCGTATATACATATTATAACGTCCGTTATCTAATAACGATTGCACAAACACGTGGAATCGCTCGGCTGTGGGGAATTAGGGAGATACAATATTTTTTGGCTAATCTTCAAAACATCACAACAAAATATCCGTATAAGTGACGTCGTGATTACACAATGTGTTATATTTACATTTTAAAGAAGACTATCAGCTGTATATTGTTACACATGTTCGTTGGATGCGCTTTGCATCCGAAGTGACAAAATCTGGCGGATTTTCGTGCCGGCGTGACGTCACATACGATCATGCTGCCTGACGACACAGTGATTCGTTTCATACAAGCTAGACGCTAATAACTCACCTTTGAATTCCTAAACAACTACGTCATGGCGACATTACCAGATAGACAGGATAATGAATGCATGCTTAATTGGGGTGATTAGTGCACGCATTGACTTATACCAGAGGCCTAAAGTCGAATAATGTTTTTTAAATTAACATTTGCTTTATTCGCTCGACGTTTAAAATTGTGTACTAAGTTTGAAAAGTGTCTTTTTTCGGTTCTGTAAAATGGTGGCTACTTTGGAAGGTATGTCTTAAAGTTTTTTCTTAATACTTTAGTGAAAATAATTTTAGTTGTTTTTTTAAATAATAAATAAGTTTTTTTTGGCCTTAAAAATATTAAATTTCTAACTTCTCGAGAGTTTATCTCAGAGAGTATATGAAAATCGAGCGATAATTTTCTTTTTTTTAAATAGTGCAACTAATATTCTATTCATATCAGTTTCGATATTAACCCACACTAATCCACATTATAATTATTATTTCATTTTACAGGAACCACATACGAGATTTCCAGGCTGGAATTGTTCGTTACATGGAAGAGTTTGCCGAAGAAAGAAAGGCTTGAGGGAATATTTAACATAATTTTAAGTACATTTGAATTTGATAAGCTCAGTGCAAGTGTTGAAAAAAATTTGGAAAACCAAATAAGGCTTATATCTTTAAATATAAGCAGAAAATGGACCGTAATTTTAGCAATTTATTACACTCAAAATACACTTTTTTTTCTTTTTATATACATATAATTGTTTTATTATAAATCTCATTAACACATTATTTAAAAATTATTAAAAAAATAAAAATAAAACGATATGAAAAAAAAATATTAATCATTTTTAACACTAATTTTCAGAAAATTAGTTTTGAGTACACCTCAATAGAGGGTTAAAAATAATTTAATCATGTGTAAGAGTTTTTAGCGTCTAGCATGTATGAAACGAATCACTGTGCGACGCGACATTGCGGGCGGTTCTTATGACGTCAGATCGCAGCGTTTCAAGGCTAACTAGAGTAAAGACCGCGCGAATTAGCCAAATTACGAAGTCGGTGCTGCCGCTAAGTAAACTTCACTGTTTCAAATAGTAACTATTTTAATTTAATATGCTTGTGGTAATGCAAAAATCAGCGCAAAAAACCAGTATCAACTGCATTTTTTTTTTAACTAAAAACTTCTTTAGCACCGTTGTATTTGAAACTCGATGAAACGAAAAATAGCGACACTAAAAAGAGACAAACACATACATCTATACGATTTAGCCTGCGAGATAATGAGATAGTGTAATCGGTCTTCTCTTTGTGCGGTCTTATAAAGGTTTCACCTCTACTGCGCGTGAATTGCAGACTCTGATTTTTGTTTAAATTTAGCTTTAGGTCCACAATATTTCCCATCAGGGCCTATGCTCTCTTAATGTGGGGCATAAATTAATTTATTTATTTATTATTTAAACGCCCGTACATAGGGCTATTACATACATAATACAAGTGTATCGAACATTTACAAACATTATATATATAGAATAACATACATACGATGCATATTAGTACAACAAATATTTATCATTTTACAAACATATCAGTTACATAAATAACTAATTATTTTTGCTTTGATGCAAGACGGTGAGGTATTGAAAATATCGAAAAGGTCTGTATACGTATTGGCAGTTCGGTGAAAACGCACTAGCGGTGAATGATAGGAATAGTTAGTGCTATGATTGTCACTGTGGAAAAGGTGGTGGAGTCGAGTTGATTTAACAGGGACACGAATATTTATAACACTTAACATTTGGGGGCAGTCTATGAGATTGTTCAGTAATTTAAAAAGTATAAGAATGTCATTAATAGTACGCCGGGTAGAAAGTAGTGGTAGGTTTAGATCAGACATTAATGCATTGTAGCGGATTTCAATTACAGGCTGTCTCAATTTGAATTTAATGTATCGAAGAAATTTTCTTTGTACTCTCTCCAAACGGTGTCAGTTACAGGTATAAATCGGAGACCATACAGGAGATGCATATTCCAGCTGTGATCTTACAAGAGAGCAGTAAAGTAGCTTAATTGACTCAATGTTTTGAAAAGTCCTTGTGTTACGTATTACAAAACCCAGAATTTGCATGGCCTTATTGGAAATTGTTTCACAGTGACGATCAAATGTAAGTTTCCGGTCAAAAATAACACCAAGGTCTTTGATAAATGGTACTAATGCAATTTCATTATTGTTAATTAAATACGATGTAGATATTGTAATTCTTTCAATCTAGACCCTCCCCCCCCCCTTGGTGAGTTAAATTTGGGCCACTTCGTAATTCTTTTCAAGTAGACGTGAGATTTTGCTGGACCCCACCCCACCCCCTTTTTGAGCTCACATAATTAATGTATGCCTCCCTAGGGGATGCTGAGTGGAGGGCCTTTTTAGGAAAGCAAAGATAGGAAGTAATGAAAAGGAAAAAGTTATGAAGGGTGGGTAGGATTCTGGGGGTTGGAGTGTCCATAAGTGACGGATATATGAATTTATCGATTTATTTCTCCTACTGCGGTGAGTGCGATATTCCGAAAGTTCTGTTGGAGAAGTCAAAAAGTCTTCCTCGACCAGTTTCTCCCGATCTGGCCTGCCAAGCGGTTGGTCGGCAGACGCTTCTGCCGCCACGATCCGGACCCCATGAACCCGGTCACCCTTGCTAAGTCACCAAACGTAGCGAAACACTTGGGGTGACCTATGGCAGAGGTGTTGATTATTTATTTATTTATTTAATTTCAACGGTATACATATACCATAAGAACTGATTACATGTCACAACATGAAAAATAATAATACAGAAATAATTAAAAAAAAAAGTTTAACAGATGATTGTGGCATTTGAATTATAAATGACACCAGATAGACAATTACATACAAAAATCTATAGTACAAAATAATAGAATTAATATTGACTGAAAAGGTTTGATAGCATAGCCCTCTTGTACCTACCTTCCGTGCAGTTAAATAGATCTGCAACATCTGCATATCTATTAGTAACATCATGTAACCTAGGTAAAATGGAGTGTTTAGTATACTCAGTCTTATTATTGTTACATTTAAAAAGGATTTTAGATCGAGTGGTTCTCGTGGGAATATGAAATTCAATGAGCTTAGTTAAATTAGGACTGTCTATGCTACCATTTACAATTTTGAACATAAATATTAAGTTGGATATAATTCTTCGATCTGAGAGTTTTAATAAATTTAGTTCTTTCATCAAGTAATTGTAGTTTATGTTTTCAATGGGAATACAGAGTTTAAAATTAATGTCTTAGAAATTTATGTTGAATTTTTTCGATTGAATCTGAATGTATTTTAAAATGGGGGGACCAGATCGAGGAGTTATATTCGACTTGACTACGTACTAAGGATGTATACAAAATTTTTAGTGTTGAAATATTCCTAAACCTGATATTGTTATCCAATAAATGATTTCAGGGGTGGTGGTTACCATACCCAGCGCCCAAATTTGCAAACTTCGTTGCTCGAAGGCACTAAGTTGATCACTTGACTCTTTTAAAAATGTCGCGTGCCCAGGCCTATACACTAGTCGGCCTTGGTAGTGTTCAGGTGTACTGATTATTTTAATTGTTCTAAGATCAATTGAGCAATTATACGCATACATTTTTTTATTACAGATTTAAGCCATCACTAAAAACATTCCTTCTGAACAGGTCTCATTACACATTAAGTGAATACCTCACATAGGTACAACTGTTTTTATATTTATGTTTATATAATAAATTAAAACAAATTCACTTTGTATTACACCACTTTTATATTTATACAGGGTTTTCCAATAAGAGGTGTTATTTTGATAATCAAAGAAAAATGCCAATTTTTTAATTAAAAATGATCAGATGTTTATTTCATTATAAAGAGGAAGGTATGCCGTTAATAGTGGAAAATAACATCAGGCAAATGACCGCCACGACCACGCTTACAGGACCATATCCTTTTCATGAAATTTTCCATAACCAAATCGCAAAGTGGCTGCCCTATGTCCTCGATAGCCTCACGAATTCCATATTTGAGGTCTTGAATCGACGCAGGGTTGTTGGCGTAGACCTTCTCTTTCACGTGGCCCCAAAGGAAGAAGTCGCAAGGTGTTAAATCACAAGATCTCGGTGGCCAATTGTGATCACCTCTTCAAGAGATAACACGGTCCGGAAAATTTTCCCATAAAAGATCAATGGTTTCGTTGCTTGTGTGGCACGTAGCGCCGTCTTGTTGATGGTAAACGTTGTCCAAATCAATACCATCCAATTCCGGCCATAAAAAATCATTAATCATCTCTCGATAGCGCAATCCATTCACCGTAACTGTTGCTCCAGCCTCATTTTCATAGTGAATTTTAATAATTTCAATGCTTTGTTAAAGCGTGTATCGTTCCATTTTTATTAATGGCGTAGTTTCTACTTGTCAAATGTCAAAAAAATGACAGTTTCAAAAGTGACATCTACCGAAATAGCGGGCTATTCAAAATAACACCTCTTATTGGAAAACCCTATATTTCATTTGTGTTCTTTTTTGTATAACATGTTAGGTTAACTGGAAGAAATAGGATATAGGTACCTATTAGTTATACCTTTTGTACTAAATGAAAATTTTGTACAATAAATGATTTTGATTTTTATTACGTTAGCTCCACACAGGAGGCCCTGATGATAAAATCCCTCAGTGCCCGTGTCATCATAGGAGATGCTGAGTGAAGGGTTTTTTAGGGAATGGAAGGAGCGTAAGTTCTGGGAAGGAAAAGGTATGAGGTAGGAATGTGGGCGTTAATATATTATCCAGGAGTGACGGACGTATGAACCCATCCCTCCCACTGTTGTGCAAGGCGATGGGTCGAGTCCTGCCGGATGGGCCAAATGATTTTCTGAAGCCAAACCAGTCTCTCTAGATCTGGCCCGCCACGCGGTAGGCGGGCAAACGCTTTTGCCGAGAAGACCTAGACAAAACTCAACCCCCATGAACCCGGGCACCCCTGCTAAGTCAACCACTCGTGGTGACCTACGACAGGGGTTTGGATTATATAATAAATCAGGGTTTCCCAAACTGTGTTCCGCGGAACCCTAGGGTTCCGCCGAACCTGTACAGGGGTTCCGCGACAATTTGTCGGAAGAATTTAATTTAATAAAACATACACATATTCATATTTCAACACTAGTGATATTATTCCCATTATTTGTATAAATATTTCACAATAGTTCTTAAGTAGGTAGGTACTAGACCGTTCCAGATAGAGAGACTAAGCTTTACGTAAGTGGAAAAAGGTGCTTATGGTTTAATCGCAGTAATCCTTCATTTTACATACCTACTAATCAAAATCTCCGAAATTTATTACTGTGCTGTATACGATGTGTACTAGTGCAGGAACAGGCTCGACGCACCGTGTGTAATTTCTGAATCTAGCTCCACTTTATTCATTATTCAGCACTTTTATCATTTGTAAACAAGATATCATACTTACAGCATTGCAAAATACGTCATTTTGAAGGTAATTAAACAAGGAATAGTTTACAAAAATCATATAATTAAAAAAAAAATTATACGTAGAGACGCTTCAATTTAAATTCTGTACGAATTAATACATGTTGGAATGCGTTGATGTCTCTTCATTAATAATTCGTACGTCTACTTCATTAACATTTGTAAATAAGATATCATACTTATTAGTTTGTTTTTTATGTTATTTTGAAGATAATCAAACTCAAAAGTATTTAAAAAAATAATACATACTTAGACATCAATTTTAAAACTTTACGAAGAATAAGAAGTGGTGGAATATTTTGATGTCTTCTCATTAATAATTAATCCCTCAACTCCATTATCAAATGCATAATACACATTATTTACAGCTTTGCATCTTACATACTTTTGAAGGTAATTAAATGAGGAAGTAATTAAACGAAAAAAATGTAATTAAAAAGTACCTAGGTAGGCACCACTTAATACTGTACTAAATAATACAATGTTTGAATATTTTGTTATTTTTTTAAATAACTCACTCTACTCCATAATCATTTTTCTTACGAAGTTCATCAATCAGATTCGTATACATCACTTTCTTCTGATAAAATAGTCTCTGGAGCTGATGTCAAAGGAGCGGATGGAGCGATTGGAGAAGGCCCAAACATCCGGTAAGAATTTCGTACCTTTTCTATTCGGTAAGTTCCGCAAACTGGATATGAGTGGATCTGATAAGATAAGCAATATATGCAACAAGTCGGTATTCGTTGCAATCCGGGAAGTCTTCCTTGTATATAACTCCCTGAACCGTCTATTGTCTTTATTCCTGGCTTCTTGTGCTTCTTCTGATAGTTGTCCAATGGGCAGTATAGAAGTGGCAATAATATCCTTCCCGTGTACCAAAATCTTATGTACACTTGCCGGCATATAATACCAGGGGTACAAATCGATATAAAGTTTTAGCGTTCTCTAGTTACTACTAGAAGGTATTGAACCATAAACACTTTCACTCAAATAAATATGTCTGTCGAGCCAAACGGAATTGGTATTAAGAAATTTTTTAACATTTCTGCAACTTTTCTTCCAACGTATCCCAATTGCACAGGTCACTTTACTAATTGAATATTTAAGTGATTTTAAATTATCAGCAGCTAAATCCACAAAACCAAAATGTTGAATAACATGACGTAATATAATGTTTGTTCGGTCTTCCTTTGGATTTCGTAACCAAATATCTAAAATCGTCCGGTTGGAAATTGACGGCTGCCTCCCTGAAATATGAAAAAATTCTAAAAAGGCGCAAAAAGATGCAAAAAAAATTTATCCCATTGATATTGAGAATAAGTTAACCTTACGATTGCATTATTTTATCTACGCGGAAACACACTAAACCTAACTTTAAGGTCATGTAATCTTTTGAAACCATATAAATGAATAAATATTGTTCTTAGTTTTTTTTTAATTAAATCTGACATCAAATCTAGCAAATAAAAATGATCAAACACTAGGAAAAAATTTAATCCATACCTTGATTTATCGTCTCCATTTCAAAGAATAATAATAAATGTTTACACAAACTAATCACAACCATTCAACGCGAACGCTCAAAACAGACTGATTACTGTAGTGCAGCGCCCCTGCACGAATACAATAGACTTTACCTGCCCCCAAACCTACCCCACATGTCACAAAAATAAAAATAACGGGCAGTTTTATCTACCTGGGATATTTAACAATGCAATTCTGAAAATTTCAAAACGATTTGAAATAACCCATTTTTGCATTAAAGTGGAGCTAGAATGGGTTTTTACACATAGTGCGACGCCATACCAGATATTAGAATTCAACTTACCAAAAAAAATATATATATAAGAAGATATGCAATTCAAGGACTCAAAATCAATGTCGTTAATTGTTTTATTTATTCCATTTTTTGCTGCATATTAACTTTTTTTTTATAATCCATTTTTTTGTTGTTTATTTTTCATTTTTTTATTGTTTACATTCCATTTTTTGTTGTTTATATTCCATTTTTTGTTTTTTATATTCCATTTTTTGTTGTTTATTTTCCATTTTTTTATTGTTTATATTCCATTTTTTGTTGTTTATTTTCCATTTTTTGTTGTTGTTTATATTCCATTTTTTTGTTTATATTCAATTTTTTTATACGTATATTATTGATATACTTAATAAATATTGCGTAATAACTTTAAAAATATATATTATTAGGAATTAACCAATCTAAAAAATGAGCCAGGTGTTCCGTTAAAATTTATAGATTTGCAAAGTGTTCCATTGCAGAAAAAGTTTGGGAAACCCTGTAATAAATAGTTCCGGGGCGGCGGTACCTATACCCGCGTAAGAGAGACAGATCGTTTGCTTAATGTGCTAGAACCAAAATACATTAAGTCAGTGATGACGTTGGTTTCCATTCACATCTATGTGGAAGGCATTTTTATTACACTGATGTAGGCCAAATAGCACGAATAGATAGGAAAGAGAAAGAAAAACTAACCTTGAGATAAGTAACCAGTTGTAAACAGCGGACTTTAAGAAACAAACACACACACATACCCACACGTACACACCCTCACACATTTTCCTAATGTTTTTTTTTTTTATATAATAACAACTTTAAGAGTCACAACAGAATAATAAAATATTGTTGGCCTCAGTGGTCGAGGGGTAAGGGTCGCGAATTTAAATCCCGGAGTGCGCAAATACATATTATTTGATTGATTGTGTTTTCACAATTTAATAATTTAAAATAATATAAGGTGTATTTGCGGCACGTTTAAGACTGGAAGATAATCTCAGTATCACCCTGGTATAAGTTCACCGTTCAGAATTGAAACGTTGCTTGAAATGGCTTTAGCCATGTTTGGTGACCAGATCTGAATATTATTATACTATTCAGCCTCACAACATGCCCCAATTGGGGATGACATAGTCTCACTGGCTCCAGACGGGAGCAGTTGGGACTATTGTGCGGTATTCACATTAAAAAAACATGGTTTAATACATTTCAAGCTAAGTTTTAATTAATTAAATGTGAAATAAACCATGAACAAAAATACTAAATTTGATTGCGTGTAACTCAGGTTCAATGAACTCTAGAACTCGAATTTGCTGTGTGTTGAAGTAATTGCAAAGTATTGCTGTTCAATAAGTTATTATAAAAGAGAGTTATTCTATTAAAAAAATTAGTGTGTGTAATTGACACGCGATAGAAGTGAAACTAGAATGTCGCTGGATGTCGTTTTCTTTTGCCTGTTTATTTTAAAGTAGTTTGAAGATTGGATATTGATTTACAAAAATAAAAATGTTATTTTATTTTTTGGATTTCATAGGATTCGAACCTCCGTCCGCTGATTTGCGACGCGCTATACCGCTGCGCTATGGGACGCGCTCGGCGAGGTGCAAATTTACGCATTATATTCCGACGACCCTCAAAAACCAAAGCGGCCAATGAGCGCAGACCTATCATTGTTTCCGTTTTATATCCCAACCATCAGGAGCCTTGTGCGCAGTTTGATGCTTCGCAGGTGCCGTAGTCATTGATATATATAAATAGATGAGACAATAAGCGAATAAATTGGTTCGACGGATTTGAAGGTAGTACCTCCAATTCTCTATTTCACGCATTTAGTGGACATTTTTGTGTTGGTCATTTGAAATACATCTGGCAAGCGTATATGTAAAAGGCGTTCGTGCAATGTATGGAACGGACTATTCAGACTGTTGAACGTTCGAGTCCTTACTACGCTGTGCCCTCAGTCTAAGGACACCTGCATTCTTGTAAATTTTTGCAGGTATATTTACATGGCGGCTCGCGCTCGGTGTGGAGTCTATTGTAAGTCCCGTAAATGTTTCAATACCCGGCTTCAGAGCTCAGTTCAACTCGTTCCAGAACTCGCGACCGCGAATGGCGCGATGTCATACTCGTAATTGAAACTTTGAATGCAATATTTTCCATCGCATTTTTTTTCTTTTATAGTAATTAAGGTGAATATAAAGATTTTTCTAAAAATATTTGTATTAAGCGTAACCAGTGATTTCGAAAGTTTATCAAAAATAGGCGCTGCAACAGTAAAAAATAACTAGGTAGGTTGATTAATATAATTGATGAACTTTGATGTCGTTGTATGCGGCCCTCTACTTAAAAAGTCTGTAAACCCCTGCTTTGCAATTGCATTCGTGCCCTTCATACCACATGTTTCAGTTCGGTAGATAACGGGAAGTGTCGAACTACCCCTCCCGTATGCCTCCGCAAGCCTGAATGATGAACACGAATCTCGAAAATATTTGTAAGGCATGGCGCCTCTATTGTATATCTCTATGGCCGTAGTGCGTCATTTCCGTTTCATCCGAATTTCAAATCACTCTAACGGGGCTGAAGAAGTATCACCTCAAAAATTGAATACTTCCATATCACCGACACACGATTTATGTAAATGGCATAATTTTATAAGTTATGGACTATTATATTTATCGAGCGGTGAGGAATGTCGATATGATTGATTGATAATTGTAATCAATATAAAATAGTCCGATAAGGGATTTTTAAAATTTTACGCCAGGACATTTTGTTATTAGCGGTTAATTCCATGAGCGACACGACTCCGGCAAACAAATTCTATTTAAAATTTGCATCTTTGCGTATGGCACCATGCTGATGTAAGTGGGGAACTTTATCAAAAAATCAACCCGCCTAAAAATATTTTATGTTCATAAAATTAACTGCCGTAGTTATCATTTTAACCCTTAACCGGAATCGCTATTTCGGTCAACGTTACTGGAATCGCGGGTCCAAATAGACCCGCTAATTAAAATAATGTTTTTTTTGTAATATAGACGTTATTAACCATTAAATGGGTTATAGATGTATTGAAACTAGTTGTTTGTAGTATGTAAGGTAGTTTTATTAATCAACATTTTTAAATTATACATCTTTTTGGCTTATCTTCTAAGGAACAAAGTTTAGCACAAGTTTTTATCAGTCTCTTTTTTGACATGTAAAATTATAATAACAAAAAAAAAACTAATCAAAGTACAGGGTTTTACGTCTCTTCCCATTAACAAAAACAATCATTCTTTATGAGATCATTCAAAAACAAAAAAAAATGGTGATATATGAAAAAATTAAAAAAATCTCAGTCTTTTTATCATTTTATGTAAGGCACTTGCTACACAATATCCTTTTTTGTACGTGAATCTTACATATATAGTTGCAGCATTTTTCACATTTCTGTGATTGTTTATTGTCAGTCTTAGGACCACATAAATAACATCTTCCTCTTTTTGTTATTATTGATGCCTTATTCGTTATTGGATGCCTTCCACAAAACAAATCCATTTGCACTTGCAATATTCAAAATCGCTGCAAAAATTACGCATGGTGATCGCTGGGTTCTTCTGGAAACTGAATAATTAGCGCATTTTTGATCTAGTGCATCAACACCTCCTTTTGTACTTTTGTAAAATAGAATTATTTCCGGTTTTCCACTGTTTTCATCAATAATAAAAGTTACGTACTTGGAATCGTGGGTCCAATCAGACCCTCGATAGTTCATTACCTCCACTTCCAGTAAATTGTAAGCACCACGCGTCTGGCGCCCGCCGCGACTCGCGACGTAATGAGATTAGATTGGAGCGCCAAAGTGTAACTGCGCGCGTTTAAAAAATAAACGGTTTTTTTGTTTTTGTCGGGTCCAAATGGACCCTCGATTCCGGTTAAGGGTTAAAGATCGCGGTCTCTCAATAATAGTAAAAGGCATATATATAGTAGGTACTCACGTAGACAATACGTATTTGGTTTTTCAAAGAAAAACGAAAAGCGTTGCTCTATTAACACCATAGACAATCCTTGTATTGCTAGGCTTGCGATCTCTGTATGGATTATTTATTTTTTTATTAACGGACTTGCGTACAATTTGCAATTAAAAAAAGTGTACATTATAAAATTAAAGGACGATAAATGAAAAGAAAGACAAAATCAGAGATAAACGTAAGAAAATAGAAGTGACAAGTCAAGTTTTAGCTAGTTATCAAAATACATAGTTTTAAAATATCGTCAATAGGGAACTTCAGTCCAATTTTTTTTAATTTTTTTTTATGAATAATGACCTTCT
The DNA here is from genome assembly GCA_917880885.1 of Limnephilus marmoratus. NCBI lineage: Eukaryota > Metazoa > Arthropoda > Insecta > Trichoptera > Limnephilidae > Limnephilus > Limnephilus marmoratus. The sequence continues at coordinate 28,553,940 of OU862930.1, read as the reverse complement.
TACTTAAATAACTGCGTTTTTGTTTTTATTTTTAGAGTTTGTTTTAATAGTTAAAATAATTGTCAAAGTTTTAATTTTTCGAGACCCCCCGGAAATATGGTAAATCGTGTGACGTCACCACTCCCGAAAAATTAGTATGGGATTGGGCAATCAGCTGATCTACTGCCGCCATTTTGAAATCCGTTGTTCCGTTGTTCGAAGTATTCTTCCTAGAAGAAGCACTACTTTTTTCATTCATTATTTTTTTTGTGCAGTAGTTTTTCAATATTTTAAATAATAGAGATAAACTAATAGAGATACCTCTATTTTTGATACTGAATTATTTAGGCTTAAATATTTTTTCAATAAACACTACAACTAAATCTCTATAAACAGTACGAAATAAAGAATAACATGAAATGTTGTTAATACTGATGGCTTGTGCCATACCTACATGTCAATAGATTTCAATACAATGTGATACAATGACTGGTGACGCGTGACGTCAGCACTAACCATTCAATCGTACCAAATTTTACTCTGTATTTTAACGAGACGTTAAAAAATGCACTTTTTAATATTTTTTACGAATACTACGTGTAATATTATAAAAAAAAAACTTATATATTCAGAATCAGCGTTTATTGGTCTGTATGAACATATTTTTTTAAAGTCATAATATTTTTTACTGGAGTTCCTTATTGTCTAAAATGTGGGGAAGCAGTTCATTATTTCCGAGTCTACGGGAAGGTATATTGAAAGGGATTAGATGTAGTAATCTATGTAGATGAATCAATAATATAATTGATAATTTTGAAGAAATATCCGAGATAATTTTTTTTTCGACGGTCTTCAAAGGATTATTTTTCCAATCCGCGCTAAGTTCCGCTTTCAAAACAAGCCGAGCTTAAAATCATATGATATACTGGACCTATGTTTAATAATCTGTGAGTGAAATAACATACTAATAACATTATCGTCAATCTACTATATAATAAGCCATGTTCCTCAAGTTTCTGGTAATTGTTTGGTTTCGATTACCTCCTTGCTATAGTTTTATGTGCACTCTGTTATTATTATTTCTAAACGTAAACTGCCTCCTAATCTACATATATTATATTTTAGTTTTAATGATTCTTGTTGAATGGCATCATTATGGTTCATCATTATATATTGTCCTGTGCCAAAACAGCACTTACTATTGTTGTTAAGAGGGCATTACCAGAGAAAACCAGAAATATGTCATTTTCAAATCAGATTTTAGACGTATTGACTCTTTTCCACAAAAAAATTATAAATGGACGTCGAAAGATTGTTCTTTTATCTAGCATTCGCATGTAATAAATTTTGAGATATTTTTTTAATTTTTAGTATAATAAGGTTATTCCATAGGTCGTTGGCAGATTTGTTAAATTTTCAAAAAAGATTTTGTATTATACCACACCCATTTCAAATAATGTAATCATGCAGTGAAATAAATCAATACATTATCTAGCAAACGCATGTTTTAGAATTTTCATTTTAGTTTCAATAAAATCATTAAAAAATATGTACGTACATGTGTTTCTTGATGAAAATTGGTCCATTTGTGTATTTATTTGCGCACTTAAAAACTAATATATTTCAGATTTTTTAACATTCTTAATAAATTTAGACATTATTGAAAAATGATAAATACTTATAATCAAAAAATAATTACAAAAAGTACATTATTTTAATAGTTTTATCATCGCGCCTTTCAGCATTTTTGGATGAAGGTATAAATTAAAGCTAATTTGGATTGAAATAAATTCGATATTGAGTTATAATTTTAAAAAGCTGGTACGGAGAATAATTGATCTTTCTCATTGTAACCGCCCTGCACGATCGTAAGAACAACTTTCGACGAAATGTGGATTTTCGTCCGCTGGCTGTTAAACGCTCTTAATCAATTTGTGTAAGGACTCGTAAGGAACACTATGGGATTAATTTTAAGTTTATTATAATTAAGCGCACTTGAAGTGAAATATCACAAAACTGCGCTATATGTATAAATACTACGTTATTATTATCGTTGCTTTTGTAATTCAGCCCGACATGACGGGTCAACGAATCACCAAATCTCCCGAGGTCTTTGTGGGAATGCTCTGCGAATTTGGACCGGTAGAATGGGTATAAAAAATGTATCTGAGACCATTCAACAAGGTCCTAATATCATGACAATAATATTTATCTCGTTTTCTGAGATGGCAAAACCGCTTTCTTGACTATCCCAGCGTGTCATAAATATTGTATAAACACATTATCTGATGGGTGTTTCTGTATCTTTCACTACAGCGTAACGTAAAGTATTCTAGTCTAGAAAAAAAGTTTTTTTTTTCGTATTTCGATACTTTAGATATTCAAGAATATCTCCTTAAAAGGATTTTTCGAAATTCGAATTATTTTAAAAGTTATAGCCATTTTAGTGTCGTGGCAATTCGACCGGTTCATATGAATCTAGCTAGAATCTAAATAGAAACGCGTTTTTCTCGAAACTACATTTTTCGTAACGTTTGTCACGAAATCTCAAGTTCTTATTGACCGATTTTCTTGAAATTTGGCATATATTTTCTTTATACATACATCCCTCTATGGTTAGTCCGGTCAAAATAGACATTCAAGGTTACAATAATTCGCGTAGAGCTGAAAATTGGTACGAATGTTGGGAACACCAAAATCACCAAATGTAGTGAACTACTTGGGGTGACGTATGGCAGAGGTGTTGAATAAAGGTTCCCGGGGCGGTGGTAACTAGACGTGGGCAAAATTGAATGACCGAATTAAATGAATAAATTCAATCTTGTGACACACTCAATCTAATTCTCAATTTCAAAAGGAATTGATTCTTCATTCCTTATCTTTGGCCTTGCATCCTACGATTTTTAACGACACCATACATTTTTAATTTCCATTTATTTTACTGTTAAATTATTTCAATGAATAATGTGTTCTGTAAACGATTTAAATATTATATTGTTTCATAGGTATTTAAATATTATTGAACGGGCCGCGCGCCGCGAAGTTTTCGACGGACGGTATTGTGAACGACTCGCCTATTACGATTGTATTCCGCTACCGCCGCGCCGCTATTCTAAAAACACCCGAACATCATAAGTCCATGTCCCAAAATGGCCAAAACGCGGCCGCGATTCATCCGGGTTGCCCGAGCATCTCTTTCACGCAGGGAATTAATCATTTATCCTAAACAATAGTCCTGACATTGTCCTAAGGTCCCCGCCGTCCCAGGTCCGTGTTCAATGTCCGCGTCCCAGGTACCTAGTCTGTCGAAATCGAGATTGTCCGATTCCGACAGACAGAGGAATTAAAACAAAAGTCTTTTTCACTTGTGACGTCATGGTCTTTTGTAATTCTTAGACCTAAAAATGACGTCAGGCGTCATCGTCACGTCAATGTCACGATATGTCCCAAACGCATCCCAGTCCTAGGTCCGCAGCTCGCGAGTAAATCAAGTCACTGCTAGGTAAGACACAAAACATTAATCAAAAGTTACTAATTCATTCGTCAATGCCAGCCCTTAATCCGTCCGCGCGGTTCATTTATTTCCCCGCGCGCCAAGCCGTCAATTTCATTACATAGTTAGTTGAAAACTTTCGACTTTGAATCTGAACATCAGCTAGAAAAGTGAGAAGCGATGCTTATCGGTTTTTTGGTACGTACGAAAGATATTGTACCTACCTACTTTTAAACGTAGATCTTGGGTCGATATAATATCTATGTAAATTTGCAGATATTATAAGGCCAATTAGCTGTAGTTAGCTGTCATAAAATACTCATCTTAATGTTAAAATGATGTTTATATTAGATCACGTAAAATGGAACGAAATTATAAGTTTAATAAATAAAATAAAATCAATAAAATTTTAAGGGTGAAACGAAAATTTGTATAATTTTAAGATATAATTGCTAACAATAAATATATTTTACATACGAAAAATTACGACACTAAAAAAAGACAAACAATATAGGATTTAGCATGCGAGATAATGAGATAGAATATTCGGTCTCCTCTTTGTGTGGTGTTTCGTAGCCTATTGGTCTCCTCTTTGTGCGGTGCTTCGTAGCCTTCCCACTCATTGTGATTTTGAAAACCGATGAAACGAAAAAGCGACACTAAAAAGAGTCGGTTTTAGCGTGCGAGATAATGAGATAGAATAATCGGTCTCCTCTTTGTGCGGTGTTCCGTAGCCTATTGGTCTCCTCTTTGTGCGGTGCTTCGTAGCCTCCCCACTCATTGTGATTTGAAAACCGATGAAACGAAAAAGCGACACTAAAAAGAGTCAAACACATTAATCTATAGGTTTTAGCCTGCGAGATAATGAGATAGAATAATCGGTCTCCTCTTTGTGCGATGCTTGGTAGCCTATCAGTCTCCTCTTTTGCGGTACTCCGTGGCCTCCCGGTCTCGTGTGCGGTGTTAGCCTCCCCATTCATTTAATTTTCAATATTTTTTTTTTTTTTTTTTTTTTTTTTTTTTTTTTTTTTTTTTTTTTTTTTTTTTTTTTTTTTTGAATTTAATTGAACTAAAGGAATGAATAAAAGGAATCAATTCAAAAGGCCATGGGAATCAGACTGAATCGATTCACTCCTGGGAATCATTCTGCCCACGTCTAGTGGTAACCATTCCCGCCTCCCAAATTGTAAAGTATTAGATACATTTATATAGCAAAAATAACATAGTAATATATGTACTAACTAAACATATTTAAAAATGTGTACAAGTGCTATTATATCTAAGTACAGTCTGTCAAATAAGAGTAGAAAACCTAGGAGGGCGCCACTGTTGATCAAATGGCAATACTAAACACATAACTTATGGTGTTAAAGTAAAGCTGTGTAACCTACATTTTTGTAAAAAATAAAAAACACATAAAAGTAGGAAAAATATTTTTTATTGCAATTTTGATACCTACCGATCTCAAAATTAGAATTGATATAGTTATATTATACCTTTGCAATTTTTGTTAACACAATGAGGAATAACGATATTATTGTAAAATAAAAAGCATAGTTGGAAATTGCTCACATTTATTTAATACTAGCTCAAGTACCTAGCGTTGTCCGGTAGATCATGTCTCTAATTTTAGATCTGAATATATTTAACTTATTCAGACCTAAAAGTAGTGTAACTACTCCCCATTAGTGATTCTTGCTTTTTACCTACTGTTAAATTAAAATTTATGTTATATTAAATGAAAGCAAATCACATTATAAAAAACCATTTAATCAAATTTATAAGAAACCTTAACAACAGTGCTTCTTCGAATTATTTTTTTCTCTTTAAGAACAAAAAAGGCTTTTTAACTGTAACTTACAGTGTTTTACACATTCAGTGTCATTGCGATTTGAAAGAATATTTGACAGTTAAATTGGTGTTGCCAGCCTACAAATTTAGTAGTTCAATTTTTAATATTTTCTATTCTTAATTGACAGACTCTAGATTAATATTAGTTCATAGCTAGGCAGATTGCCCGTACTAAGGAACCAAAGGCTGGTGAAAATTCTAAAAATTTATTCTGTAAAAAATATATATATATTTTTTAAATTAGATATTTACTAAGTTTTTACGAAATGTGCCATTATTAGGTAATCGTGTAAAATTTTAAGTGACTTTATTTAATAGTTTTTCGGACTCACCTCTACCCAAGCCAACCAACATTTAGATATTGTTGAACCGATGTAGGCCATTTTGCATGTTTTAATATTTAATTCTGGGGGGATTTTATTATATAATTTCGGTCGTAGATATGAACATGTCTTTTGATAGTTTGGCGTATTGCTCCCTGGGACCACGAGATTCTTTCTGGTGTGACTTCTTGTAATATATTTGTGATCAATTTTATTAAGATTTTCTAGATTTTTGTGTAAACCGATGATTACCCTTTTTATGTAGTTTTGACGAACATCAAGTACATTACATATTTTGTAGAGCTGATATTTTTTTTGTATTGTGAATTAACTTCCACCCCCAGTCTTCCTGGTCCAGTTGATTACCAAGCCACACTTGAATTTGATAATATACCCGAAATAGACGTTGATTAGCAGAAGCAGAGGTTGGGGAAGACAAGCTAATTGCACCAGTGTTCTGTTCCATTAGATAATTATCAATCAAAATAATAGTTTTCCCCAATTACTCATTCATACCGCTTTCATCATTTCCAAGGGTACTATTTTTTTATGTAATACAATATTATTTAATTAAAAAGGACCACAATAGATCGTGGAATAGGCCTACCGGGAAAACCACGTTAAAAAATCGCTCCAAGTCCACTACCTCACAGGTGGCGTGGACACGTGTGCATATTATGAAAACACACCACTTTTTGAATCGCTGTGTCTCAGAAATGGTGACTCTTGGGAAAAAAAGTGTAATAACAATTTTCATAGATAATTGCATGACCTACAATGTTTGTCTGACTTATTTTATGATAAAACTTTCTATATGGCCGAAAAATGCAAAAAAATGCAAAAAACCCATATTTCCGAACTTTGACCTTGAATAAAAGTTTTTGCAGACGAGGGATCGAGGGGGACTTTTCACATTTAATTTATAATGGTGTTCCCAACATTTGTACCAATTTTCAGCTCTATGCGAATTATTGCAACCTTACCCCTTTTTTGAGCTAACTTGACTGGACTAAAGAAGACGAAAACATTGCGTTACCTGGCATAATAGACGGCACGCCAGCAGGAAGCATGCTAAGTTTTCATGACTTGTATTTACACATTTCGGCATATTTCGAGTTTGCCAACTTCTGGCAACGTGCTTTAGTGACTGCCTTGGCCACCGATGCACTGCCGTAATTATCTGCCAATTAAACTCATAACAGTTTAATTGTTTTCCGGAGTACTTACATAATGAGAAAATTAATGCTCGTAGGTTTATATGTTACCATAGAATAAATAATAATGTGGACGTGTTTCATGATCCAAAAGTGTGACCAATCTTTCAGTAATGAGCTTTCAAAAAGAAGCAGAAGATGGTTTGGAAGGGAGATAGGTAAATACGAATGTTAGAGGGAGCGCGCTAAGGGAACGTACCCATACTACGTGACACTTTTAGGGGGGGGGGGGGGGTCTTCAAAAGGTCACGCTCCATACAAATGAGCGGCAGGTTGCTTAGGATTTTGGTCACCGGGGGGGGGGGGGGGTTAAAAATTGCAAAAAGTTGGTCACGTAGTTTGGGTACGTTCCCTAACCTTAAAAAACGATCGTAATTAAGCGAAAATTGTGGCAATCTATATATATAAAAATTAAAATATGTTTGTTTCTGGGTTTGTATGTATGGGGCGGTAACCGACGAGTTCATCGAAAATCAATTCATCGAAAACGAGTTCATCGAAACCGAGTTCATCGAAAACGAGTTCATCGAAAATCAATTCATCGAAAACCAATTCATCGAATGATCAATTCGTCGATTCGCCAATTCACCGAAAAAAAGGTTAGGTTAGGTTAGTCTCCTTGTCCAAAGTTTTATTATCATTTTTTTATGTATAAATTTATTGTCAACTTTTATTGACTAATGCTTTTTTAACTTCCCGGTCAGCTCGGCATTTCCCTCAAATATCTTCAAAATATTTTTTTTTGATTATTGGCGATCGATAAATTGATCATTCGATTAATTGGTTTTCGATGAATAGGTTTTCGATGAATTGGTTTTCGATGAACTCGTTTTCGATAAATTCGTTTTCGATAAATTCGTTTTCGATGAACTCGTTTTCGATTAATTTGCTTTCGATGAATTGATTTTCGATGAACTCGCCGTGAACCGTATGGGGCCTATGCGTTGCTAAACCATTCATCCGATTGCGATGAAACTTTGGGGATTTGATGTGCGCATGCCCTCGATGGTTTCTATATACAATAGTGAGCTCTGGGATCATGAAATTACGCGTTGCTAAACCGTTCATCCGATTGCGATGAAACTTTGGTGATTTGATGCTGGGGCGGTGGAGGAAGGGGGGTGGGGAGGCGGAGTGGGTACCCCACTTATACCATGCGAGCGAAGCCGCGGGGAAAACTAGTATGTAATAAAACAAGGCTCGTTTAAAATAGCGCAAAAATCTCTCGGCAAATATCTGAAGTAGCATCTTTAGATGCACTGTGAATTTTTTCATATTTATAACAATATGTTAGGGGGCATATATTAATTACGTGAGCAGTTTTTCTTCCAATCTAGATCCCCCCCCCCTGGCGAGATAAATTTGGGCCACAACGTATATTCTTTTCAAGTAACGTGAGATTTTGCTAGACCCCCCCTCCCTTTGAGCTCACGTAATTAATGTATGCCCCCTTAAATAACAGACAAATTCTGTTTTTAATAATTTTCTGTGCGTTCTTTGCGATTTTTTCTATCGGGGAATTTCATATAGTACAGATATTAAAAAAAAAAATCGAGTGCAGTTCACACGCTGTAGAAGTGAAACCTTCGCCCACACAATCTCAAACCAATAGGAGCCTTGAAAAGTGAGCTCATGATCAAAGTAACCAATGCGGTAAGGTTTCATTCTATCTCATTCTCTCGCAGGCTATGTCCTATAGATGTAAAGCCTTGTCTCTTTTTAGTGTCGTTTCCGTTTCATCGGATTTCTAATAACTTTTTAAAAATAAATTGAAAACTTAAAAGTGTTTGAGGGAATTATGTTATAAATCGGTAAAACATTGGAATTCGGGGTCTTAATTTCCATTACAAAAACTGTTTGTTTTTCATCATCATTATGAAATTTAAATAGGATGGCGACATACGATGCCAGGCAAGTGTAAGAGAGACAGTGCGCATGCTAAAAGGGCTGGAACCATTATTTTCCATTCAAGTCTACATGTAAGGCATTTCTATTAGGTATGTATGCAATCAGTGCAATGTAACGGCTGTGGATTATTAGATTTCCACGAAATGATTAAATTTGTTTATTATAAAAGGCAAGGAGACTAACGAGTAACGACTGTAATAAAATAACATAATAACAACATCATAATTGAAGCTCTACGTTCTTGGAGACAACTGCGCGCGCACTGTTTGGAAAATAATAATAAAATAAATTTGGACAACTTATATAGCGCTGTTTTTGCGAAAAATCGCCTCAAGAGCGCTGTACAAATTAGCATGGATTTTACATTAGAATTTACGAGGCTAGGTAACAACTCGTCTTGCAGCTATCAAGCGCATGGATTATTGGAATTCTTGTCCCCCAATAATACATTTACCTTATGTATTTAGTAATCTACTTAACATCCTTAGTCTAACTTAATCTAACTTACTCTACTTAATCTAACTTAACCTAACTTAATCTTACTCACACATACTCAAAACCTTAAAATTAAAATACACTGTAATAATGGTCACTGTGAACTGTTTATTATTATTCATTGTAAGTAACATATTTCTTCTCAGAATAAGTAAATGTACCACTGTGCGAATAGGTTTAACTTTAGAATAAAGATTGATTTATCCTATGGACATGTGAATATATCTGGACCTGCCCTAAGTGATAAAAGCGTATTATTTCCCCCTCCCCAAAATTGTTCCATAGAGCCGGCTCGGCTTACGAGAGCCTCGCTTGAATCTAAAAAATATGACGTCATCATTCTTGTCCTGACCAGCGCCGACGTCACATCATACATTTTACGAACAAAAGTGAGAGCTTGAGTGCTATACATTATACGCTAATATATGTGGACGTAGCGAATGTGGGCGTATCTCCAGTGAGCTCGTCGCTGGTTACAGGGGTAAGTAAATTATAAAACATTTGTAAAAGTGTCTTAACTCAATACGGCAACAAAATATTCCTCTGTGATAAGGGGCGAACTTTACTTTGCAGCATTTGGACTACGCAAATATGTTAATAACGTGGCGGCCAATTCGCGCTCCCATGTAAAAAGGTCTATTCATTCAAAAGCAGATTTTGCTTTTAAGGTCTAAATGGTGATATTATAATGCGAGATGCCTATGTACTGTCAGATTGATTTTTTAACGAATCACAGTCATCTTTCCCCTCTTCGCCCTCCATAGTTTGGTTTTACCCCTCATCTGTATCTTCTTGTCTATCCATTTGGATGTGTATGATTTATCCTAAGGAACGCCGCACTGTGGACGATTTGAAAAGAAGTCCCACGAACATTCCAAACCATCGTTTTGTAGCACTGTTGCATCTGTCAATCCCCAAATGATGATTTTATACATATTAACCACCCGGACCCACAAGTTTGTTTTCAAGCTAGGTTCCTTCAACATTACCAGACATAGTGGTGACAATGGCGTATGAGACGTACCTGACTTATTAAATGTTAAGTCTTATTTTTATTTGTATACTACACACTAGTTCCAATTGGCCGGAGCCAATAGGATTATGGCATCACCATTAAATGTTGATAAGTCTTATTTTTATTTGTATACTACACACTAGTTTCAATTGGCCGGAGCCAATAGGATTATGGCATCACCAATAATTGAAATATGTTACGAAGCTAAAGAGAATTAATAGGGGAACCAGATGGAAAAGGGAGGGTTGGTAAATACCTGGCTATTCAAATCGGGTTAAAACCATTATTTTTACTTTAGCTCCACACAGGTGGCCTTGAAAAAAAAATCATCTTTTGAGATGTTGTGTGGAGTGTCTTTTTAAGGAAAGGAAGGAGAGGTAGTTCTGGGAAGGTAAAGTGGATGAGGGGTGGGTAGGAATCTGCGTGTCAATGTGTCCAGGAGTGACGGACGTGTGAATCCATCCCTCCCACTGGGGTGCAAGGCGATGGGTCGAGAATCCTGCTGGAGAGGCCAAATGATCTCCCTCAACCAGCCCACCACGCAGTAGGCGGGCAGACGCATTCACCGCCAATACCCAGACAAACCTAACCCCTTGAACCCGGGAACCCTTCTAAGTGTATACACTCATATATATACAACTAGCTGACCCGGAGAACTTCGTAACGCCTCAGAATCAATAACTGTTGTGTTAACTTATTAGCTGAATTAAATTCAGTTTTTTATTAAGTTAAAAATTACACAGTGAAGCAATTATCGATGCGCAACTGTCCGTGTTTTGTTTTTGTCAGTATCTATAGATGGCGTTGTGTGTTTGTGGCGGATTTATATTTTTGTGATTTTCTTACTTTTCCACTTATTTACGGGAATTGCGTTTCATTTTATTTATACGTGTAAGGGAGATTTATTATATTATAATTATTGTATTTTTCCTTTGGAGGGGTGCAGACATACTTTCACCGTTTGTCTCATTTTCGACTATTGACATTTAGTGTGTAAGAAAGGAGGGCAGCATTAACAAAAGCAAAATTTTTGGAATTCGCTCACTAATTAATATTATATTTATCACAATATTGCTGCAACTCTTTCAAAAGACGAGAATTCGTACCATATTAAAATGTAAACCAATTAAAGTCCAGACTGCTGTCCAGAAACACGAAGTTATTAGTGTAACTAATGAAATAAAAAAACTTATCAGACCAGTACTTACGTACGCAGCTGAGACTTGGGTACTATCTAAGAGGAATGAGCGAGCACTAGACGTTTTTGAAAGAAAAATTTTGAGGCGCATCTTCGGACCGGTTCTAGAAAATGGATTTTGGCGCAGACGTTATAACAATGAGCTCTATACTTTGTTTAAGGAGCTAAACGTCGCAAAATTTATAAAATTGGGAAGACTTCGGTGGCTGGGTCATGTGTAGAGAATGACCGAGCATCAAGCACCAAAGTCCCCGCTGAACTCAAGACCAATAGGGCGAAGGAGCCTAGGAAGGCCAAGACTAAGATGGAGCGACAACGTCCTCAAAGACATATCTATCTTAGAGCTTCCAAACTGGAGAGAGCTGGCACAAAACCGAGATGAGTGGAGGAAGATTCTTGAGGAGGCCAAGACCCACCAGGGGTTGTAGAGCCAATAGTGATGATGATGATTAAAATGTAATAGGAAAAGAATTTTCTTCATAATTTTTTTTTCGTGAATTTTTCCGATGTTTCAATATAAGCTATTCTGCTATTCGGGCGGAAACAAATCAATCAAATCAAAGATCAAACAAATCGGTCCAGCCGTTCTTGAGTTTTTTTTTTTTATTTTTTATTTTTATTATTCATCTTTATTAGTTTTGAGTTACAATTTGTTTTATTCTATGCCTGTCTCACTAGGAGAACCTGTGTTGAGAGCAGGCGCTTAGCGTGAGCAGTTTATAATAATAACACATACAAAGTACAAATAATAACACAATATTACAAGTAACAGTTAATCATCAACGTAAAATTGAAAAAATAAATACTTATAAGTTAGTTTTGATAAAATCCTTAATCTATTTTGGCTGGTAATCCAGGACTTGGCGTCAGATTTATATTTAAGATACATTGTGTTTTGTCTAATTGCCAGTGGAAGTGTATTATATAGTTTTGTTGCAAAGTATCTAAAATTTCTATGGCCAAAGGTTGTTTTAGGGATAAGTAAGAGATTATGCCCTTCGGTTCTAGTATCGCGAGCAGTTTGGACATTTTCAAAGGTAGTTCTGTGTTTGAAGAGGTATGCTAATACGTTTTTGGCATAAATTTGCCTAATGTCCAAGACACAGATTCTCCTAAAGATTTCATCCGAACTGCTTGTGATCGGTAGTTTTAATATAAATGATGTAACTAACCCGACTGTGTTTTATGTATTAAGATAGCTGTAATCGGCTATTTTGTGTAGCAAATCACCGTGATTCTGTGCAAAAAATATTGTGCCTTTTGCATTATATTTAATAATAATGATTTATCCGAGGAAATAAAATATCATAACGCTCATGTATGTTGTACACGCAGTGATAATAACATTATAATCGGATAATTCAACACGCAAATAGTATTTATTTTATGATTCACTTGATGTTACCTACACGGGAGCACGCTATCGCAAACATGCTTGAACAAAGCACCTAAGCACATACTTATCTTGCAAAGGCTCGGCCACACGAGGCGATTTTGTCGCTGCGACAAAAACGAATTTGTAACTATGTATTTATATTATTAATGGGCTAGAGACTGTACGGTTGAAATTCAAGAAACCGGCTAAGTATGAACTCTGACGCCGCGCCATACGCAAAACCGTTTTCGTACGTGGAGTTTGTATACAAATGTACTTTTTATTTTATTTTTTTACGGTGAATACCGCACAAGAATCTCACTGCCCCGCGTCTGGAGCCAGTGAGACTAGGGCATCCCCAATTGGGGTATGTTGTGAGGCTGAAGGTAGTGGAGAGGGGAAGGAGGTGGGGAAGAGGAAGGTTGGGAAGTACCTGGCTATTCAGATCTGGTCACCAAACACGACTAAAGCCATTTTCAAGCAACGTTTCAATTCTGAATGGTGGTCTTACACCAGGGCGATACTGATAGTATCTTCCACTCTGGAACATGCCGCAAATATACTATATATTATTTTAAATGAATTAATTGTGAAATAACACAAATTAATCAAATAAAATTTATTTGCGCATGCCGGGTTCGAACCCGCGACCTCCGGATTGTGAGTCAAGAGTCTTATCCACTGGACTACGGAGGTCGGTACTTTTGTAATAGAACCGAATTAAAGCAATGTCAAAAGATGGCGCCACTTACGTTAACAGATTGCGTGATCAGCATCCCTTGGCAGGCGTAAGTGTAAGTACTTCGGATTTGTAATTATTATTGTAACTGGCAGTCGTGAATAATAATACCACGCGGCTATGTATTACATATGACGTTATTGCCTGTCGCGGTTACTTTGTCCCGGTGACTAGCTATCACTGGAACTCGGGAGGGGGGTTCGCAGGACGGGGGAAGGGGGGAGGGTGGAGTGGGGAGAGGGAAGGCGGAGGTGACGCAGTGGGAACGCGAGAGGGGAAGAGGACGCAGGAGAAGAAGGGGAAGGGGACGAATGGGAAAGGACACTCGGGGAGGAACAATTTCTTTATTAAATGGCATAGCAACGCATGACGGGACCAGCTAGTATTATATATTTTTAAAATTTAAAGCTTTATAAATTTTGTAAAACGTTTTTCAACTATATCTATCATTAGCGATAGGCACCATATTTAATTTTTTTGGACATTTGTTCAGCAACTTTCCGAAGTCTAAAACATTTGAAATTTTAGTAATATATCATCAGAGTTAATTCAAATATACCTGGACTGCTCGGACCGCGTTCCACTTATTGTACACGGTACAAGCCTTCTTCACTTCCGTCGTTAAGATTCCGACTTTATTTTAGAGATTGTGACGACTTACAAAAGACCCGTCTGGTCAAGGTTAGTAGTTTACTCAAATAGCGCGTAATTTAGTAACTAAATGTGTCCGAACACCAAAAATTTAGTAAATAAGTTTAATCAGTGATTTGGTAGAGTCGATTCATTTTGTTCTATATTTTCGGGCGCCCCCCACCATGTGTCTCTGCTTACTGGCTCAATCACTAAACAAGTCCGAACCCGTTGTTGTAGTAGAGTTCATTAGTGCCGCAGAAATGACATCTCGTTGGAGCGAAGTTTCTGCTCTAAAATTCTTTTATTTTTCTGCTATTAATTCATTTTCGTATCCATAGTTTCTTTAATTTCATCTCACTAATTTCTTCTTCCAGCTCTTCTAAAATATCCATTGCGAACAGCTTAATTAACCTGTTGTAGTTCATCTTCCAATGCGCCACTCACTAATGTACTAAAATGTATCTAAACGCTTTTCGGTCAGTCAAATGGCGAGTTACTCGCCACTCGACTGAACTACTAGCCTAGTCTGAACAAGCCTTAAGGGAAGCGCGATCACTCGCCGCGGCAAAGTAGCAGCGACAAAATCGCCCCTTGTGTCCGGGCCTTTACCTACATCATCATTACATTACATAGTATAAAATGAAGTCGCTCAAAATGAATGTGCGCATAGATCTTATAAAATACGCAACGAATTTTCATGCGGTTTTCACCAATAAAGATAGAGTGATTCAAGAGGAAGGTTTATAATTATGTATAATAGATGCTTATTATAGTAGAGAAAAGCCGAAAAAAATTATACTAGAGAAAGCTGTTCGAAAACTGAATATACCGGGACTGAGTGAATGGAATGCGGGAAGGGGGAGGGGAACTCGGGAGGGGGGTTCGCGGGACGGGGGAAGCGGGCGAGGGGAGCGACGAGAGGGAAGGCGGAGTAGGAACGCGAAAGGGGAATTGGACGCGGGAGAGGTAGGGGAGGCGGAAGGGAACGGGACGAATGGGAAAGGACACGCAAATTAGAAAAAATCTTTATTAAGTGGCATAGCAACGCATACCGGGAACTCGCTATAATAATATTAATGAAGCGACCGATCGATTTGATTTGTACGCAAATTAACAGATGGCGGTATGACTAAAAGGTTAGGTAACCATCTTGTAGATGGCGTTGTGTTTCGTTAGCCACAGCAACGCGTGACCGGGTCAGCTAGTAGGTAATAAAAATAAACAAATAATTCAAATAGCTTAGAGGAGGAACTAATTGGAGGTCATCTTTTTACATATGTAAAGTTTTTATTATGAATATGATTTTAATTTAATACACTCTGACGTTATTTTTGTTGGTTCCATGACAACTCAGAATCATGCAACTTCAACACCTCTTTAAAATTATGAAGTAACACCAACGCAACTTACATACAACAAACATAAATACTTTTAACTTTATTTATTTTTTATTTTGTGGAAACAAACACGATGAGGAGGAAATCCATACAACAACCTATAGTCCGCCTCGGATCAGGAATACCTAGTGAGGAGGACTGCGAACAAACTACTTCACTGTTGAATTTGGCTGCCACGTCTGGTCTGGAGCTCCAAAATACCTGAAAAATACCCTCGACTCTGTGCAGAAACGGGCGGTCCGTTTAATAGATTCTCCCATCTTAACAGACGGATTGCAATCTTTAGAGCACAGGCGTCGGGTGGGAATGCTATCCTTGTTCTACCGGTATTACAATGAAAATGTCATTGTCACTGATCCCTTCGGCACCGGTGCATAGTCGGGAAACACGCCAAACGCGTGCCCAACATTTGTACACGGTCGACATTTGTCACACGAGAACGGGTCGTTTCTTCGACTCGCTCTTGTGTTCAACAGCTCGGCTGTGGAATGATTTGCCGGCCTCCTTCTGTGTTTCCTCCTTCCTACAACATGGGTCTTTTCAAGACCAATGTTCATTCCTTGCTCTCCTCAAAAAGACCCTCCACACAGCATCCCAGATGTCATAGGTTCTGAGGAAAATTATTTTCCGCAGGGCCTCTCGTGTGGAGTTAATGTAAAAAAGGCAAGAAATATAATCTGATTCGTCAAAACTGTAAGTGCATGGCGTATCCAATTTTCAATTAGGGGGGCGGGTTTGGGTACCGCTTCTCGGGAAATATTTATCGGATAACCAACACCTCTGCTATAAGCCACCCAAGTGGTTCGCTGCGTTTGGTGACTTAGCAGGGGTGCCCGGTGCCGTGAGGTTTTTTCGGTACTTGACAGCGGATACATCTGCCCGCCAGCTGCGTGACTCCGTGCGTGACAGGATCGGGAGAGAATGGTTGAGGGAGTCCCTTTGACTTCTCTAGTCGTGCTCTCTCGGAAAATCGCTTTGCACAGTAGTGGGAGGGATGGATTCATACGTCTGTCACTCCTTTTTCAAAGCGATTTCGTATTTGTTGAGGGATCGTTATTGGATAACGGACGTTATCACCTGTCAGATTTGTGTCTTTTTTTTTTTACATATTTACTGTCACATAATTTAGTTTAGATCGATTTAAACATGAATTCCTGCAAGTACGCATGATTATTTATTTTAATGTATTTTGTCCATAGAAAACGCAAATAACAGCCATAAAAATCACACAAATCTGACGGGAGATAACATCCGTTATCCAATAACGATCTCACAAAAAATACGGAATTGCTAGGCTGGACACACTGACTCCCAGATTCCTACCCACCCCTCTTACCCTTTTCCTTTTCAGAACTATCTTTCCTTACTTTCTTTCCTAAAAAAACCCTCCACACTGTGTCCCAAAAGATCTTCTTCTTCCTTGCGCTGTCCCAACTCATTGCCTAGGTAGGCTGTTGGGGTCGGCTCTTCTCGTTCTCAGGTTATAATTTCTTCTGTTCTGGGTATCGCCTTCATCCAGGCCGTTTCTCTGAAGAATTTTGGAGCATTGAGTCATCCAGGAGTTCTTCGGTCTTCCTCTGGATGACCGTCGATGAAGCTCCACAGACATTGCCTGCCTCACTGTGTAGTCCGATGGCCTCCGTCATATGTGTCCATACCATCTCGTTGTTCCTCCAGCTTACTATTTATGTCTGTGACACCCAGGCTACCACGAATGCGTGAACTTTTGATCTTATCTTTTAGTGATACTCCTGCCGACCATCTAAGCATTCGCATTTCTGCTGTTTCGAGTTGCCTAGAGTAGGAGTAAGATGTGTGTAACTAATGTAAAAAAAAGTTACATTAATATTTTTGCACTAGTTTCAAAATCCAGAGAGGAAATTAGGTAATATGTTTGTATAGACAAAACCATAGACATATGAATATTAATAGACCAGAACATAATGTTGAGGGGAAGAAACCAACTACAGCGGGGCGCAGAGCGGGAAGATGAATTCGGTGATATGTGATTCGTCAATCACTCAATCTGAGAGTATATGGGCATCTCGCATTATAATATCACCAATTAGTTCTTAAAAGTAAACTCTGCTCTTTAATGAATAGACCTTTTTACATGGGAGCGCGAATTGCTCGCCGCGAAATGAACAAATTTACAAATTCCAAATACAGCAAAGTAAAGTTCGCCTATTTTCATAGTCCAATATTTTGTTGACGTATTTAGTTAAGACACTTTTACAAATGTTTCATAATTTACTTAACCCACAAAACAGCGACGAGCACACGCCATGTGTCTCGAGTGATAGTGTGTGTTATAAAAACGACCATATTATGTGATCTGAATAAGCTTATAATAAAGTAAAATAATGCTTGCCTATGGAATGTAATACGACAATTAGGTTTATTCTCTTTTTCACTTCTATTTTTACACGTTTTCAAAACACAAGCCACTATTTTTGCCGTGTTATTTCGTAAAATGCACCGATGAGTGCTCGACGCTGGCTCGCAGAAGAATGATGACGTCACATTTTTTAGATTCACGCGAAGCCATACTCGATCCCAGCCGGTTCCAATGGAACCGGTATGGGGAGGGGGAAATAATACGCTTTTATCGCTTAGGGCAGGTCTATTAATATTCATATGTCTATGGACAAAACGCAATTCAGTTTCATCATAAGATTAACAATTTTATTTTAATTCTACTCAACGGAAACTTAGGATATAATAAATTTATCCATTTTTTGAACTTCTTCTTTGTGATTTGAAACTCAATTGAGAAACGGAAACGAGCGTCACTAAAAAGAGACAAACATATAGCAGTGGTTCCCAACCTTTTTTTGATCAGGGACCACTATGATATTAACTAGTTCTCACAGGGACCACAAGGTACAATAATGATAAGTAAACTGCTAATCGCGTCCTTGCAATTACTATTATTTTGCAATTCAATGTAGACGTGGGCAAAATTGAATGAATGAATTAAATGAATAAATTCAATCTTGTAACACACTTGATCTGATTCTCATTTTCAAAAGGAATTAAATCTGAATTCCTTACTCTTGGCCTTGCATCTTACGATTTTTTAACAGCACCATATTTATTTTTATTTCTATTAATTTATTTTACAGTTAAATATTTCATGTTATATTGAGGTAAGAAAATAATAATGTACTCTATAAATGTTGTAGTGTTTCGTAGGAATAAAATTAAATATTATTCTGAATATTTGTTGCGCGGATAGGTACACCTACTACAAGCGATGCGCGCCGCGAAATTTCCTACCAATTGCGTATTGCGTGTCCCGCGCAGTAAATCTTATACCTACAAAAAACCCGTAGGCCAGAGTCCCCGTCCCCAGTCCAAGCGACAAAACCGCTAACAGACAAACAAGACCCAAGTAATTCTGAGCTCCGAGTATCGCGTCTGTTTCACAGTCGTCCCGCTGTTCGTCGTAGTCACGGAGGAATGAGGAATCATTCCTCCGTGGTCATAGTCCTACAATCCGCAACCCCAATCTCTGTTCCACTTATTCAAGGAATCAAAACATTTGTTTCTTATTCATTTGTGACGTCGTCGTCCCACACCTCGGGCCCCACGTAGCGAGTCGATCCGGCCGGACAGCTCAATTCCAATCTGTTGAAGATTTCGAGTCCTTATTAGGTCCGCGGAATGCAAGTTATTCAAGTCACAGCAAGACAAAAGACACTTATTAGTCAGAAGTTCCTAATTCATTTCTTGATGCCCGCAGAGAATCGGTTCGTCGTTAGACCCCGCGCGGCCAAGCCGTCATCTTAGGAGAAACTTCCCACTTCGGACTCGGACCCCGAACGTTAATAAAAACTAAAAAGCGAAAGTTAATCCTATATTTTTCTCCCTCACACGTGCGTAAATTATGCAATGCGTGTAGAAACAAAACGATGTTTATTTATATTATTGTTTTTTTTTTATGGTATCTGTTTACCGTAAACAAAACATCAGTCGCAGTCGAACCGTGATACTGATAAATGATAATCGAGTGATTTGTTCCTTTATTTTTGTAATAAATTATAATGGTGCGTGTCGCCAGACTTTTAATTAGTTTTTATTCGACGCATTCGTTTTAACTTCACCATTGAGGTAGGTGAATTTAAAATATATATTTGACCGGATCGGATATGTGAAAGCGCGATAATAGTATGTTTTTTTATGTGAATACCGCACAAGTCCCAACTGCTCCCGTCTGGAGCTAATGAGACTATGGCATCCCCAATTGGGATATTTTGCGAGATTGTAGTGGTAAGTTTAGATCACGTGAAGTGGAACCATTTTAAGTTTAATAAATAAATTAAAAAAATAGTAAAAATTAGGGGTTAACCACAAAAACTGTTTAATTTAATTTTTAATTCTTTAAGATTTAATTGCTAGCCTAATACAAATACATTTTTCTTGTCAAAAATTTGTCTTATTGGCAAAATAATATCTAAGTAGGTACACATTGAAATATTTCATTAACCCCGTCGCGCGTCGTTTTTAGTACCTACAATTTTTCAGAACGACATAATTCACCCTAAGAAGAGTGCTTTGCGTAGTGAAAACTTCTTTAGCACCGTTGTGATTTGAAACTCGATGAAACGAAAAATAACGACACTAAAAATAGGCAAACAGATGCATCTAAAGGATGTAGTCTGCGAGAGAATGAGATAGTATTATCGGTCTCCTCTTTTTGCGGTTCTTCGTAGCCTTTCGGTCTCCTCTTTGTGCGGTGCTTCGTAGCCTCCCCACTCGCGTCTACTTTAGTTTTCTGAAGTGAAAACCGCATATTAGACAATATATCTTTGTATACATACATATTTAAGGGTGTTTTTGTTTTTTTTTTTGAATTAATAGAAGTATTGAATTCCGTAAGTCTAAACTTAAACTTTAGGGCGCACAGTTTACACCCGCGCTGTGCAAGCGGGTTCCCTACAGAGCATCGGACCATCCCATAATGATGAATAAAAGGAATTAATTCAAAAGCCCGAGGGAATCAGACTGAATCGATTCACTTCTGGGAATGAATCTGCCCATGTCTAATTCAATGTGCCCTTCTTGGACTTTTTCAGCTACCTTTCCATCATTAATACCAAAAGGGTTACGAATCAGCTTTTGGATACCTTTCGATTCGGTTTTTGTAGTAGATGAATAAATATTTCGTGGACCACATTTAAAATCTCGCGGACCACCCGTGGTCCATAGACCACCATTTGGGAACCACTGATATATTGGATTTAGCCTGCGAGAGACTGATATAGCAATAAAATATTTATTTGATTCACGGGTTATATTTGATATGGGTACAGGTACTTGATTCCAATACAGTACGACAAATCCACAGTCCCGCGCAAGTCTCCTATAGTGTAGTGGTAAAAAGCGCCTGACGAACCTCTGCAGACATTTAGCAGACCAAGGATTAAATCCTAAGAAATAC
Organism: Limnephilus marmoratus; assembly: GCA_917880885.1. NCBI lineage: Eukaryota > Metazoa > Arthropoda > Insecta > Trichoptera > Limnephilidae > Limnephilus > Limnephilus marmoratus. Next base: position 28,532,877 of record OU862930.1, on the reverse strand, counting down.
AAAAAAAATATTGTAAAATCAATATCCATTATTCAAACCACTCCAAAATGAAGAGGCAAAAGAAAACCCAAAAGAAAGCGACATTTAGCGACTCCGAAGAAGAAAACAAAAATACTAATGAGATGACCAAATGTATTGAAAAAGGTGAATTCGAATTTCACTAAAATTCGACGACAAAAATATGGAAAAAATCATCCTTCTCATTGATAAAAAAGTGCTTCGTCTTTTTATGTATTTATGCTCTAACCCCGATTCGTGATAAAGATTAATCGAAAATAGTGATTCACTTTAAATTTAGGCGTAATAATATGTTTACGTATGATTATTACTGCAATATTCGTAATTAATTAATAATTCGCCAAATCAGTTTGCGCTTTTGTGCGTTTCTGAGCCTCGTTTTGCGTTTCGCGCTGTTTGTAGATGTAGATTGCGAATCCAAACCGCGTGTGCTCTTTCTCTCTTCAATAAACGCGATATTAATATTTCACTCTTGCACTCTTCACTCAGGACTCAAGTGCAGATTGTTGTTGTTATACGAAACAAGCCAGGTTTACACGGTACAGATTAATTTTATTTTTTATTTATTTACTACTGTATTTTAATTTTTACATTTATAAAGAATGCATGTTTTTTTATTTATTTTTTTATTTATTTACAAAAAGATACATAAATTATAATATATTTTTTACAATAATCAATTACATAATACATGTATTTGATGTACCCCCATAAATAAGGGCTTGTGTTAAATTGACCAAAACTTAAAATGGACCGAACACATTACGTATTTAAATAATAAAATTAAAAAACTAAGTTATTTTTTCAAAACTATCAGGAATGTCCTCATTAAAAAAGACTTAATCAAGATTTACGTGGCTCTCTGCCAATCACTGTTAGAATACGGTATTATCGGATGGGGCAGTGCAAATAAAAACATACTAAATCCACTAATTAAAACTCAAAAAGCCATAATGAAAATTATACTGAAAGTTCCTGTAAGAACTAGCACTGACGAAATCTTCAACAATCTTAACATCATGTCAATTAAACAACTCTATTCTAAAACTATACTCATTTACATTCATAAGTACAAAACCCAAGAAATAACAACTAATACGTACATTAGAAACACTAGATCTCATGGTCAAAAACTTATCCAACAAGTAACTACTAACACAACATTTGGGCAAAAAGCTTCTTGCATTATGGCATTAAACTCTACAATAAAATACCACTCTCACTCAAAAACCTCAACATTATAACATTTAAATTTCAAATAAAAAGCTGGATACTAAATATAGGGAGATCAGAAATAGAAAATATACTGATATCAAACCCGCTGGCACCCGCCGGTCTGTCATAGTGTCGGTTCGCGAAGTGAAATTTTATTTAACGCAATTGAAAATTAATTACTTTTCTTTTTTTTTTTCTATTGCTTTCCGCACTTTTTTCCAGGTTAAAGTTCTCAACTTAAAACGCGGTGAAAACATGGTTTTTGGCATAAAACAAACTTTGGCAGAATCCGCATTACTCCCACCAACTCAGCCACTGACCGGTCTACATATTGTTAAAATAAATTTGTCCGGTCAGATCTAGATTGCGTTTAGTTCGGGTTTGAATCTTGCAATCATACATAAAGACGGCAGCCAATAAAATATGCGTTAAGAAAATGAAGATAATGTGGGTGGTTCTTAGTCGAAGTATGATACAGTTAAACAAAATGACCGAATTTTATATCAACACCTTAGCGCAGTGGACAACGCGTTCGCCCGGAAAGCGAGAGGTCCTGGGTTCAAGTCCCAGAGGTGCCAATATCTTTGTCTGGTTTTTCTGTTTCCAGATTTTCGATTGAGTTTCGCTCACAGTGTCTTCATTTAATTAATATTATTTAATAATAGTTTTCCGTCCCATATAAAGCGGCATTTACCTCCAGCACACGCTGAATGTGACATAAAAAGTTATGATTCACATAAATTTCATAATGATTTTCAGTGGTTGGACGACGCGCTCGCGAGTGGTCGTTTGTCGCGAGTTCTTTCCGTTTCGCTAATCCGTCGGTCGTAAGCGTTAAAGCGAGCCTGCCTTATGCGATCGATACAACGGCGAACTTGAATATGATTATTTATTTATTCATATTATAAACGTAGTACGTTATTACATTCACGGCCATTATATTTCTAATATATCTATACTTATAATTTACGTCGGAGGATATGTTTATTGTACACAAAGGCCCTCAGGCATATCCTGTCAATGAAATCAAAATAAATTGAAATTATTTATGTATTGAACCGCTTACTCGTTAATACGGAATATTTTTGGTAAATTTTCGGGATTAGTGTCCATGGTCATTACGAATAATTTTTAGAAAAAAACTTTAGATTCGCCATCACTATAAAAGGAAACTTTTTGCATCACGGCTGGCGGAAAATAATGCATTTTAATTTTCAATGTCGTTATATAACTTAGCATAATGGGGTATTTCCACAAACGAGGGATTCTGTTGAAAATATACGGAATATTTAAGGGCCCGCTACCCGAATTACTACCGATTTCTTACATATTTCCCCTAAACACGTTAAGTTTTAAAGCTCTTAAAAAAATATATGTTATTCTTGAAGATAATATCTAGACTTTGCCCGCTCTGAAACGCAAATTATATAAAATTCCCTCGATAGAAAAAAATCGCAAAGTATGCTCCAAAAATTATTATAAACAAGTTTGTTTCAGTTATTTTACAAGTTATATGTATGAAAAAATCACATTATTTCTTTATAAGCTGTTTCAGACAATGCCCGCGAGATTTTTACTCTATTTTAAACGAGTCGTGTTTTATTAAACATTTTCGCAATTTTCGCTTCGATTTTGTCGCTGTAAATGTTAGCGCTCTCCTCTGACATTTGTAATTTCGTATCTCTCCTTTTTCTTCTTTTCGAGCCCGGTTGCGGAGTCAGATAATTTTTCTGATTTTAATCATCCTACTAAAAATGTATTCTTTTATGTTTTCATTCAATATTATTGATTTTTATAAACGGTCTAAAACAGACAAAATCAAAACGGCCCGTTGTTGGCAAATTGGATTGTGACGTCACAAGCGTCGCTCAGCTTGGCCAGCATAAATAAACACTGAGCGTCCACGCTCATGACGTCGAGACACAACGATTTTTATGAGACCTATTTGAGTTGTTCCGAAAAGCGAACAAATTAGCCTGACGGGTTAAAATCTGCATTTACATAAGAAATCTTTTAATAATAGTATCTCGTGGGAGATTAAAACGTAATTATTAGTTTTGTCTAGTACTTTTCAACCAATAGAAAGTTGTTTTTCTGCGGATTGTCAGTTGTTATGTACTAAATTGCCAAATAATCGAGTTATCTTACGTCTAGTCCTAGTTAGTATAAGTATAATAGAAAGTTTTTTGTGCAAAATTGTTCAAATTCGCACGACACAAGGGGCCCCCTGCATGACAGCCAACATCGACACTATAAAAGTTTAATCAACAATATCGGTGATTAGTCGATACGTAGACAATTATAGTGGGTGATCAAATTATTAGTTACGCGTGTAATCCCTGCATAAAAGTCAACATAGACACGATAATAGTTTAATCGACAATATTGGTGATTTGTCGACAGTAGTACGACAATTATAATGGGTGATCAAATTATTTGGTATACATGTCGCAGGCCAGTCGTACAATCATGATGCGCCCCAGGCGCTTCACGATGTGGCTAGGCGCATCATGATCTGACTGACTTTACGATCGGACTACGACATCTATATGAGTATTTGGTATGCTGTTTATTGGTATTTGTAGGTGATGTACCACGTCAACAATACCACTCCTTACGTAGATGGCGATAAGGTTTAAATTCCCGTTCAACACCGCCGCCTGTTTGATTTGTTCAGAAAAAAACATCGCCAAAAAGCGTGTTTTAATTTGTTTTGTGAAGTTCATGCTCAAATATTTAAACGTTTTACGATTGTTTTCTAAAACACTTAATTTTACAAATTATACAATAAAACTATAACCGAATATGGGTTCGTAAGTAGGAGATTTTGAATTTTAAAGCAGTTTTTATAGGCCTGATACTTTATTTTACTGGACTTATAAAAAGATTCATAAAAAATTGCCATATTATTTTAAAGGCTAAGATGTGTTTTACTCGTAGTAATTAAAGCATCCGTAATATTTCTATGCTACAAAAAAACATGATTTTGCATAACTTAGTAGTGCTTCGCCTTAAGAGGAAACCGGGCGGCGTATTTACAATCCCTACCGCGTTTTAGTCGCTTTAAATTTTCAATATCAAAATTTAAATATTTAAAAATAAAATTATTAGTTTCTAATATACACATTGGAAAGATTATTTTATCTAGATTTTAGAACAATATTTGTTTTTGCAAAGTGATAAAAAATTATCAATATAGAGGTGTATATACAATATATGAGAATGATATTAAAATTTAAATATTTAGAGATAAAATTATTAATTTCTAATATACACATCAGAAAGATTACTTTATCTAGATTTTAGAACAATTTTTGTTTTTGCAATGTGATAAAAATAACCACTGTAGAGGTATATTTCAAAAGAAAATTGTCGTTACCGCGACTGAATCGGTGTAGGTTTTGTAAATACGCAACCGGGCGGCGTTTTGAACATACAAACGTGTTCCCCAATTTCCTCTCTGGATTTTGACACTACTGCAAATATCTTTTAACCACTCGGACCCATAAGCCTGTTTTCACGAAAATATTAGGTCCTTACATATGAAATTGGCGTTTTGCCGTAGGTACTGGCAACTTTGATCTCAAATATCTTCTCTTTGGTTAGGAATTCCAAATTCAAATTTATACAGCTATTTACTCATGTATTTGTGTTTCGAAAATTATAGTTCATTTGTTTTTTCCTTAATTGTTTTTTTTCTTTGCGTCACTTAGTTTACAAAATGGAAAACTTGAAATATCGCGTTATTTACGAGTACGAGTTCCACCGTGGCACCAGTGCCGCAGAAACGGCTCGAAGGATTAATGATGTGTATGGCGACGGCGCCGCAAAAGAAAACACAGTGCGTTTTTGGTTCCAACGTTTTCGTTCTGGAAATTTCTACCTGCAGAACAAGCCCGTGGACGGCCGGAGACCAAAGTTGATAATGAAGAATTGAAGGCTATTGCGGAAGCGGATCCACCGCAAACCACGTCCGAGTTAGCTGCAGGCTGCGGTGTTAGTGATAAAATTGTTTTAATCCACTTGAAGCAAATTGGGAAAGTGAAAAAGCTTGAAAGGTGGGTACCTCACGAATTGAGTGAAGCAAATCAACAAACGCGCGTTAGAACGCTAGACCACACACTGCACAACAGACGGCTACCAAATTAGAGGAGTTTCAATTGGAATGTCTAAGACATCCACCATACTTTCCGGACCTTGCCCCAACAGATTACCATTTTTTTCGAAATTTGGATAACTTCTTGCAAGGGAAAAAATTCAACTCCGATGGGGCAGTCCAAACCGCCTTGAAAGATTTTATTGATTCCTGTCCGAATGGTTTTTTTTAGTAAAGGGATCGATGAACTACCTATGAGATGGCAAAAGTGCATAGATAGCAATAGTACATACTTTGATTAAATTAAAAAAAATCGACTTTATGTTCCTCCCATGTAAAACGCCAATTTCATATGTAAGTACCTAATATAATATTACCAGACATATGTGTGACGTATGAGGCATACCTGACTTATTTAATGTAATTTAGATATCGACCACTAGCATGTCGGTACGTTTTGATATTTTTGATTAGTTACTTATTATAAAAGCGTTAAAAATGCCTGGTTTAAACAGACGTTCAATGTATTTTTAAAAAAGGCAAAACGTACAGACATGAGTATTTTTTTCTAATACAGTTAGTAAAAAAATAAATAAAAATCGGTCCAGTTTTGTAGGAGAAAAATGTGGAATACAAAACTTCGATTTTGTTGAATTTATTTAGGTATTTTCAGCCTGAGGTGCTGTTGTCCCTTTCGCTCAGTATTCGGGGGAGTAAGAGCGGCAGTGACAGCAAAAGTTTGGTCAAATACTTATTGTTGAAATTTCTCAGCAACCGCGTTCCCTCTTAACGAATAAGATTCGAATGTTAATGTCCGACCTTGGTTTTAAACTTAGCGAGAGGATGTACATATTGTTTGTATGATGTTTGTAGAAGTTTGTTTTGGCGTGTCTTAGAGCCTTGGTAAATCCTGAATTAATTTATCATTTTTAGCGTATAATATTGCAAGTCATTTCGAAAATTCCTAATATAAATTAGAAGTGCATATATAATTTCAATAACAACTATTAATTAGTTCTATGACCGGTAGACAGACTTTGCATTCTAAAAACTACTTTCGTAATTCTATCTTAGGTTCACGCCCGGTTCAGGGGGGGGGGGGGGAGGGGGATCTTCAAAATGCCACACTTGGTCAGGTTTTTATCACGTAGTCAATCTAGAAATCTAAATTAAGTTCTGGTTACAATATTTACTTATTAATTGATAATTCTCATCATACATATTATGTTCTTATTTTTCATTTTTACATATAATAAAAAAATTAACCTCACTAGGACTAACAGCCTGTATTGAGGTTAACATTTATAAATTTGAGTGATTTTACACACACAAAATAATAAAATACATAACACTATTATAAAACACTAAAATATTATAATAAAGTAAGAAATAAAAATAACATATTAGTGACCAGATGGGTAATTTAAGTATGATTTGTAACAATATAGACCATAAATAAATCTTTAATTACACCCACCAAGAAACAAAGCTAGTTCAAAACATCTAAGGGAACGTACCCATACTACGTGACCAACTTTTTGCTATTTTTAACCCCCCCCCCCGGTGACCAAAATCCTAAGCAACCCGCCGCTCATTTGTATGGAGCGTGACATTTCGAAGACCCCCCCCCCCCTAAAAGTGTCACGTAGTATGGGTACGTTCCCTAAGGTGACACTCCAATTTTGGCAAATGGAACTCAAATAAAATCTATTTAATTAAAAAAAGCTTATTAAAAAAAACAAATATTATTAAAAAAACAAATCTAATTATTTAAAAATTGAAATCTTATTATTTAAAAAAGGACAAGGATGAAAAAATAGTATGCCAATCCTCTGTTAACACAAGTAGATGTGCTATCTGCTGTTTTTACTATGTGGGTCTGCGCTTCCGGGTGTCGCCGATATTGTTTACCAATTAACAAATAAACTAAAAGAACAAATAATTAACGAATAAACCAAACGAACGTTAAACTAAATGAACGAATTCTTTCCTTATTCAAAATATATTGTTAACCAATAATAATGCACATTTTCAAAAAATCAACGAAATGAACAAATTCTTTTTGTATGAAAACTACGCTAATTAGCGCATAGTCCGGCGACAGTTGCGCGGACACCATAGCATATCTCTTCTGTATTTGAATATCTTTGGTCAACATAAATATCTTAACATTCTTTTTAAATTTAGCTAATGAATTGGAAGTTTAATGTAATCTGGCAGAATATTAAACATAAGTGGAGCTTGGTATAAATAGTTTCTTTGGCCAAAAGATGTTTTAGTATGTATTGCCATAAAGTTCATTGTTGAGCCAATTCTATTGGTATGGATTTGTTGGGTTCTTTCTGCAGATTTAGTATTGATAAAAAATCTACAAATTATTTTAGTGATGTACAGCTGTTTTATACACATAACATTAGATTATTTGTAAAGTAGTTTTTTTTTTTTTTACATGAGCTCCACACAGGAGGCCCTGAGGAAAATAATTTCCATCAGGGCCTATGTCATCTTTGGGGATGCTGTGTGGAGGGTTTTTTTGGGGAAAGGAAGGAGAGGGAGTTCTGGGAAGGAAAAGGGTTTAAGGGGTGGGTAGAAATCTGGGGTTCAGTGTGTCCTAGTCATCCGCCTCCAACACCCAGACAAACCTCACCCCATGAACCCGGGCACCCCTGCTAAATCACCAAACGTAGCGAACCACTTGGGGTGACCTATGGCAGAGGTGTTGGTTATCCAATAAGGGTTCCCGGGGCGGCGGCACTCAATCCCGCCTCCCAAATTGAAAAGTTTAGATGGATAACGAATTTTTTTGTACATGACTTTAAGAATTAATTTGTGAGCAATATTTAGTGGTTCTACATTGGACTTTAGACAGGATCCCCAGCTAGGGTTGCCATCTTCTAAAATAAAAAAGCCTGGCTCTGCGCTCTGAAAGGCCGGACATTTTGCCCTAAAAGCCGGACGTACGTACATAATTTTGGACATAACTTTTATATATAATAATAAAAAATCTGTTACAAGTTACAGTTGTTTATTAATCACGCATTAACCAATTTAATAACAACAATCATTAATCAGTCTTATCCTTGTCATCAGTTGACATTTGTATAAAATATAATGTTAATAACAAAATAAAAAATATTGAGTCTTCTGTCTGTAGACATACTAAACTTATAAAACAAACAAACAAAACATAACTTTTTTTCTGGTTAAACAGTTGACTAAAATTTTTCGTTAAATAGATATAAAATGAAAAATATTTATCTTTGTGGACAAAAAACGAATCACATAAATTAAAATGAAATCTCGACTTCTCCAAATTATTCAAAAATTACAAAAATCTACCACTTTGTGTATTTGGCATTTTCACCTAATTTATCCAAAACGTCGTTTTCTTTTTTTTTTTTTTACATGAATACCGCACAAGAGTCCCAACTGCTCCCGTCTGGAGCCAGTGGGACTATGGCATCCCCAATTGGGGTATGTTGTGAGGCTGATGGTGGTGGGGAGTTGGGGAGGGGAAGGAGATAGGGAAGAGGAAGGTGAGGAAGTACCTGGCTATTCAGATCTGGTCACCAAACACGGCTAAAGCCTTTTCAAGCAACTAAGCTTTGGAAATCATTTAATAAAATCCTTGACATGTCATTTTTAAATTATACAATGTGTACACCATCTTAGCAATTGTTTGCAATTTATTGCGTTCCTTGGTCCACTGGGTGTTTATTAAAGAGAAAACTCTTTGAAAGTAATATTCCGCCAATTTCAGAAGTTCGGAAGACAAAACCCGCGCGAACCAAAAAAGCCTAACAAAAGCCGGACAGGCCGGACATATAAATATTTAGCCGGACACGACCTAAAAAAGCCAAACATGTCCGGCTAAAGCCGGACAGATGGCAACCCTATCCCCAGCAAACTATATTGTAAGAAAGTCGAGATTGGACTAAGGCATAACAGACAGATTTTAATTTCTCTTTATCCAATATATGACGAAGTTCTTTAAAAATATAGGTAAGTCTCCTGATATTTTTTGTTAACATATCAATATGGTCGTTCCATCTCAAATATTTATCAATCTTTACACCTAGGTACCTTATACAGTCTACTCTTTCTAAAGGGTGGCAATTACAATTACAATTTTGCATATACTTTGACATAAGTTTTTTCTTGATAATATTTTTTCCACTTGTAATTATACTTGTTTTTGAAGCACCCAAACCTACATGCGTCTCTTACATTGATAGTGCGTGGCACAAAGAGCCCAATTGAATATCTTCTTTGTTAACTTTTTAAAGAGGTCCCCACCCCCAGTCATCAGTTCACCAGTCACCAGTGGGTGGAGGATGTAGTCTGAGACGAGAGCAGACTACTTTGTTACACAAACAACCAAATTATACACCACTGAGTGTGACCTTTTAATAGATTTGACTTGACGAAATGTTGGGATATCTTCTTCCTAGCCTACACAGTTCACCTTGACCCATCTAATGTCCTGTCGTTTTGTTGTTCCGTGTTCAGCCTTATCCCTTTCTTATTTCATTTTGATATTCGCTGGGGCCCTAGCACGAAATCCAACATCGATAAGGCTCCGCAACCGGGCTCGAAAAGAAGAAAATGGAGAGATGCGAAATTACGAATGTTAGAGGAGAGCGCACTTACAGCGACAAAATCGATGCGAAATTTGCAAAAATGTTTAATAAAACACGACTCGTTTAAAATAGAGCAAAAATCTCGTGGGGGCTGTGTCAAATACAATTTAAAAAAACATTGTGAAGTTTTTCATACATATAACTTAAAATAACCGAAACAGACTTGAAAAAAATAATTTTCGGAGTATACTTTGCGATTTTTTTCTAACGAGCGAATTTCGTATAATTTGGAATGTATAGATATTATCTTCGAAAACAACATATATTTTTTTAAGAGCTTAACTTCAAATTTTTAAGGGGGATATATGCAAGAAATCGGTAGAAATTCGGTTAGGCTTTGAGAAGAGCTCATACAGGTCTCATTGAAATCGTGAGACAAGTGATCTAAACGCCATAAAAATGTTTGAAAGAGAAAACGCCACGCTTTATATTCAAATCTAAAAGTTAACAAAAAAAAATTAAAAGTACATCTCTATGAAACTAAAGTTTCCGCAACTGCAATTACAAAATATATACTTATTTAATATTAATCATTTTTACATGAAAAGTGAGGTATTGATAACGTTTATAATAAAATTTGTGTGTTTTTATTTTGTTCGTTATCAGTAACTTTAGTTAGAAGTTAGTAGTGTGCCATTTAAAAAAAATTAAAGTTTGCATTTAAAAAAATGACATAGTTATCTTCTTATATATAAAAATGAGTCGCTGAATGTGTTGCTAATCGCATAACTTTCGAACGACTGCACCAAATTGGATAATTCTTTTTTTTGTGTGTTCGTTATTGTCAGGACAAGGTTATTATAAAAGGTGAGCTCTGGCATTATGAAATTTGTATAAAAAAATTGCTATTGGTGGCACGTGTGGTTTGAAAACTGAATGTATGGAAAGCGGGAGGGAGGGAGAGATGGGGGAGGGAGGGGGGAGGGCATAGGGGTGGAGGGGGGAGGGCATAGGGGTGGAGGGGGACGGAAGGGGAACGGGACGAATGGGAAAGGACACTCAGGGAGAAACAATTTCTTTATTAAATGACATAGCAACGCATGCCGGGACCAGCTAGTTAAATAATATACAGGGTGTTAAGTGAAGTAATTGACTTACTTTAACCAGTGATTCCTGACATTATTTGGAGTAAAAAATGTAAATGAAATTTTGGTCTCCGGTGACTTTTTTGATGGTTTTTTTTTTTTCAATTTTTTTTTTTCAAATTTTTTTTTCTTCAAAATCAAACAAAATTTTTTTTCTTCTGCATGTCGTCACTGGTCACTTAGCCGAGTAACCGACCAACCCCTAACCCCGTCTCCAACTATCCAACACCTACCATTTTTTTATGTTTTTGTAGAAAAAAAAAAATACGCCAAAAATGTCACCGGAGACCAAAATTTTACTTACATTTTTTACTCGAAATAATGTCAAGAATCACTGGTTTAAGTAAGTCAAGTACGTGCCTTAACACCCTGTATAAGAGTATCAAGGTTAAATACATATTATTTGAATACAATAATTAAAACATAAAGATGATTGAAAGTGTGGGTAAATCCCGACTCCAGATACTAATATCTACAGCCTGTATGTCGGACGAATATCTACAGCTTATATGTTCAACTAATATCTACAGAACAAAGGTCGGACGAATATCTATGACGGTCCCAGTGTTGACTAATATCTACAGAGCGTAGGTTGAAATAATATCTACAGAGCGTAGGTTGGACTAATCAGCTAAATGTGTCCAATAGTCCGATATTAGGGATTTTTACATACATTCTTACATAAATTAAGTTTTTCAAACTGCATACGCAATATTACGTTATTCCAATATGCTATACATAATTGCAAATCCAACCTCTGTCAGTGCTGTAGATATTCGTCAACATTTTGTTTCCCATAGATATTAGTCAGCAGTTTGCTATTCGTCAACACTTTGGTTCTCATAGATAATTAGTCAACAGTTTGAGCTGTAGATATTCGTCAACACTTTGGATCTCATAGATATTAGTTCGATGTTTTCAGTTTTTGGAATTCCTGTAGATATTAGTAGACGCCTCCTAAATCCCATAAAGAGAGTTATCTTATAGATGAAGGAAGAGACGTAGTAAAGTTGTAAGTCCTGTCAAATCTGTTTATGGCATTAGATGATATGTAAATTGATATTTCTGTCTATTTGTAATTTATTTTACAAATGCTTGCAGTAGTGTGACGTCCAATACTAATAATCCATTTCTTTATATCTTGTTTGAATTTGGTCATTGATTCAGTTTGTCTAATCGTAGCCGGTAGTGTATTGTGTAGTTTGCAAGCTATATATTTAAAGTGTCTTTGTCCAAAATAATAATGAATACAATTTTAGCAGAATTCAATCCAAAATCTGAAAACAGAAAAGTTACAAAAAGATACGTTCACAACTGGGACTCGAACCCCAGGACTTTCAGTCGACCAGTTGGTAGAGCTGCGCCTCGGCAAGGCGGGGAGGTCCTGTGTTTGAGTTCCATTTCATCGAATTGTCAGCACCCCGATGTCTATGAACAAAAGCACACGTGTAATCTTCAAAGAAATGACCGCGAGGCGAAGTTTTTTGTCACATTGCACAAAGAAAACGGAGTTTATTATTCGTGTCACGTCGCTTATTTTTCTTGGTTCACCGACCTTTATATTTTTTTAATTCATTTTGTGTTCGTTTACTAACTAACCATCACGCCGTTTCCCTCAGAGGTAGACAGAGAGGACCGCCAAAACAACTCGGTCTTGTCACACACTCTTTGCCTACATCGTCTCATACATGCACTTCTATTGTTCTGATCCGATAAACATGATAACATTTCGAAATTTATTATTTCGTAATGTTTATAATTATTTGTAACGACTTGATTTTTAACTAATGCCAATATTGATAAACCTTTGTGTTACATTTTATGTATATCAGATTATCAGAGTTTATCTCTAATAATAGTATAATCCCACTTAATCTCTTGTATTAAGAGATTTACTCTAATATTATATCTAGATTGAAAGCATGACCAACGTTTATCTCATAAACAGTAATATAAATCTTGTGATTAGATTTAAAATAGTTCAGGCGTTAAGTGGACGCTTCGCAGAAAGTTCGTTTAAAATAATTAATGGATCAGTTATGGTTATGATTCTGTTGTGAAATAAAACAGTTCATGCTTCGCGGAAAACCCGATTATAAAATATTAGATTAGATCAGTTATGGTTATGATCTTGTGAAATAAAATAGTTCAAGTGTGAAGCGGATGCTTCGCCGAAAGCCCGATTTAAAAATATTTGATCAGTTATGGTAGCGAAATAAAATAGTTCAAGTGTGAAGCGGATGCTTCGCTGAAAGTTCGATAATAAAATATTCGATCAGTTATGGTTATGACTCTGTTGTAGAATAAAATAGTTCAAGTGTGAATCGGATGCTTCTCGGAAAGCCCGATTATAAAACATTCGATCAGTTATGGTTATGATCTTGTAGTGAAATAAAACAGTTCAAGTGTGAAGCAGATGCTTCGCGGAAAACCCTATTATAAAATATTGAATCAGTTATATATACGACCTTGTAGTGAAATAAAATAGTTTTAAGTATGAAGCGGATGCTTCGCGGAAAGCCCGATTATAAAACATTCGATCAGTTATGGTTATGATCTTGTAGTGAAAGAAAATAGTTCAAGTGTGAAGGGAATGCTTCGCGGAAAGCCCGATTATACAATAATGGATCAGTTATGACCCGATTGTGAAATAAAATAGTTGATGTGAAAAGTGGACACGTTACGGAAAGGTAGACAGCAATGCGGGCATGATGGACTGCGCGCCGTACAAAGGCTCGGCCTCTTTGGATAAGTGCCAACAAATCATATTCAAAGCAGCTTTCCTTCTGGGTTTCAGAAGCAAACTCAGGGCGCTATGGATGACCGGAGTTTTTCTTTCTATTGTAAGTTGTGCTAAGTATTTATAGTTTGCAAGAAGCTTCGTTTCATACCGATTACCATATGGAAACCAGATCGGGACCCATACGAAAACCATATCGGGAGCCATATGGAAACCATATCGGGACCCATACGAAAACCATATCGGGACCCATATGGAAAGACCCATGTGGAAACCATATCGGGACCCATAGGAAAACCATATCGGGACCCATATGGAAACCATAACGGGACCCATATGGAAACCATATCGGGACCCATACGAAAACCATACCGGGGGCCATGTGGAAACCATAACGGGACCCATACGGAAACCGTATCGGGACCCATATCGGGACCCATATCGGAACCCATATGGAAACCATATCGTGATCCATATGGAAACCATATCGGGACCCATATCGAAACCCATGTGGAAACCATATCGGGACCCATATCGGAAACCATATGGAAACCATATCGGGACCCATATCGGGATCCATATCGGAACCCATATGGAAACAATATCGGGACCCATATCGGAACCCATATGGAAACCATATCGGGACCCATATCGGAACCCATATGGAAACCATATCGGGATCCATATGGAAACCATATCGGGACCCATATCGGAACCCATATGGAAACCATATCGGGACCCATATCGGAACCCATATGGAAACCATATCGGGACCCATATCGGAACCCATATGGAAACCATATCGGGATCCATATGGAAACCATATCGGGACCCATATCGGAACCCATGTGGAAACCATATCGGAACCCATATGGAAATATTTTTTTTTACATTAGCTCCACGCAGGAGGCCCTAAGGAAAATATTTCCGCTCAGGGCCTATGTAATCCTTGGGGATGCTGTGTGGAGGGTCTTTTTAGGAAAGGAAGGAGAGGAAGTTCTGGGAATGAAAGGTGTATGAGGGGTGGGTAGGAATCCGGGGGTCAGTGTGTCCAGGAGTGACGGACGTATGAATTCATCCCTCCCACTACGGTGCAAGGCGATGTTTCGAGAGAGTACGGCTCGAGAAGTCAAAGAGACTCACTCAACCATTCTATACCGATCCGGCCTGCCATGCAGCTGGTGGGAAGACGCATCCGTCGCCAAGACCCGCACTAACCTCACCCCATGAACCCGGGCCACCAAAGTCACCAAATAAAGCGAACCACTTGGGATGACCTATGACAGAGGTGTTGGTTTTCCAATAAATGGTCCTGGGCGGCGGTATCCATACCCGCCTCTTAAATTGAGTCAAATTTGCCTTGGAGTGTACGAATTCTTCAAAAAATGGCAACACCTTGAACAAATTCATAGATCACACGAATGCATTTATCATTCGCCTTTTTCGTTGCCGTCAACAAACCATCAATACACGCGAAATCATAATACCGAACAGTTAAGCTGCCAGTACACGGTGTGTCAATGCGTTGGGCCAAAAATAGGGCGCTGTATAGTAGTTGGGCCAGCGTGTTGGGCTAATGTTTGGTGTTTACAATAATTTAATTTAGTATTGTTATTGAACCTACTTTTACTAAATTATTTTAAAATCCAGAAAATCTCCCGAAAGTATGAAAATTCGCGATGTTTTCCAGAAAATCGCGAATTTGCGACATTCTCTTGTAAAAATTATGAATTTCATTAAATAAATTCAATTTTGAATAAATACAGAAAATCGCACGAAAAATAAGAAAATTCTCGATATTTTCCCGAAAATTTCGAATTTGCGATATTCTCATGAATATTCAATTTGTGCATTTGGTCTGTAGATGGAAACAAAGGGAATTTTTCAGCAAGATATGTGATTTTACATTTGGGTATGGGTACCGCTGCCCCGGGAACACCTCTGCCAAAGGTCATTCTAATTGGCAAGCTACGTTTGGTGACTTAGCAGGGGTGCCCGGGTTTATGGGATGAGGTTTGTCCAAGTCTTGGTGACGATTGCCCCTGATCACTTACTGCGTGGCGGGCCGGATTGGTAGAGACTGGTTGAGGGGGACTTTTTAACCTCTCCAGCCGGACTCTCTTGAACAATCGCCTTGCACTGCAGTGGGAGGGATGGATTTTTAATTTGGGAGGCGGGTATAGGTACCGCTGCTTTGGGAAGCAATTATTGAACCAAACTTCTGCCATAGGTCAACCTAATCGGGAAGCCAAGTTTAGTGACTTAACAGGGGTGAGGTTTGTCCAGGTCTTGGCGGCGGATGCGTCTGTTCACTTACTGCTTGGCGGGAGATACTGGTTGAGGAGGACCATTTGCCTCTCCAACACGATTCTCTCGAGCTTACATTGTAGTGGGAGGGATGGATTCATACGTCCGTCACTCCTGGACACATTGATCAACAGATTCATACCCACTCCTCATACCGTTTTCCTTCCCAGAACTTCCTCTCCTTCATTTACTCTAAAAGACGCTCCACACAGCATCCCGGCGGGGCGCAGCTGTGCGTGCAATTTGCAGTAGTTTGAGATAACACTGTTGGCGACGCATATTGTGTTGTGTTTCATACTATTAATGACAGTTACCGTTCTTGGATTCTTCTATTTCAATTTTGTGTTTGCTAAGTTGGTTTTTCTTTTTTATTTTCAGGTCCTGTGGTCTGTCATATGCGGCCTGGTCTGTTCGCTATTTGTCCTGACAGTACTACTCTATAGAAAATGGAAGTCAAAAGGTAAATATAAACATGCATTAATGTTTAAAATTTAAAGTAACTAACTCACTAACCATCACGTCGTTTCCCCGCAGGGGTAGGTAGAGAGGACGGACCGCCCAACAACTTTGTCTTGGCACACACTCCTTGCCTCGTTCACATTCATACATCGTCTCGTACATGCTTCTTCTATTATTCTGATTCTTGATATGGCCCTACTTAAGTATCTGATTCACTTGGTTGTGCCATGTCTTCCTCGGGTGTCCCCGACTTTTTCTGCCGTTCACATTTGCGTCATATATTCTCCTTACACTCCTTTCCTCGCTCATTCGCTCTACATGCCCAAACCATCTGAGCGTCCCTTGCTTATATCAGCCTTGCATTCTTTGCGGATCTCCACGTTTCTCACACAATCATACATGGTTTTACCACACATACGCCTCAGGGATCTCATTTCTACTACGTTCAGTCTACATTCATCCTTCGTCTGACAGTTTTTTTGTTGGCGCCAACGGCGTTCAGTCCTCCATTAATGGAGTTACCTGCATTTACCCTTCTCTCAATATCTCTATCAGCCTTCATATCTCTCGTAAACATACTTCCCAAATACACTAACTCATCGACTCCAGATACGAATATCTACAGCCTGTATGTCTGACGAATATCTACAGCTCATATGTTTAACTAATATCTACGAACTTCAGAGTGTTGATTAATATCTACAGAGCGTAGGTTGAACTAATATCTACAGAGCGTAGGTTGGACTAATCAGCTAAATGTGCCCAATAGTCCGATATTAGGGATTTTTACATACATACTTACATAAATTAAGTTTTTTAAACTGCGTACGCAATATTACGTTATTCCAATATGCTATACATAATTGCAAATCCAACCTCTGCCAGTGCTGTAGATATTCGTCAACACTTTGGTTCTCATAGATATTAATCAACAGTTTGAGCTGTAGATATTCGTCAACACTTTGATTCTCATAGATATTAGTTCGATTTTTTCAGTTTTTGGAATTCCTGTAGATATTAGTAGACGCCTCCAAACTCATCCACCTGCTCCAAGTATTCATCTTTACTTCTCCTTGGGGGTGTCATAAACATAAAACACTTTGAAATTAATCAAAGAATTTGTCCCAACTTTGTAAAGGAATGTCTCCATAATAATACCAGCCGTAAACATATTAGTTAAAAACAAAAATTTTAACAAAACAAAAAAACGACTTCAAAAAATGCACTAAAAAGTAAAAAAATTATTTCGTAATCTTCTACAACTTTTTCTACTCATCAATATGTAGGTATGATTGTTATTTTTGGAGTCGGTGTCAACCAAGTTTTTTTTTTTTTTTTTTTTAAACAATCGGAGACGGTTTACATATATATAGTTCCCGAGAGCACTTAGGCCATAGACCCATTGTACTATCTCCCATTTTACCTCATTCCTTTGACAGTAATCCAGTCCCTTTTGTAAAGTTCACCAGGATTGTCATTCGAAATGAAGCTTTATCTTCTGGTCCGACAATGTGTCTTTCCAGGTCTCATTTCCCCTCTTTACCCCTCCTTGGTTCCCTGAAGGCCCCACGACGGAAGAGGGCTTCATCTCTCCTCTCCACTCCTTAGTTCCCCGAAGGCTCCACGACGGATGGTCCACCTCCCCTTGGTTCCATAAAGGCCCCACAAGGGAAGAGTCCACTCCACCTTGGTTCCCCGAGGGCCCCAGGAAGGAAGAGAACTTCATCTCTCCTCCTTGGTTCCTTTAAGGCCCCACAGAGGAAGAGTTCACCAAGATGGCCTTATTTCTCCTCTTCACTCCTACATGGTTCCTCGAAGGCCCCACATGGGAAGAGGACATCATCTCTCCACTTCACTCCTCATTGGTTCCACAAAGGCCCCGCGCTGGAAGGGTGCCCTTCCCCTTGGTTCCTCGAAGGCCCCACAAGGGAAGAGTTCATGGAGGTGGCCTCAGCTCACCTCTGCACGGTTTCTCCTCTTAGTTCCTCCTACGGCCCCAGGAAGGAAATCCACAGAGGTGGCCTCAGCACTCCTAGGTTCCCAAAAGGCCCCTAGTTTTAGAATGGTCCAATTTTTTTGTCCCACGAGTTACCAGGGAAATAGAAAGTCCACTCCAGCAGAGCCCTGAGTGCTGGAGTGAGGTCTAAATACTCCGAGATGCGACCTTGTTTCTCGGAGGCACCGTTCGTGACGCTGTTCCCCAGGACATTCAGCCTGAGCACGGTAGCTCACACCTTGGCTTGGGATGGCTATTGCAGGTTTGTGTTTTCCACTCCCTGAGCGATGGGTTCGCCACACTCCCTACGCTATTGTCAACCAAGTTAGAAATGTGCGGGGGGCCGTGATGGGAGGGGAGCTGTCAAGTGACCACACCAGGCCGGTTGCCTTGGCTGACACCGACTCCAAAAATAATATCGTACCTACATATTGATGAGTAGAAAAAGTAAGTTGATTATTAAGTTGTAGAAGAATACGAAATAATTTTTTTACTTTTTAGTGCATTTCTTTAAGTAATTTTTTTGTTTTGTTAAAATTTTTGTTTATTTTTTGATTTTTAGTGAATTTGAAGTACACTAACTAATTTATCTGAATATAGGTAGACCTACTAAACGTGCTGCTCATATGAGACAGACATTACTTGACCACAACGACGTTACGGTAGGTGACTCAAAGGTCCGGATAGCCTATAAAAGATTTGGCCGAGTATCGTTAATTTGTTCCTAAGAATTGAAGAGTTCGATCCCATAATCAGAACCTAACCACATCAAACTATCCTTGAAGTACATCGTTTCCAATAAAAAATAGAATCATCGAAATTGGTTGGCGTGATATTGAGTTATTCGTCCATTTGTCGTGCACGTACTTAATGCAAATTTAAGACTTATATGGTTTTCTCATGGATGCCATTGTCAGAACTGGACCAAATTGAAACGGGACCACACGGGATGCACCAGCTTTCAAATAAAAAAAAGAATTGTCAATATCGGTTCACCCAGTCGAAAGTTCTGAGGTAACAAACATTAAAAAAAAAAAATTAAAAAAAAAAAATACTGTCGAATTGAAAACCTCCTTCTTTTTGAAGTCGTTTAAAAAGGTTCGGATCTTGCTTGTGAAGAAACCTTGGGAGAATTTTATTTGCGTATTTTAAAGGAGAAACTACGCATAACTAAAATAACATGAATATTACGAATAATTATTTTGCTGAAGACTAAATAGAAAAAATCGCATTCTAGAACGAACAGTGTGGTAGCCCTCTATCCCCATCTATGAAGAAGGTTCCCGTTTTTACCTGAACGGCGTGCTTTTGAAGATATGCTGGAAGTTTCACCCTTTAGACATTTTTAGAACAGTCCAGAACATTCGAGAGTATTCGAGAGAATTCCACAACATTCCGAAACATTCTAGAATGTTGTGGAATGTTCGGGAATAGGGAATCAGGAACATCATTGTGGAATAATCCAAAACACTCTCGAATGTTGTGGAATGTTCTGGAACATTGTGGACCATTCAAAGCCTTTTTTGTATGGGTGGGTCTACCCACTGGTAGGGGTATATAAAGCAAGATCCGTCGTGGGTTCGAACGTCAGTTCAATCTCATATAAACTCCTTGAGCGAATCCGTGTAACCCATCTAGTTAATTATAATTAATTGATTATTTACTAATTAATTAATCAATAGCAAGGCTGCGTATGTCTCCATGGTTATTCAATCTATACATGGATAATTGTATGCAAGAATTGAAAGAGGTGGGATTGGGCGCGAAATTGAGTAATCTGAAAGTATATTGCCTGTTGTATGCTGATGACGCAGTGCTGATTTCTAACAGTATGGAAGATCTACAGTCTCTCCTATCTAGGATGAACCACGTATGTATGAAGAATGAGTTAATGATGAATGTAAGTAAGTCTAAAGTCATGGTGTTTGAAAGGGAGAGTACGAAAACAGTATGCAATATAGTTGTGAATGATGAATACTTGGAGCAGGTGGATGAGTTTTTGTATCTGGGTAGTATGTTTATGAGAGATGGGAAGGCTGAGATATTGAAAGAAGGGTGAATGCCGGTAACTCCATTAATGGTGGACTGAATGCCGTTGGCGCTAATAAAAAAACTGTCAAAAAACCGAAGCTAGTAGTCCACAATGGAGTCCTGGTACCTATCCTGATGTATGGCAGTGAGGCATGGAACTGGCAGAGGAAGGATGAAAGTAAACTGAATGCTGTTGAAATGAGATCCCTGAGACGTATGTGTGGTAAAATAACGTATGATCGTGTGAGAAATGTGGATATCCGCAAAGAATGTAAGGCTGATGTAAGCATAATGAGTAAGATTAAGAAAGGGACCCTCAGATGGTTTGGGCATGTAGAGCAAATGAATGAAGAAAGTAGTGTAAGAAGAATATACAATGCGAATGTGAATGGTAGAAGAAGTCGGGGACGCCCGAGGAAGACATGGCACGATCAAGTGAATCAGATACTTGAGTCGGGCCATGTCAAAAGTCAGAATAGTAGAAGAGAATGTATGAGACGATGTATGAATGTGAGTGAGGCAAAGAGTGTGTGCCAAGACAGAGTTGTTTGGTGGTCCGTCCTCTCTGCCTACCCCTGTGGGGGAAACGGCGCGATGGTTAGTTAGTTAATTAATCAATAGCCAATTATTTGATTATTATTTAATGACATAATTAATTGCCAGTTTACCAACTCCAAATTTAATAATTTATAAGTAGTTTTTTAGATTCCTACTGACACGATATACCTTTTTACTCTCAACACGGCATTCCCAAAGATGACTGTGCGGAGCTAATGTAAAAAAAAATCTAATTTAGATATCTCAAAACTTGTGCATTCTGTGGGTTGGTGACTTTTGCCTGAACAGCGATGAATTATGAACCAGACTCGACACTCAACAAATTAAAGAGACACAAGTAGCTATTGTAGTGTGTTCAAGAGAAATATTATCTTATTGAATTTCAAGTTTGAAGAACGAATGGGCAACTAACTGCTGCTATACTCATTTCAAAGACATTACATTACACTGTCATTGAGATCTTTTACGGCCGTGCAACTCGGCGAAGTAACATTTGGATTCATGCGAAATCATGCATTCCATAAGCAGGTGGCGATAAGGTCTAAATTCCCGATTTATTACATATTTCCCTTAAACACGGTAAGTTTTAAATCTCTTAAAAAAATATATGTTATTCGTGAAGATAATATCTAGACTTTGCCCGCGCTGAAACGCAAATTATATAAAATTTCCTCGATAGAAAAAAATCGCAAAGTATGCTCCAAAAATTATTATTAACACGTTTGTTTCAGTTATTTTACAAGTTATATGTATGAAAAAATTCACAGTGTTTCTTTAAATGCTGTTTAAGATAATGCCTGCGAGATTTTTGCTCTATTTTAAACGAGTCGTGTTTTATTAAACATTTTCGCAATTTTCGCATCGATTTTGTCGCTATAAATGTTAGCGCTCTCCTCTAACATTCATAATTTCGTATCGCTCCATCTTCTTCTTTGCGGGCCCGGTTGCAGAGCCTTAATCCCTGAAGCTAATTTGTTCGCTTTTGGGAACAGCTCGCACAGTATCATAGAACTCGTTTTTTTTTTAATATGAATACCGCACAAGAGTCCCCCAACTGCTCCCCCCGTCTGGAGCCAGTGAGATTATGGCATCCCTAATTGGGGTATATTGTGAGGCTGAATGTAGTGGAGACGGGAAGGAGATAGGGAAGAGGAAGGTGGGGAAGTACCTGGCTATCAGATCTGGTCTCCAAACATAGCTAAAGCCATTTTAAGCAATGTTTCAATTCTGAATGGTGGTCTTACACCAGGGCGATACTGAGAGTATCTTCCACTCTGGAACGTGCCGCAAATATACTATATATTATTTTAAATGAGTAAATTGTGAATAACACAAATTAATCAAATAAAATTTATTTGCCACACCGGGTTTCGATCCCGTGACCTTCAGATTGCGAGTCAAGAGCCTTACCGCTGGACTATGCTGGCCGTCAGCTGTATACCTCTCATGCAGTGGCGGTTCTTCACAGGGGGACAATAGGGACAGTCCCCACCAGTTACACTCAAAACCTACTGAAGGAAATAACTAACTAAATAATAATAAATAACAGTCTATTTGTCTTCACCAAGATGAATGAATTCTTTAAACATAAAAGTAATTAACATTTGCAGAAATAAAGTACAAAAAAATATTCCGGATTATTTTAAAAGACCCGACGCGCATACAGCCAACAATGTACGGCGCATGAGAACAGCGAGTCTATTTCTCAGTGCGCAGAATCTAATGCGCACTTAGGGGACGATCCGAGCTCTCCCCATAGATTCCTTGCGTTGTTTCACGATAGTATGCAACTGCGCGTGCGCACTCGTATGTGAATTCAAACACCATGGGGACAATTCTGTGAATCCCCTGTGAACCATTTGTTTGCAGAGTTACGGGCGGGAATTGCGCGCGTTCAAATTAAGTTCGATATTAATCTTGCAAGACACTTGGGTGGTGAGATTACGGTACGGTAAGTAAAAAATGATGATCCCCACCACCAAAGAAGAGCTCGAGCCGCCACTGCTCTCATGTGTCAGCTGTATACTTCAATTGTGGAAAAGAAACACTGTTGCAACTGGTCGTGCATCAAAGCTATTTGATGACACTTTTAACTCATTTCCGCAATATTCTAAAAGGGAGGAAGAAATAAACCTCCTTAGAGGCAAAGATCAGTGAAGAGAAAAGCAGTGACTAAAATGAAGCGTACAGTAGCATTTGACCGGTCAGTGGTTGAGTGGGCATAGCGCTTGGGTCCCACCCGGGCGTCGCGTGTTCGATTCCTCGGGTGGGTAAGTTCTATATCACAATACAAGCAATATTTTCGGCTTTCTGTGGTAGTAGTAGGAGATTTTCAAACATTTTTGGGTTATTCGTAACCCGGGAATGTTTGTCTTTCTTTTAAAAAAAAAAAATTTAAGTTCTGTATAAGTTGCATTTAAGTGACCAAAATACAAATACACTTTGTAAAACCACTTTACATTCTCTTTTATTGTGTTTTATATAATATTTGTCATTTATAAATACATTTTTCTTATTCAAAAACACGTAACAAGAACAACTAGGGTGGCATTCTGGGGGCTGGAACGGATTAATGGCATTTCAATTAATTTCAATGGGGAAAATTGCTTGGAGATACGAGCAAATTGACATACGAGTAAGGTTACAGAACGAATTAAAGTCGTGTCTCGAGGTATTACTGAATAAGCGAAATTTTTTTTGAAACCAGCCGCATTCCTCTGATACGAGCAACATGTGTAACTCTATGTTATTAATTCCAGACGAAGTACGAGCCAGCGACGTGGACGCGGCACACAGTGGCGACGACAGCCCCCGTGGTCGCTTCCGCAAGCGTGACAAGATGCTGTTCTACGGTCGCCGCATGCTGCGCAAGGTCAAGTCCATCTCCAGCAGCGGACAGGGGCGCAAGCGCCGCGCCGTCATGCGCTTCGCTCGCCGCCTGCTTCAGCTGAAGAAGGAACAGGCGCCCGTGCAGCTGAAGGTCTGTTATCTTTGTTGTACATGACCAACGTTAGAAAAATTTACTGGAAGTGTGTTAATTTTACACGACAATGTGTAAAAGTTATATCATCGGCAAAGGGTGCACTAACACATTTAACGCTACGGTACACGCGCCTCTAAAAAGTTCATGAGCGCTCGCGTGGGCCTCACTTGTAGCCCATTTTAAATTGAAATATACTGAAAGATAATGGTTTAATTTTTAAATAAAACACATTTATTATTATAAATGACATTTATTAAGTAAACCGAAATAAAAAAAAACTTCTATTTCCTAAACTTAAAATATCAACAAAACTTCAGACTTCTCAAAAAACCACATAATTTTTACTTATTTGAGATCAATCCACTTTTGGTTTAATTCTTACATTTTTTTAAAACTTTTTTTTTAAATTTCATTAGACGAAGGACAAATTAAAATTTGGTGATCATTACATAAGGTCAAATTAAAATTTGGTGATCATTACATAAGGTCAAATTAAAATTTGGTGATCATTACATAAGGTCAAATTAAAATTTGGTGATCATTACATAAGGTCAAATTAAAATTTGGTGATCATTACATAAGGTCAAATTAAAATTTGGTGATCATTACATAAGGTCAAATTAAAATTTGGTGATCATTACATATACGCCTGTAGCATTTTGAGCAAACTTTCTTTGTGTTACGCCAGTACACGCATGGGCTACATACGTAGCCCAACTACCTTATATCGTTATTTTTCGCACGTGCGCCAGCGTCGATCGCTTACGCCACACTGAATGCATTGAGCAACAACCAATCGGAGCTTAGCTAGAGACTCAAAGTTAAATCACGCGATTTCACAAAATTATGAACAAAAATAATACCCTGGGCTACATATGTAGCCCACGCGTGTACTCTAGTGTTAATCACAGGAGACCAAATTTGTCCCAGCTCACATAGGTCACATATAAATCGTTGTATCTCCCTTACTGTTATAGTGAGAAATATGATATGTTGTTAGAAAGATAAAACTACATGCTTTATACTCAAATCTATAATTTAACCATATAAAAATAAGTAAAATTTTCAAAATTTTAAGCAACCCCCGACACAAAAAAGAGCTGATGACCTTGAAAAGCCTGGACAGGTTTTAATGAATTGTAGCTAAGAACCATCTCGATCACTTCAGCTTTCAAACAAAAAAAAAATGCATCATAATTTTCGAACTGTGTGGACGAGCGATGTCACATTGTAACCCATCGTGCACAGATTTTACGTTATCCCAATTGTTCCATAATGAAGCCAACACGTTCCTTGGATATTCCAATACGGTTTGTGATACGCTTTTGAGTGATTCGCTGGTCATTTTAAATCAAATCGTCAACGAAATTGCGAGGTTTATCATCTTTTTTTTTTTTTTTTTACAGTGAATACCGCACAAGAATCTCAACTGCTCCCGTCTGGAGCCAGTGAGACTATGGCATCCCCGATTGGGGTATGTTGTGAGGCTGAAGGTAGTGGGGAGGGGAAGGAGGTGGGGAAGAAGAAGGTTGAGAAGTACCTGGCTATTCAGATCTGGTCACTAAACACGGCTAAAGCCATTTTCAAGCAACGTTTCAATTCTGAATGGTGGTCTTACACCAGGGCGATACTAATAGTATCTTCCACTCTGGAACATGCCGCAAATATACTATGTATTATTTTAAAATGAATTAATTGTGAAATAACACAAATTAATCAAATAAAATTTATTAGCGCATGCCGGGTTCGAACCCGCGACCTCCGGAATGTGAGTCAAGAGTCTTAGCCACTGGACTATGGAGGTGGCAGTGATTGGACGTCTGCTGCGTATGTCATCAACAATTTAGGCTTTTCCAGGCTCGCAACTATGAAATTTTATTACCCATCGATTTACAGTAGGCCTAGCATTGTCCCCATAAACAACGATTTTTCAGCAGTTAAAAATTCGATAACAGCTCGCTGTTTAACTCACATTGACATAGCACTAGAACACGTCTCCATACTTCCGCTTTTCAAAATACACTGGATGAATTCAACTCCCACTGTCCCTTTCACATTCCAACTGGTGCGCTTCTGAAGGTCATTTTGTTCGTGCTGTACAAGCGTCTGTGCATTCCTTTTCAGCCTACCATCATACATCGATGACGTGAGCTCATGTGAAGCGCATTATTTTTGGTTTGGCAGGTCCTGGAGCCTCCAGCGGAGTACCTGGAGGAGGATCAGACCAACGACACGCTCGTGCCGCCCGACGCGCTCTACATGCTGCACTCCATTCGCGTGTTCGGACACTTCGAGAAGCCCGTCTTCCTGAAGCTCTGCAAGCACACCGAGATCCTCAACATACCCATGGGGAGCTATCTCTTTAAAATCGGTGAGTTTAACTACACTGCTAAATTACTAATCCGCAATCTCAAAAAGCGGGCAAGATTCCATTTAGGGAAAATGGCAGATTATCCTAATCCTAACTAATATTATAAATGTGGTGTGATGTACTTGATTGAGATTTCTTCAAATATGTTTGAGAAAACTCCGATAAAGATCGAAGTAGATATTGTTGCTTTATTTACGTTATCGTTAGGTTTACAATGAATATTTAACTGGACCGAATTTTGAAGCTAGAGAACCCCCGACACTGCGGAAGCCTAATGTCCCCTTTCTATTGTGCATCATCGACTATTTTCGCAACTGTCGATGGTCAAAACTACTTAACTAACATCTGTTAAGAGGAAACTCGGTCGCCGAGAAATTTGAACAATAGATATTTTACCAAACTGTTGCTGTCACTATCGCTCTTATTTATCATTGTCCCTAATACTGAGCGAAAGCGACAACTGCATCTCAGGCTGATAAGGCCCCCACTTAGAATACTGCACACTAATTTGGGCACCGTTCTACCAATGCCATATTGACAGAATCGAAAGTGTACAAAATAAATTTTTTAAACACGTAAATTATAAATTCAAATTACTCTTTGCAAATAACACCGAATCCTTAAAATTTCACAACTTTACTCCACTTCAAACACGAAGATTAATATCTGATCAAATATTTTTATACAAAATTCTGAATAACGGCCTGGACTCTCCTGAACTCGTAAATTATTTAAGAATTCACATACCTACAAGGCCAACCAGACTAAACCATTTTTTTCATTTGCCAGCGTGCAGAACCAACCTTAGAAAAAATTCTCCAATCCCCCGTATATGCGCGCAATATAACTCGCAATTTAACAATATCGATATTCTTAATAACACTCTTGTGAAATACCGAAACGAAGTCAAACGTACGACCACAAATGTTAATTAAATTAATGCACAACTATAGAAAAGGTACAGCATGAGCATCTCCTGTCCCCATCCCACCTTCCTCTGCCTCTTGCCCTTTCCTCTTCCTTCTTCCTTCTAATATACTCATATATATATATTATATTTTTTTTGTTGTTATTTTCATTTTCATTTAACGGTTATTACCAATTACAATTGTATATTATATCATAATAACCAACATTAGCATAAGAAACTGTTTTGGCTTACCTCATGTTTAACCTCTTGTATAACTCACCTGTATATAAATTGCTGTTTGTTTCTTACAATAAATAAATAAATAAATAAATAATCCGTAAATAAAATCATAAAAATCGATGTTTTGTTTTCCCTGTTTTTCTTCCCCAAAACTGGACCGATTTTAAATATTTTTTTACTAACTGTATTAGAAGAAAATATTTTATATCTGTGCGTTTTACGGTAAAAAAAAAAATTGTCTAGTTTGCATACTGAACGTCTGATGATGGCATTGAAAACAGACAATTTGAACGATTTTCGGAGGGTCCTAAGTCCTATAAGAAGTTAATAATAAAATAAAAGCAAACGGAACCGACGTGCCAGTTGTTGAACCAATACATATTAAATTAAAAAAATATTCACACTAGTGTCAAAATCCAGAGAGGAATTTGGGGAATACGTTTGTTTGAACAAAACACTGCCCGGTTTCCTCTTAAGAGACCTCAAAACTACATATAGGTAACTATCTATACTAACGACATCTATTGAAGGATGATATAACTACAAGTATAATTCTATTTAGAATATACCATAGGAACGCTGTCTGAAACGAGGAAGCGCAACGTGACATAGAAATTAATAATTTGTTTGTGATATTTTGTCCAGGTGACGCGGATGAAAACGTGTACGTGGTCCAGACGGGTCGATTGAATGTGTTCATCCGCTCGACCGACGGGTCGATCCTCTCGCTGAAGGTGGTGAAGGCGGGGGAGAGCGTCACGTCTCTGCTCAGCTTCACAGACGTCCTCACGGTAAGGAAAACACCCTTTTATGTATACCGAATTTTAGAATTGACAATATTATCTTCAACTATTTTTTTTTATAGGCAACAACCCTTTTTAATGGAAACAATCATTCTAAGAATTGCGTTGTAAGGTGGACTGTGTCACGGATATGTATATCCGATTTTATTTATATGGAACTATTGTCTTTAGAAAAGTCTAAATGAATATTCAATCTTTTTTGTAAGAAAAACTTTCTTTTTACAACTTTTGAAGGTTATTCCCATTAAAGTAATATATCATTGACGAAGAAGATAACATAAACGAAAATATGAAAGAGAAGAAAACACAGAAAAAGATAATGGTCGCAACTGGGGCTCGAACCCACAACCTCTCGTCTATCTGGGACATGCGTTTACCAATTTCGCCATTGCCACCTACAAAAATAAAAATAAATATAAATTGGATATACTTATACGCTATCCAGGTTACGAATCCATTCTTAGAATGATTGTTTGCAATAAAAAGGGTAGTTGCCTACAATATGGAAAAAAAATAGTTGAAGAAAATATTGTTAATTCTAAAATGTGAAATATGAGATTGACTAATATGACGGCTTTACAATAGAATAGGTGGTAATGGCGAAATTGGTAAACGCACGTCCGGGATAGACTAGAGGTTCTGGGTTCGAGTCCCAGTTGCGACCATTATCTTTTTCTGTATCTTGTTTGTTCATATTTTCATTTAGATTATTATTGTTATCTTCTTCTTCAATGTTATATTTTTTTGTTGAAAACAGGCACATTTAGAATTTGATTTAAAAATGGTATATTTCCAGTTGTGTCCGGTTATTCCCTCTTAATGATTGTTACTGATTACTTCGCAGGGACATCCACAACCTTACAAGACAGTGAGCGCCAAGGCTCTCGAGGACTCTCAAGTGATCCGGCTGCCCATGGCCGCCTTCCAGGAGGTCTTTCAGGAGTACCCTGATATATTTGTCAGAGTTATGCAGGTGATTACCATCCTTAAATTTAATCCAGTCCTTTAATATAATAGGTATTACAATGATTGATGATGTGGATATTTTTTTTTTGCGAATAACGCACAAGAGTCCCAACTGTTCCCCAGTGAGACTATGGAATCCTTGATTGAGATATGTTGTGAGGTTGAAGGTAATAGGGAAGGGAAGGAGATGTGGAAGAGAATGGTGGGAAAGTACCTGGCTATTCAAATAAAAGCCATTTTAACCCGTCTGCTTGTTTAGGAATAAATACATCCCAAAACACGTTATCGCGTTATACTTTCATAAGACCAAAAACGTCCCGAGCGACCTTACATTTTAAAAGCTATATATCTCTTTTCCTCTCATGCAAATATATGTATTTTTCTTTTAACTAGAAAGAGAACAAAATAATGCTTTTTATTGTCTTTGAAGTATGAAAGCTATCTTTCATAGATATTTTACAATCTCGATCCAAAGTGACGGTTTCTGATTTTTCGCGTGAAACTGAGGCTTCTGGTTTGTGAGGTGCGAATATATTGAACCAAGCAGACGAGTTAAGCAACGTTTCAATTCTGAATAGTGGTCTTACACCAGGGCGATACTGGGAGTTTCTTCCACTCTGGAACATGCCGCAAATATACTATACATTATTTTTAATTAATTAATTGTGAAATAACACAAATTAATTAAATAAAATTTATTTACGCACGCCGGGTTCGAATCCACGACCCTCGGATTGCGGTCGGTCACACTTTAGAGTCTATCTATCTATCCCATCCCTATAATAATGCATGTTTAAACATTATATTTGCAATGACTGTTTTAAGATACGTAACAGATCGTAATGTAAAAAGGTAGGTTAGATAGATTTATTTTTAAATAACAAAGTGGGCGGTGGTCGAAATAAGTTTGAAAACCTGTGTTTTAAATGAACAGCAATAAAGCTTGCCGGCATCTACGAGCTGCGGTACCCCGCCTTTGTTTCTACCTACATTTTAATATGTTTTCAGATAATTATGGTGCGCCTACAGAGGGTGACCTTCACGGCCTTGCATCAGTATTTAGGACTCAGTGCGGAGCTTGTCAACCCCGTAAGCAAATCATTTTATATTTCATATATTATTGTGTTTAAATCATAATTTTATTTAACCTGTTAAAAACCAGGAAAAACACAAAAATTTCCTAACAAAGCATCACTTTGAATTTTGAATTGAATGTTTTGTGGATTAATTTTGAGCTATCGTATATTTTATTTACCGAAACACATTCCTAGAACAATAAACTATGTACCAAAACAACATTAGTTGCGTTAATTTGATAAATTGATAGATTTTACGATGTTTTCGTCAAGTAACATGCATCGGACTTTGACAGAAAGAATTGCAGCAAATTTGACATTTCAATGCCATAGATAAAATCATTTAAAAATATTCTGGGGTTGCCAGGTGAATGAAATTTTTACCTATATCATGGGCAAATATTGGCGCAAGCGATTCTGACCTTGTCCTTCATACAAATTCTGTACATAGAAGGGTCAAAATCGCAGACAAACATATTTTTTTAGAAATTTTTTCCGCGCGCATGCGCACAAACCGCGCGTGGATTCGCGTCTCCGGCAAATAACAGGTTAATTATTAAACTAGCGATGGTAAAAAATATTTTATGCTTTTTAAATTTTTGTGGAATTATTAGAATTTTTTTGGTGTAGTTTTTTTTTATTTCAATACATTAGAAATTATGCTGTGCTGCTCGTCTGAAAGAATATTAAGTCATAGGTGAACATATTTTATTAGACAGATGCAGTACAAACATTATTCATGGAAAAATAATTAATAAAAAATTTACAATGATTCATAATTTTTTTTTTTAAATTGCGGTCAGATTTTTTTATGAAACCAAAGTGGCTTCATAACGGTGTACATTTTAATTCCTTTGTGGTTAACTTTTAGATTTGAATATAAAGCGTGGTGTTTTCTCTTTCTAACACCATTTAGATTATATTTCACACCGTGCTAATAAGGGAAACACAATGATTTCTATGAGACCTATATGATTTGTTCCCAAAAGTGAACAAATTGCTGAGGGGTTAATCCCTCGGCAGTTTGCGTGCTTTACCGCATAAACTCAGATGCACTCATAAAATTCTTTCTATCTCCTCTTGGTACTACGGGGGCTCCATCGAAGCCAGAGTAAAGTTAGCCTCACAAAAACTGGGCGTACTGTACAGGGCCTGCAGGTACTTTAATAGTACACAACTGCTAACCCAGTACAAATCACAAGTGCGCCCCACGGTTAAATTTGGCAGCCACCTCTGGTCTGGAGCTCCAAAATACCTGAAAAATAACCTTGACTCTGTGCAGAAACGGGCGGTCCGTTTGATAGATTCTCCCATCTTAACAGACAGATTGCAATCTTTAGAGCACAGGCGTCAGGTGGGAATGCTATCCTTGTTCTACCGGTATTACAATGGAAGATGCTCCGAGGAACTAGCATCATTAATCCCTTCGGCACCGGTACATAGTCGGGAAACACGCCAAACGCGTGCCCAACATTTGTACACGGTTGACATTTGTCACATAGAACAGCACATTTGAGATGCGATGAACGTCCAGCTGACTCACAGTATTCATCTTCTCATAAGAGAGATTTAAAGAAACACATTCTGACTCAGAGTGGAGAAAAACCTTTTTCATGTTCTGTCTGCAAACAATCATTTGCTCGAAAGGGATCTTTGATGAACCACATGCTGATTCACAGTGGAGAAAAACCCTTTTCGTATTCCGCCTGCAAAAAATTTTTTTTTTTAAAAGTATGATTAACCACTCATTTGCCGCTCGTGCGCCGGCGTGTCCTGATTTTGACACGCGATTTTGACCCTTATGTATAAAGAAAGTGTATGAAGAACACGGTCAGAATCGCTTGCTCTATTATTGCTCTTTACCATAGAGAAAACCGCAATTAGATTGGTGACTCCATATAATTTATATTAATGATTTACCGGAGCGCGGGAGCGTGCGCAGTTCTTGCGCATGCGCGGGAAAAATTCTTTGGTCTTCAACTTTGACCTTTCTATGTATGAAATTTCTCAAGGACGCTGTCAGAATCGCGGGACATTGGGTGTCATGGCTGCCGCTTTTTGCGAACGCTAATTGGTTACAACCAACCCCATTTACTCGCGGCATTCAACGAGTTAACAAACCACAAGAGACACAATGGAGAAAAATCCTTTTCATGTTCGGACTGTATAAAATCATTTTATCAAAAACAATCTTTAACATATCACACGCTGACTGATACACGGTAGAGAAAAACCCTTTTCATGTTCTGACTGTAAAAAATCGTTATCAAAAAATTTTCTCACCAGAAACCACATGTTGACTCATAGCGTAAAAAACCTTTTGCCTGTTAACTGTACGTATTCATCTTCTTATAAGGGAGATTTGAATAAGGGAGATTTGAATAAGGGAGATTTTGGGGGCTCGAACGGATTAATCGCATTTCAATTAATTTCAATGGGGGAAAATTGCTTTAAGATATGAGCAAGGTTACGGAATGAATTAAACTCATTTCTCAAGGTATCACTATATTTTTAAATATATATTGGTAAACCTATTAATAAATATTTTCCTTTTTCAGAGTCGAGAATCTACCCGGGAGGCGAAACGCCCCTCCATGTTCAAGTACTCGCCCCAGAAGAGGCCCAGTGGACTGCACGACGTCAACATGCACTCTGAACACACCTCTTATTCTCTCTCTGACACTCCCAGAGATGCTTCTATGGTGAGATATTGTATTAATTCATCCTATCACTCCTGGCCACAGACAAAAACACAAATAAACTACAATCAAACTAGCGATGTGTAGGTTCAGATGGAGCGGGCTCTTAAACTCGGGTTATTTGCGCGAAGCGGCTCATACTTTTACTCCCTATCACTCCTGGCCACAAGACAAAAACACAAATATACTACAATCAAACTAGCTATGTGTAGGTTCAGCTGGAGTGGGCTCTTAAACTCGGGTTATTTGCGCGAAGCGGCTCATACTTTTACTCCCTATCACTCCTGGCCACAAGACAAAAACACAAATATACTACAATCAAACTAGCTATGTGTAGGTTCAGCTGGAGTCTGCTCTTAAACTCGGGTTATTCGCGCGAAGCTGCTCATACCTCTACTCTCTATCACTCCTGGTGCTTTGCCAAGACGTCTATTCTGCCGTTCGGTACTTTAAATAAGTCATGATGTCGACTTCGGCTGTAGTGGTCTGGTACATATAAATCATAGCATCCCAAGAGAAATGGGCTATTGATGAAATTGTTCCAAATTTTGAAAGACAGAATAGCAAGACTTGCTTTCCTTCTAGTTTCTAGGCTCACAGAATCAGTTTCCTCAAGTAAGTCAATATGGTGCCTGAACCTTGGATAGGTTCCATGCTTCCGCATATAAACATACCTGAGGAATTTCTTCTGGATTTGCTCTAACATATCAATGTACTTCTGGTGGTACGGTGTCCAAACATCGCTCGCGTACTCCAGTTTGCTTCTCAGTATGCCATCGAATAACGCTAGCATAGCTTCTTGGTTATCAAATTGCTTACAAGTCCTGATGATGAATCCAAGAAGTTTGTAGCAAGACTGAGTGAGCTGCGATATATGGCAAGAGAATGTCAGTTCGGGATCAAAGATGACTCCGAGATCTTTCACGGATTTTACACGTGATAACGTTTCGCCTTTTATTTTATAATCGTAAATTATAATATACTAGCTGGTACCTGGCATGCGTTGCAATGCCATTCAAAGAAATAAATTGTTTCTCCTTGCACGTCCATTCTCATGTGTCCCCGTTCCGCGTCCCCTTCTCCTCCTGCGTTCCCTTTCCACCATCCCTGCTCTACCCCTCCCTGCCGCTAAATTATATGAATTACACACATTTTCAAACCACTTTCGCACCACCTGTAGTTATTCTTTTTATACAAATTTCATAACGCCAGAGTTTACCATTATAAATATAGAAACACTCTTCTGCTAAAATAAACTCTAAAAATTTTGAGTCAATCCATCGATTACTTTCCGAGATTTGCGGACACGGACACCCTAATCACCTAGCGGTATGAAATATACTTTACAACTCTCATACCTAACAAATATACATAAAAAAAATTCATATAAATCGGTTGAGCCGTTTCAGAGGAGTGCGACCATAAACATCGTGACACGAGATTTTTATATGTGTGGATTATAATGGAATTCCACCATGAATTGTCAGTTTAAAAAATAGAAACAATAATGATTTATGGTTTTAATTTATATCCTAATACGTGCATTTTGAAATCTTTAAAATGTGTGACTTTGTTTTATTTCCAGTGTGATCTACAAAACAGCATATCGCCACAGCCCACACAATCCAGTAACCTGAGGAGTAAACAGCCAGATATGGTGGCCGATATAACCTCCAGCACTTCGCAGGTAAAACTAGTCAAAAATAGTAGCCAGAGTGGTAGATATCTCCATTCAGATTTGAAGACCAGATCTGTATAGACAAGTATTTCAAAACCTTCCTCTTCCCATTCCCTTCAGCCTCACAACATACCCTAATAGGGGGAGTCATGAGGAGGTCAATGAACGATAATTTACTGCATTAATGCGAAGATGTCCACCAATATTCTGATTTGTAGAATTCGCTGGGTGATGACTGGCGGCTGTCTGTCACCTGGATGAGTGATTCCGCAAAATCGCTGATGAAGCGATCGAGTTTAACAGAGGGTGATGGAGTTAGGACTTTTTTTTACATTAGCTCCACATAGGAGGTCCTGAGGAAAATAATTCCTCTCAGGTCCTATGTCATCTTTGGGGATGCTGTGTGGAGGGAATTTATAGGAAAGGAAGGAAAAGAAGTTCTGGGAAGGAAAAGGATATTAGGGGTCAGCAAGTCCAGGAGTGACGGACGTATGAATCCATCCCTCCCACTGCGGTGCAAAGCGATGTTCTGAGTGAGTACGGCAGGAGAAGTCAAAGGGACTCCCTCAACCATTCTCTCCCGATCCGGCCTGCTATGCAGCTGGTGGGGAGACGCATCCGCCGCCAAGACCCGGACAAACCTCACCCCTGCTAAATCACCAAATATGGCGAACCACTTGGAGTGACCTATGGCAGAGGTGTTAGTTATCCAATAAACGGTTCCCAGGACGGCGGTACCTATACCCGCCTCCCAAATTGAGGAACTAGATTCTATAACACAATACCATCTTGGTTTTATAATCTCATTTCTACAGCTTATAGTCTACTTTCATTGTTCATATGCCAGTTCCATGCCTCACTTTAGGGTACCAGCATTCACATTTTAATAATATCTTTGTTCACCCGTTCCAGCAAATGCCAGATGTGCAGCCTCACTCTTCCAACATCCCCTCCAAGCCCGTGTCGTCTGGCCGCAGATCAACCACCCAGAATGAGACCGACGAACAGGCATTGCTGAACATCGCCACTGAGGCCTTTGTCAAGGAATTGGGTCTCGACGATGATAGTCTGCTCAAGGGGGGCCATGTTCAGATCAGAGAAGTGCCGGCTGGCACCTATCTCGTGAGGGAAGAGAGCGATAAGGTTCGTGATGTAAATACTCCTTTTTTACATTACATTGGTGTTCCTCAAGGTACTCAGTTAGGACCGCTTTTAAATTTATTTATTTTACTTTGGCAAGTATGTAGTTTTGATTAATAGGAGGTTTGCTATCCATAAAAAGCTACTCTAAAATATTGTAAATGATGTTGTCCTGTTTTAAATATTAAATTTATGTTCTTATTATTGTGTATTGTCTACAAAATTATTTTTCTAAGCTAATGCACGCTTTCCATTGATACTTATTTATATTACTAATTGTAATAGGGTATTTTCACAGATTTTGAGTACTGTCGAAATGTTGGCATTTTTATTTCATTTTTAGAGAGTCAGTAGTGTTTTATACATCATAATGGCGTTGTAGCCACTTCGAACCGTATTGATGTGCGATTTTAGATAATTTCATCAATATTTTTATTAATGAAAATATTAAAATTATGCGTTTTTGGTACGATGATGATCAGAATAATTTTTGTTTTTTTTTTAATTTCAACACATTTTTAACAGTTTGTGAAAATATCCCTTATCAAATATGTATTATTATTTATTTAATATTATTTTAACAGTACAGTACTCTCTCAGTAATCCGCCACTCGACTATTATAATCTGCCGTTATTTTTACTAGTTGAAAGCACAATATCAATCTCTATAATTTGCTGGTATGTGTGGGTCAAATTCAGTGATTTGCGACTGGCCTACTCGAGCCATGTTTAAACACCGATGCAACGGGTTGGGTTAATTTTTTCACTTTGTATATGGTTGATACGCGTAATTTGATGTCCATCTCGGGTACTTTACGGTTATATTAATTAAATATTTATTGCAAAATAGTTCTTACTTTCAGGTACCCAGTACATCAATTTATTCTGATGCACAGTATCCGAGCAGTTACCAATAACATTAAAAATATGAGTTTATTTGAAAATTTTGAATTAAAGCAAACCGGTAAGTTTGAATTCTATATTGGAGACAGGACAAACCAGGGTTGTTGCGGATGCAAACTTTTTGATATCCGCGGATGCGGATTATTAGACGTTCACATCTGCGGATGTGGATGCAGATGTCTGAATTAATGAAGATTTTCCGCATTTGCAGATGCGAATATCCGTAATACCCCTGAAATGCAAAATTTTGACATTCGCGGATGCAGATTATTAGAGGTTCACATCTGCGGATGCGGATGCAGATGCCTGAATTAATGCTGTTCTGCACTTGCGGATGCGTATGCGAATATCCGTAACACCAAGATCAGACAAACCCATCAAGATCCAATTTGGCGTCATGAAACATGCCCGCTTTTCGGGGTCAGCCCCGGATCTATGACTTTTTCAAACCGGGGCAGAAACTTAATAGTGGCGCCCCCTCTCAAATGCTGGCACTTTCAAGTGGGGCCCCTCTCAAACTCTGGGTTTATTCGGCTCAGCTCGTGTAGCCCCTAGTTCTAGATGCGATGGGGATTCCCCTGGCAGAGACATCATAAACACTATGAATGCGTTCAAAATCGACTTAGGATACGTTCATAAATCAACTTAGGATGTGTTCAAAAACCAACCGGACGTTTTAAAATCAAATGAATAATCGATAGAACAATGTGTGCTGGATGCCAGGCGCTTTGTGAATCAAGTTATCAGTTTTCAATCAAACATATAAATTACGATTTTGGCGCCCCCTAAAATTGCCGCCCGGGACAGGCGCCCCGGTTTGCCCCCCTTTATATCCGGGTCTGTTTCGGATGGCCGATTAGTGAGAGAGTACTATAATTACAACAGCACTTAATATTTATTAAATATTATTATTTTTCTATTATTAATTTGGTGGAGCGAATGTATATATTAATGGGTTTGTATTTTGTTCTGTTATGAGTTGCCGCTTTAGTGCGTTATTTTTGTCCAGCTGTTGTGGACGTGGCCAGACCATCCTGCTTACGACAAGGTCAGATTCCTTTTCAGTTTACGTTCTGCATGTTCGCCACTTGTTCTCCAGTCATTAATTGGGCTTTCTTCATTTGATATCTTTTGGTCAAGACGGGAAAATAATAATCTGCAGAATCACAGGACATTATTAATACGCACAAATTATTTTAAAAACACTGCATATCAATTCAATTACAATGAGGAGCATCTATTTCATTTACCGTAGAAACAAAAATAGCTACAGTGAAACTTTCTTAACCTGTCACAAGCCAGGAAAAACACGGAAATTCCCTAACAAAGCACGACTTTGAATTGAATGTTTTGTGGATTAATTTTGAGTTATCATTTTATTGACCGAAACACATTCCTAGAACAATAAACTATATAACAAAACAACATACTTGCGTTACTTACGTAAATTGATAGGTTTTACAATGTTTTCGTCAAGTAACACGCATCGACTTTGACAGAAAGAATCGCGGCAAATTTGACATTTTGATGCCACAGATAAAATCATTTAAAAATATTCTGAGGTTGCAAGGTGAATGAAATTTTTACCTATCTTAACTCGTTGTGGGCCGTTCGGACACCGGTGTCCGCGAGTTGGCGCGGCATTTTGAAATGCAATTTTGACCCTTATGTATACAGAAAGTGTATGAAGAACAATGTCAGAAACGCTTGCTCTATTATCGTACTTTACCATAGAGAAACCCGCAATGAGACAAGTCACTTCGAATAATTTATATTAAATTTTCCGTAGTCCGGGATGTAAAAAGATTCTGCGCATGCGCGAAAAAAAAATATCTCCTTTCTACTATTTTGACCCTTCTATGTACAAAATCGGTAAAGGAAGTGTCAGAATCACTGCCGCCAACATTCCCTATGGTATGGGTAAAGATTTCATTCATTTAGTAGCCACACAATATTTAAAAATAATTTTTGTCTGTGGGCATCTCCAACTGTCATTTTGGCGGCCGCGTCACATTGCCGATGCGTGACATGCGTGTACCTCGAATAAAACATCATAAAACCTATCAATTTACGTAATTACGCAAGTAATGTTATTTTGGTAAATAGTTTATTGTTCTAGGAATGTGTTTCAGTCAATAAAATATACGATAGGTTAAATTTAATCCACAAAACATTCAATTGAAGATCGTGAAATTTCCGTGTTTTTCTGGAAAAAGCCAGGACCTCAACAGGTTAAGGGTAAATGTTGGCACAAACGATTCTGACCTTGTCCTTCATACAAATTCTGTACATAAAAGGGTCAAAATCGCAGACAAACATATTTTTTTCGAAATTTTTTCTGCGGGCATGCGCACAAACTGCGCGTGGATTCGCGTCTCCGGCCGATTAGAGGTTTACCCCCCCAGGCCTCGACCGTATTACTTCAGAGGGTCAAAATATTTCCGCTTTACAATAAAATCCAAATTAATGGAATATTTCTGAACTTCTCTGAAAACTAAAAACCGTTCTTGAAAGGTGATGAAATATGCTTTCAAATTTTATAAATCGAAATAAACATATAATTTTTGAAATATAAAAATTTTGCAAGCAAACATAAAAAGTTTTAAAAATGGCTCACCTTATGGTTTTTCTAACTAAAATTACTGATAACGAAAAAAATAAGAACACACACAGAGATTAGTCAAATGTATTATAAACGTTATTGTCACCTCACTTTTTTGTCGTTCCATGTAAAAATAATTTATAAACAATTGCCAAAATTTTTAAAATTTATTACAAATTGTTTCATAAAGGTATACATTTTACTTTTTCTGTGGTTAGTTTTTGTTTTTGAATATAAAGCGTGGTCTTTTCTCTTTCTAACACCGTTTATATCATTGTTTTCACTATGATAGTAAGGGAGATATAACGATTTCTATGTGACCTATATGAGTTGTTCCGAAAAGAAAAGAAAATAGATTATATTTCTCACCATGATAGTAAGGGAGACACAACGATATCTATGAGAACTATGTAACTTTCAAATATGGTCTCCTGTGATTAAAAGGGTTTAAAAAAAATTGTTTTTATAAATTATGTTTATTTCTAATAATAAAATGTGAAAGCGTATTTCATCACCTTTCGAAAACAGTTTTTAGTTTTCGGATACGTTCACAAATATTCCATTTATTTGAATTTTATTGCAAAGTGGAAATAATCTGATCATCTGACAGAATATGCCAGAGGCCTGAGGGGTGAAACTGATATGAAGTGTTTTTAAAATAATTTGTATTTTTATTAACAATGTGCATTTGTATAATGTTTAACAATGTCCAACGATTCTGGATACAATGACAAAACAGGACATGGTAGAAAAATAACAAACACAATCTAACCTAACCAAAGATATTGGAATATAAGTAGATGTGCTATCTGCTGTTTTTACTATGTGGGTCTGCGCTTCCGGGTGTCGCCGATATTGTTTACCAATAAACAAATAAACTAAAAAAACAAATAATTAACGAATAAACCAAACGAACGTTAAACTAAATGAACGAATAATTTCCTTATTTAAAATATATTGTTAACCAATATTAATGCACATTTTCAAAAAATCAACGAAATGAACAAATTCTTTTTGTATGAAAACTACGATAATTAGCGCGTAGTCCGGCGACAGTTGCGCGGACACCATAGCATATCTCTTCTGTATTAGAATATCTTTGAACCTAACCCATTATTTTATCATGTTCTGTTTTGTTGCTGTTCCGTTTTATCCGATTACCCTTTTGGACATTCTTCCGTCTTCTGGTCATCTTTCAAAGAAAATCTCGTTATAATCATTTGGTCTCTCAGAACGTACTCTTTATATCTGACAGTCATTTTTCATATTTGTATTACTGTTTCTCTTCTCAAATCTTTCCATTTAAAACATTTCTTTTCAGAATACACGGTGTCCAGAAACTAATGGTGCAAGCGGGAAACTGGTAAATCTACATCACAATTTTTTTTAAACATTTTTTTTTAACATTTAACCGTTAGAATGCGGCGCAGCGCCATCACGCTGTTAGGGTTAGTTACGTAAATTGCGACGCAGCACTGCGTTGCAATTTTCAGTAAGCGTTTGCCTGTCCACCGGATATTGTGTTTGGAGCGTGTCTTGATAACTTAACTAACAAGTGAATCGATACTTTTCATCATGTCGGAAGTTAGTTCTACCGCGAACGATTGTGATATATCAAATGATAGCGACATTACGGACGACGAGACCTTCGTTTGGATAAATGGACGCAGTGATGACGGAAGTGACATTATTGTACATCGCAATACTGACATTCTCGGATCATATATCACGGCTCACTCCAGCGTGCTACAAACTCCTGGGTTTCATCATCAGAATATGTAAGCAATTTGATGACCCAGATGCAATGATAGCCATGTTCGATGGAGTCATAAGAAGTAAGCTGGAGTATGCTAGTGGTGTGTGGACTCCGCACCAAGCTAAATATATTAATATGCTAGAACAAATTCAGAAAAAGTTCCTTAGGTATGTCTATATGCGGATGAATGGAACGTACCCGAGATTCATGCACCATATGGAATTACTTGAGGCAACAAATAGATTTAGCTTGGAAACTAGACGTTATGCAAATCTCGCAATTCTTAGTTTTAACATAATCCATAATCGTATTGACAGCCCATTCCTCTTGGAATGTTATGGCTTATACGTGCCTGAAAATTTCAGCCGTAATCGTCGACACGACTTGTTCAAAATACCACACGGCAGAACAGATGTTCTAGCACAGCATAGCAAGACAAGAGGAATGGTGCTGTTGAACGAAATATCGGAAACACTAGATATATATAACTCTTCTTTAGATAGCCTTAAGATTTTTTTGTATAATAATCATCTTCCTAGGTGTTAAGACTGTCAAAATGAGAAAATTGTACAGTAATTGGATAAAAAATCTGTTGTACAATTAAAAAAAAAAATAAAAAAATACAAGATTGCATATAGAAAGGACGGATGACTGTACGAAAGAGATTTTTGGTATTTTTCCTCCAATGAAAGTTTTTTCAAATTCCTTTTTTTAAATTCCTAAACATGGATGCAAAAAACCAACAGCCTATTTCAATTTATTTTTCACCTCATCTGAAATATTATTATAGAAACCAATTGTTATGCTGCACAATTTTTGAAATTTGAAACCAAATTCACGGGCAAAAAAGTGGACACCGACTACTGTGACTGTAATAAAAGCGGTCATTGCTGTCTTACTGAAAATAGGGATAACAAGACAAGCCACCATTTTTCTTTAAAGGGATTCCACTTTTCCAACAAGGAAAAATGGACTTTGTGCTAAAAACACAATTGAGAAGTGAAACAATCTTATATTTTTATATTTTTGCAGTTGTAAATGTATTTTTTTTAAATAGAAGCATAAAATATCATTCTTGGCTTGTATAATTGCAAAAAATCATTAAAATTGGCTGATATTTGTCCAAGTTATTTAAATTTTGTTAAATACCATCCTTTTTTTTAACCTAAAAACACATAATATCTGACGAAATTGCACAGCACTAAAACGGTTAAAGGGTAAAAAATATTTGGAGTCGGCTCTACATTTTGATGCTTTTTAAAAGACAATAATATGCTTTGGACTCGATTTACACGAAAAAGTAAAAATCGACTCCAAATGTGATGTAGATGATCACCGGTTTCCCACTTGTACCATCACTTTCCATAAATATAATAACATTATGTATTTGGCTGATTTATATAGCTTCATTTTTGTGAAAAATCACCTCAAGGGCACTCATTATATGATCTAAATAC
This sequence comes from Limnephilus marmoratus, assembly GCA_917880885.1. Taxonomy (NCBI): domain Eukaryota; kingdom Metazoa; phylum Arthropoda; class Insecta; order Trichoptera; family Limnephilidae; genus Limnephilus; species Limnephilus marmoratus. The sequence continues at coordinate 28,490,148 of OU862930.1, read as the reverse complement.
ACATGGATTGTTTGCATTAACTGTTGTTTTGGTTGTTTATCTTCCCATTTTATAAAAAAAAAACATTGTTTATCCGACATCTTGCTTTTCTTATTAATGGGGAGTCTGATCCAGCTGATCCAAAAAGTTGTCTTTTTTTGTTACCTAAAAATCTTCCTATACATGTGGAGAATACATTCCCAAAGTTATAGCATCAAATTTAACCTTTAAATATAGTTGGGAGCGATGCGCACCGAGCAGGTAGACCGAAAAACGGAGCGGCCCGGTTTCAAGTGAAAACTTTAAATGCATTTTTCTCAAAACTGCGTTATTCAAGTTGGCTGTTCGCTCAACACATTTTCATCCGATTCGCTTCATTCAATTTTTAAATTAAAGAAAATTCAATTTGTATGCGAATGAACCTCGACTTATGAAAACTTATTATTGTAGGACAAAGTTATTGCAAAATTAAAACCGTTTTTTTCTTAAATTTTTATTTTATCTCCGTCATTTTTGCAATCAACAACTTTTTTTTTTTGGAAACTGGTTCATGTGCATCTACTATTATGAAAAATTTGAATTTCATGTTTCATATGATTTCCAACGACTCTAGGATTCCAGCCGATTTGGTCGAACCCTCCACTTGTGGCCACTATATCTATATATATAGACATTCAAATCAAATTTTCAAGAGTGTTTTTTCTTGTTCAAATGTACCTTTACAAGTAACAAAAGTTTCGTGAACGAAAATAAATTATGTCTTTGAAAAAACGCATTGAAAAAAAAACTCAGCTGGACCAGATTCCCCCCATAAGGAGTAGCACACATTACACAGTTCAATACTACAGAAGTCATCAACATATAAGACCATGAGAATCTTAATTAATAAATCTTTCTCTTTATTAAAATCACCCCAAATTTTGGATGAACAACTACATTTTTTCTTTCTTTTTCATATGTACATAATAATGTGTTGTTTTATTTCAGGATGTGGCGCTGGTTTACCTACTGTCTGGATCTCTGTTTATATCACAGAAGTTATCAGAGGGAGACACAGAGGTCCACATGTTCACTGCATACCCAGGTATACACTCACCCTTCAAATAATAAGAAAATAATATCTATGAACTTTTGCCTGTCGAGGTTTGCGCACAAAATTCCCGGTTCTTCCCATGCATTTTATATGTTCCTTTTTATTGGTTATTTTTTTAACCCTTTTACAAAAACAAAAAGTGTTCTAAAATCTGGATAAAACACGGACATATGAATATATCTGGACCTGCCCTAAGTGATAAAAACGTATTATTTCCCCCTCCACATGGCGCCGGCTGGAGCTCCTCCTTGGAACCGGCTCGCTCCATGGGGAGGGGATAGAGCCTCGCTTGAATCTAAAATGTGTGACGTCATCATTCTTGCCGTGAACAGCGAGAAGCTAACATCCATACATTTAACGAAATAACACGCCAAAACGATAGCTTGTGCTATACAATATATCTACATATCAATGTGCACATAGCGAATGTGGGCGGTTCTCCAGTGTGCTCGTCGCTGGTTACAGGGGTAAGTAAATTATGAAACATTTGCAAAAGTGTTTTAACTAAACACGGCAACAAAATATTGCTATGTGTATTGGGGCGAGCATTTGGCCTTAGCAAATATGTTATTAACGTGGCAAGCAATTCGCGCTCCCATGTAAAAAGGTCTATTCATTCAAAGCAGATTTTGCTTTTAAGAACTAAATGGTGATATTGTAATGCGAGATGCCTATATACTGTCAGATTGATTGTTAAACGAATCACAGTCATCTTTCCCCTCTTCGCCCTCCATAGTTTGGTTTTACCCCTCATCTGTAACTTCTTGTCTATCCATTTGGATGTCTATGGGACAAAATAATCTTTTCGATGTGTTGACTAGAAATCAACATTTTGTTTCTAAATATTAAAATTTTGATATTGGAAATATATATTGACTTAAAAAATACATACCTGCGGATATTCGAATTAAAGTACTTAACCTCTCTAAAAACCTATTTTGCATACTAGGTGTGACATTGCAAACTGTCAAAAAAATAAAATTTTGGTATTATTCACGATGTTTACTAAAAGCGTCATAAATCACGTTTTGGGAAACGTAGCCTAATTCTAAAAACTGTTTTGGAAAGATTATGAAATGCACTATCACATTATATTATTATAAATAAATATTTGCCCTTCTAAATATATATTTTTTTTATGAAAACGTCAAAAATATTAAAAAATCGCTTACCATTATTTGAAAACGTTGAAAATGAACTTTTTTCTGCAGTAACGTAAAAAAATTACAGTTTATTTATTGTAGAGATATATTTAAAAACTTTCTGTCACCTCAAAATATTATCCGTCCAAACTAAAATATTTAAAAAAAAATCATTTTCGAAACACAAAATAATATAAATTACGAACTTGTCACTGAACACAGAGCAAACAAAATTATTTTATTTCAATTATTATAAAACGTAATTACAACGGCAATCGATTTCAACAGATGCATTATGCTCGTATATATGCGGATATACGCAATTATTATTAATTTTAGCACAAATCAATGTATTTTTTTACAAAAAAACATTGTAACCTAAAAACACGGACACATTTACAACGTCGTGAATTCACACTAAAACTAACAATTTGGTTGTCGTATTTACACTAAAACGTTAGTTCACAGGACAAATTATATACAATTGTAGAAATCTACTGAAAATTTTTAAATATAGATTTGTAATTGTAAACCGAAGACAGACAATTTGCCCGCCAAAAATGGGAACAACTGACAACTTTTATAGCGGTGTGAAGTTAGCTGCAGTCTCCAGTTGGCAAATTAGAGATGGGGTCACTTTTGTAGTTGAGAAACAGTTCGAAAGAAATATTTTATTTCAAATTTAGTCAGTTATTGAATATAGGTAGACAAAAATAAAAACACGTGATTATATACAAATATATATTTTTTTTTATTATAAAATGACAACAATTGTAAACAAGAAAAGTAAAATAATATTTTATTCATATTATATTTTGGAAATCATACATTATGGAATTCATTTAACATTTTTTTCCAGTACAACTATTTTAAATGTATCATATTTTCACATTTAAATAATACAAAAAAAACACGTTACGCCACGTTAGAAGTGAAACTTGTGGAACTCATTCAACATTTTTTTCCAGTACGAATATTTTAAATGTAACAATGTATTAAAAAACACGTTACGCCACGCCACGTTAGAAGTGAAATCTTGTGGAATTCATTCAAGACCAGGCCTCTCCCTCTCCGACAGCACATCGTCCCCTCACCCCGCTATGCCCTCCACGTCACCCTCCACGTCGCCTTCCACGGCTCCCGCATACAGCTGTTGGGACAGGTAGCGGCTGCAGAAACTGGAAATCTGAAAATATAAGAATAGGACACAGATAAGAATGGTCCTGTATATTTCTAAAAGTGTGAATGGTAGAAGTCGGAGACACCCAAGGAAGACATGGCATGATCAAGTTAATCAAGTACTTGAGTCGGGCCATGTCAAGAGTCAAAATAATAGAAGAGTTTGTATGTATGAGATGATGTATGAATGTGATTGAGGCAAGGAGTGTGTGCCAAGACCGAGTTGTTTGGCGGTCCGTCCTCTTTGCCTACCACTGCGGGGAAACGGCGTGATGGTTACTTAGTTATAAAATGTGTAAAAATGCATTCTGTTAGCCATAAGTTGTTATAATAGTTTATCTAGTAGGAGTAAGATAGATTGTAGAAATATATTATAAATTATAGGAAGTGTCCTACAGGTAAGGGAACGTACCCATACTACGTGACACTTTTAGGGGGGGGGGGGTCTTCAAAAGGTCACGCTCCATACAAATGAGCGGCGGGTTCCTTAGGATTTTGGTCACCGGGGGGGGGGGGGGGGGGGGGGGGTTAAAAATTGCAAAAAGTTGGTCACGTAGTTTGGGTACGTTCCCTAAGTATATTTCTGTATCTATTTGTAAATAATAAAATTAGATAGAGCCTAAGATTCATAATAAATTGTAAAGCGCCCTTGAGGTGATTTTTCACAAAACGGCGCTCTACAAATTATCCAATTAATATTATTATTAAATTTGTACAGAGCCCTTGAGGTGATTTCTCACAAAAAACGGCGCTATACAAGTCATCCAAATATTATTATTATTATCATGGACAAATGCTGCAAAATATAAATACGAATGTATTTATATATATATAATAATGTATATACCTTCTATGTGACTACCGCTTGCTTCTCTATCACTGTCAGTCTGCTCCATCGATTCTGAAAATGTAATGCAAAACTATTACACAACGCAAACACACACTACTTGTATAAGGGAACGTACCCATACTACGTGACCAATTTTTTGCAATTTTTAACCCCCCCCCCCGGTGACCAAAATCCTAAGCAAACCGCCGCTCACTTGTTCCAAGCGTGACATCTTGAAGACCCCCCCCCCCCCCCCCCCGAAGAGGTCACGTAGTATGGGTACGTTCCCTAATATGATGTAAAGACAGCACAATATAAATAAAATTATATAGATATTATGTATATATTTATTTATTACAATGTATATACCTTCTACATGTCCACCGCTCTTCTCCGCTCGAAAAAAACGAAGAAGTCTGAAAAAAAAATTGAAAAACATTTTATTTTATTGGCGGAATAAAAAAATAAACATTACACAAAGAAAAATTATGATGGTTTACTCAAATATCAGTTCGCAAAGAAAAATTTTCGAATTCGAATATTTCAGAAAAATTGGAAGTTACATCACTAGTGATTTCGACATGTCAAATAATAGAGTTTTACACTCGTAGCCAATATTTCATAAAAACGTTGAAAAATAACAATTTTGTCGTGAAATTACTAATGTTTTTGATAGATATTGCAATAGAATACATGCTTTTATGGAAATATACAATTTCAAGCGGTAATAGTGGACATTTTTTACGGAAGAGTCCATTCAACGCGATGAAAAATTCCAACCACATGAAAGTGTGCTGTAAAATAACGATTTTTACAAGAAGAAACACTTCAAACCAACTAAATATATGATGAACGAGTGGCAAATATATATCTCAACAATATGATAAATACTTACTTTTCCATTTTACGATGGTTTTTGTCGAAACAGTCAAAATGTCAGAACGGGGCGGGTACCGATTTCACACAAATGTTCGTTATGAAAGATTGACGTTCAATTGGGCATAGAAAAATAATTTCTATGTTCCATAGATATTTTTGAATACAGACACGTAGCGTTGTTCATCATCGATATTCCGTTTTTTATTCCATGGTAATCCGTGAACTAGTGATGCAAATAAATCATTTTTTGTAAAAACTCGCGCGTTTACGTCAAAACACGCTCTAATGTCTTGACGGCTATTGTTATATTTTCGTCTTTTGACGCTCTAATGTCTTTACCGGTTAAAACAGAATAAATTAAAATTTTAAATACAGATTCCTTTTCTTAAGAAAATTTGTAATAATAAAATTAAGTGTTGTTACGTCACAAATTGGCGCAAAATAAAACCGTCATTTATGATCGGGTTTGTAAAATATCTGAACAATATAGCTCGTTTATTCCTAAGACAATAAGCCGCCCCCTAGATGGTCGTTATATACGGATTCTACTGTGTATCGATTTGAAACAAATTCTGTTTTCTCCAACGGGTTCCTTGTTTTCGCTCATCTGAAGTGTGTTAATAAAAATTAAAAAAAATGGTCTGAAGTTCCTTATTGACCATTGATTTTCAAAATACAATTTAATGATTTTCGTTAGTTTTTCTGTCATGTATCGCTCCATATTAAATTCCCCAAAAGTCTTGTTAGCAAAATTCAGAAAAAAAGTTATAACGAATTTAACCCCTCCGCAACGTAAGCAGATATAAGCGTTAAAAATAGGACAGCAGTCAAGTACAATAAGCGTGTTTATACGTCAGCGCATGTGTTTCCATAGAAATCGTTCTAACTCCGTTATTGTTTTAGTTACATCCCTAAAACAAAAAGTAAAAGGTCGATAATAGATCAAGCTGCACATCCCTATGGTTGTCTATGGAAATACATAACAGGAATCAGCTGTCAGTCGTGTAGTTGACAAAAATATTTACCCGCGCAAATTTGCTACCGGCGGCTCCACCGCGCTCCACATTTTAAATTTCTATTAAATATTTTTATATGAAATGATAAAAAAGTGAGGTGACAAAAGTGTTTATTACACATATATACAATAGAATAAGTATTGTTGTTTACTTAATCTGTGATTTTAGTACCGTTTTCACATAAAAACATCACGTGAGTCATTTTTACCTATTTTTAATGTTTGCATTCTAAATTTTAATATTTACAAATGCTAATATTTATTTGTAATATAATAATTTGAAAGCCTATTTTGCAACCTTTCTAAAACAGTTTTTACTATTTGGCTACGTTCAGAAGTGTTTCATTTATAGAGCTTTAATTGTGAAGCGATAATAACAAAAAGTTTTCGTAAAATGTCATTTCAGAGACACCAAAAGCGAATATTCTCGAAAATTCGGAGGGGTTAAACCTCCCTCAAACCACTAATAAATTCTAAGTTTTGTAAATTTTTTGTGGTTCTTTTTAAAAATTTTGAAAAAGGTTTGATTATAGTTGGTTTGAATGATTTGTCTATTTCTCTTCCCAGGTGAGGTAATGGGTGGGCTGGCGGTGCTGACGGGGGAACCCAGCTTCATCACCATCAGAGCCAAACACTTCTCCAGGATTGGACTGTTGTCCAAAAATTCCATTTATAAGTAAGTGTCTCATATGTTGCTAAACCGTATTTGAATGTTCGGTTTAGGTTAGGCTGCGCTCATTCCAAAATAAAGCTAATGTATCCACCTATCTTTAACCGCTTGAGTGCCATGGTATCACCGGTGTGTCATGAGACTTTACACGCGATTTTGACCCTTATGTATAAAGAAAGTGTATGAAGAACACGGTCAGAATCGCTTGCTCTATTATCGCCCTTTACCATAGAGAAAACCGCAATGCGCCTGGTCACTCCAAATAATTTATATTAATAATTTACTGGAGCGCGGGAATGTGCGCAGTTCTTGCGCATGCGCGGGAAAAATTCCTTTATCTATGATTTTGACCTTTCTATGTACAAAATTTCTCAAGGATAGTGTCAGAATCGCTGGACATGAAATGTCATTTCTGCCGCGTCATAATTTATGCGTCTTACTTGACTAAAACATCGTAAAACCTATTAATTTACGTAATTAACGCAAATAATGTTATTTTGGTAGATAGTTTATTGTGTTGTGAATGTGTTCCAGTCAATAAAATATACAATAGCTCAAAATTAATCCACAAAACATTCAATTCAAATTCAAGGTCGTGAAATTTCCGTGTTGTTCCCGGCATTCAACGAGTTAACCGGTCACCAACTTAAGCAGATATATGCGTTAGAAATACGACAGCAGTCAAGTACAATAAGCGTGTTTATATGTCAACGCGTGTGTCTCCATAGAAATCATTATAAATCCGTTATTCTTTTAGTGACATCCCTAAAACAAAAAGTAAAAGGTTGATAGTGGAACAAGCTGTACATCCCTATTCAAGTTGTCCATAGAAATACATAACAAGAATATTCTGTCATTCGCGCAATCTGACACATAATTTTTCCTGCCAAATTTCAGACCGGCGGCTCGACCCCGCTCGACATTGTTAATTTTATTAAATATTTTTATATGAAATGATAAAAAGGTGACAAAAGTGTTTATTATACATTTATACAATAGAATAAGTATTGTTGTTTACATAATCTGTGATTTTAGTACCGTTTTCATATAAAAATATCACGTGAGTCATTTTCACATTTTTTTAAAGTTTGCATTCTAAATTTTAATATTTACAAATGTTAATGTTTATTTGTAATACAATAATTCGAAAGCTTATTTTGTAAGCTTTCTAAAACAGTTTTTACTATTCGGCTACGTTCAGAAATGTTTCATTTATAGAGCTTTAATTGTGAAGTGGTAATAACACAAAGTTTTTGTAAAATGTCATTTCGTTTGAGACATCTCAAGCGAATATTCGCGAAAATTCGGAGGGGTTAAAATTGATAAATTTATAAAAGTGTGAATTCTGCATGTTAGTTACCAAATTGTCCTAACTTGTCCTTATTGGGGGCCATATTGATTATTTCTTTTCATGTGTGTTATAAACGGTTTACCGGAAATATCTGTAGTCGCAGACATGTAAAAAAACGCAATTTGTTCCGTTCAAAATGTTAAATTTTTAGAAAACATTATAAAATGGCGTCTGTACGTAGACTTCGCGATAAAAAACATTATCTAGAATATTGAATGAGAAGAACATTACTGACATCTTTTGGTATTCGTCAGAAGCTAATGACTAAACACATTAGCTGTTTGCGGGAGATTCAAAATAAATTAATATTAATTTATAAAAATCATCTATCTTCAGCTACCCAAATTTGGGTGGTTGTCACTCGAATGGTTAACCTTTGACTACATTAATTTAACTCAGTTTTTTCAATACAATAGTTTTTTCACATTAAGCGGGCAGACGCATCCGCCGCCAAGACCTAGACAAACCTCACCCCATGAACCCATGGTAAATCATCAAATGCAGGGTGACCTATGGAAGGGGTGTTTGTTATCAAATTAATGGTTCCTGGGGCGGCGTACCCGCCTCCCTAATTGATGTAAACATATTCATTTTGTTGTTATTTTCAGTATTATGAGAGAGCGGCCAAAAATAGTTCTGCACATTGCGCACACAGTCATCAAAAGGCTGTCACCATTTGTGAGGCAGGTCGATTTTGCTTTGGATTGGGTGAGTTCCTTTCTTTTTCATTTTATTGATTCAACTAAATGAAAATTCACTGAAAGGTCCTTCAAAATGTCAAATTTCCGACTTGACATTTTTTGCCAGTTTGTCCACTGAAATATACCACTAATGTCTGTTTGCAGGTATTCTTGGAGTCGGGCCGAGCAGTGTACCGGCAGGACGATGACTCGGATTCCACCTTCATAGTGCTGAGCGGTCGTCTCCGGTCCGTTATCACTCATACCAACGGCAAGAAGGAGCTGGTGGGGGAGTACGGCAAGGGAGATCTAGTCGGCATTGTAAGTATACATTCCAAATTTTGGGCAGAAAACACAAATTTTCATATTTCTTGTCTTTTAACCTGTTGAATGTCGGGTGGTATTTTGAAAAACTGTGCGGAAATTACCTTGTTGCTTTCTGGTCAAATATCCATATAAATACCAAGGAATTGTTTTTTTTTTTGCGATTGTTTACTGGATAATATATATCTTATTATTTGTGTATATTACATGATACTATCGTAAGAGGCTTTTCCAGAATAGTTAACTAACTAAACAAAAAAGATTAAAAAATCTCTTATTTTGGAAATAATTGTCAAAAAATATAATACACAAATATAAACTGATTTTATTATTTCTACATATACCCAACATGAAAAAAAAACACAATTCAAAGGGGTTTGCAAATAAATAAAGACCTTTATTCGCATTTCAAAACCTAAAACGTCGATTTTTTCGCCTTTGACATTTGCCAAAATTGTCCTGCAAAGCCATAAAAATTTATTTAAAAATATTCTAGAGTAGCTAGGTTAATGAAACCAACGCTTACGTCAAGTATGATATTGGCACAAGTGATTCTGACCTTATCCTTCATATAGTTTATTTATACATAAGGGTTAAAATTGTATTTAAAAAAAAAACAAAAAAATAAGAAAGTTTTTTTTTTTTAAATTTCAGGCACCCTTATTTCTTCTACCATTCACATTCTCGAGGACAGCCTGTGTATTTAAATGTAAAATATTTGTGTGTTTCAGGTAGAGATGGTGACCCAGACCAAGCGCAGCACCACTGTCATGGCTGTGAGGGACTCGGAACTGGCCAAACTGCCCGAGGGGCTCTTCAACGCCATCAAACTCCGCTTCCCCGTGGTGGTCACACGCCTCATCAACCTGCTGGGGCACAGGATCCTGGGTGAGATACGCTAAACATGCATTCATCGATGAAATCTGCCAGTTTTTATGAATTCTTCCAGTTTTAATAAAATCTTCCAGTTTTTATGAATTCTTCCGTTTTGATGAAATCTTCCACTTTTGATAAAATCTTCCAGTTTTGATGAAATTTTCCAGTTTTGATGAATTATTCCAGTTTTTATAAAATCTTCCAGTTTTGATGAAATCTTCCAGTTTTGATGAATTCTTCCAGTTTTGATAAAATTTTCCAGTTTTGATAAAATCTTCCAGTTTTGATGAAATCTTCCAGTTTTGATGAAATCCACCAGTTTTGATGAAATCTACAAATTTTGATAAGATCTATCAGTATGAAATTTATCAGTTTTAATGAAATCTTCCAGTTTTTACCAACTGCCTACAAACAGTGAGACTATGGAACCCTCAATTGGGGTATGTTGTGAGGCTGAAGGTAGTGGAGAGGGGAAGGAGATGGGGAAGAGGAAGGTGGGAAAGACGTGGCTATTCAGATCTAGTCATCAAACACGGCTACGGCAATTTCAAACAAATTTTCAATTCTGGATGGCGGCCTCACCATTAGAGTATCTTCCACTCTGGAACATACCGCAAATATTTCTTATATTATTTTTAAATGATTAAATTGTGAAATAACACAAATCAATCAAATAAAATTTACTTGTGCATGCTGGGGTTTGAACCCGTGACCTTCGGATCACCAGTTGAGACCCTCACCCCTCGATATATAGGCCGTCTGATGAAATCTTCCAGTTTTGATGAAATCTATCAGTTTAGATGAAATCTACCAGTCTAGATGATGTATATACCAATATTGATGAATACCAATATTGTGAAATTTACCAATATTGATGAAATCTAGCAGTTTTGATTAAATTTACTAGTTTAGATGATATTTATTTCGGTGTTAATGAAATTTACCAATATTGATGAAATCTACCAGTTTTGATGAAATCTACCAGTTTAGATGATGTATATTTCGATGTTAACGAAATTTACCAATATTGATGAAATCTACCAGTTTTGAAGTGCTCCATGGCAGATGAAAATGGAAGAGAATTATTTTGTAGCGAGATTTTCAGAAGCCCTCTTAATTGAGGTATTGTCGCATCTAATGTTATTATGTATTTTTTCCCCAGGCTCGTGGCAGAAGCCCAGTCACACCATCGGGCGGCCTAACGCTGCCGTGGACGCGCGGCCGACACAGCTCAACTTCTCCACAGTCGCCATCGTGCCCGTCAGTGATGACGTGCCGCTCACCGCATTTACGTACGAACTGTATCACTCACTTTGCGCCATAGGTAAGGCATCTCACGTACAAGTCATATGTATTATGCCCACCACACTGAAACAATATCTTTGTTTAAACATCTTTATTAAAATAATCCCCAATAAAAACCCAACTCATAATAAAACATTATTCACTTGACAGTTATGTTACAATTTGGGATATGGGTATCACCGCCCCGGGAACCATTTTTTGGATAACCAACACCCCTGCCATAGGTCACCTCAAGTGGTTCGCTACGTTTGGTGATTGGGTGCCCGGGTTCATTGGGTGAGGTTTGTTTAGATCAGTGGTTCTTAACCTTGTTGGAGGTGCTGAACCCCACCAGTTTCATGTGCGCATTCACCGAACCCTTCTCACTACCACTCATTCACCGAATCATATGTGTCAGGGGTGTCTTGACCTCCGTCGAACCCACGAGATTGACTCAACGAACTCCTGGGGTTCGATCGAACCCAGGTTAAGAACCACTGGTCTAGATCTTGGCGGCGAATGCATTTGTCCACATACTGCATGGTAATCTGGATCGGGAGAGACTGATCGAGGGAGACTCAACCATTGACCGGTATAAAATAAGTAAATAACATGTTATCTTCTCCTTCTTTGCACTGTCCCAACTAATTGCCTAGGTAGACTGTTGGGGTGGGCTCTTCTCGTTCTCAGATTATCTTCGGTTTTGGGTATCGCTTTCATCCAGGCTGTTTCTCTGTAGTATTTTGGTGCATTGAGTCATCCAGGAGTTCTATGATCTTCCTCTGGATGACTGTCGATGAAGCTCCATAGACATTGCCTGCTTCACTGTTTGGTCTGGTGGTCTCCCTCTTATGTGTCCATACCATCTCAACTGTTGTTCCTGCAGCTTAATGTTTATATCCGTGACACCCAGGCTCCCATGAATGCGAGAACGTTTAATCTTATCTTTTAGTAATTAAGTAAATAACATGTTATATTCCGTATTATTTCAGGACCCACGTTGCGTTTGACTTCCGATGTCATCAGAAAAACCCTGGGCATCAGTATCATGGACCCCAATAATGAGTACCGACTTAGTTCCTGGTTGGCTCAACAAGAGGACACTCATAAGGTAAAATAAAAAATGTTGCCGTGATGTGACCGTCGATATAAAATAACAATAGATTAGCCCTCTCGTACCTAATTTCAATCTAAAAATTGCACCGCCTGAAAGTAATATTATAATACCATAGAATCACCATTGAATTCCGATGCCTCTCTTCGAAAGTCTAGATATAAATGCAAATTCCCTACAATATAAAACAGAGCACAAAGTTATCGCTTAAATCCCGTGTTGTAATTTCTTAATTTATCACAACCCAATCTGATGTAATCTTGTTGTACAAGCTTCTAAAAACGTATGCAAAACTAGCAAAGATCGTTTTTTTGTGGCAAAAGTGTTGTCGTAATTTATTGCATGACCTAGTTGTTTTGCTAGAAAGAAATGTAAGGTTTTTATCATTTGTTACTGTTATCAATACACCCTGCATCGGAAGTTTTGTAGAAGGAATATATATTTTTTAATTATTCATACAATTGATTTAATTGTTAAGGCGATTATGTCTTACCCCTTTTCAGATATGGTTTTATTGTATAATGTGAAAGAATTACGTTCTCTAGAAAATAATCATAACACATTTTAATATTTGTGGCCGAATTTCACAAAATAAAATAAAACACGCTTTTTAGCTATGTTTTCAGGAAAAATGGGTATTTTTTTGTATTTTTTGCCACTAGTTTTTGTGGGATTCACTGCCAAACTTTTAAAAGTTCTAAGGCAGGACACAGTTTTAGCTGTAAAACTTTAAACGTGGGAAAAAATCATGTTGTTTGAAGTGTTTTGTTAGAAAATTTCAAGGGACGAAAAAACAAAACTTCTTAAGCGTGAAAACTTCTAAAGTGGGAACTTCTAAAGCGAGTTTCACTGTATATTTAATAACTCTTTAAATAATATTTTAACAGTCTGTAAGTAGATAATTAATGTGTCGTTAATAGGTCACCTCAGTCATCTTGTTGGCAGCTAAACTAAAGGTGTTGGTGTTGTGTTCTAGGTGGCGCTTTACCAGTGCGATCCGGGCTTTACCCAGTGGACGCAGAGGTGCGTGAGGCAGGCCGACTGTATCTTGATTGTGGGCCTGGGCTACAAGCAGCCCAGCATTGGAAAGGTAGGTGCTCTGTTTGACCTTTGGAACTTGGAAATTAACCTTTGGAACGCCGATCTCCCGTCAACTAATATGTATCTCCGTAGTGTGCCGTGGGTAAATATCCCACAAACAGAATGTTTTGTAATGCTGTATTGGATCTCGATAAGTTTGTTCCATTTCACATGGCAAGGCCAGAATTCAAACTTATTAGAATTCGCATATTGGGTGCTGACACTGGCCGGTAACTACTCGCTGACAGCCGTTACCAAGGAGCTGAAAAGTGTTTTGACAGTACACATTCTAACGCTTTTGTCTTCGTCTTATCCTATTTTAATGTAGCAATAAAATCGACTCAAAACCTGAAAATATCGCTGTTATCAAGTCTAAATCGTGATAAGTTCATCTTGTAACTGTGTTTCATCAATCAACCACGAGGGATCCTAATCCAGCCATGACCGTCAATTTGCCGTAAGTACCTATATGGGAATACCTTAGCTATTTTGATTCCGGAAAACATACTAAATCGAGATTCCACAGGCATAGCTCGCATAGAGTGGACATTTTGCTCTACCCTAACCCATGTAAGGTGGTGTTAAAATCGTGTTCATCTTACAACACAGAATGTATTATTGTCAGATTACCAATTTGATATGCTGGCGCTCTATGGATACAAATTTTTCTTATCCAATTTGTATTTGTATTTTTGGCGCTTCAGAAGTAAAGTTTAACGTTTCATTTGCCGGAAGCCCGCCCGCGGGCCGGGAATTTTTTTATTTTTTTTTTAAAATGCGATTAAAGAAGTAATTAAATAAAGAAACTGTATGAAGGACAAGGTCAGAATCGCTTGCGCCAAGATCATTCTTGACATAACCGATGGTTTCATTACTTTAGCTACTCTAGAATATTTTTAAATGAATTTTCTATGACTTTGTGGGTCAATTTTTGCAACTGTCAAAGGCGAAAATTCGAAGTTATACATTTTCAAATGCGTATAAAGGTCTTTATTTATTTGCAAACTCCTTTGAATTGTATTTTTTAATGTTGACTTACTATTTATGAAGGAGTTCCAGTTCAGAGGCATCACCCAAATTCAACTGTAGGACATACCTACGTAAAAATGATGAATTCCTTTGTGTTCCAGATTGAAAAGGAGATAGAGCGGTTGGCCATCCGCACCCAAAAGGAGCTGGTACTCCTGCACCGCGAGGAGGGCCCCCGTCCCCGCGGCACCGTGGACTGGCTCAACATGCGCGCCTGGGTCTCCTCGCACCACCACATACTCTGCCAGAATAGGATGTTCACCAGAAAGAGCCAGTACAGAATAGTAAGAATACGTTATTTGTTGTTATCAAATTTAATTTGTAAAACCCCATTTTAAGTTTTTGTTATTCAATAGTATTATTATTTTATTTATAATTAATTCTTTATTTAAACTGAATTCTTTTGATATTTTCAACGTGAATTTTGTGGTGAGGTGACCAAATGACGGAATTATATTCTAATTGGCTACAAACTAATGAGACAAATAAAATTTTCATGTTACATTGTTCCAGTGTGAGCTCTACAACAAAGTGCTAATGTCAGAGCCGTCCGTTCACTCGGATTTCTCCCGCCTGGCACGCTGGCTCACCGGCACCTCTGTGGGGCTTGTGCTCGGAGGCGGGGGCGCTCGGGGTGCTGCGCACGTCGGCATGATCAAGGCCATTCTGGTTAGTGGACTCTATATTCTATACTATTTCAGTGACCATTCACTTGTGTTCTGTATCAAAATATAACTAGACATTGGTAACAGTACTGGGTTGATCCATCATTTTACACTTCAGGGGGTCAATTGCTACCCATTGTCGAAGGATCGGGTCAAAAGTACCGGATCTTTGATTGGATACTTTTAAACATAGAAAAATGTCACAGATCAGTGGTTCCCAATTAGTTTTTTGTGAGTACCCCTTCTAAAAAGAGCACAAACTCGTGTAGCCAAAGTAGCCTCTTGTAGCCAAAATGATTAAAAAAAAATTAAATTACACAACACAGTATTACAATATTCTTCCCTACAGTGGCGCCATTTAATGTTGTTCAATGCTGCCACCCGTGTAGATACTTACGCTGCCAAGAACAAATCGTTCCGCAGCCACAGCCAAGCTTTTGAACACAAGAATGAGTCGAAGAAGCGACCCGTTCTCATGTGACAAATGTCAAATGTGTACATATGGGCACACGTTTGGCATGTTTCCCAACTATGCACCGGTGCCAAAGGAATCAATGACGCTAGTTCCTCGGAGTATCTTCCTTTAAAATATACCGGTAGAACAAGGATAGCATTCCCACCAGACGCCTGAGCTCTAAAGATGATGGGAGAATATATCAAACAGACCGCTCGTTTCTGCACAGAGTCGAGGGTATTTTTCAGGTATTTTGGAGCTCCAGACCAGAGGTGGCTGCCAAATTCAACCGTGGGGCGCACTTGCGATTTGTACAGGGTTAGCAGTTGTGAACTATTAACTTGTTGGGGGCCGCTTGTGACCCGGTAAACACGCGAGTTATTTTAAGAAAAAATCACTTTTGAGATGCGATTTTGACCCTAATGTATAAAGAAAGTGTATGAAAAACTCGATTAGAATCGCTAGCTCTATTATCGCCCTTTACCATAGAAAAAGCTGCAATGCAGCCGGTCACTCCGAATAATTTATATGAATTATTTTCCGTCGGGCGGGATGTGCGCAGGTCTTGCGCATGCGCGAAAAAATATATTTTGAACTACGATTTTTACCCTTCTATGTACAAAATTTGTATAAGAACACGGTCAGAAATGCTAGCGGCAACATTCCCTATGATATGGGTAAAGATTTCATTCATTTTGTAGCCACAAAATATTTTAGAATAATTTTTATCTGTGGGCATCTCGAACTGTCATTGTGGCGGCCGCGTCACAAAATGCCGATGCGTGACCTCAAATAACATCATAAAACCTATCAATTTACGTAAATAACGCAAGTAATGTTATTTTGGTAAATAGTTTATTGTTGTAGAAATGTGTTTCAGTCAATAAAATATACGATAGGTAAAATTTAATCCACAAAACATTCAATTGAAGATCGTGAAATTTCCGTGTTGTTCTGACCAAAAGCCTGGCCCTCAACAAGTTAAAGTATCTGCGGGCCCTGTACAGTACGCCTAGTTTTGAGTCATACACAGATTGATTGAATTTAAATATATTTCATCGATTTTAATGTTTGTGTGCATGTACCCATTCTTCACTGCAAATACAAGGGTTAACATGCTTACTGTATCATTTCCTCATGAAATAGGACAGGACCTAGATGAGATGCCTGAGGAACTCCCGAAGACTTATTTCAAATTCAGCATAATATTATTATGATTCTAACAGTGTATGGTTGTTCGCTGCAAATACAGGGGTTAAAATGCCAACTGTGTCAATTTCTCGTGAAATAGGACATGACCTAAATGAGATCCCTGAGGAACTTATTTCAAATTCAGCATATTATTATTATGATTCTACTAGTGTTATAATTCTTTACTGCAAATGTAGGGGTTTGGTCCCTAGGGATTAAAATTCTAACTGTATCATTTCATTTCCTAGTAAAGTTGGACAGGACCTAGAAGAGATCCCTGAGGAACTCCTGATATTTCAAATTCAGCATAATATTTTTATGGTTGTACATATTAGTGTTAACATTTAGTGTATTGTTAATTCAGGAGGCGGGCATTCCTATAGACATGGTGGGAGGAGTGAGCATCGGAGCGTTCATGGGGGCGCTATGGTGCAGCGAGAAGAATATCACCTCAGTGACTCAAAAGGCCAGGGAATGGTCAAAGGTAATAAGACAATTATATATCTTTGGGTTAATGCTACAAGCATCTATACCAGTTTTTGATATTTAGGTTCAGATACCAGACAGTACTTTAACCCCTCAGGCCTCAGGCATATTCTGTCTTAACCCGTCAAAGGCCATAAAAAACACGGAAATTTCCCAACAAAGCACCACTGTGAATTTTGAATTGAATGTTTTGTGGATTAATTTTGAGCTATCGTATATTTTATTGACAGAAACACATTCCTAGAACAATAAACTATGTACCAAAACAACATTATTGCATTAATTACGTTAATTGATAGGTTTTACAATGTTTTCGTCGAGTAACATGCATCAGACTTTGACAGAATGAATTGCGGCAAATTTGATATTTCAATGCCACAGATAAAATCATTTAAAAATATTCTGGGGTTACAAGGTTAACCTGTTGAGGTCCCGGCTTTTTCCAGAAAAACACGGAAATTTCACGATCTTCAATTGAATGTTTTGTGGATTAAATTTAACCTATCGTATATTTTATTGACTGAAACACATTCCTAGAACAATAAACTATTTACCAAAATAACATTACTTGCGTAATTACGTAAATTGATAGGTTTTATGATGTTTTATTCGAGGTACACGCATGTCACGCATCGGCAATGTGACGCGGCCGCCAAAATGACAGTTGGAGATGCCCACAGACAAACATTATTTTTAAATATTGTGTGGCTACTAAATGAATGAAATCTTTACCCATACCATAGGGAATGTTGGCGGCAGTGATTCTGACACTTCCTTTACCGATTTTGTACATAGAAGGGTCAAAATAGTAGAAAGGAGATATTTTTTTTTCGCGCATGCGCAGAATCTTTTTACATCCCGGACTACGGAAAATTTAATATAAATTATTCGAAGTGACTTGTCTCATTGCGGGTTTCTCTATGGTAAAGTACGATAATAGAGCAAGCGTTTCTGACATTGTTCTTCATACACTTTCTGTATACATAAGGGTCAAAATTGCATTTCAAAGTGCCGCGCCACCTCGCGGACACCGGTGTCCGAACGGCCCACAACGAGTTAATGAAGTTTTTGCCCATCTTATGGGCAAATGTTGGCGAAAGCGATTCTGACCTTGTCTTTCATACAAATTCTGTACATAGAAGGGTCAAAATCGCAGACAAATATATTTTTTTCGAAATATTTTTTGCGCGCATGCATACGCAAATAAGAGGTTAAGGTTAAAATATTTCCACTTTGCAATAAAATCCAAATAAATGTAATATTAAAGTAAAAACTGTTTTTGAAAAGTGATGAAATACACTTTCAAATTTTATTGTTGGAAATAAACCTAAAATTTTTGAAACACAAAATTTTTAATGCTAAAAAATTGTTTGTTGTGGATGGAAACCTTGGATTCGTAGAGGTGCACATTTTAATTTTTATGTGTTTAACTTCTAGATTCTAATAAAAATCATGGTGTTTTTTTCTTTCTAACACCGTTTAGATTATATTTATTTTTTTTGCATTAGCTCCACACAGGAGGCCCTGAGGAAAATAATTCCCCTCAGGGTCTATGTCATCTTTGGGGATGCTGTGTGGAGGGTCTTTTTAGGGAAAGGAAGGAGACGAAGACGTGGGAAGGAAAAAGTTATGAGGGGTGGGTAGGAATCTGGGGGTCAGTGTGTCCAGGAGTGACAGACATGTGAATCAATCCCCCCAATGTGGGTAAGGCGATGTTCCGAGAGTCCTGCGGGAGAGGTCTTCCTCAACCATTCTCTTCCGATCCGGCTTGTCATGCAAGCTTTTTTTTTTATACATGAGCTCCACACAGGAGGCCCTGAGGGAAATAATTTCCCTCAGGGCCTATGTCATCTTTGGGGATGCTGTGTGGAGGGTTTTTTTTAGGAAAAGGAAGGAGAGGAGAGTTCTGGGAAGGAAAAAGGTTTAACCTGTCAAAGGCCACGCCATTCCACGAAAATTCACAAAAAAACACTAAAAAAGCACCACTTTGAATTTTGAATTGAATGTTTTGTTGATTAATTTTGAGCTATTGTATATTTTATTGACTGAAACACGTTCCCAATACAATAAACTATCTACCAAAACAACATTACTTGCATTTATTACGTAAATTAATAGGTTTTACGATGTTTTAGTCGTGGAACACGCATTGGTTGCGACGGTTAAATTCGCGGCAAATTTTGACAGGTCCAATGTCATAGAAGAAATCATTTTAAAAATACTCTGGGGTTGCAAGGTGAATGAAACTTTTAGGCGTATCATAGAGTAATGATGGCGCAAGCGATCCTGGCACTGTTCTTCATACAAATTATGTACATAGAAGGGCCAAAATCGCAGACCAAAAGTTTTTTGTCGAAAATATTATTCAAATATTTGAATTATTTTCTCGCGCATGCGCATATGACGCGCGCGCCGGCGCGTCTCCGACCTGTCACCGGTTAAGGGGAGGGTAGGAATCTGGGGTTTAATGTGTCCTGGACATCCGCCTCCAAGACCTAGACAAACCTCACCCCATGAACCCGGGCACCCCTGCTAAATCACCAAACGTGCGTCTGCACACTTTGCTTTTGGTCTAGCTGTTATAGGTTATGTTTTGATGTTCACTGTAGAAAATGACCCAGTGGAGTCGCCAGCTGCTTGACCTGACTTATCCCGCCACATCCATGTTCACGGGCCGCCACTTCAACATGACCATACGCACAACTTTCGAAGACACGCACATCGAGGACCTTTGGCTGCCCTACTTCACCGTGACCACCGACATCTCGGCCAGCTGTATGCGCATTCACCGACACGGTACGTGGCGCAATCAAATGAAAGAGTCTGTTAATTTGTAAAGGAGTCTTTTTGACAAAATAGAACACTGAAGAAAAATGAAGCAAAAAAGAAAACTTAACCTAAATTAACCTGACTTATTATTTGCTGTTCTATTTTGTCATTGTTCTGTTTTATTCAGTTACCCTTTCGTTTTAAGTAGAAATTTTGCTAGCATCAATTCTATCTTGTATCGAGGAGCAAATGCACGTTTATTTTTATACAAAACTTAAATTTCTATCGGAGACCAAAATACTTGACCAAACTGAATAATAATTTTTTTATCAATTGATTATCTACTGTGAATGTGTGTTCCTATATTTATTTGTGTTATAAATTATAAAATATAAAAGAATTAAATTTTTCATTATTTTAGAAGCAACTTTGACTTATTTTTGTCAGTTAATAGTCATTAAATAATAATCTTGCACAACCTAATATGTAAATGTAACGAAATAAAAAAACATTTTTTTGGGTCAATTTTTTTAATTTATCCGTGAAAAATTTGTGTTCCAAATTATTTTTAATTAAAGCCCATCAAAATGCTTTTTAAATGATTTATATTTTTTAAAGTGAAAACTTTTTTAGCACCTTTGTGATTTAAAACTCGACGAAACGAGAAATAGCGACACTAAAAAGAGACAAACACATACATTTATAGGATTTAACCCTACAAGAGGATGAGATAGTATAATCGGTCTTCTCTTTCTCCCCACTCTTGTCTACTTTAGTTTTCTGAAGGTTTCCTATTAATGGAGGACTGAACGCTGTTGGCACCAACAAAAAACTGTCCAAAGAAGCGAAATTAGCTGTCCATTATGGAGTGCTGGTACCTACCCTGATGTATGGCAGTGAGGCATGAGACTGGCAGAGGAAGGATGAAAGTAGACTGAATGCTGTAGAAATGAGATCCCTGAGGCGTATGTGCGGTAAAACCATGTACGAGATCGTGTGAGAAATGTGGAGATCCGCGAAGAATGCAAGGCTAATGTAAGCGTAATGAGTAAGATTAAGAAAGGGACGTTCAGATGGTTTGGGCATGTAGAGCGAATGAACGAGGAAAGGAGTGTAAGGAGAATATATGAAGCAAATGTGAATGGTAGAAGAAGTCGTGGAATCCCGAGGAAGACATGGCACGACCGAGTGAATCAGATACTTGAGTCGGGCCATGTGAAGAGTCGGAATAATAGAAGAGCAAGTATGAGACGATGTATGAATGTGGACGAGGCAAGGAGTGTGTGCCAAGATCAAGTTGTTTGGCAGTCTACGGCGGTTTTGGCTGCCTACCCCTGCAGGGAAACGGCGTGATGGTTAGTTAGTTAGTTTTCACTTCTAAAGCGTGTGAATTGCACACTCTGTTTTTTTTTTTTAAATTATTTTATATTTCTTTATCTTTACATAGTAGGTAGTGCAAAATTATTATTTTTTAAAGAATTATCATCAACTCGCCAAAAATTGTCAAAATTGCCTCTAAAGTCGAGAAAAATAGATTACTTTAATATCCTAAATTTTATAACTTAAAATAAAAATAAATAAAGTAGCACGTATCCATACTAGATATTTGCTATACTGTACCTTTCGATTCAAATTTTTTTTTTCTGTTTGGTGAAGTATTTTGGCCTCAAATCCAAATTTAAGTTTTGTATGAGCAAGGCGGCGCAGGTGTTCCTCTTAAATCAATGTGTTCCCAAACTAGTTGATACAGCCCTGTAATACTTTCTGATAGAGTTATTTAATGTGAAACCCTCTTAAGAAGTTTTCCAAGGGACCGAAAAAAACAAACTTTTTAAGGCTCCGCAACCGGGCTAGAAAAGAAGAAGATGGAGAGATACAAAATTACGAATGTTAGAGGAGAGCGCTAACATTTAAGCGACAAAATCGATGCGAAAATTGCGAAAATGTTTAATAAAATCTCGCGGGCATTGTCTTAAACAACATTTAAAGAAACACTGTGAATTTTTTCATACATATAACTTGTAAAATAACTGAAACAAACGTGTTTATAACAATTTTTGGAGCATACTTTGCGATTTTTTTCTATCGAGCGAATTTTATATAATTTGCGTTTCGGCGCGGGCAATGTAAAGATATTATCTTCAAGAATAACATATTTTTTTAAGAGCTTTAAAACTTAACGTTTTTAAGGGAGATATGTAAGAAATCGGTCGAACTTCGGGTTGCGGGGCCTTAAGTCACGAAACTTCTTAACGGAGAACTTTTTAAGAGTGTTTCACTGTATTCAAAAGCATTTCCCCATCTTTTTTAATCTATGGATCTATTTCATTTGTAAATCTACATATTCTATGGTGATTTTAAATTGTGCATTGATTTTAGTCTGAATGGTGTATTTTCATGGGTGGAAAAAATTTGTGTTTGTCCGCTTTATTTTTGTGGGGTGGGTGTTGCTTATAAATGGTAGTATTAATCCAAAAACAAAAATTCAAACATTTGCTAAAAACTTTATATCTGTCCATTTATTTATTTATACCCCTAGATGTTTATTTAGTTTAAATGTTATTTTAAAAGACATTAAAACCTATTCCTAAATAATATGGCGTCTCTTTATAATTTTTATTTTTATTTTTTTATCCTTGTTATGAATGTCTCAGTGTTGCATTCTCAAAATTTTGAAATAAATAATTTTGGCAAAATTATTGACACTCTGTTTTACTGTTTTTATTTTTCATTGCTAAAGAAAATTAATAACTTTTCCCAAGAAAATAATTAATTATTTTTTCTTAATCTTTCAAAATAATTTTTTACTTTTTTGTTATTATGGTGTGTGGGGTATTTGTGCGTTATAACTTGTATATTTAAAATAAAATAATTATAACAAATAATAATGTGATGCCTTTGAGAAATATAATTAATATTTTTTTTAAGGCTTCGTAACTGTGAACTAATCTCTTTAAAATGGCGTGATTTAATTTTGGGGTATCATGTCATGTTGCGCTCTTTCCTTTATTAGCTAACGTTTC
The DNA here is from genome assembly GCA_917880885.1 of Limnephilus marmoratus. Lineage (NCBI taxonomy): Eukaryota > Metazoa > Arthropoda > Insecta > Trichoptera > Limnephilidae > Limnephilus > Limnephilus marmoratus. The sequence goes on along the minus strand of OU862930.1, from coordinate 28,467,036 downwards.
GGACTGCGTTACAGTTTCCATCATCAGGATAGATGTGTAATCGAAGATTGTGGTAAGATATACCTTTTTCGCGCTCCAATCATCTAAAGGCTGGTATTTCGAGCGTGGAAACTCGGACATCCTGACAAATCCTCAACGCCAAGCATTTAGTTGAAACCGGTTATTACTTTGGATTTGTTCTTGAAGTCCTGGGAAGTCCCAAAACGCATCGAACACGTCCTTATTATGGAGGCAAGATGACGGGACTTAGCTTAGTCGTTCTTGACAGCAACAAGCTTAGTCGTTCTTGACGGCTACACCAAAACCGCAAACCATTTTAAATTAACGAAGTATACTGAAATACCAGCCCTTATGGGATTGTGGCGATCAATATATGCCCCAATTATGGACACTATAACGCCGTCCGAAACTTTGGTTAAAGAAAGAGGTAGCGCAACACGGCATAACACCCCAAAAATAAATCACGATAATTCTTTGGGCCGTAAATATCTCAAATCATATCTAATTTCTGCAAACTTTTTCTTTTAAAAAAAATTCACCCTAAAAAAATAATATTACTTATTTTCTTTTATTGTGTTTTTATATATCTTTATAAAATACATAATATGTACATTTCTATACACACATTTTAATTTTCTTTCAAAGTTCTTTAATTCATTCATTTTGGGAGGGGAGCACGCACTCAAAAGGTGCACTCTTTTCATTCAGAACTGTTTTTGGTGGAAGAATATTTCTTTTCTTGTTATTTTTGGTGTTTCCAGCGCTATGACTTTTGTTTTTTCGTGTCAATTTCAAAGCGACGACATTTTCACACATTTTTACCTCTGGCTAGAAAGTCTAAACAACTTTACAGCCACAAATTTCATTTTTAAAATTGATGTGAAATTATTTTAATGAAACTTTTATAGAATTCGTATCGCTTGTGATTGGTTTTTTTACTTCAACAAAAATGGTTACACATATTTTTAGCTGGTCAAATTTTGATGTGTGTATATTAAAATTTAAAGTTACAGATATATAATATATATTATCACTAACACGTTAAATACGTAATTTTTATCTTCTATTTACGGCATGCAATATAAAACTCAAAGAAATGAGAAAGGAATATGTAAGGTGATTTAACATTACGTTGTAATATATCTGTTCAAATTCTTTTTCTTTTTATAATGATAATTTTTTAAATCGTTAAAGATCAAGTGGTTAATATGCTTACTTTGCTTGATATTTTATCAGCTTTTTACTGCTTTAATGTACTGAACGTCAATGCATTGCTTTTTCTTTTGCATTTTATTAGACACATACACATTGATGATCCAATTCGTTAGTGAGACATCTCCAAATACTAAGGACGGGTTGTTTCAAATTTTTTTAACAATTCGTCAAATATTTTAAGATAATTTTCACATTTTCGTTATTTGTTTTTTGGGTGTTATGCCGTGTTGCGCTACCTCCTTCTTTAGCCAACGTTTCGGACAGCGTCGATGATGGACACTGATGATGGACTCTCCCCTGATGATGGACACTGCAATGCTGTCCGAAACGTTGGCTAAAGAAGGAGGTAGCGCAACACGGCATAACACCCCAAAAACAAATAACGAAAATACTTTTGGCCTTGAAAATCTTAAAACGTATCATAACCAATTTTCACATTCTTTGAAAATTTTATTCAAGTTCTGTGATTATTTCAGTTTTATGAAGCAACTGGCCTATGTTGATAAAATAACAGAACTTGAATAGAACTTACACAGAATGTGAAAATTAATTTCAAATATTTAATTTTTCATAAGAAAAACTCTCTTTTTATAACTTTTGAAAGTTATTCCCACAAATGTAATAAATCATTGAAGAAGAAGATAACAATAATAATCTAAACGAAAATATGAAAGAGAACAAGACACAGAAAAACAGAAAAAGATAATGGTCGTAACTTTTGTGACCGTATTACGTATTTAACCAGTTGCGACCAATATCTTTTTCTATTTTTCTGTGTCATGTTCTCTTTCATATTTTCGTTTAGATTTATTTATTTTTTCTGTTTTTTATTTTATGCAATCGAACGTTATTAACAGCCTTGCATCTGCGTGGTTGAATTTAAAAATCCGGCTTCCAACGCATGTCTGCCGCCGCGCCATACCCGTTGCACCATATAAACATCCGTGTACGTGGATTTTCAGACAAAGCTACCGTTGTAATTTGGTTTCTAATTCAAGAATTCGTCACAAGATGACGCCACTTTCGTCGGAAAGACGCAAAGGGATGTGCCCTTCCTAGGTATAAGTTATACGAATTTTTGAACCTGGAGTATCTCCCGGATTTCGAAAGATTGACGGTAATACTCAGTTGTATTAAGCGGCTGTATATTACATATGACGTCATTGCCCGTCCCGGTTACTTTTTCATGGTGACTAGCCGTCACTGGTTGACACATTGACAGTGGATACGAGGAATAGGCTAATTTTGGAACCAGTTCCTATTGGATTTACAAAATGATCACCAATACTAACTGGGCGAAGCTGAACCAAAAGCCGCCCGCAGCTGTTATCTTCTTCTTAAATGATATATTCAAATATTTAATGAAATATTAAAAAATTTTGAAACTACCCATACTTGGAAAGCAATATTCTAATAGTCAACATAAATCAAATATTATCACTGGTATTATAGACAGTCCTGATTCATTAAGCTTTATTATATTCCGTATATCAACAAAAACTACTGAATCTAAAATTCTTTTCAATTATTGCAACAACAATATCAGGGCTGAGTCATTTAGATACTCACTTGTAAGTAGATTGCATGAAGTTTGGCAATACTTTCACAGAAACAGTAGATAGCACGTAATATAGTTACAAGCAGGCTATAATAATAATCAATGTTAGCACACTACCTGCTATTCTGCATGTGTTCTATATAATTTAATTAGCATATTTTACTCCATGATTAATGTTCCACAAACTTATTACTTACTGGCTGAGGTACCCGGCTTCGCTCAGGGAGTTGATATGAGATTGAACTGACGTTGATCCCTCGACGGATCTTGCTTTATATACCCTTACCAATGGGTAGCCTCATCCATACAAAAAAGGCTTTGAATAGTCCGCAATGTTCCAGAACATTCCACAACATTCAAGAGTGTTCTGGAATGTTCCACAATGATGTTCAGATTCCCTGTTCCCAAATATTCCACGACAATCTTTTTTATTTTTTTTTTAAGAGTTGAGACGGTTTACATATACAGGGTGTCCGGGGGTAAAGTGCATTAACTTTGGGAGGTGATTCTACGTGATAGTACAAGTAACAAAGATGAATTACTTTTTTCGAAATTCCAACTTTTAGGGAACCAGTTCCTATCGGATTTATAAAATGGTCACCAACACTTAAACTGGGCGAAGCCGAACCCTACATTTGGTGACTTAGCAGGGGTGCCCGGGTTCATGGGGGAAGGTTTGTCCGGTCTCGGAGATACTGGTTGAGGGAGACCTTTTGACCTCTCCAGCACGGACGTATGAATCCATCCGGGACGGATGGATTCAAACGTCCGTCACTACTGGAGACACTTACCCACAGCAACCCACCCCTCTTACCTTTTTTCTTCCCAGAACTTCATCTACTTCCTTTCCTCAAAAGACCGTCTACAAAACCAGGCGCGGCTCATGCATAAAATTTTTGGTCATAAACAAACATGAAATAAAATAAAATTTACCGAGCAATAAATCAAACACGTAATTTAATAATGTAATTTAATTGGGGGTAGGTAGCTATCCTATTTATAGAGAAAAAATAAATAAACTTCTTCGGTCCTTTTGCCGAGCGAAGCCATCATTCACCCAATGTTTTCGGTAAGCTTCTCGGTGTAGCGCATTTAAAACGCACACACATAAAAGGTCACTTTTTACCGAAAAATTAATATTATTGTCAAATAGGTTCTATAAATCCCAAGCATAACAAACCTGTTGACTTATGGTTGAATTTTGCTAGTTAAGTATTACTATCCTGTTTAAACCTGCAAGAATGGTAGAATAGTAGTGTGTGAACGTTAGGGCCAGTCGCGCCTGCACACAACATCTCAAAAATGACATAGGCCCTGAGAAAAAAAAATGCAATTTTTCTGCATAAGGGCTCAATTTTTATTGGTATTTTGTTTGTAGATAATGTTTTTTGACATTAACCCCTCAAATAAATTAATAGTAAAACATTTGAAAACCGGACAACATCGAGATTTTGTTTAATTCTTCACAAGTTTATCGGCGTTGTAAATGGTTTGAATAACAAACGAGATTCTATATCTTTTTGTGAGATCGAGATCTCTTGACGGACGAGATCTCCTGTCAGATTTATGTGATTTTCTACGGCTGTTATTTGCTTTTTCTATGGGTATCAGGCAAGCTTCACCGATTTAAGAGATATTGAAAGAAGGGTAAATGCCGGTAACTCCATTAATGGAGGACTGAATGCCGTTGGCGCTAATAAAAAACTGTCAAAAAAAGCGAAGCTAGCAGTCCACAATGGAGTCCTGGTACCTACCCTGATGTATGGCAGTGAGGCATGGAACTGGCAGAGGAAGGATGAAAGTAAACTGAATGCTGTTGAAATGAGAACCCGGAGACGTATGTGTGGTAAAACAATGTATGATCGTGTTAGAAATGTGGATATCCGCAAAGAATGTAAGGCTGATGTAAGTATAATGAGCAAAATTAAGAAAGGGACCCTCAGATGGTTTGGGCACGTAGAGCGAATGAGCGAAGAAAGTAGTGTAAGAAGAATATATGATGCAAATGTGAATGGTAGAAGAAGTCGGGGACGCCCGAGGAAGACATGGCACGATCAAGTGAATCAGATACTTGAGACGGACCATGTCAAAAGTCAGAATAATAGAAGAGTATGTATGAGACGATGTATGAATGTGAGTGAGGCAAAGAGTGTGTGCCAAGACCGAGTTGTTTGGCGGTCCGTCCTCTCTGCCTACCCCTGCGGGGAAACGGCGTGATGGTTAGTTAGTTAGTTAGTTAGTTCACCGATTTAAAACAGTCTAAACTAAAATATGTGACAGTTCACACTTGGAATCTGACATCAGCCCATAGAAAAAGCAAATAACAGACATAGAAAATCACACAAATCTGACAGGAGATCTCGTCCATCAAGAGATCTCGTCCATCAGAAAATCTCGATCTCACAAAACATATAGAATCGCTCAGCAGATAGATATTACACTTTTACACACAACTGCGTCTTATTTAACCAAAATTTCCCATTTTTTGATTTGTCGCACTAATGAATTGGACGATCGACATATTGTACATATTAATTTGTTTATAGAGCCATTAAACATTTTATGAAATTAACTTACTAAAAATGATACAAATTTTCGATTAACCACTGGAGCGATTATTGTCGAAAAATGGACCACTTTTATTTTTCTGCGATTGACAGCGGTCCAAAATTGGACCACATTTTCCCACCATTCGTAAAACATTTATTGTAACTATTTAAAACATTTCCCCAGCCAGCCATTTATTTTAAAACGAAGTTATTGAAATGCTTTATCTATTATGATCAAGGATGTCGCAAATCCAAACGACTCCAGATACTAATATCTACAGCCTGTATGTCGGACGAATATCTACAGCTCATATGTTGAACTAATATCTACGAACTTCAGAGTGTTGACTAATATCTACAGAGCTAAGGTCGGACGAATATCTATGACGGTCCCAGTGTTGACTAATATCTACAGAGCGTAGGTTGGACTAATCAGCTAAATGTGTCCAATAGTCCGATATTAGGGATTTTTACATACATACTTACATAAATTAAGTTTTTTAAACTGCATACGCAATATTACATTATTCCAATATGCTATACATAATTGCAAATCCAACCTCTGCCAGTGCTGTAGATATTCGTCAACACTTTGGTTCTCATAGATATTAGTCAGCAGTTTGAGCTGTAGATATTCGTCAACACTTTGGTTCTCATAGATATTAGTCAGCAGTTTGAGCTGTAGATATTCGTCAACACTTTGGTTCTCATAGATGTTAGTTAGATTATTTCAGTTTTTGGAATTCCTGTAGATATTAGTAGACGCCTCCATCCAAACTTCGTAGACTATTTTAGAACGATGTTAAAAATAAATTTTTTAATTATTTTTTCATATTGAATTTTTTATTAGCTGTTTATTCTATGTTGACTGGAATAAGTACCCCTCACGGCAGTTTCAAAGTAACAACACGCAGGATTCGCGCAGTTATAAACTTTACGATTTTTTAATATTTTTTTTATAAATCCTGCAAATGTGATATAAACGGTAAAATACAGGTTAATTCATTGGCCATATAGCACAATAATAAGTTTTTATGTTGTATGATAAAATTTAAAATGATCTTTTGGGAAATCGCGAGCAATTGAGGCAAATTTATTTATTGCGCGTGATCGTTCCAGTGGTTAATTTGGTTTATGAAAGAGATTAAGAGTTAAGAATATATTTTATCTTGTATACATGTACATAATACATACTCACTTGCAAGTAAAAGTCGGGTTTAATTCCTGCCTAACTTTTGATGTATATATATATTTATTCAAGGTGGCCACAGACCTGGAATACCTGGAAAACCTGGAATTATCAGGGAATTTTACCGAACCTGGAATTATCAGGGAAATGTCAGGGAATTTTGAAATTTTTTTATAATATCAGGGAATTCCAAAAATTAAACTATATTTGTTATTTTGCGATTTGTGAAACCCCAAAGTTGTGTTTTATTACTTTTATTACTTGCGACTTGTGTAACAAAAGATATGCCAACAAAGACAAACTAGATAGGTGTTTTTTTTATTATTATTTTCATTAATGCCCTTGCAACACAATCATGTCATCTAGTTGATGTGTGTGTGTGTGTTTTTATTTTGTGTGTGTAGGTATTTTAACATTTAAATCAAGGTTTTTAGTATTTATAAAATTACATTGCATCACTATTTATACCATAGCTTCGTGTAAATACATAATAAACCTCTTTCTAAACTTTAGTCTTTTATTATGGTTAAGATATGGTTACTTCTTTTCTTTTCTTCTACCCAAAGGGTATATTGTTTTAATTATTAATATTCTAAATCTAAACTGTTCCCTAGTATGCTTGTTTCATGTGATTTTTTTTTTGTATCTCTTCTAATGTTAATGTTTTTTTTGTTTATTTTTCTATTTTTGTCTGATCTTTTCATTTCTTCACAAATTGTCTTCAGGCGAAATATCGTAAATTTGTAACAAGTGTATTTTGTGTTTAATAGATTATTGTAATGCAAAGAAATAATTTATGCTATAGATGACGGAATTACCTTTATTATTTATTTAACAAACGATATCCCCATAGGGAACGTACCCATACTACGTGACCAACTTTTTACACTTTTAACCCCCCCCCCCCCCCCCCGGTGACCAAAAACCTAAGCCCCCCGCCGCTCATTTGTACCGAGCGTGGTATTTTGAAGACCCCCCCCCCTGAACAGGTCACATAGTATGGGTACGTTCCCTTATATCAAATTAAACATATCATGGAAAAATGTAGAAACTGCCCTGGAAAACCTGGAATTATCAGGGAATTCTGAAATCCGTTTTTTGTGGCCACCCTGATATATTATATTATTTAGGAAAGGGAAAAAAACTGTAATTTTATGCACCACTTTATGTATATGAATATACCGACCAATTTGGGCATATAAATTTAGATATTACATAATTCAGTTTATGTTTGCCCTGGGCCCTAGCACGGTCAAATCGATATCTTAACAATATTGGATCGACAGGGTTAACTGATGACGATTTTGCATGATTACTCTCGTTAGGCCTATAAATAAGAAATCGTTATATTGTGGCAACACTGATAGTCAAAATAAGAATAAATTGACAATATCAAATTAAAATACACTTACTTTAATATACATTGCATATCCGCATGTGCTTTTTGAAATTAAAAAATTAGATAATTGGTCAATGAGGTCTTTAGCTATAACTTGTGATAATTGACCGCCTCCGTGGTCCTGAGGTAAGCCTCTCGACTTACAATCGAGCGTAAATAAATTTTATTTGATTAATTTGTGGTACTTATTTCACAATTAATTAAAAATAATATTTAGTATATTTGCAGCACGTTCTAGGGTGGAAGATATTCTTAGTATCGCCCTGGTGTAAGACCTCAATTCAGAATTGAAACGTTGCTTGAAATGGCTTTAGCCGTGTTTGGTGACCGGATCTGAATAGCCAGGTACTTTCCCACCTTCCTCTTCCCCGTCTCCTTTCTTTCCCCACTTCCTTCAGCCGCACAACATACTCCAATTAGGGATGCCATAGTCTCACTGGCTCCAGACTTGTGCGGTATTCATATAAAAAAAAATCTGAACAACTTTCTGAATTCCATTTCTCCAAACTCAAAAGGATTCAATCAATCGCGTATATGACATCTAACAATTCCAAGTGCTTCATTGGTCTGCCGCTGTCCATTAATAAGCCAGTAATTTAGCGTAACGAAAGACATTATTCAAAAAGTTGCGTATTTTGACTGTTAATCGAAGTTCAGCGAAAGCCAATACACCGCTCTTAATTAGACGACTCTTGTCTAATGGTTGTCAGAATCAATGCTGGCCGTGTTCACAAATTGCAGCTAGCGCCGCTTAACCTGTTGAGGTCCCGGCTTTTTCCAGAAAAACACGGAAATTTCACGATCTTCAATTGAATGTTTTGTGGATTAAATTTAACCTATCGTATATTTTATTGACTGAAACACATTCCTAGAACAATAAACTATTTACCAAAATAACATTACTTGCGTAATTACGTAAATTGATAGGTTTTATGATGTTTTATTCGAGGTACACGCATGTCACGCATCGGCAATGTGACGCGGCCGCCAAAATGACAGTTGGAGATGCCCACAGACAAAAATTATTTTTAAATATTGTGTGGCTACTAAGCGAATGAAATCTTTACCCATACCATAGGGAATGTTGGCGGCAGTGATTCTGACACTTCCTTTACCGATTTTGTACATAGAAGGGTCAAAATAGTAGAAAAAAGATTTTTTTTTTTCGCGCATGCGCAGAATCTTTTTACATCCCGGACTACGGAAAATTTAATATAAATTATTCGAAGTGACTTGTCTCATTGCGGGTTTCTCTATGGTAAAGTACGATAATAGAGCAAGCGTTTCTGACATTGTTCTTCATACACTTTCTGTATACATAAGGGTCAAAATTGCATTTCAAAGTGCCGCGCCACCTCGCGGACACCGGTGTCCGAACGGCCCACAACGAGTTAATAACCATAAATTACTGATTTGGTCAATATCTCCGTTTGTTGTTTTTAGGGGTGTTATAATAATAACAAATGTTTATTCCGGTATGTGGGGAGAATAGTGCAATCCCACACATTCCATAAGGGTTATAATACATATACAAAATATTTTAAAGATAAAAAAAAAGAAAAGCAGGTGAATATGATTGTACATGAAATAAAGATAATAAGAAAAGAAAATAAAAAAATAGTAATAATTGGCTTTATGCCGTGTTGCACTACCTCCTTCTTTAGCCAACATTTCGGACAGTATTACAGTGTCCATCGTCAGGGCAGATGTGTGATTATGGACATGGTAACGCTGTATGAAACATTGGCTTAAGAAGTAGGTAGTGCAACACGGCATAACACCCCAAAAACAACAAATGAAAATTCTTTGGGCCGTGAAAATCTAAAATCTTAGTCAATATCGTATTGATATAGGGTTGTATTGATAGGCCGTGCTAGATAGATAACCTGTGCCGGAACCAATTGATTTGTTCATATAAACAAAGTTAGCAAATAAAATTTCAAAGTTTAATTAATTAACCACTGAAGTGTTCTGCTATATTATGAACTTCAGCCTATATCGCTTGTAAATTTTTAAGCGTTCGGTTTGGAAATTTCCCGCACTCTTAAAAATCATGTCATTGAATTTTAATATGGATACATATAAACAGCTTATACTGTTAGACAGCCATTGAATGCACCTATATCTACATGTATTGTTATGACCTAGTTGATAAACTCAGATATAAATTTAAATTCGAACATATATTTTTTAATATGTAAAAACATTATTTCAATAATTTCTGTTTGTGGAATGTCAATAACAAATAATTAAGAAGAGATGCAAGACATCTCTTGTTAAACTGCGAAACTACGAAGTTGGCTTTGTGATTAATCTAAGATTTCAACCCGCGGGAACTTTTGAAATAATTCCAATAAATGTTTTAAAAATAAAATTGCCACATTTAGGCCATCGGACGCTTGGGTGTGTTTGCAAATTGGCCAAAATTTGGCCAAAAACACTCCAGTGGTTATGCAACTAATTTCCTAATTATTTGATTTTGTTTTATCGCTGATTCAGATTTTTGATTTTTCAAAATTCTGAAGGTGCCAAAATTCACGAAATGATCGCTTAAAATTAATTAAGTATAAATCATCAGTTTTGCACGTATTTAAAATAAATTATTTATGTATTACAAGCATGCTTTCTATGTTTTCTTTTGGAGTCTCTGTATTATGCCTGCCTTTGTTTGTGTATGTGATCCTCTATTCTTGACACTGATGGGCGTTTTATACTATGCTTTTTTTATCATATCGATCCCCATATAGAAACTATATCAGGACCCATATGAAAAATTGGTGACCCGACAGTTGAACTCCTGACAGCTGGCCCTCTGAAATTATAATTTAAATTATTTTTTATGCATGATTTGATTTACCAATTTCAAACCTAAAAACGACTTAAAAATACCTTTAATAATAAGTTGGCACGAATATCAAACGAATTTCTCTATGGTGTCAATTTCTTCTACATTATACGCGCGGTATATAAAGTATATATATGTAGACAAGTAGTTTTATCCTTGATGCACTTGAATGAAAACATGTTTTATACTTTTGTTATTCGGCGGTACATCCTCTCTGCACATTCCTTCAGGGTCACTTATTTATATTGTGTGTAATTAAGTACTTACGCAGTATTTTCCCCAAACCGACTGTATATTGTACACAAGTATGCCGAGGGGCCAACTGTGGGGCGATCAACTATCAAGAAACTGTAAAATCCTTCCTTTGCTAAATCGTTTATTTTTATACTTACGATTTTATACTGATAATTGCCATTAAGGATTGAATTATCAAAAAATGGCAACACCTTGAACATAACCACAGGAAAACATCTGTCATTTGACTTTGCCGTTACCGTCAACAAATCATCAAAAACACACGCGAAATTCACAGTACCGAACAGTAGTACACATTCGCTCTAATAAATACATGTTAAAGTTTTATTTAATCAATACTTAAAATATAAAACTAGCATATAACAAGCATGCATTTCTCAAAACAATGACAGAAGAAGATACGATTTTAGATTTTCACGGCCAAAAGTATTTTTGTTATTAGTTTTTGGGATATTATGCCGTGTTGCGCTACCTCCTTCTTTAGCCAACGTTTCGGACAGCGTTACAGTGTCCATCATCAGGGCAGATGTGTAATAGTTAAGGGTGATGTTTGTACTTATCTACTGTGAAGTATATTGTAGCGCCAGCTCGTAGAGGAGTGGAGCTGGCGGCACGGTATCGCTCCTAAGTAGATAAGTACAAACATCACCCCTAACTATTACACATCTGCCCTGATGATGGACACTGTAACGCTGTCCGAAACGTTAGCTAAAGAAGGAGGTAGCGAAACTTGGCATAATATCCCAAAAACTAATAACAAAAATGACAGAAGAAGATGTCAAATAATGTCTGTCATCTTAAACTGTATGAAAATCTGTACCAAAATAGTACACATCATTTTTTCATCCGTATGGAAACTGGACGAAAATAAAAGCAACATGTAAAATGCCCATTAGTTTTGTTGCAATTGATTTTACATTCTCTTTTATTTTGTTCATAATTTTAATAAAAAATCCTCATTTTATTTTATATTTTAATTTAACCAGGCATAATTAAGTAATTGGCTATTCCAGTTGTCGACGGAAGTGAGGCTAGCAGTTCATAATGGATTTTTGAAACCAAGTCTGATTTGTATGAATGGCAGTTCAACATGGAGTTGAAAGAGAAGAAACAGAATTAGACTGAGATCCCTGAGGCCTATATACATCTTTATTATGGATCTGAAATAATGCGAGGTATATGTAAGCGTACTGATGTAAGGGACATTTGAATGTTTAGAGCATGTAGAGTGGATGAACTGAAAGAGGTGTGTCAAGTGAAAATATGACAATTTAGTTGTTGTAAGAAAAAATTGTGGACAGCCAGAAAGACATGTTACGGTCAACTACTTAAATTAAAGCTGTGTCGATTGATTCACGACCCATTAGCGAATTGATTGGGTCGAAAGTACCTGTTCTTTGATTTAATACTTTTACACACGGAAAAATGCCGTAGATAGTTCTATGCGTCGCTGCCGGCCGCCGTGTTGGTCGAAGTCGAAAGTACCCGATCTTTAATAGGATCCTCTGTTTGACATAGGTAGGTAGATTTTCAAAAGTACCTAATCAATGATAGGGTACTTTTATTTGACGAAGGTAGTTAGATCTTTCGAAATTACCCAATCATTGATAGGGTACTTTTGTTTGACGAAGATAGTTAGATCTTTTAAAAGTACCCAATCATTGATAGTTTGATCTTTCGAAAGTACCCAACCACTGATAGGGTACTTTTGTTTGACGAAGGTAGGTAGAGCTTTCGAAAGTACCCAATCATTGATATGGTTCTTTCGTTTTGACGTAGAAAGGTAGATCTTTCGAAAGTACCCAATCATTAATAGGGTACTTTCAGGTAGATTATATTAGATTAGATAGATTATTATAGATTGTGTGGACTGTGCATCTCGAGTCTCGTTCTCACAATATAGAAATAGGTTTCCTGGTTCCATTTATCGAAGACTGAAATGGAGTCTATTCTCTATACAGTTAATTTTGGAACCGGATCTCGGTGGAGGGCAGGTTTATCAGTACACTAATTGCTAAAATGATCCGATTTGGATACTACGTACAAACTTATCATCTCTATAACTCTGTCCCGAGAAAGAGATTCGAGACACCGAGTCTTCTAAACTTATACACCCATGGTCGTTTATCACCCCTATCACAGGAGCTACCGGAGCTAACAATACATCGGTGAAATGATGGAATTTTTTTTTTTAAAAGATCTTTTCGATCATAAGTGGTTCGCGATCGGATTAAAATGATTGGGTAGTTCACGATATCGACCCAGGACTAAATCAAATCAAATCGGGACAGATTAAGAATTGAAATAACGGAAGATTGTGGTGTATGAATGTAGCAAGAATTGTGTGACGAGAGAGAGTATATTGTTTAGCATTCCAACCTCCATATCCTATTTTTTATTAATTTGAGAAATTACATTATTTCAATAAATATCTACGAAATTTAATATTAGAATCACGCAAACGTCAGAGAAGTGTCACTCTGTTAGCAAACTTTAAAACTGCTGTTTGAATTGCTTAACTTAACCACTGGAGTGATCACGCAAAATAAATAAATTTACCGCTAAAATTTTTCGCCAACTTTAAAAAAATCATACCTTTGAATTTTAACATGGAGACATAAAAACTTATTATAGTGCTATATAGCCAATGAATTAACCTGTATTTTACCGTTTATCTCATATTTGTAGGATTTAAAAAATAGATACAAAAAAAATTGTAAAGTGGGTGTTTTTTTACTTGAAACTGCCGTGAGGGATACTTATTCGAGTCAACATAGAATATTTTCGATTTCTGTATGTTGTCTGTTGTGTACTTTATAATGAAAGGTGCATATCTATGGAAAAAGGACTTAATTTTATCCGTAAACAGCTGTTCAAAAATTCGGAGGAAAAAAAATTTAAAAAAAATTATTTTTAACAAAATAGTCTTCGAAGTTCGGATTTGAGACATCTATGGTCATAATAGATAAAGCATTTCAATAGCTTTGTGTTAAAATAAACGGCTGGCCGGGGAAATGTTTAAAATAATTACAATAAATGTTTTACGAATGGGGAAAATGTGGTCCATTTTTGGAGCGCTATCAATCTCAGAAAAATAAATATGGTCCATTTTTCGACCAAAATTGTTGCAGTGCTTAAATTCTTAAGTATTGCCATAAGTTAAGTGGAGTTGCGTTGGGAAGGCCAATGTCATCTTAGGGGATTCTGTGTGGAGGATTGTTTTAAGGGAAAGGAAGGAGAGGAAGTTCTGGGAAGGAAATTTTGAGCATGTCTTAGACAAAATTTCGCCTCAAATGCTGCATAATTATAATTGGGATTAACGGCATGCACAATCTCCGCCTACCCTTGCAGTCAAACGGCATAATGGTCAATTAGAAGTTAGTTAGTCAATGAAAGATAAAAAGCCTTTTTTTAAACTGCATAACTCTAACAAAACTTATGAAAATAGATGAAATTAATATTTACTTAACAACTAACATTTATTTTTTTGTATTTATCCTGAAATTAATATAATATATTATGAATTTGTTTGTACGAATAACATATACACCCATACACCATAAATAATTTTATCGCTTTGTATTTATTCATTATTAATTCAAAAATATACTTCAGGCCCTGTATGTATTTCTAATTTGAACACCTCCATAGACGTCCGAATTGATAGACTTGCTCTAACATGAAGTCTGTGGGTATCATTTCGACAAGCAAACCACAGACCATATTTTTTGCCACCGGGAGGGTTCGTCATTTTTTTTTATGTGTATACCTCACAAGAGTCCCAATTGCTCCCGTTTGGAGCCAGTGATAATATGGTATCTCCAATTGGGGTATGTTGTGAGGCTGAAGGTAGTGGGAGGGGAAGGATATGGGGAAGAGGAAGGTGGGGGAAGTACCTGCCTATTCAGATTTGGTCAGAAAACATGGCTAAAGTCATTTCAAGCTGCATTTCAATTCTGAATGGTGGTCTTACACCAGGGAGATACTGAGAGTATCTTCCACTTTGGAACATGCCTTAAATATACTATTTTAATTTTAAATTAAGATTAAGAAAGGAACGAATAGAGCGAATGAATGAAGATAGTAGTGCAATAATAATAGTTGCAAATGTGAATGATAGAAGAAGTCGGGAATACCAAGGCATGATCAAGTGAATCAGATTCTTGAGTCGGTCTATATCAAGAGTCAGAATAATAGAAGAGTATGTATGAGACGATGTATGAATGTGAATGACGCAAAGCGTGTGTGCCAAGACCGAGTTGTTTACCTCTCTGCCTACCTCTGCGTTGAAACGACGTGATTAGTTAATTAGACTGAATAGTGATATTACAATGTGAGTTGCCGGTATACTGTTAGATTCATTTATTGACAAATCATAGAAAGTGAGACGGTCTCACTGCCTCCCGTGCTCCCCTTTCCCTGATTGGCTGGTCAATCAATTTGAACGTCTATGAGCACCTCATATTTTTAAGAATTTAACAGCTTAAATGGACACTAATGGCACAAAAATAACAAAATTAACGACCAAAAACTCTTAAATATACATTATTCATATAATCTGATGTCTTACCCACATTAATGGACTGTTCTATGATAGTTGATCCCCTGACAGTTGCCCCCTGGCATAATTATACACAATACGCAGTCGCTTTAGGGAAAAAAAAGAATCATCGAAATCGGTTGGCGTGATATTGAGTTATTCGTCCATTTTGCGCACATACTTAATGCAAATTTAAGACTTATATGGTTTTATCATGGATGCCATTGTCAGAACTGGACCAAATTGAAATGGGACCACACGGGAAGCACCAGCTTTCAAATAAAAAAAGAATCATCAATGTCGGTTCACCCAGTCGAAAGTTCTGAGGTAACAAACATAAAAAAAAATACCGTCGAATTGAGAATCTCCTCCTTTTTGAAGTCGTTTAAAAATATGGTATACCCAATTACAAAAAATATAACCAAGTGTCCTCGAAGGGATGTGCAGTGAAGATGGACCG
Organism: Limnephilus marmoratus; assembly: GCA_917880885.1. NCBI lineage: Eukaryota > Metazoa > Arthropoda > Insecta > Trichoptera > Limnephilidae > Limnephilus > Limnephilus marmoratus. Next base: position 28,451,026 of record OU862930.1, on the reverse strand, counting down.
CCAAATAACAAAATTATAAAACACATTTTTATTCAAATGCAACAAGAATAAAACTACTTGTCGACAAAAAATCGACATTGTAAATAAATTCGTTTGATATTCATACCAACTTATTATTAAAGGTATTTTTGAAGTCGTTGAAGTTAATAATGCACAAATATTATAATTTTATAATAATTATAATATGAGGGGCCAACTGTAGGGGAATCAACTGTCCGGTCTCCGTACTTCCAGGATTAGAACATGGCCAAACTCACTTATACCACACCCAAGTTCTCATGTCTTCTGCCAAGCAATTCTATATATTTTGTGGGATCCATTTTGTGAGATCTCCTGTCTTGTGTGATTTTCTATGGCTGTCAGTTGCTTTTTCTCTGGATATCAGGAGGAGATATTGAAATATAATAGATGTGCTATCTGCAATTTTTCCCAGGTGGAACTGGGCTTCCGGGTGTCGCCGATATTGTTTACCAATTAACAAATAAACTAAATGAACAAATAATTATCGAATAAACCAAACAAACTTTAAACTAAATGAACGAATTCTTTCCTTATTCAAAATATATTGTTAACTAATACTAATGCACACCTTCAAAAAATAAACGAAATGAACAAATTCTTTTCGTATGCAAACTACTCTGATTAGGTAGTAGTCCGTCGACAGTTGTGCGGACATCATAGCATATCTCTTTTGTATTTGAATATCTTTGGTATCAGGCCAGCTTCGCTAATTTGTGACAGCTCACAGTTGAAATCTGACATCGGCCCATAGAAAAAGCATATAACAACCATAGAAAATCACACAAAATCTCACAAAATCTCACAAAAGAGATCTCACAAAAGATATAGAATCGCTCGGTTGAGGTCACTTATTTTGCTTTTATTATTAATTATTTGCCATAATTGAGCGTCATCAGACATTTTACAAGTAACAACCTAATTTCGCATTTTTAATTCATTTGTCTTTATAAAAATCTGATTAAAATTAATTTCTGCTTGTCATTTCTTTGGTTCATTTTCTTATTCAATAATTTTTGTTAACGCTTTGGCTATGATTTCACTTATCAAATATTATACTTTTTTAATATATCGTCTATGTAAATTCAATATCGCGTACAAGCCAATGATTTCAAAATACATAGGTCATTTTGGCACTTTCCTTTGAACAGCTCTAGTCCCATTGATTGGTGCTTTCAAATTGTGAAATTGACCAATAGACTGCTGGTATTTGGTTAAAGTCAGTACCGCTAATGAACTATTCCCAGAATATAAGCAAGCAAGTGCGCGTATATCGCGTAAAATTAAAATTACAAATGGTTTTTCCACAGTATTGGATTTACACCGACGATATTTTATTTGATAGTGTGTGAACATTTGGGAAGTTACAGAATATTAGAAAATATTCTAGCAATAGAAGCAGTTTTAATAAATATAAACAAAGTGTTTGGAAACTCGTGGTACAATCGAGAAACTGGTGAATCTACATCACATTTTTACATTTGGAGTCGATTTTGTTGTATTTTGTGGTTGAACTTTAACTGGTTATTTGCCGGAGACGCGCCGGCGCGCGCGTCATATGCACATGCGCGAGAAAATAAATACAAATATTTGAATAATAGTGTCGATGAAAAACTTTTGGTCTGCGATTTTGACCCTTATATGTACAGAATTTGTATGAAGAACAGTGTCAAAATCGCTTGCGCCACCATTACTCTAGGTGGTGTTAAAAGTTTCATTCACCTTGTCACCCTGGAATATTTTAAACGATTTTTTCCATGACAATGCGCTGTCATAATTTGCCGCGAATTTAACGGTCGCAATAAATGCGTGTATCGCGAATAAAAAGTAGTAAAACCTATTAATTTACGTAATAAATGCAAGTAATGTGGTTTTAGTAGATAGTTTATTGTGTTGTGAACGTGTAAAATAATATAATCAATAAAATATACAATAGCTCAAAATTTATCAACAAAACATTCAATTCAAAATTCAAAGTGGTTGTTTTTTTAGTGTTTTTTCGCGAATTTCCGCGAAATGGCCTGGCCTTTGAGGGGTTAATAGCCGAAAAAAGTAAAAAAAAAATTGATATGTTCAGATCGAAAGAAAAACAAAGTATTTTGAGGTTCTCTCTATACAGGTTGTTACTCGTACACAAAGGATTTTAACCAGCGATTAACATCCTTTGTGTACGAGCGTTAACATGTTACTGTCCGATGATATACTTTTTCAATTAAAAACAATAAAATTATTTTTCCATCACACGTTGCAACTGAGAAGTTGGGTTTAGCCCAGCAGGTCACCTGATAAGCATTCCGTCTCGTTCCACCAGCGCTGTAACACACAAAACAGCGCGCGTATCACTTAATCCCATTGCGACGTGTAGGAGTGTGATCAGTGGTGATGTGTGATTGAAAAATATTTTTTACTCCAAATATACGTGCTGTTACACCCAGTACGATTCACAAATTCACCAGTTCTCCGCTTGTATTACGATTTTTCGGACACCTTGTATATTGACCCGTCTTAAAACGGATGATATAGTCCCCTTGGTTTTTTCACAGCAGGCTTTGAAATATCACATAAAATAAAATATATCGAAAGCGAAATTTGAAATGCTGTAAAGGATAAGAAATCCAAAAATTTGTTAAATATGTTGTTTTTTCCTTTTCAATCCGGTTCGTCGTAATATTTCTAGAAAATAAGTGAGTTCTTTGCGACATGCGTTTTAAGAGGATTTTTTTTTTTTAAATATTAAAAATAAATTAATTTCTGTTAAAAGAATTGATTTATTTCAATGTTAATTTTATGTAAAAAATACATAATTATAGACTTACAAAAACAGAAGAGATGTATTTTTGAAAAAAAAAAGTTTTTTTTCGCTCTTCTGAACCATTAACATTTTTTTCTTCGCAGCATTTCAAATTCTCGTTATCGATTTATTTTTTAAAAGTCTAAAGACCATATTTTGAAGTTCATTTTCATTCTTTAAGCTTTTATGTTTGTTCTGCAGTAAATATTGAATAGATATAAGCCTTTATCGCCTTTCTTATCATAAAAATGCTTAGATATTTCCATCATAAAGAGTGCACCCCTCCCCTTTCAAATGTGAAAACCTTACCTAATTCTTAATTAAATATTTCCTTCTAACACAGCGGCAATTTTTGATGTTTATTTTAATTTCTTTAATAATGCTCAATCGTCAACGTATTTTGTCTACGACTTCGATGCTAAATCAAAAGTGTTGTTTGTCTATGGCGTAATAATATTTTAAGTGCTGTTTGTCTATGGTGATTTGAATATTATCTGTGCCGGCCATTTTGTGAAAATCTGAAAACTAAAATGGCGGCTCGCGTTTGGCAGGGTCCCTGTGGAGATACGTGCGTGCATCTATGTCCCTCAGTGGCTACATGCCGCCGCTGTGCGACCCCACCGACGGCCATCTCCTATTGGACGGCGGTTACGTCAACAATCTGCCAGGTAAACCAATCACAAGCGATCGAGCAGCAACTAAATTTACGAACTGACCAATCGCGGGGCCGCTTAAAGTACGCTGCGTGTTGTGAGATGTAGGTTTGAAAGGAGTTATTTTATGTAACAAAAATATTAACGAGGTGTATGGAATCAACGCGGCACTATCATTGTTAAGCAATTGTTGATAAACAATGAAAACATAACGACTATTACGTGAAAACTTGAAATTTTGCCAATAACTTTAATAATTATTGGCTGCCTCTTATGTTACAGACCTTTTGACACTGTTGGTTTTATTTTGAATAGTTACAATATGACAGATTAAAGACGAATTTTGTGTGGAATTACAATCTTTAAAAATGCCTCGAAGTCTCCATTTTAAAACTTAGATTTTGAAATTTGTAGACACTGGAGGCGAATGTGTATCTTTTGCGTTAGCTAATGCAGCGTTAAAATAAATGAGTCACGTGTAACGTATGAACTCCTGAAGGGTGAATCTGGTATGTATGTTACTCATTTAACGCCGATTAAACCTACGTTAGATAACACAAAAGATACAGACTTACCCCCATTGTTGGTTTGGTTTTAACACATTGTCGGACATAGGCCGGAAAATAGAGGTTTGTGATATGACACTTGCTGTCGAATGTGTTTTGTGAAGTCGATGATGAAAATTAAGTTTTAATAAAAATGTAAACCTTGTGTATGACAATATCAAATATAGAAGTGTTCGTTTTGTGACACAAATCGACAGGCTGCATACTTCTACAATACAAAACTTGACTTCCCTGTCGTATCGCATCCCTGACTAAAAGACATATAAAATGTATATTGCGTCATATCATGACGTGATTAGACATTGTGTCATATCACATCTCCTCTAAAATGACATTGTGTCATGTCACTGTCCTCTAAAACGATGTGATTAGACATTGTATCATATCACATTTTCTTTAAAACGTCGTGATTAGAATGTTGTCATATCTCGTCTCCTCTAAAATGACGTGATTGGACATTGTGTCATATCACATCTCCTCTAAAACGACGTGATTAGACATATCATATTTCCTCCAAAATGACATGATTAGACATTGTGTTATATCACATTTCCTCTAAAATGACGTGATTAGACATTGTGTTATATAACATCTATAAAATGATGTGATTAGACATTGTGTCATATCACATCTCCTCTAAAATAACCGGATTAGACGTTGTGTCATATCACATCTCCTCTAAAACGATGTGATTAAACATTGTGTCATATCACATCTCTAAAACAACGTGATTATACATTGTGTCATATCACATCTCCTTTAAAACATCGAGATTAGATATTGAGATGTGATAACATCAGGTCTAAAACAACGTGATTAGACATTGTGTTATATCACATTTCCTCTAAAATGACATGATTAGACATTGTGTCATATAACATTTCCTCTAAAATGACGTGATTAGACATTGTGTCATATAACATCTTCTCTAAAATGATGTGATTAGACATTGTGTCATATAACATCTCCTCTAAAATGATGTGATTAGACATCATATCACATCTCCTCTAAAATGATGTGATTAGACATCATATCACATCTCCTCTAAAACGATGTGATTAGACATTGTGTCATATAACATCTCCTCTAAAATGATGTGATTAGACATTGTGTCATATAACATCTCCTCTAAAATGATGTGATTAGACATCATATCACATCTCCTCTAAAACAATGTGATTAGACATTGTGTCATATCACATCTCTAAAACAACGGGATTAGATATTGTGTCATATCACATCTCCTCTAAAACGATGTGATTAGACATTGTGTCATATAACGTCTCCTCTAAAACAACGTGATTAGACATTGTGTCGTATCACATCTCCTCTAAAACGATGCGATTAGACGTTGTGTCATATCAGATCTCCTCTAAAACAACATCAATAGACGTTGTGTCCGTGAATGCGTTAAATCTGATGTGAAGTTTAAAATGTAAGTTTTAATGATGGGAGATGGTTAAAAATCAAACTTGCATGATCTCTATCTGACCTCATTTAACTCATTTTAGAATTTTGCTTGACACTGCCTTTATTTTCTGTACACCTCGAATAATTCAAATTCTAATCAATTCATTTCTCAGTTTTCTTCCAAAGAACAACAAAAAATATATTGAAATAATAAATCTATTTTTATCCTTATATGTGAGATAATAATGTCTTTTAAACATGCATCTCACATCATCAGCCATTTCTCATTTGAACAAGTACCTACCCAAGGTGAGTAAAAGGAAAATAAATTATTTTTAAGTCATGGCGCTGGCAACACATTAGTGTGATTCCATATTTTTTTAAATAAAAGCATTCACTTTTATTAAAATCATGGAATCAGCACGACATGTCCAGCATTGTTTGTTTGCGAGCGCGCGGTGTTATTATTGAATGTAGGTGATTTGTGGCGGTACTGCCGTGCGTCCATGAGCATTGCGGGCATTTTCCCGCCCATATGCGATCCCGCCGATGGACACCTTTTGGTGGACGGCTGCTATGTCAACAATGTACCAGGTAATGTTTTCATAATATTTCTAATACATGATGAGAAAAGGCAAAACCATACAATAAAGAAGTACACAAGAAATGCTTTGTAGGCGTGTTTCGTTTTCCAAAAGTCTGACGATTCTCCAATGACGTTATAATACATCTAGACTTGCTGTTGTCTCACAAATTCTAAATTAAATATGGCAAGTAAGGAATATCCAGTAAATTCTTAATTCAAACGTTGTTCATGTATGACAAAGATAGACATAAAAAAAAATATATGAAAAATGTGTACATTTTTTTGGCTATTGAAAGCATTTATAAGAGTGCCTCAATAAAAAAGATGAACTTTACTTTTTGAAGCTGCCCAATGTAGGTATTTGAGTTAGTAACAATCTAGTAACTCTGTCTCTGGTAAAACGAACGAATGAACTATGTTTGCACAGGTTTAACTAACTGTTGGAAATACATAACAGCTAAACTCTATGGACAGCTAGATGTTGTCGATTCCCAAAGCTCTTGATGAACATTTACCTCAGCAGCTCAATGACATCAGCCGAGCGATTCCTTTTTTTTGTGGGATCGTTATCGAGATTACAGACGTGATCTCCTGTCAGAATTGTGTTATTTGTACATATTTTAGATTAGATCGTTTTAAACACAAATTCTTGCAAGTATGCTTGGTTATTTATTCATTTATCGTGCATTATACATAGAAAAAGCAAATAAATCACATAAATCTGACAGTAGATCACGTCCGTTATCTCGATAACGATCCCACAAAAGATATAGAATCGCTCGGCAGGATACAAAAATAACATGCTATTATTTCCTCCCAAAATTAACCAGCGAGTAGCAAACACTCTTACGTTTTCATTAATTTCTTAATTCAAACGTTGTTCATGTACGACAAAGATAGATATTCAAAGATTATGTGCAAATGGACGAAATAAATGATAGGATGCGGGCAGCATTTTCGCATTCAAGAGTTCCGTTGAATCCTGCCTCAAGGCCGAGTAAAGTAGGAGGCCATGATAGAGCAACAACAGTTTGCAAATGGCGGCGATTGTTATTAAACTTGTTACTGCCGATTTGTATGTTGTTTTTTTTTTTTTTTTTACAGTGAATACCGCACAAGAATCTCAACTGCTCCCGTCTGGAGCCAGTGAGACTATGGCATCCCCAATTGGGGTATGTTGTGAGGCTGAAGGTAGTGGGGAGGGGAAGGAGGTGGGGAAGAGGAAGGTTGGGAAGTACCTGGCTATTCAGATCTGATCACTAAACACGGCTAAAGCCATTTTCAAGCAACGTTTCAATTCTGAATGGTGGTCTTACACCAGGGTGATACTAATAGTATCTTCCACTCTGGAACATGCCGCAAATATACTATATATTATTTTAAATGAATTAATTGTGAAATAACACAAATTAATCAAATAAAATTTATTTGCGCATGCCGGGTTCGAACCCGCGACCTCCGGAATGTGAGTCAAGAGTCTTAGCCACTGGACTACGGAGGTCGTTTTACCGCAAACATATAAATAAACAGAGTGAATAGACCATTTAAACAGTAAAATTTACTTAGCGACAGCATTGACTTGGTAATATGACTGTTGAGTGTCCAAACTCTGTACTCTAGTAGGCCTTGCATTCTCTGATGACACATAAAATCTTTGGGTGGGAAACAATTGTATTATTTATATTTCATCGATAATAATAAGTAATTTGGGTGTAATTTCAAATGAAATGTTATTCCTTGGCTTTTACTAGTGTTGGCCGAATAATGAAAACATTTTCTCATCACATATGGGGGCTTTTTGACACTTTTATAACCACTGGAGCGATCACGCGAAATAAATAAATTTGCTTCGATTGCTCGAGAATTCCCAGATAGCCATTTTTTAATTTTTTCGTCAACATTAAAAAAATCATACCTTCGAATTTTGACATCAAGACATAAAAACTTATTGTAGTTCTGTATAGCCAATGAAATAACCTGTATTTTACCGTTTATGTCATATTTGTAGAATTTATGAAAAAAATACAAAAAAATCGTAAAGTTTATAATCGCGCGAATCCTGGGTGTTTTTTACTTGAAATTGCCGTGAGGGATACTTATTCGGGTCAACATAGAATATTTTCGATTTCTGTATGTTGTCTGTGGTATACTTGACAATTAATGGTGCATATCTATGGAAAAAAGACTTAATTTTATCCTTAAACAGCTGTTCAAAAATTCGGCGGGAAAAAAATATTTTAAAAATTTATTTTTAACATTGTTCTAAAATAGTCTACGAAGTTCGGATTTGCAACATCTATGGTCATAATAGATAAAGCATTTCAATAGCTTTGTGTTAAAATAAACGGCTGACCCAGGAAATGTTTTAAATAATTACAATAAATGTTTTACGAATGATAGGAAAATGTGGTCCATTTTTGGACCGAAATCAATCGCAGAAAAATAAAAGTGGTCCATTTTTCGACCGAAATCGCTCCAGTGGTTTTAATGCAATTTACTTAGAAGTAGCACACGGCAGTTTCGTACTAAAACTACGAATTCGAAGATAATACAATTAGCTTGTTTTTGGCACTTTGAGATTCCTACTATTCGTCTATGTAAATTGTAACGTCATTGGAATCACTATCATTATGAACTTCAAATGGGATGGTAATATACAATATCAGGCAAGTGTAAAACAGACAGAGCGCATGCTAAATGGACTAGAACCGAAAGGTACTAAATCATTGGCAACATTGGTAAGCATTCAAACCTACATATAAGACATTTTTAAGGTTCTTCTTTATTCTATGGGGTCAACTGACAATTTTACTTTCTTTTATTTTCCCCTATGTTTTGAACCTGTTCTTCTAACTGGATTAAATCATGCAGTCCTTATGCAGATGGTGGTTAGATTGAAATTCCTGCTTAACACCAGACTTCTGTTTTGATTTATCCAAAAAAAAACTTTGCCAAAAAGCATGTTTTATTTTATTTTGTGAAGTTCAGGCACATATAATAAAATGTTTTCCAAACATATTCTAAAGAACATATTTGACAATAAAACTGCACTTGAAAAGGGGTCATAAGTGGGAGATTTTGCACTTTAAAGCAGTTTTTACAGGCCTATTACCTTTTTTTTCTGGGCTTATAAAAAGATTTAAAAAAAAAAGCTCAATTGTTTCAAAGGCCAAGATGTGTTCTATTCGCAATATTTAATTAAAATATTATTTCTAAACGATCAAATTTAATGATATTGCATTACTTCGCCTTCAAGTATTTCTATTCTGAAAAAAGTCAGTAAGTAGTACCAAGAATTTTGTTTATTTAAAACAATGTTGCAAATGGGGTCATGTGTCGTGAACCACTTAGATTCATGATTTTGACGAATCTATTTTAACGGTAAACTTTAATGGGGTCATGTGTCGTGAACCACTTAGATTTATGATTCTGATGAATCTATTTTAACGGTAAACTTTAATGGGGTCATGTGTCGTGAACCACTTAGATTTATGATTTTGACAAATCTATTTTAACGGTAAACTTTAATGGGGTCATGTGTCGTGAACCACTTAGATTTATGATTTTGACGAATCTATTTTAACGGTAAACTTTAATGGGGTCATGTGTCGTGAACCACTTAGATTTATGATTTTGACGAATCTATTTTAACGGTAAACTTTAATGGGGTCATGTGTCGTGAACCACTTAGATTTATGATTTTGATGAATCTATTTTAACGGTAAACTTTAATGGGGTCATGTGTCGTGAACCACTTAGATTTATGATTTTGACGAATCTATTTTAACGGTAAACTTTAATGGGGTCATGTGTCGTGAACCACTTAGATTTATGATTTTGATGAATCTATTTTAACGGTAAACTTTAATGGGGTCATGTGTCGTGAACCACTTAGATTTATGATTTTGACGAATCTATTTTAACGGTAAACTTTTAACTATTCATAAACTGCTTGTTCATAGATTGTGCTAATTTAGTTATTTTAGGAAGAAAACATGTTATAATATTATATTAATGAAAATGATGTATGTGTTTCCTAAACTAAATTTGTTGGTCTACCGTCGACAGCTGACATAATGCGTTCATATGGCGCGCGCCATATCCTGGCCATCGACGTGGGCTCGCAGGACGACATGGACCTCACCAACTACGGAGACGACCTCTCGGGCTGGTGGCTGCTGTGGAAGAAGTGGAACCCCTTCGTTACACCTGTTAAGGTGCCTAACATCCCCGACATACAGAGCAGATTGGCCTACGTCTCGTGCGTACGTCAATTAGAGGTTTGTATATTTTATTTTCTTTCCATTGATAAAGCATCTGCAGGCGTCTCTGCCCTGTTCTATTTTACGAACTCGAGTTTGATTCCGTGTTCAGTCAAATGGACTCGATTCCTCGGACTCATTCCTCAGTGAAAAGAAACTCATTGTATGCTTTCCCCACTGGATTCGGCAAGTCCAGTGAAAAGAAACTCTCATTGTGTGCTTTCCCCACTGGATTCGACAAGTCCAGTGGAAAGAAACTCATTGTGTGCTTTCTACCGGACTCGCCGAATCCGGTAGTATGAAACTCATTTTGTGCTTTCCACCAGACTCACCGAATCCAGTGGAAAGAAACTCATTGTGTGCTTTCTACCGAATTTGGCAAGTCCGGTGGAAAGAAAAATACTCGCCGAATCCAGCGGAAAGAACTCATTGTGTACTTTCCACCGGACTCGCCGAATCCGGTGTGGAACGAAACTCATTGTGTGCTTTCTACCGGACTCGCCGAATCCGGTGGAATGAAACTCATTTTGTGTTTTCCACCAGACTCATCGAATCCAGTGGAAAGAAACTCATTGTGTGCTTTCGACCGAATTTGGCAAGTCCGGTGGAAAGAAAAAGACTCGCCGAATCCAGCGGAAAGAACTCATTGTGTACTTTCCACCGGACTCGCCGAATCCGGTGGAACGAAACTCATTGTGCGCTTTCTACCGGACTCGCCGAATCCGGTGGAATGAAACTCATTTTGTGCTTTCCACCAGACTCACCGAATCCAGTGGAAAGAAACTCATTGTGTGCTTTCTACCGAATTTGGCAAGTCCGGTGGAAAGAAAAAGACTCGCCGAATCCAGCGGAAAGAACTCATTGTGTACTTTCCACCGGACTCGCCGAATCCAGTGGAACGAAACTCATTGTGTGCTTTCTACTGGACTCGCCGAATCCGGTAGAAAGAAACTCATTGTGTGAATTCCACCGGACTTACCAAACCCGGATCAGATTTACTTGTCTAAGACTGCCTACGTCAAGGGGCAAGGCTCTCGACTGGCAATCTGGAGGTCACGGGTTCGAACAATTTTTATTGTATTAATTTCGGTTGTTTCACAATTTATACATTCAAAATTAGGATACCCTCAATATCGCCCTGGTGTAAGACCACCTATCCAGAATTGAAACAGCACCCTTGAGGTGATTTTTAATAAAAACGGCACTCTACAAATTGTCCAATTATTATTATTGCTTGAAATGGCTTTAGCCTTGTTTGTGTGACCAGATCTGAATAGCCAGGTAATCCCCCACCTTCCTCTTCCCCACCTCCTTCCCCTCACCACTACCTTCAGCCTCACAACAATACATACAACAACATACAACTACAATACATACCCCAATTGGGGATGCCATGGTCATGGCTTGATTAAATTAAAATTCATCCATTGGTGTTGTGTCGAGTACTGATTGTAAATCATCTAACCCTCAAAGCATTGATTTATTCTTGACCTAAAAATAAGTGCTGTATTATTTACTTTGTTTAATCAAATGATATTTTCCAGGAGGTGAAATCTTCTGACTATTGTGAATACATTCGTCCGCCGATCGACAAATACAAGACCCTCCAGTTTGGCTCTTTCGACGAGATCAAAGACGTGGGCTACCAGCACGGCAAGGGCTACTTCGAGGGGCAGAAGCGGCGGGGGGCCCTCCCTGTCCTGAAGCAGGACGGAGGCACCCACAGAGATCCTGCGCACCACCACAACGCTAGCGAGTAAGTCGCTTACTATTCATACACAGATCAAACACACAGCCTTCTTTTGATTGTAGAGCAGTTAACGACTCTGCATATAATTATTTGGGAACCGTTTATTGGATAACCAACACCTCTGTCATATGTAATTCCAAGTGGTTCACCACATTTGGTGACTTGAGCAGGGTGCCCGGGTTCATGAGGTGAGGTTGTCCGGATTTTGGCGGTGGATGCATCGGCCCACTAGTTCCATGGCATGCCGGATCGGGAGAATTGTTTAGGGAGTCCCTTTAACTTCTCCGGTCATACTTTTTCGGAACATCACCTTGCACTGCAGTGGGAGGGATGGATTCATACGTCCGTCACTCCTGGACACACTGACCCCCAGATTCCTACCCACCCCTAATATCCTTTTCCTCCCCGGAACTTACTCTCCTTGCTTTCCCAAAAAGACCCTCCACACAGCAAAGATGACATTGGTGACAAAGATGACCACAGAGGAGGCCCTGTGGGGTATTATTTTCCTCGGGGCCACCTGTGGAGCTAATGTAAAAAAGGCAGATAGTTGAGAGCCTATTGTGGATGTCTAGCTCTTCCAGAATGGACACATTTGTGCGTCTGGCTGTCCGTGGAATCCTGAGCATTTTTCTCCAGCACCACATTGCTATGCTATACCAGCTTGTTCAAAAAGTTTTAGGACTGGCCACCGTGTGATGCTCTCAGTCACCCGATTGGAATTCTCTTTTTTTGTTGTTGTTAAGTTTCCACATCTTTCATTGACACTTCCCTCCAAATTTCAGTGTCGTAGCTTGATGTTTGTAAAAGTTACGCTGTACCGAGTACCTCTACCTTTGTGCGTGTTTTCGATTTTTTACAATTTTTTAAAATTTCTCTCGCCTTCTAGAGCGTGAAGCCCTGCTTGAAAAGTTCATGGAAGTAGAGCTGTCGGAACTTGGTGAGCGTCGGCGATGCTTTCGTCTTTTTCGTTTATTGTCACAAACGGATTCATCAGAGGTACAGTCAGAATGCAAATTCTTTCATTTCATTTTTCGTGTTTCACCACAGTTTACACTCGCGGACGCGGGAATCTCAACCACTTCGGGAAACACATTATTTTTCGACATTGTGTATTATTTTTCGACGTCGCGTCGACGCTTGCGTGCGCCTAGCTGTTGGCGGCAGTGATTGAGATCACAGAGGGATAAAAATCCCGCGCCAAATGGCGCGAAATTCGAATATTTCATGAAGGTAAGAGGAGAAGAAAGGCCGAAATCGGATAGAAACAGATGCCATCTCTCACCAAGGAATATTCTGGATAAGGAACGGCACTACATAATAACGCACCGTCCTTAGATGTGAATTTTTGACCAAAAACAACATGAATAATATCCAGCAGCCTTTGAATTCATCTGATTTGGCTCCCGGCGACTTTTTCCTGTTCAACCGACTGAAAAAACCGCTTCGTGGAACGTGTTACAGCACCCGAGAGAAAGTTATAAAAAATCATAAAGTCTCTGACGGACATAATGAAAATTGAGTACCAGCGGTGTTTCGATGATTAGATCAAGCGCTGGCGTAAGTGCGTTGCAGTTGACGGGGAGTACGTTGAAGGGAACCATATCGATTTTATCAAACCATATCTAAAACTTTCTGATTAAGGTGTTAAACGTAGGATTTTATCAATCGACAATGCTTGATACCCTGATGTGATAAATTTAGTGTTCTGTTAGTAATACGACCGTTTGTTTGGCAGATATACGTTCACCGACTTGGCGCAGATGGTGTGTCAAGTGGCGGCAGGTTCCCGCTCCGACGAGAGTTCCTCCGAGTCTGAAGACGATGGCAGGGAAGCGCACTTCGAGGGTTACGCCTCGGAGCCCAGCGCCGGCATTCTCGATGTAAGTACTTCAAATTAAAAAAAAAGTATTGTGATTTCTTAGATATTGGTGTTGTTTTGTAGAACTTGTCAACTTATAGTAGATGATATAAACAGTATCCGAAAACTCATAGTACAAGTGGAAAACTGGTAAGTCTATGTCACCTTCGATTTTTTTTTCCATTTTTTTCAGCAACTAGAGAGGGTTACAAAACTTTTGGAGCCGGGTCTATGCTCTGACGCATTTTAAAATACTTTAACCCCTAGAGGCCGGAGCCCTGCAATAGCAGTGTTGAAGAATCCATGCCTAAGCATAGTATGAAGCACTGCAATTGCAGTGTTGATCTTAAATGTTCATTTTGCCTTCATATATTACCTCTACTTGGTTAGTTAAAAATAAAAAGGTCACTTTATCAAGTATAATATTGTCTACGTGTTGAATTTAACAAAAAAATCGTTTTATTTATTTGATTTGAATTTATTTATTTTTTAACACGAATATCTCAGCTGCTCCCGTCTTAAGCCAGTAAGACTATGGCATCCCCAATTGGGGTGTGTTGTGAGGCTGAAGGTAGTGGGGAGGGGAAGGGGGGAAAATACCTGGCTGTTCAGATCTGGTCACCAAACACGGCTAAAGCCATTTCAAGCAACGTTTCAATTCTAAATTTATCTTATATGGTCTTGTACCAGGGTGATACTGAGAGTATCTTCCACTCTGGAACACAAACTAATTAGATCCTGCAACCTTCGAATTGCGAGTCAAGAGCCTTACCCCTCGACCATGGAGGCCGTCAATAAACTGCCGTCCCCTATGGGTTAAACAGCTGATATTAACCCAATTAATGATCAATTTTTTTTTCAAATTTGATCTAAAAATACCAACTTCTGACTTTATTTTCTCCATAATGAAAGCTAAAATCAAAAAAATTATATCACAAAATCGATTCCAAATGTGATGTAGATTCACCAGCATCCCGCTTGTACTACGAATTTCCAGACGACATGTATATTATCTTTTTGAAAATGTAGATGATTATAGATGGTAACGTTTATTTAATCATTAAAAAATACTGCAAATTAAAATTATAATGTAATTACAATGGATTATAGAAACAAGGGAGATGAGCCATGAACCATTATTGCGTGCACAATGCGTGTCGCCTACAACATTCGCCCACAATACAACAATTTGCAAACTTTGTTTCTACATACAAACCAAACGCATAACTTTCATTGCATTGCCGCTTTGATAGTCCGTGCAGTTTGGTCGACAGTCGGCACGCTTCCATGCCATATCTCCCTTGGTTTCTATTATCTATGGTAAATTTCAAACAGTAATGGTGTCTTGGCTTATTATGGATAGTTAATATTATAAAGCTACGAAGTTCATCATTAAAATGTGGCTTTGAATTTATAATGTGACCTATTTTTTAATGCTGTTACAAATGCTTAACTTATTATTAAAATCTTCCTAACCTTTTAATTTGCAGCTGAACTTAAAGAATATGTTAGAAATTTTGCTGTACCTTAGAATCAAAAGTGGTTAAATCCATCCCAGAAAAAATGCTACAAAAAAAAAACAGAATCTTTTTCGGGACTAATGATTTCTTAATTTTTATTATCCATTCAAGCGATTTTTGGCATTTTATGGCAAGTTTGCAAAATGTCTTGAGCGATCGCTTGCCATAATGTGCCAAATTTATCTACCTTTCGTAAAACATTTTTTTAAATTTTTCAAACCTTCCCTTCTACAGCTTGTGTTAGTAGAAAAATGATATAATTTTTTCTCGTTTTTATCAATGTAGGTATGTCTCAAATCCAAACCCAAATTCTATAAAATGTTTTTTCATACAAAACTTTTTAACCTTTGTTTACAATTAAAAATTGAATCTTCAAATATGTATATATAGGTAAAAATTTTAACCCCTAAGTTGCTGGATGCTTCTATTGTCGTTTTTACATGTTATATCGTTTTTTAATTAGGTATGTGTAAAAACGATATTTACTACTAAAGTGAAAAGGAAAAGGAAAAAGAAAACTCCAGGAAAATTAGCTTAATTTTTTTAGCAGCCAATAGCATAATATAACATTTTTTAATTTGACCACTTTTGATTCTAAAGTACAGAATTTGTATGGTTTTGGCTTTTTAATTTAGTATTATTTACTTAGCAAATATTTAGATTGTTACTTATTTCATCTACATTAATGGGTGTTACATCTAATAAATGCTACATCTGTTTAGAAACTTTAATTTCAAATTTGAGATGTTTAAATTTCTGTACCCGAGAAGCATACGAATGCAAGTTCAAAATTTGAAGAAACGAGTTTTTGATGCAGACTTGAAGTAAATTATCATGTTTATCAGTGGCAGAAAGATACAAGTCCTATCATGAATAAAAATAAGGATTTTTAAAAATGTATTCGGATACAACTACCATGATGCAACAACTATCTTAGAAGCAAAAAGATGTACGTGGACTTGCATCTTTATGATTTAGTTGCATTTTGAGGATTATGACTCAAATCCATTTGCATCCTTCTGCCTCTAACATTTTTTTTGTTTTTTTTTATTGTTGATTCATTATTTTACAATATTTCATAGTACAATCCAGTAATGTTGGCCTCACTGGGTTGTTTACCCGTGTTGAGGCGCCCCCATTTTATGATATAAGAATTTATACATGAAATTAATTTGAAAAAATAAATAAATATTTAATGTTAGTGATAAATAAAAAAACACTTAAAATAAATATAAATTTAAACTAAAAATAAAGATAAAAAATTAAAATAAAATTACTACGCTTTCTATGGAAGTAAACAATTTTCAAACATTGATCCTTTCATAATACACCACATGTCATAACAAAATATTCCATTTCATTTTGAAGCAGAAGGACTCAAGTTTTTTTTTTAATGCATTTTTTTTAAGCAATATTTTTAAAGGCTAACTAACTAACTAACCATCACGCCGTTTCCACGCAGGGGTAGGCAGAGAGGACAGACCACCAAACAACTCGGTCTTGGCACACACCCTTTGCCTCACTCACATTCATACCTCGTCTCATATATTCTCTTCTATTATTCTGACTTTTGACATGGCCCGACTCAAGTATCTGATTCACTTGATCGTGCCATGTCTTCCTCGGGGGTCCCCGACTTCTTCTACCATTCGCATTCGCGTCGTATATTCTTCTTAAAGGCTTTACATGTAAAATATTTTGTTTTATTTGTTTGTTGTTAAAAACAAAACTAATTCATTTAATAATTACTTTTTTGTTATCTATCAGCATGGATATCAATATAGTTACAGAAAAAATAGTTTTTTTGGCTCTCCTGAACATTTACCTTTTTGGATTTGCGTGCTTCCCGGGTACGGATTTATTTGAATGAAAAAAATATAAATTTTTAAAGTTTCGTAGAAAAATATTTTGTAAGTTGATATTTTTATTATGCCCATCACTAATATATAATATTAAAAAAATACTATGTATCGATTGTCCAGTTGATTAACGGGACATCTCCGAAAAATCGATAATTGAGTAAGTATGTAATTATATGTAAAAGGCTGTCCTCTATCTAGTATAATACTTAGATTATCGTAATTAATTGTAAACACCACCAAATAAACTATATTGCGGAAAAATTTGTAGTGAACTAAGAGGGGCCGTTTAAGTATTACGTAACGCACTTGGAAGGGGGGGGGAGGAGTCTTGTGAAACGTTACTGTGCGTTACCAGGGGGGGGAGGGGGGGTTCGAACAACACGTTACGTAACATATTTTTCTTTATTTAGATAAAAAAAACTAGGGAATTAAAATCTTCGAAGTTGGCAACCCTTTTCGTTCTTGAAATCTCTTGTTTTATTTATTGCCGCAAATGCGATTAAAACAAGAAAAAAGGTATTTAAGCGACTTTCCAGTACTTTGCGCAACTTAATTGTAGCTTTCAGGTAAAAATTGTCACTTGGGCGTTACGTAACGTTTAGGGGGGGGGGGGGGGTATAGGGTACAGAAAAACGTTACGGCGCGTTACATGGGGGGGAGGGGTAGTAGCGTATTTCAAAATTTAAACTGTTATACCGGACTGTTATGCCTTTCGGTGTTTTTTTTATAGCATATTTAATATTTAAAACATAGAAACATGTAAATAATATTTGCTTTATGGTGACCATTTGAATATTACTTTCCTCATTATCTCGAAACTAATTAACTGGACGATCAATATGTAACCGAGATGCGAACTGAGTCACGAATTATGGGAAAGCAACCGCAAGCGGAGTTTCGCACCGTTCCTTTCCCATAATTCGTGGTTTAGTTTGCGGTAATACCTACCCGCTTATATGCAGCAATCATATATTCATATTTTATTTTTCTGCAAACTCAATATTGTCACTTTTTCATTGCTTAAATGAGTAACCCACTGTATTTAATATAATGTTGTGTTTAAGTTAGTAGCGTAGAGTTTAGTATTGTATTGTCTTACAGAAAATGGGCTCCAGTATGGATGGTTCGTGGGTGAGCGACACGGAGTACATGCCGTCCACGTACTAATGAAGTTTGTTCGGCACCCGTCGATCGATCCCTCTGACCACGGTATTTCTGTTTTTCTCGGTGCTGGAACTACTAACAATGGTGGCGGCTTCTGTGTTTTGTCCTTCTTTTATCCTGTATGATGGCAAATCTTTTTCTTGTATTCCATTACCGTGTCAGCACCCAAGGGATTTTAAACAGTGATTCTTGAGCATATTTATACACAATTTGGGAGGCGGGTATGGGTACCGCCACCCCTTGAACCAATTATTGGATAACCGACAACCCTGCCATAGATCACCCCAAGTGGTTCGCTACGTTTGTTGACATAGCAGGGATGCCCGGGTTTGTCTAGGTCTTGGCAGATCGGATCGAGAGAGTTTGGTTGAGGGAGACCTAATCTGGATCCCTCCAGCCAGACTCTCTCGACCCATCGCCTTGTATTGCAGTGGGAGAGATGAATTCATACGTCCACTACTCCTAGACACATTGAATCCCAGATTCCTACCCACCCCTCATACCTTTTTCCTTCCCAGAACTTCCTCTCCTTCCTTTCTTAAAAAAAAACCTCCACACAGCATCCCCAAAGATGACACAGGCCCTGAGGGGAATGTCTTTCCTAAGGATCTCCTGTGTGGATCTAATTTTAAAAAATATATATTTGGAGTAAAAAATGTATAGATGCCATTTTGCTGTCTGATGATTTTTTTTTTTCAATTAAAAACAATAAAAATATTTTTCCATAACATATCGCAACTGAATAGCCGGGTGTAGCCTAGCGGGTCAAGTGATGAGCACTCCGTCTCTTTCCAGCAGCACGATACCACATGAAACAGTTCCCATATCGTGCGATCTCGTCGCAATGTGAAAGAGTAGGATCAGTGGCGACGAGTAATTGAAAAATATATTTTTAGTTTTTAATAGAAAAGAAATATCATCCGACAGGAAAACGACATGTACATACTTCTTGTACACCAAATATGCTCGGGAATCAAGGGTTAAAATTCTTCAGGTTCGTTGCTGTTACATCCTGTATATAGTATTTTTTGAGCTTATTCAAAATTTGCACAATTCATTTTATAAGGAATGAATATTAAAGGATTTAGACAAACTTATTACATTATAATTTATGGTATTTATTTATTTTCCTTTAAGAAAGGTTTGCCATTCCTGTCCTAATACTTGTTTGATTCGTACTAACAAATTAATTTTTCTAAACTGATCATAAAACATTTCTATACAATTTTCTTGTTACTAACATTAGATAACTAACTTTGCTGTTCCATTTTTATGTTTTTGTTCTTATTACTTCACACCGTCCTCATCGTTATTTTAGCCTCCCAATGATTCCATGACAGTTGATCCCTCGAAAGTTGTCCCCCCGGCATACTTATATACAATATGTGGTTGGTTTAGGGAAAAATGGTATACCTACTTACGCAAAATTTAACTAAGTGTTCCTGAACGAGTGTACAGAGAGGATGGACGCCGAATAACAAAAGTATTAAACATATTTTCATTTAAATGCATCATTACATTGTATAAAATGAAGTCGCTCAAAATGTATGTGCGCATTGATCTTTTAACCCGTCTGCTTGTTTAGGAATAAATACATCCCAAAACATGTAATTGCGTTATACTTTCATAAGACCAAAAACGTCCCGAGCAACCTTACATTTTAAAAGCTATATATCTCTCTTCCTTTCATGCAATCATATGTATTTTTCTTTTAACCAGAAAGAGAACAAAATAATGCTTCTTATTATCTTTGAAATTTGAAAGCTTTCTTGCATAGATATTTTACAATCTCGATCCAAAGTGACGGTTTCAGAATTTCCGTGTAAAACCGAGGCTTCCCGATTGTGAGGTGCGAATATATTGAACCAAGCAGACGGGTTAAACTACGCAACGGATTTTCATGCGGTTTTCACCAATAGATAGAGTGATTCAAGAGGAAGGTTTATATGTATGATACATGCTTATTATAGTAGAGAAAAGCCGAGAAATTCAAATATTCAATTCAGGCAGCGGGCAGCTGGCAAGCGGGTGGTGTGGATTTTATAAAGGTTGGGTAATGGCGTTGTGTTTCGTTAGCCACAGCGACATGTGGCCGGGTCTGCTAGTCAAGTATAAAACTACTCTAGATGGGAGGCGTCTACTAATATCTACAGGAATTCCAAAAACTGAACAAATCGGACTAATATCTATGAGAACCAAAGTGAGGACGAATATCTACAGCACTGGCAGAGGTTGGATTTGCAATTATGTATAGCATATTGGAATAAGGTAATATTGCGTAGGTTAGGTTAGGTTTTCCGTACAATCTCTTGCTCAGCTGCCCTCTGTAGATATTAGTTCAACCTATGCTCCGTAGATATTAGTCACCACTGGGACCGTCATAGATATTTGTCCGACCTTAGCTCTGTAGATATAAGTCCTCACTCTGAAGTTCATAGATATTTGTCCAACATTTGAGCTGTAGAGTCCTCTATATGTATACTGTATGTAACAGCGTATAAGTACAAAAAATTGACACTATAAATAAATTCATTTGATATCCATACCAACTTAGGGAATTTACCCATACTACGTGACACGTTTAGGGGGGGGGGGGGTCTTTAAAATGTCACGCTTGGTACAAATGAGCGGCGGTGGGCTTAGGTTTTTGGTCACCAGGGGGGGGGGGGTTAAAAATTGCAAAAAGTTGGTCACATAGTATGGGTACGTTCCCTTATTGTTAAATGTATGTATTTTTAAGTCCATTTCAGGTTTGAAATTGGTAATTTATAATAATTATAATTTCTGAAGGCCAACTGTCAGGTCACTGTCACAACATACCCCATTTGGGAATATACTGCACAAGAGTCCCAACTGTCGGGACTATGGCAATCCTCTGTTGAGGTATGTAGTTATGATGACGTTGTGATCATCAGTCTTTGAAATGGGAAACTTTTATTGGTTGGTTACTTTTTGACATTTTTGGTGTTTTTGTAAATAATAATATAGCAGTTGTGCAGATTCCTATCTGAAAATTATATTTCATTCTTAAATATTTTTCTCATTCTGTTTTTTTTTTTATTCAAAAGCATTGTGGCCTGTCAAGCAGTTTGAAAACACAGAACTTGTGTTTTTAACCTTTGACATGCCAAGGTGCAAAACAAAATGTGTTACCATGGGGGGTCTCTGAGATTCCCCACGCATTTTATCATCATTTTTATAGATTTTGTAGGAATGCAAAATATATCAATCCATTCTTTCAGCTGGATACATGGAGGACAGTAATTTCAGTGATTTTGATAACCCGTGTTCATAGGAAGATTAAGACAAAAATTATTAATTATTATTATTATTTTTATTTTTTTTTTCATGTTTTCCACCTTTTAGGATGATACAGTGAAACCTTTGTTATATTTTTTTATATATTCAATAATATTATTATTATTTAATCTACAAAAACAGTATATTATAAACAAGTTCGACTGTGTAATTATTATTACGCACGACAGCTGTTTTGCCCTCTGAAGGTATTATCAAACTGTGATTTTACCACTCACAGACGATACATTTATATCTTTCTAAAATGACTGAAAATATTAATGGTTATAAATTACCCTGTTAAAGTTTCCCCAATTACTGCATTGTTTAAATTTGACTGATGGTCGTTAGTTTGAATTATTACAAAATGATGACTCATGGGTATCATGAGTGGTATTAGTAAAACACGTAAAAGTATCATAAAACAACAGAAAGTAAAACAATATTAGAAAACAAATTAATAAAACTACATCACGTCACCTGCGCTACTTACTATAATTTATAGGATTCAACAAAATGCTGGTATAGAGTACGCTAAATTCTATTCATGGATTCAGTAAATACATATATCAATAGTACCCCCAAACTTGTTGCCCGGATCATGCATCTTTTTGGTTAACCCTAGAAGCCCAATCATATTTTGCTATCTAAAAAGCCCAATCATAGGTCAAATTTACCTACATACACTTGTAACATAGTTTATTCTGTGTAATTTTTTATCATTATTCATATT
The DNA here is from genome assembly GCA_917880885.1 of Limnephilus marmoratus. Taxonomy (NCBI): domain Eukaryota; kingdom Metazoa; phylum Arthropoda; class Insecta; order Trichoptera; family Limnephilidae; genus Limnephilus; species Limnephilus marmoratus. The sequence continues at coordinate 28,428,553 of OU862930.1, read as the reverse complement.
AACTATTTAGGAAAAACGCCTAATTAGAATAATATTTATTTATTAGACGTTGAAAAATAACTATTACTAATTAATACAAAAATTTGGTACAAAATGAGATACTTTCGGTTTGCTTCTTTTAAACTAAAATTATAAAAAAAAACTAAACAAAATCTTCTTTTTTCTACTTACCATAAATGTTTTATAACCATTAAATAGTTTTATATAATTATTTTTTCTTCATAAACACTTATCACACACATCATCAAATTAAAAAAAGCCTAAACATAGGTCAAATTGACCTACAACAGTACGATAACTCCAATGTGAAGGGACTTACCAAGGCAACATCGCCGTCTCCTGTGGGCTCTTGGCGGGTACTAAGTTGGTTCGATCAATCAGGGCAATCGAAAGAAGTGTGCGAGAGAGAAAGCAGATATTTGTTTGCGTATAGGTAAAAATGACCTAGATTGGACTTCTAGGGTGTGTCTGTTAGTTATTTGTGTATGTCTTGCAAAAAAATATTACATTTTGTTATGTATTCCTCATCGGTATGTGGAATTTAATAATGGCTACGATGACGATGTTCTTATAATTGTGTGATGTTTTTCAGGATACTCTCTGTGAGCGTCGCCACGGTGGCTCCCTCTCCTACTCGGAGACGGAGCTGGACTCCGAGAATGAGGTGGAGTTTGACCGCGGATGATGAAGGTGATCCGCGCACAAGCGACCACACTTCCTGGGAACTTTCCCCTTCCAGCAAGTGCGTTTGTGCCAGAATATCGTCAGCCTAAAACTTAAGTGCAGTTTTGGCTCAAAGTGACCGCTGTAAAAATTCTATCAAAAACTTATACTTGCAGGTGCAATTGAAATCTATTAACCTTATCTGAGCGACTGTCGTATATGTACTCAATCGGTAAAATCGTAAAGGTTAATAATACAGTGAAAATACTCAAGTAAAATCCACTATGTGCTAAGATGCTTAGTAATACCACTATAAATATACCCTATGTGTATTCTATAAGAAAATAATAACCACCAAGTGCACCAATAAAACTCTTTACAATGTTAAAATTAACTATGCACTGAAAAACACTGCCAAGAATTTTTTTTAATTCACTATGTATATTTTATCATATTACTTTATCCTGTGAACATTCATTTAGTTCATTTTTGGATCAAAAGAATTGCAGAAAAAAATTGTGCTCTGTGTTTTTATAGTTAAAATCCACCCTGCGATGCGAAGTAGTGTATGTGAAAATTCATTAAGCATGCTTGGTGTATTTTTTCCCCAAAATTATAAAATAATTCATAAGGATAAAACACTAAGTACACTTAGTGAATTTAACTTGGCAACATTAGGAGGATATTTCACCACTTCTGACCTCTGAGTGAACATACATTTACTTGACGAGTAGTGTTGCTCAACAGTGATGAAACATTGGAGGTTATCCACCACTTACCCGCCCTGGTGTAAGTAACAGATGGTTACTCCTTCAAGGCTCTCGCAAGGACTCTAATTTTTTTTTGAATAATTGAATCTAAATTTAAATTTGAACGCATCTAGACCTTCAGTGTCCCTGCATACGTTGTTAGTAAGCAGTTAGTATGACTATAAACAGTGGTGAAACAGATAATATAGGTTAATTGATGAGTAGCGCTAGTCGACAGTGGTGAAATACCCCCTTATAATGGTTTAAAAAAGACATGTTTACTTGCCATGGATCTTGAAATGTACATTTTACTAAATAACCTATTTAATGCACTTGGTGGAATTTTGTTGTAAGGGGGCATACATTAATTACTTGAGCAGTTTTTCTTCCAATCTAGACCACCCCCCCCTTGGTGAGATAAATTTGGGCCACTTCGTATATTCTTTTCAAGTAACATGAGATTTTGCTGGACCCCCCCTCCCCATCCCTTTTGAGCTCACATAATTAATGTATGCCCCTAAGCCAACAATATGATAAAAGGTTATGCCTAGTAGTTTGTGATGGAGGGTGTATCAGCACAAGCCCGTGATCCATTGCGACCTGTGGTAGTGTGATCAGTGGCGACCTGTGATTGTTGATTTAATTTAAAAAAATATATCATCCACAGCAAAATGATATCTATATTTTTAATTCTAAATGTCGCTAGTTAAAATCTTAAAGATATGTGCTGATACACCCTATATAATATGCTTGTGTGATATTGTCCATGAGACTTTAAAATACTATAACACCCAAAGACTGCCGTTGTAAGTATAAACAGTTTCTCCCTAGAGAGTCTCAAGGAAGATACTATGTTTTTATTTACCACGGCAGTATATAAACATGAGACCAAGTACAGTCAAACAATCTCTTACTATTATTATTTATTTTTTAAAATATAATTAGAAATCTCACATTTTGAGAAGACAATTTTTTTTCTGCTTTTAGGTTAAGTAAAATTAATTATGGTGTCCAAAAAGTTAATCTAAAATAGTGATGGTCAACCTTTTTAGCGGAAGGACTGTTTTACCAAGTGGGCCATACGAAATGGGCCCGCGGGTTGTGCATCACTGATCTACAGTCATAGATACTCCTAGTATCTCCCTGGTGAAAGACCAGTATTCATAATCAAAGCATTGCTAGACAATTAAAAATTTTGTTAAAGTTTTTGTGTGTTTTGGTGTAAGAATAGCTTCGGGACAATTTTTTATGAAACCAATAATGGGTTCATTGTTTTTTCCGATGTTGTACCCGTGAATAGCTTACCATGAATGATACATTATACAGGGTGTTAAGGGACGTACTTGACTTACTTTATTTAACCAGTGATTCCTGACATTATTTGGAGTAAAAAATGTAAATAAAATTTTGGTCTCCGGTGACATTTTTGGTGTTTTTTTCTCGGCTGAGTGACCAGTGACGACATGCAGAAGAATTTTTTTTTTGTTTGATTTAAGAAAAATTTTTGAAAAAAAAAAAATTCATCAAAAAGTCACCGGAGACCAAAATTTCCTTTATATTTTTTACTCCAAATAATGTCAGGAATCACTGGTTAAAGTAAGTCAAGTACGTCCCTTAACACCCTGTATAAAAACTATAATATGTAAAGATTTATAATTCCGACCGGTGTTCTTAATATTCTTGTATATAATTCTTAAATCTCCAGATTGTCAATAATTTATCTAACTTTGGCACAATTTTACGCACAAAGTAAATCTTCTCTTAATTATAAAAAAACTTTTGTTACCATTGGGGGGTCCCAAGATACCCCACGCAAAATATCATTATAAATAACTATATTTTCACGTTTTGTAGGAATATAAGAAATGCTAATGCAATGATTTAAATTTTTGAACTGATCTTGGAGGATAGTAATTTCGGGGATTTTAGTTACCCCTGTTGATAGCGGGAAGGTTAAAACATCTTCTTTTGGTTGGTTTGTGTTTTGATGTTTTATCTTATACATAATTGACGCGAATTGTGACAATAAGACACCATCTGTGAATGATTTAGGATAACATTGGAACATGACTTGTAACGTGAATCGTAATGACTTAAGTAAAGTATCTTGCGATGACGATAACGTAACAAGTGTATACTATTGTATTGCCTAAGCTCCCCCGCCTACCCCACGCTGGGAACTGAAGTAGGCTTAACATATTTTGTAAGTAGAAAATTTAATATTGTAAATAAAAACTGCTGGACAGTTTTGATAAATAATTATCTGTCTTTCGCTCTTATTATTATTAATATTAATCTAAATAATCTTGTAAATATAATTCTATTGATATTAAAAACGTTTAAATAGTTTTTTTAATATATTTTTTGTACAAATCGTCGAGATAGTTTGGCCTGAATCAATCTTCTAAGCATTCTCAGAGTTCACATTCTTCTAAATAAAATTATAATTATATAATTTTTGACACCAGCTACGTATATTATTGAAGTTTTTTTTACCCCTTCTATGTACAGAATTTGTATGAAGGACAAGGTCAGAATCGCTGGCGCCAACATTTACCCATGAGACAGGCAAAAATTTCATTCACCTGGCAACCCCAGAATATTTTTAAATGATTTTATCTGTGGCATCGAAATGTCGAATTTGCCGCGATTCTTTCTGTCAAAGCCCGATGCGTGTTACTTGACAAAACATCGTAAAACCTATCAATTTACGTAATTAACGCAAGTAATGTTGTTTTGATACATTGTTCTAGGAATGTGTTTCGGTCAATAAAAGATATAATTTACAAAACATTCAATTCAAAATTCAAAGTGGTGCTTTGTTAGGAAATTTCCGTGTTTTTCCTGACCTTTGACAGGTTAAACTTCAAATTATCTTTATTATAGTCTGTCAAAAAAGAGTAGAAAATATATGAGGGCGCCACTGTTGATCAAATGGCAATACTAAACACATAACTCATGGTGTTAAAGTAAAGCTGTGTAACCTACATTTTCATAAAAAATTAAAAAGGCATAATAGTTAAAAAAATATTTTTTCATTGCAGTATAGATACCCGCCGATCTCAAAATTAGAATTGCATATAGGTATATTATTATTATACCTTTGCAATTTTGTGTTAACATAATGAAGAATAACTATAATGTAATAAAATATAAAGCACAGGTTAGAAATTGCTCACATTTATTTAATACTAGATAAAGTACTTAGCGTTGCCTGGGCTTTAGATCATGTCTCTAATTTTAGATCTGAATATATTTAACTCATTCAGATCTAAAAGTAGTCTAACTAAACTCACCATTAGTGATTCTTCCTTTCTATCTATTGTTAAATTCAAATTTATGTTAAATTAAATTAAAGTAAATTGCTTTATTAATCACCTTTTAATAAAATTTATGTCACGAAGAAAAAATGTTTTTTAAAATGTGGTTTACTGTGTTCTATACATTCAGTGTCATTGCACTTCAAAGAAATATTTGACAGTTAAATTGGTGTTGCCAGTCTACAAATTTAATAGTTCCAGTTTTTATATTTTCTACTCTATTTTGACAGACTATACATAATTTTCACAAAAAAAACCTAAAGCCTCGATTACATTGAGCGAGTTTACAAGTTACTAGTCGGTAAGTTTAAAAGAGGGTGAATCGGCGTGTGAGATTGTCATGATGACACACAAAACTGTCTATTCGCTCAGTAGCGACAGTAGCAGCTAAAATAACGATTCCCGCGCGAACCAATTCTGTCGACATTTTGTAAAAAACTTGAGCTCACAGCTAGCGCCACACGCTAGACAGTAGCAAGAATTACGACGACTCCCTCGAGAACTAATTCTGACAGTTAAGAAATCAGCTGTTCGTGGGCTGCCATCTTGAGTGAGTAGGAGTAAAGTTGACCACCTTTAGTTTTTCGTAGATTGTCCACAATCTGCTAGTTAGCTAGTAATATGATTACACTGAGCGAGTTTACTAACAGATAGTGAATTTCCCAAATAGTAGCTTGTAAACTTAATGTCTCCATATTTTTCTAACTTCTCTTTTTCCCGCCTAAACTGGGTTTTCTCTTCAATAATTCTTCCTTCAAAACCAGCTACTTTTCTTTTGTCAACTATACTTTTATTAGTTGGAAAGCTTTTTTCATTACAAAATAACAAAAATTCCATGTTTTTTTCTTTGTGGGTAGTTGTGAAAATGTATATTTTTCTTTGGTTCCATGGCATTTGATACCCCGACAGTTGGCCCCCCGGCGTACTTACTTGCATGCATATCGGTTTAGGGAAAATACAGTATATCTACTTACACAAAATATAACTAAGTGTTCCGAAGGGATGTGCAGAGAGAATATACTGCCAAATAACAACAGTATTAAATATATTTTTATTCAAATGCATCAAAGATAAAACTACTTGTCTGTATACTGAAAATGTACAGAAAATTGACATTGTAAATAAATTTGTTTGATATCCACACCACCTTATTATTAGGCTATCTTTACACTCATAAGTTTTTTCCTATAAGTCGCTCATGTAAGCGATTTATGACCAAATTACCAATTTCAACGACCCCAAAAGTCATTAACCCCTCAGAAAATCGCCAATATGCACTTTTAATGTCTTTAACGAAATGACATTTTACGAAAACTTTGTATTATTACCACTTCACAAATAAAGCTCTATAAATGAAATATTTCTGAACGAAGCCAAATAGTAAAAACTGTTTTTGACAGGTTACAAAATAAGCTTCCGAATTATTGTATTACAAATAATTATTAATATTTGTAAATATTAAAATTTAGAATGCAAACATTTAAAAAATGTGAAAATGACTCATGTGATGTTTTTATGTGAAAACGGTACTAAAATCACAGATTATGTAAACAACAATACTTATTCTATTGTATAAATGTGTAATAAACACTTTTGTTACCTCACTTTTTTATCATTTCATATAAAAATATTTAATAAAAATTAACAATGTCGGGCGCCCGTAGGAAATTTGGCGGGATAAATTATGTGTCAGATTGCTCCTCTGACAGAATGTTATTTTTATGGACAACTTGAATAGAGATGTGTAGCATGATTCACTATCGACCTTTCACTTTTTATTTTATGGATGTAACTAAAACAATAACGGAGTTATAACGGTTTCTATGGAGACACACGCGCTGACGTGTAAACACGCTTATTGTACTTGACTGCTGTCGTATTTTTAACGCATATATCTGCTTACGTTGCGGAGGGGTTAACGTAATTTATAGCAAGTTTTTTGACAGGTTTAATTGCGTCCGAACTTCCAACCATCTCACAGCTTATCAAATCAGTTTGATAAGTTGAGAGACTTGCCATAAGAAATGGTAATGGATGTCAAAAATTAAAAGACAGTTGTTTTCGTAGGATTTTTTTTCTATAAAACTAGTATTTATTTATAGTTATTTATAATTATTTACACCTAAACTCTGATTAAGGGGGTACTCTAGTACAGAAAAAAAAATTCTTTATATTTCGATATCTTCAATATTCAAGAATACCTCTTTCAAAGGATTTTTCAAAAGTAGAATTATAATTACGCTTGACACGATATCTCATTTCTATTGACCCAATTTACTTGAAATTTTTTGTGAGCCTTTTCTATACATTATTCTATCGCACGAATTAAAACTATAACAAAATTTCAATTTTTACTATTTTTGAATAATTTGGAAAAGTCAAAAAAGCTGGTATAAAATGTCTTTTTATTTCAGACAGCCGCCATTTTGTGAATTTTTTTTTTTTACTTTTCCTTGGTTCGGGCCATAGCAGCATTTGTTTGGATTGAATTAATTTGTTTTTTTTTTTTATTACTAGGAGGGTTGCAATCGTGTCAACCAGGGCGCACCATTTTTTTGAGACCCCCCTTCAACACCCTGTAACTTTTTGAATTTAGAACTTTTTTGTTTGATTTTTTTTTATGTGTTCTTATGTTTAACCCTTCGAATAATAAGAAAATTATTTTCTGTCAAATTTTGCCTATCAAGGTTTGCGCGCAAAATTCCTGGTTCTTCCCATGCATTTTAAATGTTCCTGTTTATTGGTTTTTTTTAACACTTTTGCAAAAACAAAAATTGTTCTAAAATCTAGATTAAATAACCTTTCCGGTATGTTTATTAGAAATCAACATTTTTGTTTCTAAATATTAAAATTTTAATATTGGAAATGTAAATTGGCTAAAAAATGCATACCTGCGAATATTCAAATTAAAGTAATTAAAATAGAATAAACTTAAAATTTAAAATAAAGACTCCTTTTCTAAATAAAATTTGGAATAAAACTGTCACCTCACTTTTTATCACTTTCATACAATTTTATTTTAAAATTAAATGTGTGATACGTCACAAATTGGCGAAAAATTAAACCGTCACTTTTGATCGGGTTTGTAAAATATCTGAAAAACCTAGCTCATATAATTTTGAGACAATGAGAAGCATTATTTCATTCCGTTTCTAACATAAAAGAAATCACAAATATTCGCATGACAGGAAGAGAGATATCTAACTTTTGATAATGCACTGTCGCTCTGGGACAATCTGGGTCTCCTGTTATTATAACGGTATATGATGTTTTGGGACAACTTGGGTCTCCTGTGATTAGACGGGTTAATAAATATTTGGTAAAATAATTGCCTATAAAAATATTATTTGTTTTTTTTTTTTATTACACCTGAAAAAAACCTACAATCCATGCTTCTAGACTAGAATACCCCCTTAAGTTAAGTGGATAAATTAACCACCTTGTTATATCCCGAAAACAATATAAAAATAACACTAGATAAAAATCAAATTAGCACTACGCACAAAAACAAATTTAGACGGAAAGAAACTTTTCTGATTCCAAAAACCAAAGATATATCATTTATTTTTCAGGTGGAAAAAAGTTTTCTGAAAATGAGCATTGTTCTATTTAATTATCGGTCCAATCCTTTCTATTCTCAATGTTTCTGTTTATCCCTTTCCGACCGGCAAAAAATGTCAGAATTTTGATGGGCCTCACCAGTAAAGCTCTTAATTATGATTTCTTGGGGCTGGGCGACTTACTGATTTAACTACATGTGCGTGATAGCGCTCTGCATAAGCAGCTACCGCACGATCGATCGATACCGGTGTGGTTCCCAAAACAGATTTATTTTCTGAAAAGATTTTTTTAAAGACAAACTCACGCTCGTATGAAACCGGTCGGAAAGGGTTATAACATCACGTATTTGAATTCAAAGTTGGTTGCTGTCATTCGGCTAAAATGAAAGAACTCTATTAATTTCCGCCTTTAACTGTACAAAAACGCGTGGAGAATTTATTTCAAGCCAACTTCTATTTCATCACTTTATTTGGGCCTTTTCGTCTTTATTGACAAAATTATGTAAATTTGACAGCGGCAGATCGTTGTTGACAGGAAGTCATCTTACCGCAAATATATTTACAGGTATAAACGGTCGCTATGAACACTTACACAAGTTGAACTTCCGTGAGTTAATTACCACAAATCGGTTGCATATGTAAATACTCCTATGGGTAACTTGTCGAAAACTTCCATAAGTCATAAATTTTACTTATGGAGTGTAAAGCTAACCTTAACCCCTCCGAATTTTCAAGAATACTCGCTTTTGGTATCTCTAACAAAATGACATTTTACGAAAACTTTTTGTTATTACCGCTTCACAATTAAAGCTCTATAAATGAAACATTTTAGAACGTAGCCGAATAGTAAAAACTGTTTTAGAAAGGTTACAAAATAGGCTTTCAAATTATTATGTTACAAATAAATATTAGCATTTGTAAATATTAAAATTTAGAACGCAAACATTAAAAATACGTAAAAATGACTCACGTGATGTTTTTATGTGAAAACGGTACTAAAATCACAGAAATCACAGATTATGTAAATCACAATACTTATTCTATTGTATATATGTGTAATAAACACTTTTGTCACCTCATTTTTTTATCATTTCATATAAAAATATTTAATAAAACTTTAAAATGTGGAGTGCGGTGGAGCAAATTTGCGCGGGTAAATATTTTTGTCAACTACACGACTGACAGCTGATTCCTGTTATGTATTTCCATAGACAACTTGATAGGGATGTGCAGCTTGATCTACTATCAACCCTTAACTTTTTGTTTTAGGGATGTAACTAAAACAATAACGGAGTTAGAACGATTTCTATTGAAACACACGCGCTGACGTATAAACACGCTTATTGTACTTGACTGCTGTCCTATTTTTAACGCTTATATCTTATGTTGCATAGGGGTTAAGTCGATTTTAGACTTGAAATTGCTAAATAATGCTCAAAAATCATAATTTTATAATAGATTTCATTTCAAGGGGCCAACTGTCGGGGCCAGGACACGGTGACAATATTTTCAGAAAAGGTAGTTTTAGTAACTCACTTACTTCAATTACAAATATTGAATTATAAATTTCTGTGACAGAATATTTGTTACATTGAGGTACCCTTATATTTACCAAACCAATCCTTTACTGCACTGGTCCTGTACAGCTGTGTTATTAATAGTTACATTTCTCAAGTAAAGGTATTTTAACCCCTCAGGCCTAGGGCATATTCTGTCAGAAGGTCTGAAAATTTCCGCTTTGGAGTTAAATCCTAATAAATGGAATATTTCTGAATGTATTTGAAAACAAAAACCTATTTTGTAAGGTGAATAAGTTCGCTTTCAAACATTATTATTGCAAATAAACATAATATTTTTAATATCAAAACTTTTTTGTTGTTTCATAAAAAAATATTAATAAAAAATTCATGTTTCACAAAATTTTCTCAAATTGCGTTTGGAAAGTTTGGTTTCATATAAGTGAATTTTTCTTTGGTTAAAATCTTGATTTAAATATAAAGCGTGGTGTTTTCTCTTTCTAACACAATTTAGATCATATTTCTAACCATGACAGTAAGGGAGATGCAATGTTTTGTATGAGACCTATGAGAGGGGTTAATTACTTTTATGGGAATTTTTTTCACGAGATTTTAGCAATGTATGATTTAGTTTTATGCAAAATAAAGATTTTTTTTGGTTTAGAGTCAAATTTTCATATTATAATTACTTAGAAAATAATGTTAATTTAAGATTGTACGATTACGTATTGCCTACATAAAAAAAACGGACATTTGTTTGACAAAATGATGGTAGTCAATAGTGACCAAAGAATAGTGGAATTATCTTTTGGATAAATTTTGTGATGTTTTTTTTTATTCCTCTGAAATATATTTTGATTTTAATTCTATGCAATATTTTAGAAAATTTCAAATTTTCTTTGAATTGTATTGATTAAAATTAAAATTATTTAATAAAGTTAAGGACCTTGTTTTTGCATCGACAACCCACATCCATATAACGTTAACTTTCATAAGAAAACACATGACATAAAATTTCATTTCTTTACGAGTAGATATTATGTTGTGTCGCATTGTAATATGTAATAATTAAAGTAGAGAAAAAAATCTAGTCTTTAATTTTTGTAAATAATTGAAAGTCTCTCTGTATTATAATGTTATGTATTTATTCAAGAATGCTTCACGTCAAAGACAATCCTGTGTAAAGAGATCTATCTGCAAAACTGTTACTTTGAATATTTTATATTATAGGTATAGCAGGTTCCCTGCATGCTTTGCAATGCCACTTAAATTAAGAAAATTTTTCTCTCGGCGTGTCCTTTCCCATTCGTCCCCGTTTCCCCTTCCTCTCCCGCATTCCCCCTCCACCTTCCCCGCCTTTGCACACCTTATCCCGCTTCCCCCTTTCATCACGTTTCCCTCCTCCTCAAGGATTCTCCTCCTGCTCCCGCCTTCCCTCTCTGCTGCTAAACTACATGAAATACACACATTCTTCAAACTACTCGTGCGCCATCTATTATAATTTTTTAATATAAATTTCATAATACCAGAGTTCACCATTATATTTAGAAACCTTCGCGGGTGTGTGCACAAAAAATCACCAAATTTTCATTGCAATCGGATGAATAATATAGGAAATAATTTCATTATACCAGAACGCGTAGTCCGTGAGTAGTCCACCGGTAAGGCGCTTTACTCACAATCCGAAGGTCGTGGAATCGAATCCCGGGGTGGCAAATAAATTTTATTAGATTATTTTGTGTTACTTCACAATTTATTCATTTAAAATAATATATAGTATATTTGCGGCACGTTCCAGAGTGGAAGATACTCTCAGTATCGCCCTGGTGTAAGACCACCATTCAGAATTGAAATGCTGCTTGAAATGGCTTTAGCCGTGTTTGGTGACCAGATCTGAATAGTCAGATACTTCCCAACCTGCTCTTCCCGATCTCCTTCCCCTCCCACTACCTTCAGCCTCACAAAATACCCCAATTTGGGATGCCATAGTCTCACTGGCTCCAGACGAAAATGAGCACATCAAATCCCCAAAGTTTCATCCCAATCGGATGAATGATTTAGGAAAGCATAAGGGACAAACAAAAAAACATTCATTTTTATATATTAAGAAGATTGAAAGACAATATATATAGTCTGTCTGGACGTGTCTTATAAATAAATGGATCAAATTTTACATTCTTACAATGATAATCTAAAACAAAATAACAATATAGAAAATAAACAAAAGTCTGCTCAAAAGCATCCCTCGGAATTACTGTAATGAATGCTAGTGAACTACTTATAAATCATGTCCTTTCTGTGCACAGCAAGGGGCGTGCATCTGTGCACCTTCTATTGCTGTAGTAACAGTCCCTACAGGTGCTTGCATGATACGCTGGATACAATCACCCAGCCCTTGCCTCCTCGTGGACTATCACCAACCTGTTCCATTGTCTTGTCTACAGTCATACTAACACTTATTGTATCTTGATTTCCCGCTAAGCACTTGCATACTGCTTACTAACAACATATGCAGGGACACTGGAGGTCTAGATTCATTAAAAATTAAATGAAGATTCATTCATTCAAAAAAATTAGAGTCCTTGCGAGAAAGCCTTGAAGGAGTAACCATCTGTTACTTATACCAGGGCGGGTAAGTGGTGGATAACCTCCAATGCTGTAGTAACAGATTTGCAAATGGATTAATTTACACAGAGCGTATTGAAACAAAATCATCTTTGTTACCATTTTATAAAAATAAATTTTTTAAATCACCTAATATTATGTATAAATATATTATTAGTACATTTTCCTCCTCAGATTCTTCAAAGACAGTATGTTTTTCTCGGTTGTTTTGCCATGTGGATGTAAAATGGCTGACAGTCAAGATGGCCACCAAAATGGCCGCCAACAAGGATACCAAGATGGCCTCCAATCTTTTTCGTACATGCTGAATGTTTTTTGGAATTTTTGTGTCACCACATGGCATAAAATTTGGGAGAAAGGTCTAATAATGGGAACCGTTATGATAGTTCTTTATATTGGCTTGGTTTCTTATAATACGGACCCTATGAAATCGCTTAAATGTATTTTTTCACTGAGAATTACATATTTGAGGTTAAGTTGACTGATATTGTCTGTAAGGAAGGTTTACCGTTTATTTAAAGTGTCGAAGCGAGCAGTGCAATGATGGAATATTATGTACGCCGATCTCCACAAACTTTAATTATTTTTATTATGGAAAATATTTTAAATAAAATATCTAATAATACTCGCTTGTTTTCATTTGCCACTTACAAATAATATTTAATTCTCATCCATCGGTTTCAGACGAAACGATTGCCAAAGTGGAAAAAGCAATGCATGCAGATCGACGTGTGATGGTTCGGGAGCTCTGTGACATGATCCCTGATGTCAGTAAGATCACTATTGACAAGATTTTGACTGAACATTTGGGAGGCACATGGTCTGCGCAAGGTAGGTCCCAAAAATACTCACCGAAGATAACAAACAGCAACGAGTTGAAGCAAAGGAGGCCTTGTATGAAATTATTTCCTTCTTTTACATTATAGAGATATTGAAAGAAGGGTAAACGCAGGTAACTCCATTAATGAAGGACTGAACGCCGTTGGCACTAAGAAAAATCTGTCCAAAGAAGCAAAACTAGCAGTACACAATGGAGTGCTGGTACCTACCCTTATATATGGTATCTCAGGTATCTGCTTTATATGGCAGTGAGGAACCCACAGAGGAAGGATGAAAGTAGACTGAATGCTGTAGAAATAAGATCCCTGAGGCATATGCGTGGTAAAATCATGTATGGTCATTTGAGAAATGTGGAGATCCACAAATAATGCAAGGCTGACGTAAGCGTAATGAGTAAGATTAAGAAAGGTCGCTCAGATGGTTTGGGCATATCGAGCGAATGAACAAATAAAGGAGTGTAAGGAGAATATATGATGCAAATGTGAATGGTAGAAGAAGTCGGGGACGCCTGAGGAATAAATGGTACAATCAAATGAATTAGATATGGAGTCGGGCCATGTCAAGAGACAGAATAATAGAAGAGCATGTATGAGACGATGTATGAATGTGAATGAGGCGAGCAGTGTGTGCCAAGACCAAGTTGTTTGGCGGTGTGTCCTCTCTGCCTACCCATGCAAGGAAATAGCGTGATGGTTAGTTGTAAGAAATTTGTAGAGCTGACATCAAGGAGACATGGTGGCCACCTCTAAAGACTGACTGAATTTGGGTCTCTTATAATGTTGGTAGTCGTTAAACTCTCCTGCTGAAGACACTGGTGTTGAATTTTTTTATTTTATTTATATGTTATAACTCCACACAGAAGGCCCTGAGGAAAATAATTTCCCTCAGGGCCTATGTCATCTGAGATGCTGTGTGGGGGGTCTTTTTGAGGAGAGCAAGTAAAGAACTTTGTTCTTGAAGAGACCCATGTTGTTGAAGGGAGGAAACACAAAGCCTGGCAAATCGTTCCACAGCCGAGCTGTTGAGTCGAAGAAGCGACCCATTCTCATGTGACAAATGTAAACCTTATACATATGTTGGGCACACGCAGGGCTGGGCAGTATTTGAATTACTTGTAATTGAAATACAAATATGTATTTTGTATTTGTATTTCAATTACTTCCTAAAAATGTATTTTGTAATTGGTATTTCAATTACCTGATACTGAGGTATTTTGTAATTTGTATTTCAAATACTTAAGGCTTCAAAATACATTTTCAAATACATTTAGCGACCTTAATAATGGTAATGAAAAATGAACTGACTTAGATAATACGTAGAATAAAAACGCTAGAATCCAGCGCAATATATTAAAATGTATGTTAATATTTGGAGTTGGCAACACATCCTGTGCTATAATAGCACTGTTATTGTACATTTTCTATCATATTTGTATCATTATATTATACTTGTCATTGCTTTGTATTGTACATTTTTGTGTCATAGTATTAGATTAATTAGATCAAGCACTATTGGAATAATTTGGCTGAATACTAGACACAAAACTGTGCTATACAAATGTTGTGTTATAATAATAATTATTATTATTATCCATAGACATCCAAATTCAATAGACGAGAACTTACAGGTAAGGGGAAAAATCAACTATGGCGGTACGAAGAGGGGGAAGATGACTCTGATTGGTTTAAAAATTAATCTGACAGTATATAGGCATCTCGCATTATAATATCGCCATTTAGTTCTTAAAAATAACATCTGCTTTTTAATGAATAGACCTTTTTATGTGGGAGCGCGAATTGCTCGCTACGTTATTAACATATTTGCGAAGTCTGAATAAGCAAAGTAAAGTTCGTATCTTTTCACAGACAACTATTTGGTTGCCGTATTTAGTTAAGACACTTTTACAAATGTTCCATAATTTACTTACCCCTGTAACCAGCTACGAGCACAATCGAGAACCGCCCACATTCGTGATGATCGACAGATTTTAGGGTTATCACAACCGCTCTGTTGCTATATAATTACATAGTATAAAATGAAGTCACTCAAAATGTATGTGCGCATTGATCTTTTAAAATACGCAACGGATTTTCATGCGGTTTTCACCAATAGATAGAGTGATTCAAGAGAAAGGTTTATGTGTATATTACATGCTTATTATAGTAGAGAAAAGCCGAGAAATTCAAATATTCAATTCAGGCAGCGGGCAGCAGGCAAGCGGGTGGTGAGGATTTTATAAAGGTTGGGTAATGGCGTTGTGTTTCGTTAGCCACAGCAACGTGTGGCCGGGTCTGCTAGTTAATAAAAATAATGTAATTATCTCTTTTAATTAAAATTATTTTACCTAAATTATTTCACACGTTATTTAATTACAATAATAGGTAGCACGTAGCAGTTACATTATTATTTGCTCCTTTTTGTAGATACTCTTAGTATCGCCCCAACTGCTTGAAATGGCTTTAGGCGTGTTTAGTGACCAGATTTACATAGATAGGTACTTCTCACCACCACATCGACGCATTGTGTATAGGCAACAACTTCCCCCCTCCCCCCTAAACCTCCCGACTTATCTGAGTTCTGCAAATCGGATCGTGCGTAGCCAGGAGTGGGGTATTAATTGGAATATTTTGATGACGAAGGTGCTTTTTATTTATTTTTTGGGTATAATATTTTTTGTTTAGCTACATTTAAGCATATATCAGCAGAAACTTAGTAAAACAGTATTATATACCTACACCGACACAGTAGCAGTATTCTCAGACTATGCATAATATTGTTTAAAGAAATAATATTTATATAATATATATAACTTCCATTAAATTATTTCTTACATTGTCTATGGACAATGGAAGAATTGAAAAGAAAAAGACAAAAAGGGTTAAGGATAACATTATATTTGTGAGAACAGCATTCAATAAACAACTTACAGAGGTTTAAATAACGTACAAAAATAACAGCACAGCTTAAGAGAAAACAACATAACATGTACAGGAGTTATATTATCGATGCTAAAAACAGTACAATAATAACAGCTGAATATATTAAAAAGATGAGCCAACATAGTAAGAAGGTATTAATCTGTTGACTGTGATGACGGCCGTGAGCACTCATTCTCGTTCCAGCACTCAGCAATACCGTAAATACGAAACAACGCGCTTACCTAACACGTGGTCCGCTGAGACGTGACAGTGTGATCCAAAGATAATATAATCGGTGGCGACGTGCGTTAGAAAAATATTTTATTTTAAATTATGATTGATAAAAAATATCATCGGACAGCAAAATGTCACATACATTTTTCATTCCAAACATGCTCACTGTATCTACATTTTACTTCTAAACATACCACGAAGGAGTACATAATTAAGAAAGCAAAATATACAATAACGCCTAATAAAAAAAAACCATACTTTATTCCACGTTTATGAGTTGCGTAAAATTCAAAACTCGTTTAGTAATAAGGCCCTTAAAGTGTGATAAATTTAAAAATTATTGGTTTATTATCCTTTATTAATACCACGGATTTCCAGCAAGAAATAACACATGAAAAGATAGACGTTCCAAATGATACGATTAGATATTTTAGCAGAGCGCAAAAGGCGAAGGCACATCCCTGATTCTTTTGCAAATGGCTGTGTGTTTTACGTCGCAGCTGTGTGTGAACACGCCCTCTGAGCGTTAACACGTGTTCACACACACAACTGTAATATGCGTGGGATGGCGTATTTCGGCATATCGCTCGCTGTACATTCCCAATCGGAATATATGGCGAGCGATATGCTGAAATACGCCATCCCACGCATATTACGGCTGTGTGTAAACACGTTCATGATAGTATATGTTACAAAACTGATAATATAATAATATAATTCGAATAAGCTTAAAATAAAGTAAAATAATGCTTCCCTATGGAATGTAATACGACAATTTGGTTTATTCTCCTTTTCACTTCTATTTTTACACGTTTTCATAGCACAAGCTACCATTTTTGCCTTGTTATTTCGTAAAATGTACTATGTGACTTCGGCGCTGGTCAGAACAAGAATGATGACGTCACGTTTTTAGATTCAAGGGAGGCGGCTCTCGTAAGCCCAGGCGGTTCCATGGAACCGTTATGGGGAGGGGGAAATAATACGCTTTTATTACTTAGGGCAGGTCCATATATTCCTACGTCCGTGTTATTATCTAATACCTGGGTCCTATACCACAAAACTTTACAAGTGGAGCGGAGATGAGATGTGTCTTCTGAACAGTGAGATTTGCACATCTCTCTTTTACTCTGGTCAATTTTGCTTCTATAGAAACGCACCCTTAGATAAGGGCACTTACGACAATTTATTGCAACCAAAGGTTCTACTAAAACCAAATGTATTTTGTATTTCAAATATATAAGACTTATTTAAAAGCTGTTCTTTGTCAAGTAATTTCGCGTGCAATGATTGACTGAAACAATTAATTATATTAAAATATATGTATAGGGTGGCGCAAAATTAATCATCAAGCTTGTAGATACATTAATATTGTTCCATTAGGAAAACATTAATGTAATTATTAATATTATATCAATCAATCAACAGAGTGTTCCTTTCAAACAATATCAATCAATTTATCAACCGCTTACAACAAGGTTCTGCCTGACACAGGAATGTCAGAATTGCGATAATGGATTCTAAAGAAAAAAAAAACCGTAGAGTTAATTATCCCATAACATTGATGGAAACCTTATTATTCTAATTCAGTGGTTCCCAAAGTGGTTCATACGCACCCCCAGGGGTCCCCAGAATCATTCAGGGGGTCCGTGAATGACGTCAGGGGGTCTGCGGCAAGGTTTTCACACATTTTTATTCATATGGAGGTGTCATCGGTGGAGGGGCGTAATGGGATGGGGTGTTTCGACCCATCCTTCCCCTACTTGTGATTTGTTTAATGTGTGTAATGGGATATTGTTCCACCCAATATCCCATTATACCCCCTCTGTTGTGGGAAATTTGCCGTCCCTCTCTATCCCACTCCGCCCCCTCCATCGCGCTATCCGCCCGGGTCCGAAAGAAAGAGAAAAAGTTTGGGAACCACTGTTCTAATCAGTCATTATTTTAAAATGTCAAATTTATAAAGTAGGTAATTAAATGCTTTTTTATCGAAATACTTTGTGGTGTGACATTATATAATATATTTAATGAAAAAACACACTTTGTAAAACAACATTTTTTTATTTGATTTAATATTTCAGCCAACTAGGTTTCAAGCTTGAGCTAAGTGAAACCTACGAGCAGTTGGCTGTTAAATATTAATTCAAATATAAAGTGGTGTTTTACAAAATGCGTTTTTTCATTTAATTACTTCTGTGATGTATGCATGAAAGTGTACGAGTGCAAACGAGATAGCATGTTTGCAAGATACTATTTAAAGGAATGAATGCGTGACTTGTCCTCTCTTGCTTACGAGCAGCTCCCGAATAAATACCAGTACCAATTACTTATACTTTCTTATTTTGCCGAGTATTACCTGTACACAATACATTGAGGCACATTACATGACACATTACAACTTCTAAAGTTGTACCCATGTTGTAAGTTCATTTGTGTAAAGGAAAATGCGTGCCAAAAGAGTTTCGAAGACAGAATCTTGTTTCAATATGGTGCACGTTTTCAAAAGATTCCAACCATTTTTTATCGCAACCGGTCTGCAAAAGATATCTCTGGAAGGAACCAATATTAAGCCATTGTCTGTCAGAGCTAAAATATTCCAATTTGTATTTTTGGGTTTACTCATTTTGATGTACTGCTTCAGCATTCTTAATAATTTTGAAGAGGGAGAAGAATTTGACCCTGCCATGTCCAGAAGCTGTCACATACTCGTTGTGAATATCTTATTAATTATCGCCGCATCCATTTATTCTTCTGCTATTCAAAATGATCGCATATATTTTAAACTAGTGCGAAATACTCATTATGTTGATGAAAAACTTAAAATTCGTTCTGCTTGGTATGTAAATACCAAGTTCAATCTGAGCATCGCATTTTTCTTGTTTGTTATTTATTACGGAATTATTATTGTTTGGAATTCGTTTGTTTGGAAGAGAAAAAAAATGTCCCGTCTCTACCTGATGTATTTTTTGTTTTCAAGTTCAGATCTGATTATTTTTCAATATTTGTTCGATGTCTGGATTGTGGTAAATCGCTTGAAAATACTAATTTCTCAATTGATCGACTTGGTTCAGCCAATTCTGCTTCCTGGAATAGGTAATATCATCATTGACATGGACTATTATCAAAAACATCAGATTCTCAGAAACAAATTGAATGAAAAATTAAATGTGAAGTTTATTTCACAAGAAATATTTGAAGATGGTATTGTTAGATTGATGTCTGTTTATGATAAGTTGGCAGATAATGTTGGTATAATTAATTCTGCATATGGAGTACAGGTAAGCTAAAATATACTCAAAAATTATTTTTTTAACCTTCCTCGGTTCCTCAAATACACTTAACCCATTACCTCCATGAATTTTTTTTTATTTTTATAAACTTGAATCATCATTATAACCCGATAGTATAGACTTAAAGAAGAGTCCAAAATCAGTTTTAGAATTTTCCGCCCGCCCACCCTCTCACCAGAGCGTTTAGAAAATTGATGCCTAAACGCAACTCTTGGAGGTAACCCCTCTAAGCAAAATTTATGTCAACTATGGGTTAAGTGCAGTCTACTGTGTGATTTATATTGATAATATAAAATAAATGATTGTCTTTGTTTATAATTCAATGAAAAAAAATATTAAAGGAAAATATGCAAAATAATTAAAAAATTAATATTAAAAAAAA
The DNA here is from genome assembly GCA_917880885.1 of Limnephilus marmoratus. Taxonomy (NCBI): domain Eukaryota; kingdom Metazoa; phylum Arthropoda; class Insecta; order Trichoptera; family Limnephilidae; genus Limnephilus; species Limnephilus marmoratus. The sequence goes on along the minus strand of OU862930.1, from coordinate 28,408,458 downwards.
AAACATTCAAGAATGAGGAAACTAACCAAATCTAAGCAAATTATTCTTTAAGTGATACTGTTCGAAGTTGTCAAAATGAAGGGCTCGGTTGCAGGCCCGGCACCGATAGCCTGTTTTTACACAGAGCATAAAGAATATGAGATTTGCCACGATATTGCAAATGAAATTCTTGCATTCGACGCACACAATTCCCATCTTCTGCGTCATGGCCTTCCTTCACAGGAGGTTCATCATTGACCTGATTTTGAAAAGACAATAAAAGAGTACGGGTAAACTCCACATGGAATGCCTTCTGGGAAAGGTCTCTCTGTTGCCTAGTCGTCTTCTGGTTTCCCATATCATGCTCGTACTTCCTCAAGAAGCATTGCAACTTCCATCCATTTACAAGAGACAAGAGCGCTGCTGAGGTAAGATACAAATAAAGGCCAGTACCACTTCTTTGACCCAACGTTGACCCGATAATTTTGTATACTATTATCATGGAGGTCCACCCATTCCCAAATTATAATTGTGTATTGGCGCCGGGCAATCGATTTTTTTGCATGCTTTCTCCAAATTGTTGCCTTTTTTGTCTTTATTCGACATCTGCCAACGCTGCACTTGACGTATTGGCTCCATTCGATCATAGTTCATGGCCACTGTTACTACACGGCTGTCCTACTAACGGCATACGAGGATTTGGTTTTCTACGTCTACCACCGCATCAAATTTACCTATAATTATAAGAGCGATGAGAGTTACACTTTAGCTAGGTAAATGAACGCTAAGCTCAAGGGAATATATAAAAGAAAATGATACCTTTAGGCAATTGCTTTCCTGTCTTCAACTTGCCTGAAGCTTCAAGGTTAAGAAGCTACATATGCCCGTAGCGCGCATTCTCTTATCCTTCAGGATACACATCAAATGGTGAGATGTGAAGAAATTGTCCATAAATAGCTCATGGCGTGTGGGGAACTCTATATATTCTATCGTAGAAGTAGGACGGATAATCCCTGATCTAATTCGGGGTTATATGTATCAGATGCTCCGGAATATGGCATTGCTTGGAACAGGTAGCCTTAGACCACTTTTGTTTATAGTGAGACTTCTTTTTGTACTGTAGTTTTGATTTTTTGGCCGGTGGTGCATTTGAAATAGATATTCGCAAGGTATTACGACTCATACAGGACGATTTCGAAGGCTGACTTCAGTGAAGATCATTAGCGAATTCATCTGGTTCAAGTCATCATGCTCGTCAAGGCATGACTCATCAATTTTCTCAATTTCGATGTTGCGCTCGATTACAAATGTGCCGGAAGTATCTCGAAAGTTATCCACCTCCGCACCTTCGTTATATGTCATCAAATTATCGTCAATATGCTCTTCGTTCATCTGTTTATCAACGTTCTCTGGAGGAATCACAACAATAGCGCGTTATTAACAACATTATTGTCATCACTTTCACTTAACGCTAAAAGAGCGCTCCAATTCTGCCATCATTTCATCGTGATTCAACGATTTCGTTTTATAACGACGAATTAGGTAGGTATAGGAGAAGTAGGTATTTTCGACATGATTAAAAATATATGAAAACTGCAAACAAACTATTGATTTCAATAAAAATCACTCATAAAAACACTTCAAAACCGTATTATTTGAAGGCAAGCTAACCAAAAACGTATGTAAACACCGTCACAGCTAACCTCCAAAGGTTGCGCGCAGGCATCACCTGATTTCAGTGACATCTAGCTGTCATCTTATGCATATAATACTATGTTGAAACGGTGTTTCCGACCATTTAATCTTTTGATAACAATATGTGATTCACACATGTTTTATTTTTTTCCGATATAAATTTTTTTTCTTTTTTTCAAAATGGGTCTAGTTTCAGGGCTTTAGTTAAAAAATAATTAAAAATAGGATAATTCATAAAATTTTTCAAATTATGTTAATTATTGAAAGCTAACATACCAATCTGTAAATGCTGCATAACAACTTGGTGGGATTTGGCTTTATTCATAGTGAAAAAAAATCATACTTTTCATCAATTTTTTTGATGCCTGTAGACATCGTCATGGAGGTAATGGGTTAAGACCTTCGGGTCATGCTGACCCGTTTTCGAATACATATTTATTAAATAAAAATGTTTCCAGTATGTATTAGTATCACACGTAAGCATTGAAACATGAAATATATCTACAGGCGACCTTTTTGTCATTCGTTTGCAACTACAATTGGCCGAAACCATTTTGTCTAGGAAATCAACAGCACCCTTTGTTGCATTATAATCCATAATCATTTTAGGTTTCTTCTGCTCTGAATCATGTTTTTAGATTTTGTTGTGGTTTGTGCTTAACAAAATAACGTTTTTGTTTTTTTTCTTTTAATTGGACCTTTTTCATACTCGGGTATTATTGACCCGAGGAACCTAAGAGCGCTCTTGAGGTGATTTTTCGCAAAAACAGCGCTATATAAGTTGTCCAAATTTATTATTATTTATTATTATTATAGAAAAAACTTAATTTTCTTAACATGATACTTATTAATAATTTTACAATACTGATAATAATAATAATAATTTAATAATAGTCATTTTAAATATAAATATATGTACAAAATATATTAATATATTAATCATTTTATATGTACAAAATATTTTTTAAATATTTATATTGAGGGATCAGTAGGATTTATAGGTCAAATTAGGAATTCCACAGAGCCGAACCCTCTGATATGAAAATATCTGGAGTCGGAGAATTATTTTCCCATTTGGTCTCTCGTAGGTTGACATGTTGCTCTTGTATTGTTTTGTATTTCATAGCATAGATTGACGATAGTTGAATTTTAATATTATTTTTAATTATTATTTTTAAGTAACTGATACTATCTTCAATTCCTTCAACGTTATGGACATAAAACAGCTCTACTCAAGATCCATATTACTTAATTTACACAAAAACAACAAAACACCATACAAAGCTACACAAACAATACACAATACCCCAGCCAAAAACAACGAACTTCTCCAAACTCCTTTTTTCAAAACCACCTTCGGGCAAAGACACTCTAAATACATAGCTTGCAAACTATACAATACACTACCAACTACGATCAGACAAAGTGACTCCTTTACAAAATTCAAGCAAGATATTAAAAAGTGGATTATAAGTATTGGACGCCACACTATCACAAATATCTGTAAAATAAATCACACATAGTCAGAAATAACTATTCACATACAACCTAACCCTTATAAAATAAATGAAAATAATGGAATCCTGTCAAATTTAACCTATAAATAGATTAGGCAGAATTTATTTCATTACTCCATCTCCAACATTTATAAAATAACTCTCTTTAAAAGATTTACCACCCTTCCAATCACCCTTCTGTTTTAATTCTATTCATAATATGTATTTTACCTGAAATATCCTTGTAACTACTATATTCATTTATATACCCAAGGGCGGATCCAGGATTTTTTTCTGGGGGGGGCACAAGGTACAAGGACGGGCAAAAAAATGCTTGATAGAGACAGTTTTCTGTACTGTGATGGAATCTCCACAGTACAAAAAATACTTTCTGGGGGGGGCACGTGCCCCCGTGCCCCCCCCCTAAATCCGCCCTTGTATATACCTGTACGCCTGTCTCGACACAGGTATACCCTAGTGAGACAGGCATACAAATAAAACCATTGTAAATATATTTTATTATAGATAAATAAATTAAAAAAAAAAAAAAAATAAGCCTCCCAAAAACTGGGTGTACTGTACAGGGCCCGCAGATACTTCAATAGTACACAACTGCTAACCTTGTACAAATCACAAGTACGCCCCACGGTTGAATTTGGCAGCCATCTTTGGTCTGGAGCTCCAAAATACCTGAAAAATACCCTCGACTCTGTGCAGAAACGGGCGGTCCGTTTGATAGATTCTCCCATCTTAACAGACGGATTGCAATCTTTAGAACACAGGCGTCGGGTGGGAATGCTATCCTTGTTCTACCGGTATTACAATGGAATATGCTCCGAGGAACTAGCATCATTGATCCCTTCGGCACCGGTGCATAGTCGGGAAACACTCCAAACGCGTGCCCAACATTTGTACATGGTTGACATTTGTCACATGAGAACGGGTCGTTTCTTCGACTCGTTCTTGTGTTCAACAGCTCGGCTGTGGAATGATTTGCCGGCCTCTGTGTTTCCTCCTTCCTACAACATGGGTCTCTTCAAGACCAATGTTCATGTTCAATGTTCTTGAGGGAAATTATTTTCCTCAGGGCCTCCTGCGTGGAGTTAATGTAAAAAAAAAAAAAATAATTTATTGATTTGTATTATTCAATTGATAATTGATTATTTATTGATACGCTTTATATTTCAGTTGGTTTTAACAACCATTTGCTGTTTAACCGTATTGTTTACTGTCTGGAATAACATCATTTTGTACGAATTGGGGTTAGTGCAACATGTAAGTGATATTTTTTATGAGAATAAACCAATGGGTTTATGGCAACCCCAACAATTCATAGCATCGGCTAAAGTTCGGTTTACGGGAGATAGTCCTAGATAATTTTTTTTTCTTTTTTTATACTAATTATGGGCCGGAAAATCCGAATCTGAAAGAATTAGGCGTCGGCAAGCAATATTAACTGAATTACACGACTTTAAAATTTTCTATAAACACAAAGGAAAACACGTCATTTTTGACATAACAAGTCATAGAAAAACAAGAAAGATGTTACACCACATAAAATTAAGTGTTGCCATTAAGCAATAATATCAATAACACTTTCTTTTCTATCACAAACCATGTTACACAAACCTAGCGTAGCCGCTAAACTACTTGAAAACTGGGATGTTTTCTTGCCTTGACGTGAGTAGGTGCTACGAAGGGGGCACTTTCTTTTCTATCACAAACCATGTTACACAAACCTAGCGTAGCCGCTAAACTACTTGAAAACTGGGATGTTTTTTTGCCGTGACGCGAGTAGGCGCTACGAAGGGGGGCACTTTCTTTTCTATCACAAACCATGTTACACAAACCTAGCGTAGCCGCTAAACTACTTGAAAACTGGGATGTTTTTTTGCCGTGACGCGAGTAGGCGCTACGAAGGGGGCACTTTCTTTTCTATCACAAACCGTGTACATTGATATTGGTGACCGGTGTACTGCTTATATTATTGATAATGGCAACACTTAATTTTATGTGGTGTAACATCTTTCTTGTTTTTCTATGATTTGTTGTGTCAATGCATTAAAAATGACGTTTTATCCTAACAGCCTTACTAAAAAACCCAGTGAAAATTTTATTCAATTGACAAACGGCCGCGGATGTGAAAACATTACTAATTAAAAAATTTTTCATGGAAAAAAATACACATGGTTTCCACGGCCTGGGGGGGTAGTTTATCTCTGTTTTAACGATTGATGTTCGGACGAAATTTGGAATTTTTCCTAAGTATTTTGAATGTTCTATATATTTCTTATTTTTGAAGGTGTCGTAAAAACCAATACCATTTATGAAAACTAGACAAAATTACCTTTTAGATTCGTGTATTTAAAATACACTTTAGTTTTCAAAAACTGCCATAATTTAAGATCCAAACTCGGAAAAAAATGGAAAAAATTTCTTACCCAAACATATTTGATGAAAGTGTACAGAAATTTATAAAAAAAAACAAAATTTGAAAAATACTGACCTTTTATATAATGAATTTGGAACGAAACTGCCACCTCACTTTTTCCTCGTACATACAATAAAAAAATAATAAAAAATTTCAAAGTTTTTTTATTGCCAAAAAACTAACCTAAAAAAATAATACCGACTTTTATAACAGATTTCTAGCAACTTTAAAACGTTAATTTCGTTGATAAGTTTAGGTACACATGTATTAGATATTAATATTTAAAAAAACACCACATTTATGAAATTCACATAAAATAAAGATCTTAAAATGTTAATTTTATCTTTTAAGAAAACTATCTATAGTTCTATAGAACAATATTCTGACAGTCCAACTTTGAAAGTACGGCGTTTGTACAATAACTCGATTAAACTGATGTAAACCACACACATAACATAATAAATATATCAATCATGTGAATAGAAGAGTAAATTCGTCACTACAATAGAAATTAATAAGTAAAATCACAACATTTAGGCACTAACAAATTTTTCTGACATACCGCCATAAAAAACACACCGGGCTATGTTAATCGCGGTGCCGTTGAGAAGGCGCGCCAATAATGCCCCTGGCGGAGAAGAATTAAAACAACATTGTTTCCTAGGAAATTAAAACCATTTGCAATGTTGTCAGATCTTAATGCATTTTAGCAGCGTGACCACGCAAGAAACGTTATTAGTAACAAATTGGGATCTAGCGTACACAAGGTTTATTTATGTTATTGCAATAATACAGTTAATCGGTCGCGCTGTGGTTTTTTTTTAGTAAGGCTGTTAGTGTTTATAGAAAATTTTAAAGTCGTGTAATTCAGTTAATATTGCTTGCCGACGCCTAATTCTTTCAGATTCGGATTTTCCCGCCCATAATTAGTATAAAAAAAAAAAAAATTTATCTAGGACTATCTCCCGTAAACCGAATTTTTTTCATAGCATCAATATGCGGATGCATTTGATTAAATATTATTTGTTCTTGTACATAAAGTACATAAACTCGGTTTCATCTTTGATCCCACACTAATGTTCTCGGACCACATATCATGTTTCACTCCATCTTGCTTTCTGGGGTTTATCATTAGAACATGTAAACAGTTTAACCTTTTCCCCGTGTTGAACTACTCCGTTTTTTCAATACCCATACGCGGTACATGTATATGTCATATTTCAAATACCTATCCAACCAATTTTATGTCAAATACAGCATATTATGGCATGATTTATCATACTATATAAACAGATGAGATTATTATCTACAATTTGAAACCAAATTGTCGTCTGTAAACACTCCTAGGTGTTTATAAAAAACAAAAAACGTAAAAAACGTACCCATATTATCTTAAAGACGGCGCCATTTATCCGCGTGCGTGTATTCAGGACACTGCGTTGATAGACACAAGTGGTACCTCAATCACTTGTTATTATTAATTCGTATAAACAAGTTCTAAAACTTCTGATGACACTAAAATTAATAAAATTATTATGTAAATTCAAAATCACAGTTTCACAACGTGTGCGAATACGCGCAATCTCGATAATAAATGTTATCGACGCTTGTCCAATTTGGTCAGTTGGAATCGCATGGATGCGCGTGCGCAAACTACTAGCGCAAACTACTAGCGCCATCTGTGGAGTAAATTGAGATCTATGAACTCAAATGCACGAGGATACATTCACTTGATTATAGAAGTTTTTTACGAAATACAATTTTACTTTCGAAATATGCCTGAAGATGTCAGCATCGTGATAGTTACAAGAATATCCTAGCAAGCGGGAAAAAATAGTGTGATATAGGAACGCTGTGATATTGGCAGTCGAAGTTAGCGTAACAAGGGCTGATACGGGCGCGTGTGAGGCATGGCTTTTTGCCGTATCAACTGTTGTTACGATCGCGTGGAAAAAGTTAATGACCCAGATGCAATGATAACCATGTTGGATTGTTCGATGGTAAGTAAGCTGAAGTATGCTAGTGACGAGATATGCAACTAAATATATAAATATGCTGGAACAAATTAAAATAAATCCTGTGGTATATCTATATGGGGAAGCAAGGAACTTAGGGGCCGTTCAAGTATTACGTAATGCACTTGGGGGGGGGGGGGGGTCTTGTGAAACGTTACTGCGCGTTACGAGGGGGGGGGAGGGGGGGTTCGAACAACGCTTTACGTAACATGTTTTTCTTTATTTAGATAAACAAAACTAGGGAATTAAAATCTTCCAAGTTGGCAATCCTTTTCATTCTCAAAATCTCTTGCTTTATTTATTACCGCAAACGCGATTAAAACAAGAAAAAAGGTATTTAAGTGATTTTCCAGTACTTTGCGCAACTAAATTGTGACTTTCAGGTAAAAATTGTCACTTGGGCGTTACGTAACGTTTACGGGGAGGGGTCGGGGGGGGTACGGAAAAACGTTACGGCGCGATACATGGGGGGTCAAAAATCTTCAAAAATTGCGTTACGTAATACTTGAACGCCCGGGGTTATCCGAGGATCGTGCACCATATATACTCGTACTAACTTGAGGCAACAAATAGATTTAGCCTAGTAACCAGACGTTTTGCAAATCTTGCAATACTTTGTTGTTATGTGTTGTTTCATAGAATTTAAACAATTCTTCCAATTTTGATGTGAAAATTCAAGTTCGGTGAAAGTTCTAATCAAGTTTTGTTATTATTTCATTAAGGACAAACTGTTTTGCAGTACTTGTATAATAACAGAACTTGAATATTAACTTTGAAATTTGGAAAATTGTTCAAATTTTCGGCGCGGCAGCCTGAAGTGGTGCGGGACTCGGTCGCTCCGAAGTGTGCATGTAGGAGATGCTATTATCCCCAACACTGGTGTACGAATAAGTAAATCCCTTTAGCCCATTCTTATTTATGTTGGCTTTCAAAAGTCCTTGATTTTAAGGTTAAGAACAATTTCTTATCCTTAAGTAGATCCGGAATCTCTCGGAATCTTTGGTCCTCTGAACGATGATATGTCCTTTTCCAGAGTATCTTAGCGATAGTGGGTTTCGTCCACTGGTCTTTCCACAGCATCGGGCTCCTCTGCTCCTACTTGGTGATGGGAGAGCTTCTAATGAGCGCCAATAGTCGTATCAACGTTACCATCAACAAGTTTCAGATGCACAATTTCATCGGTAAGTTTCCTTATTACTCTTTTCATACTATCTATTCAGGCCCAGTTCTATGAGGCACATTCCAGAGTACCGGAGGACATGCTAACTTCGACTAATAGTGCAGGCGCTAGAGGTAGTTGAGTAAGCAAATTGTGAGGACCGAATTCCACCAATGGATTTGAGTTAAAAAAAGGTCAAATATTAATAATGTGGATCTTGCCGGTCAATTTTTTGGTCCATTTTTTTTTTACCCCCTCTACTCTTATTTGTAATGGAAATGTATTGAGTACATGATATTAAATCATTTTAATTGATTATTTCAGTTATAATTTATAGTTTTTTTATAATGGTAAAGGTGAGGATGGATTCTTGAATGAAAAAGAAAACTAAAATAAAAGTAATAAAATCATATTTGTTAATAAAAAAAAGATATACATATATATAAAAACAGCGAAATTAAACAGAAATATACGTAAAGTGGGCAAACAATCACTCATTTTTATTTAGACATTTGTCATTGATAAATTTACAAAGAGAAATAAAAAATAATTCTGACTTTTTGCAACTGCAAGACAATTGTACGCATATTGCATACATCAGATCGTATAAACACTGCACACATCCCATTCAAAAACCAGATAGGGGTCGTCCATTAATCACTTGATGTTTTTTTAGCAACTTTTTAACCCCCCCCCCTGGTGATATGTGGTGAGGTTTTAGACTAACCCCACCCCCCCGAAATCACGTGTATTTTTTTTAGTACTGAGGGAGCGGGAGACGAAACGAGAAATAAAAAGGCGTCAAGTCGAAGTATGAGTCAGTCGTTTATTGGGCTACGTAGCGAGGGTCGGTGAAGCAGTAACATGATGTATGCAGGGTGCCGTGATGAGATGCTGCAGGCGTGCGGTGTGATGGAGATGGTGCGGTGAAGGTCAGCGAGTTGCTCGACATCATGGCGGTGGAGATGACCTATCTTCCAGGCCGTTGCTCGACGCTTTGAATCGCGGAGATGAACGGTGAGTGGCTCGGTGTGCTGAGCCACCAGCAGGTAGTCCTGGCGAGGCGGAGCGTGTTTCCATGGCAGCGAAGCACGGTGGGCTTCGGGGTGCCATGAAGTGGTGAGCTGATCCCTGGACTGAAGGTGCGTCAAACCTTATAAGTCGCGGGATGGAGCTGTTCTCAGGAGCTGAAGACACGATGGGCCTTGTAGCTGAGACGTGGTGGTGGACCTCGGGAAGCTGCCCTGGATGTGTGCCATGCAGGAGCAGTTGTGCGATATGTTACTTGTTGAGATATTGACCGACTGTTGAACTGATACTGACTGAGCTAGCGCCAAGTTTAGTCGCTTTATATATACCAGCGCGACCGGTGGGAGTAATGTTCCATTCGCCGGCAATGTGCACACTGGAAGGTACTCGATTATACCCGGTGCCGAATATTCAGGCGGCTTATAAACTCCAGACCTTTCTAGGCGGTGGCGATATTATTATCGTCCAGCCGGCACGGCAGGCGAGAAAGTACATCGCGACCAGTATAGGTAGGAAGGTACCTAGGCAAGTAGGTTTGCCGATGCGCGCGAATATTAGGAGATGTTTCTCGTATCTTCTTTTGATGGCGAAAGATAATGCGTCGCCACAGTACAAAGTATTTTGAAATTTTCAGAATATTGTCACAAAAAATAAATTCACGTGATATCTCATTATACCCCCCCCCCCCGTCGTGATATTTCGTGATTTTTTCCGAACCCCCCCCCCCCCCTTTCGAACCTCACATGATTAATGGACGACCCCATAGGTAATTATACCGGGGCCACGCCCTTTTTCAGACCGGATTGGATGGCCGGCGCGGAAGGGTGTGGCCTATTTTTTATAACCGATCCGGTTTTCGAATCGGATGTGTGAAGTTATATAGGAAGCCATAAACGAAGTGTTACTTACAATGATTTGGACGTATTTAGCAGTAAGCGGAGTAAGGAAGACCGTTGTTATAATTTCAGATGAGTCGGGACGAAAGCGGCTGCTTGCCCTGGAGCACCAGATCAACTCCCGTTGCATGGGGCTGACGGCCTGGCGACTGTTCGCCATCGACGCAAGCCTCATCGTCGCTTTAGTTGGAAGCATCGCCACCTACACTGTCATCATTTACCAGATGAACTCTAATGGAAACCAACCAGATAGTGCATAGTAATAGAAACAAAGGGAGATATAGCATGGGGCTGACGGCCTGGCAACTATTCACCATCGACGCAAGTCTCATCATCATCTTAGTTGGAAGCATCGCCACCTATACTGTCATCATTTACCGGATGAACTCTATGTGAAACCAACCCGGCAGTCAGTGGCGTAGCTATGGAGGAGGGCGGTGGGGGCGGCCCGCACCGAGTGCCACCCGATGGGGGGTGACATCCGAACGTAGAAAAAAACTTACAAAAGTTTAATATTGCCAAAAATTTTTTAACACATGAACACAGTTATTTATATTTTAGTAGCTCTATGGCTCGGTTGGGGATTCCCCTTAAATGTTCCTTGTGTCATTCTCATTTCTTTCGTACATTGTGACTGACTTGAATTCGTGAAGTGATTGTTACCTATTGGCTTTCCTGAAAACATGCACCTCTCAACAGGACTGCCAGGCGTACCTGTGACACACTCGCTCCCAGCAACAACGTTGAAATTGAGTTATTATTTATGTACATTAAACAGTTTGAGTAGGCATATCGCCTACATGTAATTATTTTATTTTCACCTCTGATTTTCCCCAATGAAAGAGGTAATGTATATATTTATATTTATTAGTTACTAACCTGTACATATAAAGCACTTGCATACTGCTCGTTAACACCGTATGCCCCGACATTGGGGGTCTAGCTTTGTTCAAATTAAATGTAGAGACGTTCAAATAAAAAAATTTGCTTCCTTGTGAGAGCCCTGAAGGAGTAACCATAAGTTACTTATACCGGGGTGGGTATGCGGTTGGAAACCTCCAGTGTTACCTATTGATTGACGTGAATTAGTGAAATTTTTTTTTAAATTATTAGTATTTTCAAAAGTGTTGAAAGACCACATTAAAAAAACAAAGTAAGTGGATTGGACGTTCATTTTTTTGCAATAAACGATAACTGAAAAACGCAAAACTTAAATACAATTACACCAGAATCAATCGATAACTGACTGAAAAAAAATGAACAATCACCTGTATGTTTTTTTCTGTATTGTTGTGTGCACATGAATAAATAATTTGGAGGATTTCATAAAAGGTTTTTACATATTTGACTAGCTAGTAATGTTTTTTTTATTTATGTTTTATGTAGTCGAAATTTGCGTTTTGACTTTGTTGACTGAGTGCTATTTACACCGATTACCAAGTCAACTGCCGACAGTGTTTACACCGAACGACTAGCTTCCTAGACTGGGGTGGTTTCCCGCCTTTGCCGGGCAAAAGCAAAAAGCATAGGTAATTCGTCCACCAAATGTGAGGGCATCCTCAGATTTCGTTCAGTTGTCGATTCTTTATATAAGAGGCCACCTTTGCATTACTAGCGCCGCCAATCATAATACCCAAATATACCGGATGTAGATTTAAAATAATTTCATTTTGTATTCTGATAAAACTAATTTGTAGTTAATGAAAAATAAATTGAATCACGGGGTCAAGCAGTCAGTATGGGACAAAAAAACAGGGCTTGACCCCCACCCCTACTATCTTTGTACATACCTATTGCCATGTTATTTATACAAACTTTGTTCAGATTCAATTTGTGCAAAACTGTTTTTTATTTTGCACAAAATTCGGATTTGTGCAACCTCTACTATGACAAATTGTGCAAACTCACAACTCTAAATAAAAACATCAGGGAGTCTAGGGTATCAGGCGGGGATTATACGGTATGGCGACATGCCCGGCGAAACAGAAAGCCTTATTCTGAGTTCTTAGAATCGGGCTGAAACAAAGGGCTGGCAAGAGCTCAAGCCCGTCAGTGGCAGGGGCGGATCCAGGGGGGGGGGGTCATGGGGGTCATGACCCCCCCTGGGCTGGGTCTAGGACCAAGGTGGACCTACTTTTTACTTGTATCTATTATTATCAAAATTAAATTATAACTTCTGGTGACTTGACCACGACTCTGTGACCCCCCCTGGAGCTATGTGACCTCCCCCTGGCGCCAAAGCTGGATCCGCCCTTGGTCAGTGGGCCCTTTAAATAAAGACCTAACAGCTCTAGACGGCAGATATCCAACAACCGTCATCACCTCAACATCTCCGCCTGCTCTAATCTGTCTTCTCCGATCATAACTAAAACTCGGACTTCTTCTTTGCCCTGGCCGACCTGTTCACCCTGAAGACTCCATACAATTGCTCCATCGCCTTTCTCGAGGCGCAGGTTCCCCCTCTACCTCTCTACCCCCCCGCCTTTTACCTTTTGCCCACTTTTCCCCTTTTCCCCTCGTTTTTCCCCATTTCTCCCTTTCCTCAATTTTTTCACAATTTTCTAGGGTCGACCGAGACAGGTTTTTCGTTCTCGGCCGAGACCGAGAATAGATAAATTGAGATAAAAAAATGAAAATGCGCTGTTTTTGCATAATGTAGTACTTATATTTAAAGAATGTAATCATAATTTATTTTAAATAGTTTTAATAATCAAAATTGAACAACATGATATTGTAGCACATAAAAAGCAATTCAAACAAACTTCTTTTAACTACAATTGTTTGTTTACAAAAGTTATGAAATGAACGGCGCGGCGCGGCGGCGGCAGGAGCAGTAAGTAAAACCCGCCTCGCTGCCAGCCGACCAATCACAACCGACAGCTCTCTCACGCACTGCCACCAAGTAACGAATGAGGACGCGCGCGGTAGTTTTGAATCCCATTATCCTATACCCAATACCGTACCTACTTTCAACGGTCTCGGTTATGGCCCAGAATCTCGGCGATTTTTTGCCGAGAACCGGAGTTCTCAGTAGAATTAGTAACCGAGAATGCCGAGACTGAGACCGAGATCTCGATCTAGATCTCGACCCTTACAATTTTCCCTCGTTTTCCCCAGTTCTCAATTTTTCCCGTTTTTCCCAATTTTCCCCTCGTTTTTCCCCATTTCTCCCTAGGCGTTAAAGCGGCCAGCCGGTCCCTTCCCACTACATTGTCTGTGCGGTCTGTGCGGCTGGCGACTACAGTGCCCGTCCCGTACACTAAATTATTTTCTTCAATAGTATTAAGTAGGGTTTTATTCAAAATCTAGTTTGAGGATTACTAAAAATAAAGACATAGTATATTTTTAATAATATAACTATACAGTATTATTGAAAAATTACTAATGAGTCCTAATTTTAAAAAAAATATATTTGATTGGCGACATTACGTGAGTATGGCGTCTTGACAGTGTATTTATTCGTTAACATGGCGTATTTATTATGAAATATAGAATATGAAGTATCCTATAAATAAATATATTTAGGATTTATTACGTCGATGATAACCTAGTAATTAATTGAACACTTTTTTTAGAGTACCAAAAGTACCCAAATACCCAAAAAGAGAAATATGCTTAAGGAAATTCATACATCTAAAAGAAAAAGTGGGTTTCAACAAAGAAAAGGCAATATTTATTGTTATGCCTTCATTTAGCAATTTTTCAATGTAAACCATTTTTTTGAAATAAACATATTTTTATATTACATCGCACATAAAAAAATATTCGTGACCAGAAAACGTGCTCACAAACTCTACAATTGAAGTTGAGTTTTGTCATAGGAGTTCGCATCTCACATTTTTAAGTTACATTTAGAACACAAGACTGGATTTAAGTTAAGAAGGAGTCTGCGTAAGAGTCCAAAAGCTTGAATAAAAGTTACAAATAGATAGGGATTGCAATCCCGCAGCTAATTCAATCCCGCGGGATTGATATGCGGGATTGCTCAATCCCGCGCGGATCCCGCGGGATCCCGCATCTTTGAAATAATGTTATAAGTTTTAAAATCAAATTGAAACTACAGATTTTATAAGTTATAAGATAAAATTGAAACTACAGATATTTGGGTTACAGAACTTTTATTTAACATTTCTTACATTAAGCAACAGAAATTAATTCTTTTGTATTAATTAAGTTTTCTATTATCTAAGTAATTAGTAATCTGTTTTCTTAGATTCATCTTTAAATAATTGGCATAATTTAATAGTTTTGTTTAATTTTACACCTCCTAACAGTTTTATATCATTAATTCAGTCTTATTTATATAATGACTAATAATCAAACCACAACTTTCTCTTAGATGCTACTATTATTACTATAATCTGTACTACTATCCTTTTCCTAAACTAAACTAAATCAAAAACATTAAAATTTAGGTACTTACATTAAACGCCGGTCGGTGAATACGAAAACACTCGTCACCTACAGAAAGACGTGCGCTTCGCAGTACTATTTATGAACAACTGGCAGGCGCCGACAGGATACAGCACAGGATACTAGGATAGCCGGCCTGCCGCCAACCGCAAGTGGCGCTAGTCCCCGGCCAATCCTCTAGTGGCCGGCGACTAGCGCCACTAGCGGTTGGCGGCAGGCGGGCTATCTTGTGCTAAACGGTAACATTGTGCTCGTGCTACTCTCGATTTACGCGAAAGTTTTAGCGCCAAATTTTTAACTTGTGGGATCCGCGGATCCGCGCTTTGAAGGAGCGGGATTGCGGGATTAATAAAAGCTGCGGGATTGCAATCCCTACACACAGAACAATCAAATGGTTTTCCTCCAAATTTTAGAGCATACGGTGTGCACTTCGAATTTAAAGCTTATCTGAAATCTGGTTTAAATTTATGAGTGAATCTGTATAAGGTAACTCGTTTTAATTAAAACTACACCCAAGGCACGACAATGGTTTTTCTCCGATCTTTGCAGTACATAGTCTGCAATTTTCATATCTTGCACGTGGAACTCAGGAATGGATTACTTATTAAAATTTGAGATTGGCATTTTGCAAAACAATGGCTGTTAAATCTAAATTCAATTTTCGAAACTCTTTAAATTAATGAATTTATTTGAAATAGTCACCTTATTCTTTGAATCGAATCAAGAATTATAGATATTTTAAATAGATACCTATGTTAGGCAAGGGCGGATCCAGCTTTGGCACCAGGGGGGGGGGTCACATAGCGCGAGAGGGGGGTCACATAGTCGTGATCAAGTCACAAGAATTTGTAATATAATTTTGATAACAATAGATACAAGTAAAACGTAGGGTATTAGTGGTCTACCCAGGTCCTAGACCCACCCCGCTTAGGATCCGCCCTTGATGTTAGGTACCAAATTTGATTGACTGTTATTATAATATACCTAAATGTAATAGATGGCACGCGAGCTGTTTGAAAACTGAATATATATAATGCGGGAGGGGGGTTGGTTGGTTGGTTAGAGGGGAGTGTGAAGGCGGAGAAGGTGAACGCGGGAGGGGAACAGGGACGCACGGGAAAGGACATGCAGGGAGGAACAATTTATTTCTTAGAATATGGCATTTCAACGCATGCTGGGAACCAGCTAGTGCGCAATAAATTTTAATCCGTTGTTCTTTATCTTAAATGTTTCTTATTGTTTTGAAAAATAGGTTAAGTAGTTTGTTTTTTTTTTGGCGCTCACATTTTCTATAGGGAGTTCCAGTTTAAGTTTTGATCAATTCGAAGATATTTTATTGCTTGTATTTAATTCAATGTGGGGCTGTTATTCAAGGAATATCTTTGTTCACGTTTAAACAGTTTCTATGAAATCTGTACGTTCAGTTTTGTTTTGAGGTTATCTATCTGTTGGACTTTGAATTTTGTTTTTAGTTTTTGTGTCATTTAATGTTAGTAAATTTGAATCAAGCCATTGTTTTACCCGATTCATCTATCACAAGTGCGCCCCACGGTTGAATTTGGCAGCCACCTCTGGTCTGGAGCTCCAAAATACCTGAAAAATACCCTCGACTCTGTGCAGAAACGGGCGGTCCGCTTAATAGATTCTCCCATCTTAACAGACGGATTGCAATCTTTAGAGCACAGTCGGGCGGGAATGCTATCCTTGTTCTACCGGTATCAGAATAGAAGATGCTCCGAGGAACTAGCGTCATTGATCCCTTCGGCACCGGTGCATAGTCGGGAAACACGCCAAACGCGTGCCCTAACATTTGTACACAGTTGACATTTGTCACATGAGAACGGGTCGTTTCTTCGACTCGTTCTTGTGTTCAACAGCTCGGCTCTGGAATGATTTGCCGGCCTCTGTGTTTCCTCCTTCCTACAACATGGGTCTCTTCAAGACCAATGTTCATTCCTTCCTCTCCTCAAAAAGACCCTCCACACAGCATCCCAGATGACATGGGCCTCCTGTGTGGAGTTAATGTAAAAAAAAAACTATGATTTTTGATGTTCCGTGGCAGATCTTATTGCAGTATAAAGTTTGTAATGATACAATTAGCTAATTCCAGTAGCTAGTAACGAATCTGGTAGCACTTGTGCACTTTTCCAATGAACACTTTTATTATTACTGTGATGATTCACGATTACGGTACCGTGACAGCATAAAAAAGGCAATAAACAAACATTCGTTCCTTATGACAATAATGCTGCAGCTCTTTCAAAACATGAGATATACAATAGGAAAAAGTGATAATATTCTTGCATCTCACTCACACACCGCCCCGTGACATCTCTGTAGACCTCTATAATACTACTTCTTCTCTTCTTCTTCAATGGCGCTACAGCCCATTTCGAGCCTTGGCCTCCTTCAAAATAAGCCTCCACCGCCCTCTGTCCTCGGCCGTCGTCTTCCAATCTGCAACACGGAGTAATCCTCTTGCATCCTTCCTGACATCATCCCCCCATCTCAGTCTAGGTCTGCCCGCCTTTCGTTTACCTCCCGGGTGTCCTGTCAGAACTTTCTTCGATACTCGTGTGCTTGGCATTCGGTGCACATGTCCGGTCCATCTCAATCTTTGGAACCTTAAAGGGTTGGAGAGTCTGGGAGCTTGGTAAATATCATAGAGCTCATTATTGTGGCGGATTCTCCATGCCTCTCCCTCTCGCACCGCTCCTAAGATTCTTCGAAGTACCTTTCTTTCGAAGATGTCCAGCTGTTCCGCTGACTTTGCTGTCAGTGTTCCCGCCTCACATCCATAGGCCAATTACTACAATACTACTTGTAACAATAGTTTTGAAAGTATGGAATATAGTTACAAGATAATATTGAAGTGTGAGTAAATCCCAAAAATTCAATAATGTCAAATGTCAATGCGCTGATGTTTTTGCTTTTGTTCTTAAATATGCTGTAGCTCTTTCTGACACCTACATAACAACAGTTGAGAGACAAACGGTGAATGTTTGTCTGCACCCCCCAAAGGAAACATACAATCATTATCATACATCTCCCTCACACATATAAGGGGCCGTTCAAGTATTACGTAACACACTTGGGGGGGGGGGGTCTTGTGAAAAGTTACTGTGCGTTACGAGGTGGAGGAGGGGGGGGGGGGTTCGAACAACGCGTTACGTAACATGTTTTTCTTTATTTAGATAAAAAAACTAGGGAATTAAAATCTTCCAAGTTGGCAAACCTTTTCGTTCTCGAAATCTCTTGTTTTATTTATTACTGCAAACGCGATTAAAACAAGAAAAAAGGTATTTAAAGCGACTTTCCAGTACTTTGCCCAACTTAATTGTGACTTTCAGGTATTGAAGATTATTGCAGATGCAAACTGGGAAAACTGAATCTTGGATTAAGGATTCCACAGATCTGATCAGTAAGCTTGAGAAGGTTAAAACTGAAAAAGGAGATATTTTGGTCAGTTTTGACGTTGTGTCCCTTTTCACGAATGTGCCTCTGGAAGACTCCATGACAATGCTCAGAGAGATCTACGAGGAAGACATTTGTAAACTTTTTGAACACTGCCTTAAAACGGGATATTTTGCATTCCAGGGTGAACTTTTTGAACAAGTGGAAGGAGTTGCGATGGGCAGTCCGTTGTCACCAGTACTCGCCAACTTCTTTATGGAGAAGTTTGAGGAAGTGGCACTCGACACAGCTTCGGCTGTTCCTAAAGTATGGTGGCGGTATGTCGACGATGTCTTCGCCATCTGGCCTCATGGAACAGAGAAACTGAACGAATTTCTGGACCATCTCAACTCACTCCACGTTAAAATTAAGTTCACAATGGAGCTGGAAAATGACTCTAAGGTCCTACCTTTTCTAGATGTGGAGGTGATGCGAAAAGAAGATGGTAGTCTAGGACACACAGTGTATAGAAAACCAACTCATACAAATCGGTATCTCTATCTAGCTGATTCCCATCACCACCCAGCGCAGAAGAGAGGACTCATCCATACATTGGTGACCCGAGCGACCAGAATATGTGAAGCAACAAAAATCGGAGCAGAACTTTCAAAACTGACCGATGCACTGGAGCGTAACGGTTACCCAGTAAGGCAGACAAGGCAAATCATAAGAGCCAAATCTGCACCAAACGAAGACAGAATTGAACAAGAGTCAAAGGGCTGCGCTTTTCTGCCTTACGTTCACAATGTGACAGACAGAATTGCCAGGCTATTGAAAAAAGAAAGCATCAAGACTGTCTTCGGAACCACGACAAAAATACAAGACTTTTTGAGGCCTGCAAAGACCAAGTTTCCTCTGGAAACAGATGGAGTATATAAACTCAGCTGTTCCGGATGTGATAAGGTCTATGTGGGCCAAACAGAGCGGACGATTTCCAAAAGGATATCGGAACTTTCGAGCATGTAAACTTGGCCACCCTGACAAATCGGCAATCGCCGAGCATTTAATTGAAACCGGCCATTACTTTGGATTTGTTCCTGAAGTCCTGGGGAGACCGAAAACTCATAGAGCACGCCTGATTACGGAGGCAATTGAAATTCACAAAAATCCCATAAATATTAATAGAGACGACGGAGCTAAACTCAATAGTTCTTGGTATCCGGTAATTGACGGTTACATCAAGGCTAAACGCAAAAAAACATGTTGAAGTATATTGTAGCGCCAGCTCGCAGAGGAGTGGAGCTGGCGACACGGTATCGCTCCTAAGTAGATAAGTACCAACATCACCCCTAACTATTACACATCTGCCCTGATGATGGACACTGCAACGCTGTCCGAAACGTTGGCTAAAGAAGGAGGTAGCGCAACACGGCATAATACCCCAAAAACTAATAACAAAAAAAAAAAAAAAAAAAAAAAAAAAAAAAAAAAAAAAAAAAAAAAAAAAATTAATATCGTTCCTTTAGGAAAACATTTGTGCAATTATGTATTTTATATCAATCAATTAATTGTGTTCCTGAGAAATAACATCAATCAATTTAACAACTGCTTAAAATAAGGTTCTGCCTGACACAGGAATGCAATGTGATAATGGATTCTAAAGAAATATACTGTAGAGTTAGTTATTATTCTAATCAGTCAATATTTTAAAATGTTAAATATACAACGTAATTAAATGGGTTACTTCTAAAGTTTAAGTGACGCTGGAAGTTCGTTTGTGCAAAGGAAAATGCGTCCCAAAAGAATTTCGAAAACGGAATCTTCTCTTAATATGGTGCATGTTTTCAAAGGATTGCAACCATTTTTTATCGCAGTCGGTCTGCAAAAGATATCTCTGGAAGGAACCAATATTAAGCCATTGTCTGTCAGATCTAAAATATTTCAATTTGTATTTTTTGGTTTACTCATTTCGGCTTACTGCTTTAGCATTCTTAATAATTTTGAAGAGGGAGAAGAATTTGACCCTGCCATGTCCAGATGCTGTCACATACTCACTGTGAATACCTTATTGATTATCGCCGCATCCATTTATTCTTCGGCTATTCAAAATGATCCCATATATTTTAAACTACTGCGAAATACTCATTATATTGATGAAAAACTTAAGATTCGTTCTGCTTGGTATATAAATACCAAGTTCAAACTGAACATTACATTTTTCTTGTTTATAATTTATTACGGAATTATTATTGTTTGGGATTCGTTTGTTTGGAAGGAGAAAAAAAACTCCCGTCTCTTCGTATTATATGTTTTGTTTTTAAGTTCAGATCTGATTATTTTTCAATATTTGTTCGATGTCTGGATTGTGGCAAGTCGCTTGAAAACACTAACTTCTCAATTGATCGACTTGGTTCAGCCAATTTTGCTTCCTAGAATAGGTAATATCATCATCGACATGGACTATTCTCAAAAACATCAGATTCTCAGACACACATTGAATGAACAACCAAATGAGAAGTTTATTTCACAAGAAATATTTGAAGATGGTATTTTTAGATTGATGTCCGTTTATGATAAGCTGGCAGATAATGTTGGTATAATTAATTCTTCTTATGGAGTACAGGTGAGCTAAAATATACTACAAAATACTTTTGCAATTCAATCTATTTGAATTTCGATTTTTTTTTTGTGAATGATTGCAAAACTTGCAAGTGAAAATTAACTTACTTCCCGACATCCGAACGAAACTAAAGCTCGACAGAGAGATTAGTTATGATGACAACTGATGATGATGGACACCGTAAATCTGTCCAGAACGTAAACTAAACAACACGGCATCATTACCTAAATAAATACCAGTCTCGATAGTTAAATTTTAATATTATTTTTTGATTGATTGATTTGTATTCGTCAATCGATTGTTTGATTATTTATTGATACGCTTTATATTTCAGTTGGTTTTAATAACCATTTGCTGTTTGACAGTACTCTTGACTGTCTGGAATAATGTCATTTTGTGCGCATTGGAGTTAGTACAACAAGTAAGTGATATTTTTTAAGAGAATAAACAAATGGGTTTATGGCAACCCCAACAATTCATAGCATCAGTCAAGGGCGGATCCAGGATTTTTTTCTGGGGGGGGGGCACAAGGGGCGGACGAGAAAAAAAAATCAACAATTTCTCTTAGGATTTTTTTTCTGGGGGGGGGGGCACAAGGGGCGGACGGGTAAAAAAATCAACAATTACCGTTAGGATTTTTTTCTGGGCGGGGGCACAAGGGGCGGACCGGTAAAAAAATCAACAATTACTGTTAGAAATATACTTGAAATATCATACTACAAGTTTATTTCTACAAGTTCAAGTACGTATAGGAAGGTTTATGTCAAAACAATAGATAAATTAAATGTTTAACCCGTCTAATCACAGGAGACCCAAGTTGTCCCAAAACATCATATGCCGTTATAATAACAGGAGACCCAGATTGTCCCAGAGCGACAGTGCATCATTAAAAGTTAGATATCTCTCTTCCTGTCATGCGAATATTTATGATTTCTTTTGTGTTAGAAACGGAATGAAATAATGCTTCTCATTGTCTTAGAATTATATGAGCTAGGTTTTTCAGATATTTTACAAACCCGATCAAAAGTGACGGTTTAATTTTTCGCCAGTTTGTGACGTATCACACATTTAATTTTAAAATAAAATTGTATGAAAGTGATAAAAAGTGAGATGATTGTTTTATTACAAATTTTATTTAGAAAAGGAGTCTGTATTTTAAATTTAAAGTTTATTCTATTTTAATTACTTTAATTCGAATATTCGCAGGTATGCATTTTTTAGCCAATTTAAATTTCCAATATTAAAATTTTAATATTTAGAAACAAAAATGTTGATTTCTAATAAACACACCGGAAAGATTATTTTATCTAGATTTTAGAACAATTTTTGTTTTTGCAAAAGCGTTAAAAAAAACCAATAAATAGGAACATTTAAAATGCATGGGAAGAACCAGGAATTTTGCGCGCAAACCTTGATAGGCAAAATTTGACAGAAAATTATTTTCGTATTATTCGAAGGGTTAATAAAGACAGTTTTTGCTTCTAAGTAACTGTGATGGAATCTCCACAGTACACAAAAATACCATCTGGGGGGGGGGCACGTGCCCCCGTGCCCCCCCTCTAAATCCGCCCTTGGCATCAATATGCGGACGCATTTGATTAAATATTATTTGTGCTTGTACATAAAATACAAAAACTCAGTTGCTTCTTTGATTCCAACATTAACGTTCTCAGACTACATATCACAGCTCACTCCAGCTTGCTTCCTGGGTTTATCATCAACACATGTAAACGGTTTAATGACCCAGATGCAATGATAACCATGTTAGATGGCATTATAAGAAATTGAATTACTAGTGATGTATTATGAACTTCCCAACTAAATATATAAACATGCTGGAACAATTTTTTTTAAAATCCTATGGTATATCTATATGGGGAGGTGTGGATATTATCCGATAATCGTGCACCATGTAGACTTACTTGAGGCAACAAATAGATTTAGTCTAGAAACCAGACGTATTGCAAATCTTGCAATAAAAGACTGTACGTGTCATTTACTGTACAATTAATTTAAGATTTAACAAACCGTCGCTTTAGTTCGTTTTACTCCAACAGACCAAAACGTAAATCGTGAGAAACAGCGCTTTAAAGTTTTTTTTACGAAAAGGCACATAAAATGAAATTAGCTAAATTGTAAGTCTACTAAAATGTTTTAAAGTATTACAAATTGTTTTTTTTAAGTACAATATGTTCTAAATGTATAAAATTACGCAGAAAACACGTTTTTAATTTGGATGTTGGCCAAAGTGACGAATTCTTGTTTGCGAAAGTTGGATATTGGACAAAGGACACTGGATGTTAGACAATAGCGCGTACTCTTGCGTGAAGTTACTTTATCCAACGTGCTTGGTATTACAGGGAGATCGGAAAGCATTTCAATTCATTGAACTTTGATAGGTACCTATGGATTTAGCTTATGTGTCCTATGTTTTCGCGGTGAGACCTAAATATTCGGGTGTGATTTTTAAATAGTTTCTTATAACATTCGACAATTTTTTAGAAATAATTTGTTTCTTGGTTGGGAAACAAGTTTCAAGAGTATTTTTTTGTAAATTAATAAAATCGTAAAATCATCAATGAAAACGTACGTTTTCAGACAATTATACTTATTAAATAATGTTTCAGGCGTGTTTTATTGTTGGCTGCTAGTCATCAACCGTTAGTCATCAGATAGGTCCTACGTTTATTAGTTATTATTTGAGAGGAGGGTATGGGTACCGCCGCTCCGGAAACCATTTATTGGATAACCAACACCTCTGCCATAGGTCACCCCAAGTGGTTCGCTGCGTTTGGTGACTTAGCAGGGGTGGCCGGGTTTGTGGTGTGAGTTTTGTCTGGATCCTGGCGACGGATGCGTCTGCCCACCAACTGCGTGGCAAGCCGGATCGGGAAAGACTGGTTGAGGAAGATCTGTAGACCTCTCCAGCAGGATTCTCGGAACATCGCTTTACCCGCAGTGGGGAGGGATTGATTCATACGTGCGTCACTCGTTGACACACTGACTCCCAGATTCCTACCCACCCCTCATACCTTTTTCTTCCCACAACTTCCTCTACTTCCTTCCCAAAAATGACATAGGCCCTGAGGGGAATTATTTTCCTCAGGGCCTCCTGTGTGGAGCTGTGAAAAGGTCTCCCCAAGCGGTTCGCTACGTTTGGTGACTTAGCAGGAGTGCCTGGGTTCATGGGGTGAGGTTTGTCCAAGTTTTGACGGCGGATGAGTCTGCCCACCAGCTGCGTGGCGGGCCGGATCGAGAGAGACTGCGTGAAGGAGTCCTTTGGACCTTTCTAACCGGACTCTCTCGACCGCATTGCCTTGCACCGCAGTTGGAAGGACAGTTTCTTACGTCCGTCACTCCTATACACACTAACCCCCAGATTCCTACCCACCCCTCATTCCTATTTCCATCCAAGAACTTCCTATTCTTCCTTTCCTCAAAAAGACCCTCCACATAGCATCCCCTCGTAGGCCCTGAGAACATATATTGTAAATTGCTATGCAAATTATCCATATAATATACATATACTCGTATTATTTTTATCATATTTATTACGACATATAAATCGGAGATTTAGTATGATTAGACCCGAAAGGTTGGATTGATTTACGTGACTTTATTTTTATGTTAATACTGCACAAGAGTCCCAACAGCTCCCAACCGCCTGGACCAAGTCAGGCTATACATAGCATACCCAATTTTGTGAGGCTGGATGTAGTGGGAAGGGGATGCAGTTATGAAGGTTGGTAAGTACCTGGCTATTCAGATCGAGTCAACAACCACGGCTAAAGCCATTTCAAGCAATGCTTCAATTCGAAATGGCGGTCTTACATCAGAGTGATACTGAGAGTATCTTCAACTCTGGAACGTGTCGCAAATACAGCTTGTATATATATTTATATATTTTTTTATTGATTTGTGTTATTTCACTATTTAAACATAAAAAAACACATATAAACGTACGTTTTTTTAATGGTTAAAGTTGTGAAATATGTATATATATTTTTAGATTAGCTCCACACAGGTGGCCCTGAGGAATATAATTTCACTTTGGAGGAGTCTTTATAAGGAAGGTAAGGATAGGAAATTTAAGAAGAAAAAGGGTATGAGGGGTGGGTAGGAATCTGGGGGTCAGTGTGTCCGGGAGTGACGGACGTATGAATCCATCTCTCCAATTGCGGTGCAAGGCGAGATTCCGGAGAGTCCGGCTGGAAAGGTTAAAAAGCCTCCCTTAACCAGTCTCTCTCTCGCCACGCAGAAGGTGGGCAGTCATATCCGCCGCCAAGACCTGGATGAACTTCACCCCATGAACCCGGGCACCCTTGCTAAGTCACCAAACGTAGCGAACCACTCGGGGTGACCTATGGCAGAGATGGTGGTTATCCAATAAATGGTTCCCGGGACGGCGGTACCCATACCCGCCCCTCAAAATAAACGAATCTACCAAAATAAAAATTACTTGTGCACGATGGGATTGAAATTTGCGACATCCGGATCGCTAGTTGAGAGTCTTACCCCTCGACCACAGGAGGCCGTCGTGTGATAACAGAAGTGTAGTATCCAACATTTTAAAATTAAAAGTTAACTCGAAGGATTTTCGAACACAATAGATAGCTACAAGTTCTTTATAAATGTGTGAAACAATATGCGGCGAGTTCTTTTTAAAAATGATCCTATGTTCGAACACATGGGATGTGATTTATGTCTATTACACAATACAGACTTGTAAAAAAAGAGGTCATAAAACAATCCTAACCACTAACCACATTTTTAGCTTCATAACAAATGTATTCCAGTATTTGAGGTACCACTTAGTAGGGCCAAATTATTAGAAGGTTTACAAAAGGGGCTGAAATAAAAGAACTGGAAATTGATCTAGGTAAAAAAAGTCAAATGAATGGGATACCTAATCATTAAAAATGTGCGAATAGTAATAACGTTTTTATTGACAATCCAAAGCTCGAACAAAATAAAACTCGAATAGGTAAGAAATAAACAAACAAATAAGAAATATGAGGCACTCAATGTATAAAATAATAGAAATGCTTTCATTGTCATTCGGTGAACAATTCTCCCACGAAGATTTCAATAATAAGATATTTATAGGTACACAAATGCAACTGTTCTTTGGCACTAAATATACCAAAAATGTTTTCATTGTTACACTAAGATTTGGTTGATTAAAATAATAAGATACTTTATAAGTACCGAAAACAAAAACTTATTTATTTCCTTATTCTAATAATTAACATGTTTTATATATTTATCTCAGGTAGAATTCTGACACAAATATTTGGTAGATAAACACATAAATATTAGGTACTAAAAGCAAAAAAACTCCTGCATTGTCTTTATTTTAATAATTGTGTTTTCTATTACAAGTAGGTATTCTAATAATAATAATAATAATAATTGGATAATTTATAAAGCGCCGTTTTTGTGAAAAATCACCTCAAGGTAAAGGTAGATAAACATGAAGCTACTACTCACTAAATGTACCAAAAACAAAAACTCCTTCGTTGTTCTTATTCGAAAAATTGCCTTGTTTAAAATATCATAAGTAGAATTTTTACACGAAGATTTGGCTGATAAATATACAGATATTTTAGGAACTAAATGTACCGAAAATGAAAACTCCTTGATTTCCTTATTTTAATAATTGGCTTGTTTTAAATATCATAAGTCGAATAATTACATGCAAATTTGGTTGATAAACAAACAGATATTTTGGGAACTAAATATACAGAAAATTAAAACTCCTTCATTTCCTTATTCTAATAGTTGGCTTGTTTTAAGTATCTGAAGTAGAATAATGCTTTCACTAAGATTTGGTAGATAGACACATATATATTTGGCACTATAATAGAATATAATAGAGTCCTTATTCTAATAATTGTGTTTTTTAAATATCACAAGTAGGTATTTTTGAACAAAGATTTAAATAATTACGTAAAGGTTGATAAACATACCGATACTACGCATTAAATGTGCTTAAAACAAAAGCTCATTCAATGTTCTTATTCTTATAATTGTTTTAAATATCGTAAATAGGTATTTTTACACGAAGATTTAAATAATTACGTATAGGTAGATAAACATACCGATACTTCTTTATAATCCTATCTTTTCCGTATAATGTCGTCCTTATACTCTTCGTTAATTGATTTTTCTTCAATTTAAGTCAATTCGTTTTAATATTTTAATTGGTTAAATTAAATTAAAACAGCGACGAAGGTTATTTCAATTTTTAGTACGATATTTCACCACAATATAGAACTTGGCATTTATTACAATATTTTCTCAAAAAATACACAACTTTATTATAACCACCCTGTAACGGACGACAAGTTGAAACAATTTGCTTAGAAAATATTGTAATATTAATTATCTGTTATGTTTTCCTTAAAAAATTTTATCCTTTTCCACAGTTTACATCTTCATGCATTTTGTCTGAAGAAATCTCCTAGAAAACCACTAAAGTAACTTGGTAACTAGCATAATCATAAGTGAAGATATTTACTTTCGTGGCGCTAAACGAATGAATATTTGGAATGAAAGCAATCACGTGGTCCTCCGCTGCGCTGCTATTGGCTGTGTGGTCTGTTAGAGCAATACGCCCGGAACCGAGAGTTTGAATTTCGCACGTTGGCTAAGATACAGCTTGGATGTTGGAGAAATTCCTATGAAAGTTGACTGAACGGCCGGTTTAAAAACGGGAGTCCTTTTGGCCAACGTGTGGATGTTGGACAAATACGCTCGAAATGTTGTTTCATTTTGGAGGACGTAAGACAAAGTGCGTTTTGAAAACCCCCTAAATAATTTTTTAAAATTTTTTTTTCACTTGCATTGTATACATACTGACTTTCTGAGAACTACTGCATACTTAACTCAATTTCGCTAAAAATGGTCTGTTGGAGTAAAACGAACTAGAGCGACGAAACAACAAAAACAAAACAAAAGCAAAACAAAAGTCAAAGAGTAAACAAAAGCAAAACAAATCCATGGTGTTTTTTGATTTTTTTTTGGATTTCAATTTTATTGTCCCCAACTCTGATGTTTATAAGTAAATGTCCTTAGCCCAGTTAATTCTTATTTATTTTTGCTGTCAAAAGCAATGACCTTACATAAATAAGTAGACTCGCCATAGTCTCATATACTCACAATATAATGTGGAAAGTAAGGAACACTCTTTTGTTTTCAGCGATTTTCAGTATAATTTCTTAATTCAAAAGTTTATTCCTGTGTGATAAAGATAGACAATCAAATAATGTGTGTGTATGAATGCAATGAATATAGGAGCGGGCGGCGTATTGCTTGTCACTTTTTGATGGAACGTTCGCTGTCATCTTTTCTTGAGGCCCACTAGAATAAAAGGTCCGGCTGCCTGTCGGAGTTTGATATGTCGAGCTATACAATAAATACAATAAGGCAACGACAGTTTTCAAATGGTGGCGATTGTCATCAATACTTGTTAGAACTATTGATTTATGTGTTGTTTTACCGCAAGCAAACAAATAAACAGATTTTCGTTATATGTTTTTGGGGTGTTGTGCCGTGTTGCGCTACCTCCTTCTTTAGCCAACGTTTCGGACATCGTTGCAGTGTCCATCATCAGGGCAGATCCGGTAGATGTGTAATTTTTAGTCGTGAAGTGTGTGCTTATTTACTTCGAAGCGATACCGTGTCGCCAGCAGCACTAACTTTCACCAGTACAAAATACTCGTGACAAGCAGTGGCGTCATCGCCGCGGAACGGAATAGAAAGTTCATTAAAACGTGGTATTTATGCTAGCCAGGGGCAAGTCCGTTTGCGAGATGCCGACGGAAGTGGCTCCATCTCTTAATGAAATCTAAAATTAGAAATCACAGTGGTAAGAATTTAGGAAAAAATAAAATAAAATAAAAAAAATTACAATTGTTAACTTTCACCAGTACAAAATAATCGTGACAAGCAGCGGCGTCGTCGAATAGAAAGTTCATTAAAACGTGGTATTTATGCTAGTCAGGGGCAAGTCCGTTTGCGAGATGCCGACCGAAGTGGCTCCATCTCTTAATGAATTCTAAAATTAGAAATCACGATGGTAAGAATTTAAGAAATAGAATTACAATGGTTAAAGCGAATTTAGTCAATATAAATCAAAATGGTTTACCACGAGCTCGCATTACTATATACTTAGACATGGTTTTTTAGCTCTATTAATAAATAAACAGATTGTTTAGGCTGATTAGTCTACTTTAAAACAATGAAGTTTACTTAGCAACAAAAATTTGACTGTTGCGCGTCCAGACCCTTTACTTTAGTAGGACTTGAATTTTCTCTAATGACATGTAAAACCGCGAGCGGGAAACATGAAAATTAATTGTAATATTTATAATAATCGATAATATTAAGTAATTTGCGTGTACTTACAAATGAAATGTTATTCATTCGCCTTTACTATTTACTTACTGGTAAGTGCTGGTAAGACGCAACCTTACTCGATGTGTAGCAGTTTAGTACTAAAGTACTAGATATCGAGATCGTTACAATTGTCTTCTTCTTGTCTTCCCACTTTGAGATTTCTACCCCTCGTCTAATAGTATGTAATGTCATAGGTCAAAAGTCGTTCATTTTAAGGTTAAGAACCATTCCTTATTCTTAAGTAGATCTGGAATCGCCCCTCTGAATAATGATATGTCCTTTTCCAGAGTCTCTTAGCGAAAGTTGGTTTCGTCCACTGGTCCATCCACAACATCGGGATCCTCTGCTCCTACTTGGTGATGGGAGAGCACCTAAAGAGCGCCAATAGTCATATCAACGTCACCATCAACAAGTTTCAAATGTACAATTTCATCGGTAAGTTTCATACTTACTCTTTTTGTGCTTTTCAGGCCCCGTTCTTTGCGATTTGTTCCAGAGTACCATAGGACATGCCATCTTTGACCAATAATATAAAAACATTTCTCCTTATCATACCAACACATTAGGCTCCCAATTGAATTACATTTTTATTATTATTTGAAGCTAGCTGACCTGGACATGCGTTGCTGTGGCTACCGAAACACAATGCCATTTACTAGATGCATACTTTTAACTCGCCATTTACATACTTTTAACTCACACCGTCATCTGTTAATTTGCATACAAATTAAACCCACACCGCCCGCTTCCCAGCCCGCCCGTCCACCACATACAGATATTCACCTTTAATTATATATTTCAACCATTTTACGCAAAACCTTGACAAATTATATATACAGTACTGTGCGAATTAATGTGAACACGAGTATAGAATTAGAAAAAATAATATATATTCTTTATTGAAGAAAAAAATACAGAAACAATTACAATTATTTTTATTTTTAATATGAAGTGTGTCCTACCTTAACTTTTATAACTTCTTGTACACGGTTTGGCATAGAATCAACAATTTTTTTTTAAATTTTCTGATATTTGCGTGTCTCTAAATTACTGCCTCAATCAGCTTTGTTTTTGTTGTGCTTGTCTTGCTTTAACTATAGCCCACCGATTTTCAATTGGATTAGGATCCGGAAAGTTACCTGGTTATTCAATGTATGTAATTTTTTTGTCTTTGAAATATTATTAACAATCTTTGTGCGTTTTCAAAGAGAAATATCCATCTTTAAAAATAAGAAACAAAAAGCTTTAGTTAAGTTTACCTCTGCAAAAAAACTGTAATTCTAAAAAATTACAAAATTTAACGCATCTGTAGCTTGGTGTGTCTCGTAACTCACTGAATGATAGAACACAAACACACAATGGCCGCTATTACAATATGCCACATACAACTGCAAGAACAAGTGTTATTGTGCTTATTATCACGTGTTCACATTAATTCGCACAGTACTGTATCTAAGCCTTCCTCATGAATCGTTATCTATTGGTGAAAACCGTATGAAAATCTGTTTGGTAGGTTTTGAGTTTATCGCGAACAGACAAACTGATGTGGTGGAGGACTTTAATTTATAATATGTAGAGAAAAACTTACAAAAAATCTGTTTTAATGGAATGCCTAAAAGAATTCATCATCTGCTCTTTCACAGAGGACAGATATTTTAATAAAATATTAAGATGAAGTATTTGTTTGCGCCCGTAAAGTTCATTTGACTGCTTGTAGTTGAACAGCCGTGGTACAGTTATACGGTTCATCAAAACAAGCTAACTCAATTGTGCGGCTCTTTCATCAACATGCTACTATTTCGTTTGTTTTTTTTCCATCTCCCCCGATGAAAATACTTGTATCTTGTACCAATTAAGTAGAAATGTTATGCTACGTCCAGACTGAAGCCAACCTTCCAACTCCGAACCTAGTTCGAAGTTGGAAGGTTGGCCGATCGTGTGGTCGCTGCGGCCAACCCTCCAACCCCGAATTCCGTACTCCAAAATGGCGGACATGAAACAGCTGTAGCTACGCTGTATCTTTTTCAGTTGCCTACAATTATTACGTACGTATAATCATATACTTATATACACAACATGTTTTCAAACAATTGTTATATCACTCTCCGTAATAATATGGTCATTTTAATAGTATGCGGGACGGTGTGGACAGCTGCGGCAGGCTGTTCGTGTGAGTTGGCCGTCGGGATCGCCTCGAAGGCGATCCCGGGCCAACGCGAACTCCAACCTTCCAACTCGAACTTCCAACGCACGAACACCCCTCCACACGATCGTCCAAACGTTTGAAGTTGGAACGTTGGCCACAGTGTGGGCTTACCATTATATCCTAGATATTAGTGTAAGAAGTTACTCAAAAATGACACATAGCTGTCGGTAATGCAGGGATTGAGAATTAAATAAATACGATTGCTCCTAAAGGTCCAGGCCCAGAATCTTTACTACTGCCTGCTAAATAATCCATCTGAAATAATTGTTATCTATCACAAATGAAGTCTAAAGTGTTTTGTTGACCCCGGAGTTTTTATTTAAAGAAGTTTGTGAGACAAACCCGGAGTTACAACAGAATCGCAGTGTAACTTACAATGATTTGGACGTATTTATCAGGAAGCGGAGTAAGGAAGACCTTTGTTATAATTTCAGATGAGTCGGGACGAAAGCGGCTGTTTGCCCTGGAGCACCAGATCAACTCCCGTTCCATGGGGTTGACGGCCTGGCGACTGTTCACCATCGACGCAAGCCTCATCGTCGCCCTAGTTGGAAGCATCGCCACCTACACTGTCATCATTTATCAGATGAATTCTACATATGTGAAATCAACCTGGTAGTAAAGGTAATAGAAACAAAGGGAAATAAAACAGTTAGAAACAAAACAGTAATAGAAATTAAGGGATATATGACATGGGAGCTTGTCGACTATCGCAAACTGCACAGACTTTCAAATGTACACATCAGTTTAATGGACATAACCTTCAAAAAGTTATAAATAGATATTCCAATAAAATTTCAATAAATAATGTTAATTTTCACTCGTTTTCATAAATGGATTTTTTAAATATATAATATGCTAAAATTGTGGCATCACTTTAATAATAGAGATTATTATATTCATTTAGTAAATGTATGCTTCTTTTTAAATATAAGTCCTACACCAAATGAGTTATAGTTTACTGCACAGAATAAACAACACCGATACAAAATTGAATAAAAGTTTTCTGTCTTTTTATTTCGTTTCCCTTCCCAAACCTAATCTACACTGCTTCTTTGGAGAGTGGAAATGTGATATACATATTTATCGAACGCCTATTAAAAATTGTTCCGCAATCTTCATAGCTCCAGAGCAGTGAGGATTGTACACATATTGTAGAAATATTCCAGGCGCAGATCGATTTGGTTCAACCAATTCTGCTTCCTGGAAAAGGTAATATCATTATTGACATGGATTATTCTCAAAAAACATCAGATTCTCAGACACACATTGAATGAAAAATCAAATGTGAAGTGTTCGGGTCTTGGCGGCGTACGCACTTAGTTCTTTGTCCACCCACTTTTATTCATGACTTGTTTCATCACAAGTTTCATCACTGCTTTCAGCCCATGTTTCATCACTAAATTGATGTCAGATGATGTCATCGCGTGTTTCATTAAATTTTACATCAGATTATATATCAACGCATTTATTTCATCACCAGTTTCATCGCACTTTTCATCACTATTTTCATCAGAGATTACAACTTATTTTATTTCATCGCAAGTTTCGTCACTGCTTTCATCAAAGTTAACAACGCATTTTCATCACTAGTTTAATTGCATGTTGCATCACTGTTTTCAGTAGATTACAACGCATTTTATTTCATCATTTCATGTTTTCATCTGTAGATTAATAACAGATGTCTTCGCCTGTTTCATCACTGTTTTCATCAGAGGTTACAACGCATTTTGTTTAATCATTTTTAGGAGGCGTCTACTAATATCTACAGGAATTCCAAAAACTGAAAAAATTGACCAAATATCTATGAGAACCAAAGTGTTGACGAATATCTACAGCTCAAACTGTTGACTCATATCAATGAGAACCAAAGTGTTGACGAATATCTACAGCACTGGCAGAGGTTGGATTTGCAATTATGTATAGCATATTGGAATAACGTAATATTACGTATGAAGTTTAAAAAACTTAATTTATGTAAGTATGTATGTAAAAATCCCCAATATCGGACTATTGGACACATTTAGCTGATTAGTCCAACCTACGCTCTGTAGATATTAGTCAACACTGGGACCGTCATAGATATTCGTCCGACCTTAGCTCTGTAGATATTAGTCAACACTCTGAAGTTCGTAGATATTAGTTCAACATATGAGCTGTAGATATTCGTCCGACATACAGGCTGTAGATATTAGTATCTGGAGTCCATTTTATCACTATTTTCATCGCACGTTTCATCACTGTTTTCATCCAAGATTAAAATTTATTTTATTTCATCACTAGTTTCATCGCATGTTTCATCACTTCTTGATGCGAACTTGTACAATTACTGGATGAACATGACATTTCAGTTGCCGCCATTTCCGAAACGTGGTTACAACCCGCGTATCAATTTAAGATTCCTGGATATCATTGTCTTAGACATGACAGACTGGATGGTAAAGATGGCTAGGCTCTTATTATCCATGACTCTATCCCTTTTAAACAAATCATTTTTCATACTCTTTCCGACAATTTTCAGACAGTAGCGGCTATTGTATCTGACATTACAATATTATCAATATATTTACCTCCCTTTACAAGTTTTTTGAAAACGAATGGTCATCATATATATCTCAGATTCGTCCCCCGTATATACTACTGGATGACTTTAATGCTCATTTTCCCTCTTGGGGTAGTGAAATAACAAACCATTCTGGCAGTAGTCTATTAAATTTTATTGATACCTATAATTTGTGTGTTTTAAATGATGGATCCCCAACTCGATTCACCCCCCCACTCAATCAAGTGATGTTGATTTGTCACTTTGTTCATCTTCGGTGATACCTAAATTTTCTTGGAACATTCTTATAGACCCCTTTTCTAGTGACCATTTCCCAATCATAATTCTCTTCCACTGTGTTATGTGCAACACATATAGCGTCGAAAAACGTTTGATATTCGCAATGTTCCCCAAGATTGAGGAGCCTCGGCCAGCCAGTCACGGTGGTCGCTGAAGATTGTGCCTATATAAAGGTCGCCAGCTCCATACGAAGGTCTCTTTTCCTTCCAGTCTGCCGAGTTGATAACATTGACACGATGTAAGGTGTTCCGTTCCACTAGGCCAGAGGCCTAGCCTTGGCAAAAAAAGTCCGTGGTCGTTTAATTGCCATCCGTGATTAATCAGTTATTTATAATTAACCGAGTTCTCATACCCGCATTTATTATTGTTGAGAACATGTGCAGTGAATTCGAAGGCACGTGTCCATTCCTACAACACTGATCCAGAGTTGGTGCAGAACCCAAGTCGCCTGCGCCTAGCTTCCGTCTGGGGACGTTGGAAGCTAGCCCTATTCGCTGTGCAGTCCACGAAAGGTATCTTCATAACCTATATTAGTGTCCGAGCCTAAATTCCAGATTAGAGTCGTTCAAGCCACCTCAGTAACTTAAACAGGCCTTAAAATGTATTTCCCGATTGTGTTCTAAGCTTGTAATGTAAATAAACCCT
This sequence comes from Limnephilus marmoratus, assembly GCA_917880885.1. NCBI lineage: Eukaryota > Metazoa > Arthropoda > Insecta > Trichoptera > Limnephilidae > Limnephilus > Limnephilus marmoratus. The sequence continues at coordinate 28,373,239 of OU862930.1, read as the reverse complement.
TGTATACTATTTCCCGAGCTTCATTGTGTTTCATAACCTACCTACCCGAGTGCCGAAGCCAAGACCCTGAGATAAAAGTCCATGCTCGACGATGTTGATAGTAGTAAGGCGTTCTAGCCGCTGTTTGTACCATTACGGTACGACTTCTTGCCTCTAACATAGCACTGGCGCCAAAAATCTCGGTTGGGTAATTATGAAATACAAAAGAATTCTTAATTTAAAATGTGTTCTAATACCTATGTAAATTTAAAATATTTGTTCAATGCCAATTTAAATGTTAACATCATGTTTAAAATGCAGCTAATAGATTGTGTTGTAAATTCATTTTGAAGCTATGTACCTAGGTACCTAGCATTCTAAAGTTGTCGTTCGGACGAGTCCATTACTGGTACAAAAACTATCGAAATAAACAATAATTCGGGTGAAATACTTATTCAAAACAGTTATTTATGTAATTTTGATAAAGTTAACAACAAAAACTATACAAAAAATGTTTAAACATGGTTTTTTAAGTAAAATAGTCCGCGGAGTAATTCAGTCCGAATATCGTTCAGTGAAAGCATACAAGTGGTACCTACCTTGGTAAATTTGCCGCGCAAACAATATAATAACTAAGAATTAATATTTGAGTTACAATGAATTTAAAGTAATATTTTGTTAAAGAAAAATAACTATTCTTGTGATTTAATAGATTATCAAATAAGTAATTCATAGCGTAGAAAGTAAATCTATTTATCCCGCGCAAAAAACGACTTCGTATTTTGAAGTAATATAGGTACATACCTATTCACATTAGCAAACGGTCAGCGAGTTGTAAAAAGTGCAAGCGTGTTCAAGCGGTAGCTAGCTATAAAATTTTATAGATTGGTCACCATAAATAATAGAGTCCATAATAATTGAGCCCACGGAATAAAAATAAAAAAAGTTAAATGAAAGATAAATGAATACATTTTAACAAGAATTACAAAATTTTTAAAAATAAAAGAAGTTTTAAAATGAAAAAATTATTATTTTGTTTCAAACAATGCATTAAAGATATTCGTTAAAGTGTTTCAAAAAGAATTGTGCGAATAATGAGGAAAACATAATAAACATTCTATAATAATAAATTAAAATCAAAATTAAAGAGGAAATGAGTAATAATAATACTTGTAAATTGCAAAGAATAACACAAAAATGTTACGATAAATTGTTAGAAAGAGACATGTTTTATATAATCGTGAAGGGCCTCTCTAGTAGCAACCACAGAAAGAAACACGCATGATCATCGTGGACAAGCACGTCATATTGGGCAAATCTATTTTTAGCAAGGGTGAGCATTTCGCGTCGCGCGCACAGCATAAAAAATCCAGTGATTATTAAAATGTGGGGTGAATTTGTCAAGAATATATTTTTTTTTAATATTGAATTAAAACGAAATGTTGTTAAATGAATTTGTACATCGTCTAGAAAATGAAATAGTTTCAATGTTTGAGTTACTTACGGAATTGAAAATTTAATAAAAATCTTTTTTTTACTTTTTTCTTATTAAATGTCTAGTATAGTTGAATAATAATTGTTCTTGAAAATTGAAAATGCTTAAGTAGTGCACATTGAGATAAAAAGGAAAAATTTGGAATTCTTGGATAATATGGGTTTAGATTCGGGGAATGATGGAAATAAATTAAATTAACTTGTATAAAATCGTGTATATGATAAAAGTTGATAACTTGTCGATATTACCTGATTGGAAGCGAAACGGAAATAGCTGTAGTCCGTGGAAACCAAAATCTAATAAATATATCAACCGCAAGTTATTTAAAATCATGATCCCTTGATAGTGACTTTTTTACGATGAGAACTATTTAGATTGAGGAAAGTAAATACGGTCCTCAATTTAACCTCTGAAATAATTAAGAAGCTCGCGTAGCGTATTATTACCTAATCTGCCCGGCATTCGTAAGCGACTTGTCAGGGAGCGGGTATTTGCGTTCGTAATAAACCCCCCCCTTAATAAAAGTTAAAGAAAAACATATGTAAGAATATGTATATTTCCAAATATTTCTCGAAATTGCAAGGATAGAAACTTATATTCCTATAAAGTAAAATAATAGTGGAAAAAGAACAGATTTCAACAAGTAAAATCATGGATTAAAAAAGAGTCAAATAGTTTCTATGATTGCAATGTTTTTTCTGGTGGAAGAATTGGAAACCACAAAGAGGATTGTAATCGAGTTGTAAAATCGTTATCATTTTGAAGCTTATTTTATATATCATGAAAAACGATAGTGACAGTGAATAAGGCGGATGCGACATCTGCTGTCACATTCAATATATAAGACGAGCTCGCGTGTAAATGGAAAAATATTCCGAGATTGTGAATCAATCTGAGTGCCGTAATTGAAAAACCCCCCCATTATAAATTGAAAAAATATTGCAAGAACATATATGAAAATATATATATGTATTTCCACGAATTTTTATTTACAAAAAGAGGAAAAAGTTGAAAATAGACTGGTTAAAAGATTTAAAATAATGGAAAAGTAAATGAATAATAGAGGATACAAATTTAACGGAAGTAATTGAAAAGTATTGAGAAAAGGTTACAATTTTAATTGATTGCAAATTAAAAGTTAAATTGGTTCAAGCAACATAAAAGTACGGTAAAAAGTTTGAGAATTAGCGAATGCACGCGCGAAATGTTTTGACAACGGACAGAAGACTAGGCAAGAAACCGGACCGCCCGGCTGGAATAAATAGGTACCTACCTAGGTATGCAGGAGAATATGGTATTCAACAGTATTACTTTAAAAGAATAATTGAATTCTTGTATGGTTAGTTCTTTTTAGCTCTCTAGATGATTCTAATATGGATTGTTTGAAAAAATGAATTATTTGAGAATTGTGATATCTTGTTTTAAACTTGAGATCAGAGTAGCTAACTGAAATCTGGTTGAAAACAGGAGAGAGTGCAATTGAACAGCTATTAAGACAATAAACAGAATTCTGTCAGGAAAATATTTTTTTTTGTGTTTTGAAAGTTTAAAATAAATATTTTTCATAAGAAAATAATAAAGAATTAAATTAAAGTAATACGTTTCTCATTCGTATAATAATAAATAATAAAGCTGTTTAAAAAAAAAAAGGAAATAGGAATGACTAATTTGCTGGTGTAACGTGTTAAATAAATTTTTTATGTATATTATTGTAAATAAAGGTAACCCATTTTTGTATAAATAAACTATACTAAAAATGTTATGTATATTATTGTATATAAATTGTTCGGTGTTGTATATAAAAATAAATCTCTCTTTAAATTTCTTTTTCAATAAAATTTATAAAAATAAATCTCTCTTTAAATTGCTTTTTCAATAAAAGTTATGACAAATAAAAGTATACGTCGAAAAGTAAACAGAAAAGTCGAACAAACAAGTACGGAAATAAATTTTCAAATATAGTCCGATTGTAATAAGTAAATTTATTTCGAAAAAGGTAGAGAAATTCTGCGTGGTTATAAAAATTATCCTGAACTAGCATTGAAAAATAAAATGTTGAATAATTCAGATAAGAAATAAAAAAAATAATAAAGTTCTTGTAACGGTGCGGAAGTAATAATGCCTTGGTTAATAAAAGCAGTTTAACGCAAAACGGAATATGTTTTACATATAAAATAAACAAAAGTAATAAAAAATAAATGTTTTTTTAATTTTGTCAACAGTTTAATAAGAACGAAATAAAAAAGAATAAATCACGAATGATCTATGGTAAGATTCGTAAGAAATTTTTTTTTGTTGGTGACAATTTTAAAAAATAGGGAAAAGTTCACGAATTTAAAGAAAAAGTAGATAATCATTTATTACTTGAGTTTAAAATGAAAGGTAATTTTAATGAATAAAGTTTTGTCCTTCTTGACTTGTATTACAAAAAGAGACAACGCGTAATCGTTGTTCGGAAATTATATTGTGCCTTGCGCAGATATTGAGTTCTAAGTGAGCTCAAGAAATGTAATACGGGTATGGATACCTACCAGCGTGTACACTTCTAATTTCAAAGCGTTATAGGAAAGTCTTCCTTAGAATTAAGACAAGTGGGGTTGCCAAGATAAGTAATCTTGGGCAATAAAAAAAAAAAAAGAGAAAATTTGTAATACAAGAAGAGACACGAAATTTTTTTTAACACTTCAGGCGAGTTTTGAATAATAGTCAAATAATAGAATTTATATACTCAGTTTGTGTCTAATTAACAAGACCATGACGCCCAAGTTAGAAAAGGAACAGAAAGACGTATTCGGATATTTTTAATAAAACAATGTTAACATTGTAAGAAAGAAACAACGAAAATAAAGTAAAAAAAATAGATATTGAAAAGGAAATATTACATTGAGATGTATTGTGAGGTCAAAAGGTCCGTGACGTCACAATAGAAGGAGTATTAATCGGACTCGAATGTTGTATTATATTGAATCTGCAGAAAATAACATTATATTAATTTGAGAGAATAATGTTGAAAATTAATGTCAGATATTCCTTAACAAGTAAGAGGAATTTTGAAAAATTAAGTAAATATAGAAAAGAAGTTCTTGCTAGCAAATTCAAGTATAGTAAAGCGTTCAAATGTATATAATTGTATATATCTTTTTGTTATAATTTTAAATGTTTAAATCTCTCTGATTTGCTTTCGATAAAACACGTCCGAAATATTAAAATTTCTTGAAAAACAAGTAAAGTCGTTCAGCTGAAATAACAAATATTAGATTTGGAAAATGAAAGTTTTTTTTAAGTGTTTTGATTGATTGAGGTTTAATAATAAATTTCTGTATAACCTTTGGATTTATCCTGGGGTTCGTGTTGAAACATAATATTGTTTTTGAACCGGGTTTGTACCCACCCTAATTGGGAATGCAGAGAGATAAAATAAACTTTAGTTGTTTAAAGTATTTGAAAGAAAAAATTAAACAAGAATAGAATTTGTTCAACGAAAAGATTAAAAGAAAACAATAATAGAAAATTGAAGTTAAAAATCTGTCAAACGATTAGTTAACCACTCGAGTATAGAGAAATTAAAATGTTAATTCCGATAAATGATGAAATTTTAGATGACAATATAGGATCATTATAATAGATTAAATAAAAAAAGTTATAACAATGATTGGAATTTCAGTTAATCTTGCTTAAATATGTTTGAAGAATAGGTAGTTGAAAACCATATGAAGTAAAATTTTTTGTTTCTTGTATTACATGAAAAGAATCAACAATCTGTGTGGTGTTGAGAAACTATATCATTGAATGATAATGAATTATTTAAATTCAGGAATTGTATTGTATGTATATACCTACGTATATTGATTCTGGTTTCAAATCGTGATAGGATAGCCTTCCTCAGAATCAAGGCAGTGGGTTTGTCAAGATGAGAGGTCTTGGACAAAAAAGAAATGTAATACAAGAGAGGAATAAATTATTAAAAGTTAACCCTTCAAGTAAGCATAGAATAAATGTTTAAATAAAAAAAATTTTTTTGGCATTTTTTAAAAAAAAATGTCATGGCGCTCAAGAAAGATTCAGAATAGTCAAAACAGAGGAACTTAAACAGGTTAGAAAAATGAGATTTGTATTAAAAACTAAAAGTTCATTGAAATTTTGTAATGAAAAGAAAAAGTTAATTGGTATTAATGTTTAAATCTCAATGAAATTACTGGAAATAATTGAGTTTGGTAATAAAAAGTTGAAAATTAATTAAATACAGAGTCATTTTTTTTTAAAAAAAGAAGAGAATAAACTTTAAAAATAAAGATTAAAGTTTCGTTAGCAAATTCAGTTATGATTGAAATTGAAATGTATATAAATTGTTAGCGTGTAAGATTGAAATGTTGTAATATGTAAACACGCGAATTGGATACTTAGGTATTTGAGCGACGATAGTCAACGTGTATTTCACAATATATCGGTGTTGTGGTAGAAAGTCTGTGTTATTGGAATTTAAAGCGTATCCGGTTGAAGATGAAGTTAAACAACTTAGAGAGAATATATATATTATATTGGAAATTATCATAGATCTTAAATTTTCTAGTGAAGTTCTGTTTTTTTTGGTTATTGTTTTTATTTATGTGTTGTGTCGAGCGCAATCATTGAAAAGGATTACTATGTGTTCGAAGGTGTTTTCATTTGATTTGGTCAGTAAGACATGGTCATTGTTTTTTAACATGACGGGAGGAAGGTGTGTGACACCTTGTTGTTTATTCGTCGAGCACAATCACGGAAAGGGAGTTTCCTGTGGATTGGTTAGTGAGACAAGATCATTGTTCTTTAACATGATAGTGTATGCGCATACGAGGGATGACGTGGGACGTATCTCTATAAACATGATAGGATTTAAAGTATAGCCTCAGAATTATACCTACGTGAAAGGATTTAATATATGCCTGATAATTATGTTATAAGATACGTATAGCCTTATAATTATACCCATTGTATACTATGAAAACAGAACTGAAGATAGCTTAAGAGAAACTCATCAAATAAGTTAAAAAGGGAATAAATCGCAAAGTTACAATAACACAGCAAATTTAAAAAAAATACTACTCTAATTGGTGCATGTATTGTATTGTAACCCTTTAGTTTAGGATGTAGAATGCGAATATGTATCAATTTCAATTGATTACATGACATTAAGTCAGCATTGAATGTCCATTTGATGGGCGAAAAAGAAAAATGTAAATAAATGATATAAATTAAAGAGGTTCATGTCTGGTATTGTCCTCTTCAAAAGGTTTAAAATGCGAATATGTATCAATTTCGATTGATTACATGACATTGAGTCAGCATTGTAATTTTTTTTTGGAATTTTTAAAAATACTGTATGTCAAAGTCAAAGAGTACATGTCTTGTATTGTCTCTTAGAGGAAGACACTTGAAAAATGCGAATATGTATCAATTTAGATTGATTACAGGACATTATTTAGTCAGCATTAAAATTTTTTTTTGTTTACTTCTTTTAAAATTTCTTTTAATTTTTTCAAAAAAGGTATATATTCAATAAGAATATTGAATTGCAAATAAAAGTATTGTGTGAAATGCGTAAGAATTGACCTCGGTTGTTCACAAAAGATAAAACGCATTAAAATATCCATTGACTGGATGAAAAAAAAAAGAAGAACAAATGTTTATAATCAATGCAAGATTGATATAGATATAAAAGTCTCATGTGAAATGCGATAGAATTGACCTCGGTTGTTCAGAAAAAATGAAATAGCATTAAATTATCCATGGAATGGATAAGAAAAGAGAAAAATGTATATAATTGATACCAATGATTTATTTAAAACAAGTTTTTTTTATTTTTATTTTTTCTTCAATTATTGAGAGGAAGAAGGTGAAGGTTTGCTAATACAGCAAATATTTAAAAAAAAAATTATGTTACAAATTTGAAGGAAAAGCGTGTTTTGTATCGCAAGAGCAGCGTGTTTTGTATCGCAAAGGAGATTTAATTTTTTTAAAAAAGAAGTACAAGTGATTACATTCAAGGTTAAAAGTGATTACATTGATTACATCCAGGACACAATTCCACCAAGGATGCAGGTGCGGGACCAACAACTAGCCCGACCTGAGCAACTCTCTTTCAATCATATTGGACGGAGAAGGTAGTGTTATGTGCAACACATATAGCGTCGAAAAACGTTTGATATTCGCAATGTTCCCCAAGATTGAGGAGCCTCGGCCAGCCAGTCACGGTGGTCGCTGAAGATTGTGCCTATATAAAGGTCGCCAGCTCCATACGAAGGTCTCTTTTCCTTCCAGTCTGCCGAGTTGATAACATTGACACGATGTAAGGTGTTCCGTTCCACTAGGCCAGAGGCCTAGCCTTGGCAAAAAAAGTCCGTGGTCGTTTAATTGCCATCCGTGATTAATCAGTTATTTATAATTAACCGAGTTCTCATACCCGCATTTATTATTGTTGAGAACATGTGCAGTGAATTCGAAGGCACGTGTCCATTCCTACAACACTGATCCAGAGTTGGTGCAGAACCCAAGTCGCCTGCGCCTAGCTTCCGTCTGGGGACGTTGGAAGCTAGCCCTATTCGCTGTGCAGTCCACGAAAGGTATCTTCATAACCTATATTAGTGTCCGAGCCTAAATTCCAGATTAGAGTCGTTCAAGCCACCTCAGTAACTTAAACAGGCCTTAAAATGTATTTCCCGATTGTGTTCTAAGCTTGTAATGTAAATAAACCCTTGTATACTATTTCCCGAGCTTCATTGTGTTTCATAACCTACCTACCCGAGTGCCGAAGCCAAGACCCTGAGATAAAAGTCCATGCTCGACGATGTTGATAGTAGTAAGGCGTTCTAGCCGCTGTTTGTACCATTACTATCACGGTAATCCCGTGCCTTCAATCTTGATAACTTAGCAACTGTCTAACCACTTCCCATTCCTTTACTATAAAAAATAATTTCAAATTAATATCGAAAGACGCGAATTTGAGACTTTCTCTTCCGAATTAGACTCTCTTGTTCACTCGAAAAAATCTTCCTTTGAGAACATCAGAATACAGTGTGAATTATTTCCTAGTATGGTAATAAAAGCAGCAGAAAAATCCATTCCAAAGCGTTATGTTAATATTAAAATAAAATATTCGACTCCATGGTGGGATGAAGAATGCACTCGTTTCGTTAGAAAAGATTCAATTTCTTTATTCCGGAAATGTATGTCTATTGAAAATTACTTATCAGTGAAACGCGCCCAGGCGTATAAAACCTATAAACGTATTTTGAAACAAAAAGAGGTGTGGATGCAGGGCCGGATTAACCATGTCGGGGCCCCTAGGCAATGCACTTCTGGGGGCCCCTTTACCAATGGTGGACTAACGGGGGGGGGGGGGGGGTTTGAAGGGCCTCCAAACGCCTCCTTGTTCCCTTGATCAAATCTTTAACAAGGCTTTAAGGGAGGGGGGGGGGGGGTGGTTAGGTTTTATAACTTTTTTAAATTTTGAAATGTAAAACATGTCAGTATATTGAGTATCGTGTCAAAATTTCATGTAAATCGGAGAAAAATTATCGAAGGTACAGTGTTTCAAGCCAACGGCCCTCATGCTCGATTCAAGTATAGGTATTTCTCGCAAACAACATTTCTAAAGTTCGTGAACATCATAACTCAAAATCTTGACTTGACTCGACCGATGCTTTTGAAATTTTGTACACTATTTTACACATAAACTGGTAGTCAGAGGAGTTTTTTTTTACCATTTTATAATAACAAATTCACCGAAATTTTTTAGCAAAAATTTAAACGTCAAAATGCTGCCAAAAATAAAAAAAAATCGAAAAAATACTCCCTCTGACTACCTAGGAAAACATATTACCTTTTAAACGCATTTCGATTTTTTTGTTTCAACTAATCCGGGTGAAGAGTTATGGAGTTCACTGCATACCAACTTTTTTTCGAGGCGCCTCCGGAGATTCGCTCTCACGGACTTATTTATTGATATTTTTATTTGAAATTTTTTTCAAAGATATTCCAGATGTTATACTATAAATTGAGTATGAAATAAATAAAATCAACATTATTCATATCCCAAAAAAAAATCATGACGATATGCCTTTAAAACCTTACCCCCCACCCCTTAAGGCACCAGGACACTGTAAAAATACTTTTGTAATTTTTTAAAATTTATTTCATTTGCTGAAAGATGCATTTGTTAAAAATGCTCTCACCAAATGCTTTAAAGTAATTCGAAAAATTGACGGAGATACAGCATTTTATGTGAAACCATTTGAAACAGTTTGTATGTTGAATTATCCTTCAGCAAAACTTTGAATGCGTTTTTCTCGAAACTTTTTTAACACGTTTTTCAACCTGGTTGACAACGTATTAAAAAAACTGTACATTTGATTTGCATGCACCAAGTCTTAATCTGTTCGAAAATCAACTGTCTATGGCAGGGGTGCTCATACTTGAACTGCTGGCGATCTATTTATTAGACTCCGATCGATCGACTCTGATATGACGTAGCTCCGGGGGGGGGGGGGGGGATAGAAATCCTTTTTTTATTGCGACCTCATTCTATGCGGATTTATATATCGCATGTGACTGAGTATTATTCCAATAAAAATCAAGTTCATAAATTCTACTCTAATTTAAAATCGCTTCTGCGTAAGAGTCCCAACACAACAGCTACACACGGAACAGTCAATTTCTCAGAATTTTCGGCATTAGGCATGCAACTCAAATGCAAAGCTTCACTCTGTACACGGTGAATCGACAACTTGTTATTTAATTTATCGTTATATTATGAACACAAAACTGGTTCAAATTAAATCTGTATGGGGTGAATTAAAACTACACTCAGTACATAAATAGTAGAATTTTATAACTGCATTTCGAATAAGAGAATGTTTTCCACCAAAATGTGTCAGCAGATGAATTCACAACTGGAATTTAACATTTTGAACACATAACTGGTTTAGATTAAATCCTGTGTGTGGTTAATTAAAACTACACTCAGAACATAAAAAATTATTATTATATGATTCTGGCAGCACATAAATAGTCTGCAAATAACTAGAATTTTATAACTGCACTTCAAATAAGAGAACGTTTTTCTTTCGAAATGTGTCAGCAGATGAATCCACAGCTGGAATTTTATATTCTGAACACAAAACTGATTTAAATTAAATCTGTATGCGGTGAACTAAAACTACACTCAGAATATGAAAATGGTTTTTCTTTGAATCAGTACATAAATAGTCTGCAACTAGAATTTTATAACGGCACTTCAAATTTGAGAAGGTTTGCCTTCGAAACATGTTAGCAGATGAATCCACAACTCGAATTTTACATTTTGAACACAAAACTGGTTTAAATGAAATCTGTGCAGCAAATTAAAACTACACTCAGAACAAAAAAATGTTGTTTTTTTTATTCTGGCAGCACATGCATCGTCTGCAACAAAAAAATATTACTGCACCTCGAATAAGATAATGTTTTCCTTCGAAATGTTTCAGCAGATGAATCCACAACTGAAATTTAACATTTTAAACAAACTGCTTTAAATTAAACCTGTGAGCGGCAAATTAAAACTACACGCAGAACATGAAAATGGCTTCTCTTTGATTCTGGCAGCACATACATCTGCAACTTGAATTTCACGACTGCACTTCGAATAAGAGAATGTTTGCTTTCGAAATATTACAACAGAAATTTTACATCATAAAACTACGCTCAGATGACAATGATTTTTCTTTATTCTGGCAGCACATACAGAGTCTGCAACTAGAATTTTATACGTCGAATAAGACAATGTTTTCCTTCGAAATTTGTCAGCAGATGAATCCAGAACTGGAATTTTACATTGTGATCACATACCTAACTGGTTTTAAATTAAGAGTGAATCTATTCATTTTTAATTATTCATTAACAAACTTCGTATCGCCTTCAAGTTACAACTTGGACTGACTGACTCATAAATAAACCAAACCACACACTAGAAACTAGATCGATAACTTCGGGCTTTTGAAGGGGACAATTTTTAACAATATTTCACCATGAATATGCAATAATTTTACGATTTTTCACAGTATACAACAACCAAAATGCGCGACCATTGACAATATAAGTTACAAATAAATTTTAAACAAAAATTTAGGATCAACTAAAACAAGAACTGTGAATAGATCTATTTACATCGGCAATTTTTTGTCGAGATCGACTCAAAAAGCACTCGCGATCGACCGTTTGGGTATCCCTGGTCTACGGCATAGGGGAATTTTGATATCTAAAAAAAATAAAAAAATGGCGTAGAGCGAATTTTATATTCGATTTTTTATAGAAAATTTTCATTGTTCAAAATGTTTAAAAAAATAGACCTTCATAAAAAATCCCGAAGTAGTGCCATAGTGACTGGATTTTCTAACTGTTTAAGATTTAGTGCATGCAAATCGGATGTATAGTTTTTCTGATATGTTGTCAACCAGTTGAAAAACGTAGTTTCGAGAAAAACGTTTTCAAAGTTTTACTGAGGATAATTCAACATACAAACTGTTTAAAACGGTTTCATATAAAATGCTGTATCTCCATCAATTTTACCAATTTCCTCAAATGGTGAGAGAATTATTAACTTATTATTAACAAATGCATCTTTCAGAAAATTAATTAAAAATAACAATTTTTTTTGCAGTGTCCTTAAAGCCTTGTTTAGGTTTGATCAAGGGAACGTGGAGGCGTTTGGAGGACCCCCAGAGTCAGAGGCCCATGTGAACAGAATAAAAAAATTACATCAACTTCACTAAGGGGGGGGGGGGGGGTTTCATTCAACTTTGCCGCCCGGGCTTCTCACGGGCTTAGTCCGCCACTGCATTTTTCTACCAAATCCGTAATTTTATTCATAATTAATCCTGTTCTTTTACTACATTAAGAAAGGTATGTCATTACCCCATTCCATAAAAAACGAATACAATACTATTACTCTTTATTGCACATAAAAGGACACATACATAGGAACAAAAATATATATTATAAAAAAAAACATTACAATGAACCGTCTTGTCACTAAAGTGATCTCTTCCAGACAACCTTTCCCAAAGAATTTTAACAAGCAGATAGGTAGTGCATATACTGAAGCTTGTACAACATTTATATTTTAAACATATAATTAGAAATAAAACAAAACAAATGCCAATACAAACCACACACGGCACCTTCAATCACTTCAGATACTAAGTAATGTTGCAACAAATAGAAAGAAAGAAAAGTAAAATACAACTATATTTATATATTTGTTTAAATTATAGACTTGTTATTTATTATTTGTGCATGATGTGAACATTAGTTATTTATTGGGTTATAACGTAATTATTATAATTTGTTGTTTTCTTTAATGCGTGTACCTAATGTTATTAACCTGCAAATGTTCCTAATAAAAAAAACATCTTGATAGCTGACTTTTTCCGAAACTTCGTAGCTCACTAATTGAAGCAAGTCATTTTTTCCCGGGACGCGGGGCCCCTAGCCGATGCGGGGCCCCTAGGCAGTTGCCTACTCTGCCTTAGGGATAATCCGGTACTGCTGACACCGTAAAATAACAAATCTAATAGATTTTAATTATACATTTAACGAACTTCAAATAATATGTCAAATCTATGATGAAACTGTCAACACATTGCAACCTGCAAATCCTGCAAACCGTGCGATGTTTTGTCAATGGAGTTTATTGAAGAATTCATAAGAAAATGGTCTTTAACTACCTTCTCCTAGCGACTTAAATCGTACAAAATAAAACAATAGCGAGCGTACGCTAACTAAAATTGTCAGCATTTTGAAAGGCGAAAGTCGGTTTGTTTGATTCACTAGAACAAAAATACGGCGCTGTGATTGGTTATTGAATTTGGATCGCACCCATTCGTCGTAAAAGACGGTAAAATATATATGGAAAAATAGATCTTATGTTTAAACTAAATATATGGAATTTGTAAAAAAATTCTGTAACTGACTATAAATTCGTAAGCCGTTGATACCAACCTGATGCGTGCACATTCTGTTTCTTTGGAAAGTGTTGCTAGAGCGTAATAATTATTTCGTACTATGGGTAATTTTTAAACGATTCAGGGAATATTATAACAAAATTTTAATACAATATTTATTTTCTTCCGGCGGCGCCCTTCGGAGTTGGCGCCAGGTTTTTTGCACGTTTTTTGAACGTATGGCAGATCCGGCGCTGCGGACAGGATGAGCTTATGAGTCAACGGTTGGCTGATATTTTTTTTGCGTTTCATCGCTCGAGCGCTCTATCTAGACATTATATAATCAAAGAAATGAGGAGCTCAGAATCAAAGTGGGACATAAGCCATTTGGATTATTTTTCAGTAGAGGGAGTTTCTTGTTTCGAATATGCTGGTATGAAATATCTGATTTTTTTTTCTACCTGCATAATCCTTGCGCATAAAGAATCACAAGCCATCCATAACATTCTATAATTTAATACTCTAATTATTTTATTTTTAAATTTAAAAATGACTATGTCCGCTTTTGATACTAAAACGAGCAATTGTCCGTTTTTGAAACACATGAGCCTGCAAGCGTCCGTTTTTGAAACAAAGTCTTACAAAGATCCAAGATCCATAGTATGAAAGAAAAGGCTATTCAAGTTCATTTTATGAAGTTTATTTTTTATTAATAGCGTAATAATAAATTGTTACAAATAAAATTACTCACTTTGTGATAATAATAAGCCAACTCCGGTATAAACGCAAAATAAGCGCCGTAAACTCAATACTTAATTACTCAGAATAGTGCCATTTTTTCAATTTTATTTTTAATTATATTCATCAAAATGGGTTTATTAGTCTCATAAACGTAGGATTCGAGGTTCTAATCATCGTATTTATATAAGAAAACTTCATTGAAATGAGCACAGATTTGAATTAGTATTGTGGGCGAATTGACTTACTTTAACGGCTTTTCTTTTGCTCGTTTCCAATTTTCAGAGTTGGTTACGCGCTTACAAGCATTAGTGATCTCCATTTTATCATATTTTGGTGAATTTGGTGCTGTAAAACTTCAATAAACCTCAAATTTCAGCCTAAAACTGTTAACCCACGATCACATTCGGCGGTTGGTGCTTGACTGTCAAAATAACAGCCGCCATGACACTTTTTGTAATGTTTTTGTTGGTTTTTGTATTGAATGTCCGAGTTTGTTGCAAACATGAGTTATAAGTGTCCGCTTTTGAAACAAAGTGCAAACTTTAACATGCGATTTCTTGTATTAATTGTCCGTTTTCGATAGATTCTCTCAGTTATTCAGTTAGAGAATCAGACGTTCTACCATAATCAATCAAAATATGCATTTTAGAAAAAGTGGCGTATGTCCCACTTTGATACTGAGCTCCTCAAATAAATGCATGCAACGCCTCAATAAGGGCTGCCAATTATTGGGGCATCTGAGAGGTTCACCGCAGATGTTCCATGACTGAGAAATGTATTGACAACAGATATCCCAAATCTGTAGGTAACAGCCAGGTTTCCTGTAATGCAATAACGTCATTACAACTACACAATTCATTTATGAAGTGCTGTGTTCGACGAATTTATCTGCAATCGAATGAAATAATTTTTAGAGTCTTGGGTCTTATGTGATCCATTTTGAATATTATTTTAAATCATTGGTTTGCGTTGTCGGCATTCGGAAGATGTATTTTCTCACAACTGAGAATTTCGGCCATATACACGCAGCCATAAGTTTTTCGTATGTTGACTCAGGAGTCCCAACTTTGAATGCTCGATATTCACCAGATTTCGTCTGTAGTTCGTAAGCGACTGCATCAATACCGCTTTGCTTGAGAAAAGAGATAACATCTTCACAGGTTGTTATTTCTCCAGTCTTGTGACGAGAGCATATTTCGTTCTTTACAGACCTTTGATTTCTGCCCAAAATAATATATTTTTCTTTTTTTGGTGGCGGTTGTGGTTTTTTATACGTCTTCTTTTTTGTGGATTTCCATTCTTGATTTTCGTTTTCACTCGAAGGGATGATGTTGGCGACATCTGCAGATGATTTTGGGCGATTAATTGGTTTTTCAGTTAGAGGCGGGTCAAGTTTTGGATTTGTCTCCATAGATGGTATTGCGATGCTGGCATCTTTCGTGGGTTTGGCCTTGGTATGAGGCTTTGACGGTTCTTCCAGGTGGTACGATAATCATGTTATTGCTTGGTTTTGTTAGTTCAGTGACATTAAGTTTTGAGACTTTTAATACTTTTTAATAAATCAATTTGTTCCTTAATCGACAAGTTCGTATTGTGGTCTGATTCATCTTCAGTTTCTGTTCATCACTTTTTAATATTATTTAGTCTCTTTGAAATGCTTCCATATAATCGAAAATCACCGGCGGTAGTTTGTTTATGTTTAAAACTGCAATTTTTGGCATATTATTGGGATCACTTTCTTTGAGAATTTTTATTATGTCACTTAAAATTAGTTTTTTCTTACCTTCGCCGACTCTCCTGGTAAAGGTTTTTTTCCAGTAAACATTTACACAAAACGGTTTTTGCGGACTCAATGTCTTCTTCAGTGAATGATTTATCACATATTATGTGCATTTTTGCTCGTCCATCTTTTTTTTGTTTTTTTTTTTATTTTTTATTTATTTGAGACACAAACAGGATATTTATAAACATTTTTGTGGGTTAAATATAATAAATTAAAATACAAATATAAATATCCCTAGACTAATGTGTCTGCAGTAATCACATATTATGAATATTTACAGAAGCAAACACATGAAAAACAATGCAAGTATTATTTATACATAACTTTAAAAACAAAAAAAAACTAAATACAAAATTGAAATACATTATAAGTATACAATATTTAAGAAGTATTTCCTGAGATGTAATAAAACAACAAATAAATTATTATTATTTATTTTTTATTTTTTTTAGGTGCACAAATCGTGAAGATATTTTTTGAAACATGTTACATTGTTTAGAAAAATATCTATAAAAGTGTGTATTTTGACAAGATCATTGTATGATCGACATATTCTGGACATAGGATTAAAGTATCCAGTATTATTAGTAAAGATTTCAGTCCAGAATATGTTTAGGTTTCTGGTAGATTTTGGCCTGGCGTATAACTTGATTTGGTTGACTAAGTTACTGTCTACACGATTATTCACAATATTATATAGCATTAAGAGGTCATTTATGTTTCGTCTTTTAACCAGACTTTCTAATTTGAAATGTCTAAGTCTTTGTTCGTACCCGTCTAGAAGATGATAGACACCTGATCGGTAAGACAAAATCCGTGTAAATTTTCTTTGGACTGATTCGAGTCTAGATATCTGTGTAATATAATGTGGATTCCAGACTGTTGACCCGTACTCAAGAACACTTCGGATTAAGGAATTGAATAGAATTATTAGACTGTTAGAATTTTTGTTGTATAAACGCAAGGAACTCGTTCATTACAATTCACTGCACGAGCAGCCTCCGATTAGAGATATTTTCGGTAATTTTTCGTGTTGTTTTTATTATTTATTTAAGTACTTTTTGTTCGCGGAATACGGAATACGTGTTGTGTTCGCGACGCCATCTAGCGGCAATCTACATACAATGATATAAAGACTAAGGAACCAGTAGCAAAATGACCATCGAATGTTGACTTGGTAAGTCTTGGCTCCTATTCCAATTCCATATCCTTGTAAGCAATGGGTAGTTTTAATTGAAATTTTTGTTTTTTTTAACGAAATTTTTAAATTGATTTGCGCAACCAACATATTAACAGGTAAGTAGAACAAATCCATGGTGATTTCAATATGACGGTTCCCAACTTCTGAAACAATAAGGGACTGTTTCAATTCTACTTAAGGATAAGGAATTGTCCTTAAACTTATTTACTATCATTTGTTTTTCTTTTTCGCTGTTAGAAGTCCAGTAATTTTTTTTTAAATTTATTTATTTACATAAGAAATGTTTACATTATATTTTTTGATGCCTGTCTCACTAGGATATACCTGTGTTGAGACAGGCGTAGAGGAACATAAATGAATTTCACATATAAGAATATTTAAGGTTAAAAATTCAATAACTTTAGAACAATGAAAATCCTATATTTTGCCTATGTCCGTAGCTTACTAGAATACGCATCACAAGTTTGGAATCCGCAATACAAATCATATGTGGAAAATCTAGAACGTGTTCAAAATCGTTTTATACGATACTTAGATTTCCGCAGCTTCCGTCCACACCTAAGTCACCAAGATTCAGCCGCGTACTTCAATATACTACCATTAGAAGCTCGAAGAAGCTCGGCCGATGTACTTTTTCTTAAAAAAATAGCCAGATCCGTCGTAGATTGTCCAGAACTCCTAGAACGAATACAGATACGAGTTCCAAACAGACGAACAAGATCAGACACGATTCTTAGCCTCCCTCGGTGCAACACTAATTCTAAACAGAACTCTTTCATCTATCGTGCATCCAACACTTTCAACACACACTATACACAATTTGACATTTTTAACTCTGCACCACACTCCTTAAAATCACACAGACACTCTCTCGATACTCTACAATAACAATACTTATAGATACCCTCTGATACAACCACCACTCTATAAACTTCCTTTTTTTTCTCTCTCTTTTAATTTTTTGTCACGCATATTTTTATTACTATACCTCAACTTAACCGATCCCCCCCCATCCTATCCCTTTCCTATCCCCACCTAAATAACTCGTCTCTTGAAATGTAATTTTTTATTAGTAAATATCTCTAGAATCACTACACACTTGTATACAATACCCATGTGGAAACCTGTAAATGGTTCAATTATTGTACTCAATTATTATATACTTTGTTGTTAATGTAAACTGTTGGTCTCCCAAATAAATAAAAATAAAATTAAAATTAAATACATATTAATTTGAATACAATTAAAACAGAAAGATGATTGATAGTGTGGATAAACCCCATAAAGAGAGTAATCTTATAAATGTAGGAAGAGATGAGGTAAAGTAGTAATAAAGTACAATTAAATGGAACCGAAATTGCTCCTCTGGATTTTTTTTTTTACATGAGCTCCACACAGGTGGACCTGAAGAAAATAATTTGCCTCAGGGCCTATGTCATCTTTGGGGATGCTGTGCGGAGGGTTTTTTTAAGGATGGGAAGGAGAGGAGAGTTCTGGGAAGGAAAAGGGTTTAAGGGGTGGGTAGGAATCTAGGGTTCAGTGTGTTCTGGTCATCCGCCTCTAAGACCTAGACAAACCTCACCCCCCATGAACCCGGGTACCCCTGCTAAGTCACCAAACGTAGGGTAGGGTGTTGGTTATCCAATAAAGGTTCCCGGGGCGGCGGTACCCATTCCAGCCTCCCAAATTTAAAGATGACGGCGATATGTGTGTTTGCAGAGTATCTCAGGGATGATGGGTTTCGTCAACTGGTCCTTCCATAGCACCGGGCTTCTCTGCTCCTTCTTGGTGATGGGAGAGCACCTAAACAGTGTTAACCGTTATATCATTGTAGCCATCAACAAGTTTCAAATGTACAATTTCATTGGTAAGTTTTCTAATTACTGTTTTACGCCATCTATTATCTATTACTACACCCCCCCCCCCCCCCAAACGCAATCCACTTGTTTTTTGTACACTAACAGAATAACAACTTTTCCAACAACCAGAGCAATAGTAAGAGCTAGGAACGAAAATATAAATAACAGACCGTGTTTATGTGTAAAACATTTTTGTGACAATACATACGGTCGGGTGTCACCCCTCATCGGGTGGCACCAGGGGCGGATCACCCCCCCCTAGCTACGCCACTGTGCGGTGTTAAGCTCCAGAAGGTTGGGAGCAGTTGCCTCTTTGCTCCAGTTGCTCCAGAAGGGGCAACTGCTCCCAACCTTCTGGAGCCAGTGAGACTACGGCATCTCCAATTGTGATATGTTATAATTAAGTTGAAATTGTGAAATCCTTAAATTAAGTTGAAATTGTAAAATCCTTAAATTTACGACTTTGAATCTATGACCTCGAACAGGTCACCCATAGATGGCACATAGCTGTCGATAATGCAGGGATTGAAACTTAAATAAATCTGTTACCTCCTCAAGGTCGAGACCCAGAATCATTCCATCCGCATGCTAAATAAGCCATCCATTGATCCATTGTTATTTATCACAAATTAAGTGTTTTTATTTATCACAAATAATAAATAATAATAATAATAATGTTTATTCCAGGATGTGGGGAGGATAGTGCAATCCCACACGTCCCATAAAGTTGTACATATTTAAACAACAGTTAAAATAAAAAAAAGTAAATAGAACAAACAAATATAAAAGACATAAGCGATAATAGAAATAAAATAAATAATCAATTATAATGTAGGACGTGGTCTGGGGTGAGCTCGGGCCCAGCGCTCGCTCAGGAGTGGCGCTTGGTGCTGTAAGGCTGCGATCACCACTGTGTTATCGGAAGCCATTATCCGCATCCTGGCTCCAGTGACCCGGTGTCTCATTAGACCGGCGAATCCGTGTAGTCCTAGCTCCGTAAACATTGAAGATGCGCTGCTGTATCTTCTGTATCCAAATATAATTCTGCAAGCATCATTATATTGGATCCGGAGTCGTTCTATTGAGCTGGTACGGTAGTGACACCATGTTTCACATGTATATAGGTTAGTGCAAAATGCATTGAACAATGTTTTTTTACATTGTTACTGCATTTGAAGAATCTTCGGGCAATCATATTAGACAGTATACTGATACTTCTCCGCTGTCGTTCAATATCACCGTCATCCGAGAGGTCTTCAGTAATAATGTGTCCCAAGTATTTTACATTCTTAGATGCGTTTATGTTTTCCTCATTAAGTTTTACAGGGAGCATTTTCTCAGGATTTTTTCCATGGTGGAATGCAATTAGTTCCGTCTTATTGGGGTTGTACATCATGTTGTGGTCATTTGAATATTCTTCACAGATTTTTAATAATGTTCTCAACCCCTTGATCGACGGAGCTAGGAGAATCATGTCGTCCGCATAACTTATGTGATTGATAATAAAGGTTTTTGTTGACGCCGAAGATTTTTTTTTAAAGTTTGTGAGACAAATCCGGAGTTACAACACAGAAACAAAGTGTTTCTTACAATAATTTGTACGTATTTAGCAGTAAGCGGTGTAAGGAAGACCTCTGTTATAATTTCAGATGAGCCAGGACGAAAGCGGCTGTTTGCCCTGGAGCACCAGATCAACTCCCGTTCCATGGGGCTGACGGCCTGGCGACTGTTCGCCATCGACGCAAGCCTCATCGTCACCTTAGTTGGAAGCATCGCCACCTACACAGTCATCATTTACCAGATGAATTCTAAGTGAAACCAACAGTACCGGATTATCCCTAAGGCAGAGTAGGCAACTGCCTAGGGGCCTCGCATCGGCTAGGGGCCCCGCATCGGCTAGGGGCCCCGCGTCCCGAGAAAAAATGAATTGCTTCAATTAGTGAGCAATGAAGTTTCGGAAAAAGTCAGCTTTCAAGACGTTTTTTAAAATTTTTATTAGGAACATTTACAGCTTAATAATATTAGGTACCCACATTAAAGAAAACAACAAATTATAATAATTAGGTTATAACCCAATAAATAACTAATGTTCACATCATGCCCAAATAATAAATAAAAAGTCTACAATTAAAACAAATATATAAACATAGTTGTATTTTACTTTTATTTTTATTTTCATAGTTGTATTTTATTTTCTTTCCTTCTATTTGTTGCAACATTACTTAGTATCTGAAGTGATTGAAGGTACCGTGTGTGGTTTATATTGGTATTTGTTTTGTTTTATTTCTAATCATATGTTTAAAATATAAATGTTGTACAAGCTTCAGTATGCACTACCTATCTGCTTGCTAAAATTCTTAGGGAAAGGTTGTCTGGAAGAGATCACTTTAGTGACAAGATAAGACACACGGGCCTCTGACTCTGGGGGCCTCCAAACGCCTCCACGTTCCCTTGATCAAATCCTAAACAAGGCTTTAAGGACACCGCAAAAATTGTTATTTTTAATTCATTTTCTGAAAGATGCATTTGTTAATAATGCTCTCCCCATTTGAAGAAATTGGTAAAATTGATGGAGATGCAGCATTTTATATGAAACCGTTTTAAACAGTTTGTATGTTGAATTATCCCCAGCAAAACGTTGAAAGCGTTTTTCTCGAAACTACGTTTTTCAACCTGGTTGACAACATATCAGAAAAACTATATTTCCGATTTGCATGCACTAAGTCTTATACAGTTCCAGTCACTACGGCACCACTTCGGGATTTTTTTATGAAGATCTATTTTTTTTTTGAACAATGAAAATTTTCCATAAAAAAACGAAAATAAAATTCGCTGGTCCGCCATTTTTTTTATATATATCAAAATTTCCCTATGCCATAGACAGTAGATTTTCGGACAGATTAAGACTTGGTGCATAAAAATGTTTTCCTAGGTAGTAAGAGGGAGATTTTTGAGATTTTTTGTTTTATTTTTGGCAGCATTTTGAAGTGAAAAACGCGATTTTTGCTAAAAAATTTCGGTGAATTTGTTATTATAAAATGGTAAAAAAAAACTCCCTCTGACTACCTGTTGATTACCATGTGTAGAAATAGTGTACAAAATTTCAAAAGCATCGGTCGAGTCAAGTCAAGATTTTGAGTTATGATGTTCACGAACTTCAGAAATGTTGTTTGCGAGAAAACCGATTTAAAAATTTTTATACTCGAAATATACTTCAATCGAACATGAGGGCCGGTCGCTTGAAACGCTGTACCTTAGTTAGTTTTTCCGATTTACCTTAAATTTTGACACAATACTCAACATATTGACATGTTTTACATTCAGAAATTTTTTTTAAAAAGATTTAAAACCTAACCCCCCCCCCCCCCCTTAAAGCCTTGTTAAGGATTTGGTCGAGGGAACAAGGAGGCGTTTGGAGGCCCCTTCAACCCCCCCCAGTTAGTCCGCCATTGGTAAAGGGGCCCCGAGAAGTGCATTGCCTAGGGGCCCCGACATGGTTAATCCGGCCCTGGGTGTCAGTGTAAGCGTCGTTCGTAAGCCGTTGATACCATACGTCAGTGTTTAGTGTTTGTATGGTGTTTGTTCGCTCAATTTGGTGTTTGTTTGCTCAACACAGGGGAAATGAAAGGTACAAATTTGAGGTTATATTCTTATTAGATGTTTTAATTTATAACTAAATTTCTATTGGTTGTTAGAGATTATAAAAGTACTGTGGATTACAATGAATAGAATCACCATAATTTTATGTTTACCCAATAGATTCAGAGAGTATAGGGCTCCTGGCGATTCTCTCTTTAAAAAAAACGAGTGTGAGAGCTACCGCCAGGTCACTTGGAAAAGTTACACCATTTGATTTTATTTGATAAATTAGTGTAAAAACAAAATAATTAAATAAAATAAAATAAAAAAATTGGGGTGAACGAATTTTTAATCAAAATAAAAATGTAGGGGGGGGGGGGGCGCCATCGGTATCTACTGCACAGGGCGCCAGATTTCGTAGATCCGGCCCTGCCTGTCCGCTCAGTGGCGACACTATCGTTGTGCGGTAAACACGTGTTGTGTGACATAATAATAATTACGATTTGCGCTATAACAGTGTGCAGGAATTACAAAGGACGATTGAAAACAACTAAAAATGTTACCTATCATCGGTAAGTTACCTTTATATAACCATTCAGTTTCAGTTAAAGAAACAATTCAGCTTTAAAATGTGTAATTTGGTCTTAGAACAACGCCATTTGACGCCATGTTTACAGGGTTGCCTGTTCTTCAAATTAAATTTTCCCATGAGTGCGTTGTTAATTTTAAAATGGGTTTTTTAATAATTACCCAAAAGTACACTATATATAATAATATTATAAATGTAAAAGTTTGTCTTTGTGTTTAAGTGTTTGTAAATTCTTCGCTTTGATACTATATTTAAAAAAGTTATGAATACGAAATTTGTTTATCTATTAAAATTACAAAAAATGTGACAGGTTTGTTTGGTCAAGTATTAAGTAAACTTTTAATTTTATTCATACGTGGATAGAAATAAGAAGAAAAAATGCTTATCGTTGTCTTTATTTGTTAAATATCATCAAATAAAAATAAATCTCTTTTAATAATGATTTTCTTTTCATTTTTATCATTACATGTATAAAACTATCTTACTTAAATGAATTCAAAATTAAACGAATTATAGGTCCCGCAAAATCGAAACATATTTTTTACCCACTTTTATGGGAAATACTGCGTTTCACGCACACAAGTGTTTCAAATCTGGCCTGTTGTTTTTGTCGGAATTACAGCGCACTCTATCTAGACATTATATAATCAAAGATTTATTTCGATACTGCTAAGACATAATGTAGTATCAAGATGGCCGGGAATAATTTTATGTAAACATAATAGAATAGTCAATTGCTTTCTAATTTTAAGTGTATCAATCTTGAAGTTATCACGACCTACGTCATATGATCTGAGATGGTCATGCAGTTCACATTTGAAGGATAACATTCTTACTAGAGATGGGTAAGTTCTGCATTTTTCCGGAGGCCTTCGAGACGTGTTTCTTTTTAAAAGTACTTGAGTTCTTGGAGCAGGTCCCGGGAGCTCCTCCAAAAGAATTCAAACGCGCAACCTGTTCCCGACTCGCAAATGGCTCGAACCGAGACGCTCGGGTTCCACCCTAGCCGGACCTCAGAGCCGGAGCTCGCAAAATAACTCGAATGCGCGACCTACTCCCGAGTGGCTCGAATCGAGAAGCTCGAGCGCGCTCGGGTTCCATCCACCTTGGAGCCGGAGCCCGCGCGCAAAAGAACTCGAATGGGCCGCCTACTCCCGACTCGCATTGTGGCTCGGACCGTGATGCACGGGTTTGACGAGTGCGAGCTGCCTCCGCGCCGCACCCCGCCGCCATCCGACTGTAGCTCGGCCTGCCGAGTTCTGGCTACAAGTACTGTACCGGGTTTTTTGGGAGTAGTCCATTTGAGTAGGGAGTAGGAGTAGAAGCCACTTCGCGCGAATAACTCGAGTTTAAGAGCCCACTCCAGCTGAACCTTCACATCGCTGATTCTTACAGCACCCTTGAGGGGATTTTTCACAAAAACGGCGCTACATAAATTAGCCAAATATTATTATTATTAGTATTTTTTTAAACTGATTCTGCAATGTTTTCATATTTGCAGTAATGTGGATTCTAAATAGTGCTTCCATATTCAAGTTTACTTCTAATTAAGGCATTGTAAAGAGTAAGAATTAATTAATGATCTTTGAAAGGTTTATATATTCCGTGAATAAATCCCATCATTTTTAATGATTTGCACTTAATGTCGTTAAAATGTACATCATATGAATTGTTATTGAATTTAGAATCAAGAGTGATTCCTAGATTCCTTATTTAAGATACTTTTTTGAGAATAATATTATTGATAACATAAGAAAAATCCGTTATTATTCTATTTCTAGTGAAAATGTAACATTTGACAGTACACCAGTTATTGAGTGTGTCGAGATCATTTTGAAGCAGTCGATGATCGGAAACAGACTTAGTTTTACGAAAAATTATAAGATCATTGGCAAAAAAAGCATAATCATAGTTAAATTTCTAGCCAAGGTCATTTATGAATATAAGAAAAGGCAGGGGCCAAGATTTGAACCCTGTGGTATATCAGAAGTTACAACTATAGGGGATGATTTGTATCCATTAATAGGAACTAATTGAGTTCTATTATACAAATATGATTTCACCCAGCGAATAGATCTCCATGTATTACTATTTTTTCAAGCTTTTTTAGTAAGATGGTGTGGTTAACTTTATCAAAAGCTTTTTGGAACTCAGTATAAATTGCTTCTACTTGTAATCTTTCATTAAAAGAATTACACACATAATTACAAAATTCCACAAGATTTGAGTTAATTGATCTTTGAGGAAGAAACCCATGTTGCCTAGTGCAGAGAAGGCTGTGAAAAAATATTTTTATATATCAGAGATTCAAAAACCTTAGCAAAATAGGACAGTATACTGATTGGCCTATAATTTTTATTAAAGATTGGTCTCCCGATTTTAATACTGGTACCACATGTGCTTCTTTCCATAGATCAGGAAAAGTTCCTGTGGTTAGGGATGCATTAAATGATAAAAAGCGGTAAAAATAAAGAGTTTGCACAGCAACTGTCAAAGAAAGGAGGAATACCATCAGGTCCTGGTCCCTTATTGGAATCTATTTTTCTCAAAAAACATTTTATTTCATCTGCAACAATATGTTTTTGATCGATTTTCACCTATGTTTGGCATTGAATCATTAGAAGATGATTCCGACTTGGTATAAACAGATGAAAAATATTTAGAGAATATGTTTGCTATGTGTTCACCGTCATTTGCGGGAATATCGTCAAGATGCATTACTTTAGGAATGCAAATAGTTTTTCGTAATGATTTTGAGTATTACCAGAACACCTTTATGTTATATTGCAGACCACTTTCGACAGAGTTGGTGTTTATAACATTAGCTTTGTATTTTTTTGTTAATTTCCTTAAATAAGAGAATTCTCTATAATCTAACTCGTTACCATGTTTTTTTTTACCTTAACTCTAACCTTTTTTTTCTCTCTTAAGAAGAGCAGTCAATTGCTGATTAAACCAGTCAGGATATTGATTTTTAGTTTTAGTACCATATTTTTAAAAATATTTGTAAATTATTTCCCACAATTTTTCATAAAATAAAATTACCAGTTTATTCACATTTTTATTTTTAAAAAGATATATCCCACTAACAAACAATAGATCCTGTCGACATTCATCTAAGTTTCTCTTCCTGGAGTTATATTTTGAATCACTTCTATTAATTTCTAAGAAATGATCTTTGTTTTTTTTTTCACCATAAATTCAAATGAAGGGTGATATTGATCCAATTTGGTTAAGCCTGGTGCTATATGTGTATCAATGTTAACTTTATCGGAAAAAAATAAGGTCTAATAATTTTTCATTTCTATTTAGTACATAATTGAATTGATACAAATTGCAAATTGATGAGAGGCTGACAAGACTGTCTGCTTTCAAGCTTTTATAATGATAAGGGGAAAGTACATTATTTTTGAATGAATTGTCAGGTAACCATTTAATTTCAGGTAAATTGAAAACACCAATAATAATAAACTGCGAATTGTAAATTGAATACTTTAAATACAGATCCTGTACATTTTCAATCTGATTACAATAATTATCAACGGTTACACTAGGAGGAATATAGAGGATGCAAATAAAGATGAGCTAGTTGGAACGAGACTTAATTACAAGCCACAAATCTTCATTGTCACTCTCCCAATCGGTTTTTCTTGACACAAGAAGTTTTTTAGAAACGGCGGCTAGAACTCCGCCACCTTCTTTAGACACAGATTTGGTCGACTCACGATCTCTTCTAAATATTACATATCTGTCATCAAACAGTTATTCACCAAATACTGTTATTATAGTTTATGTAATATGGCAGACTGGGATTGCACTATCCTTCCAGTTCTGCTGGAATAAAAACTTAAATAAAAAAAAATCAGTTTTAAATCGTTCACAATACAATACAAACACGGCTGTATACTCGTACCAGCGGGTGAAAACATATCACAATACGTACGGCGACGTTACGGACATTAAAACACAAGCGAATAGCGGGTCAAAACGATTAACAATTACACAGTACGAAACATGGCTACATTTGCATAATTTAACAAATCAAACTAGGCCACTTGCATGGATTTCATAACGACTTGGAAAAAATCGTGTGGATAGATCTTTTTACTAAGATTACGAAAATGTTAGTAAAGTTTTTTAGAAATGAACAGTTTTTATTTTTATTTTTAAATAAATAAATCGATTATTTGGGCCCGTGACGTCACCATATGAAAATGTCCCGTCTCCCAAAATGTTCCTATTAATTTTGTAAAATTCCACACCAATTCATTTTTTTAATATGGCAACACTTTGATTTCAGGCGAATTTTTTGAATTCGTTCACTAGATTTGTTGTTTGTTCTCTGCGAACTTATCATTTGGTTTGATTTTTTGACAGATGTTGTGAAGAGAATCCCGTACAATTTACGCCGTCAGTACGTGTTTTAGAGGTATAATGGTAGTGGTGCTGATTTTAACAAAATCAAATTTTATAATATTCTTATTTTTATTATAATTTACAAGTACAAGTATATTAAATCGGATTTAGTAATATGGTCGTTGAACATTATAATGATTTATGATCAATAAGATGGATCAAGGAAAAAAATGTTTTTGAGATGTAATATTTTTGGTATGCCTCGTTATTCTCCTGTGCCCTTTCTTGTGGAAAACGTTATTTTTTTTTAATGATTTTCGGCTATGTAATTATCGTTTTTTCGGACCTATAAAATTATGTCCCGTCTTTCCGGTTTATAAAAAATGGTCAGATTTTTCAGATTGATATGTTCAAAAAATCGCCGGGGTTTCAAATATACGATAAAAATAATAAAAATAATACAGAATGTCTTAGAATATTTGCCTAAACCGGAAAAAAAATAAAAAAAAATGTGATGCAAGTGGCCTATTAAGATGAACTGGCAATTCACACTCGTATCGAGTGGGCGGAAACTAACAATAATGCACAATGTACATGCAGTAATTTACACGTAATAACAGTAACGGAAACAGAAAGCGAACGCACCTCAGGTTTTTGTCTTGGCAAGGAGCTGGAATAGAGGAACAAAGCAATCGGGTTCAGCTATGATCATAGACAAATTGATTGGCGCCAACATATATTGATTTTTTTTAAATTGTACGACAGATTAATTATCATGTACCTACGGTACAAGATTTATTTTTTCAACATTTATATTTATTCAAATTCTATTAAATGTTGAGATTGCCATTGGCTCATTCTCATGTGGCTAATTCTCAAACAAATATGACTTACGCATTGAACTGTTCCCAAAGCGCACAATATGACGCTATTCCAGATGGTCAATAGTACTGTCAAACAGCGAATGGTTGTTAAAACCAACTGAAATACAAAGCGTATCATTAAATAATCACACAATCGATTGGATATATTAAATTTTTACGGCCAAAAATATTTTCGTTATTTATTTTTGGGGTGTTATGCAGTATTGCGCTAACTATTTCTTTAGCGAACATTTCGGACAGAATTACAGCGTCCATCATCATCACTTGGCAAAATGCGTTGTCATTGATCGATTGATGCTAGCTAGATTGGATGTCGGGAAGTGGGTTAATTTCCACTTCTAGATTTGAATTCATTCGCGAAAACAAAATCAAATTTCAAATTGATGTATTGAAATAGTATTAAATAGTTTGTTTTAGCTCACCTGTACTCCATATGCAGAATTAATTATACCAACATTATCTGCCAGCTTATCATAAACGGACATCAATCTAACAATACCATCTTCAAAACTTTCTTGCGAAATACAATTCACGTTTGATTTTTCATTCAATTTGTGCCTGAGAATCTGATGTTTTTGAGAATAGTCCATGTCAATAATGATATTACCTATTCCAGGAAGCAGAATTGGCTGAACCAAGTCGACCAATTGAGAAGTCAGTGTTTTCAAGCGACTTGCCACAATCCAGACGTCGAACAAATATTGAAAAATATTCAGATCTGAACTTAACAACAAAACATATATCAGGTAGAGACGGATGTTTTTTTGTAACTTCCAAACAAACGAATCCCAAAGAATAATAATTCCGTAATAAATAACAAACAAAAAAAATACAATGTTCAGTTTAAACTTAATATTTGCATACCAAGCAGAACGAATCTTAAGTTTTTCATCAACATAATGAATATTTCGCATGAGTTTAAAATATTTGCAATCATTTTGAACAGCTGAAGAATAAATGGATGCGGCAATAATTAATAAGACGTTCACAATGAGTATGTGACAGCATCTGGACATGGCAGGGTCAATTATTTCTTCCTCTTCGAAATTATTAAGAATGCTAAAGCAGTACACCGAAATGAGTAAACCCAAAAATACAAATTGGAATATTTTAGCTCTGACAGACAATGGCTTAATATTGGTTCCTTCCAAAGATATCTTTTGCAGACCGACTGCGATAAAAAAATATTGAAATCTTTTGAAAACGTGCAGCATATTGAGAGAAGATTCTGTCTTCGAAACTCTTTTGGCATGCATTTTCCTTTGCACAAACGAACCTACGACCTAACAAAAAACGAACAAACAAACGTACCAACGAAACTACGAGTGAGCAAAAATTTATTTAGAATGAACCATTTAATTATGTTGTATATTTGACATTTTAAAATAATGACTGATTAGAATAATAAGGTTCCCAGCAATGTTACGAGATAATTAACTCTACAGTATCTTTCTTTAGAATTCATTATCGCATTGCATTCCTGTGTCAGGTAGAACCTTCTTCTAAAGCAGGGGTCGGCAGTTTGTCAAGTGTGAAGAGCCTATTTGTCAAAGAAACAGGATAACAAATATATCAGAGAGCCACATTATAACGAGGGGGGAGGGGGGTTGTAATTGTACTGTGATTAATGTGGTGGA
This sequence comes from Limnephilus marmoratus, assembly GCA_917880885.1. Classification (NCBI taxonomy): domain Eukaryota; kingdom Metazoa; phylum Arthropoda; class Insecta; order Trichoptera; family Limnephilidae; genus Limnephilus; species Limnephilus marmoratus. The sequence goes on along the minus strand of OU862930.1, from coordinate 28,343,182 downwards.
ACTATAATTACGATTTGCTTTATGTTTTCTACATTCTTACTGTAATGTCACACTTCTGCCCATTTAAATGTTTCTTTAAACAGACTCGCGCATAGATTCCTTAAAATTCAATTTCCAGATAAGTTAAATTTAAACCTTAAACCAGCCTTGTGTTCCAAAAGTTCCGAAACCATTCTCATACTTCAGAAGAATCATTCAATAAATCAAGCATTCAATGAACTGATGCTGTTCGAGCCAAAATTCGTTCGGCGGCTCCATCTTATAATCTCATCTCCGCTTGAATCTAGGTTGAATGAAGTTACTAATATATATGCAGATGTGGCAGATCTATTTAACTGCACGGAAGGTAGGTATAAGAAGGCTATGCTATCACATTTTAAAAATCAATATTAATTTTATTTGTATTGTAGATTTTGCATTGTGAAGTATCTCTGGTGTCACTTCCCAATGTAACGCCAAAATTAACTGTTATACGCACACTTTTTTTATTATTACTAATATTTTTTCCTTTGATTTTGTGACATGTAATTAGTGCTTGTGGCATATTTGTGCCGTTTATATTAAATAAATAAATGGTAATTATCGGTTCGGACTGGCCACGCTTATTACGAATATTTTTTAGAAAAAAACTTTAGATTCGCCTTAATTACTATAAAAGGAAACTTTTTGGCTTTGGGGCGGCGGAAAATAATGCATTTTAATTTTCAATTGCATAAAACCAAAATTCACTTCGCGAACCGACACAGCAAAAATCCGCGGCCGCACCTGTCACTGTTATGTTGGTATCCTTGATAAATTAACAAGAGCTAACACGACTGTAGCCGACTTCGTGGGATACCTACATGAAATACCGCGAATCACAAACCATGTTACACAAACCTAGCGTAGCCGCTAAACTAGTTGAAAACTGGGATGTTTTTCTTGCCTTGACGCGAGTAGGCGTTATAAAGGGGCACTTTCTTTTGTATCACAAACCATGTTACACAAACAAGCCCGCTAGACAAATTTCATAATTACGCGCCTTATCCCACGAAGTCGGCTACAGTGGAGGTATCCACCACTTACCCGCCCTGGTATAAGTAACAGATGGTTACTCCTTCAAGGCTCTCGCAAGGACTCTAATTTTTTTGAAAGAACGAATCTACATTTAAGTTTGAACGAATCTAGACCTCCAGTGTCCCTGCATACAGTGTTAGGAAGCAGTATGCAAGTGCTTACATAATATTCAAAATGCGAAAAATATAAAGCAAGTCAGGGATAAACAAATTAAAAAAAGATAAGAGAAAAACATAAAAGGCGGCTGCTCGCAGGGTAATGGCATCTTGCGTATGCTGCAAGCATCTGCAAGAAAATGTAATGAAAACAAGTATTGTGATATGAAGAACGCTCGTGTCGGGTGGGATACCTCTCTCGTCATCTGGCAGTACCAGCCAGAATGTGTATGGTGGTCGGTCTGCCGTGAATGAATCTCAACATCCGTGCCCTTTAGCCGGTTTCTCGTTGTGCCTTGACGATAGTAAATGGAAAGTAGGGGAACGTACCCGAAGACCCTAAGGATGGAAACGTCGAGTTGCCGGAGGCAGGGCGGAAGGACGCTGAGTTCGCCCAGCCAAACCGCAGGCCCACACATGTCGCTGGGGGAGGCGCAGATGAGTTGTGAGGATTCCATTCGGCTACAGTCGCATTAGCTCTTGTTAATTTATCAAGGATACCAACATAACAGTGACAGGGGGATTGGTATATTTATGGTGACAGGTACGGCCGCGGATTTTCGCTGTGTCGGTTCGCGAAGTGAATTTTGGTTTTATGCAATTGAAAATTAAAATGCATTATTTTCCGCCGCCCCAAAGCCAAAAAGTTTCCTTTTATAGTAATTAAGGCGAATCTAAAGTTTTTTTCTAAAAAATTGCAATTGATGTGCAAAGAGCCGCATGCGGCTCGCGAGCCGCAAGTTCCGATCCCTGTTCTGAGGGGTTGATAAATTGATTGATATTATTTCAAAGGAACACTTGATATAAATTAAATAATTAGACATATGTTTTCCTAAGGGAACAAGATTAATGTATCTACATACATTTTAATGTAATTAATTGTTTCAGTCAATCATCGCATGCGAAATTACTTGACAAAGAACAGCTTTTAAATAAGTCTTATATGAAAATATTAGCTGACCCGGCCACACGTTGCTGTGGCTAACGAAACACAACACCATCTACTGGATGATTACCCAACATCTTAACTCACACCGCCGTCTGTTAATTTGCATATAAATTAAATCGATCAGTCGCTCCATTTATATTATTATTGCTTTGCCACTTAATAAAGAAATTGTTTCTCCCTGCGTGTCCTTTACTATTCATCCCGTTCCCCTTCCGCCTCCCCTTCATGTCCCGCGTCCCCTCCCCTTTTGGGTTCCCACTTCGCCTCCCTCTCCCGAGTTCCCCTCCCCTCCTCCCGGGTTCCCCTCCCCCCCTCCCGTGAACCCCCCCTCACGAGTTCCCTTCCCCTCTTCCGGGTGGCCCTCCCCCTTCCCGCAATCTATTCATTCAGTTCCGGTACATTCAGTTGCAATTTTTTATATAAATTTCATAATGCCAGAGCTCACCACTATGTATATACACACATCAAATCCCCAAAGTTTCAATGGAATAGGTAAAGTCGTTCGGGTTCGGGAGTAATGCGCGTGCGTACATGGGCGATTCATACAGATAGATAGAGTATTTTGCCTTTGAAGGGGTGCAGACATACGTTCACCGTTTGTCTCATTTTTGACTGTTGACATTTAGAGTGTAAGAAAGAGGGGCAGCATTTTATTTTTAATAACAAACGCAAAACAATCAGCGCATTGACATTTGACGTTTTTGAATTTTACTATTCAATACTTATCACAAAATTGCAGCTCTTTCAAAAAATGAGAATTCGTTCCATACAAAATGTATGAAAACATTAATTTTCTTCGTAACCTTTTCCGAGAATATTTCCGATGTTTCAATAGTTATTCTGCTATTCGGGGCGTAGACAAATCAAAGATCATAAAAATCGGTCCAGCCGTTCTCGAGTTATAAATAGTGTAACCAACCCGACTTTGTTTTATATATTAACTAGCTGGGTTACCCGGCTTCGCTCAGGACAACATTCGAGTGTTCTGGAATGTTCTGGAATGCCCGGCTTCGCTCAGGGAGTTGATGTAAGATTGAATTGAACTGACGTTCGAACCTACGACGGATCTTGCTTAATATACCCTTAACATTGGGTAGCCCTACCCATACAAAAAAGGCTTCAAATGTTCCAGAATGATGATCCAGAATATTCCACAACATTCGGGACTGTTCTGGAAAGTTACACATACTGATCTGGGATGTTCCGGGATATTCCCGAACATTCCAGCCTATTCCTATCCCTATTCCCGGAATATTCCAGAATGTTTCGGGCTGTTATGGATGTTGTGGAATGCTCAAGAATACTCTCGAATGTTCTGGACTGTTGCTGAAAATTTCAAGGTAGCGAAATTCCCAGCCCTTATATCTTCAAAAGTACGCCCTTCAAGGATGGGGGATAGAGGGCTACCACAAATATAACTCCCATGATCGTACCGGGATTCGTCTCTGAGTTTTAGCGGCACACACATTGTACACTTTTTTATAATGTTTATTTAAGATTAAGATTACCCAACCTTCTAGAATTTCCCAGACACACTCCGCCACTCATTTATGAAAGCTTCTAGAACTTTCATCTTCCATAACTTCCTACAACATTGGGGAACTTTCCATCTAGAACCTTTTAGACTCACTGACACATTCCATCAATCCTTCTAGAACTTTCCAGGACCTTCTAGACTCGCCGGTACACTCCGCCACTTATTTCTGAAAGCTTCTAGAACTTTCATCTTCCATAACTTCCTACAACATTCGGGAACTTTCCATCTAGAACCTTTTAGACTCACTGACACATTCCATCACTCCTTCTAGAACTTTCCAGGACCTTCTAGACTCGCCGGTACACTCCGCCACTTATTTCTTAAAGCTTATAGAACTTTCCCCTTCCATAACTTTCCAGAGCATTAGCGAACGATCCACAACGTTCTGGAACCTTCTAGACTCACCGACATACTCCGCCACACCTTCCAGAACTTTCTACAGCTTTATCGAACCTTCTAGAACTTTCCGGAACCATCTAGACTTACGGACATACTCCGCCACTCCTTACAATACTTTGTACAGCCCTATCGAACCTTCTAGGACTTCCTACAGCTTTATGGAACCTTCTAGAATTTTCCGGAACCTTCTAGACACACCGAAACACTCCTCCACTCCTTTTAGAACTTTCTACAGCGTTACCGAACCCTCTTGAACTTTCCGGAACCTTCTAGACTCGCTGACATACTCCTCCACTTCTTCCAGAACATTCCAGAGTTTTATCGAATATTCTAGAAGTTTCCGGAATCTTCTTTTTTTTTTTTTACATTAACTCAGGGCCTATGTCATCTGGGATGCTGTGTGGAGGGTCTTTTTGAGGAACATTGGTCTTGAACATTGGTCTTGAAGAGACCCATGTTGTAGGAAGGAGGAAACACAGAGGCCGGCAAATCATTCCACAGCCGAGCTGTTAAACACAAGAACGAGTCGAAGAAATGACCCGTTCTCATGTGACAAATGTCAACCGTGTACAAATGTTGGGCACGCGTTAGGCGTGTTTCCCGACTATGCACCGGTGCCGAAGGGATCAATGATGCTAGTTCCTCGGAGCATCTTCCATTGTAATACCGGTAGAACAAGGATAGCATTCCCACCCGACGCCTGTGCTCTAAAGATTGCAATCCGTCTGTTAAGATGGGAGAATCTATCAAACGGACCGCCCGTTTCTGCACAGAATCGAGGGTATTTTTCAGGTATTTTGGAGCTCCAGACCAGAGATGGCTGCCAAATTCAACCGTGGGGCGTACTTTTCGTAAGGTTAGCAGTTGTGTACTATTAAAATATCTGCGGGCCCTGTACAGTACGCCCAGTTTTTGGGAGGCTAGCTTTACTCTGGCTTCGATGGAGCCCCCATACCTGAGCTGGTCACTTAGAGTTACACCAAGCATATCAATGGAGGGCCTGTTCGGAAGATTGCTTCCGTTGAAAGAGACTAGATTTTCATTTCGATCCCTTTTGGACGTAATCAGACAAGATTGGGTCTTTGAAACATTAAATTCAACGAGATTATTTTTACCCCAAGAGAAAACACTCTCGAGGTAGCCGTCCATTCTTTGCTTCAAAGCCCTACGAGCTGTTGGAGTTTGTGAGCCCTTTGGGGGCTTGTCAAACAAAAAGCTATCATGAACTGTACTGTCATCCGCTGCCGGCTTGCCGAACTCAAAGAAAGTCTTAATTAATGGTTATGTACGCCCCATCCCTCCTAAACTATTGACTATTCTCGTCTATCCGGATGCTCCTGAAGGGAAAACATCGGAAGGTACCCAGAAAGACCTCGAAAAGGTCATCAACCCAAGGGTAGATGACTTTCAAATCGTACGGACTAGGAAGATTAAAGGCGCAGGCATGGCCCTTCAAGCGAAAGGGAAGAAGGACCTAGATAATATCTTAAAGGCTGGATCCAAACTGGCAGCCAGCGGTCTTAAAATGGTCACCCCATTGGGACGTTTGCCTAAAATCGTCGTGTACAATGTTCCGAAGGGGGAACCAGCATCGGACCAAGCCCTATTCACGGAGATATACAGCAACAACCTTGATGGGCAGACAACCCTGAGTATGGAAGACCATCTTCGTACGATGAGGCGGGTCTCCCTCTTTGGGAAGAGGGATAATCCGACCATGAATATGGTTCTGACGTGCCATCCGGCCGCCAGAAAGGTACTACTGGATAGCGGGATGTGCTTCCTTGGCTGGACTGCTTGCCGCGTACGGGATTATACAGGAGCCACTCGTTGCTTCAAGTGTCACCAATATGGTCACATATCGAAGAGTTGCTCTCAAGACCAAGTATCGTGCCGCCACTGTGCCGCTTTGGGGCACGACCTTGAGACTTGCCCCAAGAAGGCACATCCCGCTGTCTGCGCTACTTGTACGCGCTTTAAGAAGCCGGCGGATCACCCGACGGGTGATAGGGACTGCCCGGCCCAAAAAGCAGCAGTGGAAGCAGCCTTCCGTATGACTGATTATGGCTCGTCCTAATCCCCTCTCCCTAGGTCAGATTAACCTCCAGAGATCCCGGATGGCCACGCTGGAGGTGCTGAGGGTCATGTCTGACCTCAACATTGACATTTTGCTCATTCAGGAACAGTACACCTGGGAAGGTAAGACCCCAATTTTTTTTTTTTTTTTGTATAACAACCATACAACCACCTACTCGCTGTTACTTCTTGATAAACGTGATTCGTGAAAAAGTGCAGTAAAAGAGAGTTAATCATATATGTGTGATACATCATTTTATGCAGAAATATTTGATTATTCTCCTGCGAAAATTAGTTTTTCATTATCTTAAATAAACTTCGCGAGTTTTAAGTTCTAAAGTGATTTTGACAGTTAAGTTAACCATAGAAACTTGTTGAAATAGACGGTAGAGTCGAGCTGAGAATAACGGAAATTTTTTGCAAGCTGAGTTTACCGTAGTACGAAATTGTAAGCTGCCATAATTACAGCTATTGCTCCTATAATGCACAGTACATAAGTTAGTGTGAAGTAACAAAAATGTCTACCAACCAGAATACCACCACTACGCGCGCCACCAGGGCAAATATGACGCAAGAGGCATCTGAAAAAAACCTATCTGACAACATTAAAACAATGTTAAGAAAGGAATTTGAAATAATTAAAACTTTCTTTGAAAATAAAGTAGACGAACAGTCTAAAATGTATGAAGGTAAAATAGAGGAAGTATTACAGAAAAATTTGACAATCTTAAAAGAAATGGAAATTTTGTCTAAAAAATACGACCAACTCAATACAAAATGCGAAAAAATAATTATTGAGAATAAATGTCTCTCTGAAAATATAAAAAATAAAAACGATGACCTAAAAAATGATATTAAAAAAATAACTTTAAATGAATCTTATGCTGAAAAAGTTAAAAAACACGAGCCTATGGTAATGATTAAACCGAAAAATAAACAAGAAAATGTCAAAACTACAACTGAAATAAAAAATAATATTGATCCCATAAACTGCGGTGTGACGGGTGTAAGAAACACAAAAGATGGTGGAATAATTGTTGAATGTAAAAATGCATCGAATATAGACAAGATGTGTGAAGAGGTAAAGGGAAAATTAGGAGACAAATACGATATTAAAAAAATTAAAGCGAAGAAACCAAGTATCAAAATTGTTGGAATAACTCAGAAACAAGACAGGGAGGAAATTGAAACAAAAATAAAATCACAAAATGAAGACATTTTCGAAACAAGCTCAAATATTGAGGTTACTTACATAAAAGAGTTTAAAAATAAAAGAGACCAGATAAATTACACAGTATATGCGGAAGTCGACGGCAACACGTACCAACGAATAATTAAGGCTGAAAAGATATATTTAGGATGGGACAGATGCCGTGTTTATGACAATGTAAATATTTTGAGATGTTTTAACTGTAACGGGTTTAACCACAAGGCGATACATTGTAAAAATGAGATATCATGTCCAAGATGTGCAAAATCCCATGATATTAAAAACTGTAATGAAGGATACGATGCCTGCATCAATTGCAAAAAAGCAAATGAAAGACTAAAATTAAATTTAAAAATTGATCACCCTGTATGGAGCAAAGACTGTCCAGTATACTGTCGAAAAATTGAACAGGAGAACAGAATGGTAAATTTTTTAGATTAAACCGAAACTTCATAACAATATACTCCTTAAACATCTCTAGTTTACTAGCACATATCGAAGAAGTTGAAGACATGCTAAGAGAATACAAACCGCACATGGTAATGATGAGTGAAACTTGTGTTACCGAAGAAATCAAACTACACGAAATAACATTTCAGGGCTATTCGACAATCAGATGCGACTCATTTAGCAGGCATACGGGGGGAGTTATAATATTAATTCAAAATAATATCTCTTACAAAGTTACAACAAATATGGTTCTAGATAAAAATAATACCTGGATGCTTGCTATTGAAATTCAAAAGGATTTTAAGAGGGGAACCTACGTAGCTATTTATCATTCCCCAAATCAAAATGATACAAAATTCTTAGATTTTTTTGATGAATGGTGTCGTAAACAAATAAATACAAGAGATTTAATAATAATCTGCGGAGATCTTAATATCGATATGATGAAACCCAATGCAAAAAGCACAAGACTACAAAGCATCATAAATTGCCTAGGCTGGAAGCAACTTGTCAACAATTATACAAGAATAGGAAAAACCTCTAAAACCATGATTGATTTAGTAATTTCGAATGACTTTTATGCGGAAGTTAATGCTGTAGAAGAACTCAAAATATCTGATCACGAAACAATTGTTACAAAAATTAAATATAGTAGTCCGAAGCCACAGGAAATACGAAAGATAACGTATAGGAATAAAAAGAACTATGATAAGGATAAGTTGTGTACGGCATTAAAAAACAAAAAGTGGGTTTGCGATAACCAAGGAAATTTGGAGGAAAAAGCTGATGAACTAGTAGGACATCTGAAAACAGTAGTAAACGAGCTAATGCCTATAACTAATATTATATTAAAAGATACAAATAATTGGTATACGAAATCTTTACATCTTCTACAAAAACAAAGGGATACAGCTTATAAAGCCTGTAAAATGCAATTTACGGAAGAAAGATGGGAAACCTATAAGAAACTTAGAAACATGTATAGCACAGAAATAAAACAAACCAAAAATTCGTATATTAGACAAAAAATAATAACCTCTCAAAGTGATTCAAGGAAAATGTGGACTACACTCAAAGAAATTATAAGCGGTAAACAGAAGGGAGACACTAAGGAAGTTCTGTTCCCCGATGGAGTTGAAGATGATAAACCTAAAATAGCCCAAAAATTTAATACAAATTTTATACTCAGTGTCGAAAACATAAATAAGAGCATTCCATTAGTCACAGACACATTTTCTCAATCAATGGAAAGAAGAGAGAATAATAATATTTTCAGGTTTAATAAAATAAACATGGAGTATTTAATGAAAATTCTTAATGCAATGAAACTAAAATCGTCCACGGATGGAATTACGATAGGCATAATCAAAGATGCACTGCCAGCTATAGGAGACAGATTAGTTGCACTAATAAATGAATCTCTGTTAGAGGGAATTTTTCCACAGTCATGGAAAACTTCCATAATAACACCAGTACCCAAAATCATAAATGCTAAAAATTTCGAAGACTTCAGACCAATAAATGGATTACCCAAATATGAACAATTACTAGAATCGATAGTTAAAGAACAGATAAACAATTTTATTGAAAAAAATAACTTTCTTGCAAAACAACAATCTGGATTTAGAAATAAATATTCCTGTGAAACAGCAATTAATTATGTCATAAATGAATGGAAAACAAGTATGGATCAGAAGAAAATCATCATAGCAGTATTCTTAGACTTTAGACGTGCTTTCGAAACGATAGACAGAGAAAGACTTATAATGAAATTGAAGGACATGGGAATTCATGGTAAAGAATTGCAGTGGTTTACTGATTACCTAAAAAACAGAAAACAAAGAACCAAATTTGGAGATGCTATCTCTGAAGAGCAAAAAGTTAACCTTGGAGTTCCTCAAGGATCGGTCTTGGGACCACTACTTTTTATTATATATATTAATGATATAGTGAAGTGTCTAAAGTACTGTTCCATTAAACTGTTTGCTGATGACACACTTTTATATATCATAGCAAATAATATTGAAGATGCATTGTCAAAAATACAAAGTGAACTTCATGAAATATCTAAATGGTTATGCATAAATAAACTCAAATTAAATGTAAATAAAAGTAAATTCATGGTATTAGGGAAAAAACAAAATGAACTTATCACCCTAAATATAGACAATCAAAATATTGAAGAGGTAGAAGAAATTAAATATTTGGGAATCATTATCGATAATAAGTTAAAACTTAACTCTAACTTCGAAATGCTAACTAAAAAAATTGCCAAAAAGATTAATTTCTTAAGTAGGATAAAGGGAAAATTAGACATTAAAACTAGAAAATTGGTCTATAACACAACTGTAGCATCCCATCTGAATTATTGCTCAAGTGTAATCTTTCTGAGCAATAAAACACAAATTAAAAGAATGGAAATAATTCAGAACAGAGGCTTGAGATCTATATTGTGCTGTAGCAGATATACAAGGATAAAAACCATGCAACGCCAACTCAATATATTAAGTGTGTGGCAAAGATTAGTTTTCAATACCCTAGTTTTTATTTATAAGTTAAAAAATAAAATGTTACCTGATTATATGTTGAATAATGTAAGAATCAACAGTACAGTTCATTGTTATCCTACGAGAAACTGCAACGATTTTAGGCTTCCGAAAACAAATTTATCGGGAACACAAAATAATATTTATTATAAAGGTTTTAAAATGTTCAATGAACTCCCTGTAAATGTTAAGGAGGCTAAAAGTCTTGCAGTTTTTCGTGGATTATGTCTTAATGTTGTAAAGTTCAAATTTTAGTCAGTAGGTAGTAAATAATATTGTAGTAGTCATAGAAAAGATAACATTAGATATAAGATGTCAAATTTTATATCTAAATAAAATATACAATAAAAAAAAAAAAAATTAATTTTCCGGGTGCGGTACTCGAAGTTGGCCGCTCTCCAGGGGCGGGAGTCCTGATCAACACCTCCTTGATCAGTCCCCTCCTTCTGGCTAGTTTTTCTGATGAATACCAAACCTGTGTATGTATTAGATTTGGCGATACTGAGATCTTCTTGATCTCAGTTTACTTTAAATTTGGGAACCCGGTTGGACCCCACATCCTGAGTCTGACGCGCGCGCTCAACGCGCTTAAAGGCCGTAACATAGTTATCGGAGGTGACTTTAACGCACGCTCACCATTATGGTTCGATACTAGTGATCGTAGGACGGAACGTTCAGACGCCGTTGAGGACCTGATTGCCGCGCAAGGTCTTATCATTATTAATGAACAGAGTTCTTTTTGTACCTTTTCGAACATACATGGTGAGAGCAACATTGATCTAACTCTTTGCTCTGGATCTGTTGCGACCAGGATTTCAAAGTGGACAGTCCATGAGTGCGCAATAAATTCGGATCATAGGTTAATCACTTTTACGGTTGGTGTAAATAAAACTGAAGCTCCAAGATCCTCCTGGAACTTCAACACCACTAGGGCGAACTGGGATAACTTTGGGGAAGCGCTACGAGATACGCTAAGGGATTTTCACCACGTAGCAGCTACTGATCCGGATAATTTGGGGAATTTTTTTAATAGGGCGGTTGTATCTGCTGCCAACTCGTCTTTGGGAAGATTAAACCCAAAGACTAGTATTAGGACGCCGTGGTGGTCACCTGAGCTGACTTCGCTGAAGGGGGCCTACAAGAGGGCCTACAGGGCCCTGGGGCTGTCCAGGAGTGGCGGCTGTACGGAGGAGGAGACGGTTGCACTTCAGGCGGGCCTCAGATCTGCCAGGTCGGCCTTCAAACGGGCTGTTCTCCTAGCGAAACGAGCTGCTTGGCATAATTGGGTTAAAAACGTGGGTAACGCCAACCCGTGGGAAATCCACAGCGCGATTGAAAAATCCGGGAAAGGTTCTGACCGATATTTGTCAACAGTAATTGGGATAACAGATGGGAGGAACGCTGAGACAGTTGATGTGGCCTCCACACTCGAAACACTATTGGGTGAGTTAGTTCCTGTAGAATCAGTAATTGGGAAAAGTGACCACCATAAACAGATAAGAAATCTGTCACGGCTGCCACCTAGAGTCCTCGCCCAAGAGGATAACTTCATTAGAGTCACTAAGGCAGAAATTGATGTGATAATTAAGGGTTTGGGTCCTAAGAAGGCACCAGGGCATGACAGGCTCAATGGCGTAATAGCGAAGCAAGTTTGGGTCCACGCCAAGGAGGAGCTCTTCCAGGTGATGGACACGTGCTTGAGGAGGGGAGTTTTCCCCTCTGAGTGGAAGCGTGGCGTGCTCCGGATTATACCTAAGGGGAACGATAAACCACTCACCGACATCAAGGCCTACCGGCCGATAACGCTGCTTCCCGTTTTAGGCAAGATCCTGGAGAAATTACTGAGGGAGCGGCTCCGTCAAACCTTGTCCCCGGCCAGTGACCTCCAGTTCGGTTTCGTCCCCGGGAAATCCACGGTGCACGCCCTGTCGTATGCGCTTGAATGGGTGAAGGCTTGCCCAAAGAGGTATGTAGTTGCAATATTCCTCGATATCACTGGTGCCTTCGATCACGCCTGGTGGGCAATGATACGTACAAAGGTGAAAAACAGGCGGTGTTCCAACTTACTGTTCCAAGCCATCGATGACTACCTTTCTGATCGTACGATTACGATCAGTTTCGGTGAGTTTTATATCCAGAGGGAAGCCGACATGGGATGCCCGCAGGGCTCCATCCTTGGACCCGACCTGTGGAACATCTCCTTTGACGACTCCTCCAGGTTACCCTTGCCTGAAGGATGTATCGCTGTCGACTACGCTGATGATAAGTTGTATCTGGTTGCTGGGGACAGCAGAAAGGAAGTGGAGAGTAAAGGCAGTGAAGGTTTGCAGATGTTCCTGGACTGGGGTGAAAGAAACAAGATGACCTTCGCTCCCCACAAGACCAAGGGCCTCCTGATGAAGGGCTCTCTCAGTAGAGCAAGAAATCCTACCATCAGAATGGGAGATTCTAACATCCGCTTTTTTGAAACAGTGAAATATTTAGGAGTTACTCTGGATCGATCGTCCTCTTTTCTGGCTCACGTCAAAGAAGTATCCAGCAAGGCACAGGCTCTCTTCTTGAAGCTGAGGAGACTCTCCACAGCTGAGTGGGGGTTGCGTAATCCGGCTCTGCGAACGCTATATAGGTGCGTGTACGTGGCGCAAGTCTCGTATGCCGCCTCTGTGTGGGAGCACCGCCTGGACAATTCGCTGATTCTCTTAGCTCTCAGGCAAGGCCAACGAACCCCCTTGCTGGCACTCTCTGGAGCGTATAGAACCGTTGCTTCGGACGCTTTACCCGTTTTGGCTGGCATTTTGCCAATCGATCTGGAAATCAGGGAAGTGCTCACTAAGCAGAAATTAACCAGAGGAACCCCGGCCACTCACCTAGGCGTTGTTCTGACACCGGGCGGGCCGTGGACTCTCCCTGGGCTGCTTCGTCAAATGAGGGATCTGTCGCTCCAAGAGTGGCAGGGCCGATGGGATAGAACGAATAAGGGAAGATGGACTTTCTCCTTCTTCCCATCAGTTAAAGTCAGAATGGAAGGGGTCTTTCTCAAGTTGGACCACCACATCACCCAGCTTCTATCCGGCCACGGGGAATTCAGGGGGAGACTTCACGCCCTCTCCCTGTCCCCTCACCCCAACTGCGCCTGCGGGTGCACGAACCAGTCGGCGGAGCACATTCTGTGGCAGTGTGAGATAATGACGGACGCAAGAGAGGAAATGCTCGATGGTTTGGACGTACCAATCAGACCAGTGTGGAACACTGATCTGGTTTCGAACAAGACGAATTTTGAGTGCCTGAGGAACTTTACAAGGATCTGGGTTGAGAGATGGCCTGAGCTTAGAGTCGCTGATTAGTAGATTTTGACACCGGGTGTACTTGTTCCTGACTTACCACTGACTTTTCTTGCTTCTATTCTTTTACTAACTCTGCCCAGGATGTACAGTTTAATATTTTTTTTTCATTTTTATGTTTATTTTTTGCATTTACATTTTATGTTTTTTATGCTTTTACATTTTTATGTTTATTTTTTTCTTGATTACACAGGCCCTGCGTTATTCAACGCTCATGTTTATTTTATGTTTTCTTTACTTTACATGCTTATGATTTATTTTTCGTTATTTGGTGCAATTAAACGCCTAGCGATGACTCCCACACGCTCTTGTTTATTTATTTTTTATGTTTTGCGGTTTTCTACGCTTATACATATACATTTCTTTTCAGTTATGCTGTACTATGAGAACTGAACTCCGTTGTTCGTTTTTGTACCGTCCTTCTCCCCATATAAGGGGTTGGACCCTGGACCGTGTCCCCGCCTACGTACCATGGCCGGTCTTCTAGAACTGGTGGAGCTGCACCTGTTTGCCGCGCCACACCCCGTGACATGAAGAGGCTGGGGAGAAGGCTGAACGACATCCGAAAGCTATCCGTCCCGCCTCCGGCGACCCGACGCTTCTCTCCCTAGGGTCTTTTTCATGTTTTCCACTTACTGTCGTCTAGGCACCACCGGCTAGCTGGCTTAAGGACGACGCTGCCGGTTGTGGGGAGGCCGGTCAATCAGCCTCCTTCACTGTCTCGGGGACTGCCGGCAGCCAGGTTGCGGTGACACCGGTTCTTATCTGTATATATGTTATTTTACTTTTGTTTCCTTCTTTTTAACGTACAGTGCTCGGTGCCGCCCGCCGGATTATGTATGGTCATGTCTCCCGCTGTCATGAGCTAATTACTCATGACGGCTGCTGTCATTTTTTATTACTTTATTTATTTGTTGATGTTACTAACAACTTGTTTGACTGTCCATGAGGCTCACTGCTTTTGCATTGACACCTCCATGGGCTTTAGAATTGTAGAGATTGACCATTACAGTACAGTCCTGTAGGCGCGCCCGCATACCGCCACCTAACACAGTATGAGGGGACATTGAAGGTCTAGATTCGTTACATTAAAAGTAGAGCCATTTATTCAAAAAAATTAGATTCTTGCGAGAACTCCGAAGGGGCGACCATAAGTTGCCTATACCGGGGTGGGACAGTGGTGGGTACTTCAATGTACTGTCATCCGCATAACAGTGAATTGGTGCACATGACAAAAGGTCGTTGATGTGCAACAAAAACAAAGTTGGAGACAGAACCGATCCCTGCGGGACGCCAGCATTTATCGAGTGTG
Source organism: Limnephilus marmoratus (assembly GCA_917880885.1). Lineage (NCBI taxonomy): Eukaryota > Metazoa > Arthropoda > Insecta > Trichoptera > Limnephilidae > Limnephilus > Limnephilus marmoratus. The sequence goes on along the minus strand of OU862930.1, from coordinate 28,328,151 downwards.
AGGAAGAGGTGAAACCATCGACTACCGTCTGAATCGACCTCCCCCTCAAGAAGTCGGCAATCCACGTACACAAGGATGCGGGAAGTCCGTAAGAATGCAGTTTATTGACAAGTCCTCGGTGCCAAACCCGGTCAAAGGCCTTGGAGATGTCCAGTGCAACCGTTTGGGTCTCACCGAAACGTTCCAGGCATCGCCCCCATACATGCGTCACATACGCGAGAAGATCACCGCACGAGCGGTTCCGACGGAATCCGTATTGACGGTCGTTAATAATTTTGTTCTTCTCGAGGTATGTGAGCAGTTTGTCGTTGATCACACGTTCCATCACCTTAGACAGAACTGATGTGATCGCTATGGGGCGGTAGTTGGCCGGGTTGGAGCGGTCACCCTTCTTTGGAATAGGATGGATAACCGCTTTTTTCCAACCAGAGGGCACAGAGCCAGTCTTCAGGGACATTTTAAAAAGCTTCGTCAAAATTGGAGCTAATTCTGCAGCGCACCTCTGCAGTACCAGGGCAGGTATTCCGTCGGGCCCACTAGCTTTATTAACATCAAGCCCTCGTAAAACATGGAGTACTTCCCGATGCCGGATCCTCAGCTTTTTCATATGAAAACCGCAGTGAGGAACCGACGTCGGGACAGCACCTTGGTCATCGAGGGTTGAGTTATCCGCAAACATTTTACCTTGTAAGTTAGCCTTTTCGGTGGCGGTGTTTGCTAGTGAGCCGTCAGGTCTGGTAAGAGGTGGCAGACTGGATTTGCAGAAATTGCGACCTATTGAGCCCGCAAGCGACCAGAATTTCCTGCTGCCATGCGGGCATGCAGACAGCTTTCTGCTGATCTGCTGGTCGTGCTCGAATTTTGACCTATTTATGATTCTCTTGGTTTTCTTTGCCATTTTGTTGTAAGCTGTTCTGTCTTCGGATGTTCTAGATGTGTTGTAGGCTCGGTAAGCCGCGTTTTTTCGTCGCACTGCTTCAGCGCATTGTCGACTACACCACGGCTTTGAGCCTACACCAGTTTCCTTAACAGTAGATTGGATGAAGCCATCCATCGCGGATGTGATGACTTCACCAATTTCCGGGCACATCTTGAGGGATCCGAAGTCCGAAAACAGACAGCTGACCACGGAAAAGCATTAAAATGTGCCCGCAGACCAAACCAATCTGCTGACCTATAGTGCCACACTTTTCTCTTCAGCCTCTCGTTTGGTGGTCTGAAGTTTACAGGGATTGATGTCGTCACCAGGCAGTGGTCGGACGATCCTAAAGGCGCTGTGACTTCAATCCTGTAACCGTGTGGCACAGTAGTTAAAAATAGGTCTAACAGATTGGAACGGTGAGTCTGGACATCAGGAACCCTTGTAGGCTCCTGAACCATTTGCTCCAATCCGTAGCAAAGGGCAAAGGATTCCGCTTGGCGTCCAGCCGAGTCTGTTGATCCTGAGAACTTCAACCAAGGTTCGTTATGAACATTGAAGTCCCCCAGGGCCACAAACTCTGCCGTAGGGTAGCGGGGCAAGAGGTCATCAATTGTGTCGCTTAAGTGTTTGAAGAGCTCGGACGTGTCTGATTCGCTCAGGTTCGGTGAGCGGTATAAACACGCGTAGAATCTTACCGTACTGGCAAGATTGACGCGTACCCACATTACGTCGAATCTGGAGTTTTCCAGATTCAACAGTCGCACACAGTTGACGTCAGCTCGACTATAGAGACAGACACCTCCTTTAGGTCTGAACTTGCCTGCGAGGGTGAAGCCCGGGCAGTCCAGATAGGAGGTGCCTACAGGCTCAGCTATCTGAGTTTCAGAGAGGAAGAGTAGGGGAGTTTGGGCGTTGAGAAAAAAGATGGTGGTGGACAGAGTTTAAATTGGTGTGCAGGCCGCGAATGTTGGTGTAATTCACCAACAGTTTTGGCCCGCACCCGGGACGCCTACGTCTCGCCGCTGTAATGACGTTAATTATTGTAGATTTCAAGTTCATGATTTTAATTGTTGGTTTTTTTGATATGAGAGGAAGGAAGGTCTGGGAGGGAAAAGGTATAAGGGGTGGGTAGGATGCTGGGGTTCAGAGTTTCCAGGAGTGACGGACGTATGTATCCAACCCACCCACTGTGGTGTAAGGCGATGGGCAGGGAGAGTCCGGCTGGAGAGGTCGCCCAATGCGCCCCAAATGCTACTGCTGGGTCCCCTCCGGTCACGAACCGGCACAACAGCAGCGGCGGGGTTTTTGCACTCGTTGATGGGGCAGCCCACCCTCAGTCGTGAGCCTGAGGGTCGGGCCCCTGTACTACCGAGCGGTTCGGACAGCGGTAACCGGTTGTAAAGGGTCTCCCTCAACCAGCATCTTTTCTTGAAATTTCTAGAGTCTTCTTCGAACTTTCAGCCCTTATATCTTTAAAAGCAAGCCCTTTAGTTAAAAACGAATACCGTTATTCCCTAGGGGGGATAGAGATCTACCATACCATATGACTCTCTTGATCGTACCGGCACTCGTCTCTGAGTTTTTGCGTTCCGCACGTTTTTTTGGACTTTCTTTTATAATATATATTGATTGGCCAATTGATAAATTGGTTACCTCCTGGGTAGCTATATAATTAATCAACCGCCTTGTTTGAAAATACAACAATGTTTGAAAATCTCCTACTACCACCACAGAAAGCCGAAAATGTTGCTTGTGTTATGATGGAGGACTTAGCCAGCCGAGGAATCGAACACGCGACGCCCAGGTGGAAACCAAGCGCTATGCCCACTCAACCACTGACCGGTCACATATTTTTTAAGTTATGGAGATATAAAATCCTTGAGAGTTGTAGAGGATAGTGCCGTGTGTCAAGTTTAATTTAACGAGATCCTAAAATGCGAGATCCGTTATTTCTTTAAAAAAAGTGCGTCTAATAATAAAATTGTACTGATTGGGGTGGAGTTCTTTTGGAAAGGTGAACGCGCAGTTAGTTTTTGTGGCATTGCTCAGATTACAATCCATATATTTGTGGGTCTTTTTAGGAACTAAGACCACAAGATAGGCGTCTCCTACGGAGGTCCTTTCATGCATGACCTTCTGGTAATATTGCAAAGACGACGCAGAGTCATACTCTGGAGGAAATCCCGAGTCCTACTCTGAAGGATGTTCCAAGTACTACTCTGGTGGATATACCGATTGATTTTTGAAGGAGGTTGCGAATCCTAACATGGCGGTATTCTCGTACCTGTTTGCTGGGTTTTCAGCCTGTTTTGAAGTGATAACCTAGCTTAGTTATTTCTCAGGTCCATCAGGTATTATTGCACAATGTTAAAATGTGTTTAAGATTTTGGCACCATGGTAGACTGTTCATTTTTGGTAATATTTTTTCTTGTTTTGTTTCTCAGATTCAATTCTGTTCCATGATTACAATGCCTTGTGTACTAAAATACATGGTATCCGGAAACTCGTAGTACAAGCGGGAAACTGGTAAATCTATATCACTATCATTTTTGATTTGAGCTTTCGTTTTCGAGTAAATCGGGTCCGAAGTTGGATTTTTTTTGGTTAAATTTAAAAAAAATTGTTCACTAGGGGGTTGATTTCAGCTGTGTAAAGGGTCGTCCATTAATCACGTGATGTTTTTTTAGCAACTTTTTAACCCCCCCCACCCTGGTGATATGTGGTGAGGTTTTAGACTAACCCCCCCCCCCCCCCCCCCCGAAATCACGTGTCTTTTTTAGTGCAAAGAATTTTGAAATTTTCAGAATATTATCACGAAAAATAAATACACGTGATATCTCATTATACCCCCCCCCCCCCGTCGTATTGTTTCGTGATTTTTTCCGAACCCCCCCCCCCCCCCCTTTCGAGCATCACGTGATTAATGGACGACCCCTAATGTCTTATAAAATGCATCGAAGGGTAAACCGGGCTCAAAAGTTTTTTTAACCCTTTAGTTGCCGAAAAAATGGAAAAATAGAAAAAAAAATAATATTAAAATTGTTTATTAATATAATAATAATATTAAAGTTTTTTTGGTTCTCTACGTGATGCAGCACCAGTTTCCCGCTTGTACTACGAGTTTCCGGACACGTATAGATTTAACTGTCACCTAGACATTATTCTTTTATTTTAACCATGATTAATAACCTTTCTGTAGAAAATCATATTACCCCTTAAACCTGCCCTGAGTCTCAATACGCTCAATTTCTCATTTTTACGGCCTTTAGAACCCTTTGTAGGTTATGTAATAAGAATAAATGATAATGTCTTGATTATTATTTTTTAATTGATAAACTAATGTTTAAGTTAAGATTTTTATGCATAGCACAAAGGGTTACAATTATTATAAGCAATAATTATTAGCCTGACGTAGCTCAGTGGTTAAAGAGCAGCTGACCGGATATCAGAAGGACGCGGGTTCGAGTCCCGTCGGCGGCATGTATCTTTTCTCGGGAGATTTTTTCAAGAGTGATAGTGATTTTTTTGAAGAGAGTGTTATAGGCTAATAATTATTGCTTATAATGATATTATTGCTTAGGGGCCGTTCAAGTATTACGTAACGCACTTGGGGGGGGAGGGGGGGTCTGGTGAAACGTTACGGCGCGTTACGGGGGAAGGGGGGGGGGGTTCGAAGGACGCGTTACGTAACATGTTTTTCTTTATTTAAATAAAAAACTAAGGAATTAAAATTTTCCAAGTTGGCAAGCCTTTTAGTTTATGTTGTACGGGGAATTCCTCGACTGTATTGTGCGTCATTTTTATTTTATTTTCGTTGTCAGTATTCGTTAGTGTTTTAAACACGAATTACGCATAAACGCAATTTGCTGTAGTCTGTGTTGTTAATGTGAGTTTTTAGGAATTATATTGTCCTCTAAACCGGGAGATTTACATCATCAGATGTTATTGGCCTATAAAGGCTCTCATGCTGACTTGCCAGCGCAGCGCAACCAAAAAATGCCAACCAAATTTGGAAGACAGCAAAAGAAAAATTAAAAAAATTAAAAATGTCTTTGCAACATATGAATGATGTTATACGAGAGTTTTTAGTAAGAACAACGCTTTTTAGTTATTACACGTTAGTTTACTGCTAAAATATAATAATATTACCTAAAGCTAGGTTTCGTCGTACATGCATAGTTACACTCAAAACATGAAAAAGGTTTTCTTCACTTTGAATCGTTCTGTGGATGTTTTAATCTCCCTTTCGAGAACTTGAAAAACCACGCTGGGACAAAAAAAATAGTTTTGTCTGCTAAAGGTAAACATGTGATTTTTCGTGCCTCTTTGTAGAACACGAATAGTTGCAGTAGAAACATGTAAGTGGTTTTGTAGCACTGTGAGTCAGCAAATGATTTCTAAGAAGTTCCTTTGTAGAATATGAGTAATTGCAGTCGGGACACGAAAATGGTTTTGGTCGAGTGTGGGAAAACATTGAATTTTTAGATATCATTTTTTAGCGCCTGAATAGTCGCACTCGGGACAAGTAAGAGGTTTTTCATCACTGTGAATTAGCAAGTGCCGTTTTAGTTTTTTTTTCGAGAAGAAGAATAGTTGCAGTCAGGGCATCAAATGGGTTTTTCACCACTGTAAGTAAACATGTGATTTTTTGATTTCTCTGAATAGTTACAGTCGGAACATGAAAAATGCTTTTCTCCACAATGAGTAGAGTCAGCAAGTGAATTCTTGGATATCCCTTATAAGAACACAAATAGTTGCAGTCAGGACATGTAAAAGGTTTTCTCTTCTGTAAATCGCACAGTGGATTTATAAATTGTCCTTTTGAGAACTTGAATAACTGCTTTCTGGACAGGAAAATGGTTTTTGTCCACTGTGCGTTAATACTGTGCGTGATTTTTGGTGACTCTTTGTAGAACATGAATAGTGCAGTAGAAACATGTAAAAGGTTTTGTATCACTTTGAGTAAGCAAATGATTTCTAAGAAGTGCCTTTGCACTACATGAATAATTGCAGTCGGGACATGAAAAAGGTTTTTGGCCAGTGTGGTTCAACACGTGAACTTTTGGATACCGTTGTGTAGCGCATGAATAGTCGAAATCGGGACAAGAAAAAGGTTTTTCGTCACTGTGAGTTGGCAAGTGCCGTTTTCGTAATTTTTTTTCGAGAAGTAGAATAGTTGCAGTTAGGACATGAAATGGATTTTTCTCCACTGTGGGTAAACATGGTTAGTTTTTAGATTTCTCTTCGAAGTACATGAATAGTTGCAGTCGGAACATGAAAACGGTTTTTCTATACCGTGAGTCAGCAAGTTACTTCTTAGATATCTCTTTAGAGGACACGAATAGTTGCAGTCAGGACTTGAAAATGGTTTTTATCTTCTGTGAATCATACTGTTGATTTTTAAATCTTCCCTTTGAGAACTTGTATAACTGCATTCGGGACGTGGAAAAGATTTAACTCCACTATGAGTCAGCTTGTGAATCATAGTGGAGTAAAGTGTTGCTCCACAGGGAAAACTTAGGGAAATTACTTTCCTCAGGGCCTCCTCACTAAAGCTTATATAAAAGAAAGTATGTGTTGTAAAACCATGTAGGTTTATTCTAGGTAAGACAGTGTTAAATTGTGGAGATCTGGAAGGAATACAAGGCCGATAAAAATAATAATATTCTCAATTTTTTTCATAAATGACAATATGAATAAATAAAATGTATATAATGTATCGCGAGTTAGAAATCTCTTGTTTTATTTATTATCGCAAACGCGATAAAATCAAGAAAAAGGGTATTTAAGCGACATTTCAGTACGTTGCGCAACTTAATTGTGACTTTAAGGTAAAAATTGTTACTTTGGTGCTACGTAACGCTTAGGGGGGGGGGGGGTTGAACAGGAAAACGTTACGGCGCGTTACATGGGGGGGAGGGGGGGTCAAAAATCTTCCAAAATTGCGTTACGTAATACTTGAACGCTCCCTTAGATTGAGAATGTTTTGCTTTGACTTCCTGTTATAATTGGCTACAAATAGTACCTTTGACGCCTAGCCGTGGTATTATTCCATCTGCTTTATCTATCAGTTACACTGTGTACATTTGTTCACATATGAAACCTTTGGAAATAAAAAAAAAAATCAAAAATTAATTTAGTTAATAAAATATTAGCACCCTGAATTCTCAAGCTATGTTCGCCTATAAAAAGGCCTAGACACACAAAATTCGGGGCACTCCACGGGGAACATATGAAAGAAAATAAAAGACCGTTTTCATGTATACAATATTTTGGTGACATTATCCTTCGTAAATTTTTTTCCACGGTCGAGTGTCACCCCCCTACCGGGTGGCACCCGGGGCAGTCCGCCCCCTCGCCACGCCACTGCCTTCCACTACCCCCACCTAATTAAATTTGATAATTTTTGTATTTGCGCAGAATTTTTAAGTTAGTTTTAAATTTGCTAGTAAATGACACGGATGTGTCGTAACTAGCGATGTGTAGGTTCAGCTGGAGTGTCTTCAACTCGAGTTCTTTGCGTAAAGCGGATCCTCCTCCTACTCCCTTTTCAAATAGACTACTCCCAAAGAACCCGGCCCAGTACTTTTACCCGGAACTCGGCGGGCCGAGCCGCAAACGGGACGTGGCGGCGCGGCGCGGCGGCAGTTCGCACCCGTCAAACCAGTGCGTCTCGGTCCGAGCCATTCGCGAGTCGGGAGTGGCTCCCGGGACCTGCTCCAAGAACTTATGGGTAGGCCTGAGGAACAGCCGCGTGGTCTCGACGTCCTTCCGCCCCCCCTCCGACAATCCGACGCTGATCTTTTCCCCAGAGTCTTCAAAAACTTCCTCTTCTTTACCACATATATTTCTTCGTGGCAAAATCGGTGAGTCGGCTAAAGGGCGCGGACTCCGGGTTTCGTCTGCGGTTGGGCCGATAGCCATACACATTGTCATTGGGACTGCCTGGTGGTTTGTGGAATACCTTCTCTGTATAGATATTTTATTTTTATGCCTTTTCTTCTCTCAGTTATTTTTGCAAATACTTGCATTATATTATTACTGTTACTTTTTCGTTATTTATCTTATCCAGGTCTCCTCAACCGGGCGCAGCTCTTATTTTTCTTTATTTACTAACACCTTTATCTGTATATATTTTTCTCTATAGATTTCAGAAGAATCATTCCACGGGCTGCTATTTTTATTTATCTTTTGTATAATGTTAATGTAAGTACTTGCATACTGCTTACTAACCCCGTATGCATGGACATTGGAGGGTCTAGAGTCGTTCAAATAAATGTAGCTTCGTTAAAAAAAAATAGAGTCTTGACGTGTGCGGTGAAGGAGGAAACCATATGTTTCCTTATAACGCCGTTGGGAAAGTGGTGGGGTCCCCTCCAATGCTCCAAGAACTCAAGTACTTTTAAAAGGAAGCCTATCTTGGAGGCCTCCGGTAAAATGCAGAACTTAACTCGTAACCGATAGCAGAAAAAAAATTAAGTATCAAATGTACAGAAAATAAAACTTTTCAAAACAAAATGTCTTGAAATTGTTACACGGCAGCCTCCAAGTACGCGCCTGGCATATTTTATACATGAAATCCTCACTGCTCTACATATCGCCGATGGAATTTCCACTCTCCACAAAGATGTACAGTGTAAATTAGGTTTGGGTGTGGGAAACGAAATAAAAAATAGAAAACTTAAATTCAATTTTTTGATTGGTTTTATTTACTCTGTGCATTAAGTAAGCTATACTGATTTCATCCGGTGTAGGACAAACATTTAAAAATAAATTTACATTTAAATGAAATAGTAAATCATTGAAGAAGATCGAAACAAATCTAACAAAAAATTAAAAAGAAAAAGAAACAGAAAAATAAAATGGTTAAGGTCGCAACTAAGACTCGAATCCAGTAACTCTTGTCTTACTGGGACAAACGCCTTAACCAATTCGGCCATTAGGGATATATTATCATATATAGTCATTTTTGTCAATCTCATATTTCAAATTCAGAATTAACAATACTATCAATGACATCGACAAAAAGGATTCAATCTTTAACTGCTGACGTGATTTTTTTACGTATTCTCTGACGTGGGGTCTGGGCGGCCTTTTACTTTTTATTTTTTTATATATATTTTTTTTATTTTATTTTTATTTTTTTTTTATTGAAACATAACAAAGTTACAATTTTACAACATAATATATACATCAATATTTCTATCACTCTCCTAATAAAGCAGCTGCTTGTGTTTAGGAGAGGACAACTAAAAAAAATTACATTTGTTTAAATTAAAACAAAAAATATTTGTAATTTAACAAAAAATATTAGTGATTTTATGAGAAGATTCAGATAAAAGTAATAAAAATATAGGTTAGTTAATAAATGATTTAAAGTATTGATAAGGCAAAAACATATTTCTAAACATGCAATACATATCTCTAAATATAATATACAATAAGTTAAGTTATGAGGTAGTACTAGAATATTTTAATTTAATTTTTTTTTAATATTTTTCGTAGCTTTCTTCCGATCGTATATCAAGGGGTAATTTATTAAATAATTTTATACCCTTGAATGTATAGTGATGCTGTGCTGTTGTGGTTCGTACTAGTGGCACGGAAAATCCTCCAACAGATATTATTCTTTTGCTTATATTTAATTGTGGTAAATTATTTTTACTAAAGAAATCTTTATGTATTTGTAATAGTGCAATTTTGTCATAAATTTTTGTAAGTGGGGGAACCGGGAAATCTTGAAAAACATTTATAGTTGGATAGTAATAGGGCTTTTTAAGGAATATTTTTATTAATATTTTTTGAATTGTTTCCAATGGGAGAAGGGTTGGTTTGTATGCACCCCCCCAAGCCAAGATTCCATATTGTAGTACAGAGTGCGCAAGTGCATAATAAATATCTTTTAGTATTTTTAATGATTATATATTAGAGATCGATATTTTTAATGTTTATATATTAGAGATCGATAAAAAAAGTTCATTGTTTTTCTTTAGTTTAATAGATGTACAGACTGATTTCTGATCTCAAGTGACTTTTGCCAAAAATTATTACATAAAATCCAAATTGTCAAATATAAGTTATGTAACAATAAAGAAAGTATTTTATTTTATTTTATTAAAATTTATTTAAATTGTCCAATAAATTATTATTTATTACATAAATTATAGTCTGTATTATCTATTAAACTAAATAAAAACAACGAACTTACTTTTATTATAATATTTCAATAGCGTCTCGAATAAACTATTGATAATAGATCTCGGATATACATATATACATACCTTACCCGCCATACACACAAGCCCTGCTTAATTATGGGGGTAAATCAAATACGTATATTATGTAATTAATTATTGTATAAAATTTATTGTAATTACTAAGTATCTTTTTGTGAATAAATAAAAAATACAAATAAAATATGTATAAAATTTTAGTAAAGTTTTTTATGTTTATTTTTATATAGTAAAAATCAACTTTGAAAAGTCACATAAGTACTGACGATGGGTCAGAGAGGCCCGAAAAAAAAATTGAAATGAATTTACTTACAGAAATTGAACTTTAAAAATTAAAAATTTAAAACTTAAGGCTCTGGTGTCACTAAATTCGAAGCTACTTGAAGCGGCATATGCGGCCCGCGCGGGGGAGGGGAGTATTTCGATATTATTATTATTGCTGAATCTGAGCGGCCCCACGTCAGCAGTTAAAGGTTAAAATAAGTGATCCCAATGGCCGAGTAGGTTAAGGCGTTTGTCCCAGTAAGACAAGAGATACTGGATTCGAGTCTTAGTTGCGACCTAAACCTTTTTATTTTTCTGTGTCTTGTTCTTTTTCATGATTCTTTCATAACCGAGTCGATAGTCCCTGAAGTTTGCGATAGTCGGCATGCTCCCATGCCATATCCCCCTTTGTTTCTATTACTATGCACTACCTGGTTGGTTTCACGTAAAGTTCATCTGGTAAATGATGACAGTGTAGGTAGCGATGCTTCCAACTAAAGAGACGATGAGGCTTGCGTCGATGGCGAACAGTCGCCAGGCCGTCAGCCCCATGGAACGGGAGTTGATCTGGTGCTCCAGGGCAAACAGCCGCTTTCGTCCGGACTCATCTGAAATTTAACAACGATCTTCCTTACTCCGCTTACTAATAAATACAAAACACAATAAACAACTATTTATGTTGGGGGTGATGGAAAAACATGCACAGAATAATAGCGATGAGTCGTTCATAAACGAGCTGCACAATTGAGCTAACTCTTTTTGATGAGCCGTATTCGTACCACCCCCAGTAAAACGTACCACAACTCAATTAAACGGTGACTTTTTTGTTTTTAATTATTTAATAATTAACCTCACTACATCTATAAATAATTATATTACTAACAAATCGTTTTCAAGAATAAAGCTAAGGGAACAAGAGGATGATGCAAATGACACGAGAGTGGTCACTCAAGAAAAAGGTTTTCCACTACAAGCAGCTTCAATCTCTGAACCTACTATATATTTAAAAAAAATTAAATGAAGACAATATTAGCACTCAATCGAAAATCTGGAAAAATATATATCAGAAAAAGATATTGGCACTTCTGGGACTCGAACCCAGGACTTTCAGCTTTAAAGGCCACGTCGCTAACCACTGCGCTAAAGTGTCGATATCCGATTCAGTCATTTTTAACTGTATCATGCTTTGACTAAGAACCACCAACATTATCTTCATTTTCTTAACGCATTCTTGCCAACATCTTTTTCTGATTTTTCTGTTTTCAGATTTTTGATAGAGTTTCGCTAATATTGTTTTCTATATAAGGGAACGTACCCATACTACGTGACACGTTTAGGGGGGGAGGGATCTTCAAAATGTCACGCTTGGTACAAATGAGCGGCGGGGGCTTAGGTTTTTGGTCACCGGGGGGGGGGGTTAAATTGCAAAAAGTTGGTCACGTAGTATGGGTACATTCCCTAAGGCCGGTTACAGTGCTCGACCGACGGTAGGTGCGTACGTCGGTCGCGCTTGTCATTTGTATGAACGTTACTAAATCGTTCAGTGCAGGACCGACCGTACGCATGCGTATATCGCTATGCAGTACGTACGAGAATCGTCGGTCGAGCGCGTGCGCATGCAGACCGTCGGTCGACCGACGAGCTAGAAATGCTCTCTGGGCGACGATCGGGTGTACGTGATATCTACGTCTTCTGTTCCTAATAAGTCTACGAAGATAATAAGCAGGTATTAATTAATTAATTTCGCGTACGACGTCCGGTCAGCTTGTTGGTCAATCGGGTCAATCGTGAACTGATGGTATGGTACGCACCGACGGTCGGTCGGTGTTATGCGATCGTCAGGACCGACCGTACGCACCGACCGTCGGTCGAGCACTGTAACCGGCCTAAGACAATTTGTCTATTTGTCGATTTTTTTTATTGGTAATAACAAAACAAATCATGTTAACAAAGAAAATACATTTGAAGTTTATTTGTCGGTCTTAAAAACATTTTAACTCTTATAAACTAATTTTTCTGATATTTTGATAACTCAAATGTCTCCTACATAGCTAGTCAAAAACAATAATGTTTTTTATGTCACCATGAAACACGTCAATGAATGGCATTTGAAAATCAATTCATTATTCGAACACAAAGGAATCCTATGCATTTCTATGTAGGTATTCCTTTACATACATAATATTACAATTTGAGGTTTTACTCATAAAGTTAAATATATTTTTTTTTACGGGCCTAAACAAATAATTCATCTTAACTTTTTAAAACAAAACTTTGAAAAAATCTTAGACGTATGAATATTAGTAGACCAGAACATACAGGTGAGGGGTAGACAACAACTACAGCGGGGCGCAGAGCGGGAAGATGAATTTAGAGATATGTGATTTGTCGATAACTCAATATGACAGTATATAGGCATCTCGCATTATAATATCACCATTTAGTTCTTAAAAGTAAACTCTGATTTTGAATGAACAGACCTTTTTACATAGGAGCGCGAATTGCTCGCCGCGTATTGAACAAATTTGCGATGTCTAAATACGGCAAAGTAAAGTTCGTTTATTTTCATACTCCAATATTTTGTTGCCGTATTTAGTTAGGACTTTTTTACAAATGTTTCATAATTTACTTACCCCGCAAACATCGACGAGCACACGCCATGTATCTCGAGTGGTAGTATGTATTTACACGTTTTCAAAACACGAACCATATTTTTTGCGGTGTTATTTCGTAAAATGCACCGATGAGCACTCGACGCTGGCTCGCAGAAGAATGATGATGTCACATTTTTTAGATTCACGCGAAGCCATACTCAATCCCAGCCGGTTCCAAGGAACCGGTATGGGGAGTGGGAAATAATACGCTTTTATTACTTAGGGCAGGTCTACTAATTCATATGTCTATGGAAAAAATGTTTTTTCCCAAAATAATTAAACTAGCGCCATCTATGAATAAGCAGATGATATATTTTATTGAATTAGGCAATTCTCCCTAAAAAGAGTGCTTTGTGCAGAAAAAGTTAAGGAAGATAGTTATAATTTTGAGGACAATCTGCAAAAGAATAGGAAAAATCAAATATTGAAGTTATTCAAGTCCATGAACTTGAATAAAACTGAAAATACGCGAGAATTATTGAGAGATAGCAAATACGGAATACTGGTGGGTGATTTTAATGAGCAAACGATATATGCTTTTGAAGGAAGAATGTTTTTTACAATTAAAAAGGACATGGTCAAGAGTCTCCTCTTCCACAACGCACTGGCAGAGTGGACTATCGAGGACTCAAATTTTATACAAATGTGCTGCAATAGAGCAGTGACCAATTCTCATTCTCGTAATGCAGGAAATAAATCTTTTGGATTTTTTTTTGCCGTGGAACCAAGGTTTACTTGGAATGTGATTTTGAATTCCAGCATAGAAAGTTTCAGTTTGGGTTTTCGTATTTGACCAATTTTCTTCCCAGGAACGAGACATGTTGGATTTAAGAACAGAGAAGACGTCACAGATTGGAATTTTAAAATCTAAAGCAATAGAACCAGAGATTGTTCCACGTTATTGTCTCAAACTTTGATTTGTTCAGAGAATTAAGGATGTTTTTAATGTTACAAATAAGGTAGTCTTTTGGACATCTAACGATATTTGAGGATATTTTTAATAATGCACTAATAGAGTCAGTGCACACTGCACAGGCTCGACGAATATTGAGAAGCTGGATTTGAATTACATCTTGTTCAATGGCGAACCATTCTGCAGTAAATATAGAAAAAATTTTAAGCAATTTATAAAGACAGATTTAAATTGAATTCATGATTATATATAGACGCGCCATCACAATCATTGAAATCGGATTTGGATCCATCTGTATAAATGAGGGAAAACCCAGGAAACTTTGATGATGTAATGTTTTAAAATGTTTCTCAACTTTTTGGAACTTATTAGAGGAGGTTAAAATGTTCGCCGAAGAGAAATATCTTAAAGACCGAAGTTATAACATTGGGGATAAAATTGATAGAATAAAAAACGGGATACTGAAAATTGGTAAGATTGGATCTTCTTGTAGATTTTGGAAGGAAGAAGACAGAGATCTGTGTGAAATAAAACGTTTTACTAAGAGAGGGAATCGATTTTTATCTGTCAATCTTTTGTTGTGATTTAAATTATTATACAAATGATCGAGACTTTGTCGTATCCGGATGACTAGATAAAGATAAAGATTTGAAAATATATTTATCAGCAAGGAATTGTCTTCTCAAAAATAAAGGTGGATCTATAGGTACATTCTACCTGGAGGGAATTAATTGGAGAAGATTTCATCGCCCCAATAAGCAATCTAAGCGCTTTGGATTGAATTCTTTATGTTTTTTATCCAAATATTTAGGAAGTGGGTCGAAAATAAATGTACCACAATTCAAATGGCTTCAAACTAGGGAATTATACATTAATTTAAGAGTAGTAGGATGAGGTCCCCACCATACTTGTAACGTCAATACTACATTGACACGATTAAAGTGCACAATACCCATGCCTCACGCCGGCATGTTATACAGTAGGTAGGATTAATCATAAATAATAAATCTGGATTAACAATTTAACATTTATTAATATGTAAACATAAGTTCAGATCATGCTAGAGCAAAATATTTTTAAATCAGGGCATGACAGGAAGCGTAATCCTGTTAGAAGTAAGGTCGGTCATGGTTGTCGTATGCAATAAGAATTTAGAAAATACTGACAAAGCTATGATGAATCTAATTTTATAACAGGGCGACAGCCAAGGAAAGAATCCTGGCAAAATTTATTAAACAGTGATCCCATAATCTAAATTAAAATCGTATTTCATTTGTCTCACAACGTGTACGAAGATCCAGGGTCCACCCACTAGCGGCACAGCAACGAACCCCACCTTCCAGAACGGTACTCTCCCAACTGAAGCTTGCGCTCAAAACTCGTACTAGCGCTCTCAGCTGCTTGCGGTGTACCAACATCAGGGTAACACAGTAGCGTTGTTGTCAAATTAAAGTGCAGTAGTAGCTACTTGCTACATACTTTGGAAACAACTCGCATATTAAGGCCCTTTTCACATTTCGCAGAAATATTCTGTATTTGCGGGAGCCAGGAAAGTTTATGGTCCAAAAGTAGACCAAGAAATTTTATTTGCTTAACGATTTGGAGAGAAACATTATCAAAGGGGGCAATTTTTGTGAAGCCACTACCTTAGTTTTAGAAGTAGCTAAATTCATTCCATATGACAACAACCACAATTTAATGTTTTGCAAAGCCAATTTTAATTCCTTCGCAGCATGGGATAAATTGGTGTGCGATAAATATATAAAAAAATCATCCGCAAAATAGAATTGCTTGATAATTGGTTACGCCCATACACATACCTACACATACACATACCTACATAGCACGCATACATACTGTCACTGCTTGGGATTGGTATTAATATTGTTGCAAATTCCTTTCCTACCTATCCCTATTGCATATCCGTCAATTCTTGCTCAGTCTGTAATAAACGCCCGCCGCAACATATAGCCATTGTGCTCCCGCTATCGGTGAACCGCCATTATAAAATAACTCCGTCGTGTATTATCAAATAAACGACACTCACGCCTATCGCTGTTTGTGCCTGTTGGATGGGAGAGAAAGCAGAAGAGGGCATTGCCAGCCTACAAGTTTTTTTATCCTTTTCGGTGAGTCCTTTCCTTTCCATGCCACATGTATTTTTATCATTTCAAGCAGTGATAGTAACACAAAATCAAGGTCCTTCGCCAGTCTTCTTTACACAAAAATATCAATCCAATCTACACAATCATAAATCTCATTAAATTAAATTAAAGGGATTACAATATCTAAATCACTTATTTAAATACTAAATAATAATGGACTGATAACAGACCCCTGAGATAATCCTTTCCATAGTTTGCTTTTCAACGTTTTTGAGGGCGAGTGGATATAATGGATCTGTCTGTTAACAAATTGATAATAAATTATCATGTCTAAGACAATGATATCCAGGAATCTTAAATTGATATGCGGGTTTTAACTACGTTTCGGAAATGGCGGCAACTGAAATGTCATGTTCATCCATTAATTGTACAAGTTCACATTTGTTAGCGAACAGACTTCTGCTATTCCACTGAAGAATTCTGTTCACTTTCATTTTCGGAGACATTGGGAAGACAAGAGAGTAAAGATTTAACATAATCGGCAGCGTTGGACGGTACATTATTGTCATTAGAAAGAATAGAAATTAAGAGGGTAATTAAAGTCTGAATAAAAGAAGAATTTTTATTCATAACTTTAGGAAAAATGGAGGAAGAAGGATAATTTTTTAAAGCACTCCCGTTGGATGCCTGAGATTTATTATTCCCATAAAAGTTCATCATGTTGCTTTTTGTCAATAAAAGGAATAAATTTCAGTTTTGGTTTTAATGTTTTGAAAATCGTTTCTCTGTGAGAAGATGATGTAGGCGGTTTATAGGGAGTGAATTGAAAGGGAGATGAGGAGGATGTTCACTCTGCAAAAGATTTTTTCGCGGGAGATTAAAAATGTTGATGCCTGGAAGTAAGAAATATTGTCTTTAGCCATAGCTTGTTTAATATTCTTCTGTCTAGTCAATTCTAGACAGGCATAACTAACCGCAGTATGATTGACTTTACAATTAATGCAAGTCGGATCATTAGATGAATTTAGGCATTAGTCATTTGTTTCTTGGAGGCACCGTTCGTGACGCTGTTCCCCAGGACATTCAGCCCAAGGCCGTAGCCAGAGAAAAATTTCGGGGGGGGTTTTGTTTGGTGGAACAGTCTTTATAGTCGAGTCAGTGTGGGGTAACCGTGCAAAAGGTCATGTAGTAGCGATTATGATATATGTCCTATATATATGGGACTGTAACGAAAAAAAAAGGGGGGGGGGGGGGGGTTCGAGCTCGAGCCTGCATCTTGGATTGTAGGTGCCAAAATTTGGTTTTGTCAAAAAAATTCCTGTTGTAATTAATAACGGTTGACTTTACAACGAAAATGTCTATCACAAACTTAAAGAAGACTAAATTACTTACATTTTTTGTTTGACGTTTTTTTTATAAGTCTAATATATAATGACAAAATTTTGACAAAACTTTTCTTGATCAATTTTGTAAGAACATACAATAAATCATTTTAACGTTTTTTCCATTGGTGGATTGAAACTAACGACAAACCGTTTAGTCTTTCACAGTTTGTGGAATTTCTGAGACGTTTCAAAGAACAGAAAGTCCTTTCAGGGGTACATGTGGAAAAAGGCAGTGTCACCAAGATTTTTAAAAGTTTGTGACTGTTTTGAAATAAGGTCTGGTTTAGGTTACATTCTCCAAGATTGCACAAAATTTAATCATGTTGGTCGATTTAGTTCAGATTCGTACAGCCATTTTATCTCCCACTTTTCTAATCCAGCTTTTACAGAGTCCCATTCCAACTATTTTTTATAGAGTTCAAAATAGTCTACTTGATCTTTGCAACACACAGGCGGAATTAAAATGTTGAGAGATGATAATGTGGATCTATGATTTTGGAATCTCGAACGAAGCTGATCATCATTATTAAACCATTGTAGGCCAGTTGCTGCATGAAACTGAAATAATCACAGAACTTGAATAGAACTTACACAGATAGTGAAAATTAAATTTAAAATATTTGGTGAATTCATCAATTTTTTTGAAACAATCTATCCTTATAGCAAAATCACTTGAAATCTCAGAAAAGAATTAGCCTTTGATGATGTTTCAGAATCCATGTCACTGCTTAAGTCTGAGCAGTGTATCAACAATAGCTTTATAGATTTCCTTGAATCTTATTAATCCATCGTGATTTTTAACCCAACGGATCTCGCACATTGCCGTAAGGGTTTTCCGTTGTAATTCTGGGAATTTTTTTTTCGATATTTTCTTTTAAGTACTTGGTTTGTTTTGCCGAGGACTTGATAAAATTTTCAACCGATTTTATAGTGCCAATAGTATTCCGAATAGGCTGAACCTGGCAAGAATGACTTAGTCAAATTCAACTGCAGTGAGCTGCAATTGAATTAGTTGGTTTTTCATCAGTTTCAGTTAAGTTATTGGCACAATAATCGTTCTTTAAAAGTTGAACTGTCAGATAATTGTTTTCTAGGTTACATAAAAAATCAAATTTACATTTTAGGATCTTTATTTTATGAGAATTTCTTAAAGTGATGCTTTTTTATAATATTAATATCTAATACATGTGTTGGTAAACGCATCAAAGAAATTAACGTTTTTAAAGATCCAAGAAATCCGTTTTAAATGTCGGTTTATTTTTATGTTATTTTTTTGGCATTAAATCAAGCTTTGAAGTATTTTATTATTTTTTTTGTATGCGCGAGGAAAAAGGTTTCCTCCCAGATTCATTATATAAAAGGACTGTGTTTTTAAAATTTAGTTTTTTTTTAAATTTCTCTACATTTTTATAAGATTTTTTCCTTCTCTTTTTTTCAGCATTTGAATCTTAAAATATGGCATTTTTTAATACTAACGTATATTTTAAATATATACAAATCTAAAAGGTAATTTTATCTAATTTTCATAAACAGTAGATATTTGTTTTTCGACATCTTCAAAAATAAGAAATATATAGAACATTAAAAATTTGGAAAATTCCAAAATTCGTTCAAAACTCTTTAACAAAACAGTTGTACACAAGAGACAAACTTCCCTCTCAGGCTGTGTAAACAATGTAGGTATATTTCTTTCTATGAACAATTTTATAATTAGTAATTTTTTCACATACACTCTCGTTTATCAATTGAATTAAATTTTCACGGGGTTTTTTAGTAAGGCTGATATCTTTTAGCTCTGGATATCTCACACTCACACAGATCTACATTTGTTCTTGTCTTGTGGTGTCTTGTCAGTAGTTTCGTCAAACAAGGACTGAAAAACATTTTGCAGAATTCAATCTTTGAACCAGTTTTTTCTGGACAATTTCACTACAAATTGAAATAAGTTCATTTTGTACAGTCGGGCGTGCGTCGGTGTCGTTTAACATCATATTTTCAGTGTGCTTTATTAGATTTCGGGGGGGGATCAATCCCCCCTGATCCCCCCCCTGGCTACGGCCTTGAAATTCAGCCTGAACACGGTAGCTCACACCTTGGCTTAGGATGGCTATTGCCGGTTTGTGTTTCCACTCCCTGAGCGATGGGTTCGCCACACTTCCTGCGCTGTGGATCCATCCTTACTAGATGTATCCTTAAATTTCATACGACGTACCTTTAATATTTTAGGTGTAACTTGTGAATCATTTAAAGCATCCAAAATTTCTATTTCTGAGAGGTCACAAGGAATACCCTTAACACGGCCCATTCTTGTAAGATTGTACGTATATATAAAAGATTTATATTTATGGTCAGAAATAGAATCAATTTTTTCAACAAAATCGTTTGCGCAGGAGGCAGATTTAAATTGAACTGATAATTTGTAACGGCCTTTACTACACACAAGGTTTTTGTTTTTGGAGCTGAAAATAAATTTGCCTAAATCTAGAGGATGAATAATCTTCCCCTGTTCCGTTCTCTGCACATTAACAATAAATGGTGGCAACGAGGAGATAGAATAATTTAAACGAGTGATTTTAGATTCAGGTATAGGAACCCTCACAACTTTCCTGAGAGATTGGGGATTGATTATTTTTTTAAGTAGTTTTAATTTTTATAGGAACATTGAGAGATAGCGAAGGTCTACGTTTTCGGAGAGGGATCGTTGTAGAAATATGACTCTAATTCGAGTCATAGTCATCAGCAATATTGAATATAGATTCGGGGTCAGGAGGTCAATTTTCATCTTCCTCCGTTTAAAAAACTATTTAATCACAAAAAAGAAAAAATTATATTTATTTAAAAAATCATAATTAGGGCTCGGATAAATATGTATTAAAAATTTCAAAATATGTACGTAAAATATGGACTAAAAAATGTAAAATATGGAGTATAAAATAAGAATATCTTTCATATTAATCATTGTTTATTGTGAAAAATTCCTATGCAGTAACAGTTACATTAAAAAATATATAAAAAGATAGAGAAATGTTCAGGTAACTCAAATAAAAAAATGAAGTTTTATTCATCTTCCTCGAAATCTGTCTTATTAAATTGATTACAGTACACAATCACATGCTTTTTTTAAATTATCGAAATTAAATCTTTGTCGTTTTGGTCTAAATATAGCCTTATATTGGTTGAAAGATCTTTCCATGTCACATGATGTAATGGGAGCGTACTTAAAGACGCCTAGTTCCGAAATTGTGTAAGGCACGTCTGCAGTACCCTCAAAGCTTCCGCTCAGAATTTTATTAATTGTTTTTAGGGTATCAAATCCTTTATTTTTGTCTAAAATATGCTTTAGTTTTTGTTTAGCTATTTCAGCAGCAGGGCCTTCCGCTTCAGAAACTTTTTTTCTTTTCCTTCAATAACCTTCAGGTTTTCATTTAGCGATGTTGAAGGATTTTCTAGTGCTTTTATCTTGTGAGATAAAAAGCAATAATTGCTTTTTATATTGGTCAAATCATTAAAAAGAGAAGAATCTTGCGCCACCTCTTGCGGTCGTGTGGTGGCGAGAATGCAAACACGTAAAATTATATCAATTTTTGTGAACTAATACATAAAAATCGAAAATATGGATGATTGTGATATTTTTTTGTAAAATATGGACTTAACCGTGAAATATGGAAAAATATGGAAAATAAAAATTAGTTTTTCACAATCTATATATGATAATCCAGGTAGAGAACACATACGACACCGAAAATCGTGTAAATTAAAAACATGTATTTACATATTAATCTGGGCCCTAATCATAATAATAGACAATCTATTCGATTGACTACATGAATTCCCGTAATATGACAAACAAATTATGATGAAAAAATAAATGTAACAATAAATTCTTTGCTGTACGCAGACAGCAAGTATACACAGAGCACTGTGGGCGATACAACCCCTCGCTACGAATGTTAAATTCAGACTTTGATGAATTCTTTTAAGTATTCCCTTTTAGGAGAAATGTGACGGAAAAATGATTTTATATTATAGGTCAAAGTTAGCATGTCCTACGGTACTCTGGAACGTGCCTGACTAGATAGTATGAAAAGAGTAATTAGGAAACTTACCGATAAAATTGTACATTTGAAACTTGTTGATGGTGACAATGACACGACGGTTGACACTGTTTAGGTGCTCTCCCATCACCAAGTAGGAGCAGAGGATCACGATGCTGTGAAAGGACCAGTTGACGAAACCCACTATCGCTAACATACTCTACAAACAGACATAATATTATCCAGAGGATGGATCTCTTTAAGAGTAAGGAATTGTTCTTAACCTTAAATCAAAAAATTTTGAAAGAAAAAAAAAAAAAAAGATTAAATACAATTCCATAACCTTGAGTAGAATCGGAATCGCCCCTCATTATTTCAGAGTTTAGCACAATCATATTTATACACCATGGATTTGTTGTTCTTGCCTACCAAAATGTGTTTTTTTTCTAATGATATGATAGATTAATATTATATTTAGGGTGATAGATTTCGTATTAAAATATTTATTCATTGTTGGGGTTGCAGTAGGCTCACTCTCATGTAGTTTATCTCATAAAAATATCACTTACGTATTCAAGTGACCCCGATGCGCACAAAATGACGCTATGCCAGACGGTCAAGAGTACTGTCAAACTGCAAATGGTTATTAAAACCAACTGAAATATAAAGCTTACCAATAAATAATTAAACAATCGATTAATGAGTACAAATCTATCATTAAAAAACAATGTTAAAATTTAACTATCGTGTTAGGTTTTTGATTAGGTAATTACGCCGTGTTGCCTTCCTCCTTATTTAGTCAACGTTTCGGACAGAGTTACAGGATTCATCATCATCAGTTGATATAATTTATTTATTTTGTTACAATATTTTACATTTCAACAGTAATCCAGTAGTGTTGGCCTCACTGGGTGACTTACTCGTGCTGAGGCCTCCATTTTATAAAATTTAAAAAATATATATATATACATAATAAATTTAAAATATGGGATATGTTTTATTATTTTATGTTATGAAATTTTAGTAATATTGTCTTTTTTGTTCTTTAATCCATTTTGACAAAACACTTCCAAGAAAACATTAAACTGTTTTGGAAGGAGGTCAAAAGGTCCCGGAGTGGTTCAGAGAACGGAAGCCTGAAGGTCATAAAATCGAAAGATGGAAGAATGTTGACGAATGAGGAAGAAATAAGAGAGAGATGGATGAAATATTTTGAGGAGGTCTTCGCAAGCAACCCGGGTGATAGTGAGGCCAACGGTGAATCGGGTATGAACGATGACGGAGTGAATGTTACCAAAATCAGCGTGGATGAAATAAAAAAATCGATAAAATGCATGAAGAATGGTAAGGCTGTTGGTTTCGACAATATTGCTGCCGAATACTTTAAAGGAGATAGTCATATTATTCTCACATGGTTGTGCAAACTTTTTAACCAGTGTTTAGAGGAGGGTTACACGCCATAGATTGGAGAAGGGCTGTAATCATGCCGTTATACAAAGGTAAAGGGTCACGTTTGGAATGTGGGAATCATGGTTATTAGCCTGATAAGTTCAGTCGGCAAGCTGTACGGAAGAATATTGCTTGAAGGGTAAGAATGGAAACAAAGTATAAAATATGGGATGTGCAAGGTGCCTTTATGAGTGGAAGGGGATGCATGGACCAGATTTTCTCCTTGCGTATGCTCACTGAGAAGTTTCTGGCGAAAAACCAGAAACTTTTCTGCGCTTTTGTAGATCTACAAAAAGCATACGACCGAGTCGACAGGAAAAAGTTATGGAAGGTGTTGTCCAAGTATGGAGTGAATACTAATCTCATACAGGCAATTGCGTCTCTGTACGAGGGAAGCGTTGCGTGTGTTAGGGTGAACGGTGGTTTTACGGGGTGGTTTGACATCACAAAAGGTGTCAAGCAAGGCTGTGTAATGTCACCATGGTTATTCAGTCTGTACATGGATAACTGTATGCAAGAATTGAAAGAGGTGGAATTGGGCGCGAAATTGGGTAATCTGAAAGTATGTTGCCTGTTGTATGCTGATGATGCGGTGCTGATTTCTAACACTATGGAAGATCTACAGTCTCTCGTATCTAGGATGAATGAAGTTTGTATGAAGAATGAGTTAATGATGAATGTAAGTAAGTCTAAAGTCATGGTGTTTGAAAGAGAGAGTACGAAAACAGTATGCAACATAGTTGTGAATGATGAATACTTGGAGCAGGTGGATGAGTTTGTGTATCTGGGTAGTGTGTTTACGAGAGATGGGAAGGCTGAAGAAAGAGATATTGAAAGAAGGGTGAATGCCGGTAACTCCATTAATGGTGGACTGAATGCCGTTGGCGCTAATAAAAAACTGTCAAAAGAAGCGAAGCTAGCAGTCCACAATGGAGTCCTGGTACCTACCCTGATGTATGGCAGTGAGGCATGGAACTGGCAAAGGAAGGATGAAATTAAGCTGGTCGCTGTTGAAATGAGATCCCTGAGACGTATGTGTGGTAAAACAATGTATGACCGTGTGAGAAATGTGGATATCCGCAAAGAATGTACTGGCTGATGTAAGCATAATGAGTAAGATTAAGAAAGGGACCCTCAGATGGTTTGGGCATGTAGAGCGAATGAACGAAGAAAGTAGTGTAAGAAGAATATACGACGCGAATGTGAATGGTAGAAGAAGTCGGGGACGCGAAGACATGGCACGATCAAGTGAATCAAATACTTGAGTCGGGCCATGTCAAAAGTCAGAATAATAGAAGAGAATGTATGAGACGATGTATGAATGTGAGTGAGGCAAAGAGTGTGTGCCAAGACCGAGTTGTTTGGCGGTCCGTCCTCTCTGCCTACCCCTGCGGGGAAACGGCGTGATGGTTAGTTAGTTAGTTAGTAATCCAATTTGTAATTTTATGTCTGAATTTATTTTTGTTTTCCTCAATTTTATTTTCAAGTGTGACTGTTGAATGCTTTTATAGCGTGATATTTATAGTGTCTTTGTCCAAAGCTTGTATTTACCGTCGGAGTTTTTATGTTTTCTTTATACGCTTGTCTCACTGGTCTGTTAGTGATATTTTGTGTTTGTTGAAATTTGTTTTTTGGTCAAAAATGTTGTTTGGTAGTATATCTAGTACTATGTATATATTGTATATGTAGTATATGTTTTTCTCTTTCTTTCTATTTATTTTTAATGTATATTCATCTCTATTTTATTTAGATTTTTTGAATTTCTCCTAAGGGCACAATATTTTAGTATGTAACTGTAGTGTCTGTGGTACCCTTTACCCGGGTGCCGAACGTAGCCGAAGGCTTCCGATCCCGCCCGACTACAAGGTGGTGGTGGGGACTGCCGAGGAGCTCGCAGTTCGGCAGGCTGCCGCCATTCCGCGTTTATCCTCACTAGAGGAAGCATTGTACTATTCCATAATTGACTTATAATAAATAATCAACTTCGTATAACGAGACCTTTTAATAAATAGAGATTGTAATTGTCGCGGACATTACAGTAACCGTATATATATACTTCTGGATCATCTATATGTGTATACATATAGATGATCCACAAGTCTCAATTGATCCTATTATATACTTACTTATTGCATAATGTTATTCTATTTCAGTTATAATTAGTGTAACTCGCTCATCAAGCACAAGAACTAGCTTCTTCTTTGGTGAGATTGCAATTTTTAAATAATTTCAGAATAGATATGTAATTTCTATAACTCCACTGTACAATTATATATCTATATTAAATAAAAAAAAATAAAAAAAATATCTTTGGCGTATATCTAGTATGTTACGACCGTTGAGTCTGTGTCAGTCAGTCTATGTTTTTAAGTATTACCTTAAGATTTCTGTGTAATCGATAGCTAAGTGTGTTGCTCCCCCCCCTCCCCCCCCCCTCCCCCCCAAGCAATTATTCCATATTCTATTATTGATTGACAAAGTGCAAAATATATTGTTTTCATTTGGGTTATTTTATATATATTTCTAATGTTTAGGTAAATGTGTATTGTTTTGAGGAGTTTTTTGTGATTTGTTTGATGTGATGTGTCTATCTAAGGTTATGGTCAGTTACGATTCCTAGATACTTTATTTGTTCTGTTTTTTCTAGAGGAATGCAATCGCAGATGTTGGTGTTTAAACATTCCTGTATTTTTTTGGAGTTTGTGTGGTTTTTTGGCAGTTTTTTTATACTGTACGTTGTGATTTTTTTTGATATGTTTATATTAAGTATGTTTCAGTCTAGCCATGATTTCACTCGCGTGATTCCTAAATTCGATACGTTATATACATTATTCTAATCCTTAGATTTAAAAAGTAAAACTGTGTCGTCTGCATAAATTTCTATTTAACCGTCTATTTCCATGTCGCAAAGTTCATTTATATAAATAGTGAAAAGAATGGGCCCTAGTATGCTTCCTTGTGGAACTCCATATCTAATCGGCAGTGGTTTGCTAATATGGTTGTTAAATTTGACTTGTTGTGTTCTGTTACTTATATAACTTTTTAATAGTTGGAGTTCCATCTCTTTGATACCCATGTTGTCTAATTTTTTAAAAAGTGATTTGTGGCAGATTGAACCAAAGTTTTTAGCTAAATCTAGATATATCACTTTGAATTTATACCCTTGATCAAGTTGCTATATATATTATCTATTGTATGTACATGCCAAAGCTTCTTTTATACCTATTTTTTCTCTAAATCCATATTGTTTGTCCGAGATTAATTTATTTTCTTCCAGGTATTTTATAATTTGGTTTTTTAATACTCCATCGAAAATCTTTGAAATCCAGTTCAACAATGTGATTGGTCTATTTTTTTTTTACGTGAGCCCCACACAGGAGGCCCTGAGGAACATAATTTCGATTCTGATGCTGTGTGGATGGTTTTTTTAAGGAAAGGAAGGAGGGGAGAGTTCTGGGAAGGAAGAGGGTTTAAGGGGTGGGTAGGAATCTGGGGTTCAGTGTGTCCTAGTCATCCGCCTCCAAGACCTAGACAAACCTCACGCCATGAACCAGGGCACCCCTGCTAAATCACCAAACGTAGCGAACCACTTGGGGTGACCTATGGCAGAGGTGTTGGTTATCCAATAAAGGTTCCCGGGGCGGCGGTACCCATTCCCGCCTCCCAAATTGAAGTTATTTCCATGTTTTCTCTGGATTTATAAATAGGAATTACCAGTCCTTTTCTAATAGTACTAGGAAAGCAGGAGAGTAATACTAAGGTTGATGTGTGTTATAGATTTTAAAATTTCATTTTTTATTATCTTAATGGAATCTGTTGTTAACTTATCTAATCCAGGAGCAATTCGGTTTTTTAATGTGTTTATTATTTTGTCAATTTCCTCTTCCGAAGTTGTTTTTTATTGTAAATCTTTGTGTATTGATGATTGATCTGTTTGTGTTGGTGTATTTATGTTATTTCCTGTAATTTCGAAGAAGTTATTCACATTATTTGCTATAATTTCTGTATTTGTATTGGCATCTACTTTTTGGGTTAATGTTTAGAAGTTCGATATTATTTTTCTGTTTGTATTTTTGTGCGCATGTAACTTCTTTTAATTTTTTTCATATTTCCTTCGGGTTATCGTCTTCTTTTTTAAGTTTTTCTCTATAGTACAACTCCTTGGCTACTCTAACAATTTTTGTATATCTTTATAGTAATTATGTCAAATGGTGAATTTTTAATTTGTTTGTGAATTTTATCTCGTTTACGAATACAATAGTTTAATATTCCTTGTGTTATCCATATTTAATTTTTTTTTGCTTTGTGTGTAAGTTTTACTTATTTTAAATTAGTTGTAAAATTTTCCCAGACCTCTTCGACATTATATATTGTACTTCATTCTATTTTTTGGAGTTTTTCTTTAAAAGTTTGAGTAGTCAATTATTTTTTTGTGAATATTTGATTTTGGTTAGGTTTTGTGTTTTCGGTGTCTATTGCTATCATATTAATGTAGTGATCTGTATTAGTGCTTTCAAGTACTACGGTTTTGGCTTTTCGTTTGGTTTTGATCATTATATGATCTATACAACTTTTTGTGTTTTATTCTCTCGGGTTGGAACATTTATCGTTAGCTCCAGTTCATGCTGTGCTAGTATTTTTAGGTATTCTATGTTTTGTGGATGTCCGTTTTTTTAAGTGTTTATGTTTAGGTCTCCAATGATGATGATATTTTTGTTTTTGTTTAGATCATTTAATGTATACATAAATAAGTGCAGTTAGGAAAACTGTAATGTTGTTTTTGGGTGGAGATCTCAAGAATCGCAAGAATACACATTTATTTTTTATATGTTATTTGTATGCAGTTGGAGTCTATGGTGTGTATTTCTTGAACGATTAAGTTCTTTTTATCATTGATGTATATAACTACACCATCATTTTGATTTTTGTGTTTTGTTGTGTGGTGTGTGTTATAGTTTTCGATTGATTTTAAAACGTTTATATTTGTCATTCAACCAGCATTCTGTCAGCACAATTATATAAAAATTATTATCAAGCTATTGTAGGTGTATCGTAAATTCATAGAAATTTTTAATCGATCTAATGTATTGGTTTGATTCTATTTTTTTATTTTTTGATGTTGGTCCATAGATTTATAATTGGCCTCTATATCGATAACTAGTCTCTACGCCATGTTTGAACTCGATCGGATGTCGGGAAGTGGGTTAATTTTCGCTTCAAAAATTTGCATTCATTCACGAAAAAAAATGAAATTCTAATAGATGTGCTCAAAAAGTATTATGTAGTATGTTTTAGCTTACCTGTACTCCATATGCAGAATTAATTATACCAACATTATCTGCCAACTTATCATAAACGGACATCAATCTAACAATACCACCTTCAAATTTTTCTTTTGAGATAAACTCCACATTTGTTTTTTCATTCAGTTTGTGTCTGAGAATCTTATGTTTTTGAAAATAGTCCATGTCAATGATGATATTATCTATTCCAGGAAGCAGAATTGGCTGAACCAAGTCGATCAATTGAGAAGTTAGTGTTTTCAAGCGACTTGCCACAATCCAGACATCGAACAAATATTGAAAAACAATCAGATCTGAACACAACAACAAGACGTATATCAGGTAGAGAGGCAAGTTTTTTTGTCTCTTCCAAACACAAGAGTCCCAAATAATAATGAAACCGTAATAAATAACAAACAAAAAAAATGCAATGCTCAGTTTGAACTTGGTATTTACATACCAAGCAAAACGAATCGTAAGTTTTTCATCAACATAATGGGTATTTTGCACTAGTTTAAAATATATGCGATTATTTTGAATAGTTGAAGAATAAATGGATGCGGCGATAATTAATAAAGTATTTACAGTGACTATGTGACTAGATCTGGACATGGCAGTGTCAAATTCTTCCCCCTCTTGAAAATTATTAAGAATGCTAAAGCAGTACACCGAAATAAGTAAACCCAAAAATACAAACTGGAATATTTTAGCTCTAACAGACAATGGCGTAATATTGGTTCCTTCCAGAGATATCTTTTGCAGACCGACAGCGATAAAAAATGGTTGGAATCTTTTGAAAACGTGCACCATATTGAGAGAAGATTCTGTCTTCGAAACTCTTTTGGGACGCATTTTCCTTTGCACAAACAAACCTACGACGAAACAAAACCCGAACAAACAAACTAACCAACGAACCTACGAGTGAATAATACTTGAGAATGAATTATGGAAATGGACATTTAAAAATAATGACTGATTAGAATAATAAGGTTTCCAGCAATGTTATGGGATAATTAAAGGTCCGGCAGAACCTTGTTCTAAGGCAGGTGTGGGGAACCTTTTTGTCCTCGGGGGCCATTTGAATATTTCTGGATTTTTCAAGCGCAGGGGGGGAGGGTGTAGAAATCCTTTTTTATTATGACCTCATTTTATACTGCTGTTTTTAATATCACATCGTTTGTGTTTTTTTGTGTACATGATTTTTCATTCTCCGTGAATTCCGTGAGCAGAATTTCTGGAATTTCTAGAACGTCTAGAATTTTTATATTTTGTTTAGAACACAGGGCAGGTTTTAACAAATTTGATTCTGCGTAAGAGTCCACAAGCTTAAATAATAGTAACACAAGAAACAGTCAATCTCTTGGAATTTTGCAACGTATGTGCAGCACAAATGTAAAACTTCACTCGGTAGATGACAATGGCTTCGTTTGATGAATCTGCAACTTATTTTTTTAATTTATCGCTATATTCTGAACACATTACTTATTTAAATTAAATCTATCTGGTGGAATAAAAAAAAACATGAAAATGGTTTTTCTTTTCCAGACGCGTTCCATGCCAAAACGCAAATTATATAAAATTCCATCGATAGAAAAAAATCGCAACGTATGCTCCGAAAATTATTATAAACACGTTTGTTTCAGATATTTTACAAGTTATAGTTGTGGAAAAATTCACAATGTTTCTTTAAATGATACTTAAGATACCTTCCACGAGATTTTTGCTCTATTTTAAATGAGTCGTATTTTTTTAAACATTTTCGCAATTTTGGCATCGATTTTATCGCTTTAAATATTAGCGCGCTCTTCTAACATTCGCAATTACATATCTCTCCATCTTTGAGCGCGGATGCGGTGTCTAAAATGGTTTTCCTGCATTTTAGAGCAAATTAATTAGTTGCATAATTTTTTTATAATTCTATATTTATTTAACTATTGATAAGATTTTATAGGATAAGGTTCTCCCATAGCCGTTGTGCTTACATGATGCATAGATGGGGCCTTAAAGAGTCGGCGACGTGTGAATGCGGTGCGGTGCAGACCACCGAACATGTGGTCAACGAATGCCCGCTCCATTCATTCCCCGGCGGGATTGATGAGGTCCACAGGGCAACGCCTGAGGCCCTAGACTGGCTCGCAGACCTAGATGTCCCCCTCTGACCCCCCACCATACGAAAGAAGAAGATTTAACTATTTAGAATAATTTATGTGGAATATTTTTATTTCTTTAACAATTTTTTTATTGCAGAAGTGTAGTTACACAGAGATAGCATATAGCTTTCTCTGTATATAGCTATATAGAGAAAGCACATCATATTTTTTCTATCCTGAATAAAATTGTCATGAAAATTGAGATACTTTTTCGGATGTATAATTATAAGAAATTAAAATGAAACTATACAAGGATGTACATATTTGTGTCTACCTAATTTCTAGAAACATAGGTGCTATGGAAGAACATACCTCTCAGGTGTGTTATAACTTTCTCTGGGTTTAGTAACAATATCTTTAAAATGTAGCTGAAACACTGTGAAAGAAAACCGCTCTCGAGTGTTATTTTATTTTCAGCTGGCCGCACCAAAAGTGCTCGAGTGCACCAAAAAACGTCGCGGGCCGCATGCGGTCGCAGGTTCCCCACCCCTGTTCTACGGGGTTGGTAAATTGATTGATGTTATGTCAAAAGAACACTTGATATAAATTAAATTATTACTCATATAGGTGTCCTAATGTAACATTATTAATGTATCTACATATATTTTAATTTAATTAATTGTTTCAGTCAATCATCGCACGCGAATATTAAAAACAGCTTTAAATGAATATTTTATGTAAATATGAAGGCTACAGGCTAGTGTAGCATCTACCACCAGAATATTTAAAAAGGCGGTATTTAAAAAAAAATCACAAGTACCTACACAGGCGTAACAAGTATGGAATCGGGCACGCACTCCGGGATGTGATCACCATCTACACTCCCCACAACGCTATGACAACCGTCTAGCACGACACTACCCCTGTTTGACGAGAACATGCAACCAACTTTCAATTTGGGAGGCGGGTATGGGTACCACCGCCCCAGGTACCATTTATTGGGTAACCAACACCTCTGCCATAGGTCAGGGCAGGGGTGCCCAGATTCATGGGGTGAGGTTTGTCTAGGTCTTGGTGGCCGATGCGTCTGCCTTTCTGCTGCGTGGTTGGCAAGATCGAGATAGTCTGGTTTGGGGGGGGGGGGGAACTTTTATTCTCTCCAACCAGAATCTCTTGACCCATCGCCTTGTACCGCAGTCGGAGGGATGGATTCATACGTCCGTCACTCCTGGACACACCGCTACTCAGATTCCTACCCACCTTTCATACCTATTTCCTTCCAAGAACTTCCTCTCCGTCCTTTCCCTAAAAACTCTCCACACAGCATCCCCTAACATGACCAAGGCCCTGAGGGAAATTATTTTCCTCAGGGCCTCCTTTGTGGAGCTATTGTAAAAAAAAACGAGTGTGCTTTAAACCACACGACTGAAGTAAAACTTTACTAACTTATATCTCCCTCTCAACTTCTGTTTGCCTCGCCCGACCGTTCGCCTCACCCGATCACACTTTTCACAACGCTTTCGTCACGCATTCACCAGCTTACTCCCCAAATCAAGCGTGCGTAAATACCCGACCGTTCGCCTCGCCCGATCACACTTTTCGTAATGCTCTCGTCACGCATAAACCAGCTTACTCCCCAATTCAAGCGTGCGAAGAAGTTTTGCTTCAAAAAACGGTTCCGCAGTCAGCTATCAGCTCCTGCAAACCAAAAACCAGTAATTGCTAACCGCAACGAGCGGCAA
Source organism: Limnephilus marmoratus (assembly GCA_917880885.1). Taxonomy (NCBI): domain Eukaryota; kingdom Metazoa; phylum Arthropoda; class Insecta; order Trichoptera; family Limnephilidae; genus Limnephilus; species Limnephilus marmoratus. The sequence goes on along the minus strand of OU862930.1, from coordinate 28,296,078 downwards.
TTCTGGTAAAAGACGTAAGATGATGTTCCCCTGTAACAATGCACCGTGACTTGGAGACATCAAAACAAATTATGCATCAACAGACAGATCAATCCCAGAGCAGGCTACAACAATACGCTTCATTATCCAGCCCCAAAACCAGTTCCCGTAACAGCAGACAGCAACCACCAATCTGCCGCATAGCGATGTACAAAAACAAACACAAAAATTATGATCATATGTATATAGTATTCTGCTATTTGGACTGGGACTGGGACTGCGGTAGTCTACCTAACTAGAAGCTAGCTATAATTGTTCTGGCCAGTTCTGGCCACTGTTTTGTGAAACACACCCTCTCAGAACTTAGACACTACGCTGCCTGGCATCTAGCGGAATCTACCGATATCACCGCCATCTGTGTCTACAAGGCGGAAGCTTTTACGATACACCACAAATATTATATCATTTAAATACACGTAAGGGAACGTACCCATACCACGTAACACTTTTAGGGGGGGGGGGGGGGTCGTCAAAATGTCACGCTCCATACAAATGAGCGGCGGGTTGCTTAGGATTTTGGTCACCGGGGGGGGGGGGGGGGGGTTAAAAATTGCAAAAAGTTGGTCACGTAGTATGGGTACGTTCCCTAAAGGGTGCTTGCAGTGGCCCACTGTACTAGTTCATGATCGCCACTTCTTGGACAACACCTACACCTACAGCTAGTAGTAGGTACAGTAGGTTATAGGCGGCTGTTGGCGCATGATTTCCCTGCCAGAAATTCGGCTCGTCCGATGGATGCTGATGTAAATAATGTACCAGCAAATTTATAGATGGAACTTCTTGAGCCTCGGGGGGATTTAGTGCTAAACATCACTATTTAACCACATTGCCAAGACTGATTTTTATAATTTTATTTGGTGGAAGAAAAATATACAAATTTACGCGCATTTGCAAGAAAAATCATTTATCTTTTTGGCAGCACATATACCTACGTGTGAAGTTTTTTTTCGAGGATGAAACACACCAAATCAAACATTAATAGTTACGTAATTAAGTACTAGGCCAATCTTCACACAAAATCAGTATATATTATTAATATTATAGCCCAGTCAGTGGGGAGTTTTACCTTGCAAAACCTCGTGTAGTAGCGATTTTGATGTATGTTGTTAAGATTGGGACTCTAAAGAAAAAAAAGACCACCCGCGCCACCCCCGGGGACAGTTGTTGGTCTGAAGGATGTCCGAGCGAGTTAGGGGACCTTCCGCCCCGCCTCCGACAACCCGACGCTTATGTCCTCAGGGTCTTTGGGCGTCTTACCCCAAATTTTCAATTACTGTTCGTCGAGGCAACACCGGGAAGTAGGCTCAGCAGCGCGTTCCCAGCCTGCCTGATCACCGACACATTCTCAATAGGACTGCCAGGTGTTTTGTGTCACGCCGCCCTGACCCAGAACTTGCTCACTACGAATCTGCGGCCATCTTTGTATATTTTTATTTTATTTTATGTTTTCGCTATCCGTGTACTTAAAGAGGCAGAGTAGGCTTACCGCCTACTTTTCGTTTTTTTTTTATTGTCCATCTTTCCCTTATGAAGTTTAAATAGGTAAGGTATGTTTTTATTTTCTCCTTAAGCTTCTACTAATACCCGTACATAGTTAGCACTTGCATACTGCTTCTTAACAATGTATGTAGGGATAATGGGAGTCTATTTTTGATTGATTTAAATGGAGAGCCGTTCAATTAAAAAAAATGGATCCATCTGTTTCTTATACCTACCAGGGCGGGTATGTGGTGGATCCTTCAATGCTCCGAGACACTTAGGGAAATGTAAATTAAGTTACGGATGTAATTGTTATAATTTTTATTTTTTTATTTTTTTTATAAGTGAATACAACATAACATAATTATTTCAAAAAACACTCTCCAAATAAAGAAGATGCATGTGCTTAGAAGAGGACAAATATATATTTATACATCTATTAAAATTTAGTAATACAAAAACAAAGGTAAGTAATAAAATAAGAAAAATACACAATTATAAACTGGTACGTGAAGCAAAAACTTGTACGTGTAAAATTAAACTTGTTAATGCTTGTTTGAATTATACACAATCATGCATCTTATCCCCCATAAACACATCGACGATAGAATTTCCACTCTCCACAAGGATGTAGTCTAGATTAGGTTTGAATAGGGAAATGAAACAAAAAAAAGAAACCTTATATTCAATTTTCTATTAGTAATATTTACTATTTTTTTACAAGACTAAGATGGAGCGACAACGTCCTCAAAGACATATCTATCTTGGAGCTTCCAAACTGGAGAGAGCTGGCACAAAACCGAGATGAGTGGAGGAAGACTCTTGAGGAAGCCGAGATCCACCAGGGGTTGTAGAGCCAATAGTGATGATGATGATGAATATTTACTATTTTAACATTTAAAATAAATTTACATTTAAATGAATATAGTAAATCATTGAAGAAGAGGATAATACTAACAAATCTAAACGAAAAAGGAAAAGGAACAAAAAAACAGAAAGATAAAATGGTAAAGGTCTTGGATTCGAGTCTAAGTTAAGACTCGAATCCAGGATCTCTGGTCTTACCGGTACAAACGCCTTAACCAACTCGGCCATTGGGATCTATTATTTTTAAGTCGTGTTTGTCAATCTCATATTTGAAATTCAGAATTACCAAAATTACTTCTTATGTAGATAAATTTATCCAAGACACTATCTAGGTACAAACCAATTCTTTCCGCTCCCACGCCATATCTCCCCTTGTTTGTAATACTATGCGCTACCTGGTTGGTTTGGCTTAGAGTTCATCTGGTAAATGATGACAGTGTAGGTGGCGATGCTTCCAACTAAGGCGACGATGAGGCTTGCGTCGATAGCGAATAGTCGCCAGGCCGTCAGCCCCATGGAACGGGAGTTGATCTGGTGCTCCAGGGCAAACAGTCGCTTTCGTCCCGACTCATCTGAAATTATAACAAAGGTCTTCCTTACTCCGCTTACTGCTAAATACGTCCAAATTATTGTAAGTAACACTTCGTTTCTGTTGTAACTCCGGGTTTGTGTCACAAATTTCTTTAAATAAAAACTCCGGGGTCAACAAAACACTTTGGACCACGGACATAGGAATATTTGTAATAGACAACTATTAGCTTTGAAGGTTTTTTTAGCACACGATACCAAAAATTCTGGGCCTCGACCTTGAGGTTTTAATCGTAATTATTTAAATCTCAATCCCAGCAATATATTCAGCTAAGTGTCATCTACGAGTAACCTCTCACACTCATGTCTAGGAAATTCCAGTTTCAAGTTCGCACAAAAAACAATTATTATTTCGGGGGAGATGGAAAAATATGCACAAAATAGTAGCGACGAGTCGTTCATAAACGAGTCGCACAAATGAGCTAGCTCTTTTTGACGAGCCGTATTCGTACGACCCTTAGTAAACCGTACCATAACTCAATTAAACGGTGACTTTTTTGTTTTACAATTATTTAATTATTATTCACCTCTAACCATAGTCATATGAATATTACTAGACCAGAACAGATAGGTGAGGGGTACGAACCAACTATAGCGGGACGCAGAGGGGGAAAGATGACTTTGATGATATGTGATTCGTCAATAAATCAATCTGACAGTATATAGGCATCTCGCATTATAATATCATCATTTAGTTCTTAAAAGTAAAGTCTACTTTTGAATGAATAGACCTTTATACACGGGAGCGCGAATTCATCGCCACGTTATGAACAAATTTGCGAAGTCCAAATACGGCAAAGTAAAGTTCGCCTATTTTCAGAGTCGAATATTTTGTTACCGTGACACTTTTACAAATGTTTCATAATTTACTTACCCCAGCAAACAGAGACGAGCACACGCCATGTATCTCGATGTGATAGTATATGTCACTAAAACGGATCATTGTATGAATAAGCGTAAAATAATGCTTACCTATGGAATGTGGGTTTAATTGGGTTTATTCTCTTTTTCACTTCTATTTTTATACTTTTTAATAGCACAAGCCACCATTTTAGCCGTGTTATTTCGTAAAATGTACCGATGAGAGCTCGACGCCGGTTTGCACAAGAACGATGACGTCACATTTTTTTAGATTCAAGCGAAGCCATACGCGAGCCCAGCTGGCATGGGGAGGGGGAAATAATACGCTTTTTATCACTTAGAGCAGGTCTAGTAATATTGATATGTCTATGCCTCTAACAAACGATTCGTTAACAAGAATACAACTAAAGAAACGAGAGGATGACGCAAATGGCACGAGAGTGATCACTCAATACAATTTTTTGGTGTAATAATATTTCAAAGAAAAACATTGAAAAAATGGGTTTTCCTGAAATAATAATATTTCGCCATATATGAGGATGATGATTTTTTTTAAGTATTCCCTACAAACGGAAATTTTTAAACTCTAATAAAAATTGAAATGAATTGAATTGAGAAACTAATGTGTTGGTCAAAGTTAGCATATCCTCCGGTACTCTGGAATTAGGGAATGCAAATCTCGCGAGATTGGGACTCAGGCGAGATCCTGCGAGTTTATGAATAACAATACTGCGAGATCTCGGCAATTTCGAGATCTCGCGAGATTGGCAGTTTTGTGTGTTTTTTTGCAAATAATCACAATATTTGAATAAATTAGGAAAAAAATAATAAAAATTATAAGTATTATAAGATAAACATTTATTTTTACGAATTTTTCAATAGACTTTTATGCATCAAACATTGTTTGACGTATTTGTCAATAAATTTTTAATAAACTTCTAAGTAGTAAACTTTGACATACGTATTTATCAAATAACAAATAAAAGAAACAACCAATCTTCTCTTCTAATATCAAACAAAAATCTTTTAGAAATAAAACAGTTTGTTGCATCCGAGACTGTCTCGAACTTACAGCCTCAAATGCAACTGACGAAAAATGGACTGTAAAGGCAAAACCAAAACGAAAATGTTTCTGAAGTTGGATGATTGACTGTGTGGTAAATAATTGGAATGTAAGGACAAGGGAAACCAAAGGCACTTACCAAAATACGAAGGGCGAAACACCAAAAAACACAACTAGTTGATTGCAAAATGTCAGGCCATCTCACTGTACAGTGTTAAATGTTATTGTGCCTTGTTTCGTTTCACCATGGTGACATTGGTTGGGGAGGGTAGGAAGGATAAAATGACATTCCGGTAGGAACTGTGCATATTGTCATTATTTTAAAATCAAACACAGTTCTTTTATAACAAATAAAACAATGAGAAGTAAAAAAAAAAACTTATTATCTAAGTTGAGTTGACTATTAAACTGAGATATTATTATCAATTAAATAAAACTATATCTACTCAGTAGATCCATTAGATATTACATATTAATTAACACAATATACCAATTAGTCAGACTATTAGAAATTACAGCCTAACGCGCAACGAACGAAACCGACAGATCGCAACTCCATCCGTGTCAGTCCGCGCTTCGAATAAAACGTTTTTATGCTCGAATGCAATCTCGTTAAACTCGCGAGATCTCGCCCTTTTTTCGTCCGAGATCAATCTCGCTAAAAAAGGCCGAGATCTCGCAAGAACGAGATCTCGCGAGAACGAGATTGCATTCCCTATCTGGAATGTACCGCATAGAGCTGAGCCTGAATAGATAGTATGAAAAGAGTAATTAGGAAACTTACCGATAAAATTGTACATTTGAAACTTGTTGATGGTGACAATGATACGACGGTTGACACTGTTTAGGTTTTCTCCCATCACCAAGTAGGAGCAGAGGATCACGATGTTGTGGATGGACCAGTTGACGAAACCCACTATAGTTAGCATACTCTGCAAACAGGCATAATATAATACAGAGGGGCGGTTATGGTCTCTTTAAGGATAAGGAATTTTTCTTAACCTTAAAGTCAATAACTTTTGAAAGCAAAAAAAAAACAATAAAATAGGTTAAAGACAATTCGTTATCCTTGAATTGAACCGGAATCGCCCCTCATTATTTCAGTTACCGTGTTTTTTAAATTACCACGGATTCGGTTCCTGCCTACTAAAATGTTGTTTTTTCTAATGGTAAGACAGATTAAAAATCATTTAGCTTGGCCGGACACATCAGGTTTTTCCACCCGATCAGACAAAAATCGATTCGAAAACCGGATTGGATATAATACCAGGGCCAGGCCCGTTGTCAGACCGGATTGGATGGCCGGCGCGGCGGTAATGAAAATAGGCCGCGCCTTTCTGCGCCGGCCCTCCAATCCGGGTCAATCGATTTTTGTTTGATCAGACAATGGGATGGAAAAACCTGATGTGTGCGGCCAGTCAATATTATTTTATGGAATGGAAGCATGGACGCTTACGGAAGAATTAATTAGGCGACTTGAGGCATTCGAGATGTGGATCTACAGAAGAATACTTAAAATAAGCTGGATGGACAGGGTCACAAATGAAGATGTTATGGTTCGGATGAATAAAGAAAAGGAAGTAATTAAAACCATAAAAATCCGAAAACTTCAATATCTTGGACACGTGATGAGACATCCAGAGAAGTATGAGATCTTGCATCTCATAATGCAGGGAAAGATTGCCGGAAGACGGGGCCCTGGAAGAAGGAGAACCTCATGGCTGAAAAACCTGAGACAGTGGTTTGGCCAGTCTACCGTGGAGCTGTTCCGGGCCGCAGTAAACAAAGTCCGCATAGCCAACATGATAGCCAACGTCCGTTGAACGGACAAGGCACAAGAAGAAGAAGAAGTGCGGCCAGGCTAAGGGTAACAGATTTCTTATTGCAACATGTATTCAAATACATCTGCACAGTGGTGCTATTATTTTTTGGGGTTGCCGTTGGCTCACTCTCATGTGGTTTATCTCATAAAAATATCACTTACGCCTGTAACTGCCTCCAATGCGCACAAAATGACACTATTCCAGACGGTCAAGATTACTGTCAAACAGCAAATAGTTATTAAAACCAACTGAAATATAAAGCGTGACAATAAATAATCAAACAATCGATTAATAAATACAAATCAATCATTCAAAAAACAATATTAATATTTAACTATCGTAGCAAGTTTTTGATTAAGTAATTACGCCCTGTTGCCTTCCTCCTTCTTCAGTCAACGTTTCGGACAGAGTTACAGAGTGATCATCATCAGTTGATAGAATGCATTGTCATCGATAACTGGTGTCTCTGCCAAGTTTGAGCTCCATCGAATGTGGGAAGTGGGTTAATTTCCACTTCCAAAATTTGCAATCATTCACAAAAAAATCGAAATTCAAATAGCTGAATTATAGTACATAGAATTATATAGTATGTTCTAGCTCACCTGTGCTCCATATGCAGAGTTAATTATACCAACATTATCTGCCAGCTTATCATAAACGGACATCAATCTTACAATACCCCCCTCAAATCTTTCTTGTGAAATACACTTCACATTTGATTTTTCATTCAACTTGCGTCTGAGAATCTGATGTTTTTGAGAATAGTCCATGTCAATGATAATATTACCTATTCCAGGAAGCAGAATTGGCTGAACCAAGTCGATCAATTGAGAAGTTAGTGTTTTCAAGCGACTTGCCACAATCCAGACATCGAACAAATATTGAAAAATAATCACGTCTGAACTTAAAAACAAAACGTATATCAAATAGAGAATAAAGTTTTTTTTTCTCTTCCAAACAAAAGAGTACCAAAGAATAATCACTCCGTAATAAATAACAAACAAGACAAATGCAATGCTCAGTTTGAACTTGGTATTTACATACCAAGCAGAACTAATCTTAAGTTTTTCATCAACATAATGAGTATTTCGCACTAGTTTAAAATATATGCGATCATTTTGAATAGCTGAAGAATAAATTGATGCGGCAATAATTAATAAGGTATTCACAGTGAGTATGTGACTAGATCTGGACATGGCAGGGTCAAATTCTTCTCCCTCTTCAAAATTATTAAGAAAGCTAATGCAGTACATCGAAATGAGTAAACCCAAAAATACAAATTGGAATATTTTAGCTCTGACAGACAATGGCTTAATATTGGTTCCTTCCAGAGATATCTTTTGCAGACCGACTGCTATAAAAAATGGTTGGAATCTTTTGAAAACATGCACCATATTGAGAGAAGATTCCGTCTTCGAAACTCCTTTGGAAAGCATTTTCCTATGCACAAACAAGCTTACAATGTGAACAAAACTTTAGAATAAACCATTTAATTATATTGGAACGTTTATTGAAACATTTAATTGGACATTTTAAAATAATGACTGATTAGAATAATAAGATGTTACGGGATAATAATCTCTACAGTATCTTTCTTTAGTATCCATTATCGCATTGCATTTCTGTGTCAGACAGAACCTTGTTCTTATCCTAAGAGGTTGATTAATTGATTGATGTTATTTCAAAAGAACACTTGATATAAATGAATAATTACGCCTACTTATATGTTTTTCTAAGGGAACAATATTAATATTTCTAAATACATTTATATAATTAATTGTTTCAGTGAATCATCGCATGCGAAATTACTTTTATTAAAACAGCTTTAACAGTATGTCATTGTGACGTTTTTTTTTACATTTTTGAAAATTTATACTCGCTCCCCCCACCACTGAAAGGGCATACATCATGTAAACTTTTTTCTTTTTAAACTAATCTTTGCAATCCAATAGGTCCCCACAACGCTTGAGTAACTACCCATTTAGCATCTCGGCCTCCCCTACTATAAAGACTGACTCGATTTAGATCCCTTATAATGTTGATAGCCGTTAAACTCTGCTAAAAACACAATGGTGTTGAATAAAAAAAAACGAGTATGCTGTAGACCACACGACTGAAGTAAAACTTAACTAACTAACTAACTAACCATCACGCCGTTTCCCCGCAGGGGTAGGCAGAGAGGACGGACCGCCAAACATCCCGGTCTTGGCACACATTCCTTGCCTCGTTTACATTCATACAACGTCTCATACATTCTCTTCTATTATTCTGACTCTTCACATGGCCCGACTCAAGTATGTGATTCATTTGGTCGTGCCATGTCTTTCTTGGGCGTCCTCGACTTCCTCTACCATTCACATTTGCGTCATATATTCTCCTTACACTCCTTTCCTCGTTCATTCGCTCTACATGCCCAAACCATCGGAGCGTTCCTTTCTTGATCTTAATCATTACGCTTACATCAGCCTTGCATTATTTGCGGATTTCCACATTTCTCACACGATCATACATGGTTTTACCACACATACGCCTCAGGGATCTCATTTCTACAGCGTTCAGTCTATTTTCATCCTTCCTCTGCCAGTTCCATGCCTCACTGCCATACATCAGGGTAGATACCAGTACTCCATTATGGACGGCTAGTTTCGCGTCTTTGGACAGTTTTTTGTTGGTGCCAACGGCGTTCAGTCCTCCATTAATAATATCTCCCTCTGAACTTCCGTTCGCATCGCCCGACCATTCGCCTCGCCCGATCACACTTTCATAACGCTCTCATCACGAGTTTACCAGCTTACTCCCCAAGTCAAGCGTGCGTAAAGGCCCGACCGTTCGCCTCGCCCGATCACACTTTTCGTAACGCTCTCATCACGCATTCACCAGCTTACTCCCCAAGTCAAGCGTATGTAAAGAAGTTTTACTTCAATAAATAAATCTGTACCCTAAAGAATAAACCACGTAAGCCCATAGCTAAGTCTATAGCTACTCATATGCGTGGTTTATCCTTTAAGGTACAGAAATTACTTCACCTAATGCAGAAAAGCTGCCATTTTCTCGCTAATGGAGCTTCTGCAATCGAGCTAACTTTGAACTACTGAAAAAGTAATACACACATGCTTATAAAACAAAAAAAATAGTAAGATCAGGTAAAAAGTACATTAATTAAGTACAATTCTTAAACTGCCTGTTTCGTAGCGCTTAATTGGATCTCGATGGGTTTGTTCTGTTTCACATACAAAGGTGTTGGTGAAATTTGCCCACTGGCTGATAACCGTCCGCCGACAGCCATTGTCAAGGAGATGAAAAAGCGTTTTAGTCTTCTCATCTTAACGCTTCTGTCAACATAATGAAAAATATATGTTATTCTTGAAAATAAAATCTAGAATCTAGACATTCCCCGCGCCGAAACGGAAATTATATAAAATTCCCTCGATACCCTCCAAAAATTATTACAAACACGTTTGCTTCAGTTATTTTTATTTATTTATTTATTTATTTATTTTTTTATTTACGCCTATTTAGGCTTTTACATACATATATATAACAATATTAACAAAATTATACTGGTAAACAGTGCAGGACACTACTGTTTAAAACACTTGCACAAAAATAAATACAAAGTAAAAATATATAGGTATTGAATTTAAACCACACAGTATGTAGGTACAAAATATAATGAATCTGAAATAGTTTTTTTTCTTTCAGCCGACAAAATACTGCCAATGAATTAGTCAATTTTAATAGCTTTATCAAAGTATTATTCCCTTATGTGATGAAAAAAACTTCAATAAGGTGCGCTTATATAATAAAATTGATGTACTAAAGATATCAACAACTTCAGAGTATTTGTTTCCAAGCTGTTGAATCCGTCGCATAGGAGTATAATATTGATTTGTTGACTTAGAATTGCTACAATAATATGGTAGGTACTGTCTTGTGACTGACCTGCCTGGAGTATGAAAAGAGATTTCATATAATAAATCAGGGGTATCAAACATTGAATTAACGATTTTATACAAACAGATTAAATCGGAAATGATTCTACGATCAGATAATTTTATTAAATTTAATGAAGAAAGTACGTTAAAGTACGTTACAAATTATATATACGAAAAAATTCAATGTTTTTTTTAAATGCTGTTTAACCCTTAATTTACCCGGTAGGTCCCATTGAAAACTTTCAGCGCTCATAAAACCGTTAGTTTTTGGAATTACAAATTGTGCGTTCCAGTACCTTCACGGACTCCAGATACTAATATCTACAGCCTGTATGTCGGACGAATATCTACAGCTCATATGTTGAACTAATATCTACGAACTTCAGAGTGTTGACTAATATCTACAGAGCGTAGGTTGAACTAATATCTACAGAGCGTAGGTTGGACTAATCAGCTAAATGTGTCCAATAGTCCGATATTAGGGATTTTTACATACAAACTTACATAAATTAAGTTTTTTAAACTGCATACGCAATATTACGTTATTCCAATATGCTATACATAATTGCAAATCCAACCTCTGCCAGTGCTGTAGATATTCGTCAACACTTTGGTTCTCATAGATATTAATCAACAGTTTGAGCTGTAGATATTCGTCAACACTTTGATTCTCATAGATATTAGTTCGATTTTTTCAGTTTTTGGAATTCCTGTAGATATTAGTAGACGCCTCCCCTTCACGCAGTGACGCGCCAAACGCGGGGGAGAGTTGGACGTCGATGCGCGCGGCTCCGATTGGTTAGTAATCATGCTAGTGGAGTCCCACGGACTCCACTGGCGTGATTAATTTTTGTTTTGTTCGAACCACGTTCTTTTTTTTGCTTTTCGTAGGAATTGATTATGTTTTTGTTATATTTCTTTAAAAATTACTTGGCAAATTTGTTTTGTTTTGAAATGTTGAGACTAGAAGTTACGTCTCGTAATTTTGTTACAAAAGTGCCATATTCTAGAGGTTCCTTAATAAAAGGGTGTGATTCTATAATTTTAAGTAAAAATCTATACCATTGTAAAACCAAATATATAATAAATTAATAAAACTAGCATTTCATTAAAAAATGTTTATTTCATGTTAAATTTACGATTTTATTTCCGGGAGTCCTGGGGACTCCTCCAGGTAAATTGTGAATGTACAAAGTCACCGGATAAATCAAGGGTTGATGATGAGATTTGCTGCGAGATTTTTGCTCTACCTTAAACGAGTCGTGTTTTATTAAACATTTTCACAAATTTCACTTCGATTTTATCGCTTTAAATATTAGCGCGCTCCTCTAACATTCGTAATTACTTATTTCTAGATCTTCTTCTTTTTGAGCGCGGATACGGCGCCTTAAGCTTCAAAATCGTATGTTTATTTTTCACCATAATCACTGTTAATGCTAACACATTTGTCACGACCAACGTCGTGACACGAGAGAGATGTGGACTATACATCTAAATTTTGCGAAAAAAAGACAATTGACTGCGTTTTCAACTCAATCACAGGAAATGGCAAATGGAGGAAATGGCTTTTGATGGGTTCATCCGCTGTTTCTGGACCGATCTTGGTGATGGCTGCACTTCGCTTCAATAACGGCACTACTTGGTCATAATTACCGACACTTTGGGGCAGTGGCGGCTAGTTCACGAGAGCTCCCGAGCACCGCACAATCCTAAAAAATTGAAGATCATAATACGAAACGCGGTTCGGTTATAAATTATTATAATATTTACTCAAGACTCACACAGTAGGGAGGTAGGTACCTATTACCTATAAGCAGTGGCGGCTCGTGACTTTTGGGTGTGCTAGGGTGCTATTACTAACAAAAATGGCATTATGGATGTTGTCGTAGGCGAAAAAAATTTTTTTTTTTTTTTTCAAAAATCGGTTTTTGTATGAAGATTTTTCATGAAATCCGTGCGGCGCACGGCCAAACTGAAACTTTCTGAAAATTTTCATACAAAAAACATATTTTCAAAAAAAAAAAAAAATTTTTTTTCGGCTACAACAACATCCATAATGCCATTTTTGTTAGTAATAGCACCCTAGCACACCCAAAAGTCACGAGCCGCCACTGCCTATAAGCTATATCTTTCAGGGCGACGAGAGCCGGCCCTTGCGCCTATCTTCATAGCAGTTCGTTTTCGACAGCGTTCAAGAATCTTACTACTTTGTGAGCAAATCCTGTGAACGGTCAAAACCGTGGGCACATATGGTTCTTTGTAAATTTTACCAAAGCCAGAACGCAGGTCCGAATTTTACCCCGACATCGAAAGGAGCGGTTCGTACATTGGCGTGTTAAACAAGACGCTTACATGTAATGTTTTTGTCCACATTTTGTCTTCAATTTAACAGCAGGCTACTATTTTTAACGAATGTTCCGTGTGTTCTTCTCTTCATGTCAAAGCATGTTTATAATGACAATGAGTGATTAGCTGATTAGTTGTCAGCAGGCGGGCATAACTCCGATGCAAAATGTCAACCGAATCTTTGTGTGATATCGATATGATATCATAATTCATAAGTTCAGTTTGGTATGTTTATGGTCCCTGGCTACTATTTCATTTTTTGTCGCATTTCTCTGGTTTATTTTCGTTTAAAATTTACATTTCCGAAGCAATAAGTACGAATATGAATTTTGGGAATTCGCGTTCGAATAACAATTGGGAAAACAGGACCCGTAATTGGAACAAAAGTACAGGTGAGAAACTTCCATTGGTTGTTATTTCAGTGTTCCTAAAGTATTTTTTGAAATATATTGTTTAAATTGTATTTTAACCCATGTTGTATATGTTTCCGTTTTAACAGAACGGAGAATAGAACTTCTTTATAAGTACCTAGGTATGTACCTTTCCTAAATTTATTGTCTAACTTAATGACTCTGGTGAACCCCCACATATTTTGACTACCGGCCGCCACTGCTTTGGGGTTAAATTAGTAATTTTGCGATAAATAGCGAGATTTCAATGGCGAGATGTGACCGATATCACTGCGATTTTCAACTCATACAAGTAGGCAATTTTAGATTTTGGTGCCAATATTGTACATGTGTTCCACGTAGGTATGAAAACATCTTCTTCTTTTCCTAATAAGTAGGGACTTTCAAGGAAACCTGGAAAACAAAGGAATAAATGAACAATAAAGGACTTGGGAACATGGATTTAGTTTTTAAACTGTTTCAGAACTAAACAACATTTCACCCAACGTATAAGAAGTTTTTTCATACCGTCACTGAAAAATTCTTTCAACTTTTCTCGAATCCAGGTCTTGACAGCTGCCTTTACTTCATCGTCCGAGGTGTAATCATTACCCTTGAGGTCTCTCTTACGTAGAGGAAAAAATAAAAATATCAAGGTGCAAGATTGGGGGAGGAAGGAGAATGTGGAATCAGTACAATCTTCAGGTTTCGCAGACCATCTGCAGTTTTCTGTTTGTTCTAGTCTGTGAGACAGCATAGTTTTCATTGTGCGCAGATTTTACGGTATACAAATGGTTCAATAATGAAGTCGACAGGTTCCTTGGATATTCCAATATGGCTTGTGATACACTTGCCGGCCATTTTTAATCAAATCGTCAACGATTTTGCGATATTTATTGTCCGTGGCAGTGATTGGATGTCCGCTGCGTCTTTCATAAACAATTGTGGATTTTCCAGGCTCGCAAATACGAAATTTTATTACCCACCGGTTTACAGTAGACCAATCAATAGTAGCGTGACCATAAACATCCTTAAAGGCCTTGCTTCCCGCATTTTTACCGATTTATTATATATTCTCCTTAAACACTGTTAGTCCAGTCAACGAATGGTCCAAAAGGAGGTGTAGAGTGCGTGAGCAGGAACCTAAGCGATTCCTTCAGAAACTTGTTTAGGGTGCTTAGGGTGTGAACATACTAAAAGTCCTGACGTCTAGGTGGTGAGCTAGGGGGGGGGAGGGGGGAGGTGGGAGGGAAGGTCGCGATTTTCGGGTTTCCGTTTATATCTCAAAAACGGTGCGTCGCAGAGGAAAACGTTTTAGATTAAGTAAAAACTCATAAAATTATCTACAACTTTTATTCTATACGTAATTTTGTAAATCCCAGCCGTTTTTGAGTTATACGCTCCACAAATGTCAATATTTTCGAAAAAAATCATTTTACCTCTCATTTTTCATCAAACATTCTTTCATATCGTCTAAAATATTCATCTAAGAAAGAAATTCATTTGAAAGATGTTGTAATTAATTTAATTACCTTTTAGAATATATATACATATGTAAATAAATATCCAACCAGTAAATATTTACAGCAATTTTAAGATAGATGTTTTAAGATAAAATGTTGTCATTTTCAGAAAAAGCTGTTTTTTCTTACCAAATTATTAAGACGGGTTTTTTCTTCGGGGAAAATTCCTTATTAATTTTTGCACGCAAGAAAGCAGCTAAGTTATTTTCGAACATATGATTAGTGGAATTCATTTTATAATCATTATTATTGTGTTGGGTGATTAGGTTAGTCGTCGGAGATGCTACAATAACGTGCTACAATGCTGTTCGAGTTGGTGAAAAGGCGATGAATGCGATAGTGGGTTTGATATTCTCAGACATCAAGTTGTCCCGCAAAGTTCGGGCATTCCCAATGTCTCCTGTCAGCTCATCGATAAAAAATCACGATGAAAAGGTTGCAGTTGACCCAACATTGCTGTTTCAGCGGATATGTATAAGCAAACGATCAGATGAGGATTTGATGAAATTCTTTGAGTATGAGTTGGCCCTATTTCCCTTGGCACTGATGAATGAAAGTGAGATGCGAAAGACAACTAAATCTGTTCTGTATAGCTTATTGGAGCCTACCAAAAAAACTGAACATAGTTGAACATAGTTGTGGACGGAGGATTTCTGCTACACGGAGTAATTTGGCAAAAAGATGCCTCCGTTGCCGCAATTTGTGATCGTTATATCACCCATGTCAACCACCACTATCCTGGAATGACTCGCACTGTGGTATTTGAGGGGTACGCAAACCCAGCCAATAGTACGAAATCACAAGAACAGATGCGACGATACAGACTGAGAAGGTCAGCTGACATCAATTTTACATGGAACAAATCAGTACCCGTTAAACAGGAAGATTTTTTATCCAATCCTACCAACAAAAGTAACTTCATCTCCTTACTACAGACAAAGTTTCGGGAGAATGGGATACAGACTCTTGCTGACGTCCTTATCGTGAAGACTGCTGTGGAACTATCCTTTCACTACTCTGTGGCTGTCGTTGGTGAGGATGTGGACTTCACTGTCCTTTTGATTGCTTCCACTCCTCCCACCCAAGATATTCTGCTGCTGAAACCCGGATGAGGGAAAACCAAAACAATGGGACTGTCCACCCAAGAGATGCAGCTTCGTGGATTTGAACACATCCTATTTTTACATTCATTTACCGGCTGCGATACAACGTCTACAACTTTCAGAAGAAGCAAGGTGGGCTTTTCAAAATTGTACTTGGAGTCAGAAATGATCAAGCAAGCGAACAATGATCTTTTACAACCCCTCCTCTACTCACGACGAGGTTGAAGAGGCTAGAAATAAATGCTTCCTGAAATGCTTCCCAAAAAGACAGACCTCCCTTAACCAGTACCGCTTTCAGTCGTTCACAAGGTCCGTGTCAAATATGAAGCCTGACATCAGCTCCCTCCCTCCAACAGAGAGTGCAGCTAAATAGCATTCCCGGCGGACATATCACCAAGTTCAGCAGTGACTCGGGATTGGGCTGCCCCCTGAAGAATGGGGGTGGAAATACGAAGGAGACACCCTGGTGCCAATTACAATAGAAGATCCACCAGTACCGGAGGTCCTTCTGAAAATAATATTTTGCCGCTGCACCAAGGATTGTGCAATTGGCAAATGTGGATGCCAAAAAGCAATGCTAACCTGTTCTGCAGCGTGCCTTCACTGCGACGGGAGATGCCTCAATAGCGTGCCTGTTGCCGAGGACGACGATGAAGACGACGTAGAGCCCATTCAGCAAGAATCATCCACCACTGATAATGACGATGCCATGGACGAACAACGCTTGCCAGGACCCTCACGTCCAAAGAGGATTAACATTATAAATTTTAAAATCAATAATATTTAAAAAAATTCAAGTTATATGATTTTTGTCTACTTTTTTTAATAACTGGCTTTAAAGTGTGGTCACACATATTATTAGGCGAACAAACAAAAGTCGTGTGTCAGAAATAAGATGAAAACATATTACTTGAAAACAGCTTTTTTAAAAATGACGACATTTTACGAAAAAACTTAAAATTGCTGTAAATATTTACTGAATGGAAATTTATTTGCATATGTATATAAATTATAAAAGAAAATCAAATTATTTACAACTTCTTTCGAATAAATTTCTTTCTTTGATGAATATTTTAGACGATATGAAGAAATGTTTGATTAAAAAATGTGAGGTAAAATGATTTTTTTCGAAAATATCGACATTTGTGGAGCGTGTAACTCAAAAACGGCTGGGATTTCCAAAATTACGTATAGAATAAAAGTTGTAGATAATTTTATGGGCTTTTACTTATTTAAAAAAAGTTTTCCTCTGCGACGCACTGTTTTCGAGATATAAACGGAAACCCGAAAATCGGGACCTTCCCCCCCCCCCCCCCCCCCCCCTCCCCACCAGAGCTCACCACCTGGACGTCAGGACTTTTAGTAAGTTCACACCCTAAACACCCTAAACACCCTAAACAAGTCCTGAAGGAATCGCTTAGGTTCCTGCTCACGCACTCTACACCTCTTTCCTTGACTGGACTATGTAAGTTTTAAAGATCTTAAAAATATATATATTATTCTTGAAGATAATATCTATACATTCCCCACGCCAAAACGACAATTATATGAAATTCCCTAGATAGAAATTTTTTTTCAGTTATTTTAAGTTATATGTATGAAAAAATTCACAGTGTTTCTTTAAATGCTATTTTAGACAATCCCCAGGAGATTTTGCTCTATTTTAAATGAGTCGTGTTTTATTAAACATTTTCAAAATTATCGCTTAAATGTTATTGTTTTTAATATTTGCGCGCTCTCTCTAACATTCGAATTTACATATATCTTTATCTTCTTCTTTTTGAGCGGGTACACCATGCCTTAAACGGCGGTGAATTTCAGTAGGACAAAATTGACAATGGCACACTCTTTAACTCGTCTTTACATAGCACTAGAACACGTCACCATACTACCGCTTCTCAAAATACACTGGATGAATTCAACAATCTCAAACCTGCGCATGCCTGTAGAGAGGGAATGTAACTTCCACATTCCACCTGGCGCGCTTCTGAAGGTCATTTTGTTCGCGCTGGACAAGCATGTATGCATTACTTTCGCCTACCCTCGTTAAGAGGAATATAAACGCTAGAAATATGTCGAATCTCGTGCCTGCAAAATTTTAAAATGAGCGTCTTTTTGCACGAGGCTAGTAAGCGAAAAGGTGGTTTTTATTTATTTTGTGCATAATTTTATAAGAAGGAAAAAAAAATAGAACATAGATAAAGTCAAAAATAGTCTTAGCCGTAAAGGGGTATTTTTTAAAAATTGTTACTTAAATTACTTCATAGTTAAGTCATGAGAAAACATTTTTTTTAGTGGTTTACGCTTATATTTTTTGTTACGTAAATAATTAATTGTAATTCCAATACATAGATAAAGTAGTTAAAGCTTCAATTTATCCGTAGCATATTTTTTTATGTTCATACTGTAAGCCGATTCGTCGTAAAGATTAATCAAAATAGTATCTAAATAGGATTTCACGTATATATTCATCTTAATTGGCGAATTTCATGTATGCAATCCTCACTACTTAGGAGTTAAGAGCGATAGATTGCGGAACAATACATATTTAACAGGCGTTCGATAAACATATCAGAGATGGAATTTTTACTCTCCACAAAGATGTAGTGAAGATTTGGTTTGGGTGAAGAAATGAAATAAAAGACAAAGATAATCTGGTGTAGGACTTACATTTAAAAATAAATATGCATTTACTCAATGAAAATAATAGTCTGTTTTAAAATTAAAGTGATGCCACAAACTGATTTAGCATATTATATTTAAAATATCCATTTATAAAAACGAGTGAAAATTGACAAAACTTATTTAATTTATACTGGTATAACTTTTTTATACCTTTTTGAAGGTTGTAGCCATCAATGTAATGTATATAAACGATACACACGATTTGATAGTTCGTGCAGTTTGCGGTAATAGGCACGCTCCCATGCCATATCTCCCATTGTTTCTATTACTATGCACTATCTGGTTGGTTTCCATTAGTGTTCATCTGGTAAATGATGACTGTGTAGGTGGCGATGCTTCCAACTAAGGCGACGATGAGGCTTGCGTCGATGGCGAACAGTCCCCAGGCCGTCAGCCCCATGGAACGGGAGTTGATCTGGTGCTCCAGGGCAAACAGCCGCTTTCGTCCCGACTCATCTGAAATTATAACAACGGTCTTCCTTACTCCGCTTACTGATTCTGTTGTAACTCCGGGTTTATCTCACAAACTTCTTTAAATAAAATCTCCGGGGTCAACAAAAAGTCATCCTAGCTAATTGTTATCTATTCCAAAAAGGCTTTTTTTTTATTTTAGCTCACCTGTACTCCATATGCAGAATTAATTATACTAACATTATCTGACAGCTTAGCATAAATGTACATCAATATAAAAATACCATCTTGTATAATATATGTAGGTACACATATATAATACATTTAACAATACCATGGCTCTACTGAGAACATTATGAAAATCCATACTAAAACGTCTTTCGGCCAACGAAACTATTTAAGTATATCAAGCTCCACTTATGTTTAATATTCTGTCAGATTACAATACATAGTCTTCCCAGTCCTGGATTTGTCAATAGGCCTTATAGGCCGCGGCCTAGGGGCGGCAGAGTTCAGGGGGCGGCGCTCGCTCGCTTTGGTGAGCCGTTAAGTTTGTGTGCGATTATAAACAAGTCACTGTGGATAGACAGAGTTTTCTATCTAGTAAACGTTAAATCT
Organism: Limnephilus marmoratus; assembly: GCA_917880885.1. Taxonomy (NCBI): domain Eukaryota; kingdom Metazoa; phylum Arthropoda; class Insecta; order Trichoptera; family Limnephilidae; genus Limnephilus; species Limnephilus marmoratus. The sequence continues at coordinate 28,276,348 of OU862930.1, read as the reverse complement.
CATTTGGTAAATGTCGCTAATACCAGTACTCATTCCTATCCCATGTTAGATAGTTACTTATTTTATTTTGCTTCTACATTATGGTATGATCTAATGCCTAGATCACACGTACCGAGTACATGGGCGAGACAGCAAAATAATACTAGGCCGAGAGAGTTGGGTAGACGAGTAGGTGTTAACACGGATTTTTTAAGTTGGCACCGAGTAATTAGTCAGTTCAGTTTCGGCATTAGTTTATGAAATAAGAAGAGGAAAGACACTCAAGAGAGTAAACCTCACGCGAAAGTCTGCAAGAGCAGATATCTGTAAAATTCTAAGAGATTCCTATGATGAAGTAATTACAGTTCTTAAAAAAAAAAGCTATTCCAAAACAAAATAATATGCACTAAAAGTAAAAAAATAATTGCGTATTCTTTTACAACTTAATAATCAACATACTTTTTCTACTCATCAATATGTAGGTACGATTGTTATTTTTGGAGTCAGTATCAGCAGCTGCAGACTTAATAAAAGCTAAAAAAACTATGAAGATATTATAGACGATTTTTCCAGTGAAAAATCCGGTAAAATATAGTAATTCTTGATTCATGTTGCACTTTTACTTTATGACTAATTCATTCCTTTATTTCATTTTTTAATACCTACTACCTACTTAACCTATATTTATTTTGAAAATTGTGTGTTACCTAATGGCAGCTTACAAGAGAGTGATTATGATAGGTGGCAACTTCTAATAAGGAGGAAGGGGCGGCGCAATTGAAGTGGCCTATACATATAAAAAGTATAAATACGGCCCTGAGTCTTCCAATTACTTAGCTTAATTTAAAAGAATGTTAAGATGTTGGTTGACAGAGGATCAGCATTCTCTTTTTCATCATTGTTCTTTTTTAAGTAATAAGATTTTATGTATGTTCCATTTGCCAAAATTAGAGCGTTACCCTAGTTGTTTGCTTCTTGGTGGTTATTGTGATTAATGAAATATTTGTAAGGAAGCAAAAATTAGTAGAAGACAATATTGTTAATTCTTAAATTTTTTAAATATGTGATTAAAAATATGATGGTTTGGCAGAAGTTGGCAATGGCAGAATTGGTAAACGCGCACGTCCCGGTTAGACGAGAGGTTCTGGGTTCGAGTCCCAGTTGCAACCATTATCTTTTTCTATTTTTCTGTGTCTTGTTCTCTTTCATATTTTCATTTAGATTATTATTGTTATCGTCTTCTTCAATCAAATATTTATGGTTTATTTAAAACAATATTTATTGTTGTAATACATTTTCAAATTACCTCATGTAATATTTTTGTGTTTTTGTATGTAGTGCACAAAAAATATTATCTTCAAGTCCTGCTGAGGTTAATTTTTTAAATTAAAAATTTAGTGAATTTAAAAAGGTTTTTGTTTTCAAGCGATTTGCGGCAATCCGGACATCGAACCAATATTGAAAAATTATGTGGCATTCTGGAACTTGCCGCACAGAACTGTTAAACAGTTTAAAAACAGTAAGTAGAAAACTTACCAATGAAATTGTACATTTGAAACTTGTTGATGGTGACAATAATACGACGGTTGACACTCTTTAGACGTTCTCCCATCACCAAGTAGGAGCAGAGGATCACGATGCTGTGCAAGGACCAGTTTACGAAACCCCCTTTCTCCAAGAAACCCTGCAAACAGACATAATATCATCCAGAGGGGCGATTTCGGCTCTCTGTCTTTAAGATAAAGAATGGTTTTTAACCTCCAAGGAACCACCGTCTCCTGTGGGCAACATGAAAAAAGTGATGTGATTCCTGGATTATTATTGTATTCAAACTAGTTGCTAGAGACCCGCCAGCTCCTACGAGAAACAAACGATTCTGGAAAGCTGAGAAATAATAAAAAAAATATTTGTACAATCCTCAAAAAAATATATTAAATTCGAAACCCTTTTTTCCCTGGGTCTAAGGAGGTAAACCTTAAAATCATCGAATTTTGACAGCAAAAAATAAAAACAATAAACTAGGTCCGTCTGCATGTTTAGGAATAAATACATCCCAAAACACGTAATCGCATTATACTTTCATAAGACTAAAAACATCCCGAGCGACCTAACATTTTAAAAGCTATATATCTCTCTTTCTCTCATGCAAACATGTGTATTTTTCTTTTAACCAGAAAGAGAACAAAATAATGCTTCTTATTGTCTTTGAAACATGAAAGCTATCTTACATAGATATTTTACAATCTCGATCCAAAGTGACGGTTTCAGAATTTACGCGCGACACCGAGGCTTCCGGATTGTGAGGTACGAATATATTGAATCAAGCAGACGGGTTAAGGACAATTAATTATCCTTAAGTAGCGAATTAACGAAATTTGACAGCGAAAAAGAAAAAAACCTATAAGAATTAACTTAGATTAAGTGGAACCTTTTTCCCACTCGTTATTTGCTGCACATACATATATATGGCAGCCGTCTTGTGTCGCTCTCTAATGAAATAATGCGTGAGCGATGTGAGGCGGGTAGCGGGAGTCGTCGGAAACGCTAGTGAGCAAAATAAGTTAAATATGAAATTTAAAAACAAGAGCACGTAGTTTCATGCTTGAATATTCGCGCGAAGCCGTTGAAATGACCCTTTTATTTAGTTCATTAAAATTAACGTACACACGTACGGGGGTCTCTCGACTAGTACTGAACGTTGACGATAATTCTATCCAACGCCAACGTCGTTATCGAAAATAGCTGTTGAAAATAACGTCGACGTTGACGCAACTATAATAGGAGATCGACACGATACTAACAAAAAACAAACAAAAATATATCAAAATCGTATTAAAGAATCCCTTTTAACGGGTGGCTCCCCGAATCATTGATGTATTATTAATTATTATTATCTCTATGCCCCACGCCCCACACACGTAATAATAATCCTATAATAACGTTGTAAGTTGAAACAGTTGGAAGACGTTGGTTTCGGTCTTGAAAATATAACCCTGTTGAAATATTAAAAGACGTTGAAGATATATTTTGCTTGTCACTGATAAATTCGCTTGTTCCCTGGCGCTGCGTATCGGCCATATTGGATGGGAAAGTAAAAAAAAACGTGCAGTAGGTACGTACATTACCAAAAGACCTCGTGTAATTGGGTATAATATCGTTCACGAAGTGTGATCTCTTGATCATTTTGATTTCATCATTCCAACACCGTTGAAAACAATAGGTTCAAAACGTAGCTGTTAGGTGACTGACATTGACAATTATCAATAGGTTTTTTTTTGCTTGTCGTTGATAAATTTGATTGTCCCCTGACGCTGCGTATCGGCCGTATTGGATGGGAAAATAAAAAAAAGTGCAGTAGTTACGTACATTAACAAAAGACAATGTAAAATATCGAGTAATGTTGTTCACGATGTATAAACTCTTAACCCTTTTTATTTATTAGGCAGTTGAATCGTTGACTGCATTGAATAATATTCGCATGCAGATATTATATATTTCAACTGTTGGCGCTAATTATTTTCAACTGCGTTGGACGTTGAAACAATATAACTATTGTTTCCAACGGCTAGTTATATTTTAATACAGTACTACTCTCGACATATTCTGTTATGGTATTAATGGGTCTTAATCGGTGTTTATTGTCATGACAATATTATTGGTGTTTATTGTCAAAACATGGTCAGTTGTCGAAAAAAATTCAGAATTTTATGCAATTCTTTGTTTGGGCAGATTGTTTCACAATAAACCCTAATTTATATTTAACGAATCTTGATGTATTTTTTTTTCAATTGTTGAAAACATTTATATTGAACATTTTGGAATGTTACCCCGATGGTGTCGCGAAACTGCGACTCCACTGTATCTTTGGCGATTAAGTGGTGCAGAGCAAAGCCCTATGCAACCCTCGAAGGACCAGTCCCGAAACTACGTGATCGCTAAGTTATATGGGACAATTAAATATGCATACACTCGCAACCCTGATGGATGGTGTCTGTCGCTGGTTCAGATCTGGGGTTTTGGAAAATGAGTTAAGCCCAGATTGAATAAAGGAAAATAGGACTCATAGTTGCAAATGAGGCCTCACCGATCTCCAGGTTGTGGTGTACACTTCACAATGTTATATTTAAATTTCGAATATCTTAATATTCTTATAGAAAGAGGTAATGATACATAAGCCCTGTCTGAGATGTTAATTTACACTGAGCTGCAAAGCACACTGTCACCTCTCCAAAGTATTGTACTTCTTCTTGCAACAATTGCCTTTTTTCATTGTGACATTTAGGATGGGAAGATAGGTAGGTGGGATAATTTCAGGATTTTGACATTTAGTAACCACGAAGTCTGCGAATGCAATACCCACCAATCCTGTAGTGTTAGACATTTATAGTTGTGGAACTCTGTCGTCTCGAGCAACACACGCGCGGAGTCACGGGGGGGGGGAGGGGACGGCACTAGCCGTTAAATAAAAAATTGAATTGCGACTTTTCATTAAATTGCGGCTTGGCATTAAATTGCGGCTTTGCATTAAATTGCTGCTGGGCATTAAATTGCGACTTGGCATTAAATTGCGACTTGGCATTAAATTGCGACCTGGCATTCAATTTCGACTTTACATTGAATTGCGACGGGGCATTCAATTGCGACTGAGCTTTTGTTTACAGTAAGGTTGCAGTACGAGACTTAAAAAAATGAAAATATATATTATTATTTTTTGTATAGCATTAAATTGTGGACATACCTCTACCTACATGGCATTAAATTGCGAAGTTTTTAAGAGTTTCGAAAAAAAAGCATTATATTGCGGACATCGATGAATACTTAAGTGTACAACTTGCATTAAATTGCCGAGATTTACCGGTATAGGATTAAATTGCGGACATACCCCTACATGAGAGGTTGAAATGTGACGAGGAGGTTGGTTCAGTCTCTGTCCGTTAGAAAGATGGAAAAGAAGTCTGAGCATTTACCTCGAGGCGGCAGGCACAGTCACCGAGGCAAAGAAAAAAGCTAGTCTTTTACATTTCGGTAGTCCCGAGTTACAAAAAATCTTCTACAACATCCCGGGAGCTAATGCAACTAAAGGCGAACCTTTTAACATCGCGATCGAAAAATTAGACAACTACTTTGCACCTAAACAGAGCAAAGTGTATGAGTGACATCTGTTTCGTCTCCCAAAACAGGAACAGGATGAGAAGCTCGAAAAATTTCTTGTCAGACTTCGACTACAGGCCAAGAATTGTCAGTTTGATGAAAAAGAAGACGAGCATATCATAGACCAAATAAGTGAAAAGGGTAAGATAGAAGAACTCCGAAAAAAGATATTGAAAACAGGGGACAAGATCACTTTGGATGAAATAGTTGCAGAAGTGAATACACTGGAAGCCACATATCGTCAATTAGGAAACTTTGGTATGAAACCTATGGAAAGTCAGTCAATCAACAGAGTAGGTACAGATACATGGAAGGGGAAATAAAAAAAAAACAGTTTGGAATGTAGTAGATGTGGAAGTTCCAGACAATTGGCCCGTGACAACAACTGCCCGGCAAAAAGAAAGGCGTGCCTTAAATGTGGCATCTTAGGATATTTCAGAAATCCATTTCGGACAAGACAAACTCAGAAGAGAGAACTGGAAGAATAACTGAAAAGGGACATTATAGAAAGGTCCTTCTAACTGGATCTCGCCTATAGTCCCTGTGCTAAAAGACGGAGGGGACATCCAATTATGTGCCGATATGAGTCGAGCAAATGCGGTCATACAACGTGAAAACCATCAACTGCCAACGATGGAAGAACTGTTGCCAAAAGTTCGAGAAGCCAAAATATTTAGTAAGTTGGACATACGAGATGCGTTCCATCATATGGAACTCATTGAAAAGGATTGTATCAATACAAAAGGATGAAGTTTAGTATTTCGTGTGCACCGGAGATTTTCTAGAAAACACTAGAACGAATCATTTTAGGTTGCAAAGGTGTCATCAACTTTATAGATTACATCGTGACGTTTGGTAAAGACGTAGAAGAACACGATTTAAGGCTTAATAAAGTTATGACAGTGTTAGAGGAAAATAGCATGAGGTTGAGGGATGACAAATGCATTTTTGGAATGAAGAAAGTCCACTTCCTAGGGCATGAACTGTCAGAACAGGGAGATAAATCACTAGGCAAGTATATCTTGGCTATAAAGGGATTCAGAGCCCCAACGAATATCGCTGAACTGCAGAGCTTTATGAGCTTAGTGGATTATATGGGAAAATGGATACCCCATTTAGCAATGGTAACAGAACCCCTCATGCAATTGCTACGGAAAAGAACGGGAAGAAACACGGACATTCAAGATGAGTGGGGCTATGCCCAAAAGAACGCATTTAATGATCTCAAAGCGGCACTCATAAAGGTACCAAATTTAGGTTACTACAATCCACATGATAAGACTGTGGTGATTGCAGTTGCAAGCCCAGTGGGTCTGGGTGCAGTGCTGGTGCAAATCAATAAGAACGGGCCGAGAATAATTGCATTTGGTAATAAAACCCTCGGCAGCTGTGAGCGTCGTTACTGCCAAACAGAAAAAGAGGCCCTAGCCCTGGTTTGGGCAGTCGAACATTTCAACATGTTCCTGTACGGCAAGGTTTTCGATCGGGTGACGGACCATAAGCCCTTGGAGGTGATATTTGGTCCGAAAGCAAAACCATGCACTCGCATCTAAAGGTGGGTGTTAAGGCTGTAATCCTACAATTTCAAAAAACCAACATAGCCGATCCACTATCCAGACTCTGTGAAGTGGCAACAAACCCGACGGCTTTATTTGAAGACCACGTTCAAGCGGTTACCGAATCTGCATGGCCGGTAGCATCGCATTGCAAGAGATCACTGAGGGTTCCCTTCGAGATGCAGAGATATAGAAGGTTAGAGAGGGCTTTTACGATGGAAACTGGGATGAAACGGTTAAAACCTATAAATTTTCCAGAATGAATTATGCTTTCTTGCCGATATTTTCCTCAGGGGGGCGAAAATTGTAATCCCAACCAAATAACGCAGAAGAATTCTGGAAGCTGCGCAGAGAGGCCTCCCGGGGATATTCGCGATGAAGGCCAGATTGAGGACAAAGTTATGGTGGCCTAAGTGCGACAAAGATGCTGAAAACATATGCAAAGTCTGTAAAGGATGCATCCTGGTCTCTGCACCAAGTGCCCCAAACCCATTAAAAAGAAGAGACTTACCTTCCGAACCATGGGTTGACATAGCAATTGACCTCATGGGCTATAGGAGAGGAGGCTAGTGGAGATTATATCCTGGTAGTCGTGGATTATTACACCAGATATTAAGAGGTGAAAACATGCAGAACCATAACAAGAAATAATTGGAATACTTAAATACAGTTTTAGCAGGCTTGGCAATCCGGTCTCGCTTACAGCAGACGACGGGAGACTATTTTCCAGGGAAGACTTTAAGAGTTTCTGTGCAGAGAGGAACATACGACTCTATAATATCATTCCCCACTGGCCGCAACAAAACGGAGAGGTGGAGCGCCAGAATAAAGACATCCTAGAACGCCTCAAGATTTCTCAAGCAGAGAAAAAGAAATGGAAGGAGGCTCTTCGTGAGTACATGGTGATGTACAACAGTACACTTCACACAGTTATAGGAAAAACACCTGCAGAACTGTTCTTTAGACGACAATTTCGAGACGAGCTGCCTATAATTTAGGACATGACGCATCTCTCAGAGGACCTTGAAGTGAGGGAAATAGATAAATAACTAAAGGAAAAAGGGAAGGAATATGCGGACATGAAGAGAAGAGCTACTGATTGTGAATTGGAAGTTGGAGATAAAGTATTCATCAAGAACATGACCAAAAAAAAACAAGCTGAGCTTAAACTACGAACCCGAAGCACATACCGTCGAAGCAAACAAAGGAGGAGACGTAAGTCTTCGGAATGATGAAACTGGTCAGCGAATCAGACGAAACGTCGTACACCTAAAACGAGTGGAAGGACAATGGAAGGTGCTAGATGATGAGAATAATGCTAGTGATGCTCAAACAAACGATAATGGCGATGTAAATCAATCACAACTCGAGTGAATAAATGGTTGGACAACAATGAGGAAATAATTGACGATTAGTGATTAAACACGATTTAAGGACTTGCTGATTGTACTTGATATAGGTAAATATGGATATGGGAAAATTAAATATTTATATTTATAAAAAAAAACAATAATAAGGGAGGGATGTAGTGTATAGACATATATAGTTGTGGAACTCTGTCGTATCGAGCAACGATGGCGTAGAGTCGCGGGACGAGGGACGGCACTGGCCGACCGACCGTGGCTAGGGGAAGGCGCATGGACGCTTGCTGCGAGCCGATATCAGTGTAGTTTAGTGTTATTTATTCTTTCGTAATATTAACTTGAGTCATAGTGCACATTACAAATCCCAAATAATGATGGGCGAACACTCGATTTTGTGATAAGTTTTAAGATTTTCACGGCCAAAAGCATTTTCGTTATTTGTTTTTGGGGTGTTGTGCCGTGTTGCGCTACCTAGATGTGTCACACATCTACCGGATCTGCCGGATCAGCCCTGATGATGGACACTGCAACGATGTCCGAAACGTTGGCTAAAGAAGGAGGTAGCGCAACACGGCACAACACCCCAAAAACAAATAACGAAAAAACTCGATTTTGTCTTTATAAGTTAGAACGAATTTCAAAATATGAAGTCTTGACGAATATTAATTTGGGATTAGATTTACGATTACAAAGATTTGTGATTAAACAACCTGGCCTAAAATTCGCGTAGACAAAAAATACAACACCACCCCACAACACCTCAAAAACAAATAACGAAAATACTTTTGGCCGTAAAAATCTAAAAACGCATCTGACGTATAGGCCATATTATTCTGTAAAAACTCGTTCTCTGTATTCCTTTGCGGGGGTATTTGTCTTTATTATTAGTACTGGACCATATCTCGGTATCTACTAAGTTGTTTGATTCTTTGAAATCAAAGTGACTGTTTATTGTTATTACGCATGTTTCATAACGTTGATGGGTTTCATTCGTGTTTGTGTTCCGATCGGCCTATAAGATTGAAGTAATCCAGATTTTGGAATTCCGCACATTAAGGGTACCTACCTAAACGGTAGACAGGAGTGAAGTACCGCATTATCGCCAGTCAGTCTGTTAACAACCATCGTAACGTGATATTTGGCTCTACGTTGAAATTTTATTTATCAATCGGAAGTGTGTAATATGAAGCATAACTTATGTCGCCATCGTTCATCGTATGCTTTATGTGAACTGCTTATGTTAATCGTGTCATGACTCAAACTTTATCGTGGTTTTAATAGCCGACCAGAACAAACTGTATACGCGCTTATGGATACATCTGTGACTGTCACCGAATGGAGAACAAGCCAGAAGACACAATAGCAGTGAGTACCACTTAATGTGTATTACCGTATCTTGTTTGGTGGTCGGGCATAGCTCGTATCGAGATCCATAAGCGTTGTAAATAGCAAAGAGTGGCCGCAAGGTTATTCTGACCCCCGTTCATTGTCACCAAACAACTCATTGTCCTTATAACTCGCTAGCTAGATTTTGTCTGGTGAGCTCTCGCAAAAGGAATGACTTGCCCCTCTCTGATCGGCTATGTTCGGCACACATCGTAACCGACACCATGTGACTCGGGCATAGCATAAAAACCAGAATAATGAAAGAACTGATTATAACTGATATTCCGATATATTACACATTCCAAGAGGAAGGGGAGAAATGCACAATGTTAAAACTAATGACGGTTTGTTTCACAAAATTTGAACAATCCACCAAATTTCAAGGAGAATGTTCAAGTTCTGCGAAAGTTCTGTTATTATCCAAGTTATATGAAACAACCGGCCCATGAGGAAATAATAACAAAGGTCTAACGAAAATTTCGCTTACGTATTGCACCAACTCCAATGCGCACAATATGATGTTATTCCAGATGGTCAAGAGTACTGTCAAACAGCAAATGGTTGTGAAAACCAACTGAAATATAAAGCGTTACGATAAATTATGGAACAATCGATTGATGAACACAAATCAAACAATAATATTAAAATAAAATTATATTGATTGATTCTTGACTAGGTAAATGTGTTGCGCTTCCTTGTTCTTTAGCCAACGTTTTGGTCAGAATTACAGGGTCCGTCATTATCTACATATTAATAAAATGCATTGTCATTGATAACGAGTCCATCTTCCAAGTTTCAGCTCGATCGGATATCGGAAAGTGGGTTAATTTCCACATCCAAAATTTGTGAAATGTTGCATTCACGAAAAAAAAATCGAAATTCCAATAGATGTATTAAAAAAGTATTATGTAGTATGTTTTAGCTCACCTGTACTCCATATGTAGAATTAATTATACCAACATTATCTGCCAGCTTATCATAAACGGACATCAATCTAACAATACCACCTTCAAATCTTTCTTGTGAAATACACTTCACATTTGATTTTTCATTCAATTTGTGTCTGAGAATCTGATGGTTTTGAGAATAGTCCATGTCAATAATGATATTACCTATTCCAGGAAGAAGAATTGGCTGAACCAAATCGATCAATTGAGAAGTCAGTGTTTTCAAGCGACTTGCCACAATCCAGACGTCGAACAAATATTGAAAAATAATTAGATCTGTACTTAAAAACATAAAATGCATGAGGTGGAGACTGAAGTTTTTTTTTCTCTTCCAAACAATACAGTCCCAAAGAATAATGATTCCGTAACAAATAATAAACAAGAAAAATACAATGCTCAGTTTGAACTTGGTATTTATATACCAAGCAGAACGAATCTTAAGTTTTTCATCAACATAATGAGTATTTCGCACTAGTTTAAAATATATGCGATCATTTTGAATAGCTGAAGAATAAATGGACGCAGCGATAATCAATAAGGTATTCACCATGACTATGTTAAAGCTTATGGACATGGCATTATGAAAATCTTCTCCCTCCTGAAAATTATTAATAAAGCTAATGCAGTACATCGAAATGAGTAAACCCAAAAATACAAATTGGAATATTTTAGCTCTGACAGACAATGGTTTAATATTGGTTCCATCCAGAGATATCTTTTGCAGACCGACTGCAATAAAAAATGGTTGCAATCTTTTGAAGACATGCACCACATTGAGCGAAGATTCCGGCTTCGAAACTCTTTTGGGACTCATTTTCCTTTACACAAACGAACTTCCAACATGAGTAAAACTTTAGAAGTAACCAATTACGTTGTATATTTGACATTTTAAAATAATGACTGATTAGAATAATAAGGTTTCCAGTCAAATGTTACGAGGTAATTAACTCTAGAGTATCTTTTTTTAGAATCCATTATCGCATTGCATTCCTGTATCAGGCAGAACCTTGCTCTAAGGCAGCGTTTCCTAACCTTTTTCAGCCAAGGACCCCTAGGAAATCAAGCACAATTTTCAAGGATCCCTTAATAAAAAAAAACAACAATAAATTTCAGACCATTTATATTAATACAATTTTTTTTACATAAAATACGTTAATATAATTTAACGTACAACCATCATACTAATTATTTTATTTATCATTATTAATTTAACGTACAACAGCAATAACAACCATCAAAAGCCAAAAATCTATATTACAACAACAAAAAATTCCAAATGCAACAATGACCCTAAAAAATATGGAAAGTCCTCAAGAAAGCTACCAATTCAAATAAAGCCACCGATACCTTAAACTCTCTCAATATCAAAGATATCACTGTAGACTTTACATCGTACCCCAACACTATCGTCAATTACATAAACCATTACTTTGCAAATATAGGTGCGAAACTAGCAAAAAAAATCCAAAATAACGACACGCTTGGTCCTAGTCACCACGCAACAAATGATGATTTCCCAACCCGCTTTGTTCTTAAAACGATTACAGAGAAAGAAATTTCTATAGTAATAAACTCGCTCAAAAACTCTTCATCCACCGGCATTGATGAAATACCTAACAACGTTCTCAAAAAAATTGCCCCTGGTATAATTCAACCATTAACGCAACTGCTTAATATAAGCATCCGCAAAGGTCCATTTCCAACCATTCTAAAACAAGGTCTTATTATCCCTATTTTCAAAACAGGTTCTAAACTTGATATTAGTAATTATCGTCCTATTACGTTGCTTAATTCCCTGTCCAAAGTATTTGAAAACATCGTCAATAATAGTATCATGGAATACCTGGAAACAGGGCCGGATCTACGAAATCTAGCGCCCTGTGCAGTAGGTACCGATGGCGCCCCCCCCCCCCCTACATTTTTATTTTGATTAAAAATTAGTTTACCCCAATTTTTTTTTTTATTATTTAATTTTTTTTTTTACACTAATTTATCAAATAAAATCAAGACATATAAAGGGTGTAACCCTATCTAAAGTTTTCGAATAAATAAGCCACGATATATGTAATTCTTCTCCATTAGGCAGTTTCTTGTAATAATACTCAGTATTAAATTTACGCTTGTTCGTAATAGGAAAATCAAAACCTTTCAATTGTACAGGACCTTCCTGAACTAATAAACTAATGGAATTTTGAGTTTTGAAACGAGTTTTTTTATGTCATTATGCTCTTTAATTCTAAGTTTTAGATTCTGCGAGCCTGAAAGTTTTTTTTTAATTATTGTTCTATTCATTGTAATCCACAATCCACAACCTCTAACAACCAATAGAAATTTAGTTATTAATTAAAAAATCTAATATAACCTCAAATTTGTACCTTGCATTTCCATTTCCCCTGTGTTCTGTGTTGAGCGAACAAACACGAACGTATCTATGGTATCAACGGCTTACGAAAGATGCTTACACTGATTATTACTGACTGTAAAATAACAAATCTAATAGAAATTAATTATAGCTACATTTAACGAACTTCAACTGTCAAATCAATGATGAAACTGTTAACAAGTTTGCAACCTTGCAAACCGTGCGATGTTTATGCTAATGAAATTTTGAATTTACTGAAGATTTCATAAGAAAATGGTCTTTAAGTCCCTTCTCCTAGAGATTTAAATCGTACAAAAGCATTTTGAAAGGCGCCGTCTGTTTGTTTGTTCTCTTGAATAAAAGTACGGCGCTGTGATTGGTTAATGAATTTGGATCGCACTCATTCGTCGTAAAAGACGGTAAAAGATATATGGAAAAATAGATCTTACGTTTAAACTAAATATATGGAATTTGTAAAAAATTATGTAACTGACTATAAATTCGTAAATCGTTGAATTTCGTTGAATTAAAACCAGATGCGTGCGCGGTCTGTATCTTTGGAAAGTGTTGCTAGAGCGTAATAATTATTTCGTACTATGGGTAATTTTTAAACGATTCAGGGAATATTATAACAAATTTTTAATACAATTTTTTATTTTCTCACGGCGCCCCTTCGGAGTTGGCGCCAGGTTTTTTGCACGTTTTTGAACGTATGGCAGATCCGGCGCTGCCTGGAAACCAACAACTTACTATCGCCGCGGCAATTTGGATTCAGAAACCATAAAAGCACCAACCATAGCCACGGTCACTGACCATATTTCTGGCCACCTGGATAAGGGCTCAAAATGTCTATCGGTATTTCTCGACCTTGCAAAGCATTTGACACATAAAATTAAAACGCAAAATGTTCAATATAGGTATTAGGAACAAAGAATTAGGCCTCCTCTCCAGCTTCTTATCTGACAGATCCCAATGCGTGAAACTTAATACAACAAAGAGTCAGAATTTGCCCATTAGTTACGGGGTCCCACAAGGCAGTGTTATCGGTCCAATGCTCTTCCTAATTTATATTAACGAGTTATGTAACCTAGATATCGATGCCACTATTGTCAGTTTCGCCGATGACACTATACTACTCTTCCAAGCAAAAGACTGGCTTACCGCATATTGAAAAGCGAAGGAAGGAATTCAAAAGGCAAAATATTGGTTTGACTCGAACACGTTAACTAAATGTTCAAAAAACAAAATACTTACGGTCTAGTCTCACCAATATCTCAAAGTCAAACCTAACCCCACCATTAAAAATACACGAATGTAAAAATTCACCTCTAAACCGGAAATGTGACTGTTCATGCCTAGAGCAAGTAAACACTATCAAATATTTAGGAGTAACCTTTGATACACACCTAAATTGAAAGTAACATGCACATAACAATACAAAAAAAGCCGCAAATATACATACTTTTTCAAACAAACACGCAATATTACTCACTGCGCCAATCGCACATCGAATTCGGAATGTTAGCTTGGGGAAATTCATATTCCATGGTCCTTGACCCCACCATTAAAGCACAAAAACGAATCCTAAAAATAATTCTCAAACTGCCGCTTACTCTGATACGATCTTCTATACCTTAAATGTTATGGACATAAAACAGCTCTATTCGAGATCTAAGTTAATTTACACAAAAACAACAAAACACTTTACAAAGCTACACAAACAATACAAAATACCCGAGCCGTAAACAAAGAACCCCTCGAAACTCCTTTTTCCAAAACCTCCTTTGGATAAAGACATTCGAAATACATAACTTGCAAACTATACAATACACTACCAGCTACGATTAGACAAACTGACTCCTTGACAAAATTCAAACAATATATAAAAAATGGATTATAAGTACATACTGGACGCCACACTATTACAAACATCTGTAAAATAAATCACACATAGACAGAAATAACTATTCACGTACGACCTAACCCATATAAAATAAATTAAAATAATAGAATCCTGTCAAGTTTAACTCCATGAATAGATTAGACAGAATTTACTTCTTTACTTCATCTCCTCCAACAAATTATAAGACATCTCTCTTTAAAAGATTTACCAACCCTTCCAATCACTCTGTTTTAATTTCGATTCAAATTAATATGTATTTTACCTTACTATTGTTAAATAAGATATTCATTTATATACTTGTACGCCTCTCTCGACACAGGTATATCCTAGTGAGACAGGCATAAAAAAACCCAATGTGATTATACTTTTTATAGATAAATAAATAATAAAAAAAAATTAACGGTTAATTAATGTGAAGTTTGGTGTTGGTTTTTTGCAATTTAATTAGTGATATTTGGGTTGACGGTATCTACTACTACATAACTTGCAATCCCAAATCGAATTCCACTTGTAATTTGTTTTTAGTATATAGAAGAGCAGAGAATGTCTTTGACAGAGGTATGTGGTTGAGAAAAGCAGTGCTTCTTCTGATGTTTCCTTATAATCTTTCTTTGCATTCACCAAAAAACTTGTTAAGGAGGATTCTTTAAAATTACGTTTCAAAGCTGAATCACAAGATATTTGTATTAATTTATCTTTTTTTCGGGTACTGGAAAATAAACCCGAAACGAAGACCCGTAGCGATTACGAGACTTTTGATTGTTTTTATAATTGTTAAATGGTCCAGAGATGAGGCTGCGGACCACACGTTAAGAAACACTGCTTCACTGATAAATTGGTTGATTTTATTTCAAAAGAACACTTGGTATAAATTAAATAATTACACATATGTTTTCCTAACGGGACAATATTAATGTATCTACTTAAATTTAATATAATTAATTGTTTCAGTCAATCAACGTATGAAGTAAAGTAGCACGTAGCACCAGCACCAAGTTTAATATTGCACGGAGACTGAAACATTTCACAATGATATTACAAATTGTTAACAAATTTCACAGACATCAGGGAGACACGGCGGCCATCTCTAAAGACTGACTGAATTTGGGTCCCTTAAAAATCGAGCGACCGACCAATTTAAAACTTTTTTCTTGAATTGTTTAAGATTTTATGGTGATCATTTTTAAAATTTTCCGCCCACATTAAAAAAATCATTCCTACGAATTTTAATACGGAGACATATAAACCGAATAAAGTGCTATATAAAGCCAAAGAATTCACCTATATTAAAAGAGCCAATAACAACACTAACAATAGATCACGTGAAGTGGAACAATTTTAAGTTTAATAAATAAAATGAAACTAGTAAAACTTTAGAGGTGAAATAAAAAACGGTTTAATTTTAAGTTTTAATTGCTAGCTATAAATACATTTCACATATTATGAAAAATAACTTCATTAAAAAAAGACAAAAACATACATCTATACGATTTAGCTTGCGAGATAATGAGATAGAATAATCGGTCTCCTCTTTGTGTGGTGCTTTGTAGCCTATAGGTCTCCTCTTTGTGCGGTGCTTCGTAGCCTCCCCACTTATTGTGATTTGAAATGAAACGAAAAAACAACACTAAAAAGAAAGAAACACGTTAATCTATAGGTTTTAGCCCGCGAGATAATGAGATAGAATAATCAGTCTCCTCTTTGTGCGGTGCTTCGTAACCTCCCGGTCTCCTGTGCGGTGTTTCGTAGCCATTGTTTTCCCATTCATTCTAGTTGTTTTGAACAATGCCCCTTTCCCTCTTACCCGTGCAACGGTTTTACAAATATTTGAATTCAGACTTCGAAATCTGACACGGGACACCCTATTCATTAATACGGCGCTATATTTTTTTTATTATAGAGCACAAAATTATATTTTCAAACTTAATTTTATCGCAGTAAAAAAATTGCAGAAAAGATTATCTTTCATCGTATGCGGGTAGGCACCTAACCGTACACGCGTAATATTTTGTATTATTATTTAATAATGTCCAAAGTGAAAGAAGTTTTACCTACAAATTCATAAATGAAAAATATTTAGGATTGGTTGTTCAAAAAAAAATAATTTTTCAAGTTAATTTTCAGTTCTGGAAAGTTCTATAATTATGTCAATTTTGTGGTGCAACTGGCTTATAATGATATAACAACAGAACTTGAATAGAACTTACACAGAACGTGAAAATTGGCTTTAAAAAATTGTTCCATTGATGAATTTCATTTAAACAACCCATCCTTACCGTTTGCATTCTAATCTAAGTACATATTCGTTACGTAGATAATATTCGTGTTTGTACCTACACATTCTCTGAAAAATTCCGTCAAGCTTGCGAACTTAATTTGACAGTACTTGCTTACATTAAGAGCGCTGCCGGTCGCTGCGAACATTTATGAATAGGTATTTTAAAAAATCTCTTTTATTTCACTCTCTGACAGTAGTCAGAATCGCGCTATAGATGTGTGAGTGAATGCAGGCCTTGTGTGTGTGGGCTACGCGCTTCACCCGTGTCGAATTATTATTTCTGCCGACCACGCATGTTCCAATCTGCAAATGTGTAGAGACAAGACCGCTCGCAGGGGCGTCCTATTGTAAGCGTCCTATGAATATGCTATTATAGCTACTTATCGTTGTTGCGCGCACAAAATATCCTGTGGGTATTTTAGAATATTAGGATACATAATAAAAAAAAACCGAAAAAAAAAATTGGGGACCCATATTTTTATTTATTTTCATTAATTGTAGAGTTATTTTTGATACCATGTTTGGGTGAAAACAAGTGGGCTTAATATACATTTTTTTATTAAAACCGACAATTTTTTCTTAAATTTTGCATTCAGGATTTTTGTGCGCACTTTTTATGCACATATGATATTTTGTGTAGCAAACGTAGGAAAGGCAACTTGACCTTTCTCATAGGACCCATATCCCTCAGGCCTCGGGCATATTTTTTCATAAGGTCGAAATATTTCCGCTTTGCAATAAAATCCAAATAAATGGAATATTTCTGATAGTATCCGAAAACTAAAAATTGTTTTTGAAAGGCGATGAAATACGCTTTTAAATTTTGAAATCCGAAATAAACATTTGCTTTTCGAATATAAAAATTTTGAACGCACACATAATTTTTTTTAAAATGACTCATCTTACGTTTTTTCTAACTAAAATTACTGATAACGAAAAAAATAAAAACACGTACATATTTATTACACACATGTATTGTTAACATTTCCGTCACCTCACTTTTTTATTGTTTCATGTAAAAATAATTAATAGATACAAAATTCCATAAGTTTCATAAACTTTGGTTTTATAAAGGTGTACAATTCCATTATTTTGTGGTTAACTTTTGAATTTGAATATAAAGTTTGATATTTTCTCTTTCTCTTTCGAACACCGTTTAAAACTTATTTCTCAACATAATAGTAAGGGAGACACAAGATCGATATGAGTTGTTCCCAAAGCTAACAAATAGCCGAGGGGGGGGGGGGGGGGTTAAATTTGGATTTGTGACCAAAACACCCAAATAAATTGAAAATGTATTTTTTTAGCAAAAGGTAGAGAAAATATCTTGTGCTGATAAATATGTTTTATTTTATTTATTTTTGTTTCAAATTACGAAATATTGGTCTTAAAAAAATTAATTTCGTATGATTTTGGATGCAACTTAATTTTTTGGTAATTTTTTGACAGTTAAATAGAAATATTAAAAAATATTTTTGCTTTACCTACTGAGTTAATATTGAAGAAAATATATATATTTTAATATTTAATATAGATGTATAATTGTACAGTGGAGTTATATAAATTACATATGGTGTACATACATAGGATACGGTTACATACTAAAATATTGTGCACTTGGGAGAAATTCGAAAAATCTAAATAAAATAGAGGTGAATATAGATTAATAATAAATAGAAAGAATGAGAAAAACAGGTAATTATTTAGTTAATTATTCCTGATGAAGTTTGAGTTTCAGTTTATTGATTTTATTTATTTTATTTATTTCAGTTTATTTCAGTTTATTATGTCTTTGGTTTTTTTATTTCAATGGGAAGGTTGTTGAAAAACTTTATTCCTAAATAGATGTAATTGTTTTGCATTAGTTTGGTATTAAATTTTGGTATTTTGATGTTATCTTCATATCTTTTTGATTTTAGTTTAAAATTTTTTGATGATATTATCTTTGTAAATTTGGGTAATTGCATTTTTCTTGAAGATATTCTCTACTCGAGGCACCGTGAAATCTGCGAAAAGCGTTTCTGTTGGATAAGTGGAGGGTTTCTTTAGGATTACTTTAATGATTAGTTTCTGGATTACTTTGATCGGGGTTAGAATATTGTTGTATGACCCCCCCCCCCATGCAATAATTCCATATTGAATTAATGACTGGATTAGTGCATAGTATACTCTTTTTAGATTGTTGAGATTATTATTATTTTTTTATATGAGCTCCACACAGGAGGCCCTGAGGAAAATAATTTCTCTGAGGGCCTAGGTCATCTTTGGGGATGCTGTGTGTATATTATTAAAAAAACATTTCTTTGGGTAATTTTAATTTACGTGCGAGAAATTTGAGTTAAAAAAATAATACGAATTCTTGCACACAAAAAGACTTTTTTTCTCATTTTAATTTTATAGTTTTATATTTTTTTTATATTTCTGTAGTATATAGGGATTTAATTTTATAATTTTATATTTTTTTATATTTCTGTAGTATATGTAGTATATTTTTTTAAATAATTACCATTAATTACAAGTAATGGTCAGAGTTGCCTCTAAAATGATTAAAAAGATGAATTTTTGAAAAATGGGATATATTTATCAGATTATTTAGGAAACCGTGGTGAATCAAATGGTGTAAACAAAAAAAAATTTGGTCGAAAACCTCACATGGGATATTTTGTGAATGCAACGACGATATTTTCTCTTCTTCTTTGAGAATAAATATATATATATATATATTTTTTATACGTTATTAATTTATCAAAAAAAACATTCTTGCATCTATTTATTATATACTTGATGTGGAAAATAACATAGTTACTATATTAAGCCAAATAATGTATATGCGGATATACAATTGGATATATGCATAATAATAATTATACCATAATAAAAAGTCATACAGCTTCATATGTGCTAGAGCTACAAAACTACACTACTTGGATGTTTTTGACCACAAATGTTTAAAAAACTGGCGTAAAAGTACTAATGACGTGTAAGCCCATAGAAGGGTTCTCGAGAAACACAGAAATGCATTGATTGAAATTGCACAAATGAATTGGTTATGGCGACCCAGCTTGAAATGCTGCAAATGGGTCCAATCTTTGTGGCGTCATTTTTAGTAAAATGAGAACAAATAACTTTGTAAAAACAGCTTTATGTAATCAATATTATCAACATATTTCGAAAACAGAGTATTCTCTTCGTCAGGATAAGATTAATATTAAAAGACAAACAAGTATAGGCATATGAGAATTATAGACAAAATATTAAAGGGAGAGGTGATTAATTACTTAAAAATATCACAAAATGCAATTATACATATAAAATGAAATATAAAAATTATTTTTAAGTTAAATACCCTTATAGTATAGCAAAGTCATTGGAGAAGCTGTGTAGAGGATATTTTTAATGAAAGGAAGGAGAGGAATTTCTGGGTAGGTAAAAGTATGAAATGATGGTGGAGAGAGTCCGGCTGTAGAGATCAAAAGATCTCCCACTTCCAGTTTCTCCCAATCCGGCCCGCCACGCAGTAAGTGGACAAAATCATCCGCCACCAAAACCCATGCAGACCTTACACGTGAACCCGGGAACCCATGCTCAGTCACCAAACATAGCGGACCACTTGGGGTGACCAAGTGGCGGGGGTGTTGGTATCCAATAAATGGTTCCCGGGGCGATGGTACCTATAACGCCTCCCAAATTAAAAATTTATTATACTACTTGACATAAACAATTTTAATTTTGCACAATTTTAGTATGAAAGCTCGGTCAGTATTGGTATACCGCGATGAGTCACTGAACAGAAAAAAAAACGAATAAAAAATATCGATTACTCGGGCAAGGACAACACTAGTCTACCGATAAAATTCGTTACATCACTACTTCGCTTTATATGTATTTGTCAACACCCTCGTTCCCCGGCCCCCCCAGGAGAACTGAGCGAAAGGGACACCTGCACGTCGGGCCGAAAATACCTAAATAAAATCTTCGAAATCGATGTTTTGTATTCCCCATTTTTCTTCTCCAAAACTGGACCGATTTTAAATTTTTTTTTCACTAACTGTATTAAAAGAAAATATTCTATGTCGGTACGTTTTGCTTTTTTTCAAAATACATTGTTTAGTTTGTATACTGAACGTTTTTTGACGGCGTTTAAATTAGGCAATTTTATTCATTTTTGGAAGGTCCTAACTTCTATAAGAAGTAAATTATCAAAAAAAGCAAAACGTACCAACACGCTAGTAGTCGATATCTATATTATGTAAAAAAAAATTTTGCTCTAGGGTCAAAATCCAGAGAGATAAACGGGGAATACGTTTGTATGGAAAAACGCAGCTAGTATTTCCTCTTAATAATAGAACAAGTATCTACCGGTAAGTAATTTCATAACAGCTGTTTGTTTTTATTTTAGTTTATTAAGGAAACAAAAGGTTAGACATATTTCATTAAAGTAATTACATATTACATGGTTGCATGAACCAGCGAGGTTTCCGCATAAAATTCATGATATACACAGAAAAACATAGATGATCAAAGGAAATATAAAGTAGGTAGTAGAAAAAAGAAAAAGAAATAAAAAACACAAATTAAAATATTATGTGATATAAAACGATACGTGATTTGAAATAAAACCATGTACCTATATAAAAATAAAACATTTCGTATCATATATGATAACGTTAACAATAAAATAAACCTGATAAAAAAAGAAAAACAACATAACGAGAATTGAAAAATAACACACAGCAGGGGTAGAGGATTTGTACTTAACTATTTGTTTAAATGTTCTCTATTTATATTTAGTACATTGTCCCGAGGACAAATGGAAAATATCAGCGTCTGAAAAGATATTATTGTTTTTTGTGAACATCCTTTTGAAAAATTAATGTTGCGTGTAGTTTGTTTTGGAGTATGGGTTGTGGAATAGTTGGTTGGATCTTGTATTCAGTGGGAAGTTAACGTTTTCTAGAAGATGTTGTCAATGTTGTTGATGAAGCTGAATAAAAAAAAAGAGAAAGAAGTTGTGGGAGACGATTTAGCTCTCAGCTGGACCCATCGCTTTGCACCGCAGTGGAAGGGATTGATTCATACATCCTGGAAACACTACCCACCCCTCATACCTTTTTCTTTCTCAGAACATCCTCCCCTTCTTATTTCTTAAAATACCTTCCACACAGCATCCCCAAAGACGGCAATGATAACTGAGGAAAATAATTTCCCTCAGGGCCTCTCACAATATATTTTTTTAAAGTACGTCTATGAATTTCGATTTTTTTTTCTTGAATAATGGATGTGTGTCTTGAAAGCGGAAATTAACCCATTTGCCGCCATACTACCGAGCCAAAACTCGGCTAATTGCCTGGTCGTCGATAACAATGCTTTCGATCAGCTTTTGATAGCACTCACGCACACACTGTGATTATAAAATAATAAATAAGTAACATTTTCAAAATTTTAAGCAATCCCCGACTCGAAAAAGAGCTGATTGAAACACCTGAACAGATTTTCATGAATAGTACCTAAAAACCATCTCGATACCGTCAGCTTTCAAACAAACAAAAAAACCGTAATACAATCGGTCCATTTGTTTAGGAGCTACGATGCCACAGACAGACACACACACACAGACAGACAGACAGAAAGTCAAACTTATAACGCCGCTCCTTGCGTCGGGGGTTAAAAATAGATGAGTTTAAGTAAAAAAATCTTTTTTTACTCGAAAATTCGTGCAGTTTGCGTAAATGGCATGCTCCCATGCCATATCCCTCTTTGTTTCAATTTTGTTTCTATTACTATGCACTACCTGGTTGGTTTCACAAAGAGTTCATCTGGTAAATGATGACAGTGTAGGTGGCGATGCTTCCAAAAAGGCGACGATGGGGCTTGAGTCAATGGAAAACAGTCGCCAGGCCGTCAGCCCCATGCCATATCTCCCTTTATCTCTATTACTATACACAACCTGGTTGGTTTCGCATAGTATAGAGTTCATCTGGTAAATGATGACAGTGTAGGCGGCGATGCTTCCAACAAAGCGACGATGGGGCTTGAGTCAATGGAAAACAGTCGCCAGGCCGTCCCTTTGTTTCTATTACTATGCACAACCTGGTTGGTTTCGCATAGAGTTCATCTGGTAAATGATGACAGTGTATGTGGCGATGCTTCCAACTAAGGCGACGATGAGGCTTGCGTCGATGGCGAACAGCCGCCAGGCGGTCAGCCCCATGGAACGGGAGTTGATCTGGTGCTCCAGGGCAAATAGCCGCTTTCGTTCCGACTCATCTGAAATTATAACAACGGTCTTCCTTACTCCGCTTAGCTAAATACGTCCAAATCATTGTATGTAACACTTCGTTTATGATGTAACTCCGGGTTTGTCTCACAAACTTCTTTAAAAACTCCGGGATCAACAAAATATTTTGAACTTATGTAATAGATAACAATAGATAAAAATTAACTCTGATAGCTTATTTAGCGGGCAGTAATAAAGATTCTGAGCCTCGACCTTCTACGAGCAACCTCTTACACTAATGTCTAGGATGTCACAGTTTCAGCTTAATTAGCATAAGAAACAACTATTTATATCGGGGGAGATGGAAAAACATGGACAAAATAGTAGCGATGAGTCGTTCATGAAAGAGCTGCATAATTGAGTTAGCTCTTTTTGATGAACCGTATTCGTACGACCTCCAGTAAACCGTACCACAAATCAATTTTGGACTTGGACTTTTTTGACTAACAATTATTCAATTATTAACTCACTCCATCTATAATTATAAAAATTATATTTTAAAAAACTTATATCATTGATGTCACTATTCCTAAATCCTGTAATATTAAAAAATCTGTTTCTGAAAAAATAAGAAAATATACAGATTTAGGAAATGAGATTTAAAGAATATTCTCAGACTATAAAAATATTACCATTTGTTATTTCGACTACTGGCATTATACCTAGCTCTCTCGTTCTAAAATTTATGCATATTAGATTTTTCAAAGAATTTACACATAAAAATGCAAAAATCAGTGATTTTAAATACATGTAAGATTACAAAGATTTTTTAAATATTTATATTGAGGAATCAGTAGGATTTATAGGTCCGATTAGGAGTTCCACGGAGCCGAACCCTCTGATATGAAAATATATGGAGTCGGTGAATTATTTTCCCATTTGGTCTCTGGTAGGTTGACATGTTGTTCTTGTATTATTTTGTATTTATTATACTTATACAGTGCAATTGCATAGCGTGAATTGACTAGATGATCATTTGTGGAAAAGTGTGTGAAAGGGTTTAGTTTTTCCTGTGGGGAAGATTTAACACGGACATAAAATCGAAGCTTTAATTATAGACGTAATAATCCTACTAATATTATAAAGGTGAAAGTTTGTATGGGTGTTTGTTACTCTTTCACGCAAAAACCACAGAATGGATTTTAATGAAACTTTACAATAATATAGCTCATACATCAAATTAACATATTGGCTTTAGCTCAGAGCTCTGGGATTATGAACTTTGTATTTAAAAAATGCGATAGGTGTCAGGGGGCGGGGAGGGGGAAGGGGAGGGAGGAGGTGATGGAGAGGGGGATAGTGGCGAGGGTTAGGGGGGAAGGGGGTTTAGTGGAGTGGGGATAGGGAAGGTGGAGGAGGCGGAGTGGAAACTCTTCTAATACTATGCGAGCGAAGCCGGGGGCAAAAGCTAGTTACATAATAATTATGGACGTAGTAAAGATACTATTCTACAAATAATTATAAGTGTAATGACCGTGGCCGGTTATCTACATTACTTACTGGACTCCTTAACTCCTTATGGATGATGGATCCAGATTCCTCTGATTACGATCTTAGTACAGGGGTAGACAATAATAAGTCGTAGGTAGACTATTTGATGTTTATTCCGAGATTGGTTACAATGGGGCTTCGTAGAAAGCCTGAATGCAAAGAGGACGAATGGACAACATTCACAACCTTTTATACGTTACTCATGCTGTCTCACTTATACACGCATGTCTTTTTTAAACCGCAAGACATACACCACAATTTACTAACATTTTGTTTTCAAGAATACAGCTAAAGTAACGAGAGGATGACTCAAATGACCAGAGAGTGGTCACTCAAGAAAAGCTGTTTCACTACAAGCAGCTTCATCCTCTAAACTTTCAAACAATATATTTTTTGTTACTTTATGAGTAACACCTCGAATTATGATATTTAATTAAATTAATACAATATTAGCGAAATTCAATCAAAAATCTGGAGAAAGAAAATATCAGCCAATATCTTTTTCTGATTTTTCTGTCTCTAGATTTTCGATTGAGTTTCGCTAATATTGTCTTCATTTAATTAAATATTACAATTTGAGGTTTTACTCATAAAGTCAAAAATAAAAATAAATATTTTTTGTGGATTAGCGAAAACCAAAGGTATTGAAATATAAGTAGATGTGCTATCTGCAGTTTTTACTAGGTGGGACTGCGCTTCCGGGTGTCGCCGATATTGTTTACCAATTAACAAATAAACGAAATGAACGAATAATGAACCAATAAACTAAACGAACGTTGAACTAAATAAACGAATTCTTTCTGTATTCAAACTATATTGTTAACCAACATCACATCTAATGCACATCTTCAAAAAATCAACGAAATGAATAAATTCTTTTCGTATGCAAACTACTCTAATTAGGGCGTAGTCCAGCGACAGTCGCGCGGACACCATAGCATATCTCTTTTGTATTTGAATATCTTTGGCGAAAACCAATAATTCATCTTAATATTAAAAAGCAAAAGTTGGAAAAGAAGTTTTTTCCTAAAATAATTAAATTTCGCCTTCTATGAAAGAGTCAAAGAGAGGTGATGAGTCCTTTTAAGTATTCAAATATTTAATAAAAATTTAATTGAATTGAGAATCTAATGAGCTGGTTGGTTTACAAGAAATGTTACAGTAAAATTGTTTCATAACGCTGATGGGTTTCATTCGTGTTTGAATCCAGATTTTGGGATTCCGCATATTAAGGTACCTATCTACACGGTAGACAGGAGTCAAGTGCCGCATTATCGCCAGTCCGTCATCAACCATCATCGTACCGTGACATTTTACTCTACTTTGAAGTGTTATTTATCTTATCGTAACATAAAGTATAAACCCTGTCGTATTGTATCGTATTTTTTGTATAAACTTCTTATGTGAATCGACTCGTGACTCAGATTTTCTATCGTGGATTATAAAATAACTCAAAACATTATCGCGTGCTTATGGATAGTTATATCTGTGATTGTAACAAGTGTCTAACAGCCGTTGTGTCCAACATTTTCGGATGATTAATCCGAGTGAAGCTGAGCCTAGCGCCTTGCGCCGCTAAGCTAAGGTATGTTAGAAAAATGCTCTATTTTAGCTGTGTCCAACAACTTGATCGTAGCGCTCGGTGTGTAGCCCCATTCGCTTTCGTACACCAAAAAATGACGTCAAGTTAGCAACTTTACATGTTAAATTAATACCGAAACGTTAATTAATTTTATTTATTATTAATACAGATATTTTATTTTAAATAGTGTAATACATAAACCGACATTTTATATTTTTAAAACAAACGTATTTAATAGGTTAAAAATAAGGTGTTAATTGACTTACTTTTTTGTTTACGTGCGTTTGAAGTTTGACATTAGAATCAGTTGAAATTTTGTATTCAAAATGAACAAGGCGAAGCGTTCGAAAAATTTTACGCCAAACGAAAAAATGAGACTTGTAGACCTAGTTACCTCGTCGCAGGTCATTTTGTCGAAAGCGACAGGTGGCCCAAACTACGCTACGCTTGTAAAATCAAAAGAAGCTGCTTGGAATGACATTGTCCTCGACAAGTGCTAATTATATTCCACATATTATTACAAAAATGACACTCGAATAAGTCAAAACTTTACCTTTCGCTTGCGTAAGTTAAATTATCTTCTACTTGGCTCAAAACATATAAAAAAACACGCTTTTGTCATCCTAAAGCGGTTATAAAAATCGCCGTCATTTAATACTTCCATAAAATTTATATCGGCATCTTGCCGCCGCCTATATAATCCAATATTATCGTTAAGCATATCTGCCCATTCAACCATAATCACTATATTCAATATAGGATTCATATTTCAAATTGAAAAACCAAATAAAAAAGCCGACAAAAGAGTGAACTGATGACAGATAATTACGATAATTAATTGACATTGACAGCTCGATTGTTTTCGCGGATTTTTGTTCGCTCTGTTGTCAGTTTTTATAAGTAGGTCTTCCTTAGCAACTTTAATCCACCCGGCTACCTTCCTTACATTTGAGTGTGGTGGGACGATCATTGTCGGCCGCTGTTACCAATCCTACTAATCAACTTCTAAGCTAAATCTAAGGTTTATCACTGCTTAAATGCAAACTACGCTGTTACCAACACACAAACATCGCTTAAGCAAGCCGCTTAGTCTAAGCCAGCCGGACTACTGGATTAGCTACTTAAGCATAAATCTAAGGAAAGTACTAGTTATAAAAAGTGTCCACAGAGTGAAAAATACCGCGAATGATCAAATGTCACTCTGACAAATGACAGTCGGGTTCGCGCTCCTTTCAGTTATTTGTGTTGCATTTGTCAGATTTATTGTCGTTATAATAAAATGGATAGAGACGTTTTAGACATTTTAGACATAATAGATATTGCAGAATGGGCGGAAGTAATGTTTAATATGTAATTGGGACCGCCCGTTGACTTCGATAACAGTATCGGCGATGCTGTGATGAGTTCTACAAGCCTCATCTTATCATTTGGTGTTAAATTCTTGGCACGCTTTGTTTTATTTTCCATTTAAAAAAAGTTTGTTTACTTGCTAACGCACGGAGAAAAAACTTACGCCGATCCGCCAAATCAAATGGGAATTACCGATTGTGGCACTACGTTCAAGTCAAAGTGGTCACTTTATTTGTAATAATATATTATATACGTTTGTTTAAAAAATATGATATACCAGTTTACGAATAACGACATTTAAAAGAAATAATGTGTATTAATAAGAGCTACAATAATTAACTTTTTAATATTAATTTAAGATAGAAAGTTTTTAATTTGACGTCATTTTATTGTCTATGGTAGTGTGCGGTTGTGTGTGGGGCCACTTAAGATTTTCAACGATAAAATGGTTGGTAACAACGCGAAACGAACGTTCCCTACAAAATGCTTAAAAATCGCTTGGCTAATCAAAAACTAAGATTTAGCTAAGAAGTTGATTAGTAGGATTGGTAACAGCGGCCGTGTGTTTCGACACAGCGTATTTGGGCATTTGAGCAGGGCTGAGCGGAGATCTCGGCTGAGCATAGGTTGGACACAACGGCTGTAAGTCCCCAAATGGAAACCAAGCCAGATGACACAAAAGCAGTGAGTACCACTTAATTGTGAATTACCCTATCTTGTTTTGTAGTCGGTCATAGCTCGTATCGAAATCCATAAGCGTTTCAAATTGCAAAGAGTGGCCGCAAGGTTATTCTGACCCCCGTGCATTGTCACGAAACAAAAATGTTTTTATATTATTGGTCAAAGCATATCCTACTGTACGCTGGAACGTGCCGCATAGAACTGGGTCTGAATAGATAGTATGAGGAAACCTACCGATAAATTTGAACATTTGAAACTTGTTGATGGTGACAATGACACGACTGTTGACACTGTTTAGGTGCTCTCCCATCACCAAGTAGGAGCAGAAGATCACGATGTTGTGGATGGACCAGTTGACGAAACCCACTATAGTTAACATATTCTGCAAATAGACATAATATTATCCAGAGGGGCGATTATGAATTTCTTTAGGGATAAAGAATTGTTCTTCATCTAAAAATCAACAACTATTGAAAGCACAAAAAAACAATATACCAGGTTTTAAGGACAATTCACTATAAATCCAATTCAATATAAATAAAGTAGGTATTAAATATTTTTAACAGCGAAAAGAAAAAAGATAAAAAAGTAACATAGGAACAATTCACTATTTAAGTAGCGAATTAATGATTTTTGACGGCGAAAAAGAAAAACATATAAGACGAAATTGGGTTAAGGACAATTCACTATCCTTATAACGAATTGATGAATTTTAACAACAAAAAACAAATGACAATGAACTATGTTAAAGACAATTCTTATACTTAAGTCGAACCAGAATAGCCCCTAATTATTTCAGAATTGGTGACCATCATATTTAATTCTTATTTCAACATTTATATTTATTCAAACGCAACCATACATTCGTGCCATTAAATATCGGGGGTGCCACTGGTCATTATCATGTGTTTTATTCTAATATAAATATCACTTACGCATTGAAGTGACCCCAATGCGCACAAAATGACGCTATTCCAGATGGTCAACAGTACTGCCAAACAGCAAATGGTTGTGAAAACCAACTGAAATATAAAGCGTAACAATAAATTATCAAACAATCGATTGATGAACACAAATCAATCAATCAAAAACAATATTAATATTTAACTATCGCAGTATTTAACAATCGCTGCTTCTTTAGTCAACGTTTCGTACAGCGTAACAGGATAACGAGTCTCTCTGCTGTGTTCGGGCAATCAGGAAAGTGGGTTAATTTCTACATCCAAAATTTGCAATCAAGCACGAAAGTAGTTGTATTCAAAAACTATTTTGTCATATATTTTAACTAACCTGTACTCCATATGCAGAATTAATTATGCCAACATTATCTGCCAGCTTATCATAAACGGACATCAATCTAACAATACCAACATCAAAACATTCATGTGAAATACACTTCACATTTGATTTTTCATTCAATCTGTGTCTGACAATCTGATGGTTTTGAGAATAGTCCATGTCAATGATGATATTACCTATTCCAGGAAGCAGAATTGGCTGAACCAAGTCGATCAATTGAGAAGTTAGTATTTTCAAGCGACTTGCCACAATCCAGACATCGAACAAATATTGAAAAATAATCAGATCTGAACTTAACAACAAAACATATAACAAGTAGCGAAGGAAGCATTTTTTTCTCTTCCAAACAAAAGAGTCCCAAATAATAACAAATCCGTAATAAATAAGAAACCAAAATAATGCAATGCTCAGTTTGTACTTGGTATTTACATACCAAGCAGAATGAATCTTAAGTTTTTCATCAACATAATGAGTATTTCGCACTAGTTTAAAATATATGCGATCATTTTGAATAGCTGAAGAATAAATAGATGCAGCGATAAGCAATAAGATATTCACCATGACTACATGAAAACAAATGGACATGGCAGTATCAAATTCTTCTCCCTCTTCAAAATTATTAAGAATGCTAAAGCAGTAAACCGAAATGAGTAAACCCAAAAATACAAATTGGAATATTTTAGCTCTGGCAGACAATGGCTTAATATTGTTTCCTTCCAGAGATATCTTTTGCAGACCGACTGCGATAAAAAATGGTTGGAATCTTTTGAAAACGTGCATCGTATTGAGCGAAGATTCTGTCTTCGAAATTCTTTTGGCACGCATTTTCCTTTGCCCAAACGAGCTTACAATGTGAGTCAAACTTTAGAAGTAACCCACTTAATTACGTTGTATGTTTGACATTTTAAAATAATGACTGATTAGAATAATAAGGTTTCCAGCAATGTTATGAGATAATTGACAGTATCTTTCTTTAGAATCCATTATCGAATTGCATTCCTGTGTCATTCAGAACCTTGTTCTAAGGGGTTGAAAAAATTATGATGTTATTCCAAAAGAACACTTGATAATTACACATATGTTTTCCTAAGGGAACAGTATTAATGTAACATACATTTTAATATGATTAAGTGTTTTAGTCTGTAGCCTTCTTACTCGTACCTTCACAAGCCGCCACTTGTTTGCCAATGTTTATCGCTAGAGTCTAGCGATAAACATAGGCAAGACATAGGCACAATCTTGCTCCTAATAAATTTAGGGGCTATATTCGTTGAAAAGTGCTTACTCGCATCAGACAACACGAAAGAACGCCTCCACACCGTGTCTCCCATATTTTATTGTACATCCCTGCGACGTTAATTGTAATGCACCTTGTTACTTTCATACAATTACCTTAATGATGTGCGTACCTGAGAAAAATGTCATTTAATTCTTCCAAACCTGGTGCCCAAGTGTCACGCTAAGCAAAGGTAATTTCTTCAGCATTAAAATAAGCACCTAAATATTTCTTTCTTGAAACGATCATTTCTCTACCAAAATTCAGAAAGAACGGAGTTGTAACCTGTGACTTCATGAACAGCAGTGTTAATCACTAATTCAATCTCCGTTAAGTAGTTCGCCCAAGTTCTGTGATCTGATCCAACGTACAAAGCGAGGGCTGCAACCAAAACCTTATTGACTCGTTCCACAGGATTATTCTGCGGATGATATCTGCAATTATAAAACAGGTGGCGAATATGGAATTTATTGACCAATGCTTTCATATCGCGCGATATATATTGAGGACCATTATCCAATACAATTGTGTCCGGAACTCCAAACTTAAGGAAAATCTCATTTTCTAAAATAGTAGCAATGTTACTACCAGTAGCCTTCCTCAGCGGAAAAAACCTGGTACCTATATTTCAAGAAAAAATCAGACACTACTAACAGGTAAGTATACCCTTTCTTATACGAGCTAGGATACGGACCAAGTAGATCTGTCGCAATCAGTTGCCAAGGGCGCTGAACCAACTTGGGATTTCACATGAGACCTGGCGGTAACAAATTAGAACTCTTATACCCTAAGCAAGTCTGACATTTAATGATAAATGATTTCACATCAGCAGACATCTTAGGCCAATAATATTTGTGTCTAATTCTGTTAAGGGTTTTCAAAATTCCGAAATGAGCACAAGTAGGAGGAACATGGTACTGCATAATTATACTATTTCTGAGTTCCTTAGGAAGTACCTCCTTCCATTCATAGGACCTATGTAATGCCTCCATACTCTGAATATGTTTGTAGATCCTGTCATTAGAAATTCTCCAAGCCGGATACTTCTTAGGATTGGTTAAAATTTTCTCCCTTAATTTAACGTACCACTGATCCGAGGTGGAAAAATTTTGACTTATCACACTTATTTGCAAAGGATCCCGTGATAACGCGTCAGGAATTACATTGTGTTTACCGTTCCTATGAATAATTTCAAAATTAAACTGCTGCAGCCTGACTGCCCAGCGTGTCAGCCTGCCCGAGGGAGATTTCAAATTAGTGAGCCACTTGAGGCTGTAGTGGTCGGTAATTACTCTTACCGGAATGGGTGAACCCTCTATATAGCCCCTGAATTTCTCCAAAGCGAATATCATGGCATTCAATTCTCTTTCCGTGGTTGAGTGGTACCTCTCTTGAGCAGAAAGCGATCTCGATATGAAGGAAATGGGGTGTTCTATTCCACTATCATCCACTTGAGAAAGAACTGCTCCGAGGCCTACGCTCTAGGCGTCGCAGCTAATAGTGAAAGATCTATTGAAGTCAGGGCACAGGAGAACTGGAGCGTTCACCAGGATGCTTTGTAATTTTAAGAATGCAGACTGCGCCTGCTCATTCCACGCAAACTTTTTCCCCGTAAATTCTTTCTTCGTTAAGTTGTGCAAGGGGGGACGCAATTATAGAAAAATTTGAGATTAACATTTTGTGCCAGGAAATGACACCAATGAATCTACGTAAGCACGTTTATGACGTAGGTATAGGAAAATCAACAATTGCCTTTACTTTGCCCGGATCTATGCGGAGGCCTTTGCCATCGATGACAAACCCTAGGTATTTAAGAGAGTCACTGCAGAAAACGGACTTCTGAACATTAATTTTAAGGCCGGCGGCTTGTAGTCTCTGTTCAACCTGTCTCAATAGATGTATATGTTCTTCAAAAGAGCAACTGATAATGATGATGTCATCCAGGTAACAAAAGACCTTGCCATCCAATTGAATTTGTCCATCAACCGCATTAATCGGGAGCTTGCACCATCTAAACCGAAAGGCATTGTCACGAAGTGAAACAATCCTCGCTTGGGATTGTAATTGTGGTTTTCTCCTTAGAGCTGTCGTCTAGCGGGATTTGGAAAAAGCGTCATTTAGGTCCAAAGTTGACAAATAACGAGCACCACCTAAGCTATTGAGAATATCCGAGATGAACGGTAGGTTGTAGGCGTCGCGTTTCGAGACAGCGTTTAATTTTCTGCTGTCTAGGCATAGCCTGAATATGCCATTATTTTTGGGTACCAAAACAATAGTATTATTCCAAGAGCCGCTCCACTATACCTAATTCTAAGAGCCTGTCTAACTCCCTATGAACTTCCGGAAGTAAGTGAGAAGAAATGGGATAAACCCTTTGTTTAATAGGAGGAACGTCACCCGTGTCTATGATATGCTGTTCTACAGCTGTTCGACCTAAACGATCTCCTGAGTATGCAACCAACTCTTGAATTGCTTCGTTCAAAATGTAATATTGGAATGAGATAAATTCTGTAAATTATCAAGCCCTATAAGAGCAGATGCTCGAATCTTACTGTCTGTCTCATTGCACGATATTAATTTTGAAATCTTCGGACAGATATTGAAATTTTTCCAAAAGTCACAATCTAGAAGGATGCCAGCTTTAATGTCCGGCGTTACTACAAAATTGAACAATCTCTCAACATTTTCGAAAAGCACCGGAAGACAAGGGCGGTCCAGGGGGGGGGGTCATGGGGTCATGACCCCCCCCTGGGCTGGGTCCAGAACATAGGTGTTCCACTAATTAAAATGGTTAAACATAACATTTTTATATATTTTTTGTATCTATTATTATCAAAATTATCTACCTACTTTTTACATGTATCTATCATTATCAAAATTAAATTATAACTTCTTGTGACTTGACCACGACTATGTGACCCCCCCCCCCCCCCCCCCCCAAGGGCGGATCCAGGGGGGGTCATGGGGGTCATAACCCCCCCCCCCCTGGGCTGGGTCCAGGACCTAAGTGGACCTACTTTTTACTGGATCCGCCCTTGCCGGAAGAGAAATCTTGTAAGAACAAGTAACTGAATGACCAGTCACAGATACTAGTGAAAAATCGGAATCCAATTTTGACAACTTGAAACCTAAGTCTAAAAATTTACGATAAAGGTTGTTATCTAATATCGAGACGTGTAACCCAGAGTCTAGAAGACTGGAGTAAACAGCCCAAAACTTGGAAAAAGGTGCGAGGTCGGCCGTCCCTGGAAGCCGCTCGCACCTCCTTCGAAGCTCTCAAATTCTTATAAAAATCTCTTACGACAGCTAGCCAGGAAAACCATTCCCCGGAAGTGATCTCGGCGAACGTTGACGTCTTGACGCCCGCCGACAGGACCTCCCGGGCAATTAGTTTTTTGGACGGCGGCAGCTGCAGGCAGGAGCCTTCACCCCAGGTCTTCCACAGTGGAAGCAATTCACCTCCCTAGAATTGAGATTTGACGGGCTAAGATTATCATTGGTAAAATTACAACGGTTCTTCCTGAAATTAAAATTAGAATTGCCTGAATTCCTATTCCCACTCCTATTGGAAAAATTGTTATTCTATAATTGAATTATTAGTAGGTGTTCTATCATTTGAACGGCTGTCTGCCAATTCTATCATTTTTCCCAATTTCTTCAAAGAGTTTATGTCGGGAATTACTGAAAGTGATAATTTCTAAATGTATCTCGGCAACATGTTACAAAGTAAAATCTCAAGAATCTCATCATCAGGTAATTTAGTGGACAAACGATTATTTAACAAAAGTATACGAGTGATGAAAGAATCTAAATTTTCTTTATGCATTTGAAATGTAGCTCTAATTTGTGTCAATAATCGCCTTTCATGATCTAGAAGCTCGAATTTATCTTTTAAAGCGACTACAATGTCCGCCCATGAGGTGAAAGGTGAGCGATCCACTCTATACCACTGAAGCGCCTCTCCTGAAAGTAATTATTCTATTGCCGACGAAAAAAGTGAAACGTTATTTTCTTTGCTAGCTTCCGCAAGTTTTTCAACTCTTTCAATGAAATTGGGGACACCAGCCGAGCCATCGTAGGTTAAATTCCACTTGTGAACTGGAATTGACAAAGGCAATGCAGGCAATAAATCTGTTTTGGAACCATAAGATCCTTCGTCCTGCTTCGCCATCATCAGTTTTGTTACAGCTTTACTTCTCATACAAATACCATCATCCATAACCTATCTGACAAATGGGTAGGAAAAAAATATTAGTAATCATGCAACAACACGACATACCACAATAATCCGCAAAATGCAAACAACAAGCTTAAAATAATATTAAAAATTAGATATGACGCCAGCGAACTGGACGTCCACCAGTGAAGGACGTAATACGCCAATGAGTTGAGGAGTGAACAAAAACTGCGTAAAACTAAAAATTATAACCTGACCGCACGGAACACGTTGCAATCGAACCACTAGTAGCCCCCCAAAACAAACACCGCGAGAAACCAACACCAAAATCGAGAATAACGAGGATTTTGACATTACCACTTCCTAAAAGCAACAACATTAATAAAACTTAAGCAATAACATAGTTTCTACGCACGCTAGCTATGATATTAGGTTCTTACATATGAAATTGGCGTTTTGCCGTACTGGCAACTTTGATCTCAAATATCTTCTCTTTGGTTAGGAATTCCAAATTCAAATTTATAGAGCTATTTACTCATGTATTTGTGTTTCGAAAATTATAATTAATTTGTTTTTCCTTAATTGTTTTTTTTCTTTGCGTCAATTGTTTTACAAAATGGAAAACTTGAAATATCGCATTATTTACGAGTACGAGTTCCACCGTGGCACCAGTGCTGCAGACACGGCTCGAAGGATTAATAATATGATGGCGACGGTGCCGCAAAAGAAAACACAGTGCGTTTTTGGTTCCAACGTTTTCGTTCTGGAAATTTCGACCTGCAGAACAAGCCCCGTGGACGGCCGGAGACCAAAGTTGATAATGAAGAATTGAAGGCTATTGTGGAAGCGGGTCCATCGCAAACCACGTCCGAGTTAGCTGCAGGATGCGGTGTTAGTGATAAAACCGTTTTAATCCACTTGAAGCAAATTGGGAAGGTGAAAAAGCTTGAAAGGTGGGTACCTCACGAATTGAGTGAAGCAAATCAACAAACTCGCGTTGACCGTTAGGCCACATACTGCACAACAGACGGCTAACAAATTAGAGGAGCTTCAATTGGAATCTCTAAGACATCCACCGGACCTTGCCCCAACAGATTACCATTTTTTTTCGAAATTTGGATAACTTTGTGCAAGGGAAAAAATTCAACTCCGATGGGGCGGTCCAAACCGCCTTCAAAGATTTTATTGATTCCCGTCCGAATGGTTTTTTTAGTATAGGGGTCGATGAACTACCTATGAGATGGCAAAAGTGCATAGATAGCAATGGTACATATTGTGATTAAATAAATATATTATATTAAAAAAAATCTACTTTATGTTCCTTCCATACAAAACGCCAATTTCATATGTAAGGACCTAATATTATTGCAAGTCATGAATTGAGTTCATATCAAAGAATATTAAGTACTAATATTGTGCTCTCTAGAAATAGGTAAAGTTAATCGTTAAGGGCGCCAGTCAGGTAGCACACCTGACATATTTATAAAAGAGCCGTAATCCTCTAATAATGATATGATTCTCGATAATGGTGTAAAATCTCTCACGTCTGGTCCGGAACAGTCCCACCAACTAGCGATCCGACAGCAAGGTGTTCACAATAGGCCGGCCATAAATATACCAAACCACAGGCCGGCACTCTCCCAACTGGCTAGCGGGCGATTTGCGAACTAGTAACTCAAGCCCTGAACAAGTGTCTAGCAAAATACACAGGCAAACGAGTGGCCGAAAACGTTTTAACATCAATGAAATAGCTACTCGCTGTTAGTCGATCATCGCACACAAAATTACTTGATAAAGAACAGCTTTAAAATAGGTAAGTATTTTATGTAAATATGAAGGTCACGGGCTAAAGTAGCATCTACATCTAGTTTAATATGACGTAATTTATGATGTTCCCCCTGTAACAATGCACCGTGACTTGGAGACATCAAAACAAATTATGCATCAATAAACAGATCAATCCCAGAGCAAGCTACAACAATATGCTTCATCATCCAGCCCCAAAACCAGTTCCCGTAACAGCAGCCAGCAACCACCAATCTGCCGCATAGCGAAGTAAAAAATCAAAAAATAATTGTATTATATATTTAAGAACTTATTAAGATCTAAACCATCTGGAACCATTAGGACTACATTCGTCTCATTCTTTCAATGTTTAGTTTTGTTTATTGTTTATAAAAAACCAATGAAAACAAACTCATTTTCGAATAGTAAAATTTCCATAATTATTTTTTAATTCATAAACTAACGTTTAAGACAAGATTTAAGCTATATAAGCCGCCATAGCTCAGTGGTTAAGAGCAGCTGACCGGCAATCAGAAGGACACGGGTTCAAGTCCCGTTAGCGGTATGGCGGTACCTACATTCCTTAAATAATTTTACAGCCATAAAAGTATTTTCTAGGCGTGTAACACTGAACAACGAAAAGTAGGTGATTTGCACTTTTAAAGCAAACCCGTTTTCATTCCCGTTGGTGATCCGATTCTGGATGGTAATTCTATTTATTTGCCTAATCGTACTTAATTGTTGTCGCAAAGTTAAATTAAATAAATGACTAAATGTTATACCACGTAGTTAATATTATTTCTATATATATTACCTTCTGTGATTAGTGAGTTAAAATCGTAACCTGGACTAGATGCGAGGTAAGTATCTTCTAAACGAGTGTCTAGTTCAGGAACCACGATAGCGGCAAGTATCTTTTCTCGGAAGATTTTTCAATGTAGATGAGTGTTTCAGGCTGATAATTATTGCTTATAATAATTGTTACCCTTTGTGTTATGCATAAAAATCTTGTCTTAAACGTTAGTTAAGGAATTAAAAAATAATAATGAATATTTGACAAGTTAAATAAAGTATTTCCCCAAAAAAATGTAGACATAATTTGTCTCGACGCCACCTAGCGAGAGATTTAACACTAACAATGTCTCTCTCACAAAAATAAAGTTGGTTGTTTTCGAGTGGAAAAATGTAATAAACAGTAATTGTTGAATGAAACACTAGCAAATATTGAATTATAAGCCGCCATAGCTCAGTGGTCAAGAGCAGCTGACCGGCAATCAGAAGGACACGGGTTCAAGTCCCGTTGGCGGCAAGTATCTTTTCTCGGAAGATTTTTCAATGTAGATGAGTGTTTCAGGCTGATAATTATTGCTTATAATAATTAGTAAAATTTCCAGCTGGCAATAAAAACATTGCCATATAAATGATACATCTAACTGTTAAATTTTATGTCACCATCAACCCCCGAAGAACTATCATTAGGGGTTGTTTTAGTGCAGGCTTCTCCGGAAGGGGCTGATGTGGTGGTGAAGGAAGCAGCTACTTTGACTCGCGAATTCATTCCTATTGGCTTCTTGCTCGCCAAAAGCGGTATCATAAAATTTTCATCATTTAGTTTACTGACAGCCAGCGTCGATCGAAAAAAAGAAAAACCATTCTGTTCCTGATAAAACCATTCTGCCGACGACCCGACAGCTCGAAAATTGCTACACGTTCGCTACCACTGTTTCGATATGATTATTGTGCAAATGTAAATTATGGTACAGATGTAATTGTTGTAATAAACTTGTAACTTTAGGTGTTAATGCTTATTTATGATTTATCCCCTATGAACATATCACCAATAGAATTTCCACTCTCCGCAAATATGTAGTATAGATTAGGTTTGGGTAGGGAAACGAAATAAAAATATTCAATTTATTATTGATTTTATTTAAACTGTGCATTAAGTAAACTATATTGATCACATATGGCGTAAGACCTACATTTAAAAATAAATCTACATTTAAATGAAAATACTAATTCATTGAAGAAGATGATAATACTAACAAATCTAAACAAAAAAATTTAAAAAGAACAAGAAAAAGAAAGATAAAATGGTAAAGATCTTGGATACGAGTCTTAGATGAGACTCAAATTCAGGATCTCTTATCTTACCGGTACAAATGCCTTAACCAACTCGGCCATTGGGATCTAATATTTTACGTCGTGTTTGTCAATCTCATATATTTCAAATTCAGAATTAACAATATTACTTCATTTGTAGATAAATTTATCCGAGACACTATCTAGGTACAAACCAATTTCCGCTCCAATGCCATATCTCACTTGTTTCTTTTACTACCTAGTTGATTTCACATATATTTTAGAATTCATTTGGTAAATGATGACAGTGTAGGTGGCGACGCTTCCAACTAAGGCGACGATGATGCTTGCGTCGATGGCGAACAGTCCCCAGGCCGTCAGCTCCATGCCATATCTCTCTTTGTTTCTATTACTCTGCACTACCTGGTTGGTTTCCATTAGAGTTCATCTGGTAAATGATGACAGTGTAGGTGGCGATGCTTCCAACTAAGGAGACGATGAGGCTTGCGTCGATGGCGAACAGTCCCCAGGCCGTCAGCTTCATGTCATATCTCTCTTTGTTTCTATTACTCTGCACTACCTGGTTGATTTCCATTAGAGTTCATCTGGTAAATGATGACAGTGTAGGTGGCGATGCTTCCAACTAAGGAGACGATGAGGCTTGCGTCGATGGTGAACAGTCCCCAGGCCGTCAGCCCCATGGAACGGGAGTTGATCTGGTGCTCCAGGGTAAAAAGCCGCTTTCGTCCCGACTTATCTGAAAT
The DNA here is from genome assembly GCA_917880885.1 of Limnephilus marmoratus. Taxonomy (NCBI): domain Eukaryota; kingdom Metazoa; phylum Arthropoda; class Insecta; order Trichoptera; family Limnephilidae; genus Limnephilus; species Limnephilus marmoratus. The sequence goes on along the minus strand of OU862930.1, from coordinate 28,236,658 downwards.
TATAACAATGGTCTTACTTACTCCGCCTACTGCTAAATACGTCCAATTCGTTGTATGTAACTTCGTCTGTGTTGTAACTCCGGGTTCGTGTCACAAACTTGGATTTTATTTGTAATAGATAACAACTAGCTTTGAAGGTTTTTTCAGCAGGCGGTAGTAAAGATTCTGGGCCTCGACCGTGAGGTTGCAATCGTATTTGTTTAAATCTCAATCCCTGCTTTATCGACACTGATGTCAAGGATATCCCAGTTTCAACTTAATTAGCACAAAAAACAATTATTATTTCGGGGGAGATGGTAAAACATGCACAAAATAGTAGCGACGAGTCGTTCATAAACGAGCTGCACAATTGAGCTAACTCTTTTTGATGAGCCGTATTTGTACGACCCGCAGTAAATCGTACTACAACTCAATTAAACGGTGACTTTTCTTTGTTCGACAATTATTCAATTATTACCCTCACTACGTCTATAATATAACTAAATTACTAACAATTTGTGTTCGTACAGGCGCACACAAATCATTCATCTTAATATTTTAAAGCAAAACTATGAAAAAGTGGGTCTTCCTAAAATAATTCAATTTCGCCATCTATGAGAGAGAGGATAATATTTTTTTTAGTCACAAAACGGAAATTTTATAAGTTGGTTGGTTTAGGAGAAGTAAAATTTTATATTATTGGTCAAAGTTAGCATGTCCTCCGGTACTCTGGTACGTGCCGCATAGAACTGGGTCAGAAAAGATTGTATGAAAAGAGTAATTAGGAAACTTAACTGTACTATATGTTATGTGTCAACTGTTTATGCATCGAGGTAGGCGTTCGGGTTTTACCGAACGCATAGGAAGATTCACGATCGCCAGTCTTTAATTATGAGCTCTCGGCTCGGAGAGCTCCTCTTCTCCGCTAGACAGCCGATGGGCTTGAGATTATATCCAATTGTACTATTATTATAAACCTTTCGTGTACCAAGTACCTACGGAGTTTCAATTAAGAAACACTAAGGAATAGACGTGGGCAGAATGATTCCCAGGAGTGAATAGATTCAGTCTGATTCCCCCGGCCTTTTGAATTGATTCGTTCTATTCATTCCTTTAATTCAATTAATTCCCAAAAGAAAAAAACTAGAATGAATAGGGAGACTACAAAACACCGCACGGAAGACCAGGAGGCTAACAAGCACCGCACAAAGAGGAGACCGATTATCTCGCAGGCTAAATCCGATAGATGTATATGTTTGGCTTTTTTTAGTGTCGTTATTTTTCGTATGTAAAATATATTTATAGCTAGAAATTAAATCTTTAAACAGTTTTTTGTTTCACCCCTAAAGTTATACTAATTTTATTTTATTTATTAAACTTAAAAGTGTTCCACTTCACGTGATCTAATATAAACATACATTTTAACATTAAGATGAGTATTTTATAACAGCTCAAAACAGCTGGTTGGCTAAGGCCAAAGTAATATAAGGCTAAGAGTAATATATGCAAATTTACATATTATATATACCCAAGATCTACGTCTAAAAGTAAGTAGGTACTTGTATTCCAATATCTTTCATACGTGCCAAAAAAAACGATAACAAGTGCACTATTTTTGCTTCTCACTTTTCTAGCCGATCGCGATGCCGCGATATTCGGATTCAAAGTCGAAAGTTTTCGACTAACTATGTAATAAAATTGAAGGCTTGGCCCGCCAAGGAATGAGTGAACCGCACGGACGGATTAATGGCCGGCATTCAGGAATGAATTAGTAACATTGAACTAGTGTCTTGTGTCTTACCCCGCAGAGACTTGATCAACTCGCGAGATGCGTTTCGGACAGACCCGAGCCGAGATTGACGTGGAACGATGCAAGACGAAGACATCTGACGTCATTTCTGGGTCTGAGATTAACTAGAGACAATAACGTCACAAGTAATACTTTAGTTTTAATTCCTGAATAAAGCGCTTCGGACAATGTCGGATAGCGACAAACTAGATACGAGTACCTGGGACGCGGACGGCGCGGGGACCTTAGGACCATCTCAGGACTATTGACTACGATAAATGATTAATACCTTGCGTGAAAGGGACGCTCGGACAACTCGGCTGAATCGCGGCCCCGTTTTAATCTACGGGTTTTAAGAATGGTGGCCGGCGGTAGCGGGATACGAGTCGTTCACAATACCGTCGACCACTTCGCGGCGCGCCGCCCATTGAATAATATTTAAATACCTATGAAACATTATAATATTTAAATCGTCTACGGAACACATATTGAAATAATTTAACAGTAAAATAAATTGAAATTTAAAATTTATAGTGCCGTTAAAAGTCGTACGATTAAAGGCCAAAGGTAAGGAATGATGTATCAATTCCTTTTGAAATTGAGAATCAGATCAAGTGTGTCACAAGATTGAATTTATTCATTTAATTCGGTCATTCAATTTTGCCCACGTCTACTAAGGAATACTGGTGATTAAGGACCCAGTATTCAAGGATTTGTGGTGATACGGGAAGATAAGGCATCATCCCGTCAGCAACACACCATACTTACCGATAAAATTGTACATTTGAAACTTGTTGATGGTGACAATAATACGACAGTTGACACTGTTTAGATGCTCTCCCATCAACAAGTAGGAGCAGAGGATCACGGCGTTGTAGATGGACCAGTTGACGAAACCTACTATAGTTAACGTACTCTGCAAACAGACATAATATAATACAGAGGTGTGGTTATGGATCTCTGTAAGGACAAAGAATTATTCTTAACCTTAAAATCAATAACTTTTGAAAGAAAAAAGAAAAAATAATAAACTAGGTTAAAGACAATTCGTTATCCTTGGAAAGAACCGGAATCGCCCCTCATTATTTCAGAGTTCATATTTAAATTACCAAGGATTTGTTATTCTTGCCTACTAAAATGTGTTTTTTTATAATGACAGATTAATTATTATTTTTAATAATTATTTGGGGTAATTAGATTTCTTATTAAAACGTTTATTCAAATACATCCGCACAGTGATGTTATTAATTGTTGAGGTTGGCGTAGGCTCACTCTCATGTGATTTATTCTCACAAAAATATCACTTACGCATTGAACTGACCGTAATGCGCACAATATGGCGTTATTCCAGACGGTCAAGAGTACTGTCAAACAGCAAATAGTTATTGAAAATAGATTTAATTAAAATTAAATTAATTTAATTAAATTAATTTTATTAAAATTAGATTTCTTATTAAAACGTTTATTCAAATACATCCGCACAGTGATGTTATTAATTGTTGAGGTTGGCGTAGGCTCACTCTCATGTGATTTATTCTCACAAAAATATCACTTACGCATTGAACTGACCGTAATGCGCACAATATGGCGTTATTCCAGACGGTCAAGAGTACTGTCAAACAGCAAATAGTTATTGAAAATAGATTTAATTAAAATTAAATTAATTTAATTAAATTAATTTTATTAAAATTAGATTTCTTATTAAAACGTTTATTCAAATACATCCGCACAGTGATGTTATTAATTGTTGAGGTTGGCGTAGGCTCACTCTCATGTGATTTATTCTCACAAAAATATCACTTACGCATTGAACTGACCGTAATGCGCACAATATGGCGTTATTCCAGACGGTCAAGAGTACTGTCAAACAGCAAATAGTTATTGAAACCAACTGAAATATAAAGCGTAACAATAAATAATAAAACAAATCGATTAATGAATACAAATCAATCATTTAAATACAATATAAATATTTAACTATCGTGATTGGTTTTTGACTAGGACGCCGTGTTGTCTTCCTCCTTATTTAGTCAACGTTTCGGACAGAGTTACAGGGCTCATCATCGTCAGTTGATAGAATGCATTATCATCGATAACTATGTCTCGACTCAATCGGATATCGCGAAGGATGACTTCCAAAATTTGCAATTATACACTTAAAAAATCGAAATTCAAATAGATGTATTCAAAAAGTATTACGTATATGTTTTAACTCACCTGTACTCCATATGCAGAATTAATTATGCCAACATTATCTGCCAACTTATCATAAACGGACATCAATCTAACAATACCCCCCTCGAATCTTTCTTGGGAAATACATTTCACATTTGATTGTTCGTTCAATTTGTGTCTGAGAATCTGATGGTTTTGAGAATAGTCCATGTCAATGATGATATTACCTATTCCAGGAAGCAGAATTGGCTGAACCAAGTCGATCAATTGAGAATTTAGTGTTTTCAAGCGACTTGCCACAATCCAGACATCCAATAAATATTGCAAAATAATCAAGTCTGAACTTAACAACAAAACATGTGTCAGGTAAAGACGGAAGTTTTTTTTTCTCTTCCAAACAAAAGAGTCCCAAAGAATAATGATTCCGTAATAAATAACAAACAAGAAAAATGCAATGCTCAGTTTAAACTTGGTATTTGCATACCAAGCAGAACAAATCTTTAGTTTTTCATCAACATACTGAGTATTTCGCACTAGTTTAAAATATATGCGATCATTTTGAATAGCCGAAGAATAAATGGATGCGGCGATAATGAATAAGGTATTCACAATGAGTATGTGACTAGATCTTGACATGGTAGTGTCAAATTCTTCTCCCTCTTCAAAATTATTAAGAATGCTAAAGCAGTACATCGAAATGAGTAAACCCAAAAATACAAATTGGAATATTTTAGCTCTGACAGACAATGGCTTAATATTAGTTCCTTCCAGAGATATTTTTTGCAGACCTACGGTGATAAAAAATGGTTGGAATCTTTTAAAAAGGTGCACTATATTGAGAGAAGATTCCGTCATCGAAACTCTTTTGGCACGCATTTTCCTTTGCACAAACGATCCTATGACTAAACAAAAACCGAACAAACAAACGAAGCAACGAACCTACGAGTGAGCAGAATTTTAGAATGTACCATGAAAATTGGCATTTTAAAATAATGACTGATTAGAATAATAAGGTCTCCAGCAATGTTACGGAATAATTAACTTTATACTATCTTTCTTTAGAACCCATTATCGCATTGGATTTAGGCAGAACCTTGTTCTAAGGAAGGGGTGGGGAACCTTTTTGCCGTCGGGGGCCATTTGAAGTAGCACCCGCGGGCCGCACATAGATTTTCATGCGCCGGGGGTTGGGGGTGTGGGAGGGGGAAGGGGGAGGGGGGGTAAAAAACCTCTTTTTTTTTTAATTCTCCTCTCCTCTTCTCCGAAAAAGTCCTCTCGGAAAGCGGGATTAGTTTCCTTTGAATTGCGTCAGCAGAGGATTTCACATCTCAAATTTTTACTTTGTGCTCAGAACGCGAGGCAGGTTTTCACTTAAAATTTATTCTGCGTAAGAGTCTACTATAGATACAATAAATCTGTGCGCGGGAATAAACTACACTAAGAACATGAAAATGGTATTTCTTTGATTCTGGCAGCAAATACATAGGAGAATTTTATAACTGCACTTCTAATCAGAGAATGGTTTCCTTCGAAATGTGTCAGCAGATGAATCAGTTTACAATTAATTCGGAATTTCGAAATAATCATTACAACTCAAAACTTGTTTTAATTTCAGAGTGAATCTATATACGAGTTCCCAGCTATAAATAATATTAGTCTCATAATATGCGAAAGATTTTCCTACGAATTGCGAATTTTGTAAGTATAACATGTTTTGAAACAAAAATTTTAACGCTTGAAATATTAAAACGGTTTTCTTTAAAATGCGTCAGCAGTTTAATCCGTAACTGAAATTTTACAGATCAACTTAAGAGTAAATTTGCATCATTTTTTATGGCAGAAGTGTGGCAATATATTAAGAAAGCACTTTTTTTTCTGAATAGGGTTGTCATCAACTCTGACAATTTTTTTCAATATTAATTTTTAATATCGTATAAAAAATAAATAAAAAAAAGATGTTGAATCGCGTATTTATTTGTGTCTAAACCATAGACATCCATATTCAATAGACCAGAATATACAGATGAGGGGTAAAACCAAACTATGGGAGGGGAAGAGGGGAAAGATGACTATTATTCGTTAAAAAATCAATCTGACAGTATATAGGCATCTTGCATTATAATATCACGATTTAGTTCTTAAAAGAAAAACTGCTTTGAATGAATAGACCTTTTTACATGGGAGCGCGAATTGCTTGCCACGTTAATAACATATTTGCGAAGGCCAAATGCTCGCCCCGAAAAGGTTCGCCCCTATTCACATAGCAATATTTTGTTGCCGTATTTAGTTAAGACACTTTTACAAATGTTTCATAATTTACTTACCCCTGTAACCAGTGACGAGCTCACTGGAGAAACGTCCACATTCGCTATGTTCTAGGTAGGTGTATAGCACAAGCTCTCATATATTGCCGTGTTATTTGGTAAAATGTATAGATGTTAGCTCTACACTGGTCAGGACAAGAATAATGACGTCACATTTTTTTTATTCAAGCGAGGCTTTCGTAAGCCCAGCTGGCTCCAAGGCGGAGCTCTAGCCGGCTCCATGGGAAGAGGGAAATAATACGTTTTTATCACTTAGGGCAGGTCCAGATATATTCATATGTCCGTGATCTAAACTGATTTCTAGTAACGTAAGTGCATACGTTAACACACTCCTATCAGCTATGTTAAAACTTTCTCTGGGTTTTGTAATAATAACTGAAAAATATATCTAAAATACTCCGAAAGAAAACCATTCTCGCTTTCTAACTGTATTTTTTGTGGTATTTTAAGCAGGCCTCATCAAAAGTGCTCGTGGGCCGCACCAAAAAGCATCGCGGGTCGCAGTTTCCCCATCCCTGTTCTAAGGGGTTGATAAATTGATTGAATTTTTTTCAGAGGAACACTTAATACAAATTAAATAATTACACATATGTTTTCCTAAACAAACAATTTTAATGTATTTACATACATTTTACGATCGAAGATTTTAAAATAATTAATTGTTTCAGTCAATCATCGCAATTTGGGAGGCGGAAATGGGTACCACCGCCCCGGGAAACTTTATTGGATAACCAACACCTCTCCCATAGATCACCATAAGGGAGGCGTCTACTAATATCTACAGGAATTCCAAAAACTGAAAAAATCGAACTAATATCTATGGGAACCAAAGTGATGACGAATATCTACAGCTCAAACTGTTGACTAATATCTATGGGAACCAAAGTGTTGACGAATATCTACAGCTCAAACTGCTGACTAATATCTACGAGAAGGAGAGTGTTGACGAATATCTACAGTACAGGCAGAGGTTGGATTTGCAATTATATATAGCATATTGGAATAACGTAATATTGCGTATGCAGTTTAAAAAACTTAATTTATGTAAGTATGTATGTAAAAATCCCTAATATCGGACTGTTGGACACATTTAGCTGATTAGTCCAACCTACGCTCTGTAGATATTAGTTCAACCTACGCTCTGTAGATATTAGTCAACACTGGTACCGTCATAGATATTCGTTCGACCTTAGCTCTGTAGATATTAGTCAAAACTCTGAAGTTCGTAGATATTAGTTCAACATATGAGCTGTAGATATTCGTCCAACATACAGGCTGTAGATATTAGTATCTAGAGTCACCATAAGTGGTTCGCTAAGTTTAATGATTTAGCAGGGGCGCCCGGGTTCATGGCACTCAACTCAACCTCACTAGGTTTGTCTAGGTCTTGGAGGTGGATGACCAGGAAACACTGAACCCCAGATTCATATATTAAAAATAATTTTCCTCAGGGCCTCCTGCTGCATCCGAGACTGTTTCAAATTTAAAATTACAACCTCAAATGCAACTGGCGAAAAAATGGACTGTAAATCAATACAAATACGAAAAAGAGATGGTCATGGGGAGTTTAAGTTATCCAGTGAAGTTCCAGATGGCGTGTTTAAAGAATCGTTTAGGTTAAACAGAAGTCAGTTTAGTGAGGTTCATGAAATAATTAAAATAGTGCGTTTTGAGGAGGATTTCGTCATTTTATCGTAAAAATAATGATGCCATTCGATTCCTTGGCCTTGTATTAGTCAGACTGCATATATAAACTCAATTTAGCCCATTTTGGAAATAGTCATTTGCATTATCACCCCACAATAGGGACAAAACTAGGGACACATGATCCACGAAACTGTGTAGAAAGCACAACACGCCCACGTGCGACGAAGCTGGGGACTGGACTGGCCGTGGAATGAGTTTAATATGCGCCGCTCCGACAGAAACCATGTTCTACAAAATAACCACGCGTGTGCTGTGCGAGAACTGTGCGTGGACTGGGCTCAATTTGCGCCGGGCCTTAAACTCAACTAGTTGCCACAAATGTCAAGTCATCTCACAATGTACTGGTTGTTATTGTTCCCTGCTTTCTTCAGCAAGGTGACATGGTTAGGTGAGGGTAGGACAGATAAATGACATTATACATAACTAGTTGCCACAAATGTCAAGTCATCTCACAATGTACTGGTTGTTATTGTTCCCTGCTTTCTTTAGCAAGGTGACATGGTTAGGTGAGGGTAGGACAGATAAATGACATTATACATAACTAGTTGCCACAAATGTCAAGTCATCTCACAATGTACTGGTTGTTATTGTTCCCTGCTTTCTTCAGCAAGGTGACATGGTTAGGTGAGGGTAGGACAGATAAATGACATTATACATAACTAGTTGCCACAAATGTCAAGTCATCTCACAATGTACTGGTTGTTATTGTTCCCTGCTTTCTTTAGCAAGGTGACATGGTTAGGTGAGGGTAGGACAGATAAATGACATTATACATAACTAGTTGCCACAAATGTCAAGTCATCTCACAATGTACTGGTTGTTATTGTTCCCTGCTTTCTTCAGCAAGGTGACATGGTTAGGTGAGGGTAGGACAGATATAGGCCAGTCAATAAAGGCTCAAAATGAGGCAAACCCAAACATTAATTCCCCCGTCGATGAAACTTTGCAGTCACGTGGAGTATCATTTAGGGATGACGAATGACAAAAGATCCAACAAAATATTTAACGGGAAGTTAGTTATTTTTAGCAAAAACTGAAAAAAAATTATAACTCTCGCGGGAAAAGTATTTCTTTCGAAAACTCTTCACATATTGTTAGTATTAATTAATATCCACCTGATTATTTAGAAATCCAACAATATTTTTGTTGGGAAAGTATGTTTTTAAAAAGAGATTTGTTTTTTATTTCTATTGTTGCCGGGAAAATTCCCCCCCCCAATTTTTGATCACGAAGTGTCTTTATATTGGTGTTTGCTTTATTTAATCAAAAGATCCAACATTTTTTTCTTTTGGAACATGCTTTTTTGATATGAGTCAAAAATATCGCTCCGGAAAAATCCCCCGTCCAATTTTTTAAAGTCAAATTGTTAGGATAGCTATGTTAAAAAGATTTCTGCAAAGATCCAACAAAATTTTCAACGGCAACCTATTTTTTTTAATTGATTTCGATCGCACGCTGATTTCACGTGACTTTTGTATGAACAGGAGCCCGAGGGGTAAGGGTAGGGGTGGGGCTAGTCGCATTCGGGACTGCGCTACGCGACTAACGGCCGCGAAGTCTGCCTGTGTAAAATTAAGAAGGGCATTGTTTGCATGGTTGATTGACAACGCTTCGTTTGTCAGTGTTGTGTTTTTAGTTAAATTATTAGATTTGCGCTATGGCTGATGATTTAAGTATTCTGGAAAGTGATTGTGTTTTTTGCAAAAAAAAAAAGAATGATGATGTAGTTGTTGTTAAAGAACGAGGGCTCAAAACCATATATGAGTGTAGTTTAAAAAGAGATGACAAAATCGCAACAGCGATAGAAGGGGTGAACGAATTATCTGTGCACAAGAAGTGTAGAAAACAGTATATTAATGCTAGAGTCATCAATGCTTTTATAAGGAGGAAAACACTTGTTTCCAGTGAAGAAGCCGCGGTTGCAGAATTTCAATATGAAATGAAATGCATTTTCTGTGACAGTGATGCATCAGACGAATTTATCTGTGCAGAAAATAAAAAAATTGCGGCGGCACTGCGGTCATATGTTCGCAGAATACAATTGCCGCAAACAAAAGTGTCGATCGCAGAATTAGCATCGCTACGAAAAGATACATGGGCGAACAAGGTACTTTTAATTATTTTAATTTTATAATGTTCATTATTACGATCTCTCTATTCTTCTTATCTTAACCCCTCGGGTATTTTTAGTATGTATTTAGTTTAATACAGTAATTTTTACCGTGGTACAAATACTTAATTATGTATCTATATTTTCGACTAGTTTCGTGAATATAATTACATAATTAAGTTGTTTAATACTAAGTTATTTGTATTTATTACTAGCAGACCCGGCCACACGTTGCTGTGGCTAACGAAACACAACGCCATTACCCAACCTTTATAAAAACCACACCACCCGCTTCTTATTTTTTAATTTTTTTTTATTGAAAGAATAGATAATACATATTATAATCAACAAACAAGTCCTGCTAAGCCAATTGAATTGGCTTGTCAACAGGTGGTTATATTTGGTTACATATAGATTTTTTACAATTAAAATTGAATATTTGAATTTCTCAGCTTTTCTCTACTATAATAAGCATGTATTATACATATAAACCTTCCTCTTGAATCACTCTATCTATTGGTGAAAACCGCATGAAAATCCGTTGCGTAGTTTAAAAGATCTATGCTCACAAACATTTTGAGCGACTTCATTTTATACTATGTAATGTAATGATATATGTATAATGAATAACAACAACAAAGTCAATCAATTATTTGAATTTTTTTTTTGCTAAAAACATTCATTCAATAAGCCATGGACTTTATTGATTTATATGCCTTTTATGATTTATTGATCTAGTTACCCTCGTACTAAACTATTCTTTTGCATTAACAATTATATTATTTTCTTATAGGTATTGCGACGGATTCATGACGTTGATTTAGTTGCTGTGGCTGCCAGATATCATCGAGCTTGCTATGATACGTTTCGGAAGGTAGAAATACCCCTAGAAGGTGATCGAAAACGAGGGCGACCAGAATCTTCTAATACTTACTCAGCAATGAAAGAAATTTATGCAGTTTTAGAAAACAATCGTGAAGAATGCCAGTTCTTACTTAGCGATTTAAAAAATGCTGAATCTCGTGACTGCCCCGATGATAGAACCATAAAGAGTAAGTTGAGAGATAAATATGGTGATGACATTCTCATCACAACTACTGATGGTAAGGCAACGTTGATTTGTTTCCGTGATACTGGACATAGAATCCTGCATAACACATGGTATACGTCAAAGGAGAATGATGTACAAGAAGAACGCTTAAGGATTGTACGCACTGCTGCTTCCATAATTTTAGAAGATATCAGATCGACTGTCTATGATACTTCTGTCTTTCCTCCACCTGAAAAATTTCTTGAAAATGTTAATGAAGATATACCCCATTCTTTGAAAACCTTTCTTGAAGAGCTCATTCTAAAGAAGAAACGCGATACAGATAGTGCTTCCAAGAAATGCCAGGCAATCGCCCATTCGATAATCACCGCTGTTCGACCCCGTTCATTTACATCGCCCTTACTGCTAGGCATCGCTACACTAATAAATCAGAAATTTGCTTCCAAATCGCTTGTCGATCTGTTGGCATCTTTTGGATTTTGTTTGTCGTACCACGAAGCAACAAACTTCCAAATATCGGCTATCGCTCACATTTCGCCTATCGAGAAGCCTGATTTTTGTCAATATGTATTTGATAATGCCGACCATAATATAAGTACGATCGATGGCAAAAATACATTTCACTCCATGGGTGGCATAAAATGTTATACTCCTGCTTTGAAAACAAACTATGAGAGTGTATTACGTCTGAAAAGCATACCACCATCCTTTGTCATTGGTAATTTTGGTCATGTACCATTAGAAACATATCAATGTACATCAAAAGGTTTGCAGCAAGTTCTGATCCATAATTTTGCCGGAGACTCCGATATCAAGGATATATTGCCGTCGTGGACAAATTTTCTGTGGATATATTAAAAAAAGCAAGGCTTTTGTTATATACCCGGCTGGAATGGTTTCATGGAAAAATTCACTGCTGAAAAGAAATATGAAAAGTCTGAAATCGTTCCACTTCCATTTATCAACGCTCCTCCAACGCAGTATGATACTATTTACACATCATTAATTATGGCTGTAGAGAATACCAAGTCCATCGGCATGAAAACTACTATAGTAACATTTAATCAACCTCTCTATCAGAAAGCCAAAGACATTATGACTTCGAGTACTGATCCAAGACTAAAACATGTAATTATTCGACTAGGGGGTTTTCATCTCCTCATGAGTTTCATGGGAGCCATCGGTTATATAATGAATGGAAGCGGCCTTAAAGAATTGTGGTGTACAGTATATGCACCTTTATCTGTGGATAAAATGTTGTCTGGGCACTCTTACGCACGTGCCATAAGAGCACACATGCTTACTCAATTCACTCTCTCAAAAAAACTACTTGACGCAATGGAATTAGATGATGAAGATATTATTACAATTGACGACATATTGTTGAATGATTTGTTCAAAAATGAATCCCCCAGTGAACTGGACCGACTTACACCTATTCTGGATAAATTTAGAAATGCTATGGAGGAAATTTCTATAAACGGGCAAACCGCAAAATTATGGGTGCTCTATTTCAAAATGGTCACTCCTGTAAAACTATTCATAGACGCGAAGCGGTCGGGAAAATGGCAACTGCACCTTGATGTAACCAAGAAAATGTTACCATTCTTTCACTCCAGTGGCCACTATTGCTATGCAAAATGTGCCACCCTATATTTACAAGATATACAAAATTTAGAAACACAGTTATTACCCGAGGAATACAAGAAATTTGTAGGTGATGGCTATTTCACAATCAGACGATCAAATAAATTTTGGTCGGGGATATGGTCAGACATGACTTTAGAAGGCTTATGAATATTTTTCGCAAGATTTTTTTCAACATTTGCAAAGAAGGAATTAAATGTGTTTGCACATTGTTTAGCTGTATATTGGCATCTATAATTTTTTTATCATATTCGATGTACTTAATGTTTTGTGTTTTTTTTGTATTGTCTATGGCCAAATTCACAGTTTTCCACATTTGTTTATGGTTATTTTCTGAAGATAATATTTTATTTTTAAAAAACTCTTAACTTTTTTTTTAATATAAGATGTTAATTTATTTTTATATTTTTTATATAAAATATATGCTTTTTCATCATGGGGATTTTTTAACGTTGTTTTGTAAAGTTTTTTTTTGTTTGATAGATATTATAAGTGCTTTGGTAATCCAAGACTTTAAACATCTTAATTTTGATTTTATGTGTATTGTTATTTCAGTTGTCAAATTTTTAATGTGTTGTGACAGGATATTTTCAAAGTAAGTCGAACATATTTCAGTATCATCACTGTTTAAAACATTGTTCCAATCCTCCTTTTTTAGTTTTTAGAGAGAATAATCATGTATATTGTTGATTTTTTGGGTATTAAATTATGTAATACAATAAAATAATACAATAAAACGATAAAAATAAAATCTGATCCCAATTGTTGTTATTTGTAGGTACTCGTACCTATAATGTCTTATAATTAATATTAATATTCAACTACAGTAACTACACCCATTTAGATACGTTTTAAGATTTTCACGGCCAAAAGTATTTTCGTTATTTGTTTTTGGGGCGTTATGCCGTGTTGCGCTACCTCCTTCTTTAGCCAACGTTTCGGACAGCGTTGCAGTGTCCATCATCATGTGAACACATCTACCGGATCTGCCGGATCTGCCCTGACGATGGACACTGCAAAGCTGTCCGAAACGTTGGCTAAAGAAGGAGGTAGCGCAACACGGCATAAAAACTCAAAAACAAGTAACGAGAATACACCCATTTAATTTTCGGCCACACAAATAATTAATTGGTTAAAATAACATTGTATTACGCAAGTAGGTATTTTAAAATTAAAATGAATATAGAAGCTTTTACGCCTATTTCATTGATTTTAACAATGCTTTCGGGATTGCCTGTTTGCGTTGCTTTTTTATTGAGAATTTGAGTGACGACACAACCTCATTTACAATGCCACAATAATTTTAAAATATGTATTGAGTTAAAATATATTGCACTTCGCATATAAACCATTAGTAAAATTTAATAAAATTCTTTGGTTATTTTAAAACACTTTTACAGTAATCAAAGCAATTTTTGTTTAAAACATTCATTCTTTCATTGAGGTATAATATTCATTGTTTTCGGACATCCCATAAAACACAAAAATACATCAAGTCGGCTTCCCAACCCTCCCCGCCACGGCCGCGGCTCTCTTCTCGGGCAGCTATATCCTGCGCCGATCGGTTCGCTTGCCCCCGTGCGTCTAGCCCCACCCCTACCCTTACCCCTCGGGCTCCTGTTCATACAAAAGTCACGTGAAATCAGCGTGCGATCGAAATCAATTAAAAAAAATAGGTTGCCGTTGAAAATTTTGTTGGATCTTTGCAGAAATCTTTTTAACATAGCTATCCTAACAATTTGACTTTAAAAAATTGGACGGGGGATTTTTCCGGAGCGATATTTTTGACTCATATCAAAAAAGCATGTTCCAAAAGAAAAAAATGTTGGATCTTTTGATTAAATAAAGCAAACACCAATATAAAGACACTTCGTGATCAAAAATTGGGGGGGGGAATTTTCCCGGCAACAATAGAAATAAAAAACAAATCTCTTTTTAAAAACATACTTTCCCAACAAAAATATTGTTGGATTTCTAAATAATCAGGTGGATATTAATTAATACTAACAATATGTGAAGAGTTTTCGAAAGAAATACTTTTCCCGCGAGAGTTATAATTTTTTTTCAGTTTTTGCTAAAAATAACTAACTTCCCGTTAAATATTTTGTTGGATCTTTTGTCATTCGTCATCCCTAAATGATACTCCAAGTGACTGCAAAGTTTCATCGACGGGGGAATTTTTGCATACCTCAAACTCTTTATTGATTGGCCTAATAAATGACATTCCGGTAGGAACTGTGCACATTATCATTTCAAAACCAAACAGCCTCCTGTGTGGAGCTCATGTAAAAAAAAAAAATCGCACGCGAAATTACTTGACAACAAAGATATTGAAATATAAGTAGATGTGCTATCTGCTGTTTTTACTATGTGGGTCTGCGCTTCCGGGTGTCGCCGATATTGTTTACCAATTAACAAATAAACTAAAAGAACAAATAATTAACGAATAAACTAAATGAACGAATTCTTTCCTTCTTCAAAATATATTGTTAACCAATATTAATGCACATTTTCAAAAAATTAACGAAATGAACAAATTCTTTGTGTATGAAAACAACGCTAATTAGCGCGTAGTCCGGCGACAGTTGCGCGGACACCATAGCATATCTCTTCTGTATTTGAATATCTTTGCTTGACAAAGAACAGCTTTTAAATAAGTCTTATATGAAAATATAAAAGTCACAGGCTAAAGTAGCATCTACTACCAGCGCATAGAGTTTAATATTGCACGGAGACTGAAACATTTAATGAGATTACAAATTGTTAACAGCTCTAGTCGGCTCCATGGGAAGAGGGAAATAATACGTTTTTATCACTTAGGGCAGGTCCAGATATATTCATATGTCCGTGGTCTAAAATAATTTCTAGTAACGTAAGTGCATACGTTAGCACATACCTATCAGCTATAATGTTAAAACTTTCTCTGGGTTTTGTAATAATAACTGAAAAATGTATCTAAAATACTCCGAAAGAAAACCATTCTCGCTTTCTAACTGTATTTTTTGTGGTATTTTAAGCAGGCCTCATCAAAAGTGCTCGTGGGCCGCACCAAAAAGCATCGCGGGTCGCAGTCTCCCCATCCCTGTTCTAAGGGGTTGATAAATTAAAGTCACAGGCTAAAGTAGCATCTACTACCAGCGCATAGAGTTTAATATTGCACGGAGATTGAAACATTTAATGAGATTACAAATTTTTAACAAATTTCATAGACACCAGGGAGACACGGCGCGGCGGCCATCTCTAGACTGACTGAATTTGGAAATTTGCTGTTAAATTCTCTTTGCTAAAAACACATTGGTGTTGAATTAAATAAATAAATTAAAAATACTTCTCGTAATTTAGAAGAGCTGACATTTGCTCGACTGAGATTAGTAACTTTAAAGTAATGCGCTGGCACATTGCATGTATGCAATCCTCACTGCTCTGAAGGTATGTATATTGCGGAATAAATTTTAACAGGCGTTCGACAAACATATTATCACCAATAGAATTTCCGCTCTCCACAAAGACGTTGTAGGGTTTGAAATAAAAAGATACAAAACTTTTATTCATTTTCTTTTTATTTGTGTTATTTACTCTGTGCATTAAGTAAGCTGTACTGATCTCATCCGGTGTAGGACAAACATTTAAAAATAGATCTACATTTAAATGAAAATAGTAATTCATTGAAGAAGTTAATACTAACAAATCTTAACGAAAGAATTAAAAAGAAAAAGAAACAGTCTCTTTCAACGGAAGCAATCTTCCGAACAGGCCCTCCATCGAAATGCTTGGTGTGTAACCCTAAGTGACCAGCTCAGGTATGGGGGCTCCATCGAAGCCAGAGTAAAGTTAGCCTCACAGAAACTGGGCGTACTGTACAGGGCCCGCAGATACTTTAATAGTACACAACTGCTAACCCTGTACAAATCACAAGTGCGCCCCATGGTTGAATTTGGCAGCCACCTCTGGTCTGGAGCTCCAAAATACCTGAAAAATACCCTCGACTCTGTGCAGAAACGGGCGGTCCGTTTGACAGATTCTCCCATCTTAACAGACGGATTGCAATCTTTAGAGCACAGGCGTCGGGTGGGAATGCTATCCTTGTTCTACCGGTATTACAATGGAAGATGCTCCGAGGAACTAGCATCATTGATCCCTTCGGCACCGGTGCATAGTCGGGAAACACGCCAAACGCGTGCCCAACATTTGTAAACGGTTGACATTTGCCACATGAGAACGGGTCGTTTCTTCGACTCGTTCTTGTGTTCAACAGCTCGGCTGTGGAATGATTTGCCGGCCTCTGTGTTTCCTCCTTCCTACAACATGGGTCTCTTCAAGACCAATGTTCATTCCTTCCTCTCCTCAAAAAGACCCTCCACACAGCATCCTAGATGACATAGGCCCTGAGGGAAATTATTTTCCTCAGGGCCTCCTGCGTGGAGTTAACGTAAAAAAAAAACAGAAAAATAAAAAGCTAAAGGTTTGTGATGAACTCGCCTTAATAATGATTAATAATTACGTGGATGATTTTTAGGGCGCCGTTTTCTAAAGAGCGCTGAAAAAAACTTCTAAAATCCAAGTATTTGCGGGGTTGATTTATGGGTTACGCAGGCGACCCCAGCAAAAGCCACAAAAAAAAATATACGAAAGAAATGCAACATTTCTTACAAAACAGTGCCACGTGTAAAGATCGGGTCCATTAGGTACGTCACAGGGCTCTGGTTTAGGAAATACGTTCTAGCTTTTCAAGTACAGATAATTAATTACTATTTTGAAGTTCTGAAACTGCGACAAAAACTAAAAAACATGGGACAACGTCAGAATTCTTCGAAAAGGTGATAAAATTTGACAGGCTGGTCGATTAAGTTAAATATATCGCTATGGGAATTAACGAATTTTGAAGGGATTTTAGAAAAGTAGGTAATAAATAAAAAAAAAACTTTGAGGCCATGGGCCACACCGGAGATGAAAATAAAGACAGTCAGGGTAGATTCGGTCTTGGGGACGGACGGATTTTCAGAGTCGCAGTTATATAGGGAATGATAACAGTAGTTCGGGCGCGTAGACGGGAAATAATTCATTTTTATTGGCAAGAAAACGCGGATAATCAAATTTTAAATAAAGGGAGTCAGGGAAAGATGGTTCTAGCGCTCGGTTGAGATTAGGGAGAGAGTTATCAGAGTGCGTAAAAGTGAGGGTAATTTCGGTCTCGAAGACGGACGTGTTTCAGAGTCGCGGTTATACAGGGAATAAAAACGGTAGTTCGGGCGCGTGAACAAAGGAGCATCTCGTTTTAATTGAAAATCGACTCGGAAACCGGACAAACTTTAAATAAAGAGAGTCAGAAAAAGGTCGCGGAGGGAGACGGGCATTCGCGGTTATACGGGGAATAAAACAGCAGTTAGGACGCATAAAACAAAGTCAAAACATCCCGTTTTAATTGACAAAATTGACTTCGGAAAGTTCGCAATTTTGTGAAAATATTCAGGCGTAAATTTAGAATTCAGTTGTTTTCAATTCTGTTAAAAATTGCATGAAGAGTTTTTGTCTTGCGAAAGTGCATGTGGAAATAAAATCGGATTTTGCAGCATGGAAAAATTTGGTAAGCTTGTTTAAAATTACTTTACTACAAAATTAGTTACAAACTTGGTGCGGGCCTTGCAGAAAAATATTCATTCAAGTTCATTGGTTTTCGGAGATGTACTTACAAAAAAAAGGTTATACTATTGGACTTTAAAGTGAGGGACACGTTTGGTTTCGGTTTGAGTCATAAATCCTTTGACACTTCCTTCTATTGTCTCTTCGAGCAATAGCTAAGATTTAATTTTGTGTAACTGGACACCTTGGGCGGGATCCCTGTCTAACAGAGTGCAATTCACTTGCGGTAGAGGTGAAACCTTCAGAAAACTAAACGTCGGGAGAATGACGAATTTAATACGTTAATTGTGGGATTTATTCATTTAATATCGTTACCAAGTGCTAAAATTAGTTCAATTTTATTCTACGAAGCACCGCACGAAGAGCAGATAGATAGGCCACGAAGCACCACACAAGGAGGAGACCGATTATAGTATCTCACTCAATCGCAGGATAAATCTTATAGATGTGTTTAGTGTCGCACGTTTCGTTTCATCTAGATGCAAATCACAACGGTGTTAAAGAAATTTTATTAAAAAAAACAGCTGTCAGCATTTTAGAAACCAAAAATTTACAGTTATGCAGTTTACACGCGGTAGAAGTGAAACCTTCAGAAAACCAAAGGAGACAAGAGTGGGGAGGCCACGAAGCACCACACCAAGGAGACACCGATTGGTCTGTCTCATTCTCTCGCAGGATAAATCTTATAGATGTGTTTAGTGTCGCACGTTTCCGTTTCATCTAGATGCAAATCACAACGGTGTTAAAGAAGTTTTATTAAAAAAAACAGCTGTCAGCATTTTAGAAACCAAAAATTTACAGTTATGCAGTTTACACGCGGTAGAAGTGAAACCTTCAGAAAACCAAAGGAGGCAAGGGTCGGGAGGCTGCGAAGCACCACACAAAGAGGAGACCGACTGAAGTGCCTCAGGTACGTGTTGTCTCTCCGTTTGGCGTGACTACTTTTCGATCTATCGAGTTTAAAATAACAACGGTGCTAAACAAGTCTTTTGGGGATGTTTTGTCAATTTTAACGGACAAGAGGTAGTTATGTATCTTACGATTGCGTTGCGAGACATTGCATCGGGAAGACTATGTTGGGGGTTTAGTTGGATATAATAAATTACATTACATTAGGAATACCTATTCTCAAAAAATACTTTAGAATTAACTCAGTGATTGAAGATATTTGTTAGGCAAGGTACGTACTAGGTATAGCGGTTTGGTAAATAGATTTATTGCATGGTTATTAACAAATTTTAAACAATAGAATTCCCAATCCCAAAATAAAAAAAACCGACACCTTTTACCTCAAACTTTAGGAATCTCAAGAAAACTGTTATGTAGAGGCCTACATAAGCTAGCTTTTGACTTCGTTGAAACGCACACTTGGAAGTACCTTACGATTAGGTATATAGTACTTTACGATTAGGTATATTTTATTTTAAATTCCCATTTTAGCTCAAATCTTTAGTATTTGCGATTGAACGAGACCGCCAGCGCTCTGCTATTATTATTTAGCAAATTTCCTTCTTTCAAATTTAACCGAACGAGTTACGACGCTGGAACTGGCGATTGCTGGAGTAATTATGAGTTAAGCTTCCCTATTCCATGATTATAGGTTGCACTTTATGCAGTTATGATCTGTGGGCGAAGTGAACGAGATGCCGGTGGGCTACACTATTTCCCAAATGTGGAGGCGAAGCAAGCGATGGTACGAACTTAGTCCAATTAAATTGGAATCCTTTGGGATGGAGACTTGGAAACCTGTGTCTCTGGACGGCCCTGAAGCAGTTGAGAGCGAGGCAGGAGCCCTTCAGCCCCCTTCAGCCCCCTTCAGCCCCCTTCAGAGGTATCAGCTGATAAGAGTCGCTGTCGCGGGAGGCCAATTAAATACAGGACGGAGATAACGATCTGGCCGGGCTACCTCCGTAATGAAGGAAAAGAAGTGACGAAACTCGCGTTGGCTTTACTACCCTCTGGTTACGCTCATGGAGAGTTACCTTGTCAGCGGAACGAAGAGAACATGACATACGGAGTTGTTTTAGCAATCGATCGGCGGCTCTTTGTCGGAAACCGGATAAATTTTCATAATCTTCCCCAAAATTAGAATTAGGGCATCATCCAGCATCAGGTTGGGAATGTACTTTGGACGAAAACGTAGCGGGGGAAAGTAAGGAATGGAAGATTTAGAACTGGATTCACGCCCCGGTGCCATTCATTCCTGGACCCAGCGCCCTGGAAGCCAAGTTTGACATTCCTTCTCCGAGCTGATATTTGAGATGAGCTTGGGATATGATCTATCGTAGGGCGGAGGTCCGTGAAACGCTACATGGGGGCCCACCCCCGTCACGCCTGCTTCCGTCATGCGAGGGGAGGTATTTTCATTCAAATCAAATACCGATGTTCACCGCGGCTGAAGGCAGACGCATGTTTATAACGTGCCTAGGAAAACGTAAGCATCATTTTTACTGGTTCGAGGCGGTGTACTGGACGGAGAACGGGACTGTTGAGGAGCTGTGTGACTGCAGAGGCGAGGGCCGATGACATCAAAATCCACCTTTACTAAATTCAAACTTTGCGAGATCAGAGGGGGGAGCGGCTCCACCGACCTCCTGACATTGCCGTTTGTCTAATCCACTTCGGTTTAATGTTCATGATTCAATGCTATAGGAGTGAATGGGACTCTAGTCATTGACATGCTGAAAGGCTTCATCATCATCAATTCAGCTTCATCATCATTATTCACGACCTAAAACCTCGTGCCACCCACGCATTCCTGAATACTTCCGGACGGCGGCTACCACACCATAAATCGAAGCAGATCCTCACATCAAGCGATATGAGATGGCATTTCATCAAACAACAGTAGCAGTATCACCATTATAATTTAGCGGCGTATTGGTTGAGAACACTCCCATTATCACCCTCCAAACCAGAAACACACATCAAACCCTTTCCCGACAGGAAGCAAAACATGTCGATTTTACATTCGTCGCTTGCGACCATCAAAATATTCTCTGGAGGAGTTGGAATTGGGGATTGACCCGGCGGTTTTAATTGAACCTCACCAAGTCAGTTGCGGAAATGGAGGAGCCCAATTGTAGCAAGACATATTTTGTTTCATGTCAATCCTTAATAATCTCCCAAAAATACCTACCCTAGCTCAAAACTAACTAACAAACTTCACTTACAACTGTGACTGTAGAATTTGTGCATCCCGGGCCTGTTTTGATTGAATTTTGATTGTAAATTCGTAACTAGAGTACAAATGTCAAACTATTTTATATGTTAGCATCCCGAGGATAGCTGAGGATTCGCCGCATTTCACTAAAGGTAGGATCTTCCTAATTCACTGTATAAAGGTATATTTATGTACTAGGTACTAGGTGGGATGACGCAGGTTAATTCAAAAGAAATAATCATCAACAAACAAGTATAAGACGGACGTTAGTAGGGGAGAAAGTTGCACGAACGGTAGAATTAGTTATTTTCAAGTTAGCTAGAGTCATTGTAAATTGTGCCCTAGTAAATTGCAACACGCCATACCTAAAAGAACAAAGGGTTTACCACAAACAAATTATTAATTAAACTGGATTAACCATATCAAACCTTTAAAACAAAAAATAACACAACGTTAAGGGATTAATTACAAGTTGATTAATTGAGAGTATCTCGCCACGTATACCTAAAACGTATTACGTAAAGGGGTGTCGAGGCTCTGCCAAGGGAACGAAGGAGAGAGGAGTTTGGGCGACGGAACTACAAGGCTACTAATACGAATGGGAGATGAACTCTACGTACAGAGCTTTCGTTGCAGAGCCTACGAACGATGTAGAAGGAAAGAAACAATAAAATCACGTTTAAAAGAAAAGGAAAATTAATTAATTACAGGACCAAGAGTCGGATTCACTACAGTGGTGCCGCGACCAAGGAGGTAGCGCCCACACCGAGCTTGTTCGAAAAGCCTTAAAACTATTATTAAAAAAATTAGGGGGGGGGGGGGTAAGACAAACTATTACAGGTTGCAACTAAGACTCAAATCCATGATCTCTTGCAAATGCCTTAACCAACTCAGTCGTAGGAAACTATTATATTTTTAAGTAATTTTTGTCGATCTCATATTTCAAATTCAGAATTATTAACAATATTATCTTCGAATGTAGATAAATTTATTCGAGACACTATCTAGGTTACAAACCAATTCTTTAGAACTTTGTGATCACTTAAAAAGGCATCAGCCAAAAATATGAAAAAAAATAATTGAAGACAAAATTATTAATTTTTTAATTTTAAATATGACATCGAAATTTTTTTTTAAGTGTTCTCGATGGCCGAGTAGGTTACGGCGTTTGTTCCAGTAAGACAAGAGATACTGGATTCGAGTCTTATTTGCGACCTAAACTTCTTTTTTTTCTGTCTTGTTCTTTTTCATATCTTTTTCATAACTTAGATTTTTTTAACTGAATTCTTGTGCGCTCATAAATTTTAATGTGCCGGCGAGAAACACCGGGTCAGTACTACCATTTTACTGTGGTAATACTACGACCTGGGCACAATTCAATATACCACTACACAGAATTCAACACTTGGGCAATATGTATTCGCACATAGATTTATGGAATATGTCGCTAGCACAATTTAAATGTGAAATAATTAAATCATTTATCCAAGATACAAGTACTCA
The DNA here is from genome assembly GCA_917880885.1 of Limnephilus marmoratus. Taxonomy (NCBI): domain Eukaryota; kingdom Metazoa; phylum Arthropoda; class Insecta; order Trichoptera; family Limnephilidae; genus Limnephilus; species Limnephilus marmoratus. The sequence continues at coordinate 28,213,570 of OU862930.1, read as the reverse complement.
CTAAGGAAATTCTTTGGTAAATTTATTAAATGTACTAAACTGTCTCTACCTATCTTATTAATGTAACTAAATGTAATATCTTAGTAAATTCATTGAAATATTATAAACCGTCATAACTTGTAGTATCATTTAGATATTTAAAAAAAATTATTTAACTTTCTTATCTAAAATATTAAAATCCAACATGGCCAGTTCCGAACTCCTGCAACTTGCAGAGGTACTGGAGGTACCATCGATGTAGCGGTTTTGGCACTTTGCGAAACTAATACTTAGTGTTATTAGAGATGGTTAATGTTGCAATTTTGTAAACCTCTGATCACCTTACTTTTAAATTTTTGTTGTTTGTATTTTGTTAATCCTAACTTATTGTTATCATATGTCACTTTACTTTAAGTTTTTGTTGTTCATATTTTTATTTCGTTTATGCACTTTTTTTATTTCTCTTGTAATTTTATTTATATTATTTATTTCTCATGTTAAAGATGTACTGCCTTTATTTATTTATGTAAAAACCCCCTGGGCGTAAAATAAAACAAATAAATAAATAACCAACTCGATAGTTCTTGCAGTTTGCGACAGTCGGCAGGCTCCCATGCCATATATCCCTTTGTTTCTATATTATGCACTACCTGGTTGGTTTCACATAGAGTTCATCTGGTAAATGATGACAGTGTAGGTGGCGATGCTTCCAACTAAGGCGACGATGAGGCTTGCGTCGATGGCGAACAGTCGCCAGGCCGTCAGCCCCATGGAACGGGAGTTGATCTGGTGCTCCAGGGCAAACACCCGCTTTCGTCCTGGCTCATCTGAAATTATAACAATGGTCTTCCTTACTCCGCTTACTGCTAAATACGCCCAAATTATTGTAAGTAACTCTTCGTTTCTGTTGTAACTCCGGGTTTCGTCTCAGAAATTTCTTTAAATAAAAACTCCGGGGTCAACAAAATACTATAAAATTTTGAAACAGGCAATTCACCCTAAAAATAGTGCTTTGTGCCGAAAAAGTTAAGAAAGACAATAATAGTTTTGAGGATAATCTACACAAATGAAATATTTAAGTCATTCAAGTCTATGAACTTAAATTTTTTTTTAATTATTTTTTATTTTAGCATATAAAATATAATATACATTTAGATGGTGTAATAATTTGCGTACAAGTTCATGTTAAAATATGTTAATACCACTCTTCCATTGAAGCATTAGCTTGTGTCTGGAAGAGTAGTGTACATTTTATGTGTACATTTATGCTATATTATGTTATAAGTTCTTAAATTACAATGTGAATGTAAAAAAAAATAAGTTGTAAGTTCGGTGATATGTAATTATAGGTATTTATCAACTAATAAACAATTTTACTATTAGGATAATGTATCTAGAATTATTGTAATTAGTTGTTGAAAACAAAACAAAATTTAACTTATTTGAAGAACGGAGTATCACTTGGTAACTGAGTTATAAGTTATTCTTGAGATTAGATTAGTCGGAAACTTTTTTTTTTTTTTTGAGATTATTTTTGAAATATTTTTTAACAGTGTTTATTAATGGGATTTTATCATTAATTTTTCTAATTTCATCCGGTAATCGGTTGAAAATAAGTCTTCCTTGATAAGTATAATAATTTTGTGCGAAGAAAGTGTTTAATTTTGGGCATGAAAAAATATATTTATGTCTAGTACGGTTTTCAGTTATAAATTGATACTTTTCTTTTTCTTTTATAATTTGAATCTTAAAAATATATAAATCAATTTTCTAATTTTTTTTACAACTCGACAAATTTGTTCCTTCCATTACAAATTTTTATCGATAATGACTCCTAAATATTTGATTGTGTTTGTTGTTTTGAATATTGTGCAGTTTTGGATACAATAATTTTTACTATGTGTTTTGGAATTATCATGGATGATGATATCAATGTTTTTAGGGGTATCATTTTTGTGTATTGCAAATGGAGTTACAAATGTTTTATCACCATTTAGTGATAGTAAATTTACGTCGAAGAAATTCTTTAAAATATTTATGTCTTCGGTGGCTTTAAATGTTACTTTTTCCCAAGTTTTATCGCTAATTATTAGTACCGTATCATCGGCATATGAAGTAATTTGGCCATGTAGTGGTTGAAAAAAAATGTCATTAACATATATGGTGAAGAGGATTGGTCCGATTACTGTACCTTGCGGGATTCCAAAATCTGATATTTCTTTATCGCTATTAATCTGATTTAGTTTTACGACTTGCGGTCGATTTTTTAGGTAGTTCGAAATCCATTTAATCGCATTGTCTTTTATACCTATATTGTTTAGTTTTTTTAGTAGAATCTCATGGGATATACTATCGAAGGCTTTTCTGAGATCAATAAATATACCGGCACATTTTGATGTATGAGGTTACATTAGCAATAGCATCTTGTGTGCTAAGTGACTTTATAAAACCAAACTAATTTTTATGAAGAATTTTATTACTTTTTAGGAATCTGACCAATTGGTTTTTAACAATTTTTTCAAAAATCTTTCCGATGTTTGAAATTAGACAAATTGGGCGATAGTTAGTTACTTGTTGTGGATCTCCAGATTTATAAATAGGTGAAATAATTGTATTTTTATAGTTTGTCGGAAATATTCCCTTTGTTAAACTTAAGTTTATCAAATGAGTAATTGGTTTTACCAAATGAATTTTCATGAATTTTAGAAAATGTACTGTACAAATCCGGGAGACGAACCTCTGAATGAAACTGAAAAAATGCGAGAATTGTTGAAAGATAGCAAATAAGGAATACTGAGGGAAGAATGGTGGGAGATTTTCATGAGCAAACGTTATATGCTTTCGAAGGAAGAATGATTTTTGCAATTTAAAAATACATGGTCAAGAGTTTCCTCCTCCAACACAGCACTGGATTATCGAGTACTCGAATTTTAAACAAATGCGCTGCAATAGAGCAGTGACCAAATCTCTTTCTTGAAATGCAGAAAATAAATCTTTTGGATTTTTTTGCCGTGGAACCAAGGTTTAACTTGGAATATGATTTTGAATTCCAGCATAGAAATATCCAGTTCGGGTTTTTACATCAGACCAATTTTCTTCCCAGAAACGAGACACGTTGATATTAAGAACAGAAAAGACGTCAAAGACAGGAATTTTAAAATCTAAAGAAATAGAACCAGAGATTGTTCCAAGTTTAGCGAGAGAATCGGCTTTCTCGTTACCCTCAATTCCTAGATGACTAGGGACCTTTGGGTCTTTGGTTTGGTTTGCCAATATTGTCTCAAACTTTGATTAGTTTAGAGAATAGAGGATGTTTTTAATGTTACAAATAAGGTAGTCTTCTGGACATCGAACGATATTTGAGGATATTTTTAATACTGCATTTAGAAATTCAGTGCATAGTAAGGCTCGACGAATATTGAGAAGCTGGCATTGAATTAAAGCTTGTTCAATGGCAAAGCATTCTGCAGTAAATATAGAAATATCTTTAAGACATATTTAAATTGAATTCAGGAATATATACCGACGCGCCACAATCTTTGAGATCAGATTTGGATCTATCTGTGTAAATGAGAGAAAACCCAGGAAACCTTGCTGATGTAATGTTTTTAAAATGTTCCTCAACATTATGAAAGTTATTAGAGGAGGTTTAAATATTTGCCCGAAAGTCAGAAATCATAACATTGGGAATAAAATTGATAGTATCAAGTAGGTTTGAATCTTCTTGTAGATTTTTGATATTTATTGTTGTATGGAATTATTTAAAGTTTTTTATCCAAATATTTAGGAAGAAGGTCGAAAATAAATGTGCCATAATCCAAGTGGCTTCGAACTAGGGAATTATACATCAATTTAAGAATAGTGGGATGAGATCCCCACCATATTCTGGAAATAGCTCGCATCATATTAAGGACCTTTTCACACTTCACAGAAATATTCTGAATATGCGGGAGCCAGGAAAGCTTATGGCCATGAAATTTCATTTGCTCAACGATTTGGAGAGAGACATTATTATCAAAGGAGAAGAAAAGGGGGCGATTTTCTTTTTCAATAAAGAAGTTGAGTGAAAAATATTTTGACTTAAAAAAATATGTTCATGTAGAACAAAAAACATCGATTCTAAATATATAAATATACTAGCTGATCCGGCGAACTTCGTACCGCCTCAGAATCAAAAACTGTCAACTTATTAGCTGAATTGATCTAAATTGTTTCTCCCTGCGTATACCATACCTTGATCTAAATTGTTTCTCCCTGCGTATCCTTTCCCCTCTCGCGTTCCCTCTCCCTCTCCCCACTCCACTTCTCCCCTTCCCCCGTCCCGCTAACCCCCCTTCCTGAGTTCCTTCCCCTCCCCCTCCCCCTCCCCCTCCCCCTCCTGGGTTAAAAAACGCTCCTAGTGAACTTCAGCGCCTGGTAGATGCACTTTTTGGTCCAGAGTTCGACGAAAACGTTTTTTGCTATTTGGATGACCTAATTATAATTTCAGAAGATATCGATTATCATTTAGAGCAGCGATTCTTAACCTCGGGTCGCGACCCAAATTCGGGTCGCGAGAGGTATTGGGTTGGGTCGCGGAAATCGCGTATTGATAGCTCGATCGATGTCAATAGTCACAATTATTACTACTCACAGAACAAGGACTAAAGGCTGTGTTACTGCCATCTATTGTCCTTTCACGTTCTTAATGGCAACCGTATTTTCGTGGAGACCATGCCTATTTTTTTAGAACATTTAAGAAAACTTGAAAATGAAATGGAAAGATATATTCCTCAAAATGTCCATATCGTGAAATACAGTTGGGTAAGAAATTTATTTGAAATAGATGTAATGGGCGTTGAAAACGATTCTGCTGGATTACAAGAAGAATTGCTCGAAATGCGAGGTGATGCACTTTTAAAAGAGAGATTTGCCAGAACGAGTCTCACAAAATTTTGGGCACAATTATCTGGGAAGCCTGTTCTGAGCAATGAAGCTGAAAAGCCCTGCTACCTTTCCCAACTATTTATTTATGTGAAGCAGGATTTTCATGCCTTGCTGTTATGAAGAATAAGTACAGCAATAGGTTGGATCCTCAGCATGACATGCTGTGTGCACTTTCTATAAACATACTCCACGTATACACACTCCACGTTTTTTTTTTTTTTTTTTTACATTAACTCCACACAGGAGGCCCTGAGGAAAATAATTTCCCTCAGGGCCTATGTCATCTGGGATGCTGTGTGGAGGGTATACATGATCTTTGCTCAAAAATACAACACCAGGGTAGTCACTAATTATTTTGTTGTAAATTTTTTAACTGTTTTAATGCTGAATTGTTTGATTTTAATACAGAACATTTAAATAAAGTTGTTTATTTCTAATTTTACAACTACAACCTATAAATTTTATAGGATGTAGTTGTAATTTTATAGTGAAAAATTACATAATATATCATTTTAGTACCTGTCACTGGAAAATAAAATAAAAAATTAGATTAGGTTTGCGTACTTCAAATATATTCGTACTTTGGGTGGCCAGCCAAAAAGGTTAAGAACCACAGGGGGCCTAGTCACTAATTTTTGTAAACCTCCGTTTCATGAAGTTACGGGTTTAGCTACGTCACATACCCGTATTTTGACAGATTCGCCAACTTAAATAACAACAACAACGGATATGTGACGTAGCTAAACCCGTAACTTCATGAAACGGAGGTTTACAAAAATTAGTGACTAGGCCCACTGATTAAGAGCAATTAAATAGGGTTTTCTTACGTCTGAAAGAAGCAGGCTTAACAGTCAATTTGAAAAAGTGTGAGTTTTGTAAGGACGAATTGAAGTATCTCAGTTACGTTGTGGATGCAAAAGGACTTCGCACAGACTTAGTTAAGTTGGAATGCATTCGTACATACCCCATTCCAAAGAATTCTAAACAGGTAAAAGCTTTCATTGGCCTATGCGGGTATTATAGGCGTTTTATAAAGGATTTTTCAACCATTGCTGCTCCCTTAACAAAACTCACTGGTTCAAGGAAGGGAATTAGTAATTTTTCTTGGTCTCCTGAAGCGGAGGTCTCTTTAAAGAAATTAAAGAAGGCGTTGACTTCTGCCCCTGTTATTAATTGTCCGGATTTTTCGCTTCCTTTCACGATTCACTGTAACGCGAGCAACGTTGGGATCGGAGGTGTACTTACACAAGTTTTTGAAGGAGAGGAGCACCCTGTATCTTATTTTTCTAGGTGTCTTAATGTGCATGAACGAAACTACGGCGTGACGGAGCGCGAACTCACAACATTTTAGGCCCTACATAGAAGGTGCTCACTTCACTGTGGTAACGGACCATTCTAGTCTACAATGGTAAGTCTCACTATCTAACCCGACAGGTAGACGTCATACGTTTTACCCGGCACAGTAAAACGCCTACTACCAGTCCTGGAGCGGTACTCGAAGTAGGTAACTCCCCGGGAGCGGGTGTTCTGGTCAACACTTCGTCGATCAGCCCCCTCCTCCTCGAGGGGTTATCGAATGAGTACCAAACCTGAGTTTCGTTTAATTTTGGCATAACCGAGATTATTAGGTTTGTAACTACATAGTTATGGTGAGATGTGCTTGTGTCGCACGCGCGACTTGACGAGGCGAGAGGTGAGAGGCGAGATAGAGCTACGGCGGGAGGGAAGCTGTCAAGTGAACACGCCGGGCCGGTACCTTGGCTGACACCGACTCCAAAAATAACAATCGTACCTACAAATTGATGAGTAGAAAAAGTAAGTTGATTATTAAGTTGTAGAAGAAAACGAAATTATTTTTTTACTTTTTAGTGCATTTTTTGAAATAGTTTTTTTGTTTTGTTAAAAATTTTGTTTTTTTTTATTTTTAGTGAATCTGAAGTACACTAACTAATCCGATTAAGATTCGGCCGAGTATCGTTAATTTGCTCTTTAGAATTGGAGAGTTCCGTTACTTTCTCATAGATCCCATAATTAGAACCTAACCAAACTCTCATCAAACTACCCTTGGAGTACATCCTTTCGAATAAAAAAAGAATCATCGAAATCGTTTGGCGTGATATTGAGTTATTCGTCAATTTGTCGCGCACATACTTAATGCAAATTTAAGACTTATACCTATGATTTTATAATGCTGCATTCACATTTTTTTCAAAAGCTTGAATTTTAATAAATTTAATAACGAGTACCTACATACAACAAGGACACTAGGTACTTACCCGCGCACTATGATAGACAAATTTTCTCTGTAATTTTTTAATTCAATGGAATTAGTTTTTTTAAGTTTTAGTTCCGGAAAGATTCTGAATAATACATTTTTATAGCGTCGTTTTTGTGAAAAATTTCAACAAATTAATTAAAATTTCAACAAAGCGGGTAGGTAATTAGAAGAAATTGCCTACCCGTTTTCTATGAAATAATATTTATTCTTTAATTTTTTCACTCCGTTAAATCAAAGTTTTAGTTTATAATAAATTCTGAATAATACATTTTTAAAGCGTCATTTTTGTGAAAAATTACAACAAATTTCCTACTGAGTACCTACCCGCTTACTATGAAATAATATTTTTTCTGTGATTTTTAGTTTCTAAGAAATTCTTAATAATACATTTTATAGTGTCGTTTTAGTGGAAAATCACAACAAAGGCAGTAGGTACTTACCCGCTTATTTTGAAATAATATTTTACTCTAATTGTTTTACTGCAATAAATCAAAGTTTTAATTTCTAAGAAACTCTGAAAAATACATTGACATTTATAACTTTTAGGTATCTGCGGGAATAAATACAATATTAAAAGTACTCAAAAGAAATTCCTGCATTGCCTCAATTACAGAATGAGCGCACCTAAACGGGGGTATATAAATATGCTCTCGAATTATAATGTCTCCACTCTATCTAACCGGCGAACATACCTTGACCTCATGACTCTGTACAAAATATGCAACAACGTTATTGACCGTCCTGATCTACTGAAACTGATGAACTTCAAAATACCACCCAGAGTAACAAGCTTAACGATTTATTCTGAATTAGCCGGACGCGTAAAAATGCTGGTGTCAGGGATCCAATCAGAAGAAAGTACAAATCGTTTAATCAAAATCAAAACATTTATTATTTTTTGAAACATGCAGTGCTTTTAGTAGAAAATTGAAGGCTGTTTTCCTACAAAGTTCATTAACTTAGACATCCTTCGTTTATAATTTTAAGTATGTACTTCTCTTTTTTTGAAGTATCTGTATAACATTGTTTTTTTTTTATCGTTGCAAAGATTCTTTTATCTAGATTTTAGTTAACAAAAAGTTGGAAAGATTATTTCATCTAGATTTTAAATCAATTTTCGTTTTTGCAAACTCATAAAAAATAACCAAAATAGAGGTGTAAATAAAATGTAAATTGTCGCTACCGCGAATGTACCGGTATAGGTTTTGGAAATACGCATACGGCCGCTAACAAATAATTCATCTTAATATTTTAAAGAAAACAAAAATTTTCCTAAAATAATTCAATTAACGCTATCTACGACAGAGCAGATTATGAATTCTTTTAAGTATTCCATTAAAACAAAATTTAGTGAGGTTTCAAAATAATAATAAAAATTTAATTGATTTGAGAAAATAGTGTATTTATCGGTTTAGAAGAAATGTGACAGTAAAATGCTTTTATATTATTTGTCAAAGTTAGCATGTCCTCCTGAATAGAAAGTAATAAGGAAACTTACCGCTAAAATTGTAAATTTGAAACTTGTTGATGGTGACAATGATATGACAGTTGACACTGTTTAGGTGCTCTCCCATCAATAAGTAGGAGCAGAGGATGACGATGTTGTGGATGGACCAGTTGACGACACCCACCATAGTTAACATACTCTGCAAACAGACATAATGTAATTCAGAGGGGCGATTATGGCTATCTTTAAGGATAAGGAATTGTTCTTAACCTTAAAATCAATATCTTTTGTAAGAAAAAAAAACAATAAAATAGGTTAAAGACAATTCTTTATCCTTGAATAGAACCAGAATCGCCACTCATTGTTTCAGTTACCATGTTATTTAAATTACCACGGACGTGCTGTTCTTGCCTACTAAAATGTTGTTTTTTCTAATGGTAAGACAGATTAATTATCATTTGGGGCAATAGATTTCTTATTACGTGTATTCAAATACATACATCCGTACAGAGATGGTATTATTTGTAGGGATTGCCGTTGGCTCGCTCTCATGTGTTTTCGTTATTTGTTTTTGGGGTGTTATGCCGTATTGCGCTACCTCCTTCTTTAGCCAACGTTTCGGATATCGTTACAGTGTCCATCATCAGGGTAGATCTGGCAGATCCTGTAGATGTGTAATTTTTAGTGGTGAAGTGTGCTTAATTACTTCAAAGCGATACCGTGTCACAAGCTCCAATAACTTTCACCGGTACAAAATAACCGCGGAACGGAATAGAAAGTTCAATAAATCGTGGTATTTATGCTAGCCAGGGGCACGTCCGTTTGCGAGTTGCCGACGGAAGTGGCTCCATCTCTTAACGAAATTCTAAAATTAGAAATCATAATTGTAAGAATTTTAGAATTAGAATTACAATGGTTAAAGCGAATTTAGTCAATATAAAGATATAAAACAAAATGGTTTACCACGAGCTGGCATTACTGTATACTTAGACATGGTTTTTCGGCAATTAGCTTTGGTGTAGCCGTCAATTACCGGATACCAAAATCTAATAATTGTACCGGTGAACGTTATTGGAGCTGGCGACACGGTATCGCTTTGAAGTAATTAAGCACACTTCACCACTAAAAATTACATATCTACAGGATCTGCCAGATCTGCCCTGATGATGGACACTGTAACGATATCCGAAAAGTTGGCTGAAAAAGGAGGTAGCGCAACACGGTATAACACCCCAAAAACAAATAACGAAAATGCTTTTGGCCGTGAAAATCTTAAAACGTAACTCACTCTCATGTGGTTTATTCTCATAACAATATCACTTACGCATGGAACTGGCCCCAATGCGCACAAAATGACGCTGTTCCAGACGGTCAAGAGTAATGTCAAACAGCAAATGGTTTTTAAAACCAACTGAAATATAAAGCGTAACAAATAATCAAACAATCGATTAATGAGAACAAATCAATCATTTAAAAAACAATATTAATGCGAGGGCTGTCCGTGAAATAAGGTCTCCAAGGTACTGTGGTCGCGAGGAATGACTTTACGCGCAATCCTGCAACACTGGCGTGTAGCCTGGTTTCCTCTTGCCAAATCCCCACCACGTTGCACCCTCTGTCATGCTTAGTCCCGGCGTGGCAGCCGATCGCGATGGAGCTTCCACTCGCCCGCCAGGTGTAAGTTACGCTCTGTAATTCGTTTTTAAACTTTGATTCGGCGAATCTGAATGACGCCACTGGGATTGTTCCCTTGTCTTTTGTGTCGTGTAGTATATCCGGGCCTCGTCCCCAGTCATAATTGAGATCAAGAAGAATTCTCCGCCATCGATGTCGTAGCACTCAAGTAATTCGCGGGCTGCTTCTACCCGTTGTTGTTTGTGATCTTCGGTGATCATTTTGGGACCCACCTTGAGCAGACTTTGTGGTCTCCCAAATTTTTTGTCAATAGTGGTCTTACTGACATTAGGGGTCATATCACAGAACTGAACGGTGAGAACCGTCACCCTTCGATCTGCAATCATTGTTTTTTCCACTTTAGCATTTTTTTCGTCTGAAATTGATAGATGTCTGGCACGTTTTTAAATTCTCTGCACCGTATGCGCACGTTTTCGCAATCATACACTGTTTTCTGTACATTTCAAGTAGCTGAGATTGAATTTCTACCGGGGTTTTGTTCTTTGAACAAAAAAGCCAATTATAGTCCGGTTTTTTTTTTTTTTTACATGAGCTCCACACAGGAGGCTCTGAGGAAAATAATTTCCCTAGGGGCCTATGTCATCTTTGGGGATGCTGTGTGGAGGGTTTTTTTTAAGGAAAGGAAGGTGAGGAGAGATCTGGTAAGGAAAAGGGTTTAAGGGGTGGGTAGGAATCTGGGGTTCAGTGTGTCTTGGTCATCCGCCTCCAAGACCTAGACAAACCTCACCCCATGAACCCGGGCACCCATGCTAAATCACTAAACGTAGCGAACCACTTGGGGTGACCTATAGCAGAGGTGTTGGTTATCCAATTAAGGTTCCCGGGGCGGCGGTACCCATTCCCGCCTCCCAAATTGAGAGGCGGGAATGGGTACCGTTTGGCGTAGAGAAACCAGCCTACACGCCAGTGTTGACGGATCTCGCGTATAATTGTTCCTCACGACCGCAGCACCCTGGAGCGTAGTAGGTTTTTAATAATTAGGTAATTACGCCGTGTTGCCTTCTTCCTTCTTTAGTCAACGTTTCGGACAGAGTTACAGGGCTTATCATTATCAGTTGATAGAATGCATTTTCATCGATAACAAGTCTCTCTGCCAAGTTCCACTTCCGAAATTTGCAATCATACACGAAAAAAAATCTAAATTCAAATAGACTATTCAAAAATTATTATGTAGTATATTTTAGCTCACCTGTACTCCATATGCAGAATTAATTATACCAACATTATCTGCCAACTTATCATACACGGACATCAATCTAACAATACCACCTTCAAACCTTTCTTGCAAAATACACTTCACATTTGATTTTTCATTCAATTTGTGTCTGAGAATCTGATGGTTTTGAGAATAATCCATGTCAACGCTGATATTACCTATTCCAGGAAGCAGAATTGGCTGAACCAAGTCGATCAATTGAGAAGTTAGTATTTTCAAGCGACTTGCCACAATCCAGACATCGACCAAATATTGAAAAATAATCAGATCTGAACTTAACAACAAAACATATAACAAGTAGAGACGGAAGTTTTTTTTTCTCTTCCAAACAAAAGAGTCCCAAAGAATAATGAATCCGTAATAAATAACAAACAAGAAAAAAGCTATGCTCAGTTTAAACTTGGTATTTACATACCAAGCAGAACGAATCTTAAGTTTTTCATCAACATAATGAGTATTTTGCACTAGTTTAAAATACATGCGATCATTTTGAATAGCTGAAGAATAAATGGATGCGGCGATAATTAATAAGGTATTCACAATGAGTATGTGAGTAGATCTGGACATGGCAGTGTCAAATTCTTCTCCCTCTTCAAAATTATTAAGAATGCTAAAGCAGTACACCGAAATGAATAAAGCCAAAAATACAAATTGAAATATTTTAGCTCTGACAGACAATGGCTTAATATTGGTTCCTTCCAGAGATATCTTTTGCAGACCGGATGCGATAAAAAATGGGTGCAATCTTTCGAAAACATGCACCATATTGAGGGAAGATTCTGTCTTCGAATCTCTTTTTTCACGCATTTTGCTTTGTACAAACGATCTTATGACGAAACAAAAACCGAACAAACAAACCAACTAATGAACCTACGAGTGAGCAAAGCTTTAGAACGAACCAAGAAAATATAATCAACTCTTCAGTATCTTTCTTTATGTAGATTCTAAGGGTAATTCTTGATAAATTGATTGATATTATTTCAAAGGGATATAAATTAAAACACTACATAAAATAAATAATTGTTTTCCTAAGGAAACAATATGAATACATTTTAATATAATTAATTGTTTCAGTTAATCATCGTATGAAGGCAGTGGCGTAGCTAGCATGGGTGGCACCCGAGGCGGATAACGTGAACCCCCCTCCCCCCCCCCCCTATTAATTTTGTCAAACGAAAATTTTGACTTCATAAAAAAATGGTGAGTCCTGGGGGGGGGGGTGGCAGGAGAATTGTGAACTGGCACCCGGGGCGGGCCGCCCTCCTTCCCCAGCCCCTTTTTTACACACTGTTTTCCATCTACCTACCTACGTATCAAACAGTGGGCAATAGTGAAATACGCTCCGTATTAAATTTACATAAACAAGATCAGTTTTGCAAACAAACACAACAGAAAGTGTCGCTTAGTTTAAATTACCTGGTGTTTGATATTTTTGTAGCGCCCACTTACGTCAAATTCATTGCACCGCCACTGGCTTTCCAAGAACAAACGAGAAAAATGCACATAGCGCAATGTACTGCCGGTACATCTACCTACAACTGTTAATAATATCGCCACCGCCTAGAAAGGTCTCGAGTCTAGCACCATGCAAAATCTGTGCAGCGCCGAACCTTCTCGACAACTGCCGAGTGGCACGTATTACCTGCCGTGAGGGTAATTACTCTACCGCTCGGCTTCGGCTATACAAGGTGTCCGGAAACTCGTAGTACAAGCGGGAAACTGGAGAATCCACATCACATTTGGAGTCGATTTTGTGGTTTAACTTTTTTTGATTTGAGCTTTCGTTTTCGAGTAAATCGGGTCCGAAGTTGGAATTTTTTTGGTTAAATTTGAAAAAAAATTTCACTAGGGGGTTGATTTCAGCTGTGTAATGTCTTATAAAATGCAACGAAGGGTAAACCGGGCTCAAAAATTTTTTTAACCCTTTAGTTGCCGAAAAAATGGAAAAAAAGAAAAAAAATTATATTAAAATCGAAATGCTTAGATCGAAAAAAATAAGTTTTTTGGGTTCTCTACGTGATGTAGATTCACCAGTTTCCCGCTTGTTCTACGAGTTTCCGGACACGTTGTATAAGCAGCAGTTTTGCCCGCCGGGATCAGTCAGTCTCAATCTAACACAATCCAACAGTAGGTCAATAGCTCATCATATAACAGCACGCACACGAGAGCCCGGTTCATCTCCGCTCTCTCAGGAGGAAGATCTGAAGAAGATGGAGGTCCAGCAAAATTTCTCTCCGCTCCCAGGAGCCAACGCTGGCTTGTTCCAGCCAACCGTAAAGTCAGCGAGACGTACACGAAAATCCGTCTCTCTTATTTATTTTTCATTTAAATATTTTTCATTTAAATATTATTCATTTAAATATTTTTCATATAAATATTTTCATTTAAATATTTCTTTCTTTTTTACTAATAAAATAAAAAACTTTTTTTGTTTAAAACCACTTAAAAAAAGTACTTTATTTTATTAATTATGTCAAACCACAAAGTGATTGCTTTCCACGATAATTCTATATTACAGTTTTAAATATTTTTTCTTTGAATATTTTTCGTTAATTTTTTTTCCTTTTCCTTTCCTTTCAAAAATTTTTATTTTAGATTATTTAGGTTTCTATTTTAGATTTAGACTTTTATTTTAGATTTTAGATTTTTATTTTAGGTTTCTCTTAAAGTTTTCTATTTTAAAGATTAATTTTTGTAAATGTTTTTTCTTGAAATATTTTCCCTACGAATGTTTTGCTTTTAAATATTTTTCTTTTTAATATTTCTCTTTCACGTATTTTTCTTTTGGATGTGTTTCTTTTGAATATTCACTTCAATTTCTTTTTCTCACACTTGTCCTCTGTACCTACTACGTATCTCTCCCTCCACATTTCCGCACCTTCTATTCTCCCCTCTCTTTACAAATGTACGCACCTTAGTAACCACTTTAAAAAAAGAAAGTATGAGTTTTATAAACTATTTTAAAATCAGTCTGACCTCCCAAAAACAGTTATGTATACAATTAGCTTTCTACTATTAGTATCTTACACTTAAATACAGATTTACACCACCCATAAAATGACATTGAATATGTACTATCGAAACGTAAGAGGACTACGCACAAAAAACTCACACACCGTTGAAAGCTGTCAGATCCAACGAATACGATATTATCGCCTTACTGAATCCTGGCTAACTGATGGTATCCGTAATTTAAGGATTGAGAGCAAAATAAACCAGGATAACTAAGTTTTATTTTAATGAATTGCGTATAGTTTGGCAATTAAGTCTAGAAATTAAATAAATTGGAACTAAATGTTTTCATTACTATGGCAGCACCGAATTACTCGCTTTTTTTTATTATTTCATACAATTTTTTAAAGTACACTTTTATGTTTTTTTCTTGATTACCATACTAGGCTAATGCCCGTGTTAAGGTAATCATACATGATATAAGATATAAAGTCTGAGAACTAGAACAAAATATAGGTTTGAAATAGAAATTATAAGATATTAGAAACAAGAGAAAGAAAAAAGATAAAAATATTTAAGGTAAAATATAACAAGATATATGTATACGTAAACACATACACATACATATGCATATACATACACAAATACATATATATATATACACTCGTATGTATTTAAGAACTTATAAAGATCTCAACCATATGAAACCATTAGGGCTGCATTCGTCTCATTCTTTCGAAGTTTAGTTTTGTTTATTGTTTATAAAAAACCGGCAAAATCAAAATCATTTTCAAATAGTAACATTTCCATCTGGCAATAAAATGTTACTTTATGTTACGTCGATCGACCTCCGAAGAACTCTCACTAGGGGTTGTAATAATGCAGGCTTCTACGGGAGGGGCTGATGTGGTGGTGAAGGACGCAGCTATTTTGACTCGCGAATTCATTCCTATTGGCTCCTCGCACGCCAATAGCGGTCTCCCAAATGTTTTATCATTTAGTTTTCCGACAGCCGGCGGTGACCGAAAAAAAGAAAACCATTCTGTTCCTGATTGCCGACGACCCGACAGCTCGAAAATTGCTACGCATTCCCTTTCCCTGTTTGATATGCTTCGATGTGCAAACGTAAATTATGGTACAAATGTAATTGTTATAAACAAACTTGTAAGTTTAAGTGTTAATGGTTATTTGATTTATCTCCCATAAACATATCACCGAAGAATTTCCACTCTCCGCAAATAAAAGATGTAGTATGGATTAGGTTTGGGTAGGGAAACGAAATAAAAATATTCAATTTATTGTTGATTTTATTTACGCTGTGCATTATGTAAACTATACTGATCTCATCTGGTGTAAGACCTACATTTAAAAATAAATCTACATTTAATGAAAATCGTAATTCATTGAAGAAGATGATAATACTACAAATCTAAACCAAAAAATTAAAAAAGAAAAAGAAAGATAAAATGGTAAAAGCCTTGGATTCGAGTCTTAGTTGAGACTCAAATCCAGGAACTCTTGTCTTACCGGTACAAATGCCTTAACCAACTCGGCCATTTGGATCTCTTATTTTTAAGTCATGTTCGCCAATCTCATATATTTCAAATTCAGAATTAACAATATTACTTCGCATGCAGATAAATTTATCTGAGACACTATCTATGTACAAACCAATTCTTTCCGCTCCCATGCAATATCTCCCGTTGTTTCTATTACTATGCACTACCTGGTTGGTTTCACACAGAGTTCAGCTGGTAAATGATGACAGTGTAGGTGGCGATGCTTCCAACTAAGGCGACGATGAGGCTTGCGTCGATGGCGAACAGTCGCCAGGCCGTCAGCACCATGGAACGGGAGTTGATCTGGTGCTCCAGGGCAAACAGCCGCTTTCGTGCTGGCTCATCTGAAATTATAACAACGGTCTTCCTTACTAGTCCAGTCACTTAAGCTAAAAAGGGGATAACCGCTAAATGAAACGGAATAACGAAACTCAGTTAGCGGGACGGGGAAAGGGGAGAAGTGGAGTGGGGAGAGGGAGAGGGAACGCGAGAGGGGAAAGGATACGCAGGGAGAAACAATTTAGATCAATTCAGCTAATAAGTTGACAACAGTTTTTGATTCTGAGGCGGTACGAAGTTCGCCGGATCAGCTAGTATTTTTATATATTTAGAATCGATATTTTTTAATCTACGAGTACATGAACATATTTTTTAAAAGTCAAAATATTTTTCGCTCAACTATCTTATTAAACGGTGACTTTCTTTGTTTGACAATTATTCAGTTATTACCCTACTACGTCTATTAATAACTAAATTACTAACAATTTGTGTTCGTACGGGCGCACACAAATCATTGATCTTAAAATTTTAAAGCAAAACTATGAAAAAATGTGTTTTCCTAAAAAAATTAAATTTCGCCATCTACGAAAGAGAGGATGAAAAGTTTTTTAAGTAATCTCTTAAAACTGAATTTTTTTCAGTTGGTCGGTTTAGGAGAAGTAAAATGTTGTTGTATTATTGGTCAAAGTTAGCATGTCCTCCTATACTCTGGTATAGATGCCGCATAAAATTGGGCCGGTATAGATGTATGAATATTAGGAAACTTACCGATAAAATTGTACATTTGAAACTTGTTGATGGTGACAATAATACAACGGTTGACACTGTTTAGATGTTCTCCCATCACCAAGTAGGAGCAGAGGATCACGATGTTGTGGATGGACCAGTTGACGAAACCCACTTTAGTTAGCATACTCTGCAAACAGACACAATATAATACAGAGGGGCGATTATGGATCTCTGTAAGGACAAAGAATTATTCTTTACCTCAAAATCAACAATTCTTGAAAGAAAAAGAAAAAAACAATAAACTAGGTTAAAGTCAATTCGTTATCCTTGAAAAGAACCGAAATCGCCCGTGATTATTTCAGAAATTTCCATGGATTTGTTGTTTTTGCCTACTAAAATGTTGTTTTTTCTAATGGTATGACAGATTAATCATTAGTTAGGGTAATAGATTTCTTATAACAACATATTCAAATACATCCGGACAGTGATGTTATTAATTATTGGGGTTGGCGTAGGCTCACTCTCGTGTGGTTTATTTTCATACATATATCACTTACGCATGGATCTGACCCCAATGCGCACAAAATGACGCTATTCCAGACAGTCAAGAGTACTGTCAAACAGCAAATGGTTATTAAAACCAACTGAAATGTAAAGCGTAACAGTAAATAATTAATCACACTATCGATAAATGAATACAAATCAATCATTCAAAAAACAATATTAAAATTTGACTATCGTAGTAGGCTTTTGATTAGTAATTACGCGCCCTGTTGCCTTCCTCCGATTTTTCGGACAGAGTGACAGGGTGATCATCATTAGTTGATAGAATGCATTGTCATCGATAACTAGTGTCTCTGCCAAGTTTGAGCTCCATCGGATGTGGGAAGTGGGTTAATTTCCACTTCCAAAATTTGCAATCATTCGCAAAAAAATCTAAATTCAAATAGCAGAATTCAAAAAATATTATGTAGCATGTTTTAGCTCACCTGTACTCCATATGCAGAATTAATTATACCAACATTATCTGCCAACTTATCATACACGGACATCAATCTAACAATACCACCTTCAAATCTTTCTTGCGAAATACACTTCACATTTGATTTTTCATTCAATTTGTGTCTGAGAATCTGATGGTTTTGAGAATAATCCATGTCAATGATGATATTACCTATTCCAGGAAGCAGAATTGGCTGAACCAAATCGATCAATTGAGAAGTTAGTGTTTTCAAGCGACTTGCCACAATCCAGACATCGAACAAATATTGAAAAATAATCACGTCTGAACTTAACAACAAAACATATATCAGGTAGAGACGGAAGTTTTTTTTTCTCTTCCAAACAAAAGAGTCCCAAAGAATAATGATTCCGTAATAAATAACAAACAAGAAAAAAGCTATGCTCAGTTTGAACTTGGTATTTATATACCAAGCAGAACTAATCTTAAGTTTTTCATCAACATAATGAGTATTTCGCACTAGTTTAAAATACATGCGATCATTTTGAATAACCGAAGAATAAATGGATGCGGCGATAATTAATAAGGTATTCACAATGAGTATGTGGCTAGATCTGGACATGGCAGGGTCAAATTCTTCTCCCTCTTCAAAATTATTAAAAATGCTAAAGCAGTACACCGAAATGAGTAAACCCAAAAATACAAATTGGAATATTTTAGCTTTGACAGACAATGTGTTAATATTGGTTCCTTCCAGAGATATCTTTTGCAGACCGACTGCGATAAAAAATGGTTGGAATCTTTTGAAAAGGTACACTACATTGAGAGAAGTTTCTGTCATCGAAACTCTTTTGGCACGCATTTTCCTTTGCACAAACGATCCTATGACGAAACAAAAACCGAACAAACAAACGAAGCAACGAACCTACGAGTGAGCAGGACTTTAGAATGAACCATGAAAATGGGTATTTTAAAATTATGACTGATTAGAATAATAAGTGTTATTGTGTACAACAATGTTACAGAATAATTAATTAACTCTACAGTATCTTTCTTTATGTAGATTCTAAGCGATTGATAAATTGATTGATATTATTTCAAGGGAACACACGATATAAATTAAATAATTACATATATGTTTTCCTAAGGGAACAATAATAAGGTATCTACAAACATTTTAATATAATTAATTGTTTCAGTCAATCATTGCATTAATGACAGGCTAAAGTAGCACGTGGCACCAGCACATTAAGTTTAATATTACACGGAGACGGAAACATTTCATAATGATATTACAAATTGAACCACTGGAGCGTTATGGTCGAAAAATGGACCACTTTCATTTTTCTGCGATTGGTAGCGGTCCAAAGTTGGACTACATTTTCCTACCATTCGTAAAACCTTTATTGGAATTATTTAAAATCATTTCCCCGACCAGCCAATCATTTTAAAACGAAACTATTGAAATGTTCTGTCTATTATGACCATAGATGTCGCAAATCTGAACTTCGTAGACTATTTTATATATGATGTTAGAAATAAAATAAAAAATATTTTTTTCATGTCGAATTTTTGATCAGCTGTTTACGGTTAAAATTAAGTCCTTTTTCCATAGATATGCACCATTCATTATCAAGTATACCACAGACAAGGTACAGAAATCGAAAATATTCTAGGTTGACTCGAATAAGTACCCCGGACTCCAGATACTAATATCTACAGCCTGTATGTTTGACGAATATCTACAGCTCATATGTTGAATAGTGTGGGCCGAATTTTTTTTCTTCCGAATTCCTTATGGCGCTAGTAATAAAAAGTTGTCTAGATACCTAAAACATAAAAAAAAATAGTTTAAAAAAAAAACAAAAAATATCCTAAGGCTCCGGGGGTCCTTTGAAGTTTGAGAAAATATCGAAATATTACCATTTTTTCAGCCCCTGCACAAAATATTCTGAAGTAGTTTAAAGATATTCATTTATGAGATCTTGTTAAATAAAGTCCCTAGCTTCGATGTATATAACTATCATCTATTATTTTTATAGTAATATGGCACTAAAACACCTCCGCCCGCAGTCTCCAAACCCGCCCGCGCTTGAGCGGCGCGCCGTATTGCCCGTTCCTTGGTCGACCAAGGACCCCCCATTTCGTGATATTGTTGTGTAGGTAACTAAAAATATTTTGAAAATAAGGGAAGAAGATCATTTGCCAACCATTTTGAAAGAAAGAATTACAAACATTATTAAGGCATATCAACATAAGTATATATACTTGTTGAAGTCAGAAAAATGTGGAAGAAATACAGTTTCCTTCCAAAGAAGAGTCTCTCCATTTAAAATCACAAGCTCCCTACTGTTTGATATTAGTTATTGTAAATTTAAAGTCAATAAATGCAATTTATTATTACAAATTATAGACAATATGAAAGTTTCCCTTAAAGAAAAAAACCAAAGAGGTGAGAGAAA
Source organism: Limnephilus marmoratus (assembly GCA_917880885.1). Classification (NCBI taxonomy): domain Eukaryota; kingdom Metazoa; phylum Arthropoda; class Insecta; order Trichoptera; family Limnephilidae; genus Limnephilus; species Limnephilus marmoratus. Next base: position 28,193,087 of record OU862930.1, on the reverse strand, counting down.
AATGTTTATCGGCAGTGTTGGTATACCGACTACGAAAAAATTCGAAAAGCCCATGAAAAGAAAATGAAAACATCTTACCAAATCAACTGAACAGGTGTGAGAAAAAAAGCTTTAAAATTTGTAGACATTTTGTATCATTGTCCATCATTGCGTCATTATCTTCCACGTTAACATCAAAATCATCTTCTCCTGATGCAAAATCAAGTCGGCTACTTAAGACTAATAACACCGCCTTCCGACAACAAGCAACTCTCCGTCTTTTACAGTTCTCTCCAAGATCTGTAAAGGTTCAGGATATTGGATTGAGCTGGAGCAGCAATCGCTGCTGCCGTCTTAAATGATTTCAACATAATCACGCAGGATAATAATTATAAAGTAATAGACAAAAATACACAGCGTCGCGGACGTCTGTGTGCCAGATCTGTACTCATAAAAGCTAAGTGCATAAACTAAGTGGATTATTTTTTGATGGTCGAAAGAACAAGACCTTAGCTAACATAAAAAGATACAAATACTATAAAAACACAGTACTTGAAGAACACGTATCGATTATCGTGGAATCAGGATCTCATTTCTTGAAGCATTTTACGCCTAGGCCAGGCACTGCTGTAAACATAGTCAAACCAATAATGGAATATTTTGCTCGTCAAAACATTTCACTCTACCATTTAAAAGCAATTGCGTGTGATGGCACACATTTGAATACGGTAACAACAACAACTGATGCTGCGATTCGAACGATGAAGAAACATTTGAATGGACTGGTACAGTTGCTGATTTTCTTTTTTCATTGCAACGAGCTGCTTTTCAGCAGAGTTGTTTTTCCGGTCCCGTAGGTTCGACTTTTCATAATTGTTATAATTTACCGGTACAACCTTTTTTCAAATTGATGTTGAGTATTCAACATCAAAATTTAAGCACCAATCAAAAAAACTTGCTTGATATTTTCAAAGCAGTTTTCAGCAGACGTTGTCCTCCTGAAATTGCCAAAAGAACCCAGGAGTGATTACTACAGTGAGTCGAATCTAACGATTATATATTGGAAGCGCAACACCATCAAAAAATTTTGGTTATGTTAGCCACGTTTTTCATGTGGGCATACTTTCCTATGTGGTTTGATATAAAACTGCATGGGTCGTGCAAAAAGGTGCAAGGCGTGTTTTTAGCATGATTAAATATTCGCGCTATCTTCCGGATGAATTAAAAGCAATAACTAATCCGGCGATGCAGCGAAACGCTTACTTAACTCATCCTGAAAATTTACTCTTGTCAATGATAACCGATGAATCACCTACCATCTAAGAACTTGGAATAATGCATTTATTGAAAGCCAGAGAGTTATCCGGACTGAAAACTAAACATTTAAAGTACCCACAATGAATTTTTATGCACAATCCTACTTTGATGTAATATTTTGGCAAGATACGCCAATCACGTTTCCTCCCATTTTGTAAGATGTAACGGAAAAAGAATTAGAAGAACTAAACCTAACTTCAGAAGTCAGCTCCATTTTCATCAACTTTGACAGGTTACTACAGATTACAGGTCACTCTTACACAATCTGTAGAATCTGTAGAACAATCTGTAGAACGTTATGAATAGGTTGTGACTGAAATATCGTCGAAAGTGTGTGGCAAGAAAAACAGGGAAGGCTTTATAACTACAACAATAAACTCCAGGAAAAATATGCCAAAAATTGTAAAGAACGTGATTTTCAACGGGAATAATTGATCACATTTGATTTTTCATGATTAATGTAATAATTATGATTGTAATTTTTAATGTTGTGACTGCTTTAATAGTAATTAAATTGATATCGAGAATTTTGTAATTGTAACTCCTTCATTTCCTTACTACTTGGGAATAATTCACAAAAATATATTTTTTAATCATTTTTCGAACGCTTCGGGGAACCTCGAAACGATAATATAAATTTTTTATTTTTATTTTTTATTAACACCAAAGACCTAAGACAACTTTTTATCACTAGCGCTCAAGGAAATAAGACAAAAAAAAATTCGCCATACAGTTGCGGCCCACATTAATGTTGAACTAATTATCTACGAACTTCAGAGTGTTGATTAATATCTACAGAGCGTAGGTTGAACTAATATCTACAGAGCGTATGTTGGATTAATCAGCTAAATGTGTCCAATAGTCCGATATTAGGGATTTTTACATACATACTTACATAAATTAAGTTTTTTAAACTGCATACGCAATATTACGTTATTCCGATATGCTATACATAATTGCAAATCCAACCTCTACCAGTACTGTATATATTCGTCAACACTTTGGTTCTCATAGATATTCGTCAACAGTTTGAGCTGTAGATATTCGTCAACACTTTCCTTCTCATAGATATTAGTTCGATTTTTTCAGTTTTTGGAATTCCTGTAGATATTAGTAGACGCCTCCGTACCCCGCACGGCAGTTTCAAAGTAACAACAAGCAGGATTCGCGCGTTTATAAACTTTACGATTTTTTTATATTTTATTTATAAATCCCACAAATATGAGATAGACGGTAAAATACAGGTTATTTCATTGGCTATACAGTAAGTTTTAGTTTAAGGTAGTTCGCACAATATATAAACATTTTGTTTTAAAAAAAATATTTTCTGTATACAATTGTTTAGAAACCTTACAAATAAACAAAAAAAAAATGAGTTAATTAAAAAGCACCCAGTGGCGGATCTTCCCAGGGGGATCGTGGGGATTGTCCCCACTAGAAATTTCTGAAACCTACCAAGAAAAAAATGTCAAGTCTGCATGAATGCATTCTTAAAGTAATTACAATAGGCCACTTGCATCACATTTTTTTAATTTTTTTTCCGGTTTAGGCAAATATTCTAAGACATTCCGTATTTTTTTTTTTTTTTTAATCGTATTTTTGAAACCCTGGGGATTTTTTGAAAATTTCAATCCAATAATAACATTTTACGCATTTACCTCGTTAAAATATATAGTGATAGGCCACTTGCATCACATTTTTTTAAATTTTTTTCCGGTTTAGGCAAATATTCTAAGACATTCTGAATTTTTTATTTTTTTTTAATCGTATTTTTGAAACCCTGGGGATTTTTTGAAAATTTCAAATCGAAAAATCAGACCATTTTTTATAAACCGGAAAGACGGGACATAATTTTATAGGTGTGAAAAAACGATAATTACATAGCCGAAAATCATTTAAAAAAAAAAGAACGTTTTCCACACGAATGGCACAGGAGAATAACGAGGCCTACCAAAAATATTACATCTCATAAATATTTTTTTCCTTGATCCATCTTGGTGATCATAAATCATTATATTGTACAGCGTATATATTACTAAATTCAATGTAATATACTTGTGCTTGTAAATTATAATAATAATAAGAATATTATAAAATTTTATTTTGTTAAAATCAGCACCATAATCATTATATCTCTAAAACACGTACCAACATCTTCTTCACATTCTGAAGAGAACCCCGTACATCTAAATTGTACGGGGTTCTCTTCAGAACATCTGTCAAAAAGTGAAATAAAATGATAAGTTCGCAGAGAACAAACAATAAATCTAGTGAACGAATTCAAAAATTCGCCTGAAATCAAAGTGATGCCATATAAAAAAAATAAATCAGTATGGAATTTTTTAAAATTAATAGGAACATTTTCGGAGACGGGACATTTTCATGTAGTGACGTCATGAGCCCAAATAATCGATTTATTTATTTAAAAATAAAAACAACTGTACATTTCTAAACAATTTTATTAACATTTTCTTAATTTTAGTAAAAAGATCGATCCACATGATTTTTTCCAAGTCGTTATGAAATCCATGCAAGTTGCCTATTGCAGAAATATTATCTAAAAATTCAATAAGGGCAATTTTTAAGCTCGAAATTTGAATAGTTTCTACGAACGAACGTGCGACCGCTCCACTTTCTTCGGTATTAATTTCAAAAGAAAAAAATATAAAAAATAATTGATTCTATATCTAGCTCATTGGGTGCAGGTAGTGATAAAATTACAGCATTCTTTATCAATTATGACGGATTTGTATCGATGGTTAGTCTCCTATCTTAATGGGCGCACTCAAGGAGTGACAATCAATGGCTTCATCACTGAGATCGTAAATATACCTTCCGGTGTGCCCCAAAGATCTCACCTGGGACCGTTACTATTTACAATTTTCATCAACGACATTATAAAATGCTTGAAGTATGAGAGCTATTAACTCTATTATTGACTCCTTTAAATTACAAGAAGATCTGTGTAGGCTTAATGACTGTGGTATAATTAATCATCTCAACATGAACACTTCCAAATGTTATGTGATTACCTTCACTAGAAATAAAATTAAATTTGACTATAACTACCATACAGCCAGCCAATCACTCAAAGGGGTTACTCAAATTCGTGATCTAGGTGTTCTTTTTGACAGTAAACTTATATTCGAGGCATATATTAATATGATTTGGAAGAAAGCCCTTAGAATATTAGGTTTTTCATTCCGTATTGGAAAAGAATTCAGGAACAGTCAAACACTTAAAATATTGTACTATTCATAAATATGTTCGCAATCATCTTGAATTTGCTTCTCAAATATGGAATCCTCAATATAATAAAGGTTGGCCCAAAACTACCGATATGGTTTGAATCTTATTACATATTACAATAAGATTCAAAATAAAACGGTAGTTTTGCGCCACCCTGTATTTACATTAAACGCATTGAAGCCATCCACAGAAAATTTGTCCGTCATTTAAATTTTAATTTTAATATTGGTTACCATGACTTTATGAAGTTAAATCTTTAAAAATTAGAAGAGACTTCGCATAAATAATATAATAAGTATAATCAATTACATTTAAAACAGTACTCACCCTATTTAAGTCGTTAGTTTGGTTTTTTCCTTTCTTTCTTGAATTCCTTTTTCAATAACGATGTTTTTCCTTGAGTTTTCTCACGAACTTTTCGACATTTTCCCATGACCATATAGATAATTATATTCTAAACTGTATTAATTATATTCACTGTTAATTTGGGATTTTCTTAGTTTTCCTACCTGAATTTTCCTCCACTCAACTTCGTATTTCTCCCTCACTCAAACCATATTGATTTAGATGCTTTCTGCTAATTAGAAAATTACACTTGCGTGCATGTTTTCCATCGATTTGGGTTCACCAATGCGGTTCTGGAATTTCTTAGTGGCGGAGGAGTCACTCTGGTCTTTCTTCCCTTCTACTCCTTTTTATAGATAAATCAGTGGATTTATTATAGTAATAATCGTAAAATTCTTGAGTCAAGTTAATGTATTTTGCTTTATGTAAACACTTGTTTCTTAACCATGTTAAAAAAATAGCCCATTACAGCTTTATTGCTTCGATAAAATTACTCCATTTCATGTAGCTAGAAATGGATGTTTATTCAAATTTTAAACAGTCGAGTTCTTTGTTCCTATGGTCTGATTTTCTCATTGGTAGGCAACCCGTATCCATGACATCTCATTTCTCCGACGTTTTATGGTCATAAATTTATATGTATTTTAGGTGTAATATTTACAACTAACTGCAAATCTTTTCTTTTCTACTCCCACATCAAGCTATCATCATTTTCCTGTTAGATTTCATCAAGAATACTCTTTCCTCTTCGGGAAGCGGATCCTACTCCTACTCCTTTTTCAAATCGACTTCTCCCAGAGAACCCGGTGCCAGTACTCGGACCCAAACCCGGAACTCGACGGCCCAAGCCACTCGCGAGTCGGATGCGGTAGTGGTCCGAGTCAGTCGCACTCGAGTCCCAAGTTCGCCTACCACGGGCTTAAACCCGTGCTTCTTGGTCCAAGCCACTCGCAAATCGGAAGCAGGTCACGCGTTCAAGTTCTTTTGCGGGTTCGGCTCCGAGGTCCGGCTCCGATGGAACCTGTGCGTCTCGGTCCGAGTCACTCGCGAGTCGGGAGCAGGTCATGCGTTCGAGTTCTTTGGGGGCTCCGACTCCGAGGTCCGACACCGGTGGAACCTGTGCGTCTCGGTCAGAGACACTCGTGAGTCGGGAGTGGTTCCCGGAACCTGCTCCAAGAACTGAAGTGCTTTTAAAGGAAAGCACGTCTCGAAGGCCTCTGGCAAAATGCAGAACTTACCCATCTCTAGTGTAGATTAGGTTTAGGTAGGGAAACAAAATAAAAAGATAGACAACTTGAATTCATTTTTTTATTTGTGTTATTTACTCTGTGCAAAGTAAGCTATACTGATCTCATCCGGTGTAGGTCCAACGTTTAAAAATAAATCTACATTTAAATGAAAATAGTAAATCATTGAAGAAGAAGATAATACTAACAAATCTAAACGAAAAAATGAAAAAGAAAAATAAAAAGGTAAAGGTCGCAACTAAGACTCGAATCCAGGATCTCTTGTCTCTCCGGGACAAATGCCTTAACCAACTCGGCCATAGGGATCTATTATTTTTAAGTCATTTTTTTCGATCTCATATTTCAAATTCAGAATTAACAATATTATCTTCGTATGTCGATAAATTTATCCGAAACACTATCTAGGTTACAAGCTAATTCTTTCGAACTTTGTGATCACTTAAAAAGGCATCAGACAAAAATGAGGGAAAAATAAGCTGAAGATAAAGTGATTAATTTTGAATTTCAAATGTGGCGTCGACAAAAAATATTTTTAATAAGTGATCCCAATGGCCGGGTAGGTTAAGGTGTTTATCCCAGTAAGACAAGAGATACTGGATTGGAGTCTTAATTGCGACCTAAACCTTTTTATTTCTCTGTGTCTTTGTTAAAAAGAGTGAAGACTACTGCCATCTAGCGGCGTATTTTTGTAGCCTATTGTCAGTTAATATGGGATTTTACAGATTAGCGACGTAATTCGAAACTAAAGGTAAACACTAGACGGTAAAGTAGATCTCTGGTTTTTTATATCGTATAATGTGTTATGGTGACACGAAAGTGTTGTTTATTTTGATTGTGTTAGAAAACTTATTATAAATAGTCTGCCTTTCTAGTTTAACTCTCTCTTAATTCGTGGATCTCCTATAAACAGCTAGCATTGTCTAGCAAGTGGTCAAAGTGACCAAATTTAGTGTTTTGTCGGGTCGGGACAAATTATTGTAGCAAATGTGCTTTGTGAATAAAACCAGGAATTCCTCCATTGAAACCAGATGTTTTTACTTGACGTCCTTCTGCTGAATTATCAATTTATAACATGGTCCTCCAGCCGCATCTACCTTACGATCGGATTAAGGCATTAAAAGGAAACAATAAAATGAACCAGCGAGCTATCCAAAAATCCAGAGCTATCGAAAAGATGAAAAAATGAAGAACAAGGATCGACATCAATATAAGTATTCCCTGCCCATTATTTCCTTCTATTCCGTGAATTCCTGTTCAAACAAGTGCTATTTTTTGTGTGTCAATGTACTTATTTAAAAACAAAAAAACTAACTACCCGCAGTGTAAATGCAAGTCATGCGAATTATTTTAGGTTAATTGTTTTAGAAGATGATTATTGTAAGATTCTGTCATTGTTCATAGCTTGAATTGGTTACTACGGTTTTCTACGCGATTATTGCACAGAAATTATTTTTTAAGGAACATTTTTAGAATTTGTTGTGTTGAATTATTGTCAAACGTATAAAAAATGGATAATTTAAAATCGTTGATTAACAAACGCGGAGTGTTGAAAGGTAAACTCACGAGATTTGCGGATTCATTAAACGCATTATCAGTTAACGAAATTAAAATTCGCTATGCGAGAATTGAAAAAATAATTGATGATTTCGAAGAGGTCCAGGAACAAATCGAAAGTCTTCCGGATTCCAACGAAATTGATAATAATTTGCAAAGAGAGAATTTTGAAAATCAATATTATTCAACCTTGGCGACTGCTAAAGGAGCAATTCAGTCTGTAGAGACTCCCAAATTAGAAATCAAGTTACCCAACCTTCAGTTACGAGAATTTAACGGAGATCCCAAAAATTGGATTAATTTTCTAGAAACATTTAAGACATTAGTTCATAACAATACTGCCATAAGCAATGTACAGAAGTTTTATTATCTGCAATCCTGTTTAAAGGGGAATGCAGCAAAGATCATCGCCAATTTCGAGGTATCAGACCTGAATTATATATCGGCTTTTGAATTGTTGCAGCAGAGGTTTGCAAATTTGCGAACTACCGTACAAAGACACATCCAAGCTCTGTTTCAACTTAAAGAGATGAAACATGAGGATCCAGTAGCCATGCGTTATCTGATTGATGAAACTAATGTAAATTTGAAAGCGTTGCAAAATTTAGGCTTGAAAATCGAACAATGGGATGCTTTAATTATATACGTAATTTCTAATAAATTGGATGCAAGTTCTAGAAAGCATTGGGAACAAAACCCATTGCAGGATGAGCTACCTACATTACAGGAATTTCTTAAATGTTTGACCTCGCGTGCGCAAGTTTTGGAATTAATGTTAAATTCAGATTCGAAAAAAATTCCTACCTACCCGAAAGCAAGTGGTAGCAACAATAATCCCAAAAAGGAATCGGTATTTTTAGCTGCTACCCACAATAATTGTATTTGTTGTAATGACAAAAGGCATAAAATATATTTTTGTAAAAAATTTTTAAAATTAAATTCAGGAGAAAGAGCCAACGCAATAAGGAGGTACCGTGCCTGCTTCAAATGTTTGAGGTTAGGACATACGGCCCCATATTGCAAAATTAATTTAAAATGCAAGCATTGTGATAGCGAGAGCCACAATACGTTATTGCACAGGGAGATGCATCCGAGCGATGACTCCATGAATAAAGGTGAAGATCACCCAGTAGGTGACTGCCAAATGGATGCTGAACGAGTTTCAGTATCAAACCATTCAGCTTTAGCGAAGGCTGGAAAAACAATTTTATTGTCGACTGCTATCATTGGGGTAGTAGGTCACAATAATAAAGTGCATGAGGCAAGAGTCCTAATTGACTCTGGAGCTCAAGCCAATTTTATGTGCGAAAAGTTCGCAATGAAGTTAAATTTGAGATGCGAAAATATAAACAAGCCTGTGTTAGGTATACACAACAATGTTACCCATATAAAGAAACGTGTTGCGATAAAAATGAAATCTCTGAGGACAAATTATAATCAAAATATCACTTGTCTAATATTGCAGGAAATAACCACAAACCTACCTCAAGCAACAGTGGCCAGAAAAGACTTTAAGCTGCCGCCGGGATTACAAATGGCGGACCCAAATTTCAACGTAGCGGCGCCTATTGATATCCTGTTAGGCGCTGAGAGCTTTTGGGATATACTACAAGATGATCGGCTGAGATTGGATACCGGACCTACTCTGCAGAGGACTGAATTAGGCTGGGTTATATCGGGCCCGATCAACATTCATCAAAAAAAAAAGGCCAGTACCGCAATTTTGTAGTTTATCAATAAACACATTATCTAATCAGATAGAAAAATTTTGGAAAATGGAGGAGGTGAATTCTGCGAGATTTCAAAATCACGAGGAGAAGGCGTGTGAAGCAGATTTCGTCGCCACGCACTCTAGAGAGAGCGATGGTAGATACGTGGTAAGTCTGCCGCGCCGCCCATGTGTGAGTCAACTTGGTGACTCGTTAAACACAGCGGAAAAAAGATTTAAGAACCTAGAGAAGAGATTTTTAATAAATCCTGAATTGAAATTGCAATATGTACAATTTATGCAAGAATATGAGCAACTAGGTCATATGGAGTTATGTGATAAATGGAGAGGGGATGAGCAATCCTATTTTTTGCCGCATCACGCGGTCATAAAAGAAGCTAGCACCACGACGAAGGTGCGTGTAGTGTTTGATGGTTCGGCAAAGACGTCGACCGGAATATCCCTGAACGATGCTCTGATGGTGGGAGCTGTCATTCAAAAGGACTTATACAGCCATTTATTACGTTTCAGAATACATCGATACGTCATGACTGCGGACATCGAAAAAATGTACCGTCAAATCAACGTATGCGCAGAGGATCGCAGCCTTCAGAAGATTGTATGGCGCGAATCACAAGAAGAGGAACTCCGACATTACAAATTGAAGACCGTCACATATGGGCTGGGACCTTCCTCCTTCCTAGCAACGAGATGTCTTCGACAAATCGGTATGGATAACCAAGTTAATTTCCCAGTAGCAAGTCAAGTCATAGAAAATGATTTTTATATGGACGATCTATTGACTGGAGGGGATGACTTGGAAGTTTGTTTCCAGTTAAAGAAACAAATAAGTGATATCTTGCTGTCCGCAGGGATGACCCTGAGGAAGTGGAGATCAAATATTTTGGAATTGTCATCTGGGCGGAGCCAAGGTGAAATTGCCAAACAGGGCAATTGTGAGAAAATGATCACTGACAATTCCAAGAATGAAAAAATACTTGGATTAATTTGGAATAATGAATTAGATTACCTGTCATATAAAATTACAAAGCCGTCAGGTAAAACGGAGAGCAAGCGTCAAATATTATCGTGCATAGCTTCCACCTTTGATCCTTTAGGACTTTTAGGGCCCATCGTAGTGGTAGCTAAATTAATTATGCAAAAATTATGGCAGTCCAAGGCATCGTGGGATGACATACTACCTGATGAAATTTTACTACCTTGGAGGGCTTATCTAGACCAATTATCGCAACTAAATGTGTTAAAAATCCCGAGAGGAGTTATTAGCGGAACACCAAAGACTATACAATTGCACGGGTTCTGCGACGCCTCTCAGAAAGCTTTCGGAGCATGCGCCTACATCGTCTCAACAGATTCGGAAGGTAAGAGGCACGCACAGTTAGTTACCTCCAAGTCTAGAGTGGCACCATTAAAGTGTATATCACTACCCAAGTTAGAGTTGTGTAGTGCATTACTATTGGCCAAGCTAATAAAAAATATCAAGTTGACGCTAAGTATAGAGGAATCGGCCACCTATTACTGGTGCGATTCAACAATAGCGTTGTGCTGGTTGAGAGGACAACCAGCTCGTTGGAACACCTTCGTGGCAAACCGAGTCGCTGAGATACAGGAAATCAGCGATCCAACCCAGTGGCGGCACGTATCATCGTCAGAAAATGCTGCGGATATACTGTCCCGAGGTACCACAGCTGAAAGGTTAGTCAGCACTTCAATATGGTGGAAGGGGCCAAGCTGGTTGACGGAAGATGTCAGCACTTGGCCAGTATCCAAGATGTCATGTTTGGATCCCCCGGAAATAAAAAGTAAAAATGTACTACTGGTAACTGATACTCAAGAATGGGACATTTTCGAAAAATTCTCATCGCTAACCAAATTAAAAAGAGTAATCGCTCAAGGTTTAAGATTTATAAATAATTGTCGCAACCCTAGGGATAAAACGTATGGCAATTTAACTGTCTCCGAGCTGGAAGCAGCTTTAAAATGTCTACTGAAATCATCGCAAGAACATTCCTTCAAAAGAGAATTGAAGGACCTAAAGAAGCATGGGTTAGTAAACAAAAACAGTAGATTGAAAGCTCTCAATCCCTGTTTAATGGATGGTTTAATTTGTGCAAGTGGACGATTGAAATTAGCTACTTATTTATCGCATCATCAAAGGCACCCTGTAATATTACCACCGTCACATAAGCTAACTGAACTTATTATACGTAATTATCATTATGAACATTTACATGCAGGACCCCAAGCGCTGTTATCGGAAATACGCTTGAAATATTGGCCGATATTTGGGAGAAACACTGTTAAGCGTATCCTACATAAGTGTGTTGTATGTTTTAGATACCGACCTCAGGTTTGCCGGCAGATCATGGGAGACCTTCCAGTTGAGAGAATCACTCCCAGTCTACCGTTCTCTGTCACAGGTGTCGACTTTGCCGGACCGATAGACACGAAGGCTGGAGCGCTGAGAAAATCTCCGCTCATTAAATCGTATCTTTGCATATTTGTTTGTTTTTCTACCAAAGCGGTTCATTTGGAACTCGTAACAGATTTATCAAGCGATGCTTTTTTAAATTGTTTAAAGAGGTTCATTGCCCGTAGGGGTCAACCGGAAAAAATATTTTCTGACAATGCAACCACTTTCAGAGGAGCTTCTAATAAGCTCAAAGAACTATATGCCAGTCTAAGATTGAACAATGACAAAATCCATAGGTTTTTAGCTGATAAGGGAATATCTTGGAGTTTCATACCGCCTAGGGCGCCGAACCACGGGGGGCTGTGGGAGGCCGCCGTCAAGTCCACCAAGTTTCATTTATATCGAATTACTAAAAATAACCCATTGCAGTTTGAATTATTGTATACTTTGCTTTGTCAGATAGAGGCTTGTTTGAACTCCCGTCCCTTAACTTCCCTGTCTGATGACGTAGACGACCTTCTCCCTCTAACCCCCAACCATTTCCTTATGGGCAGGGATGCTTCGGTTATTCCCGAGTTGGATGTCCGCGAGCTCCCGAAAAACAGACTAAGCAAATATCAAAAATTAAATGCTCTAATTCAAAATTTCTGGTTCAGATGGAAACGAGATTACCTTGCTGAGCTGCAAAAACGGACCAAATGGCAGGCCAACAACCAAAAGGCCATAAAGAAGGACGATCTGGTAATCCTGATGGAAGACAATATGCCTCCTGCATTATGGAAGATGGCGCGCATATTATCTACTCATCCAGGCCCGGATGGAGTAGTGAGGGTAGTTACCCTCAAAACAGCACAAGGCACTTTTGTGAGACCCATCACAAAAATATGTTTGATGCCAATAGAATCAAACTTGGATCCAAATTTCCCGACCCGGCAAATCACTGACCTTCCCAAGGTCACAGCCTAACTGTAATTAGGGCTGAACCGATGCAACCAAACCATGTCAATAATTATGGAGCATCGGTATTGGTGTTGTTGACACCACTGTATCCAGCCTGAAGCCACTGGGGCTTCAAGTCAACAACCGCGAGATGATCATCCTCGCTGCAGATCCAATGGTACTATCTGCTTACCAGGGCACGGCCGCCCCTTGATTTATGATGATCTACCCAAATGATGACATACAGAAGTACATGCTGATGTACTTTTCTAAAATGATGACCACCCTGGACAAGATGGCCGAGTAGTCTACCCGGTGAAGTGTTCATTCGGTTTTTTGGCAGTGCCATGCCAGTGAAAGTTAATGAACTGATAATCAGTCAATAGCGAACTAACAATTTATTGCTATTTGTGAATTGGTGTTGGTTAAAAAATATAATTGAAGTGAAATTTCTCCATAGAAACAATGAGACATTATTGATTTGTCAATTTTACAAAATTATTATTAATGTTGTGATTTTATTATTTTATAATTTAATTTTTTGCACGATTTTTTAGAAATTTATAAATTTTTTAGGTTATTTTAATTGTTGGTTAGGTTCCCGGACCCTTCAAATTTAGATAGTTACACATCTTGTAAATTTTTAGTATATTGTGTGTAGATTTAGGAATTTGTAGTTTGATTTTTAATTTCAAAAAAACTTGTTGTTTTTTCTCATTCCCCGCCGGGCAGTATGTTAAAAAGAGTGAAGACTACTGCCATCTAGCGGCGTATTTTTGTAGCCTATTGTCAGTTAATATGGGATTTTACAGATTAGCGACGTAATTCGAAACTAAAGGTAAACACTAGACGGTAAAGTAGATCTCTGGTTTTTTATATCGTATAATGTGTTATGGTGACACGAAAGTGTTGTTTATTTTGATTGTGTTAGAAAACTTATTATAAATAGTCTGCCTTTCTAGTTTAACTCTCTCTTAATTCGTGGATCTCCTATAAACAGCTAGCATTGTCTAGCAAGTGGTCAAAGTGACCAAATTTAGTGTTTTGTCGGGTCGGGACAAATTATTGTAGCAAATGTGCTTTGTGAATAAAACCAGGAATTCCTCCATTGAAACCAGATGTTTTTACTTGACGTCCTTCTGCTGAATTATCAATTTATAACAGTCTTGTTATTTTTCATGATTTTTTTATAACCGACTTGATAGTCCTTGCAGTTTGCGATATTTGCATCGCACGCTCCCGTGCCATATCTTCTTTTGTTTCTATTACTATGCTCTACCTGGTTGGTTTCACGTAAAATTCATCTGGTAAATGATGACAGTGTAGGTGGCGATGCTTCCAACTAAAGAGACGATGAGGCTTGCGTCGATGGCGAACAGTCGCCAGGCCGTCAGCCCCATGGAACGGGAGTTGATCTGGTGCTCCAGGGCAAACAGCCGCTTTCGTCCCGACTCATCTGAAATTATAACAACGGTCTTCCTTACTCCGCTTACTGCTAAATTGTTACAAATGTAAGGATCCTCTATTTAAAGAACTGGTTTTACAAAAAACTTCGCTTTTTATTAATCACATGAACATTTTAATATTTCTATTTTTGAGAGTGATAATTCATGGTGGAATTACATTATAATATATTATAATAAAACTAATATAAAACTTTATTCCACTTAATTTTATCCGACCGTAACCGGTTTCAGCTCGTTAAAGCCATCTTCAGACTGGTACAAATATTTGTCGAATAAAATTAAGTGGAATAAAGTTTTATATTAGTTTTATTATAATATATCACATGAACATGTTTTAATGTTCAAGTAACGGTGAGAATAACAATATTACACCGGGCCCACCTGGCGGTTGTTTACTATTTAAAAAAAAATCGTAGAAGAACACTAAAAACAAGATGTGAGCCTATTTATAATCTATAAAAACTTCAATTCATAAATATCAACAAAACTTTAATGTTTAAATAACGGTAAAAATAACAATTTTACAACGGGCCCAACTGGCGGTTGTTTACTATTTAAACTTTTTGCGTAGAAGAACACTAAAACTAAATCTAAACACTAACAGCCTTACTAAAAAAAAAACACAGCACGCCCGATAACCCGCGTTGCAGCAGCAACATGAATAAAACAAAAATACACTAAAACACGATAACATTACTAATAAGGTTTGTTCTTAAAATGTATTTTATAAGTTTGGCAACAATGTAATTTTTCATAGTGTAAGTACTAAATTGTGTGTTTTCCTTCATAACCGCCAGGTGGCGGCGCGGGCGCCTCGCATTCGTCGTTCGGGCTGAAAGCGCGAAAAAAATCACTCCTCGGATGTGTGTGTAATATTATTACTTACTCAAATATGATCGTAATTTCTAATAATCATCACTTTTATAGTAATCACTATTATATTTGTATATTTCTAATGTACTAATTCACTATTATATTCGTATAATTGATATATTTTCCGAGTTTTTGTGGTTTTTAATAAGTTTTAGTCAAGTTATAATAAAAATAATCATACTTTGAAAATTGCAATGTCAAAAAGTATTTTATACAAAACATGAAAATTCAAATTTACATTTAAACGTTTTTATTTTATGAGAATTTCATAAAAGTTGTGTTTTTTTAAATAATTAACGTCTTTAAAGATGGAAGAAATATATTATAAAAGTCCGTATCATTTTTAAAAAAACTTTGAAATTTTTTATTACTATTTTATTGTATGCACGAGGAAAAGTAAGGTGACAGTTTCGTTCCAAATTCATTATATAAAAGGTCTGTATTTTTTAAATTTTGTTTTCTTATAAATTTTTGTACACTTTCATCAAATATGTTTTGGCAAAATAAAAATTCCAATTTTTTTCGCGTCTGAATCTTAATATATGGCAGTTTTTTTAAAACTAAAGCGTATTTCAATTACACAAATCTAAAAGGTAATTTTATCTAGTTTTCATAAATGGTATTTGTTTTTACGACACCTTCAAAAATAATAAATATATACAACAATCAAAATACTTAGGAAAAAATCCAAATTTCGATCAAACATCATTACTTAAACAGAGATAAACTACCCTCTCAGACTGTGTAAACCAAGTGTATTTTTTTCCATGAACAATTTTTTAATTAGTAATGTTTTCACATCCGCGGCCATTTGTCAATTTAATAAAATTTTCACTGGGTTTTTAGTAAGGCTGTAAATCTATAAAAACTTCAATTCATAAATATCAACAAAACTGTCATGTCACTGGTGAGGGTAATCTATTATCAGCTAAATGATTCCCTACAATACCGACTTGAACCCTTAGCAAGGGCTCACAGCATCTTGTTGTCTGCGGGGATGACTTTGAGGAAATGGAGGTCCAATGTCTTGGAGTTGTCAGCCGAGTCGGGCTAAGCTAAGATTGCCGAATCAGGCAATTCTGAAAAAAAATATATTACTGACAATCCAAAGACTGAGAAAATATTTGGATTAATATGGAAAAATTAATCTGATTATTTTTCTTATGTGATAATGAAGCCATCAGGTCGAATCGAGAGCAAACGACAGATATTATCTTGCATCGCATCAACCTTCGACCCATTAGGGCTTCCAGGACCGATTATAGTCATAGCCAAATTGATAATGCAAAAGCTATGGCAGTCTAAAGCAGCGTGGGAATTGCCTAATGAAATATTAGCACCCTGGAGGACCTACCTGCAAGATTTAATTCAGCAAAATGTGTTCAAAATACCAAGAATAATTATTTGCAGGTAATCTAAATATCTACAACTACACGGTTTTTGCGACTCATCTGAGAAGGCTTACCGAGATTGCGACTCATCATTTACATGGTGTCAGTGGACCATAGCAGTGATTAGCATTCACATTTAATAACGTCCAAATCAAGGGTAGCACCATTGAAGTGTATTTCACTGCCGAAGTTGGAGCTGTGTAGTACTGTACTACTGGCAAAATTAATGATAAATATAAAACAACGCTAAATATAGTTGTACAAGACCCGTAGGCCTGCACAAAAACTGTAAACAATAAGCGCCGGTACACAGAGACGCCTGACAATTCCAATGTCTTGATAGTGATGTATTCTCGCTTTGCAAGCTGTTGAAGTTCCGCAGTAGAGTATCTGGTTACCGAAGCATCCATGCTGGGTATCTTCCGCCACGCATCGTGAGATGGAATGCTCTTGCATCGAAGTATGTAGGCTGCGCTGGACGCTGGTTGTGTATTATGTGAGATGGGCTGCGCCCCCAGGTGATGTATATTCTCGAGTTTGTTATGTATCCAAGGAACAGAATCCTAGGCGGGGGCGGTCACAGCAACTCTTAAGTAGGCCGACTTGTCATTGCATGGCGGTGGGTCGCTAGCATCCTAGGCTAGGGCAGTCGCAACTACTCACATCTTGATTGGCTCCAGGGTATCGGTCTGCATTCTATTGGGCGTGCTGCAAGTGCATAGCACGCATCTCTAAATGGTGTCATCATTTGATAGACGGGGTCATCATCAGGTAGGTCTGCGTTCAAAGGAGCCCGAGGATGGCCAGGGCTTCGGTGTTATCATCAGGGCAGAGAGATGCAAGGCTCAATGCAAAGGGGCCCCGGGCTAGCAGCCCAGAGTAAGATGATCAGGGGTAGCGCAGCGACACCAAGAGCTTGGTAAGAATCAGCGAATTCAAAAGAGCCAAGGATGGCCATGGGGCTTCGGCATTATCATCAGGGCAGAGAGATGCAAGGCTCGATGCAAGGGGGCCCCGGGCAAGCAGCCCAGAGCAAGATGGTCAGGAGTAGTGCAGCGACTTCAAGGGCTTGGTAATTTTAGAATTCCTATCTCCGATGTCTTCCCGATTCTTAAATCCAACATGACTCGTGCCTGGGAAGAAAATTGGGCAGTCTCCAAAATAAGAACTGGATCTTTCTATGCTGGAATTCAAAACCATATCCCTGCTAAGCCATGGTTTCACGGTAAAAAACTTTCAAAACGATTCATTTCATGTATTTCGAGAATGAGAATTGGTCACTGTTCAATTGCATCTCACTTGTCTAGAATTAGAGTTTTAGATGATCCGGTCTGCCAGTGCGGTGTGGAAGAGGAAACCGTCGACCACATTTTCTTTAACTGTAAAAACCATTCATCTTTCAAGAACATACACCGCCTGCTTATTAAAATCACACACCAGTCCCCCCTTAACATTTCATACCTTTTATATTTTAACAATTCTCGTGTTCATACAGCTTTATGTAAGTTTATTAACCTGAATGAATTCAATATTTAATTTGTTTTAGTGATCTAAATGAGTCCAATATTTAATTTGGTTTATTATTTTACCAATAGATTAACCGAATTTTTTTATCCACTTTAACTATTACCGGCACAAAGCACTCTTTTCAGGGTGAATTGCCTAAAACCAAAAAAAAAAAAAAAGAATCAGCAAGTCCAAAGGAGCCCAAGGATGGCCATGGGGCTTCGGCGTTATCATCAGGGCAGAGAGATGCAAGGCTCGATGCAAGGGGGCCCCGGGCTAGCAGTCCGGAGCAAGATGGTCAGGGCTCAGGCGTCAGCGTTTTGTAGGTTTTATCCCATCGGGTGTTTGAGGTGAAAGAGTTGCGTCTTGGAGCCTCGAAAGGTGATGGCGAGACTGATGTCTTGAAGTTCCAACCGGTGACGGCGATACTGGCGTCTAGAATCGAGTGGACAATCTGAAGAGTTGCTGCTACGATCACTTGTCGGTGAAGACTGAATACCAACTGCTTTCTTCTCAGCCGTTTTATAGGGCTCAGTTCCATTGGTTTCTTAATATTTTTAATTCTTGTAATAATTTTCACTTCTGCGTGAATCATCCCAGGTTGCAATTTCACGTTGTGTAACAAAATAATGTCTATTTTCGGGAGCATGAATCACCTCACATTGAAAGTGTTGCGAAATCAATATTCCGGTGATGAGCCGTTCAAAAGAAGAATATTTCCTCTTCGATAAAAATGCATGATATTAAGAGTTTGCCATGATTTCATATAATACGTTCGATATAATAGTGGAGATTGACACATATTTTTGGTGTGACTCTACGATAGCGCTGTGCTGGCTGAAAGGTCAACTTACTCGTTGGAGCAACTTCGTGGCAAACCGAGTAGCTAAAATACAAGAACTTAGTGATCTAGATCAATGGAGGCACGTATCATCATCCGACAATGCAGAAGATATACTTTCAAGAGGAACTACTGCAGATAAATTGATAAATTCTGCAATATGGTGGAATGGACCAAGTTAGTTGACCGATGGAGTCAACGATTAGCCTATATCGAACATTTCCTTTTCAAACCCTCCAGAACTCAAGAGCAAAAATATTCTATTATCCACAGATATTCAAGAATGGGAGATATTTGACAATTTTTCGTCATTTATCAAATTGAAAAGGGTTACAAAATATGTACTACGGTTTGTAAACAACTGCAAAATATTAAAGGTAAAATTTCGGGCAATTTAAGTGTAGCTGAATTAGAATCAAGCTTTAAATGTCTACTGAGATCAGCTCAAGTACGCGCCTTTCAAAAGGAATTGAAAGAGTTGAAAAACCATGGCAACGTCAACGAAAATAGTTATTTAAAATCTCTTACGTACTCGTAGTTTATCAGTTTGACATTTAGGAAGACTTGCTTAGATGCCATTGCAGTAATCAAGACGTGATACTATATATGAGTTCACAAGAAGCTTAGTTGCTTCTATAGAAAGGTTCTTACGAACTGACTTAAGTTGTCTAAGGTAGAAGAACCCCGTGCTAACGGTCCTATTCACCTGACTTTTCAATCAAATCCAGATAAACTCCAAGAAGTTTGGCAGTTGTTTTCGCAATTACATCAGTACCGGAAATATCAATTGGTGAGTTGTCCATTAAATGTTGGCGTCTATTTGTGGCTGCCCACAGAAACTCGGTCTTTGAAAGATTCAGCTTCAGTTTGTTTGAGGACATCCAGAGACTGATTGCTTCTAGACACTCAGCAATGCGAATTTTAATTTAATTTATGTCAAGGGAGATGAAAAAATGCACAAAATAGTAGCGATGAGAAAGTAGCCGCATAATTGAGCCAGCTCTTTTTGATGAGCCATATTCGTATGACCCGCAGTAAAGCAGTTTCATCCTCTGAACTTACAAACAATATTTTTTGTGCACGGGGGCAAACAAATAATTCTTCTTAACGTTTTAAAGCAAAACTGGAAAAAAATATTTTTCCTAAAATAATTAAATTAGCGCCATCTTTAAAAGAGCAGATGATGAATTCTTTAAGCATTCGCTGAAAACGGAAATTTTGTCGGGTTTTTAAAATAATAATAAAAATTGATTTTATTTGAGAATCTAATGTATCGGTCGGTTTAGAAGAAATCTCACAGTAAATTTTTTTTATATTATTTGTCAAAGTTAGCATTCTACCTAAAGTACCTACCGTCCTCTGGAACGTTCCGCTTAGAACTGGGCCTGAATAGATAGTATAAAAAGAGTATTAGAAAACTTACCGATAAAATTGTTCATTTGAAACTTGTTGATGGTGACAATGATACGGCAGTTGACACTGTTTAGGTGCTCTCCCATCACCAAGTAGGAGCAGAGGATCACGATGTTGTGGATGGACCAGTTGACGAAACTCACTTTAGTTAACATACTCTGCAAACAGACATAATATAATACAGAGGGGAGATTATGGATCTCTTTAAGGATAATGAGTTGTTCTTAAACTTGAAATCAAAAACTTTACAAGCAGAAAGAAAAAACAATAAACTACGTTAAAGACAATTTCTTATCCTTACGTAGAACTGGAATCGCCCCTCATTATTTCAGTTTGTGGCGCGCGGAATATTCATCCCAATACACCATCTCTTTCTCCCCGTATGACGATGTCTCGTTCCCGTTGCGCAATGCTGGCGAGATGCGCAGACGATATCTACGCATCCCTACCAGGCGGCTGGCCACGCCTTTCGCGGCGCACACACCTGTGACGAAGCCCTTATAAGCGGCATCTCGACAGATCACGGCACAGTTCACCTGTCTGCTTGCACTGGCTTGTACCCTCCTTCTTGTGGCTACCCGTGTCCCGCACGGCCCTCAGAAGACAGATATCTACTTCCAGCTGCCAAGTATTTGACTTGAACATACCTAGGTTCGTCGAGGCGCGCTCCTTCTCTTGGCTACCTGTGTCCAACACAGCCCTTGAAAGGCAGTAATCCGCCCCACACAACCATGGTAGGGTTGCCATCTCAAAAATTTGGCAACCAGGACAAGACGCGTGAAAACCCCGGATTTTAGAGCCCAAAACCCGGACATGTCAATAGGTTTTTTTTAAACACAGTCAGTGGAATAAAAAACAGTTGAAAATGTCAAAAATCACCTTTTTATTTATTTTCAGACCTTAAAATTAAATTAAGGCATCTTTTATTATCATTTTAAATGTACCTAACAAAACAGAATTTTCTTACAGTTTGTTAAGCAGCGCCGTCAATACGATTAGTGTAGATGTTGCTAGTGGCAATTTTTGACATTTTCTGTAACATTCAACGGAGATTTATTTTAGTCTGGTAAATCAGCACAAATTTTTATGAAACTTCCACCTTGGTAGCCGTTCAAATATTACGTATCGCAATTTGGGGGGGGAGTCTTGTTAAATGTTACTGAGCGTTACCGGAGCAGGAGGGGGGTTCGAAAAACGCGTTACGTGACGGTGTTTTTTAAATTTAAATAAAAACGATGGAATTAAAATCTTCTAAGTTGGTAACCCTTTTCGTTTATATTTTACAGGGAATAATGACTGTACGTCATTTTTATTTAATTTTAGTTGTCAGTATTCGTTAGTGTTTTAAGCACGAAATACGCATAAACACAAATTGCTTTAGTCAGTGTTGTAAAGTGAGTTACCATAATGTCTTCAAAAGCGGGAGATTTACATCGTCAGCTGTTCTTGGCCTATAAAGGCTCTCATGACTTCCTCTTAAAGAACATGAATAGTTGCAGTCGGGACACGAAAAAGGTTTTTGTCCGATATGGGTTAACATGTGATTTTTAGATGTCCCTTGCAATAACATGAATAGTGGCAATCGGGACATAAAAAAGATTTTTTCTCCTCTGCGGGTAAATATGTAACGTTTTAGTTGTTATATTGTAGAACATATATATTTGCAGCCGGGACACGGATAAGGTTTTTATTCACTATGGGAAAACTTATTAAAAAGCAAAAGATTTTGTCAATGTGAGTCAGCAAATGATTTCTGTGAAATTCCTTTGTACAGCTTGAATAATTACAGTTGGGACATGAAAAAGTTTTTCTTCACATAAGTCAGCAAGTGACTTCTTAGATAGCCCTTTTGAGAACACGAATATTTGCAGTCAGGACATGAAAAAGGTTTTTCACTTCTGTGAATCATACTGTGGATTTTTAAATCTTCCTTTTGAGAACTTGTATAACTGAATTCGGACAAGAATTTTTTTTTGTGCACTGTGGGTAAACTTGCGGTTTTTTGGAGCCTTTTTTTAGAACATGAAGAGTCCCAGTAGAAACATGTAAAAGGTTTTATATCACTGTGAGTCGGCAAATGATTTCTAAGAAGTTCCTTCGTACAACATGAATAATTGCAGTCCTGACATGATAAAGAATTTAGTTTACTGTGAGTAAACACGTGAATTTATAGATACCGTTTTGTAGCGCATGCATAGTCGCAGTCGGGACATGAAAAAGGTTTTTCATCACTGTGAGTCAGCAAGAGCCGTTTTAGTTATTTTTTTCGAGAAGAACAATAGTTGCAGTCAGGATATGAAATGAGTTTGAGTGCCTCCTTAGTGCATCTCTTCGGGAGGTAACATTGATGTCCTTTTTGCAACTCTTGCAGAATGCACAAGTTTTTTTTGCAAGGAGCAAGCCAACCGTAATAATAATATAATCGGATAAAATTACCCACTCTTTTTTATAATATTGGGAATTTTTCTTTTTTTTTTATCAATACTAATACTCGTACCTGCGTCTGCATCAGAATCTGAGCTAGTCATAATTAAAAAAAATATATAAAGTTCGTAGAACAATGTACTGAAAAACAGTGGCGGCCGCTGCCCTGAGAATGTGGTGGTTCACTGACAATTGATAATCCGTACCTACTTATGACAAAAAAAAAAAATTTGGATTTTTAATTTATTTTTAAAACAAACTGTTATTTCCTCTTATATTCAACACAACTTGCACTCATTTTGCTAATAAAATAATATATTAACTAATTATATTATTAGTATTTAACACAATCAATACAAAAAAAAAACAAAACAATAACAATCATCACGTCACGGGTCAATATAACGCCGCGCCGCTATAGTCAAACAGAAACTAAGTGAACGGTCAAAGTCCAAAGTCAGTAATAAAATTTACAGGTAAAGCAACACGAGAAGGTCTTAACGTCACGACTTAAAATTAATTTTAATAAACAAAATGTTTTTATTATATTCGGGACTAAATTTAAGTTTGAATAAGGATTGAATGAAAATGCGTAGATGTTTAAAAATACCTACAGGGTGTCCGGTAACTCATATTACATAATACATATTTCAGAATCAATAAAATTCTTATACAGGTTTTATCAGATGCTAATTAATAAAGCGGTAACCAATTTATGAGATGATAAGTTTTAACATTTTCACGGCCAAAAGCATTTTCGTTATTTGTTTTTGGGGTGTTATGCCGTGTTGCGCTACCTCCTTCTTTAGCCAACGTTTCGGACATCGTTGCAGTGTCCATCATCAGGGCAGATCCGGCAGATCCGGTAGATTTGTAATTTTTTTTCACGACTAAAAATTACACATCTACCGGATCTGCCCTGATGATGAACACTTCAACGATGTCCGAAACGTTGGCTAAAGAAGGAGGTAGCGCAATACGGCATAACACCCCAAAAACAAATAACGAAAAATTTATGAGATATTTAAATTTTAATAATATTTGGTTTTTACCCCCGTCTGGTATTTTACAAATTTATTTTTTTAAAGACAAACATACCTAAATGTGCTCATCAACATAAAACAACATACTTTTTACAATACAATGAACATTTTACATAGGTAAATTTTTATTTTTGTTTAAAAAATATATATTTTACATTCCAATTACAGAGGGTTCTTCGAGGAATGTCACAAACTGATTTTCAAACCAATTTTTGAAGACTTTGGAATTCATTTCAGAATGGTAAACTGTATTCGACATAACCTTTTTCGTACGGAATATAAATTTACTCCCCGTGATAAAACCCGTTTTTGCTGAACCATAATGCAAAATGATCAGCCGGCTTCCTTTTCCAACTGGCACTTTTAAACCCCCGTTGCCCTCACTATTTTGCCACATGTGTGTAATCGAGTGTTGATTAACCCATGTCTCGTCCAAATAGACTACTTGCCGTCCGTCACTAGTTCAGTTTCATTTTGATTCATTTTTCTCGAAAAGTCTATACGCGCTGTAGCAATGTCTAATATTCCCATTAAATACTTTCTTCCATCTTTGCGTATTTTGAATTTTAAACCAATGTCATGCAAAATATATCGCAATGACTAATGAGATCCAGGAAAAAAAATTATCCACCAGAACCTGGCTAAGATTTGCAAGAGTGGGATATTGTCCATTGTCATAAAAATCCATCACACTGCGACGCACAACATCCTTTTTCTGCCTGCAATTCGTATCGTTGATTTACATCCACAATTTTAAATATTTATTATCTACTAAACGAACTGATATTAGATCACACAATATGTAATTACAATCACACCGATTAAATAAACGGAGTCAAAATGACATTAATAAAGTATATTAAATTGAAAATAAATTAAAGGACTGGTTTTTGATCTTATGAAGTCAATACAGTACTTATTACTGAATGTGGAATCATTTATTGTTTGCTTTTATAGTAAGTAGTATGATATAATAACAATGGAATTTCCAATGGATTTAGTCACCTAATTCACGGGAATAACCACCATTGGTATTTCTAAATTTTGTTTCGCAGCGTGTAGTTATTAGGTATCGTCTGAAATATTGTTTTTAGAATCCAGACTAATGTATTTTCGAAATTCGGAATTTTTTAGGGACGTGTAAATAATATAATGGTGGAGTGCCTTTCGAGTTTGGGTTTTTCGGAGTTTTGACTGTACGTTAATCCCCGTGTGAAATTTTGGGAGTGCATTTGGTATCTGTTCGACTATAGACGCTTCGCCGAAATTCGATTGTATTCGTGTCACCTCGGGTCATGGGTCAATCGGTAAACTTCGGCAAGAATCGGATTATGTCGGTTGCGGGCTGCACACCGATCCCAGTCAAATTTCGGTACAAATAGCGAAATCGACGCGCTTCGAATGTTTTGAAAATCCCATACAAAACCATGATTTGATCCGCTTGCAAACGAATGCACACCGCGGCGGCCGATACGAAGGCGCTCGGCGCGCGGCGGCGGCGCGCTATGTAAAGCTATTTACAGCATTATTCATTGGTAACTAATATTTTGAAATGATTAAATTAGATAATTAAAATGAGAGATTTCATAGATTTAAATGAGAGATTTAATAGTCTTCAGTAAGCAAATAAAGTAAATTTAGCCATTATAATTTGCCAGTGCTGCACACAAACACACTGTGCGACCAGCCGCCCTTGCTGAAAAACCTTTCGAGTCGAAGAGGCGTTACGACGCAATAAATTATAAATTTTAGCTCATCATAATTCATAGATGATCCGTTTGTATGGGTTTATAGTTTATAATAGAGATATTCTTAGGTTGTGTTATTTTCTAATTTGTCTGGTCGATACCGTAATCCGGGGAATTTTTTATAACCATATGCAATTATTTGCTTGTTGAGCGGACCATAAACAAAGAACCGACGAGAAACAATAAATCGCTGAGAACTTTTGGAGGAGATTTTGATGCCATTCCGGTAGATCGGGGAGATGAAGTGAAAAATCGGAAGATCTCCCGAAAAATTGGGAGCTTCGGTAACACTGGTGCTCACTGCGGAGTGCGGGCAGCGAAGTCGAAGTGCGCACCGAGGCAACTGCGACGGAAAGGGCGTGGGGACGGTGAATTTAGCGAGTCGGTTCATCGGTTGATCACGGCGTGCGGGCACAGTGCGTGTGTCGCGGGCGGTCCAAGACTTAAAATTTTAAAACCCGGACTACAAATGAAACCCCGCCCGGACGCTCCCCGGACGCCCTCAAAACTAGGACAAATCCGGGGAAACCCGGACGGATGGCAGCCCTACACACAACCATGGGCTACAGTTCCGCGACCCGGTTCCGCGAATCCTTTTTGTCGTTTCCAATTATACAATATTCTCTGAGTAACCCTAATAAAAAACTGTTTAACATAAAAAAGTGTTATAAGTTTTCATTTTAAATCACCGTGGATTTATTGTTCTCACAGACTAAAATGTTGTTTTTTTTCTAATTTTATGACATTAAAGTTACAAGATTTAATTTTAAAGGTACAAATTTTTTTATTATAACATTTGTAGCGCGCCGTTTTTACGCTTGCCACTACACCATCTCTTTCCCCCGTACAGCGCCATCCTGCTCACCCACCCCTAAGCAAACCAGGATGCGCCGACGCCTTCTGCGCATCTCCCACCCTCGAGCCGCTACATAAACCACACCCCGCAACAAGGAATGGGCTATATAACAGGCTGCGCGCCCTAAATTAGTCAGTTCGTCTGCAGCTCGCTCTTGGCTAGTACGCTCTCTTAGTTGCGCTTCGTCCTCTGGCACGACCCTCTAAGGAGTATTCTACTACCATAAGTAAAGCACTAACCAGACCCCCGACTGCTGCCTTAGTTGCGCTTCGTCCTATGGTACGACCCTCTAAGCAGAACCACAGTCAGCTTTTGTTGTTCCCAAAGCCTAACGGCAAGGTTCCCTCCGATCCCTTGCTCAGTTAATTAGTGAATTGATACATTGTGACTATTTTTACCATATTATGTGATCTGTGAACTTACTTTCTTAAATAAATAACCTTTTACCAACAATTGTGTTATAAAACTGGCGCCCAACTTAGTGGCCAGACACATAAAGTAAAATTAAAATCAGTGCATCTACAAAATTTCGTCGCTACCACGTCGAAGTCCTCATTTCACAATGCAGGCCAAGGAAAGTGCTGGCATCTGCTTCACGCAGGAGCAGTTCGCGGAACTAATGAACTCCATGAAGCGGATGCAGTCGGAACCAACACGTACGGGTACATTCACCACCTGTACGGCACGCTTCGATGGTACCAGAGACAGGAGTGCGGTCGAGAGTTTTATTGCCGCCGCATCCATCTTCAAGTGCGCCGAGAACATCGAAGACGCAAGCGCTCTGGAAGGATTACCACTGCTGCTTACGAAAGACGCCGCCGCTTGGTGGCTCGGCATAAAAGAAGAAGTACGAGACTGGGAGAGCGCAACGAACCTCCTCAGGCATGCTTTCGCCCCTAAGAAGCCAGCGTACAAAGTGTACACAGAGATATTTTTATGCAAGCAAGACGCATTAACGTCAACCGATGTGTTCATTGCTAAGCAGCGGATGTTACTCGCGGAGCTACCACCGCCCAGCCATCCAGAGAAGGTCCAGATAGACCTAATATTCGGACAACTGAATATCCGGATACGAGACAGAGTGCCGCGCGAAGCGATCAATACCTTCGCCGAACTACTACAAAAAGCCCGTGCAGCGGAAGAAAGCCTGTACGAGAGCACGAAGACCGTCCCACTACGCGCGATGGAAAACCGAACAGACGGCCGCCTACGCTGCACTAACTGCCGCAGATTTGGGCACCGTTCCGAGGAGTGCCGTTCCCGCTACGATACAGGAGCGCACGTAAAGTACACTCCTCCAGTCAAGAAGCTGGAGACACCCAGTGATGCGAAGTTCGCATGCTACGGTTGCGGTAAACCAGGCGTGGTAAGAAGCAAGTGCCCGCAATGCAGCCAAGGGAGAATAGACACCCCTCACCCACGAGCCGATTTTTGCTCGATACATGAAATAGGCCTTCCCCGAGCGAGACCTATACTACACATCGGGATTGGAAACTTCCTGGGCACTGCTCACGTAGACACCAGAGCAAAATTGAGCGTAGTGTCAGCCGAGCTACACCGGCGGCTAATCGCTCAAAATTTCAAAACCCAGCAAACCATCATGGACATCGTATTGGCAGATGGTGTCCCTAAACGTCAGGAGGTCGAGACAATAGCCGCCACCTTGACACTAAGAGGCCGACAGATACCCACCAGCTTCATCGTGCTCCCAGGAGGACACGAGAATCGAACACTCCTAGGCGTCGATTTTATCGAAGACGCGGGGATCGATATAAACATTCCCCAGCGCGCATGGGCATTCACGGACAGCCCCGAAGTACGGTATATGCTGCATATGGAAAATGACGCCATACCACCAAACCGAGGTATTCGACAACGTCAAAAGACTGGCGAGATAGGAGAAGTGAGAGCACACAAACTCCCTAAGGTTTGCCTACCCGCATCACCAGTACAGGACAATGAATGCGAGATCTACGTGCCGCCGTTCATGAGTCCTCTCCCACAGACACCGCCTAAGGTTCGTCTGCCCGCCCCACCAGTACAGGACAATGAATGTGAGATCTACGTGCCACCGTTCATGAGCCCTCTCTCACAAACACCGCCTCGCACTAACATTTGGGCTAAGATGATAGCCCTGAATGAGCTGTTTCCCGAGGACGCGATGGAGGAAGACGCCCTAAGGGAGGTAATGATACGCTCCTATCGGCTCTTCGATGACTCCCCAAGAAAACCCAGAAATGAAGTGGAGCTCTGTGCCTTGGACGCCGAAATACTAAGCCTCCGACCAGATGAAGCCACCCACCTTATACCTACCCAGAGGGACCAGCTGGACCGCCTGCTGTGCTACAACGCCGCTGTCTTCTCAGCCACCCTGTCATCTACGACAAAAATTGAGCACCGAATCGAGACCGGACAACACCCGCCGATTTCAGTAGCCCCTTACAGGCTCTCGCCAGCCCGCCAAGCAGAACTCCGCGCCGAGATTAACAGTATGTTAACCCAAGGGATTATAGAAGAAGCAGATTCACCGTGGGCCGCACCTGTGGTTATGGTGCCCAAAAAAGACAAGCGCATCTGCATTGATTTTCGCCTTCTCAATGCGATAACAGTACCAGACGTGTACCCCCTGCCCAGAATGGATGACCTGCTACACTCGGCAAAGCAGTCAAACTTTATGTCTACAGTAGACCTACGATCTGGCTACTGGCAGATCAAGATACTGGAGAAAGACCGTGACAAGACGGCCTTTATAACCCCATTCGGACTCTACCGCTTCTTGAAGATGCCATTTGGACTTCGCAATGCGCCCGGGACGTTCCAGCGCATGATTGACCGACTTAAGATCGAGCTAGATGAAGTCAATATCCTAGCATACCTGGACGATATAATCATACTTTCGCCCACCTTCGATAAACACCTCGCCGATCTACAACAGGTGTTCACCAAGCTACGAGAATTTAATCTCACTGCAAATCGAGTTAAATGCCACTTCTGCTGTCTAAGCATAAAATATCTAGGACACGTAATAACCCCCGGAGGAATCAGCACCAATCCGGAGAAGATAGAGGCGATCTCTAAAATGAAGGAGCCAAACAATGTCAAACAGCTACAGACATTTCTTCAGACATGCTCCTGGTATAGGCGATTTGTACCCGAGTTCGCCAAAACCGCCAAGCCACTCAGCGACTTGATAAAGAAAGACTCCACCTGGGAATGGAAATCCCCACAGCAGAATGCTTTCGACACCCTGAAAGCACTACTCACTAGCGCCCCCATACTACGACAAGCCGATGGAAGCAAGGAATTCATCATAAAGTCGGACGCAAGCAGCTACGCAATAGGAGCAGTTTTGGTCCAGGGGGAGGGACTAGAAGAACATCCGGTAGAATACGCGAGCCGCCTGCTACTACCAGCAGAGAGGAACTATTCTACCACAGAACGAGAAGCCCTAGCAGTCGTATGGGCAGTTGCAAAGTTCCGAGGATACATTGAAGGAACAGCAATCACCGTGGTTACCGACCACCAAGCGTTGAAGTGGTTAATGACGTTAAAGTCTCCCACAGGTCGCCTTACAAGATGGGCCCTGCAGCTTCAACCCTACAACCTGAAAATCCAATACACACCTGTACGCTCAAACCTGGTGGCGGACACACTATCACGACCACCATTACTTGAAGACCCACCCTCTATTTGCGCACTATGCACGATAACCCTCGACGTTCCAGTACGCAACGCGGCTGACATCCGCAGAGAACAATTGAAAGACACTGCATTGAAGAAAATTATCGAGTGTTTTGAAGCCAACAATCCAAACGAAGACCTTAGTTACTGGACAACTAAGGGCTACCTGATGCAAAACGGTGTATTGTACCGATATGCACCCGATATCGAAGAAGAGGACGCTCAACTAGTCGTCCCCGAGCATGAGCAACACCAAATACTCATGGCCTATCACGATGCCCCTACCGCTGGGCATTACGGAGTAGAACGCACGATTCGACGAATTGCCAGACGATACTTTTGGAAGAATATGCGGACCTACATACAGAAATACGTCAAGAACTGTCTGGAGTGCCAGAGATACAAGCCATCAAACCTAAAACCCGCCGGCCTCCTACAGACTTCAGTAATGAACCAGAGGTTTGAAACAGTAGCCTTCGACCTCTTCGGACCACTCCCAACTTCCGAGGATGGGAAGAATTGGATCTTCATCATCGAAGACGTGGCCACACGCTGGATAGAACTATTTCCCCTCAAAGACGCGACTGCCGAGACCTGCGCCCGCGTCCTGATTGATGAAGTATGCCTACGCTACGGGACCCCACGCCGACTGATAAGCGACAACGGTACCCAGTTCGTGAGTGCCGTGATGCAGCAGATGACTTACTGCCTGGACATCAAGCACACCTTCACACCAGCCTACCACCCAGAGGCCAATCCTGTCGAGAGGAAAAATCGAGACCTCAAACCCCAACTAGCCATCCTGGTTGGCACAGAACACCGAAAATGGGCCGAAAGCCTTCCATCAATACGCTTCGCCATGAATACCGCGTTCTGTCAGAGCACCGGATACTCCGCTGCCTATCTCACATTTGGACGTGAGCTAAGGTCAGCCGGTGACGTCGGAAGAGACTTGAGAAGCATTATCTTATCGGAAAACTTCATCCCCGAGATAACGCCGCATCTGCTACAACTAGCCGATACCCTACGTCTTGTCAGGACCCACAATGATGAGAAACAAGACAAACAAAAGAATTACGTGGATAACAAGAGGCGAGAAGACCCCCATTACCAGCCCGGAGATCACGTCTTTGTCCACTCCCACGCTCTTAGCAAAGCCGCAAGAGGCTTCAGCGCAAAATTAGGACCACGACGCGATGGCCCCTACCTGATCCTGTAGCAACATGGACCAACGAGCTACGAGATAGCTTCAAAAAAAAACACAGACATAAACACCATTGCAATACTCACTAATATATAAAACCCTTTTAATTTCACTATTGGTTTATATGTATCTATCCTATTTATATAGTTTTATTTTATTGTTTTATTTTAGTGTTATTTTACTCTATTTTATTTTGCTCTATCTTACTTTCTTTTAATTCTTATATGTTATTATTGAGTTTCTTTTTCCTTTAGTCTTTATTTTATATGTATCTCAAATTAAAAAAATATAAATCATATCAAACTGTAAAATGAGGTCCTCAGCACGGGTAAAGCACCCAGTGAGGCCCACATTAGTCAAAAAATTTAACAAACATGTATAAATCAGGTGAATCAAATAAAAAAAAAAAATAAAAAAAATAAAAAAATGGAAGCACCAGATGTCTTGCTAGGCACCTACCACACCTCAGCACTGACTCCATACCACGGGCACTTGACACCGCTGCCCGCTCCGGTTATTCCTCTACGCAAACGAGGTCGACCAAAGAAGAATAAGTAGCCGCCACGCTACTACAGACCTGGATCTTCGACGGGACGTTCCTCGATCCAAAGGGGGAGGATGTAGCGCGCCGTTTTTACGCTTGCCACTACACCATCTCTTTCCCCCGTACAGCGCCATCCTGCTCACCCACCCCTAAGCAAACCAGGATGCGCCGACGCCTTCTGCGCATCTCCCACCCTCGAGCCGCTACATAAACCACACCCCGCAACAAAGAATGGGCTATATAACAGGCTGCGCGCCCTAAATTAGTCAGTTCGTCTGCAGCTCGCTCTTGGCTAGTACGCTCTCTTAGTTGCGCTTCGTCCTCTGGCACGACCCTCTAAGGAGTATTCTACTACCATAAGTAAAGCACCAACCAGACCCCCGACTGCTGCCTTAGTTGCGCTTCGTCCTATGGTACGACCCTCTAAGCAGAACCACAGTCAGCTTTTGTTGTTCCCAAAGCCTAACGGCAAGGTTCCCTCCGATCCCTTGCTCAGTTAATTAGTGAATTGATACATTGTGACTATTTTTACCATATTATGTGATCTGTGAACTTACTTTCTTAAATAAATAACCTTTTACCAACAATTGTGTTATACATTTACATTTACTTAAATACGTCCGCACAGTGATGCTGGGGTTGCCTTTGACTCACTCTCGAGTAGTTTATTCTAATAAAAATATCACTTACGCATTGAAGTGACCCCAAAGCGCACAATATGGCGTTATTCCAGTTGATCAAAAGTACTATCAAACAGCAAATGGTTGTAAAAACCAACTGAAATATAAAACGCATCAATAAATAAGCAAACAATCGATTGATGAATGCAAATCAATCAATCAAAAAATAACATTAAAATTTAACTATCGTAAAACTATAATTCGCACCATAAAAAGTTATACAAAAACCAAAATGATGGTATTATGAAGTATGTTTTAGCTCACCTGTACTCCATATGCAGAATTAATTATACCAACATTATCTGCCAGCTTATCATAAACAGACATCAATCTAACGATACCATCTTCAAATCTTTCTTGCGAAATACACTCCATATTTAATTTTTCATTCAATTTGTGTCTTAGAATCTGATGTTTTTGAGAAAAGTCCATGTCAATAATGATATTACCTATTCCAGGAAGCAGAATTGGCTGAACCAAGTCGATCAATTGAGAAGTTAGTGTTTTCAAGCGACTTGCCACAATCCAGACATCGAACAAATATTGACAAATAATCAGATCTGAACTTAACAACAAAACATATATCAGGTAGAGAGGGAAGTTTTTTGGTTTCTTCCAAACACAAGTGTCCCAAAAAACAATGGTTCCGTAATAAATAACAAATAAGAAAAATGCAATGCTCAGTTTGAACTTGGTATTTACATACCAAGCAGAACGAATCTTAAGTTTTTCGTCAACATAATGAGTATTTCGCACTAGTTTAAAATATATGCGATCATTTTGAATAGCTGAAGAATAAATGGATGCGGCGGTAATGAATAAGGTATTCACAATGAGGATGTGACAAGATCTGGACATGGCAGTGTCAAATTCTTCTCCTTCTTGAAAATTATTAAGAATGCTAAAGCAGTACACCGAAATGAGTAAACCCAAAAACACAAATTGTAATAATTTAGCTCTGACAGACAATGGCTTAATATTGGTTCCTTCCAGAGATATTTTTTGCAGACCGACTGCGATAAAAAATGGTTGGAATCTTTTGAAAACGTGCACCATATTGAGCGAAGATTCTGTCTTCGAAATTCTTTTGGCACGCATTTTCCTTTGCACAAACGAACTTCCAACATGAGTTAAACTTTAGAAGTAACCCATTTAATTACGTTGTACATTTGACATTTTAAAATAATGACTGATTAGAATAATAAGGTTTCCAGCAACGTTATGAGTTAATTAACTCTACAATTTCTTTATTTAGAATCCATTATCGAAACCATCCATTAGCAACGTTATGAGTTAATTAACTCTACAATATCTTTATTTAGAATCCATTATCGAATTGCATTCCTGTGTCATTGTTGTGTCACCTTGTTATTCCTGTGTCACCTTGTTCTAAGGGGTTGAAAAAGTGATGACGTTATTTCAAAAGAATACTTGATATAAATTAAATAATTACACATATTCGTTATTTGTTTTTGGGGTGTTATGCCCTGTTGCGCTACTTTCTTCTTTAGCCAACGTTTCGGACATCGTTGCAGTGTCCATCATCAGGGCAGATCCGGCAGATCCGGTAGATGCCCTGATGATGGACACTGCAACGATGTCCGAAACCTTGGCTAAAGAAGGAGGTAGCGCAACACGGCATAACACCCCAAAAACAATTGCTTTTGGCCGTGAAAATCTTAAAACGTATCTAATTACACATATGTTTTCCTAAGGGAACAGTATTAATCATATTAGAATGGGTATTACAAGGGATTGTGTCAACTATGATTATCTACTATGCCAACTCAATTTATTAAAATTATCTGAACGTAGAATAGTTAATGACCTAACATGTTTATATAAAATCATAAATTCAATAATTGATAGCCATACTTGATTTCTTTTCATATACCTCGTAAACCAACATCGAGGCAATATCTACCGTTCTATTGTGATAACTCCAACACAGAATCACAGTTGTATACCCCCGCTCGCCGCATACAAAATTTGGGTAATGAGTATAAAGATGTTGTTGACATATTCAACACACCATTCACCAAATATAAACATCCAAGTCATTACCCAATTTATATTGAAAAGAAGAACATCAAATTTAATTTAATTAACCGAACAAACTACGTAGCTCAGCATCGACCTACGAGACCTTACCAATGTATTGTAATTTTCCTAGTATTACATTTTTCCATCTTGCATGGCGGAGTATTTAGTTTCGATGTTATTTCGTTTTTTACTTTGTTTTTGCTTTAGATGTTGTTTTTGATTTTGTCTAATATTTTGCTTTTGATTTTGTTTTTGATTCTTCTTTGTTCTGAAGAACATCTAAGTTAAGCACAATTCTGATTGTGCTTAACTTAGATGTTCTTTGTAATAAATAAAAAAAACTAACGTGTAAAAGCCCAGCCGGGCGGGAAATTCATAATAAATAAATATTTTACTGTAGATTCTCAACTAGGTACTTACTTCAGATATCTTTACTAACAGACTGAAGAGAGATAGCTTTTAAATGTATTATTTTATTAAAAATGATTTTTTTTTTTAAACCAAAACTATTATTAAATATTTAACTCACAGCCCTGAAACAGTTAGCTAATTAGCAATACCTGCTTAATAATTTCAAACAAAGATAACTTTGAAGGTAACAATAAACTCAATACAAATTTACTCTATTTAGTGCTTATAAATATTGTTGACAACTTGTTGACAAGTCCCCTTTGTTTAGGTACATCTTTTTTATTCTAAATAATCCTATCTAAATTTTATGTTCTCTGTTATTATAACATTGATATTATTTTTTTTTGTATAGTAACAGTAGTTTAGTAACACATAATAGTATCCTTCACCTAAATACTTGCTACTTTGTTAAATGTTCATTTCTACTTTGTTATTATTGATAATCTCCTGTGTACCACTGTATACTGTTAGCGGACCTAAATGGGGGTCCCTACATTCTGCCGACAGACTAGCTCAGGTTTTAGTCAGCAGAGCGGGAGAGGCCCTCACCACCAGGGTGGTAGGATCTGTGAGGCGTGTGTGGGTCTTTCCTGAAATAAAGCTCAAATTTCTACGGGCTGGGGGAAGGCAGTGAAACCAGTAATCAGGGTAAACAACAGTTATATTGGGTAAAACACCTGCGTAAACACAATATCACAATAATGCATACATAGTAATTCAGGGTAGCAACAACAGTTATATCTAAAAAGGAGGAATCTGTCTCTATAATCTCTCTGGAAGGGCTATTTATCTCCGCGGTGAATTTACTGCGAACACACGCAAATAAGGGGGAAAACAGCTTGGGTACTTACAGTGAGCGTTTGGACTCCTGTATCATCCGTGTCGGGAAAGAGTTCGGCCATTCTTGGTGTCGCAGTGTAACACTTAGCAAAACACGTTCCATTGTTTTCCGCGTGGAAACTTCTAGAATGAGCGCGGAACGGTCCCCACGCCATGCGTGCTTACTAGACCAGGAGCTACGGGTAAGTGGCGGTTGGTGGCTCGCTGCCGACGGTGGCTTGTTTGGGTTCCGCCGCCGGTAGCGCGCCGGGAAGCTAGCGGCGAGGGAGCGAAACTGTAGTTTGCGCAGTGGCGTGCTCTACAACTTGGGAGGAGGGGGACGAGTAATTTGCAGGGGCGTATTTGTGTATCGTAACACCTCCCCCCGCGCTCGGAAAAAAAAGCGACGTGGCAATGGAGCAATAGGGCAAGAACCCTCTACGTTACTCACGGGAGTTGAAAGAGAGATTTGTTGACCAGAGAGAGAGCTGACTAACATCTTAAAACTAGGTACAATGTTTGTCAGGGTAGAGAGGGGGTACATAAAATATGAGGAACAGGCAGTTATCACATGAGGGGTGAAACAACATACATATTTATGCAATTGAAGGAACAAAAACAAGGTTATGAAAATGTGAAAACAAAGACAAAATTATGAAAATGTGAAAACAAGGACAAAATTATGAACAAAAAATGTGACTCTAGGGTTTCATTGGTCTGGAAGCTAAATTTGCGGTGCGTAGATTTGTTTGTGTTTTTGACGAGGTTCGAAGAGTTTCGAAGAATTGTGAAGAGACGTGATTTCACAGACTCTAAAGGGATTACATTATCACTGTAATCTGACCCATTTGAGATAACACTCAAGAGTACACTAGGGCCTTGAAGAAAAAAAACACTTGTTTTTGTCGTAGACGTCGAAGGTTACGAAGTGGAGACTGTGGTTGCAGTGCGGAGGGCTATGGTTACAAAGGTCGTTGAGGAGAAGAATCCAGGATCTGCAGACATGCCAGTACGAATCCTAATGTGCCATTATGGTGGGCACGGATCGTGTATAATGGTTATCGAAGCATAATGTAGCTCGGAATAACTTGTGAGGGTGCGCATTCAGCGAATACTGGAGAGTCAAGGTAATAATGGTTTACACATGACATGGTATGCGTCACTGCATGACAGAGCAAGAGACGGCAAAACTGGCTTGGTAGCGAGAGCAGGAACAAAACCCAGGGGCTAGCGTGCCCAAAGGTAGTCCAGAGTGTCATTGTATATAGCGGGACAACTCGGCTCGCTATGGCGCAACAAGACAACATACATAGGGGCGGTATGGTCTGTGCTTTCAGGAACAAATATGTAGAAAATGGCGGCGGGGGACCTTGTAACCACAGCGAAGGCTGCTAGGAAGTGAAGCTCAGCTTGGCTGCCGATGGAGACATCCTTCTGGGCTTCTTTTTAAATCCGGGAGGAATTATTATTAAAGCAAAATTCTTGAAGTTTACCTGCCTAGAGACCAATGAAGAAAAGTTTGGAGAGAAACAAAGTGTGTTCAGAGAATAGCAAACGAGGTTTTAACCCGGTGACTCAGAGAGATTAAGAGAGAGAGAGAGAGAGAGAGAGATTCCTAGCTAGTGTACAATTACATTTTTGAAAATGAATACAAAGATATCCTTTGTTAGGATAACCTGGCTTTGCCGGGTGACAAAATACCTTGGTTGCAAAGGAACCGGCCTTCCATGGCCTATGTTAACATAAAATGGTAACATTTTTGAAGAATTTCAAACAACAAGACACAAAGTCGTGAACGAGTCACGGCAAGGCAGCGAAACTGATTCATGGATAAAAGTTGTCGATAAGAGACAGATGATACGCCAAGTGCATAACATACGTGTCCAATATTCATGAATCTGCCTCATTGAAACCAGGATGAAGAACAGAAGAAACATATGACAAAAGTGAAATAGAAGGCCCGTTATGCCTGGTTAGGTACCGATTCGAACTCCAAGTGAGGGCGAAATATGGACAACAACGGATCTTCCACTTCATGCATGATGAGAACGTGAGGGAGGGAAGGGGAAAATGGATGGAGGGGAGTTGAGTGACGAAACTTGCTAGGGACTGGACTATTTTCCAATTCAAACTCTATGTGAGTATGAAACGTAATCCACCAGCATGCTTCCTGACTCTTTACATAAAAAAAAAAGATATGAAAAGAATACACATTACACCAAAGAGACTAGTCTTTCGCGTGTATTTGACGAAAGATTAGGGGTCACTTAAAACTTCTTGATTGTGAGAAAAGATAGACCCTCGCTCCAATTTCACAATCCTGGGATTTCTTTTATTCGCTTCCCAGACGACGAGTTTGGTGGATTTTGTGCCCATTCGATTAACTCCCACGGCACTATGCCCCATAGCTGACAGTGAAGCTGACAAGCTAGTCCTTTTGAGATAGTAGATATTCCTGGGCTTCTTTCCTTTAGAGAAAGAAGTGGCAAAACAGGAAGTCCACGGGCATTGTCGTTGAACAATTTGCAAAAAGGTTGTGGACTACTTTGTGTAGTGCGCACAAAAAGGGTTGATATTATTTCGTTCGCACGATTCATGGTGAGTATTGTAACAGTCTTCACGTTTGGTGCACAAATTATATAAGTACACAATTATAACAAGGTACAGCTCAATTACAGACAGAAGTCAAAGAGTGTTATACAATGCATCTTAAAGAAGATAGCAAGGCCGATATTATGTCGTTCACATGAATCACGGTAAGTATTATTACGTCTTCACGTCTCGTGTACAGATTATACAAGCACATAATTATAAACAAGGTGGTTCTCATGACAATTTAATGACACACGACCAAAAAGAGGCGGTTCTCATGCCAAATTTAATGACACACGACCAAAAGGGGCGGTTCTCATGCCAAATTTAATGACACACGACCCAAAGGCGCGGTACTCATGTCAAAAGACACACGACCAACTCAATAACGTTTAGTTAAGAGTATAAAGTAATTATAACGAACTTCTCGT
This sequence comes from Limnephilus marmoratus, assembly GCA_917880885.1. Taxonomy (NCBI): domain Eukaryota; kingdom Metazoa; phylum Arthropoda; class Insecta; order Trichoptera; family Limnephilidae; genus Limnephilus; species Limnephilus marmoratus. The sequence goes on along the minus strand of OU862930.1, from coordinate 28,154,349 downwards.
ATCGTGGCGGATGTTTTAAGGATCTCTCCTATGATGGTGGATGTTTTAAGGATCTCTCCTATCGCGTACAGGTTGTGCATAAGTACAGCAAAATAAATGATGACAACATTCGTTTTAATGTTGTTTATAAAGATTCGTTAGATTTAAATAACCCCGTAGCCCGGGGGCGTACGATAGAATGACATAAAGTGATGGCAGGGTATATTCTGCTTACACCGAGCAATAAAAGAGACAGACCTGGAGGGGTTTTACATACTGTCCGAGTAACCATTTTTTAGAAAAGAAAAAAAGGTGATAATTGCAAAACGATGATCGAACAAATCAATGCTGATTTACGTTAAAAATTACAAGTATTTGGATTCGAGAATCAGGATGACCGTTTGGTTTTACTAACCTGTCTCGTGTTAAAGCGTGTAATACAAAACATACGTGACGCAACAGTAGAGAAGAAACAAATCAGTGGTTTCGTTGTAGCAACCAAAGACCTGGTGATTCGGTTTTACATACTTTAGTCGAACGAGCCAACGGATTTGTGTATGACTTATAAAAAGCCAACTTGTAGGTTTTTTATATTAAATACAATTTCCAAAATGGACGTGTCAATATCTAATTTTGGGGAGAGAAAAAAAATTGAGCACGGGTGAAAAGGACGCCATCAATTTTTGATTTAAGTAAAAAATTGAAAAAGACTTATATGTACAAGAAAAAAGGTGAAGTAACCATTTTTTGACTTTCGTGCTTGAGACCACTATTGGGTTTTACGTACTCAAGGTGAGCTGAAAATCGAGAGGTAAGAAAAAGGTTTTACCCTGGTAGGTAAAATGCGATGAACGTGAGAATGAGGTAAAAAAATGTACAAGGGCGGCCAAAACTGAGGCCATAGACAAAACAAAACAAAAAACGAAAAAACGAAACACAAAAAACAAAAAAAAGAAACAAAACAAGTGACATGAGCATTGCATAGTGTGGGGTTGAGAAACGACAATTGGGATCATGACTTCCCAAAATATCGTGACTCGAGGTGTCTCTGCTCCGAAGTAATCAGCCTCAGAACAGGTGAGAGAAAAAAAGAAAAAAAATATATATATATACAAAGAAACAATGCTGGCAATTTGCCGTGATGGAGAAAAGAGAAATTGGTACAACCGTGACATTTGGATGTACCTATTGTGAATGTACATTTATTTACAAACAAGTATAAATAAAGGATTTGCTTTATTTATAGGGGTCTGGTCGTGTAATTGACACTTTACACGCCAGTTATATACATGTTTATTTATTTACAAAACATTGTCAAGAGATCGCTTGAAAGCTGACTCGAGACCTGCCTCACGCTTGAGGACTTAAGCCACAACTTCATAACTCGGGGTGTGACCCTTGTGTCGTATACACGCTGCGAGGCGGTAGGTATTGCGGAAATAATTCTGTGAATTGAAATTCCTTGTGTGAACGACGCCATTGTTTTGTTCACGATGTATTTTACACATAATAATCGTATGGGCTTCCAAGGGGTTAACAGCTGCAAACAGCGCCGTGGTACAAGCTTGCGGCCAGTGTGTGCAAATGAGAATGTCGCGCGCAAATTTTTGTTGCTATGCGCGACTTCCGAAATCCGGCAGTGGATAATCTCGCCAGGAGAGGCATTATTATCGGCCTCTATCCTCCTGGATGGCACGACCTGTGAGGTGTGTCCCTTTCTTGAGTACATGTTTACGGTTTGACAGCTCCTATAGCTTGCGGCCAATGTACTTGTTGATGGTTTACATGTTGACAGTGCATCGTGCATGATTTTGTCGATGCCTTTGTGAGTTGAAAATGTTCGTGATTAGGTATGTACGAAAACTTTGATAATCACTCTTTGTGATTCCATTTCGGTGCAGGTGATGGACGGCGTGACGGCTTAAATTCTTTCCCTGGTCGATGAGTAGAGAAAATAAAAAAACAAGAGGGAACTTTTTTTTTTTTTTTTTTAAATTTCCTGAATTTTTCTAAGTACAAAATTTTGAAAAATTTTTGCCAAGGGGGATTCTTACAAGGTTGCTTTTTTGTGTTTAAAATAAGCACTTTTCGAAAATTTGTTAAAATTCTTGAAAGTATTTCAATTCTTGCAGAATTTGGCCAGGGGTCTCCTTCTAGGGTGTATATTCTTGGTTTCACTTAGACACTTTTGAAAAAGTAGCACTTTTGTAGGAGGTTCAACACTTTTGAGACGCAAAAACACTAGGCAGAAAAGAAAAAATTGGCCATAGATTTCCCTGTAGGGTCAGCTAGTTTGGTTTTCACAAAGCACTTTTGAAAACTTCACAATTTCACTTCTAAAAGATTTCACTTATTTAGAAAAAATTGCCAAAGGAGGCCTTTAGAAAAAAAACACTGTTTGATTTCACTGTTCACTATTTAAGAGTTTCACACTTCCTGAGAAAGAAAACAGACACAGGGCACAAACCTATTTTGATGAAAAAGATTTGCCGACGGCTCCCGCTTAGGTATTTTACATTATGAGCATTTCGCTTCACTTGACGCGCGAAAACATAACAACACTTGTGTAAATAAGACACAATGTACCTAGATATTCATGGGAAAGAATAGTAAATCAACATTGTTATTTATAAGAAGTATTTCCGCCTGATAACTGGAAGGTATATTTGGAGGCAAACCGCGTTGTTAATTTTCGCGCGCATGTCGTAGTTACGGCTTACGTAATAATAGATCATTCCCGCGCCAAAACTGTCGCGTCGTTGAAATGACGTAATCGACGAACCTTCTAGAATTATTATGCGCGGGAACAAGGTACATACGAATATCGTTTACAATAAGTGATAGTTAGGTATTATTCTGGACTAGTATAGCTGAGAAGACAAAGGAACAAAAAATACATTTATCCTTCGCCGGCCTGTAAAGATTTGAGCTCAGGAGGTTGAGGAAAAGAGAGAAAAAAAAATGCCCCACATTCTAGCGTCAACACGTGGGGAAATGAGGAAAAAAATTGCCTCTAAGACGGAATGCCAGTGTTAGCGGCGGAGGTGAGGAAAAAAATTGCCTCACGTTGGGAACGCCAGTGTTAGCGGAACGTGGGGGAAAAGATGAGGAGGAAAGAAAAAAAATTGCCCCTAAGTTGGGAACGCCAGTGTTAGCGGAACGTGGGGGAAAAGATGAGGAGGAAAGAAAAAAAATTGCCCCTAAGTTGGGAACGCCAGTGTTAGCGGACCTAAATGGGGGTCCCTACATTCTGCCGACAGACTAGCTCAGGTTTTAGTCAGCAGAGCGGGAGAGGCCCTCACCACCAGGGTGGTAGGATCTGTGAGGCGTGTGTGGGTCTTTCCTGAAATAAAGCTCAAATTTCTACGGGCTGGGGAAAGGCAGTGAAATCAGTAATCAGGGTAAACAACAGATATATTGGGTAAAACACCTGCGTAAACACAATATCACAATAATGCATACATAGTAATTCAGGGTAGCAACAACAGTTATATCTAAAAAGGAGGAATCTGTCTCTATAATCTCTCTGGAAGGGCTATTTATCTCCGCGGTGAATTTACTGCGAACACACGCAAATAAGGGGGAAAACAGCTTGGGTACTTACAGTGAGCGTTTGGACTCCTGTATCTTCCGTGTCGGGAAAGAGTTCGGCCATTCTTGGTGTCGCAGTGTAACACTTAGCAAAACACGTTCCATTGTTTTCCGCGTGGAAACTTCTAGAATGAGCGCGGAACGGTCCCCACGCCATGCGTGCTTACTAGACCAGGAGCTACGGGTAAGTGGCGGTTGGTGGCTCGCTGCCGACGGTGGCTTGTTTGGGTTCCGCCGCCGGTAGCGCGCCGGGAAGCTAGCGGCGAGGGAGCGAAACTGTAGTTTGCGCAGTGGCGTGCTCTACAACTTGGGAGGAGGGGGCCGAGTAATTTGCAGGGGCATTATTTGTGTATCGTAACAATACTTATAATACCATGTACTCACTTCAATGTAAAAGCCATGCTATGGCGTTTAAATAAATAAATAAATAAATATTAAAATGTAACATACTTTTTAATATGATTAATTGTTTTATTCAATCATCGCGCACAAAATTACTTGATAGAGAATAGCTTTTAAATAAGTATGTATTTTGTGTAAATAATATGAGAAGGTAACAGTCTAAAATAGCATCTACCCCCAGCGCGAAGACTTTAATATGACGTAATTTATGATCTTCCCCCTGTAACAATGCACCGTGACTTGGAGACATCAAAATAAGTTATGCATCAACAGACAGATCAATCCCAGAGCAAGCTACAACTACGCTTCATCATCCAGCCCCAAAACCAGTTCCAGTAACAGTAGTCAGCAACCACTAATCTACCGCATAGCCAAATATGTATATATACATATGTATAATAATATATATTTAAGAACTTATAAAGATCTCAACCATCTGGAACCACTAAGGCTGCATCCGTCTCATTCTTTCGAATTTTAGTTTTGTTTATTGATTATAAAAAGCCGACAAAAACTCATTTTCGAGTAGTAAAATTTCCATCTGGCAATAAAAGCATTGTCATATAAATGATATATCTAACTGTTAAATTTTATGTCACCAGGTTCCGACGTCGATCGACCCCCAAGTGGTTGTAATGGCGCAGGCTTCTCCGGGAGGGGCTGATGTGGTGGTGAAGGACGCAGCTATTTTGACTCGCGAATTCATCCCTATTGGCTCCTCGCACGCCAACAGCGGTCTCACAAATTTTTTATCTTTTAGTTTACCAACAGCCGGCGGCGACCGAAAAAAGGAAGAACCATTCCGATCCTGATTGCCGACGACCTGACAGGTCGAAAATTGGTACGCGTTCGCTCCCGCTGTTTCGATACGATTATTGTGCATATGTAAATTATGTTACGGATGTAGTTGTTAAAATAAACTTGTAGGTTTAAGTGTCAAAGCTTATTTGATTTATCCCCCCATAAACATATCACCGATAGAATTTCCACTCTTCACAAAGATGTAGTATAGATTAGGTTTGGGTAGGGAAACGAAATAAAATATTTAATTTATTATTGGCTTTATTAACGCTGTGCTCTATATATACTGAACTCATCTGGTGACCAACATTTAAAGATAAATCTACATTCAAATGAAAATAGTAATTCATTGAAGAAGAAGATGATACTAATAAATCTAATCGAAGAATTGAAAAAAGAACAAGAAACAGAAAGATAAAATGGCAAATGTCTTGGATTCGAGTCCACTAGATAGGTACAAACCAATTCTTTCCACTTCCATGCTATATCTTCCTTTGTTTCTATTACTATGCACTACCTGGTTGATTTCACATATGTAGAGTTCATCTGATAAATGATGACAGTGTAGGTGGCGATGCTTCCAACTAAGGCGACGATGAGGCTTGCGTCGATGGCGAACAGTCGCCAGGCCGTCAGCCCCATGGAACGGGAGTTGATCTGGTGCTCCAGGGCAAACAGCCGCTTTCGTCCCGACTCATCTGAAATTATAACAGAGGTCTTCCTTACTCCGCTTACTGCTAAATACGTCCAAATCATTGTATGTAACATTTTGTTTATGTTGTAACTCCGGGTTTGTGTCACAAACTTCTTTAAATAAAAATTCCGGGGTCAACAAAATACTTTGGACTTTATTTGTAATACAACATAACAATTAGCTTTGATGGAAGGGCCACACTGCGGCCAACTTCCAACTTCAAACGTTTGGACGATTGTGTGGAGGGGTCGTTCGTGCATGGTTCATACGTTGGAAGGTTGGAGTTCGAGTTGGCCTGGGATCGCCTTCGAGGCGATCGGCGATGGCTGGTTCATGCGAGTTGGCCCAGCAAATCAGTTAGGGCAATATTATTATGGGTGAGTTGTATAAATGTTGTTTGAAATTATTATTTTTTTAGCTTTACGAATCGAAAACAATATTATGAAAACCGAATCATCGCCAGCACAATTGTAGGCAACTGATAAGATACTGCGCCGAATCAGCTGTTCGACGTCCGCCATTTTCGAGTTCAGAGTTTGGAGTTGGAGGATTGGCCGCAGGCACCACACGATCGGCCAACCTTCCAACTCCGAACTAAGTTCGGAATTGGAAGGTTGGCTTCAGGCTGGACGTAGCATGAAGGTTTTTTTAGCAGGCGGTAGTAAAGATTCTGGGCCTTGACCGTGAGGTTAAAATCGTATTTGTTTAAATCTCAATCCCTGCTTTATCGACAGCTATGTGTCATCTATGAGTAACCTCTCACACTAATGTCAAGGATTTTCCAGTTTCAACTTAATTAGCACAAAAAAACAATTATTGTTTCGGGGAAGATGGAAAAACATGCACAAAATAGTAGCGACGAGTCGTTCATAAGAACCGCCCAATTGAGCTAGATCTTTTTTATGTACCGTATTCGTACGACCCGCAGTAAACCGTACTACGTATCAATTAAACGGTGACTTTTCTTTGTTTGGCAATTAGTCAATTATTAACCTACTACGTCTATTAATATCTATATTATTAACAATTTGTGTTCGTACGGGCGCACACAAATCATTCATCTTAATATTTTAAAGCAAAACTATGAAAAAATGGGTTTTTCAAAGATAATTAAATTTCGCCATATATGAAATAGAGGATGATAAGTTTTTTAGGGAACGGAAATTAGGAAACTTACCGATAAAATTATACATTTGAAACTTGTTGATGGTGACAATAATATGACGGTTGACACTGTTTAGGTGCTCTCCCATCACCAAGTAGGAGCAGAGGATCACGATGTTGTGGAAGGACCAGTTGATAAAACCCACTATAGTTAACATGCTCTGCAAACAGACATAATATTATCCAGAGGGGCGACCATAAATATACAACCCACCCACGGGGCGACTTTGGATTGCTTTAAAGATAAGGAATTATTCTTAACCTTAAAATCAACAACTTTTGATAGAAAAAACAAATGACAATAAACTAGGTTAAAGACAATTCCTTATCCTTGAATGGAACCGGAATCGCCCCACATTATTTCAGAGTTTAAGCCGCCGCTACCCGAATTTCTACCGATTTCTTACGTATCTCCCTTAAACATTTGAAGTTTTTAAGCTCTTAAAAAAATATATGTTATTTTTGAAGATAATATCTATACATTCCCCACGCCGAAACGCAAATTATATGAAATACTCTCCACAGATAAAAATCGCTAAGTATGCTCCGAAAATTATTATAAACACGTTTGTTTCAGTTATTTTACAAGTTACATGTTTGAAAAAATTCACAGTGTTTCTTTAAATGCTGTTTTAGACAACGTCAAAGAGATTTTTGTTCTATATTTTAATCGAGTCGTGTTTTATTAAACATTTTCACAATTTTCACTTCAGTTTTATAGTTTTAAATATTAGCGCGCTCTCTCCAACATTCGTAATTACTTTTTTATTTTTTATACAAATATATAAAATAATACACAAATATAAAAAAATTGTATATGCAAAATATAATGATATTATATTTTTTAGTCCTCCTCACTAGGGGGTCCTGTGCCGAGACGGACTTAAGTTATTTAATTACAGTTTATTTGTCTTCCATGTCGTTTTTAGTATCTTCATAAGGGTTTTTTCGTTGACCTCTTTAAGCCATATTTTTATTCTTGATTTGTACTCATATTTTTTTATATCTCTCCATCTTCTTCTTTTTAAGCGGCGCGGCGCCTCGTATATAAAACACAAGAGATTTGTTATTCTTGCCTACTAAAATGTTGTTTTTTCTAATGATATGACAGATTAATTATCATTTAGATTCAGGGCATGGGTGGCCAACCATTTAAGCAGCTGGACCAGATGTTAGAAATGAGATTTCCTACCGGGCAGTAGAACAAAATGTATTTTATTATTCAAAGCAAACAAGAAATATGTTGTTTTTTTAAGAAGATATAACAAAAATGAGAATGAAACATATTTATTAGATTATAGTTTACAAAAAATAATAATAATAAAATTAACAAAATATAATAAATTTTAGTGAGACGTCTGATTTTGTTTCTCAGAACTATGTGCATCAATATTGATAACGATTGATGTTGCTGCTACACGTAAACAGTTTTCCAAATGCTCGTCAGTGATTTAATATGCTTCATTCGACTAAAAAGCTGTTCACACGTGTAAGTGTTTCCAAATAGCGAAATCATCGATAGAGCATGTTTGTCAAATGCAGGATATTTCTCCTTATCCAAATATGTTTTGTAAAACTCTTCCAAACCAACCTGGTTGAATTTCTCTTTTAACTGTGCATCACAACACGTTTCATAATGTTTCGTTTGTAAAATTCCTGGCAATAAATTCAAGTCTACGGAGAATAGCCTTACAAATGCAGCAAACGATGTTTATTAAAATCTTGAAGGTCGAAGCGGAGCAAAGTGACAGAGGTGCAGTGAGTGTTGCTTCTGCGTTGCTGCTGCGTGATGATGGTCAGGAAGATGCGGCGGTGAAGATCACAGGTCTTTAGGGAGCCAGGGTATTGCTCTACACCGTGGCGGTGTAGAAATGACCTTGGTCCTTGGCGGTCGATCAACGTCGTGTTGACGGATATGGCGGCTATGTGTCCTTTGAGTCGGAGCACACACGTGACGCAGGAAGGAATCTTGAAAGGCGATGAGGGTAACCTCTGGCAGCGGAACACGATGGGTTTCGAATGTTAGAGAACGGGTTGCACCTATGTGAACAGCAAGCGCGTGCTTGGTAGTTGATAGGTCGGGATCTCATGTCGAGGTGCGATGGGCCGGACAGCGAGATGGTTAAAAAATTTGATAGGAGCTGTTACATCGATATTGAATCGCTTTTCCTTGTAACTCAACAACCTATCGGGATGGTGCTCCAGCAATGGCTGGGTTAAAAAGGCTTAGTAAATTTGATTGAAAAGAGACCTGCAAAGTTGGTAATTTACGATGCAAAATTTTCATTGCATTATTCATCAGGAGAATTTATGTTCAAGTCAAAGAAGGTGGTCATCAAAACACTGAACTTTATTAAGTCGAAGGGGTTGAATCACCGTCAGTTTCAAGTTTCTCAAGTCTTTGGACTCACAGTATAATGACGTTACATTTTATGCAGAAGTAAGATGGCTGGCCCGTACCAAAATGTTGAAGGAATGTTTGATTTGAAGGTATATGAGGTACTAGCTTTTGCCCCCGGCTTCGTTCGCATAGTATTAGGGGGGTACCCACAGCACGTCCTCCACCTTCCCTATCCCCACTCCAATCCTCCCCCCCTCCTGCTCTCCCCCGCCCTCTCTCACCTCTCTCCCCCCCCACCCCCCCAATTCCCCCCTTCCCCACCCCCTCACCGCCCTGCCCCCACACTCTATCCACCCCTCACCCCCCTCCATACCCGTTAAATTCATTTTTCAAACAGCTCGCGTGCCACCTATTGCAATTTTTGTATATAAATTTCATAATGCCAAAGCTCTAAGCTATAGCCTATAGCCTATTCTGATGTATGAAATATATATTTGGGTAGTTTCAATAAAATCCATTCAGAAGTTTTCACGTGAAAGAGTAACAAACATACATCCATACAAACTTTCGCTTTTATAATATTAGTAGGATAGTGTATAGTGGAGGTTATCCACCTCTTACCCGCCCTGGTATAAGTAACAGAGGGTTACCCCTTCAAGGCTCTCGCAAGATTCTAATTTTTTTGTTAAACGAAGCTACATTTATTTATTTTGAACGAATCTAGACCTCCAGTGTCCTTGCATACGTTGTTAAATAATAAAAACTACGCAAGTTTATTAGGTATAATAAAAACTACTCACGTTGGAATATTCTTTTGGTGGTTTTATGTACTTACACTGAGAGAAAAAAATGTGTACATATGGGCCGCGGTTTGGCCACCCTTGATTTAGTTTAGGGTAATAGATTTCTTATTACAACATTTATTCAAATACGTCCGCACAGTGATGCTGTTAATTGTTGGATTTGGCGTAGGCTCACTCTCATATGGTTTATTCTCATTAAAATATCACTTACGTATTCAAGTAACCCCAATGCGCACAAAATGACGTTATTCCAGACGGTCAAGAGTACTGTCAAACAGCAAATAGTTATTAAAACCAACTGAAATATAAAGCGTGACAATAAATAATCAAACAATCGATTAATAAATACAAATCAATCAATCAAAAAACAATATTAATATTTAACTATCGCAGTTGGTTTTTGATTGGGCAATTACGCCCTGTTCCCTTCCTGCTTCTTTAGTCAACGTTTCAACGGACAGAGTTACAAAGTTCACCATCATCAGTTGATAGAATGCATTGTCATCGATAACTAGTCTCCCTGCCAAGTTTGAGCTCTATCTGATGTCGGGAAGTGGATTAATTTCCACTTCCAAAATTTACAATCATACAGGAAAAAAATAGGCATTCCAAAAGATGTATTCAAAAAGAATTATGAATTATGTTTTAGCTCACCTGTACTCCATATGCAGAATTAATTATACCAACATTATCTGCCAGCTTATCATAAACGGACATTAATCTAACAATACCACCTTCAAATCTTTCTTGCGAAATACACTCCACATTTGATTTTTCATTCAATGCTTGCCTGAAAATCTGATGTTTTTTTAAATAGTGCATGTCAATGATGATATTACCTATTCCAGGAAGCAGAATTGGCTGAACCAAGTCGATCAATTGAGAAGTTAGTGTTTTCAAGCGACTTGCCACAATCCAGACATCGAACAAATATTGAAAAATAATCAGATCTGAACTTAACAACAAAACATATATCAAGTAGAGAGGCAAGCTTTTTGGTTTCTTCCGAACACAAGAGTCCCAAAGAACAATGATTCCGTAATAAATAACAAATAATAAAAATGCAATGCTCAGTTTGAACTTGGTATTTACATACCAAGGAGAACGAATCGTAAGTTTCTCATCAATATAATGAGTATTTCGGACTAGTTTAAAATATATGCTATCATTTCGAATAGCTGAAGAATAAATGGATGAGGCGATAATGAATAAGGTATTCACAATGAGTATGTGAGTAGATCTGGACATGGCAGTGTCAAATTCTTCTCCCTCTTCAAAATTATTAAGAATGCTAAAGCAGTACATCGAAATGAGTAAACCCAAAAATACAAATTGGAATATTTTAGCTCTGACAGACAATGGCTTAATATTAGTTCCTTCCAGAGATATTTTTTGCAGACCTACGGCGATAAAAAATGGTTGGAATCTTTTGAAAAGGTGCACTATATTGAGAGAAGAGTTTGTCATCGAAACTCTTTTGGCACGCATTTTCCTTTGCACAAACGATCCTATGACGAAACAAAAACCGAACAAACAAACGAAGCAACGAACCTACGTATGAGCAGAACTTTAGAATGAACCATGAAAATGGGCATTTTAAAATAATGACTGATTAGAATAATAAGGTTTCCAGCAATGTTACGGGATAATTAACTCTACAATATCTTTCTTTGTGTAGATTCTAAGCGATTGATAAATTGATTGATATTATTTCAAAGGAACACTTGATATAAATTAAATAATTACACATATATTTTCCTAGGGGAACAATAATAATGTATCTACATACATTTTAATATAACTAATTGTTTCAGTCAATCATCGCATGAAGGTCACAGGCTAAAGTATCACGTAGTACCAGCATATAAAGTTTAATATTGCACGGAGACTGAAACATTTCATAATGATGTTACAAATTGAACCACTAGAGCGATTGTGGTCGAAAAATGGACCACTTTTATTTTTCTGCGATTGATAGTGGTCCAAAGTTGGACTACATTTTCCTACCATTCGTAAAATATTTATTGTAATTATTTAATTTAAAACATTTCCTCGACCAGCCAATCGTTTTTAAAAACGAAGCTATTGAAATGATCTGTCTATTATGAACTATGACAATAGATGTCGCAAATCTGAACTTCGTAGACTATTTTATATATAACTAGCTGGTTCCCGGCATGCGTTGCTATGCCATTTAATAAAGAAATTGTTTCTCCTGCGTGTCCTTTCCCATTTATCCCGTTCCCCTTCCGCCTCCCCTTCCTCTCCCGCGTCCCCTTCCTCTCTCGCGTTCCCACTTCGCCTCCTCAACCTTCCCTCTCCCCAATCCACACCCTCTTTCACCCGTCCCGCGAACCCCCCTCCCGAGTTCCCCATGTCCCGTCCCCCCTCCCCGCTCCCACATTCCATTCATTCAGTCCCGATACATTTAGTTTTAAAACACCTCGCTTGCCACCTAATGCAATTTTTTTATACACATTTCATAATGTCAGAGCTCACCAATAGTTTTATACAAACCATGTCCTGACAATAAAGAACATAACAATAAAAGAATTATCCAATTTGGTGCAGTCGTTCGGAAGTTATGCGCGTACATACATTTCGGGGATTCATTTTTATTTATAGAGATGTTAAAAATAAATTTTAAATTTTTTCTTTCATATCGAATTTTTGATCAGCTGTTTAGCTGTTTACTGTTAAAATTAAGTCCTTTGTCCATAGATATGCATCTTTCATTATCAAGTATACTACAGACAACATACAGAAATCGAAAATATTCTATGTTGACTCTAATAAGTACCCCTCACGGTAGTTTCAAAGTAATAACACGCAGGATTCACGCGTTTACGATTTTTTTATATTTTATTTGTAAATCCTACAAATATGATATAAACGGTAAAATACAGATTAATTCATTGGCCATACAGCACAATAATAAGTTTTAATGTTTCCGTATTAAAATAGGATGGTATGATATTTTTAATGTTGGCGAAAAATTTAAAGAATGATCTTCTAGGAAATCGCGAGCAATCGAGGCAAATTTATTTAATTCGCGTGATCACTCCAGTGGTTTAAACTTAAGGCGATCCACTAGTTCACTACTGTGCCGTGGACAGTAGTTCTTCGGTGGACGCCATAGGGGTCACTTTGAATAACCGAATTCGTCGACTAGCGGCCGTATTGTAAAATATCAACGCGAAAATGCATATTTTATTTTATTTTGGGAAGATTGGGTGTAAATATCAACTTTTTTTGCGATTATTATAAAATAAACTGAATTTGCCACATTACACAATAAAACCATATCCGAAAAGGAGTTTATAAATAGGAGAGTTTGGACTTGAAAGTGTGTTTTTTAGACCTCATACTTTATTTTTTTATAGGCTTATTAAAAAACTTATTAAAAAAAATGACCGATATTTTTAAGGGCCAAGGTATGTTCTACACGCGGTATTTAATTGAAGCATCTACAATACTTCTAAGCGATCAAATTTTCAAAACAAAAACATATGATTTTGCATTATTTACTATGACTTCATCTTAACAGACATCAAGAAAACACGGCGCGCGGCGGCCATCTCTAGAGACTGACTAAATTTGGGTCCCCTATAACGTTTAAATCTCCTGCTAAAAACACGCTGGTATTGAATGAAATAAATAAACACTAATTCTCGTACTGCTGAAAAGCTGTCATTTCCTCCACCGAAACTAATGGTGTCTCCGCAATCGGGTAACTTTGAGTAATGTAGTTCGCAAAATATACAATCTTTTTGTTTTTGAAAAGTTTTATTTTCTGTGTACATTTGTTTAGAAACCTTACAAATAGACTAAAAATGAAATCAAAAATTTATTTAGTTAATTAAAAAGCATCCAGTGGCTGATCTTCCCAAGGGGATCGTGGGGATTGTCCCCACTAGAAATTTCTGAAACCTACCAAGAAAAAATGTCAAGTCTTTGTGTTCACACAAAATATTGTACGCATTCTTAAAGTAATTATAATTGCAGAAATATAATCTGAAAATTCAATAAGCGCCCAGCTAAGACCATAGCATGCACAGCGTTCTGCGCATTTTTTTCTTTTCCGAACTTTTTAAATTACCTATAATATAATATGAAAGTTTTACTCGCACTGAATACTTTTGTATGAGATTTCAAAAATCATCTCTACCATAATTGTGAGGATAACTTCAAGAATTCCCTTGTGTTCATTTTCGTTTTATGTTTAGTTCGTATGAGCGTTAGTCGTTTTGTAATCGTTTGTGAGGTTTTAATAAAATAATAATTTTGATATCGTGTCACGATAATAATTGTTACCTCCGTAATAATTATTATCCTGGCTTAAAAAAACTCTTCTAACCTATTTTGATTGCTGGCCGATGGTTAATTTGTTGCCTCCTGGTTAGATATTTAATTTATGATTCGCCTTGGTTTTGTTTTGTCGATTGGCGACACTGCAAAGAACACTTCGTTCGGGTGATTCTTGAATAAGGAACTCCAGTGAAAAATATTCTGGCTTTAAAAAAATATGTTCATACAGACCAATGAACGCTGACTTTGAATATATAAGTTTTATTTCATAAAATTAAAGGTAGAGTTCTTAAAAAAATATTGAAAAGTGCATTTTTAAACCTCTCGTCAAAACACACTGTAAAGATGGCATTACTGAATGGTTAGTGCTGACGTCACGCGTCACCAGCCATTGTATTGAAACTTTGATTATGTAGGTATGACAAAGCCATCGGTATTAACAACATTTCATGTTATTCGTTATTTCATACTGTTTATAGAGATTTAGTTGTTGTTTTTATTGAAACAATATGTAAGCCTAAATAATTCAGTATCAAAAATAGAGGTATCCCTATTAGTTTATCTCTATTATTTAAAATATTGAAAAACTTTAAACTGTACGAAAAAATCGTATAAATATACTATATCATAATGCTACATAGACCAAAATTTTGCCGTGGAGTAGAATCAAAATGGCCGCAATCGATCAGCTGTTATCGTTTGCCTACACTTTTGTGGGTGATTCTTCGTTTTTGATAATATTGATTTTAAAAGCTAACAAAATAATAATTTCAAACAATTTTTATACCACCCTCCCGTAATAATATTCAACATATAATAACAATAACAACAATTAATAAAGAGGAGTCCGATTCGAGCCGCGGTCAACAGTGGTTGTGTGTACCTTACCTATTGCTTAGTGCCGTTCGCCCGTTCCTGAGCCTCATACAGATAAGAGATTATTGTTACATTTCATTTAATTTTGTTTATCGTATACCTATTTGTTTGCATTCCTGCTTACGGCTAATCCGTTTTTGTTTGTACAGTCAATGAAATATACTGCGTATTATTTTTTCAGTTTAATTTTTAAAAGTTAAGTTTTTTTTATATAATGGAGGAAGACGAAGATAGGCCTCCCGACCCAGGGTCGATATTAGATTCTGATTCGGAATCTAATACTAGCCAGGTTTCTATTACGCTCCCATCTCGTAAACGGCGACCATCGCATAGCCTTCACATTCCATCGAAAGTTAAATCTATATCGCCGATTCAACAAACCTCGACCTCTAACGACCTTAACACCAATAGTAACACCCAGACAAGTACTTTAACTAGCGATAATACAAAAAGTACTGACTTACTTGATCCTGCTTCCGCTTCCGGTCCTTTTATCGTTATGGTTCAGAGAACTGAACAAGGAAAACTTATTCATCCTTTAGATTTTGGAAAATTCTTATTTGACTCAAAAAATAATAACCTTGGTATTATTAACGGTTCAATTAAACCGGAAGGGCGATATAAATTATCTATCGAGTTTAATACTGCCGCTTCCGCAAATGGATTAGAAAAAAAATTGACTCGCTCTCGAACCATAAATATATATTTTTTTTTTTTACGTTAACTCCACGCAGGAGGCCCTGAGGAAAATAATTTCCCTCAGGGCCTATGTCATCTGGGATGCTGTGTGGAGGGTCTTTTTGAGGAGAGGAAGGAATGAACATTGGTCTTGTTGTCAACATTGCCATGTTGTAGGAAGGAGGAAACACAGAGGCCGGCAAATCATTCCACAGCCGAGCTGTTGAACACAAGAACGAGTCGAAGAAACGACCCGTTCTCATGTGGAAAATGTCAACCGTGTACAAATGTTGGGCACGCGTTTGGCGTGTTTCCCGACTATGCACCGGTGCCGAAGAGATCAATGATGCTAGTTCTTCGGAGCATCTTCCATTGTAATACCGGTAGAACAAGGATAGCATTCCCACCCGACGCCTGTGCTCTAAAGATTGCAATCCGTCTGTTAAGATGGGAGAATCTATCAAACGGACCGCCCGTTTCTGCACAGACTCGAGGGTATTTTTCAGGTATTTTGGAGCTCCAGACCAGAGGTGGCTGCCAAATTCAACCGTGGGGCGCACTTGTGATTTGTACAGGGTTAGCAGTTGTGTACTATTAAAGTATCTGCGGGTCCTGTACAGAACGCCCAGTTTCTGTGAGGCTAACTTTACTCTGGCTTCGATGGAGCCCCCATACCTGAGCTGGTCACTTAGGGTTACACCAAGCATTTCGATGGAGGGCCTGTTCGGAAGATTGCTTCCGTTGAAAGAGACTAGATTTTAATTTGATCCCTTTTAGACGTAATCAGACAAGATTGGGTCTTTGAAACATTAAATTCAACGAGATTATTTTTACCCCAAGAGAAAACACTCTCGAGGTAACCGTCCATTCTTTGCTTCAAAGCCCTACGAGCTGTTGGAGTTTGTGAGCCCTTTGGGGGCTTGTCAAACAAAAAGCTATCATGAACTGTACTGTCATCCGCGTAACAGTGAATTGGTGCACATGACAAAAGGTCGTTGATGTGCAACAAAAACAAAGTCGGAGACAGAACCGATCCCTGTGGGACGCCAGCATTTATCGAGTGTGAGGAAGAGGTGAAACCATCGACTACCGTCTGAATCGACCTCTCCCTCAAGAAGTCGGCAATCCACGTACACAAGGATGCGGGAAGTCCGTAAGAATGCAGTTTGTTGACAAGTCCTCGGTGCCAAACCCGGTCAAAGGCCTTGGAGATGTCCAGTGCAACCGTTTGGGTCTCACCGAAACGTTCCAGGCATCGCCCCCAAACATGCGTCACATACGCGAGAAGATCACCGCACGAGCGGTTCCGCCGGAATCCGTATTGACGATCGTTAATAATTTTGTTCTTCTCGAGGTATGTGAGCAGTTTATCGTTGATCACACGTTCCATCACCTTAGACAGAACTGATGTGATCGCTATGGGGCGGTAGTTGGCCGGGTTGGAGCGGTCACCCTTCTTTGGAATAGGATGGATAACCGCTTTTTCCAACCAGAGGGCACAGAGCCAGTCTTCAGGGACATTTTAAAAAGCTTCGTCAAAATTGGAGCTATTTCTGCAGCGCACCTCTGCAGTACCAGGGCAGGTATTCCGTCAGGCCCACTAGCTTTATTAACATCAAGCCCTCGTAAAACTTGAAGTACTTCCGGATGCCGGATCCTCAGCTTGAAATATAAATCGTTCATCCCGATATTTAACCTTACGAGAATGGGTCTTGTGCGAGGAATTCCCGCGGAGATCCCAGAGGATGAAATTGTTGATGCTTTGAATAATTCCCACGGAATCCCGAAAGTATTAAAAGCACGTCGACTGAACTACAAGGATTCTTCTGATGGAAACACGATCTGGAAACCTTCTCAATCTGTTGTTATTACATTTGAAGGACAATCCCTACCGTCTCGTGTCTTTATTTATTTTACCTCGCTTCCCGTCGATGTTTATAAATTCCCAACTATTCAATGCTTCAATTGCTGCCGGTTTGGACATTCAAAACCCGTATGCCGCTCCCCTCCACGTTGTTACTTTTGCGGAGAAGGTCACCCATTTGATCAATGTCCGAAATCTTCCAATGATCCCATTTGCATTAACTGTTCGGGTGCACATACCGCGGTCAGTCTAGCCTGTCCGGAATTATCAAGAACATAAAAAATAAAATGGCTACCGACAACATTTCGTACTTCCAGGCCTCAAAGTTATTTTCTCCTGCGAAAAAATCATTCGCAGAGATGACATCGTCCTCAGCTCCTTTCCAAACAACCACCTTTTTAAAATCAACGTCATCTTCTCACAGAGAAACCATTCTCAAGCCAGTCAAACCCAACCCAAAATATACTCCATACCTTGATAAAAAACAATTGAATAATATTTTGGCCAGCCCGAATGGCAATGCCAAATCCCAGTCGCCCAATGGGTGTGCCATTAATGGTAATACTTCCCCTCCTGCTCTCCCCGAAATAATGAATAATAATTCTTTTATACAAACTTTAATTACCCTTTAATTTCAATCCTTACAAACAACAATACTGTACCGTCCAACGCTGCCGATTACATTAAATCTTTATTATCTTGCCTCTCCAATGACTTCGAAACTGAACAAAATTCTTCAGTGGAACAGTAGAAGCCTCTTCGCTAACAAATCTGACCTAATTCAATTACTCGACGAACACGACGTTTCAGTAGCCGCCATTCCTGAAACGTGGTTAAAACCCTCCTTTCACTTAAGAATTCCAGGTTATTATTGTCTCAGACACGACAGACCGGATGGTAAAGGCGGCACGGCTCTGATAATCCATAATTCTATCCCGCTTAAACAAATTAATATTCATACTCCCTCCGACGATATCCAGATAATAGCAGCTGTCTTATCTGATATCACAATTTTATCAATATATATTCCTCCCTCTACGACTTTTATCGAAAATGAATGGGCACCAATCTTAACCCAGATTTGTTCCCCTTATATGATCCTTGGAGATTTTAATGCACATTCCCCTTCTTGGGGTAGCAAAATAACAAATCGTTCTGGCCGCAATCTTTTAAATTTTATTGATACCCATAACCTATGTTTTTAAATGACGGATCTCCAACCAGATTCACCCCCCCTCATCAACGGAAAAGTGCTGTTGATTTATCTCTTTGTTCGTATTCGTTAGCATCTAAATGCTCTTGGGACATCCTAAACGATCCCTTCTCTAGTGATCATTTCCCAATTATAATCCGATTCCACCATCAATCTAACACTTGTCCCCCCCCCCCAGTTAAAAATAATCTCAAATTTAGAATAAAAGATGCGAATTGGAGCACTTTCTCTTCTGAACTAGATAACCTTATTAATTTAACAAAATCGTCCCCGGGAGACATCAGAATGCAATGTAAGACGTTTCCCTCTATGGTTATAAATGCAGCAGAAAATAATAATAATAATAAAATAATAATAATAATAAAATAATAATAATATTTTCAAGGAGACTCATTGAGCCCTCTTTGGTTTTGCTTAGCATTGAATCCCCTTTCTAAAATGTTAATTAAAAGCAAGTTTGGAATAAAAATTAAGGGTAATACAAGAGAGAGTAGTATAGTTTCACATCTATTATATATGGATGATATAAAATTATTTTCAAATTCTGAATCAAATTTAGAGAAAATGATTAAGGTAGTTAAAATTTTTTCAGATGATATTAAAATGACTTTTGGTTTAGATAAATGTAAAACTATCCATATAGAGAAAGGCAAAATTGTAGATGGAGACGAGGGTATATTTAGAAATTTCAAAATTCAAAGTATGAAAGGGGATGAGGTTTATAAATATTTAGGATACCCGCAATCGAATAGATTAGATCACACTAGTATTAAAAATGATATTAGGATTAAATTTCAAACTAGGATCAGAAAAATTTTAAAATGCAATCTATCTGCTAAAAATTTAGTAAAAGCAATAAATACTTGGGCAATACCTCTACTAACGTACTCATTTGGCATAATTAAATGGTCCAATACAGATTTAGATAGTTTAGAACGATTAATTAGAACTACGTTAACAAAATTTAATTGCCATCATCCAAATTCAGCTATAGAACGAATTAATTTACCTAGAAATTTAGGAGGTAGAGGTGTAGTCAAAATAACATCTTTGAAACACAATCAGGTAGAAATGCTTAGAAATTTTTTCCATAGGAAAGCTAATAGCTCAGAAATGCACAAAATAATTTGCAAGGCAGATAGAAATATTACACCTTTAAATTTATATGACGAGAATGCCAACATTCTTATAAATACTAACCAGGAATTATTAGATTCCTGGTCAAATAAAATTATTCACGCAAAACACTTCAATTATCTCAACCAAACGTATGTTGACAAACTTTCGTCAAACAAATGGTTGAGTATTGGAGAGTTGAGCGCAGAAATAGAAGGATTTATGCTTGCAATTCAAGATAGAGTCATTAATACTAAAAATTATAGAAAGCATATAATCAAAGATATAAATCAAATTGATGATTTATGTAGAAAATGTTTGGCTTTTCCCGAAACTATAGAACATATTATATCGGGATGTTCTATATTAGCGCCTTCCGAGTATACATTTAGGCACAATCAGGTTTTAAAAATAATTCACCAAAGTTTGGTAATTAAACATAACTTGATTGATTGCCGTAATGTAGTACCTTATTATGAATATGAACCAAATTCATTTATAGAAAATGAATTTTATAAAATATATTATGATAAAACTATACTAACAGACAGAACAATTAGTCATAATAGACCTGATATAGTTTTACATGACAAAATTAAAAAAATAACTTATATCATTGATGTAGCTATTCCAAATTCCTGTAATATTCAAAAAACTGTTTCTGAAAAAATTAGAAAATACACAGATTTAGGAAATGAGATTAAAAGAATTTGGCATTCTCGGACTATAAAAATATTACCATTTGTTATTTCGGCCACTGGCATAATACCTAGGAATCTGATTCAAAATTTAAGCATATTAGATTTGTCAAAGAATTTGTATATAAAAATGCAAAAAGCAGTAATTTTAAATACATGTAGGATTACAAAAGATTTTTTAAATATTTATATTGAGGGATCAGTAGGATTTATAGGTTCAATTAGAAATGCCACAGAGCCGAACCCTCTGATATGAAAATATCTGGAGTCGGTGAATTATATTCCCATTTGGTCTCTAGTAGGTTGACATGTTGTTCTTGTATTGTTTTGTATTTATAATACTTATATAGTGCAATTGCATAACGTGGATTCACTAGATGATCATTTGGGGAAGTGTATGAAAGGGTTTAGTTTTTCCTTTTTTTTTTTTTTTTTTTTTTTTTTTTTTTTTTTTTTTTTTTTTTTTTTTTTTTTTTTTTTTTTTTTTTTTTTTTTTTTTTGTGGGAAAATTTAACCCGGACATTTAAATCTGGTGCATAAAAATAATGGTCTTTATTCCAGAATGTGGGGAGGTGAGTGTAATCCCACACATCCTATATAGAGTAAGTACATACATAAAACACAAGTAAGTACATAAAAAAATACATATAAATAAAAAAAATTAAATTAAATAAAATTAAAAGTAGTAGGCATCATTATATAGTAGGTATGCGCGGTTCTATAAATCTTCGGAATACAATTCCCTCCGGCCAAAGTTCTTCTGCTAGGAATTTCTTTATTTCGATCGCTTTAACAGTGAGTTTAAAGGTGTTAAAAGGCGTAGGACGAAAAGGCTTGATTTTTTCAATCTTGGTACATTCCAGATCTTTTTCTCTTAGGTAGTTATTGATGTTTTCCTCTGTAGTTTCCACAGTAAACCTCGAAATGTATACCGTTGTGAGTATGTCAGCTGATTTTAATGTTGTTGATGTTGCTTTACCTCTCAAGTTTCGGTTAATTTTCCGCGTTACTAATGTGAAACCGCTTTCGTCAGTCGCGGATGGCCGGTGTTGGTACCGCGGGCCGTGTTCGCGCGTTCCCTGTTTATTTGCTGTGTTTTCGGGCTTAAGTTCGAAGTCCGAACTCGGTCGTTCACGGCGATTACTGCTCCTTCGCTCTGTGCATTCTTGTGTAGTTTTCGTGTGTGCGGTAGTTCCATTACTGATGCGTTCTTAGATGCAGTCGATAAGTAGGTCGCTTCTGTCGGTATTTGTTTAATTTTAAGTTGTGGATTACCTACAGTTTTGCCGCTATTTTGTTGCAAGTTCTCAGCTAAATCGCTTTGTATGTTTGGAGCATGCAGTTTTGTAATTTGTTCTCTTAGCGAAGCCAGTTCTTGTTTTAAATCATCATTTCTTGTGACCGATGAATCTTTTAATTCCGTTTTGATGAGAGTTATTTCTGTTTTCATGGAATTAAGTTCCTTTAGAAGTTTAGATACGTTCACACTATCGAAGTTGACTGGAGGCAATTTGTGCAGCTGTCTGGCAACGAATATAGGCAGTTAGTCAGGGTCTGTCTCCTTCAACGCCCTCAGGATGTCCTGGAGATCTCTGCTAATCCTGCCATCTCCTTTCCGCAGAGTGCGTTTCTCCGGAAGCTTATCGAACAGGATAGTTTTTGCATCTTTTACATCCTCCTCCGAGAAGGTGGAAATACATAATTGGATGATGGCGATCTCATCGAGAGTATCTGCCTTATTTTGCATAAACGTGAGACACTCGTTTATGATGACGTTACATGAGTTACACGACATAGCTTAACAATACGCCCTTCCGTCACGGCGTTTGCGGACACTGACAGAAAAATCCATCCCGAAACACAATGCGAACATTAAAATAAAACACTCTACTCCGTGGTGGGACGAGGAATGCACTCGCTCCGTCAACTCTCGTAAAAAAGCAATTTCCTCTTTTCGTAAGTGTATGTCACTAGAAAATTTTTTATCAGTTAAAAAAGCCCAGGCAGAAACCAAACGAATTTTGAAAAATAAAAAACGCGCTGGATGGCGGAAGTTCCGTGAGAACCTGTCTCCGGAAACTCCCCAGTCTTCAGTTTGGTCTAGCTTAAAAAAATTCGGATCATCGTATTCTCCGCCGAGAATCAAACATATATCAGAAGAAATTCTTATAGGATTTGCGGATAAAATAGCCCCCCCATCGGTGGCCGGATGTGAGGAAATGCCTTCTATTAAGCCATATCCATCTCATTCTAACTGGCTAGATGCTCTTTTCTCCATTGATGAGATGAAACGAGTAATAAGAGCCCTTTCTGACTCTGCTCCGGGTCCCGATGGAATATTTAATAGTTTCATTAAATCATTTTCTGATATGGCGGTTGAATATTTCTTATCTCTTATTAATAATATGTTTGAAACAGGACTATTCCGGATGATTGGAAAACTCAAAAAATCATTCCCATTTTAAAACCTGGAAAAAATCCATCTGAAATTTCGTCTTATCGGCCTATTGCTCTTTCATCATGTTTGATGAAAGTAGCGGAGCGTTTGATGAAAAACAGATTAGAGTGGTTTGTTGAAAGTCAAGATATTATCTCGCCAAATCAGTATGGTTTTCGGAAAAAGAAATCTACAATGGATAATTTGAGTTTGTTCACAACTGATATCCGAGTTTCTCAATCCCTAAATTCTTATACATTGGCCACATTCCTTGTCCTTTCATCAGCTTACGATGATGTTTTACTGAATGTTTTGAAAGAAAAGCTAATTAAAAAACAAATCCCCCCGAAATTGGTCCAATTTATTATCAATTTGCTCTCAGATAGGTCCATTATTATTGAGTCTTCCTCTAAATGCTTAAGGCGCAAACTATGGAGAGGTTTGCCCCAGGATTCTGTTATTAGTCCTCTGTTGTTTAATATTTATATAAGCGACCTAGACTCAGTAATTCCTTTTTCTATCAAGCGACTTTACTTTGCGGATGATATCCTTATATATTTGTTACATAAAAATATTATTCTTGCAGCTAAGGAAATGAATTTGGCTTAACAATATATTAAAAGCTGGTTGTCAATAAATGGGATGAATCTGGCGGTATCTAAAACAAGGGTCGTGGCTTTCACGCGCAAAAGAAAAATTCCCCACTTCTCAATCTCTTTTGATAATGTGCCTCTACAAAACGCTACTCAAATCAAATTCCTTGGTCTTCTTTTGAACCATAATCTTTCCTGGCTTCCACACATTCAGATAATTTTTACAAAGTGTGAAAAGGAACTTAATATGATGCGAGCAGTTTCCAGAGTATGGTGGGGATCTCATCCTACCACTCTTAAATTAATGTATAATTCCCTAGTTCGGAGCCACTTGGATTATGGGTCATTCCTTTTTGACCCACTCCCTAAATATTTAGATAAAAAATGGAAAGAATTCAATCAAAAGCCCTCAGAATGATTATTGGAGCTATGAAGTCTTCTCCAATTAATGCGCTTCAGGTGGAATGTGGGGAGCCTCCATTATATTTCAGAAGGCAATTCCTTGCCAATAAATATATTTTCAAGGCTTTATCGATATCACATCATCCTATTAAACAAAGTCTTAATCGGTTAAGTGTTAATTTGAATTCTAACAAAAGATTGAGAGAAAAACAATGTTTTCCTCTGCTAATTAAAAGTTTTCATCTCTATAATTCTCTATCATCTTCCCTCCAATATCTTCAAGAAGTTCCCAATCTCCCTATATACAATATTACATTTAAGGCAATCACTTTTATGCCGAACACAATAACATCAGTCTTTCAGAAGAATATTTTATCTTCCCCAAATAAATTTCAAAATGTGGATGATTGTTTTAAAAGCATTGTGGCTTCAAAATTCCCTGGATTTTCCATCCTTTACACTGATGGTTCCAAATTTGAAAATAAAAGATGTGGAGCATCGATATATAGTCCAGAATTCAACATCAATGATTTTTCGATCAGTTTTATAGTATACTCTACCAGATTATCTCTTCTCATGTTCCTATTAAAACAAACAATAAACACTTCCCTAAGTGGTACTCGCAAGATCTCATTCGTTTGATAAAGGAAAAAAACAAATTTCATAAAAAATATAAAAAATATGGTAATGAACTAGATCATTTATCTTTCAATCTGATTAGAACCAGAACGAAGAATCTTATAAGAATTTGTTATCATAAACATTTAGATTTAATTAAACAAAACTTAAAATCTAACCCGAAAGATTTCTGGAAATTTGAAAAAAGCAAATATAAAAACATAACCAACATACCAAAAGAAATGCACCTAAATGATATAAAAACTACACAAGGTCAAGATATCTGCCGACTTTTTTCTAAGCACTTTCAATCTATTTATAAACCACAAAATGCAAACTTTTCACCACAAATATCTGATGATTTCTGCAACGAAAGCCTCGGTATGATCAATATTTCGCCCTCAACTATATTAATTAAATGTAAGAATTTAAGAACCAATAAGGGATCAGGTCCTGATGGTATTCCGCCTATTTTTTTCAAAACATGCAGAGATGTTCTTGCCAGACCACTTAGTGTACTTTTCAACAAATCACTACAAGAAGGTGTTTTTCCAGTCAAATGGAAAACGGCTTTTTTAACTCCCATCTTTAAGAAAGGTTGTAAGAGCGATATACAAAATTATAGACCCATCTCTAAACTTGACTGCATAGGAAAGTTGTTTGAATCAATAATATATGACTGTCTATTAGCCCATGTAAGTAAATATATCATCATTGAGCAACACGGGTTTTTCCCTCGGCGTTCCACAACAACGAATCTTCTTGAATACTCCCAATTCATCCGCGATAACATCGAAAAGCATTTACAAGTGGATGCCATCTACACGGATTTTTGCAAAGCATTCGACCAGTTAAATCAATCATTACTCATCAAGAAACTGAAAAAGTTTGGCGTAAATGGAAATACTCTGAAATGGTTCGAAAGTTACATTACTAATAGAAAACTACAAGTAGTTGTAGGAGGGTACTCCGCGGATCTTTATACGGCAACGTCGGGAATTCCGCAGGGCTCACATCTTGGACCGTTACTGTTTTTAATATTTATCAACGACATAGTTTTAGGAATAAAAAAATCAAAGTATCTCCTGTTTGCCGATGACCTTAAGTTGTACAAAAAAATAACATCATTAGAAGATTGCGCCGATTTGCAAAAAGACTTATCATCACTTCATGAATGGTGCACACTAAATGATTTATATTTTAACGAAAACAAATGTGCTGTAATTTCCTTCACAAAAAACATCAATAAATTTTCAAACACATATCACATTAACAATGTCGCATTACGTAACACAACTTCAATTAAAGACTTGGGCGTGACATTTGACTCTTCACTTAGCTTCAATAAACATGTAGATGCAATTTCAAAATGTGCATCACAAGTATTAGGATTAACGCTAAGAATCACAAACTGTTTTAAAAGTGCAGAATTAACATTAACATTATATAAATCAATTGTGCGAAGTATCCTCGAATATGCATCCACAATTTGGTCTCCCAATTATGAAATTCATAATTATAGGATCGAATCCACACAAAGAAAATTAACCCGTGTAATTGCTTATCGTGAAGGTATATCTGATCAATTTGGAACGTACAAAGACCGAAATTCACACTATAAACTACACTCTCTAACAGCCAGACGTAAACTTTCTGATTTATTACTTTTACACAAAATTATACACTCATCAGTTGATACACCAAACATTTTGTCCAAAATTAACATTAACACATCATCAAGAAAGTCAACAAGGAGGATGAAAGACATTTTCTATATTAAAGTCTACCTCACAAATACAGGGTATTTCTCCCCTTTACCACGAACACTGAGAAGTTATAACGCTATACATTGCTCTAATAAAGAAATAGACATTTTTAATGACCAATTTAAACATTTCAAAAAAAAAGTTTTACCTTTTATCATATCAAGCTGATACTGTGATGAAGCCCTTTATTTATAGAGAGGCAATATTGTACCTACCAAATCAGCGTCTCACCAGTACAGGTAACAATCATAAATTGTTTATGAACATTTACCTACCATGTACTTACCTTTTACCCATTCCTACTTGTCATTCACCTCAGCTTAATTACTTTTGTTACTATCTTTTGTTATTATTATCATTTCATTTATTTGTTATTATACAATCACTATGTTAATATTATCATTTTCGATACTATGTATTTTCGTTATCATTATGTTTAAACATACATGTATATAATTTTTTGGGCACCATGCCTGTTTTATATACTTAAATAAAATAAAATAAATAAAAATAAATAAAATAAATATCAATCTCACTTATAAATTACCGAAAGAAGCTTCCATATTTACAGCTGAATGCTTTGCAATTGAACAAGCGCTAAATCAAATCCAGGTTCTCAACATTCATCGAGCCTTACTATGTACTGATTCGCTAAATGCTCTAACTAAAATTAGGTCAAATATTCTATGTTATCCGGAAGACAATAATATATGTAAAATAAAAAATCTTCTCAATTGTCTAAGTGAATCTGGGTTTGAGATGATATTGGCCTGGGTCCCTGCCCATTTGGGTATCGAGGGTAATGAGATGGCCGATTTTCTCGCCAAATCTGGTTCAGATTCCGGAACTATCCCATTATATTTTAGAATTCCTATCTCCGATGTCTTCCCGATTCTTAAATCCAACATGACTCGTGCCTGGGAAGAAAATTGGGCAGTCTCCAAAATAAGAACTGGATCTTTCTATGCTGGAATTCAAAACCATATCCCTGCTAAGCCATGGTTTCATGGTAAAAACTTTCAAAGCGATTCATTTCATGTATTTCGAGAATGAGAATTGGTCATTGTTCAATTGCATCTCACTTGTCTAGAATTAGAGTTTTAGATGATCCGGTCTGCCAGTGCGGTGTGGAAGAGGAAACCCTCGACCACGTTTTCTTTAACTGTAAAAACCATTCATCTTTCAAGAACATATACCGCCGGCTTATTAAAATCACACACCAGTCCCCCCTTAACATTTCATACCTTTTATCTCTTAACAATTCTCGTGTTCATACAGCTTTATGTAAGTTTATTAACCTGAATGAATTCAATATTTAGTTTGTTTTAGTGATCTAAATGAGTCTATTTTATATTTAATTTTTATTATTTCCAATATTTAAGTTTTATTATTTTCCCAATAGATTAACCGAATTTTTTTATCCACTTTAACTATTACCGGCACAAAGCACTCTTTTCAGGGTGAATTGCCTAAAACCAAAAAAAAAAAAAAAATTAATATATATAATATAATGAATAAATAATTCCACCTAAATAATGTTTTAACTTATCGAATAGTATCATCTTTCTTCCGTATAATTATCATTCAAAATGACAACACCTGTTAAAAGTAAATAAAACTATCGATGGGTGATGACATCACACAATCCACCATAGATACGGTGAAATTCATGGGGTCTTGAAAAATTAAAACTTTGGCAATTATTTTAACTATTAAAACTAACTATAAAAATACAAATAAATATGCAGTTATTTAAGTTTGAAGGTGTTTATTCATTTAAAAAAAATTGGACTGGAGTTCTCTATTTCCTCCGATAAAGGAGCGGACGAAAATTTTACTGGTCACCTAAGGCTTTTATTATGGGATAATCCCTTTATGTTGTTGCAAACCGCGAGCCGGATCTTTAAGTACGATTATTTTAAATAAAAACACGACCAATCGTGCGTTTTCGCGCGTTATCGGTCACTGGTTTTGTGACCTCCGCATGGCTACGTCATGTTTGTATTGAAGATTACCTACCCATGTAATCATACTCGTATCATACAAAATCTTTATGGCCTTGCTCGGCCGTGGCTACCCGTATTTGAGATGGATGGATTCCCGACGGACATCTTTGGATAAAGCATCCGACCCGAACTTGGCGTATACCCGGTATACTCTGGTGCACTCAGCCGGAGCCCTGGACCTGTTCGTGAGCGTGGAACCTGCTCCCTGGCGAAAGGGAAGGTCCTGGTTCTCTGATGTGTTCCCTAGATTCTTTCACATGAGATTACGGCCCGCGGCCCCTCGGCGCGTTATGTGACGTCAATTAAAATATTCCCGTGATATTAGAAGTAATTATAATAAATTCCATGGTCCAACAGGTACGTCTCGACTGTATTTAGTTAATTGTCAGTTTACTACAGTATAGGTTATATTTTGGGTATTTGAAACTGGGTCTCTCAAAGGACAATAATGTCTTAATATTATTTTGAATTTCTTAAATATACTAGAATCTGTTGATTGGACTCATTTCTTTTATTTCTATATTGAATACTAAGTATGCAAATAAGGAACCTGTATTTTTGCCATTATCCTGACAGGATATTCATCTCTACCGCAATTTGACGACCGGCGGTAGTCCAGAGATAAGGCTCTTGACTCGCACACCGATGGTCGCGGGATCGAATCCCGGCGTGGCAAATAAAGGAAGGGGAGGAAGCTATGGGAAGGAAAAGGGTTTTAAGGGTGGGTAGGAATCTAGGGTTCAGTTTGTAAAGGAGTGACGGACGTATGAATCCATCCCTCCCACTGCGGTGCAAGGCAATGTTCCGAGAGAGTACGGCTTAAGAAGTTAAAGGGATTTCCTCAACCACTCTCTCCCGATCTGACCTGTCATGTTGCTGGTCGGCAGACGCATTTGCCACCAAGACACGGACAAACCTCACCCCATGAATCATTAGATGACTAAGTCGTAGGTAAAAATATTGAAATGAACCAGAACGCACCACATCAAATGCATCACAACCATATAAAAGTTTGTTAAATCCTAATCAGACAGTCGCGAGTAAACATACTACAATAAAAAATAAAAAATTCAGAGTGTGCAATTCACACGCGGTAGAAGTGAAACCTCCAGGGAAACTAAAGTAGACAAGAGCGGGAAGGCTACGAAGAAGTGCACAAAGAGGAGACCGATTATACTATCTCATTCTCTTGCAGGCTAAATTCTATAGGTTGTTACGATACACGTGTCAAGTATTATGACGTCACAGTCCCGCGGCGCGGCGAGTGTATTCCGTCGTCCAGTCGTTGCAAGAAATGACATACCGCACCCCTCTCCACCAGTCCCGCGAGAAGCCTGCCGCCCGTCGTCCCCCTTTGCAAGAAATGACATACCGCACCCCTCCCGTCACAGTCCCGCGAGAAGCCCGCCCGTGGCCCCGCAGAAACCCGCCGGCTGTGGTCCGAGAAGCAGCGCCCGTCGCTGTACGCCCAGTAAATTCCCGCGAGATCGCCGATTTCAATGGCGTTCCAATTAGAGCCGATCTCAATAGTAGAATACGAGGTTGCGAACATAGCCCGCTCCACTTGGAGATCACCGCTACCTGCACCGACCCCGGATTGCTGCCCCAGCTTCCTGTACCAGTCCACCAGCTGTGAGTTGAACCTTGATTTCCCTCTTAATTAATGTGTCCCCTAGCAATACTCGGTTGAAATGACTACATACCCGGAGAGATTTGAGAGACCCCTTCGTAGGAAATACCTAGTCAGGCCTTATGTTGTTTTGTGACTAATAATTATGTTTTGCTAGATGTTGTAATTGTGTATACCAGACAATACAGATATGTTTCACCCAGCTACTTCTTTCATTTGATGGGATCACGTGGGCGGGCTTTGGGCAATTACCTATGTACCATTTACCCCCTAGTTACCTACGACCTTGACGAGGAGAGGTTTCCTGCCTGCCGACGACATTGAGCTAGCCGAGAGCAAAAGGTAGGTGGCCTCCCACCCCCCTTGGGACCGCTACAAGGTGTATGTGTTTGTCTCCTTTTACTGTCGCTATTTTTCGTTTCATCGAGTTTCAAATCCAAAACGGTGCTAAAGAAGTTTTCACTTCAAAATACAAGTGTGCAGTTCACATGCAGTAGAAGTGAAACCTCAGAAAACTCTAGACAAGGGTGGGGAGACAACGAAGCACCGCGCGAAGAGGAGACTGAATAGTTACGAAACACCGTACAAAGAAGAGACCGATTAGTCTATCGCATTCTCTTGCAGGCTTAATCTTATGGATGTATGTCTTTATCCGTTTTTAATGTCGCTATTTTTCGTTTTATCGAATTTCAAATCACAACGGTGCTAAAGAATTTTACACGTACTCGAGTTTAATTTATGTACATTATCTCTAAATATTTAAATTTTTTAAATTAATAAGATATTCATAATAAAAAATGCTCGTACATCTATAGGATTTAGCCAACGAGCAATAAAAACATTGTCATATAAATGATATATTTATCTGTTAAATTTAATTAGGTTTTATTTTATTTTATTAAATTTAATTAAATTAAATTTTAATTAAATTTTATTAGGTTTTATTTTGTTTTGTTTTATTTTAATTTTATTTAATTAGGTTCCGACGTCGATCGACCCCCGAGTGGTTGTAATAGCGCAGGCTGATGTGGTGGTGAAGGACGCAGCTATTTTGACTCGCGAATTCATTCCTATTAGCTCCTCGCAAGCCAACAGCGGTCTCACAAAATTTTTATCATTTAGTTTACCAACAGCCGGCGGCGACCGAAAAAAGGAAGAACCATTCTGATCCGGATTGCCGACGATCCGACGTTCCGGATGTAACTGTTATAATAAACTTGTAACATTAAGTGTTAATGATTTATCCCCCATAAACATATCACCGATAGAATTTCCACTCTTCACAAAGATGTAGTATAGATTAGGTTTGGGTAGGGAAACGAAATAAAATATTCAATTTATTATTGGCTTTATTAACGCTGTGCTCTATATATACTGATCTCATCTGGTGTAGAACCAACATTTAAAAATAAATCTACATTTAAATGAAAATAGTAATTCATTGAAGAAACAGATAATACTAACAAATCTAAACGAAGAAATGAAAAAAGAACAAGAAACAGAAAGATACAATGGTAAAGGTCTTGGATTCGTGACTCGAATCCGAGACACTATCTAGGTACAAACCAATTCTTTCCACTCCCATGCCATATCTTCCTTTGTTTCTATTACTATGCACTATCTGGTTGGTTTCCATTAGTGTTCATCTGGTAAATGATGACAGTGTAGGTGGCGATGCTTCCAACTAAGGCGACGATAAGGCTTGCGTCAATGGCGAACAGTCGCCAGGCCGTCAGCCCCATGGAACGGGAGTTGATCTGGTGCTCCAGGGCAAACAGACGCTTTCGTCCCGACTCATCTGAAATTATAACAGAGGTCTTCCTTACTACGCTTACTGCTAAATACGTTCAAATTATTGTATGTAACATTTTGTTTATGTTGTAACTCCGGGTTTGTGTCACAAACGTCTTTAAATAAAAACTCCGGGGTCAACAAAATACTTTGGACTTTATTTGTAATACAACATAACAATTAGCTTTGTTGGAAGGGCCACACTGCGGCCAACTTCCAACTTCAAACGTTTGGACGATTGTGTGGAGGGGTCGTTCGTGCATGGTTCGTACGTTGGAAGTTCAAGTTGGAAGGTTGGAGTTCGAGTTGGCCTGGGATCGCCTTCGAGGCGATCGGCGATGGCTGGTTCATGCGAGTTGGCCCAACAAATCAGTTAGCGCAATATTATTATGGATTGTATAAATGTTGTTTGAAATTATTATTTTTTTAGGTTTACGAATCGAAAACAATATTATGAAAACCGAATCATCACCAGCACAATTAGCATCTCCAGTCCAATTTTTATAGTTAGTTTTAATAGTTAAAATAATTGTCAAAGTTTTAATTTTTCAAGACTCCCAAAAACGCACCGTATCTATGGTGGATTATGTGATGGCTTCACCCACTGATAGTTTATTATTTTCAAGTTGTCTTTTTGAATCAGTGATGTTATGTCGAGGGAAATTTCCCTAGACCTAGGGGAGAAAAATATTTTTTAGGTATAAGGGAAATCAGGACAAAATCTAGGGAAATTTCGAACTCTGGCAAAAATTTTATTACATATTACAATATTACTGGTATTATATATATATATATATATATATATATATATATATATATATATATATATATATACATTGGTATTATATATATATATATATATATATATATATATATATATATACATCTGTGCATTTTTTTTATTTTTGTTCGACACTTTTATATATATAAATAAATATTTACATATATATATTTTTTTTTGGAATTCCCATGAATCTTAATTATTGTTGTACTTATCATGCAATGTTATTTTTAACACTGACAACGCAAAATGATATTATATGTATCTAAAAAGATAAATGGGACCTCTGAAAAAAAAAATTATTTATGTTTTAAGTTCTATTTTTTCGGTGATTGCGGTTGATTTTTATTTTGCAAAGTGTTTTTTTTTATTTGGAATTCAGTTTCTAATTCAGTGGTGAGTGTATTCGTACTTTTATATTATTACTTCACGTAGCAAAAAGTGTTTTATTTGGAAAAGCACAGTATTTTAAGTATATTTACCAAGTTCCGATATCTTTCCAATTATTTATTAATATTAATTAACATATAACAGGATTAGTGTTACACAATCAGGTGGCTACGTAGGTAATTGCGTAAATGTGAAATTCTAGGGAAATTTCACTTCGAAATCTAGAGAAATAATTTTTTTGGGCAGAGCATCCCTGATTTTGAATTTAAGAAAATGGCGGAATAAAATGAAGATAGGATCAATAGGATGACTCAATGACTTTTGTGTGAGAAATTGAGGCGTTTTTTATTTAAGATTAACTGCTTTTAATATAGAAAAACATTGGTAAAATGTCCACATTTCACCGCTACTGTTATTGTATTTTAACAAAGTGCATTATAAAAATAATGAATCATCTTTGCAAATACAAGTGACATCGTTCTTCAATTTTGTGTTCAGGCGTGTTTTTGTACATTGTTTTATGTATAACACATACAGAAACTGGTATTTATAATACACTGCATGACGATTGTGTAATAGCTTGTATAAAAATCCCTTTACTAAAAACAATTTGAAAATACAATGTCAAAATATGACACGACTTTAACCTCAAATAGGCAAAATTTATTCCAGATTTTCCGCAAATATAGCCCTTTTCGTAAATTGTTGAGGGCCTAAATTATGTTTCAATAAACACAATAACTATTATTTATCTAAATCTCTATAAACAGTATGAAAATAAACCAAAAACGAATTGCATATGTGCACTTTAAGTCATTTCAAATGTCAATACAATACTGACAATACAATACACGCGATCACCAGGTGACAGTGGGTGAGTGGTGACGCGTGACGTCACCATTCACCATTTCAGTAATGCCAACTTAACGCTGTGTTTTGAGAAGAGGTTTAAAAATGCACTTTTTAATAATTTTTTAAAAACTTTGCGTTTAATATTATGAAATAAAAGTTATATATCAGAATCAGCGTTTATTGGTCTATATGAACATATTTTATTAAAGCCATAATATTTTTCACTGGAGTTCCTTATTGTAGGCAACTGATTTGTAGGCAACGAGTTCAGAGTTTGGAGTTGGAGAATTGGCCGCAGGCACCACACGATCGGCCAACCTTCCAACTAAGTTCGGAATTGGAAGGTTGGCTTCAGTCTGGAGTCCAGACTACGACCAGACTCTGGACGTATCATGAAGGTTTTTTTAGCAGGCGGTAGTAAAGGGCCTTGACCGTGAGGTTAAAATCGTATTTGTTTAAATCTTAATCCCTGCTTTATCGACAGCTATGTGTCATCTATGAGTACCCTCTCACACTAATGTTAAGGATATTCCAGTTTCAACTTAATTAGCACAAAAAACAATTATTATTTCGGGGAAGATGGAAAAACATGCACAAAATAGTCGCGACGAGTCGTTCATAAAAGAGCCGCACAATTGAGCTAGCTCTTTTTTATGTGCTGTATTCGTACGACCCGCAGTAAACCGTACTACATATCAATTAAACGGTGACTTTTCTTTGTTTGGCAATTAGTCAATTATTACCCTCACTACGTCTATTAATAACTATATTACTAACAATTTGTGTTCGCACACAAATCATTCATCTTAATATTTTAAAGCAAAACTATGAAAAAAGGGTTTTTCTAAGATAATTAAATTTCGCCGTCTATGAAATAAATATAATAGAGGATGATAAGTTTTTTAAGTAATCCCTTAAAACAGAAGTTAGGAAACATACCGATAAAATTGTACATTTGAAACTTGTTGATGGTGACAATGATATGACGGTTGACACTGTTTAGGTGCTCTCCCATCACCAAGTAGGAGCAGAGGATCACGATGTTGTGGAAGGACCAGTTGATGAAATCCACTATAGTTAGCATACTCTGCAAACAGACATAATATTATCTAGAGGGGTGACTTTGGATCGCGTTAAAGACAAGGAATTGTTCTTAACCTTAAAATCAACAACTTTTGAAAGAAAAAACAAATAACAATAAACTAGGTTAAAGACAATTCCTTATCCTTGAATAGAACCGGAATCGCCCCTCATTATTTCAGAGTTTAAGCCGCCGCTACCCGTATTTTCTACCGATTTCTTACATATCTCCCTTAAACATTTGAAGTTTTTAAGCTCTTAAAAAAGTATATGTTATTTTTTAAGATAATATCTATACATTCCCCACGCCGAAATGCAAATTATATGATATACCCTCCATCGATAAAAATCGCTAAATATGCTCCGAAAATTTTTATAAACACGTTTGTTTCAGTTATTTTACATGTTATATGTATGAAAAAATTCACAGTGTTTTTTTAAATGCTGTTATAGGCAACGTCAAAGAGATTTTTGTTCCATATGTTAAACGAGTCGTGTTTCATTAAACATTTTCACAATTTTCGCTTCAGTTTTATAGTTTTAAATATTAGCGCGCTCTCTCCAACATTCGTAATTACTTTTTTTTATTTTTATACAAATATACGTACAGACTATATAAAATAATTGTATATGCAAAATATAATGGTGAAATTAAGTATAGATATTATATTTCTTAGTCCTCCTCACTAGGGGGTCCTGCGCCGAGGCGGACTAAAGTTATTTAATTATAGTTTGTTTGTCTTCTATGTCGTTTTTAGTGTCTTAATAAGGGTTTCTTCGTTGACCTCTTTAAGCCATATTTTTATTCTTGATTTGTACTCATAATTTTTTTATATCTCTCCATCTTCTTCTTTTTGAGCGGCGCGGTGCCTCATATTTAAAACACCAGAGATTTATTATTCTTGCCTACTAAAATGTTATGACAGATTAATTATCATTTAGGGCGTGTGTGGCCAACCTTTTAAGAAGCTGGGCCAGATTTTAGAAATGAGATTTCCTACCGGGTCGTAGAACAAAATGTCGTTTATTATGCAAAGCAAACAAGAAATATATTGTTTTTTTAAAAAGTATAACAAAAATGAGAATCAAACATATTTATTAGATTATAGTTTACAAAAATAATAATAATAAAGTTAACAAAATATAATAAATTTTAGTGAGACGTCTGATTTTGTTTCTCAGAACTATATTCTTCCTTGCGCTGTCCCAACTCATTGCCTAAGTAGGCTGTTGGGGTCGGCTCTTCTCGTTCTCAGGTTGTAATTTCTCCTGTTCTGGGTATCGCCTTCATCCAGGCCCTTCTTCTGAAGAATTTTGGCGCACTGAGTCATCCAGGAGTTCTTCGGTCTTCCTCTGGATGACCGTCGATGAAGCTCCATAGACATTGCCTGCCTCACTGTGTGGTCTGATGGTCTCCGTCTTATGTGTCCATACCATCTCAACTGTCGTTCCTCCAGCTTACTATTTATGTCTGTGACACCCAGGCTACCACGAATGCGTGAACTTTTGATCTTATCTTTTAGTGATACTCCTGCCAACCATCTAAGCATTCGCATTTCTGCTGTTTCGAGTTGCCTATAGTAGGAGTTGTACATAGTCCAGCATTCGGAGCCATACATTATTGCGGGTCTTACAATAGTCTGGTATATCTTTCCTTTAAGTTTTATAGGCATTTTGGAGTCACACAATATTCCTGTTACGGATCTAAATTTAATCCATCCCACACCTATTTCTATGGATGACATCCGCTACACATCCTCCGTCTCTGTGGATTAGTGAGCCCAGATACTAAAAATGAATCACAGTTTCTCAGAACTATGTGCATCAATATTGATAACGATTGATGTTGTTTCTATACGCAAACAGTTTTCCAAATGCTCGTCAGTGATTCGTTTTCTCATTTGAGAGTTAATGTGTTCCATTCGTCTAAAATGCTGTTCACACGTGTAAGTGTTTCCAAATAGCGAAATCATCGATAGAGCATGTTTGTAAAATGCAGGATATTTCTCCTTATCCAAATATGTTCTGAAAAACTCTTCCAAACCAACCTGGTTGAATTTCTCTTTTAACTGTGCATCACAACACATTTCATATTGTTCCATTTGTAAAATTCCTGGCAATACATTCAAGTCTACGGAGAATAGCGTTGCAAATGCAGCAAACGATGCTTATTAAAATCTTGAAATCGAGTTTCAAATTCCAGGTTCAAGACGGATATCAACGAAACGTATTTATCCGCCACCATTTGTGTGACATCTGGCTGCAGTAACAATGTACGAAAGTGAGTGAAGATTATTGTCCTTAACTGTTGTTCCCAATGCCCAAGTTTTATTTGGAATGCGGAAATAAGATCATACATTTATTAATTAGTTGATTTTTCCCTTGTAGACAAGTATTAACAATATTTAGGTGGCTAACCGTATCGACCAGAAATGCAAAGTCGCTAACCCACTCCTTGTCTTCAAATTCTGGGATACTTTTTGACTTGTATTTCTTGCTTCAAATTAAACACTCTTTTCAACATTTTGGCACTGGTCAGCCATCATACTTCTGCATAAAATGAAACGTCATTATACTGTGAATTCAAAGACTTGAGGAACTCTTGAAACTGACGGTGATTCAACCCCTTCAAATTAATAAAGTTCACTGTTTTGATGACCACCTTCTTTGACTTGGAACATAAATTCTCCTGATGAATAATGCAACGAAAATTTTGCTTCAAAAAATTACCAACTTTGCAGGCCTCTTTTCAATCAATTTTACAAAACCTTCGTGTTTCCAACCATTGCTGGAGCACCATCGCGATATGTTGTTGAGTTGTAACGATAAGCGATTCAATGCCGATGTAACGGCTCCTAACAAATCTCTTGAGAAAGTAGTGTCCTTAAGTGGATACAGTGCCGCTAATTTTTCTATTTTGTTAAGATAGATATCAACACCCCTGATAAAAATCGCCACTTGGGCGGTGTCTGTTGGTCTTGGCTTTCATCGAATGCTAGAGCATAACATATGAACTTAGATGCTTGATTTTTCAAATTATCTTCAATATGTTTTCCAATGTCGTCGACACGTCTAGTAATAGTTTGTCGTGACAGGCTCATTTTTAAGAAATCCGTTTTCTTTTCTGTGTCAGAATTTCAAGGCCCTCCCCAAACATTCCTTAACCATTTCACCATCTGAATATGGCTTCGATGTTTTTGCACATTTCGATTTTTTTAATAGCATAGCTACTGCATAACTAGCTTTTACATATGTTGACTCTTGAGCCGCTTTAGTAAATATCCGACGTTGTGCAGAAAGATTTCTTTTTAATTCATTTAATTGGTCTTGTCGAAATTGCTGTTTCGTAATGCTGTATTGGATCTCGATAGGTTTGTTCTGTTTCACATGGCAAGGCCAAAATTCAAACTTATGAATTCGCAAATTGGGTGCTTTCTCTGGCTGATAACTGTCTGCTGACAGCCGTTAACAAGGAGCCGAAAAGTGATTTTTTACGGTTTACGTTTTAACGCTTTTGTCAACATTGTATCGTATTTAATGTGGCAAACAAATCGACTCAAAAACCTAAAAATATCGCCGTTACCAAGTCTAAATCGTAATAAGTTCATCTAGTGACTGCCTGTGGTTCATCAATCAACCACGGGGGATCCCAATCCAGCCAAGATCATCAACCTACCGTAAGTACCCATATGGGATTAGCTTTGCTATTTTGATTCGGAAAACATCCCAAATCGAGATCTCACAGGCATAGCTCGCATAGAGTGGGCATTTCGCTCCACGCTAACCCATGTAAATTGCCATATCAATAGCCCTTCGTACTTATCAAACTTATTTGCATGTTTAGCCTCGGAATGCCGTTTAAGATGAAGTTATACGTGAAATCCTATTTAGATACTATTTTGATTAATCTTTACGACGAATCGGCTTACAGTATGAACATCAAAAAAATATGCTACGGATAAATCAAAGCTTTTACTAGCTTTTCTATGTATTAGAATTACAATAAAATTATTATTTACGTAACAAAAAATATAAGCGTAAACCACCAAAAAAATGTTTTTTCATGACTTAACTATGAAGTAAATTAAGAAACAATTTTAAAAAATACCCCTTTATGGCTAAGACTATTTTTGAGGTTTTCTATGTTCAACTTTTTTTCGTTTTTATAAAATTATGCACAAAATAAATCAAAATCACTTTTTCGCTTACTTGCCTCGTGCAAATAAGACGCTCGATTTTAAAATTTTGCAGGCATGGGATTCGAAATATTTCTAGCGTTTATATTCCTCTATTAAAACAGCCACAGAATTATTGCGTATGAAGTATATTGGCTTTGTTTTAAATTCCACGAAAAAATAGTTTATAGGTAGTCCATCCGTCTTGAAAACTTGTCAGTTCTTCTGTGACTATTCTCGTCTTTGATCCAACGTGTTTACTACTTCACACCATTGTGAGTCTTCGTTTTTAACTAAAAAAAAATATGTATAAATAACATATCTGATAAAAGGATGAGATGCTTGTGGTGCATTGTAAAAAATCTGTAATGCGATTAAGGATCTGATTCGAGCTAATTCATTAGTAAAATAAAAATAAAGTACGTAAATAAAGTAAAGTGCCAAAGAAAGGCCTTTTATTTTTTGTACTAATAAACTTAAAAGTAGGTACTCAGACAAAAGCACGGTTGGTAATTTGGTTAGATACCCATAATTAAAGCCAAAACCTAAAAATAGAACTCTACAAAACTACAGCCAAATATCATATATTAACTTAATTTAAAAAAATAAATGCTGGGTTTACTTACCTTCACAGAACTCAAAAAAGGAGACAGGACTCGGTATAGTATTAGACAGGAAAGTCGATCGCAAAAATTCAAGAGACACATGGCGATAACCCACACCATGGAAGCGACGGTCGCTTAAGCGTCGATGACACGTGGCGAGTTCAGAAGCTATCTGGGAAATTCACTATGTCTTAGTAAACTCGCCCAGTGTCATCGTGTTACTTGCTAACTAGCAGTGACTAGCAGATTGTTGACAATCTACGAAAAAAAGTTGAAAGGTCGTCAACTTTACTCGCCTACACGCTTGCTCCGCTTGCTCGTGATTGGTTTATTTATGTTTCCAACATGGCTTCCGATAAACAGCTGATTTCGACTGTCAAACATATGAAGAATTAGTTTACGCAGGCGTCGTTATTCTTGTTACTGGCGCTAGCAGCGGCCTCAGTTTCCTTCGCTTCTGAGCGAGTGGACAGTTTTGTGTGTCATCATGACAATCTCACTCGCCGATTTACCCGCTTTTAAACGGCGTTGCGAGCTTGCCACAGACGCCACAATGGCAGTCGCACGACACATCCCGCCCCGCATCCCACATTCACGCTCACGGCTATCCACGAAATATCGGCGTGCACGCTTTAAAATCAGCTAACGTTGTGATCGTTTGTTAACACGAATATACCATGGAAGAAATTGTCGTTATAATTATATATTGAGATACTTCCATATACGAGGTATGATAAAAATTGGTGGTGTACACTGAAAGAAAAAAATGTGTACATATGGTCCGCGGTTTGGCCACCCTTGATTTAGGGTAATAGATTTCTTATTACAACATTTAGGTATTCAAATACGTCCGTACAGTGATACTGTTAATTGTTGGGATTGGCGTAGGCTCACTCTCATATGGTTTATTCTCATTAAAATATCACTTACGTATTCAAGTAACCCCAATGCGCACAAAATGACGTTATTCCAGATGGTTAGGAGTACTGTAAAGCAGCAAATAGTTATTAAAACCAACTGAAATATAAAGCGTAACAATAAATAATCAAACAATCGATTAATAAATACAAATCAATCATTCAAAAAACAATATTAATATTTAACTATCGCAGTAGGTTTTTGATGAGGTAATTACGCCCTGTTGCCTTCCTCCTTCTTTAGTCAACGTTTCAGACAGAGTTACAGGGTTCACCATCATCAGTTGATAGAATGCATTGTCATCGATAACTAGTCTCTCTGCCAAGTTTGAGCTCCATCTGATGTCGGGAAGTGGATTAATTTTCACTTCCAAAATTTACAATCATACAGGAAAAAAATAGAAATTCCAAAAAATGTAAGTATTCAAAAAGTATTATGTAGTATGTTTTAGCTCACCTGTACTCCATATGCAGAATTAATAATACCAACATTATCTGCCAGCTTATCATAAACGGACATCAATCTAACAATACCACCTTCAAATCTTTCTTGCGAAATACAATTTACATTTGATTTTTCATTCAATGCTTGCCTGAAAATCTGATGTCTTTTTAAATAGTCCATGTCAATGATGATATTATCTATTCCAGGAAGCAGAATTGGCTGAACCAAGTCGATCAATTGAGAAGTTAGTGTTTTCAAGCGATTTGCCACAAACCAGACATCGAACAAATATTGAAAAATAATCAGATCTGAACTTAACAACAAAACATATATCAAGGAGAGAGGGAGGTTTTTTGGTTTCTTCCAAACACAAGAGTCCCAAATAACAATGATTCCGTAATAAATAACAAATAATAAAAATGCAATGCTCAGTTTGAACTTGATATTTACATACCAAGCAGAACGAATCGTAAGTTTCTCATCAACATAATGAGTATTTCGCACTAGTTTAAAATATATGCTATCATTTCGAATAGCTGAAGAATAAATGGATGCGGCGATAATTAATAAGGTATTCACAATGAGTAAGTGACAAGAACTGGACATGGCAGTGTCAAATTCATTTTCCTCTTGAAAATTATTAAGAATGCAAAAGCAGTAAACCGAAATGAGTAAAGCCAAAAATACAAATTGAAATATTTTAGCTCTGACAGACAATGGCTTAATATTGGTTCCTTCCAGAGATATCTTTTGCAGACCGACTACGATAAAAAATGGTTGGAATCTTTTGAAAATGTGCACCATATTGAGAGAAGATTTTGTCTTCGAAACTCTTTTGGAAAGCATTTTCCTTTGCACAAACGATCCTTCGACGAAACAAAAACCGAACAAACAAACCAACTAACGAACCTACAAGTGTGCCAAACTTTAGAATGAACCACGAAAATAGATATTTTAAAATAATGACTGATTAGAATAATAAGGTTTCCATCAATGTCATGGGATAATTAATCTACAATATCTTTCTTTGTGTAGATTCTGAGGGGTTAATAAATTAATTGGTATTATTTTAAAGGAACACTTGATATAAATTAAATAATTATACATATGTTTTCCTAAGGGAACAATATTAATGTGTGTATACATTTTAATATAATTAATTGTTTCAGTCAATTATCGTATGAAGGTCACTGGCTAAAGTAGCACGTAGCACCAGCGCATAGAGTTAAATATTGGACGGAGACTGAAACACACAATATTACAAATTTTTAACAAATATCACAGACATCAGGGAGACACGGCGGCCACCTCTAAAGACTGACTGAATTTGGGTTCCTTATAATGTTGATAGCCGTTAAACTCTCCTGCTAAAAACACGCTGGTGATGAATGAAATAAATATTAAAAAAATTACTTCTCGTAATGCAGAAAAACTGCCATTTCCTCCACTGAAATTAATGGAGTCTCAGCAATCGGGGTAACTTTGAAGTAATGTAGTTCGCAAAATATATAAACTTTTTGTTTTGAAAAGTTTTATTTTCTGTGTACATTTGTTTAGAAACCTTTGAAATAAACAAAAAAAATTAAATCAAAAATTAATTTAGATAATAAACTAAGAACACCATAAGGGAACATACCCATAGATACTACGTGACCAACTTTGTGCAATTTTTAACCCAGCCCCCTCCCCCCCTCCCCGGTGATTAAAAACCTAAGCAACCCGCCGCTCATTTGTACCAAGCGTGGTATTTTGAAGACCCCCTCTCCCCCACAGGTCACGTAGTATGGGTACGTTCCCTAACACCCAGCGCCCTTATTAACAATGTTCTCATGTAATGTCGACTCCTCCCACCGTTCTTCTCCTCCCCAAAATAACTTCTTCCTCTAATCTTCACCCCCACCTAATTAAATCTAATCATTTTTGTACTTGCAAAGAATTTTTAAGTTAGTTTTAAGTTGCTAGTGAATAACACGGATATGTAGAAACCGATAACAGAAAAAAAAATAATGGATGTACGTAGAAAATAAAACTTTTCACAACAAAATGTCCGAATTGTCCGAACATTTATCATGAAAAGGAAAATTTCTACTTTCTCAAACCAAAAAATTTGTCAAAGATATTAACTACGAACATTCTTGGACGACTTCTGGGCGTATCTACTTAGACAAACGGACCCTCGAAAAATATTACGATAAAAAATATCCTTTATCTTGATCGAGAAAAACGTCAATCACTGTGACAGATGATAAAAGGTGTGTCAACCTTTACTGTGCTGCAAAACAATAATCATTCAGTTAATATAATTTTCACTGCAATTTTTTGTATCGGCCGTACCACTAACAACAATTTATATACCCATTTATATAATGCATTTTTACTCACTTTAGTAGTTTTTTCTTATATCATGACAATTGTTGTAATAATTGCTAATCTCAATACTTATTATTCTTACTATATTTTATTTCCTTTGGCTGAAACTCAAAAAATAGTTCATTCCGCAAATATTATTTTCCTCGCAAGTTATTTGAATCGCATCACTCTTAACAATGTCATATGTACTCAAAATAATGAGTTCTTACCATAGACATCCAAATTCAATAGACTAGAAGATACAGATGAGGGGTAAAACCAAACTATGGGATGGGGAAGATGGGAAAGATGACTGTGATTCGTTAAAAAATCAATCTGACAGTATATAGGCATCTTGCATTATAATATCACCATTTAGTTATTAAAAGCAAAATCTGCTTTGAATGACTAGACCTTTTTACATGGGAGCGCGAATTGCTTGCCACGTTAATAAACATATTTGCGAAGGCCAAGTGCTCGCCCCGAAAAGGTTCGCCCCTATTCACATAGCAATATTTTGTTGCCGTATTTAGTTAAGACACTTTTACAAATGTTTCATAATTTACTTACCCCTATAACCAGTGACGAGCTCACTGGAGAAACGCCCACATTCGCTATGTTCTAGGTAGGTGTATAGCACAAGCTCTCATATATTGCCGTGTTATTTGGTAAAATGTATGGATGTTAGCTCTACGCTGGTCAGGACAAGAATGATGACGGCACATTTTTTGATTCAAGCGAGGCTTTCGTAAGCCCAGCTGGCTCCAAGGAGGAGCTCTAGCCGGCTCCATGGGGAGGGGGAAATAATACGGTTTTATCACTTAGGGCAGGTCCAGATATATTCATGTGTCCATGGTTCTTACCTTATTTAGTAGATTTCTCTTGTACCAGCATAATTATTGTAATAACTGCTACCTAATATGTTTTACTGTTAAACATTAATGCTATACTCTACCCAGTGGCGTAGCGAGGGGGGGCGGGTGGAGCGGACCGTCCCGGGTGTCACCCGAAGGGGGGTGCCACTCGACCAAGATATTGCATATACGTAACCAAGATATTGCATATACACATGAACACGGTCTGTTATTTATATTTTCGTAACTCTATGGCTCCCCGTGGAGTGCCCCGAATTTTGTGTCGGTCGGTTTTTTATAGGTGTATGTATGTATGTGTACATTTATTTTTACATGTATGCATGCATGCACACATAAAAAAACTATAAACAAGAATTATGATTTTGAACATGATCTAATAATCTTGTGCATAACTTTTTTTTCTTTTCTATTTTCTAGTTTCCATTACAAAAACATTAAAAATAATTCTCATTATAAACTTTCTACCATAATTTTTCCAATTTTCAACATGTTTATATATTTAATCCATTTGTTCACACTAGACACCACAAAGTAACTATATTTCATTGGTCACCATGAAACAGGCAGTCGCCTAGTATGGCGGTGTAATGTATCCTACAGGGTGTTAAGGGACGTACTTCACTTACTTTAACCAGTGATTCCTGACGTTATTTGGAGTAAAAAATGTAAATAAAATTTTGGTCTCTGGTGACATTTTTGGTGTGATTT
Organism: Limnephilus marmoratus; assembly: GCA_917880885.1. Taxonomy (NCBI): domain Eukaryota; kingdom Metazoa; phylum Arthropoda; class Insecta; order Trichoptera; family Limnephilidae; genus Limnephilus; species Limnephilus marmoratus. Next base: position 28,109,401 of record OU862930.1, on the reverse strand, counting down.
TTTCTACAAAAACATAAAAAATGGTAGATGTTGGACAGTTGGAGGCGCGGTTAGAGGTTGGTCGGTTACTCGGATGAGTGACCAGTGACGACACGCAGAAGAAAATTGTTTTTTTTTGATTTTCGAAAAAAAAAATTGAAAAAAAAAGTCCAAATAACGTCAGGAATCACTGGTTAAAGTAAGTCAAGTACGTCCCTTAACACCCTGTATATATGAAAATGTTTTCTCGTAATGTGTTATCACGTAATTTATAAATAAATAAATAAATGTCTAGAAATTGTTACATAGTTAATGCCCAAGAAAAACAAAAAATATATACTTACTTGCTACAATTTTCAACGGCCTTTGATAAATATATCACCGATGGAATTTCCACTCTCCACTTAAAATGTATAATGTAGATACAGAGAGGTTTGAGTGGGGGAAACGAAATAAAAAGATAGAAAACTTGGATTCAATTTTTTTATTGGTGTTATTTACTCTGTGCATTAAGTAAGCTATTATAGGTCCTGATCTCATCCGGTGTAGGACACACATTTAAAAATAAATCTACATTTAAACGAAAACAGTAAATCATTGAAGAAGAAGATAATACTAACAATACTAAACGAAAACATGAAAAAGAACAAGAAACAGAAAAATGAAAAGGTAAAGGTCGCAACTTAGACGAGAATCCAGTCTTACCGGGACAAACGCCTTAACCAATTCGCCCATAGGGATCTTTTATTTTTAACCATTTTTGTCGATCTCATATTTCAAATTCAGAATTAACAATATTATCAGTGACATCGACAAAAATTATTTAAAATAAGTGGTCCCAAAGGCCGAGTAGGTTAAGGCGTTTGTCCCAGTAAGACAAGAGATACTGGATTCGAGTATTAGTTGTGACTTAACCGTTTTTTTTCTGTGACTTGTTCTTTTCATGATTTTTTTTATAACCGAGTCGATAGTCCTTGCAGTTTGCGATAGTCTATCTATCCCTTTATTTCTATTACTATGCACTACCTGGTTGGTTTCACATAGGGTTGCCATCCGTCCGGGTTTCCCCGGATTTGTCCTAGTTTAGAGGGCGTCCGGGGAGCATCCGGGCGGGGTTTCATTTGTAGTCCGGGTTTAAAAATTAAAGTCTTGGGCCAAAAAAAACACGAAACAAGAGTTTAAAAAATGCACACATGATTTCTACAAGGAAATCCAAACGTACATTGAAGAATGGATGAAACCGTTAAAACAATTTGAGAAATTTGACAGAATGTTTTTGCCGAAAATTAATAACAACACAGAACGGGCTCTTATTGAAGACACTGTGCTTTATTTAAAAGACAATAACATAGATATTGACGACGCAAAATTAATTGACGAGTGGATGAATTTAAATGCTTTTTGACAAAACCTACCTGAACAAGGTAACCTTTTAAATTCAAATCAACTTTGGGTATAATTTTTTAAAACAACAAATGCGAATTTATATTCGGAATTGATGAAAATTGCACAGTACTTTTTTTGCATTCCGGCTCATAATGCCAACGTGGAGTGAATTTTCTCATTTAAAAAAACCTGTTGACATGTCCGGGTTCTGGGCTCTAAAATCCGGGGTTTTCACGCGTCTTGTCCTGGTTGCCAAATTTTAGAGATGGCAACCCTAGTTTCACATAGAGTTCATCTGGTAAATGATGACAGTGTAGGTGGCGATGCTTCCAACTAAGGCAACGATGAGGCTTGCGTCGATGGCGAACAGTCGCCAGGCCGTCAGCCCCATGGAACGGGAGTTGATCTGGTGCTCCAGGGCAAACAGCCGCTTTCGTCCTGGCTCATCTAAAATTATAACAACGGTCTTCCTTACACCGCTTACTGCTAAATATGTCCAAGTTATCGTAACACTTTTTTGTAATTATTATCGTAAGTATCACGTTTTTGTTGTAACTCCGGGTTTGAGTCTCAAATTTCTTTAAATAAAAACTCCGGAGTCAACAAAACACTTTGAACTTTATTAGCAATAGATAACAATTAGCTCTAATGGCTTATTTAGCAGGCGGTAGTAAATATTCAGGGCCTCGACCCTTAGGTAGTAATCGTATTTGTATCCCTGCGTTTTCGAGAGCTATGTGTCTATGATATTAGGTCCTTAAATATGAAATTGGCGTTTTGTATGGGAGAAACATAAAGTCGATTTTTTTAAATATAATATATTTATTTAATCAAAGTATGTACCATTGCTATCTATGCACTTTTGCCATCTCATAGGTAGTTCATCGATCCCTTTACTAAAAAAAAACATTCGGACGGGAATCAATAAAATCTTTGAAGGCGGTTTGGACTGCCCCATCGGAGTTGAATTTGTTCCCTTGCAAGAAGTTATCCAAATTTCGAAAAAAATGGTAATCTGTTTGGGCAAGGTCCGGAGAGTACGGTGGATGTCTTAGACATTCCAATTGAAGCTCCTCTAATTTGGTAGCCGCATGTTGTGCAGTGTGTGGTCTAGCGGTCAACGCGCGTTTGTTGATTTGCTTCACTCAATTCGTGAGGTACCCACCTTTCAAGCTTTTTCACCTTTCCAATTTGCTTCAAGTGGATTAAAACAGTTTTATCACTAACACCGCAGCCTGCAGCTAACTCGGACGTGGTTTGCGATGGATCCGCTTCCACAATAGCCTTCAATTCTTCATTATCAACTTTGGTCTCCGGCCGTCCACGGGGCTTGTTCTGCAGGTCGAAATTTCCAGAACGAAAACGTTGGAACCAAAAACGCACTGTGTTTTCTTTTGCGGCACCGTCGCCATACACATCATTAATCCTTCGAGCCGTTTCTGCAGCACTGGTGCCACGGTGGAACTCGTACTCGTAAATAAAGCGATATTTCAAGTTTTCCATTTTGGAAACTAAGTGACGCAAAGAAAAAAAAACAATTAAGTAAAAACAAATGAATTGTAATTTTCGAAACACAAATACATGAGTAAATAGCTGCATAAATTTGAATTTGGAATTCCTAACCAAAGAGAAGATATTTAAGATCAAAGTTCCCAGTACGGCAAAACGCCAATTTCATATGTAAGGACCTAATATGTGTATGAGTAACCTAAGATATATTTCATTCGAGTTTCGGAGCGTGAGGAAGACTTTCGGATGTGTGAGAAACTGAACATTTTTTAACTCGATTTTCATGCCAATGAGTATCTACATACAATTTTCTGGATAAGTTTAAATTAAGGAATGAACTGTTATTGAATTTGAATTTACAATCGCGGCGACTTTACAAATGCTGATGGATCATTATTTATTTTACAACTGTTTTACAATAATGGAATATGGGATTCTTTTTCAGTGTGTTGTCCTTCACAGTCCTTATGACGTCGGCTTAGATTGAGCGATGTTGTTCAACTTTAAAAATAATGTAATCTTTCTTAAGAAATACAATTAATTCAGACCCAATGTCATGGGGCTCTGGGCATGCACCCAGAGACAATGGAGGATTGACCTAATTTACAAATAGGTAGGATTTCTTCATAATTGAATTTATTTTAATTAGAGTACCTAGGTAGGTTCAAGATTTATGGGATATCTCTATGGGATGTGTGGGACACTCACCTCTCCACGTCCTGGAATAAAAACCATTATTTTTAATATTATTATTTTAGCGCACCACCCATTCTTATGAGCACCAGCCGCCACTGGGTTGTGGAATAATTAGCCGGCTGATGTAAGTAAGTACTTAAAATTACACGGCGCTGCGCGAGTACACCAATATCGGTAGTTAGATGTTTCCCGTGGGTTCCTTACAAAACCATTGGCGCTGCGGTGAATTTAGCAGAAACGGGCGCTGTAAAACTTGAGAGCGAAAGAGGTCGCTGCATATTAATGTGGGGGGAAATGGAAAAACATGCGCAAAATAATAGCGATGAGTTATTCATGAACGAGCTGCACAATTGAGCTAGCTCTTTTTGATGAACCGTATTCATACGACACGCAGTAACCTGCACCACAACTCAATTAAACGGTCACTTTTTGTTTGACAATTATTCAATTATTAACCTCACTACGTCCATAAATAATTATATCACTAACAATACGTTTTCAAGAATACAGGTAAAGGAATGAGAGGATGACGCAGATGGAGCGAGAGTGGTCACTCAAGAAAATTTGTTACACTACAAGTAGCTTCATCCTCTGAACATTAAAAAAAAAAATTTGTGCTTACAAATAATTTATCTTAAAATTTTATACTTAAATTAGCGCCATCTATGAAAGAGTAGATGATGAATTCTTTTAAGTATTCCCAACGGAATTCTGTAAAATTTTAAAAATAGCAATAAAAATTGAATTGAATTGAAGAAAAGTGACAGTAAAATGTTTTTATATTATTGGTAAAAGTTAGCATGTCCTACGGTACTCTTCTGGAATGTGCCGCGTAGAACTGGGCCGAAATAGATAATATTATGAAAAGAGTATTAGGAAACTTACCAATAAAGCTGTACATTTGAAACTTGTTGATGGTGACAATGATACGACAGTTGACACTCTTTAGATGCTCTCCCATCACCAAGTAGGAGCAGAGGACGCTGATAATGTGGAAGGACCAGTTGACGAAACCCACTATCCTTAGCACACCCTGCAAACAGATAATATAATATTATCCAGAGGGGCGATTATAGATCTCTTAAAGGGTAAAGAATTTTTCTTAAAATCAACAACTTTTGAAAGAAAAAAGGAATAACAATAAACTAGGTTAAAGACAATTCATTATCCTTAAGTAGCAAATAAAATAAAAATTGCCAGCGAAAAAGAAAAATAATTCAGAATAAACCAGGTTAAGGACAATTCACTATTTAAGTACCGAATTAAGGACTTTTGACCCCAAAATATAAAAAACAAATAGAATAATCTTATCTTAATAGGTATTTTACCTAATTGTTGCTGTTACTGTCAGTGGCGTAGCTAGCATGGGTGGCACCCAGAATAACCTAGAGAATTGTGCTCTTGGGAGGTGACACTCGGTCGGGTGTCATCCCCCTAGCTACGCCACTGGATACTGTCGCTATAACTACCCAGGGACAAATAATACCTAAAAAAAAATCATCGAAGTCGAGGTTTTGTATTCCCCATTTTCTCCTCAAAAACGCGATCAATTTTTAAGATTTTTATTAACTGTATTAAAAGAAAATAATCTATGCTTTACGTTTTGCTTTTTTTAAATACATTGTCTAGTTTGTAAAGGTACTGAAAGTCGGTCGGTGGAGTTCAACGCAGGCAATTTTAACGATTTTGGAACTTCTAAAGTAACTTACCAAAAAAAGCAAAACTTATCGATACACTGGTGGTCGAAAGCAAAAATCTCTTGGGAAATGTCTTTAATAGCATTTAATGAATCCTGAATCCACAAAATCTAGGGAAATTCCGAGCTCTGGAATTTTTTTTACATATGACAATATTACTAGTATTATATACAGGGTGTTAAGGGACGTACTTGACTTACTTTAACCAGTGATTCCTGACATTATTTGGAGTAAAAAATGTAAATGAAATTTTGGTCTCCGGTGACTTTTTTGACGACTTTTTTTTTTCAAAAAATTTTTCTTCAAAATCAAACAAAAAAAATTCTTCCGCATGTCGTCACTGGTCACTCAGCCGGGTGTCCGACGAACCCCTTACCCCGCCTCCAGCTGTTCAACAACTAAAAAATTTTTATGTTTTTGTAGAAAAAAAAAACATCAAAAATGTCACCGGAGACCAAAATTTCATTTACATTTTTTACTCCAAATAATGTCAGGAATCACTGGTTAAAGTAAGTCAAGTACGTCCCTTAACACCCTGTATATATTTTTTTTGGGATTCCCATGAATCTTAAATATTGTTGATGTACTTACATGCAATGTTATCAAGCAATCTTATTTTTAATACTGACAACTCAAAATGATATTATGAATCTTTTCTTAAAAATTATAAAATTTTTAAGAAAAAAATTAAAATACATTTCACCACTAAGTAATTTCATGTTTGTGTTATATTACGCCCACTTATATTTTTAATATGTACACAGGTTTTATATTTTATAATTTAAAAAAAAAAACTTTCTTCCTAAAATAGTGCACAGGTATATAATTTTACATACATGTTGTTTTTATTTTATTTTTTCATAAATACGCTCATGGTAGCATCAATTAAACATATATCAAAATATCAATTGTGTTAGTACTCCCTCCCTAAACACGAGAAATTCTCAATTAGAGAGGTATTATTACCACCATTAAAAAATATTTGCATTACATGTACATAATTAAAAAAATAATTGTACTTATACCTAACTTTGTAAAATTGTAAAAATGGAATAAATAAAAAAAAAATAAAAAAATCTAAAAAGATAAATGGGGACCTCTGAAAAAATAATTAATTTTATGTTTTAAGTTCCGTTTATTCGGTGATTGCGGTTGATTTTTATTTTGCAAAGTGTTTTTTTATTTGGAATTCCGTTTCTAATTCAGTGTATACATAGATACTTTTAAATTATTATTTCACTTAGCGAAAGCACAGTATTATTAGTGCATCTACCATATTCCGATATCTTAGGGGGCGTTCAAGTATTACGTAACGCAATTTTTGAAGATTTTTGACCCCCCCTCCCCCCCATGTAACGCGCCGTATCGTTTTTCCGTTCCGTTCCACCCCCCCCCCCCCCTCCCCCCCGAAACGTTACGTAACGCCCAAGTTTTATTTGATTTAACATTTTTTACCTGAAAGTCACAATTAAGATGGCAAAGTCCTGGAAAATCGCTTAAATACCTTTTTTCTTGTTTTAATCGCGTCTGCGGTAATAAATAAAACAAAAGATTTCGAGAACGAAAAGGATTGCCAACTTGGAAGATTTTAATTCCCTAGTTTTTTTTATCTAAATAAAGAAAAACATGTTACGTAACGCGTTGTTCGAACCCCCCCTCGTAAAGCACAGTAACGTTTCACAAGACCCCCCCTCCAAGTGCGTTACGTAATACTTGAACGGCCCCTTATTCCGATAATTAATTAATCATATTAATTAACATATAAACCAGGATTAGTGTTACACAATCAGGTAATTGCATAAATGTGATTGTTATGTATTTTGTATTATATATTTTGTTTTGAAAAGTTTTATTTTCTTAGTAAGTACATTTGTTACTTAAATTTTATTTAATTTTTAAAAAAAGTTTATTATATAGAAAAGGAATACCACTTTCCAAAACCTTTATTTCAAAGTCCGAGACAACCCCCCACATCAACCATAGCAGATCAACCATAGACAATACACATTCCCAATTAGAATATATGGCGAGCGATATACTGAAATACGCCATCCCACGCATATTACAGCTGTGTGTGAACGCGCTCTTATATACGGAATGTATGTTTTTTGCCGTCACGGTACCGTTTTCATGAATCGTCACGGTAATAATAAAAGCTCTCAATATCTTGTTTTTTTTTAAATTGTATGACAGATTAATTATCTACGGTAGAAGATTTCTTATTTCAACAATTACATTTGTTCAAATGCATTCGCACGGTGATGCTATTATTAATTTATTGGGGTTGCCGCAGGCTCACTCTCATGTGGTTTTTTCTCATAAAAATAATAAGGGTCGACCGAGATCTCGGTCTCGGCATTCTCGGCTACAAATTCTACCGAGAACTCTGTCTCGGTTCTCGGCGAAAAATCGCCGAGATCCTCGGCCATAACCGAGACCGTTGTAAGTAGGTACGGTAATATAGGACAATGATACTCAACCTTTTTTTTCTCTTCGGGCCACATACATGTATTTGTAAAGTTACGCGGGCCGCAAGACTACTGGTATGACAAAAAAAAAATCATCAACCCCCCCCCCCCTCTAATTCTTCTTTCCAATTTGTCTTGAAACACTTTCTTTTCGTCGGACATTTTTCGATTGAATTTTGAAGACACTCCCGCCATTATGCGTATTTAAATTATAACAAAATAATACCTTATACGCGGTACCTGACTAACCAGTGACATTAACCATTTTTTATGTATTATAATTAATGCAGTGGTTTCTAGAAGTGGCACTTTTGTTTATAAATTATTTGCGCGCGCACTTGTGTGTCAAATATTTGTTTTTTTGGAATAAATCTTTCATGTGCAATAGCAATACTCTTACACATCTGTCCTGATGATGGACACTGTAACGCTATCCGAAACGTTGGCTAAAGATGTAGGTAGCGCAACACGGCATATCACCCAAAAACAAATAAAGAAAATACTTTTGGTCATGAAAATCTAAAAAACGTATCTCACTCTTACACCAGATCATGTGGACCATAATGACGATCCTTTTCGGGTGTCACCATTTGTGCGTCAAAGTCGAAACGAATCTCAAGTTATACGAAATTTAGAATGATAGATTTTTTAAATCAAGTTCCTTATAAACAAATTCATAATGTATATAATTCTAATCACCACCTATTAGACCTTGCATTTAGTAGTGATCCTTCAGTAAAACTAAGTAAATCCATAGACTCTCTTCTCCCCATAGATTCCCACCATCCTCCCTTAAACATTACCATTATGAACAACTTTCTTAATACTCACTCTAACACTGTTCCCAATTGTTCTTATAATTTTGCCAAAGCAGATTATCCATTGATAATAAAATACTTAGAAAATGCAGATTGGTCCTTTTTAGACAGAAACACAAATGTTAATCATAACCTAGAATCTTTTTACTCCATCATCAACATGGCTATCGTAAAATACGTACCCTCAATTCAAGTAATACCATCAAAGTTCCCCAAATGGTTTAATAATGACTTAAAGCAATTAACAAAAAACAAAAAAAATCTGGCACAAAAACTTCAAAGAGAGCAACTCTATCTCAGACTACAAAATATTTCATAAATATAGAACCGACTGCAAAATACTCGCCAGAAAATTATATCAAACATACATACTTAACACAGAAAAGTCTATTTCTTCTGATACCAAAAACTTTTTTACACACATAAACTCACTAAGAAAAAATAAACCCAGCATACCTACTCACATGTATTTCGAAGGTAAAAGCAGCAGTGATACAAACGACATCGTTAATTTCTTTGCTGACTTCTTCAAAAATGTGTACGATAAGGATATCCCTAATGTTCAACTTCCATCCTTTCATCCGAAGAAATCGGTCCACATTCCCGCTTTACATATAAATGTTCCGGATGTTATACGCAAAATAAAATCACTCGACATAAAGAAAAAAGCGGGTCCTGACAAAGTTAGTCCTGCTTTTCTAATTAACTGTGTATCGATACTAGCCAAGCCACTTTGTCAAATATTTAACCAATCGCTTAATTCTGGCTGTTTCCCCGATTTATGGAAAAATTGTTATCTCACACCTGTATTTAAAAAGGGTGATATTCATGATGTCACTAATTTCCGACCCATTTGCATGCTCTCAACTATCCCCAAACTGTTTGAAAAACTTATCCTTGACAGAATCTCCATACATATTAATAATATCATTGTACCTAACCAACATGGCTTTATGCCGGGCAGATCCACCCTAACAAATCTTTCCTTGTATGAACAGTTTATTGCATGCTCACTTGAAAATAAAACCCAAGTAGATTCAATATATACAGACTTTGTTAAAGCCTTTGACAAAGTTAATCATGAAATTCTTCTTAACAAACTTAGTAAAATGGGAATAGAGGGTAAACTATTGGAATGGATAAAGAGTTACTTAACCAATAGAATTCTCCAAGTAAAAAATAACTCTTACCTATCACACAAATTCATGGCTACTAGCGGTGTACCTCAAGGGTCACATTTAGGCCCAATACTGTTCCTACTTTTTATAAATGATATCATCACTGTTTTTGATAATAATGTTGAAGTATTGCTTTTCGCCGATGACTTAAAACTATTTAAACTTATAAAAACAATAAATGACTGTATTCACATTCAATTAAATTTAAATAAACTACAAGACTGGTGTAAAACTAATAAACTTTATCTGAATATAAGTAAATGCCAGATAATAAGGTTTTTCAGAACAAATCAACCCCTTAACTATCAATATAAAATTAATAATGTTTCCCTCACCTCTGTCAGTGAGATTAATGATCTTGGCATTATTTTCGATACCAAATTTAACTTTATTCCACATATAACTACAGTAACCAATAAAGGATTAAAAATGCTTGGTTTCATTCTTCGAAATGGCAGAGACTTTAAAAATATTTCAACATTAAAAATCCTATATTCCTCTCTAGTTCGTAATCAAGTTAAATATAATTCTTCTATTTGGTCCCCTCACTTCAAAATCCACTCCGATTCCATAGAAAAAATTCAGCATAAATTCTTAAGATTCATTAACTATAAACTTGGTCTACCAATAGAATCAATAAATTACAATCACTTGATGAAAGAATTAAACTTACTCAAACTTTCAGATAGAAGACTTATTTCCGACTTGACTTTTATTTTTAAAATTGTTAATGGTATTATAGACAGTCCTGATTTATTAAACCTAATTACCTTCCACATACCTACTAGAACTACTCGATCCAAAATTCTTTTTAATTGCAACAAAAATATCAGGACTGAGTCATTTAGATACTCGCTTATACCTAGATTGCATGCAATTGGAAATGCTTTCTCAGAAGTAGTAGACGTGTTCAACTGCACCGAATATAGTTATAAGAAGGCTATAATATCATACCTCAATGACAATAATTAATGTTAAATAGTGTTCGTCTGCACGGCGTCTATATCATACTCTAATATAGATTCCAAACTGCTTGTTTTATTTATATTTACTATCAGATAGTTAAGTGATAGCTCACTGATAGCTAATAATGTATAACTTTTTTTCAAAATTATTATTTTTAAACCTAAGATTTATTATTGATTCTCTAACTGGCAGCCCTGATAAGCAGAACTAATTAGCAGTACCTGTAATCATTTCAAACTTCAGTAATTTCAACTGAAGGTAACAATAATATCATTACTAAGTTATGTACTCCATTTTAGACAATTCCTAGAATCAAACAATATGTACAAATAAAAGTAAAGTGGGTATATTATACTTGATGTTGAGAATTTTTCTAAGAATTCACCTTAATTTACTTATGTTTATTCTGCATAAAAACGTGTATTTTGTACGAGCTCATACTATTTTTTTCTTGTTGTAAAACATATTTGTATCCTATAACTAAATACTAGTTGTTATCATACATATGTACTTTGTTTAATGTATATATTATCATTGAAATTATCCTCCTATGTACCACTATGTATCACCGGATTGTAATAGCCATTTTATGGCGTTGAAATAAATAAAAAAATAAATAATAAAGTGTTTAGGGCCGCACTCAAAAGCTTGGCAGGCCGCATGCGGCCCGCGGGCCGCAGGTTGAGTATGGTTGGTATAGGATAATAGGATTCAAATCCACCGCGCGCGTCCACATTCGTCACTTGTGTCAGTGCGTGAGAGAGCAGTCGATTGTGATTGGTCGGCTGGCAGCGAGGCGGGTTTTACTTATAACCATAATGATAATATCTAGACGCGTTCCACGTCGAAACGTAAATTATTTACAATTCCCTCGATAGAAAAAAATCGCAAAGTATGCTCCAAAAATTATTTTAAACATGTTTGTTTCACTTATTTTACATGCTATAGTTGTGAAAAAAATTCACAATGTTTCTTTAAATGGTACTTAAGATACCTTCTACGAGATTTTTGTTCTATTTTAAACGTGTCGTGTTTTATTAAATATTTTCGCAATTTTCGCATCGATTTCTCCTCTAAAATTCGTAATTACATATATCTCCATCTTCTTCTTTTTGAGCGCGGATGCGGCGCCTTAAAACAAATTATTATTACATTCTTAAACATACTATATTATGCAAAAATAGCGTATTTTAATTTTTTTTCCCAATTTATATATTCTCGGTCTCGGCTCTCGGTCTCGGCCCAGATTTTAATTTATTCTCGGTCTCGGCCGAGAACGAAAAACCTGTCTCGGTCGACCCTTAAAAAATATCACTTACGCATGGAACTGACCCCAATGTGCACAAAATTACGCTGTTTAGTTTAACAGTACTGTCAAACAGCGAATGGTTGTGAAAACCAACTGAAATATAAAGCATTGCAATAAATAATCAAACAATCGATTGATGAATACAAATCAAACAATCAAAAAATAATATTAAAATTCAACTATCGTGATTGGTTTTTGATTAGGTAATTACGCCGTAGTCAACGTTTCAGACAGGGTTCATCATCAGTTGATAGAATGCATTGTCATCGATAACTAGTCTATCTGCTGAGTTTCAGCTGGATCGGATGTCGGGAAGTGGATTAATTTCCACATCAAAATTTTGCAATCATTCACGAAAAAAATTGAAATTCAAATAGCTGAATTCAAAAAGTATATATATATATATAGTATGTTTTAGCTCACCTGTACTCCATATGCAGAATTAATTATATCAACATTGTCTGCCAGCTTATCATAAACGGACATCAGTCTAACAATACCACCTTCAAAACTTTCTTGTGAAATACACTTCACATTAGATTTTTCATTCAATTTGTGTCTGAGAATCTGATGGTTTTGAGAATAGTCCATGTCAATGATGATATTACCTATTCCAGGAAGCAGAATTGGCTGAACCAAGTCGATCAATTGAGAAGTTAGTGTTTTCAAGCGACTTGCCACAATCCAGACATCAAACAAATATTGAAAAATAATAAGATCTGAACTTAACAATAAAAAATATATCAGGTAGAGATGGAAGCTTTTTTTTTTCTTCAAGAAAAACGAGTCCCAAAGAATAATGATTCCGTAATAAATAACAATCAAGAAAAATGCAATGCTCAGTTTGAACTTGGTATTTATATACCAAGCAGAACGAATCTTAAGTTTTTCATCAACATAATGAGTATTTCGCACTAGTTTAAATAAAAAGCGATCATTTTGAATAGCCGAAGAATAAATGGATGCGGCGATAATTAAGGCCAAGTGTAATCATTTATTAATTTTAAATAATGATAATATTATTACGCAAATCGATAAACATAAAGTTTTTAGTATGAAAAATATTTTTTATATTTTTTTAAAATTTACATAGGCTTAGCATTTATCAAAACCAAATCAGAAATACGACCTTATTCGGACCGGTTTTTCGTAAATTTTACAAAATATTTTTAACTGCTGAATATCCTCAAAGTATACCTTTAGGGGTTTTCTTTAAAACCACGAAAAGAAATTTAAAATAAATAGATAAATAAGTTTTTAGTTAAATTTTTTCATAAACACCAATTTTCGTGTTTTTTTAAACGCTGAATACAAAACTTTGGATTCGTTTATTTACCAAAACGTTACGAGGAACTGTTGGTATTATATTTCTCCGTTTTTTAAAGACAATTTTATAATTTTAATCTTCAAATTAAGAATGAAATACTGGATTTTTAATTACTAGCAAAAGGCCTCTGTCGTGTGGCGCCCATTTATCTTTCTCTATACGGTACAATTTTGAACTAAAACCTTTTTTCTAAATATTTCAAAAGATGGCAGTAATCAATCACGGTGAGAAAGATATTATTATATTTATTTTTGGAAACGATGATATATCATCTATCTACCTATACATGTAGATACCTATACGTTTTAATATAATAACCTGCCTACTGTTTTATATCGACGTCAAGCTAGTAGAGTGCAGTCGGGTCAAATTTTAAATGATTATTATATGATTAAAATAATACCTACGTAAATACAATAAAATAACACGGAAGTGAGTGGTAGAAGAACTCAGTGATGCCCGGTGGGTAAGTACTTGGCTATTCAGATCCGGTCACCCAACACGGCTGAAGCTATTTCAGGCAACGCAACTTTACGATTCTTTTTTTAAATACATTTCTTTGAAAAATAGTTATTTTCAATTTTTTACAAGAACAACATTCTTTTTATAAATTTTGAAGGTTGTTCCCAACAATGTAATATATCATTGAAAAAGAAGATAGCACTAAAATCTAAACGAAATTATTTAAAAATAATGTAATTGTGGGATAACACAAATTAATCGCATAAAATGTTGATAGGTACTTGCGCACGCCGGCATTTTAACTCGCGACCTCCGGATTCGTCTCCTTCCCCTCTCCACTACCTTCAGCCTCACAACATACCCCGCATTGGGGTATGCCCGGTATGCCGTAGTCTCACTGGCTCCAATTGGGAGCAGCTGGGACTCTTGTAAGGTATTCAACACATAATAAAAATTTAAATCTCTCAGTAGGTATTTATACCGTTTTTTGAAGTCTACATACATCGACATATTATTATACCTCTATGTCCGTACATATTACAATCTGAATTCTGAAATGTGGTCTTTCAATGTCTTTCAGTAGGGTCATTTGCAATACCAAGCACAATACAAAACATGCGACTGCCATGTGTCATGTTTTGTGCATGGCGAGCCAGCGCGGCGTCATCACGAAACGGCCATATGGATAGGTAGGTAGATATTATGCATGCGTTTGTGGGTCAAAGACTGCGTTTGTCAAAAAATAAAAGGAAGGAGATGGGGAAGAGGAAGGTGGGTAAGTACCTGGCTATTCAGATCCGGTCACCCAATAGGGCTAAAGCCATTTCGCGCAACGTTCCGATTTTTTAAAAATAAATTTTTAATAACTTATGAAATCTTTAAACAAAAACAGTTTCTCGGAGTTTGCCAACCATTTGGTGGAAAACAGTCACACCTTTGACTTCAATAGTGGAATAGAATTAATGCGTTGTAATGTCAATGGCATAAATGAACTTATACCGTCAATGGCATTCGGTTGGATAAACTAGAAATTTTAGATATCCGAAAGAGTGTTAATGCGAAATTGAATATTATTAATACCTAATCAAAATCTCTTCTTAAATGACCTAATATCCCTTTGTGGGTACTTGCGCACGCCGTAATTCGAACTCGCGATCTCCGGATTCGTAGTCAAGGATCGTAACCGTTCAACCACCGAGGTCTGGAATATCGATACGCTTTAGTATCGATATTCCAGACCTCGGTGGTTGAACGGTTACGATCCTTTATTATTCGTGAAGTTGCAGTTGAAGCTGCCACGCGTAGACATGTATACAATGCACGTCTCAATGGAAACATCAAATGTTTTTATGGTCCTTTTTTATTTTAGTTATCTGTTAGTAGAAGTGTCGACTGCCGTTCAAATCCCAGACCATCCAATTTCTTTTCCAAGTTTTTAAACGTTTTTTAAAGTAGATGGTAAAAACCTTTTTTGACGGTTTTTTGGAGGTTTTAAGATTATAAAAGAAAAAAAAATTGTGGACTTATTTTATAAAGTTTCTTGAAATGTAATTTATTTATTTCCGCCTTGAAGGCTTTTACATGTAACATCGGTAAGTTGTACAGTAGCATCATAACAATAACAATAACAAGTATATTATAAAATAAAGTCCTCCGCCGCGTCTGTCTGTCTGTATGTTCGCGATAAGGGAACGTACCCATACTACGTGACACGTTTAGGGGGGGGGGGGGTCTTCAAAATGTCACGCTCCATACAAATGAGCGGCGGGTTGCTTAGGATTTTGGTCACCGGGGGGGGGGGGGGGTTAAAAATTGCAAAAAGTTGGTCACGTAGTATGGGTACGTTCCCTAAACTCAAAAACTACTGAACGCATTTTCATGCGGTTTCCATCAATAAGATAGAGTGATTCACGAGGAAGGTTTAGGTATATAATTTGAAGGTTTTGTGTAAAGTTTTAAACATATAATATATTAAGGAGAAAGTCTGTACACGAGCGGGCTGGCAAGCGGGTGGCGAGGATTTGATTTGTATGCACAACTACAGTTTTATGCCGAGGTTGATAAAATTTTACATATGTGACCTATAAAACAAGAGGAAAGTCAATGTCTACATTTTATTTCGAAAACTCTTTGTAAAGCCCGGGCATTGCCGGGGATTACGGCTAGTAAATAATAAAGAGCATGAAAGACATTAGGTGCAGTGTAATGATTAATTAATAAGAAATAACGATAATATTATTTCGCAATACGATAAAAACAATATTTTTAACGGGAAAAAAAATATTTTAAAGTTACAAGGGCTTAGCTTTTATCAAAAAAAAAATCAGATTATTTTTTTCAAATAAATGATGAAAATCCTTGTAAATTCAATGTAGGTTTTTTTCTAAAACGATATTCGTAAAAATTTTTTGAAAAATATATTTTTTTATTATAATAATTCTGATAATAATAATTTGTTATAATGATATTTTATTTTATTACAATATAATATTAGTACGCGAACCTTAAATACGTGTGAATATTTTCGTGACTTAAATTAAACACTTTTTTAATGTTTTCTTCTACTTTTATTTCAATAAATAAAAATATATGTAATTAAAACAGTATCTACACACCACACGCACTATATATATATATAATGACAACGGTGAAATAATTCATTTAATATACTTGTTTTTTAGCGACATCTTTCGAAAACAAACCAAACTTTTTGAAACCAAAAATATTCCAAATTTCTCAAAAGGACCATCACGTCCGCTAGAGGCCCTCGATGAAGTTTTGTGTGAAAAATAGTACCTATTACAATCCTTCTTAAGCTGAAGTCACACCATTCACTCGGGTGAAGGTTTACTCGATGAAATGTTCCATTCTCGTTCCTCCGCGTGTTCACACGGTTCCTTCGAAGGAAGAGTTCACTCGACATTCTCGCTACGAAGTCGTCGAGAGTAGTCGCGGCCGCATTGGAATTCGTCCGGCGCTGACGGCTAAGTTCGGGAATATTTACGATTTCAATTGACATTTCCGATAACGTCGAACTAAATTACGAGAAATTGGCGATTCTTGTAAACAGTAAATAAATTTCAGCACCATAAAATGAACATATGGTTAAATAATAACCTGAAAACTGATATCTACCAGTATTTTTGCACCATGAAAATATTTTTATTCCAAAATAGGCCTCGGCTTGCAATAAAATCCATATAAATGGAATATTTATTAACGTATCCAAAAACTAAAAACTGTTTTGAAAAGGTGATGAAATATGCTTTCAAAATTTATTATTAGAAATAACCACGTAATTTTTTAAATAGAATAATTTTTAATGTAAACTTTTAAAAGTTTAAAAAATGGCTCTACTTGCTTTTATTCTAACTAAAATTACTGGTTAACAAAAGAAATATAAAAACACACACTTATTTTGTTAGACAAATAAATTATAAACATTTCTGTCACCTCACTTTTTTGACGTTTCATATAAAAATAATTCATAAAAAATTCACAATGTTTCATAATTTCTTTTTCAAATTCGATCAGAAACTTTGGTTCCATAGAAGTGTACATTCGTATTATTTTTGTGGTTAATTGTTATATTGGATATATAGAACATTATTTTCTCTTTCCAATACCGTTTAGATCATATTTTTCACTATGATAGTAAGGGAGAAACAAAGATTTCTATGAGACGTGTAGGAGTTATTTCGAAAAGCGAACCAAACGGAGCATTTTGACGTTTAAGCCGCTCCGGCTACTCGTCCTCACGACAGAACATTTCGGCCGACTGATTTGCGAGTGAAAGACTGTTCACTTGAGTGTTCACACACATCATTCGCGTCACGTGATGTTAAATTCCGGTTGCGAGGGAACAGTGCCGAAGGAAGCATTCCAACATTGTTGGTATGCTTCATTCGGAACTGTCTCTATTCACTTCGGTGTTCACACGGTTCATTTCGAGGGAAAGAGGCGGAATGAAATCACGAAATGAACAATAAATGAATGGTGTGAATGGGCTATTGATCTGGACATGGTAGGGTCAAATTCTTCTTCCTCTTCAAAATTATTAAGAATGCTAAAGCAGTACATCGAAATGAATAAACCCAAAAAT
The DNA here is from genome assembly GCA_917880885.1 of Limnephilus marmoratus. Lineage (NCBI taxonomy): Eukaryota > Metazoa > Arthropoda > Insecta > Trichoptera > Limnephilidae > Limnephilus > Limnephilus marmoratus. The sequence goes on along the minus strand of OU862930.1, from coordinate 28,091,504 downwards.
ACAAATTGGAATATTTTAGCTCTGACAGACAATGGCTTAATATTGGTTCCTTCCAGAGATATCTTTTGCAGACCGACTGCGATAAAAAATGGTTGCAATCCTCTGAAAACATGCACCATATTGAGAGAAGATTCTGTTTTCGAAACTCTTTTGGAAAGCATTTTCGTATGCACAAATGAACTTACAACATGAGCACAACTTTATAAGTAACCTATTTAATTACGTTGCACTTTGGTATTTAAAAATAATTACTAGTTAGAATGATAATCCATTATCGCCTTGCATTCCTGTGTCAGGCATAACTTTATTCTAAGTGTTTGATAAATTGGTTGATGTTTTTCAAAGGAACACTCAATTAATTGATTGATATAAATTAAATAATTTGCACACATGTTTTCCTAAGGGAACAATATTCATTTATCTACATATATTTTAATATAAATAATAGTTTTAGTAATCATTGCACACAAATCAATCATTTTTAATAAAGAACAGCTTTTAAAAAAGTTTTAGAATAATTAATAACTTATAACTTATAACATTATAAGTTTTATCTTTTTTTATAAGCCTAGCCAATGCCACTTATCAAACAAATTGTTTCTCCCTGCGTGTACTTCCCCTTTCGTCCCATTCCCCTTCCGCCTCCCCTTCCTGTCCTATGTCCCCTTCCCTTCATGCGTTCCCCCTCCACCTTCGCCGCCTTCCCCTCCCTCCCCTCTCCCGCTCCCCTGTCCCGCGAACCCTCCTCCCGCACTTTCCTCCCCTCTCCCGCATTCCATATATTCAGTCCTGATGGAGGCGTCTACTAATATCTATGGGAATTCCAAAAACTGAAAAAATTGAACTAATATCTATGAGAATCAAAGTGTTGACGAATATCTACAGCTCAAACTGTTGATTAATATCTATTAGAACCAAAGTGTTGACGAATATCTACAGCACTGGCAGAGGTTGGATTGGCAAGTATGTATAGCATATTGGAATAACGTAATATTGCGTATGCAGTTTAAAAAACTTAATTTATGTAAGTATGTATGTAAAAATCCCTAATATCGGACTATTGGACACATTTAGCTGATTAGTACAACCTACGCTCTGTAGATATTAGTCAACACTCTGAAGTTCGTAGATATTAGTTCAACATATGAGCTGTAGATATTCGTTCGACATACAGGCTGTAGACATTAGTATCTGGAGTCGTCCTGATCCACCCAAACGCCCTGTCATTGGCAGTTATTATTGTAGTAATAACCTTGCAGTTTTTGTATTGTGTATATGCAAACGATTATGTAAACTAAAATAAAGTTTTTGCTGTACAGAAACATTTATAAACAACCATAGATAAAGTTGTGAAAAACAATTTACCAAAAATTCTGCCTCATTACAGGTTCACCTAGTGAACAGGCTATGCACAACTAAAAGTATAATTATGCTACTACTTACTGTGTAACCGTTCTTACATTACTTTCTATTTGTTATTTTTTTTGTACTGTTGTAATCTATTTGTAATCTACATTGAACATATGTACTTTTTTAGTTGTAATGTTGCCAATTTCATTGAATATATATATTTTATATTATTATTATGATACATTCAGTTTTTAAACTGTTCGCGTGCCACCTGTCACAATTTTTTTATACAAATTTTCGTTTTCATATATTACAAAGACCAATAATATATTTTTTTTTTTTTTTTTTTTTTTTTAATTATTTATTTGGCTTTCACCCATTAAGGGTGATCTTGGCCATTTATTAAAGTAAGTTACATATTTTTAAAATTATTTACATATCCAGTTTTTTTTTTTTTTTAAATACTTAGTTACATTATCAATTTTTTAAAAATTATTTACATTTTCAGTAATTTTTAAATTAGTTACATTATCAGTTTTTTAAATTAGTTACATTTTCAGAATTTTTATAATTAGTTACATTTTCAGTTTTTTACATGGAATAGATAAATTATGTTAGCAAATATAGACAATGGGCCAATATGAATAATGAGACAATGATTATACTAGTTGTACTAACATACAGAGTTGGTAATAATAGGAATTACATTGTAGAGTAGGAAGATGTACAGGTTCCCAAAAATAGGAAAGTGTACAACTGTACATACAGAGTTAACACACAGAGTTGGTATTAGTAGAAATTACAAAATTGAAGAGTAGGAAGATGTACAGGTTCCCAAAAATAGGAACCTGTAGATCTTCCATACTTCCATCTTCAAACAGAGTAACATACAGAGTAACACACAGAGTTGGTATTAATAGTCATTACAAAAATGTAGAGTAGGAAGATGTGCAGGTTCCCAAAAAAAGGAACCTGTACAACTGTACATAATAACACTGCAAGAAACAATTGTATACATATGGAAGAGAAAGAAATGTGATTGATGCTTAAATGTTGAGGCCATTTTTGTAAATAAATTTTGCTAACAAACAGTGAATTTCAGGAGAGTTGAGACTAAGAAGGCAGGGTACACTTGTAGGGAATTCAATTTTAAGTTTTAACAATTCAGGTATAAAGTTTGGAAATTGGTCATTGATAGGACACTCAAAAAAATTATGGTCTAAAGTATCCTCTGAACCACAATCACAATAAGGCGAATTGACTATGTGGAATCTGGCGAGATGGCTAAGACAACAAGTATGACCTAAACGCATTCGAATAATAGAAGAGATGTATTTTTTAGGCATGGAAGTGTATTTGTGAAACCAGGGCTTGACAGGAATAGAAGGTTGAATTAAAGAGTACTGGTGACCTTTTAACAGAGAGGATGCTTTCCATTCAGTGGACCATTGGCGTTGTAACTTATTTTTTAAAATAGGAAAATAGTCTCTAACGGGAATAGGAATATTACTTAATGGACCATGAACAATGGATTCCTTAGCAATAGAATCAGCCCTTTCATTTCCAACAATACCAAGGTGTCCTGGGATCCAGGCCAAGACCACTGACACGTGAGCCAGCGATAAGGAATGCAGGAGGTCTCTGATAGAGCAGGTAAGAGAGTCGCTGTTAGAATTGAGAGGGGATGCGCTTATTTTTTGTAATGAGCTAAGTGAGTCTGAAAGGATGAGGGCATTTCTAATGTTGAGAGATTTGACAAGACGTAAAGCTTCTATGATTGCTATGCATTCAGCAGAGAAAATGGAACACTCTTTGGGAAGTCTGTGTGGGAAACACAATTTCCTGTGAGGTGCATAGACACTGGCCCCACAATGGGAGTCCGAACTGAGTTTGGAACCATCTGTGAAAATTTTTATATAATTTGGCCAGTTATTTTCAATAATTCTGTTGAATTCTGCATTATTGGATTGAACTGAGTTTTTAATATTTTTTTTACATATTCCTATAAATTGGTGCACCTTTGGATAGAAAGTAAGACTTTCATAGGGATAAGAGTATAAGGGGAGAGATTCATTGCGATAGGAGTTTATGGAAACATCCAGGAAAGTGTTGAAGCAATCATAGAGAAGGGGAGGAGAATGTTTTTTCCAAAATGGATTCAAATTAACCTCATACTTTAATGATTGAAGTTTAGGAATCAAGGGATGAGAAGTTATAGAGCATGTTTTGAAAATATATTTTTCTGCTAGGCATCGCCTTCTTATATTTAAGGGAGGTTCGCAGCATTCAACTTGCATTGCGTTGATTGGGGAAGATTTCATGGCTCCTAAGATAAGGCGAAGAGATTTTGACTGAATTTTATCTAATTTATGCGAATTTGAAGTGGACATTGGATCAAAAAGACAAGATCCGTAATCAAGATGGCTTCGGATGAGAGCATTGTACAGAAGTTTTAAAGATGATGGGTGAGATCCCCACCACACTCCGGACAGAAATCTAAGGGGATTGATGTTGCTTTCGCATTTCATGATGACATGATTTATGTGATAATTCCAAGTAAGCTTTGAGTCTAAAAACATTCCCAGGAACTTAACTTCTTTAGAGATAGGGATGATTTCATCGCCAAATTTCACCAGAATTTCTGGGAGCTTTCGACGACGAGTGAAGATGACTACTTTGCTTTTGGAGGGGGAAAGTTCTAGGCCGTTAATATTTAACCACGCCAAGAGTTTTCTAAGAGCATTGTTGATTGCTGATGCTGCGATAAAAATATTACGGGATATTTTGTAGAAAGTCAAGTCATCGGCATATTGGAGTATGTTGCACAAGAATTGAATAGATTTTTCTAAATCATATGTATAAATATTGTACAGGAGAGGGCTTAAGACTGACCCTTGCGGGAGACCTTTGAATATGTGTCTAATGTGGGGAGGGGATTCAGACCCATCTACAAAAATAGATCTCTGGGAGAGCAAATTGACAATGAATTTTACCAATTTGGGCGGAATACCTATTGCCAGTAACTTTTCTTTCAGGATGGGGATATGAACATTGTCATATGCTCCACAGATGTCTAAAAACACTGCAATGCAATATTCATTTTTAGATAATGCTAATTTGATATCTGTAACAAGAGAGGAAAGGTTGTCAAGGGTACTTTTACCCTTTCTAAATCCAAACTGGGAAGGGGAAAGAATTTGATTTTTTTCTACGAACCAGTCCAATCTATTCTTAATCATTCTTTCAGATACTTTGCAAAGAGTAGAAGAGAGGGCGATAGGTCTGTAGCTCGAACCTATACTGGGATCTTTGCCACTTTTGCAAATGGGAATTATATTTTGAATTTTCCAGTCTGGGGGGATAATACCAGAATCCAAAAAGACATTGATGAGAGAGAGAAAGTAGGAAAGAGAATTGTCATCAGAATGACGGATGAACATATTCAGGATTTCATCCTTGCCCGGAGCTGAGTCATTGAGGTTTTCGGTGGCTCTTTTTAACTCATCAAAGGAAAACGGAGCATCTAACCATGAAGAAGATTTTAAAGTGAAAGCCAAAGAAGGAAGTTCATCAAAATTAGGGACATAAGGGGGAGCTATTTTATTAATAAAGTCATCAATCCAAATAGCAGAATTACGAGATGGCTTTGGCAGGGAAAAGGAAGATCTAAACCTGCGAATCATGGACCAAACCTCCCCCGCTGGAGTAGCAGGGGATATATTGGAGCAGAAATTAAGCCAGCTGTTTTTTTTTTTGAAACGGAATGTGCGTTTAGCAACAGCTTGGGCATTCTTGGCTGAGATGTAATTATCCATAGTCATCTGTTGGCAGTATGTCTTATTGGCTGCTTTCCTCTCCTTCAGCACTCTAAGGCATTCCTCATCCCACCAAGGGGGAGGGCGAGCCTTCGAGCCTACAGGGGAAGATTTGGGGATAGACTTGTCAGCTGATTTTAGAATGGAATCAGTCCAAGATTTATAAGAGGAGGTGCAATTATCAGAAGAAGGGGAAGGCAGGGAGAGGGAAAGAACCTGGAGAGAGTCTCTGAAACGGGACCAATCGGCTTTTTTTGTGATAAATTTGGGCTTACTTTTAAAGTGATCCAACCGTTGAGCCAAATTCAAAATAATGGGAAAGTGGTCACTGCCGCAGGGGTCTGAAGTAATTCGCCAGGAGATTAGTGGATAGATACTCGGGGAACAGAGGGATATGTCCACCGCACTAGGATTCTGTCCAGGGAGACTAAACCTTGTTGAGGATCCGTCATTTAGGAGACAGATATTCAAGGAGTCCAAAAGGTCAATTAATTTGATACCTGAGGGATCCGAGGAAGAAGAACCCCAGAGTGGGGAGTGGGCATTAAAATCACCCAAAATGACCAAGGGAGAAGAAATTTTGCTAAGCATGTGAACCCACAGTGGAAGGTCAAATGGGGTAGAAGGAGGAATATAGAGAGATACAAATGTAATATTAGAGACAGTGGCTGCCACTAATTGGAAGGATGAATTTGGGGGTTTAATGGAAATAGGGGAGAAGGGGAGAGAGTTTTTGATGAAAAGGGCTGCACCACCCTTCCCATCAATGCGGTCGTCCCGCAGACATTGATAGCCACTCACCTTGAAAAGTTGAGATGGCTTGAACCAAGTCTCAGAGACGGCAGCAATCGATATGGAGTGTAAATGTAGAAGTCGGATGAGGTCATCCTTATTGGAGGTGGCGCTTCTACAATTCCACTGCAGAATTGCTGCTGTTGGGGAAGCCATTGGGAAGAAGAGAATACAAAGAGGAGAGTAACGAGGCAGCGTTGGACGGTAGAGAATTATTATTGTTAATAACTGAGATAAGTAGCATGAGAAGAGTTTGAATGAAAGAAGAATTGTCATTGGAAGTATTGTTGTTTATGGAATTTGCATTTAGATCAGGATTGAAAGCACTGCTGTTAGTTGAATTGGAGTTAGAAAAGACGGAGTTTTGAGGAAATAGAGAGCTGTTGTTACCATTTGGGAACAAGAGCTGGGAGTTATGACCAAATTGATCATATCCAGGAATTTTAATTGGACGAGAAGCTTGTTTTGTCATTACAGTCTTCTTGTAAGACAAGTTTGAAGGAGCACTAATTTGGGGTTGAGAGGCAACTTCAGCAAAAGATTTTTTAGAAGGAGCTATTAATTTGGAGGCATAGAAGTAAGAAACGCTATTGGAGGCCATATAACTTTTTATGTTTTTTTGGCGAGAAAGTTCGGGGCAGGATGGATGAGTGGCTGTGTGCGAGCCTGAACAATTGACGCAAGTGGGGGAATTGGAAGGGGAGGAGCATTGGTCCGCTACATGATTTTCTGCGCATTTAAAGCAGCGGGGAGAGGAGCGACACGATTGTTTTGAATGGCCAAACCGACAACAATTGAAACATTGGATTGTCGGGTATGAATAAATTTCCACCGGGAGAGAGTTGTGGAATAAATAAACGTGAGAGGGAAGGGACTGTCCTTCAAATGTCAGAACTACAGTTTGAGAGGGTTTCCAAACTACAGACTCAGACGATCTATCCTTGAAATTAAGACGCCTAGTCTTAATAACTTTTCCTGAAGATGCTGGAATAATGAGTTCCGAGATAAGCTCTTCTTCAGATAGGTCTACAGGAATACCTCTAACGAGACCCAAGCGAGAGATATTGAAAGAAGGGATATAGGCTTTAAATTTTTTTGCAGAGAGGGAGTCGATGGAATTTATGAATTTATTGGCATTCAACGCGGATGTGAACTCAACACAAATGCGAAATCTGCCCTCTGATCGGATACCGCCTGGGGAAATGCCAAGTGGTTTTTTTCCAATGAATTTACCAAATTCAAGGGGATGTAAAGAGTGGCCAGGAGAGTTGTTTTGAACATAAACTACGAAGGGAGCTTTTGCTGAAGTCGGATACAAAGAGAGAGGAGAAGCTACAGGAACTGAGACCTGAGACGAATCAGTTTTTGGAAGGTCGCAAACTTTCCTCTTTTTTGGAGTAGAAGATGGAACTTGAAGATCTGCTATCTCTACCTCACTACCAATGTCAAAAGTTGAAGGATCAGGGGGGGCGGGATCAGGGGGTTTCTTCCCCATGGCAAAGGCCATTGGGGCAAAAGGATATACTTAAAACAAAAATAAAATAACACTTACTGGACTTGGTCAGCAATAAACGAACTCAAAGAGGACAAAAAAACTAAAAATATAGCTGACTAAATGCCAAAAATTCGATTTTTCGTATTAAAACGAAAAAAACGCAACAGTGTTTTTCAACTGTCAAAATTCGAATGACCAATAATATTATTAAGAACAATCAATCAAATTTGGCACCTAACATAGGTACCTATTTAAAATAAGTAATTATATTTTTTTATTAGATTCAAAGTATTTGAATTTGGTTGGTATCATAGGTGAGTACTTCAATTAAATTCATTAATTTAAAGAGTTTATTCGAAAATTGAATTTTGATTTAACAATTGTGACATTTTTGACAGCTTCGTAAGAGTTTTTGTAATGAAAAAAACTTTTCAACTGTATTGTCATGTGATTGTAATAATCCAGGAGCCTGTATATTTTGAAAGTTTTAAACATTTCTTATGCTTAATATAGCATTACATAAACAACAAACAAACAAACAAGCAAGCAAGCAAACATATATTCATTTTTATATATACGTGAAGCAAAAACTTTGTACCCCTTTTTACGAAAATTGCGCGGACGGAGGAGTATGAAATTTCGCACACTTATAGTTTATATAGAGAAGGAGTGCAGAATGCTAATATTTTTTTTAAAATTATTCATAAAAACCTATTAAAAAAAAAAAACATTTTAATTGTGGTCGAATTACGACCATTGAGCGACCACTAGTATATATAGATAACTGAAGACCCCAAACCAAGAAACTGTTACCCAACATTTTTGCGAAAAATGAGTTAATATTCTCTCTCATGTTGACTGCACATTTTGTTACAACTCATTAACTCTAAAATGATTTTTAAAGTGAAAACTTCTTTAGCACCGGTGTCATTTGAAACTCGGTGAAACGAAAAAGCGACGCTAAAAAAAAACACATAGGTACGTCGAGAGAATGAGATAGAATAATCGGTATCCTCTTTGTGCGTGCTTCGTAGCCTCCCCAGTCTTGCCTACTTTAGTTTTATGAAGGTTCCACTTCTACCGCTTATAAGAGAAACATTCCCGGTTTATGAATACCCTGACAATGTTTGAAAATCTCTTACTACCACCACAGTAAGCGGAAAATGTTGCTCGTGTGGTAATGGAGGACTTAGCCAGCCGAGGAATTGAACACATGGGTGGGACCCAATCGCCTGGACAGTATGCCAGCTCAGCCACAGAATGGGAAGAACATGTTACCTTCGAAAATAGCATGTTCTTGCCATAATTCTCATGTTAACATATTCTTGTCATAATTCTCTGTTCTTGCCATAATTCTCATGTTAACATGTTCTTGCTATATATGTGTTTTGCCATAATTCTCATGTTAACATGTTCTTGCCATAATTCCCATGTTAACATGTTCTTGCCATATTTCTCATGTTAACATATTCTTGCCATAATTATAATATTAACACGTTCTTGCCATTCTCATTGCTCCGCATCTGTTGTAGTTAACGTTCTTCATTTTCCTTGTCACTTTGAATCGGTAGCGTAGCAAGGGGGGGCGGTCCGCCCCGGGTGCCACCCAAAGGGGATGACAGTCGACCGTGAGAAAAAAAAACGAATTACAGAACGCAGTAGAGCCAATACCTGCACCAACTATTCCATTTCGCCCCCCGCATCCTACCCCGTTCCACCCCATATCTTATTTCGCCCCCTTCGTTGTGGTAAATATGCCGTCCCACCCTATTGTGGTAAATATTCTATTAGAACCCGTGCCACCCTATCCCATTACACCCCCCCCCCCCCCATTGTAAGGGATAAGGCCTTTGAAAGATTGAAGATCTCAGGTTGAAATTTTATTTATTTATTAATAAAATTTATTTAGTATCTTGTTTAGTTTCATAATCAATACATTTAAAAAAAAACTTGTAGTTTATTTGCAGCGTGTTCCAAAGTGGAAGATTCAGAATTGAAAAGTTGCTTGAAATTGCTTTAGCCGTGTTTGGTGACCAGTTCTCCAAAACCAAGAACTTCCCAACTTCCTCTTCCTTATCTCCTTCTCCCACTCGCTACCTTCAGCCTCACAACATACCCCAATTGGATAAGCCATAGTCTCTCAATGGCTCCAGGCGGTTGGGACTCTCGAGATGTGATTTGGAGATTTTGACAGATAAAAGCATTACTGTAATCGACCACCATAACACGGGCATGTGCCTCACATGGTTGTCGAAAAATCCAATAATTATATATTTAACCATCAAAACGATGAATTATGAAAAATTAAAAAAAAAAAACAAACTGAATTATTTTTTGGTAACTATGCTCTGTGCTTCCTCCATTTTTAGCCAACGTTTTGGACAGAGTTACAGTGTCCATCATCAGGGGAAATGCCTTCTGATTTATTAATAAATTAAATAGTAATGGATGTCATGATTGTTTAAACCCCTCAGGATAATTTGTTCAATTTTCGGAACAACTTGTATAGGTCTCATATAAATTATGTCGTGTGTTGTGTCTCCCATAGTGTCATGGCTAGAAATATGATCTTAAAGATGTTAGAAAGAGAAAACATCACGCTTTATATTCAAAAATAAAAGTTAATGGCAAAATAATTAAAATGTACAATAATTTATGAAAACAAAGTTTCCGACCGCAATTTAAAAAAAATAATTTTGAAACTTTTTGAATTTGAAATGACGAAAAAATGAGTTGACGATAACATTTGCCTAATAACATTTTTTTTAATTTTAGTTAGAAAAACGTAAGGTGAATCATTTTTAAAACTTTTTTATGTTTGCATTAAAAAAATCTATATTAAAAAAATTATTCGTTTATTACGAATTATAAAATTTGAAAGCATATTTCATAATTTTTCAAAAACAGTTTTTAGTTTTCTGGCAAGGAAACCTATTTTGTAGTGCCATTTTAATTAATAATTAATAGTTTACTTAGTTTTGAATATTCCATTTATTTGGATTATGTTGCAAAGCGGAAATGTTTTGAACGTCCGACAAAATAGGCCCGAGGGGTTAATAAATTAAATGGTGATGGATCAAGGTTTGTAAAAAATGTGTTTAACAAGGTAAGATCATACGGGCCTTTTTTGAAAAAAAAAATCATTGGGCCGCTTTCAAAATTTCAAACGCGTGACGTAGCTTGAAGTAAAACACTGCCACTTGTATTGCAGTTAATTCAAATCTCCCAGTGGAACGTGGATTTCAAGCTACGTATTTTTAGACAATCACTACTCTACCCCTACGATGAGCAAACCTTGTTAAACGCATTTTCCACAAAACTTGGCAATAAGGGTCGACCGAGATCTCGGCCTCGGCATTCTCGACTACAAATTCTACCGAGAACTCTATCTCGGTTCTCGGCGAAAAATCGCCGAGTTTCTGGGCCATAACCGAGACCGTTGTAAGTAGGTATGGGAACGTACCCATACTACGTGACCAACTTTTTGCAATTTTTAACCCCCCCTCCCCCCGGTGACCAAAATCCTAAGCTACCCGCCGCTCATTTGTATGGAGCGTGACATTTTGAAGACCCCCCCCCCCCCCCCCCTAAAGTGTCACGTAGTATGGGTACGTTCCCTATGGTATAGGATAATGGGATTCAAATCTACGGCACGCGTCCACATTCGTCATTTGATGTCAGTGCATGAGAGAGCTGTCGATTGAGATTGGTCGGCTGGCAACGAGGCGGGTTTTACTTATTGCTGCTGCCGCCGTTGCGCCGCGCCGTTCGTTCATTTCACTCCTTTTGTAAACAAACAATTGTAGTTAACCCGTCTGCTTGTTTAGGAATAATTACATCCAAAAACACATAATGGCGTTATACTTTCATAAGACCAAAAACGCCCCGAGCGACCTTACATTTCAAAAGCTATATATGTCTCTTCCTCTCATGGAAACATATGTATTTTTCTTTTAACCAGAAAGAGAAAGAGAACGAAATAATGCTTTTTATTGGCTCTCGGTCGACCCTTACTTGGCAATGTATGACATGGCCTGGGGTTTCAGTAGCCTCAAATCTAAGTTAAAAAGTTGTTCAAGTCATAAAATCAGTAAAAGGGGAGGTTTGTAGGTCGTAAAATAAACTTTTATTATGGAACTTACATAATATTACAAAATCATAGACAATTATTTACAAGAAGTTTTCATTCCCGTTCACGGAATCATTCTTCCCTTTTTCACTGCCTTTTTAAGGACCTTCTTTTTCTTGTCTTGGTTTCTCTTTGAAATATTATCGCTACGTTTCTTCTGGCGGTCATCTTTAGATTTCTGTACGCCAACAATTCTCGCATCCCATTTCTTGGCACTTGACTTCTTTTTTTGTTCCTGTAAAATAAAAAGTAAAACATTTATCAATCTATCTACAACTCTAATCTATACAGGGTGTAAACAGCACCACGTTAGAGTGATTATTTATTTGCCAATTTGGTATGTGTTGTGTGGACCGTCTGGATGGAGCTGTGGTAGCGAATGACGAAGCTATTTCGAATTGCGGAATCATTCTTATTGGCTCCTCGCACCCCAATAGCAATCTCACAATATTTCCACCTAGTCACCGACTGCCGGTATGAAATAAGAGGAAGATTCTATTCCGAATTGTCGACGACGTAACAGCTTGTAAATCGCTACGTGTTCGCTCCCACTGTTCCTTACAAATACCTTGTAAATATAAATTATGATATGGATGTAAATTGTTATAACAAAACTTGTAAGTACAGTGTTAATGCTTATTTGATTTATATACAATCCACACATCTTAACCCCTATAGAGCTCATAAAGCAGGCAGTGTGCGCCGAGGTAGTGGCGGCCTGGGGCCCTATTCCTGACGGTCGATCAAAAGTTCCTCGTTATGCGCCTCGAAGAGAGTGAAAATTTTCTCGCTCGCAATCTCCGTCGAAAGTTCGTCCGTTAGTCGACTTGGTTATTCCTGAGCTTGGTCGAAGTAACATTCTTAGACGCCAAACGTCAAAAGTCACTCCACAACAACAACGAGTGGGTCTACCCAGTAGAAACACAGCAGCGAGTGGTGTGAAGTTGGCGTATCTATGCAATCAGCTAAGTTGCAAAGTTCGTCGCGACGACGATAAATTTTCGCTCTCTTCGAGGCGCATAACGAGGAACTTTTGATCGACCGTCAGGAATAGGGCCCCAGTCCTTGCAATCCAACGTCTGTCCTCGTATCCTTGTCTGTTCAACCTGTGTGTAGAGCATGGAGGCGCATTTGATAGTTAATACAGGAGCCGTGAACTTACAATCTTCTTGACTGTCTTCTTGAGTAGCGTGGGGTCATCCTTGATCTTCTGCCCCTCCACCTTGGCCAGGGCGTTCTTCCAGGTGATCTTCTCCATCAGCGAGGAGGCCTTCTCTAGCTGTCCCGCCTCACGCAGTTCCTTCACCGTCTCCTTCTGTTTCTGCAACGTCTCCAGGATCTTGCGGGGATCCTTTTCACCCTTCTTCTTTCCTGAAATTAAACCAAAATCTTAGCACACTGGGAAGAGAAAAAAATATATATTCAGCAGGTACTCTCTCAATAATTTACCACTAAATTATCCGACAACAAACAACTGTTAGACGCAATAAAGAAGAGGAAAGGAGTGTTGGCTTCAGAATTGCAGCTTCCTGGAGACAGTAGAATTTACATCAATGACCATCTAACTATATTTTTAATCTTAATCTTACACTCTAACTCCGAGGTCGTCAAAACTGCGGCCCGGGGCAGATATTTGCGCGACCCGTAACATAGCAAACAATTTTAGTAGACTATGACCACCAAAACTGATTTTGCATACAAAGTTAACCTAATAGAAGTACACGGGATGCGAACACGGGAAAAAGAAGAACAAGTGAGCGGATAGCAACAATAAATGTTTACGAGACTGCGAACAATTTCTTTTTACTTGTGAAGCTTCATTTCTAAAATAAGCTTCTTGAAAAACATACTTCGCAGTCGCCTTTTCACTCATTTAGAGGATGCAATGAGGATTGCATGTAGTCCCAAATATGCTGACATAGAAGAAATAATTTTAAGAAGTACAACGCCATAATACAGTAAAATTACATGGTAGTAAAAGCTACATAAATAATATATTTGTAGTTCCGCGCCCTTGAGATGATTTTTCATGAAAACGGCGCTTTATAAATCAGCCAAATATTATTAAATATTTTCTAATAAAAATCTTAAATATACTATTTTTTCAATTTACATACGTATGTTTCCACCACTCATCCGCATAAAGGTAGGCCTGCTTTACTAATGTACTTAATATCCAATTCACAAGTGATAGTGATACCTCACATTGCCCTATGTGGCCCATGACCAGAAAAGTGTGACAACCGCTGCTCTAGCTCATTGAAAACTCATGCATCGCCACTGTTCGTCAGTGACGCTGTGGTCGGAACTCTATACCTGTACCCTACCTAACTTAAAATGTTTTTCTTGTTAGTGTGACGTGACATTTGCCAGAGGGTCAATGGGTTAAGTTTGAAGGTTAGGAAAAACGCATAAATTATTTTTAAAAATCCAAACCAAGAACCAGATAATCTATGCATGTTTTTCTACCTCCCACGTGTAAATAATTGTTTGGGTAATTATTCCCCTAACCGCCGCACTTTTAGGCACAGATTATGGAAATTACAATTCATTTCAACAATTACTACAAGAAACAAGGTGTTTTGTTGATTAGGTGTAGCTAAAACTACAAGTTTGGGTTAACTAAGTAATTCATGCGAAACTTCGCAAATGTGAATCCTTACAAAAAATCCAAAATGGCGGCAAAGGGATTGTTTTAAATGAGAACTTTGATTGAATAAAAACGTAATTTCAATTAATCTTTTACTATCTATCATAAAGTTATTGTTTCATGTAGTAAGTTGACACGAAGTGAAATTTCCAAAATCTGTGGCTAATAAAAGTGCTGCGGTTAGTGTGGTATTTATTATTGTTTCATTATTTATGCATTAAACCGCTTACTCGTTAATACGGAATACTTTATATCCAAACAGTTGGATTTAGCTTTATTATTACGAAAAGTGAGTATTTATGTTGGGGGAGACCATGAGTATATGAATATATCTAAACCTGCCCTAAGTGATAAAAACATATTATTTCCCCCTCCCCATGGAGCCGGCTATAGCTCCGCCTTGGAGCCAGCTGGGCTTACGAAAGCCTCGCTTGAATAAAAAAATGTGACATCATCATTCTTGCCCTGACCAGCGTAGAGCTAACATCTATACATTTTACACGGCAATATATGAGAGCTTGTGCTATACAACTACCTAGAACTTAGCAAATGTAGGCGTTTCTCCAGTGGTTACAGGGTAAGTAAATTATGAAACATTTGTAAAAGTGTCTTAACTACATACGGCAACAAAATATTGCTATGTGAATAGGGGCAAACCTTTTCGGGGCCAGCATTTGGCCATCGCAAATATGTTATTAACGTGGCAAGCAATTCGCGCTCCCATGTAAAAAGGTCTATTCATTCAAAGCAGATTTCGCTTTTAACCTGTCAAAGGCCAGGGTTTTTTACCTTACCTTTTTTAAATTACCTTAAGAACAAGAATGGAGGAAGCTATTTTAAGCTTTATTTTATGTTATATATTAATGGAATAAAATTTAAAATCTCATCCAAATTATTTGAATTAATATTCATTTTTGAAATTCGATTCTCGCGCGCCGGCGCGTTCCTGGCAAATGACAGGTTAAGAACTAAATGGGGTAATTGTTCAGAACAAACGTCAACGGTTAATACGCACTTTTTTTTGATAAAACTTTTAGATTCTTCTTAATTACCATAAAAGACAACTATTTGCATTGGGGGAGGTTGAAAATGTTACATTTTTAATTTTATTTATGTAAATTGAAAATTTGCTTTCACACTGTCAAATCACTCTGTTTGCAGTTCGGAACAAACGCCAACGGTTAATACGCACTTTTTTTTGATAAAACTTTTAAAATTAAGATAATATACACAAGCCCGCTACACAAACCCTGCGTAGCCAAACAAACCATTCAAAAACGTAGGCTGTTTTTTAAAGTAAAGATAACATACACAATCCCGTTACATAACCGTTGACGTTTGTTCCGAATATTTACCCTAAATGGTGATATTATAATGCGACATGCCTATATACTGTCAGATTGATTTTTTAACGAATCACAGTCATCTTTCCCCTCTTCCCCTCCCATAGTTTGGTTTTACCTCTCATCTGTATCTTCTGGTCTATTGAATTCGGATGTCTATGGGGGAGAAAAACCAAAAAACATGCAAAAAATATGCATTTAACATTTTAATTTTGTTAAAATTAATTCACTCGCGCGGTAACGCCATGTTTATTCATCGTTTTTATTTTAACATTTCATCAATGCTGCCAATCATAGAAAAAATATTTTTGCGTAAAACAAAGTCATTGACAAGTTTGTACCTGTACCTATTTATAACAGTAGAACATGGAAAGAAATGTATTAAAATAATTACACAAACCCGCTAGACAAACCCTGCTTTGCCAACAAACCATTCAAAACCTGGGATGTTTTTTGAAATTATGATGAAATGTGAGTTTATTTTAGAGAATTCATTTTATAAGATTGGTACTTCCGACAAATGTCATATTTGATTGTCTATTAGTTAAAAAAGGAACATTTCGTATTATCCGTGCATCAAACTTCGACAACACGAACGTTCCGTATTATCCGTGAAGTGGACTAACTGCATATTTACCGTTGTTCCTTATACTAATTAAACGTGTTATTTCAATAATTTAGGCGTGTTTAGCACCACGCTGAGTAAGAAAACATTACCTAAGGGGGAATGTGTACTAACCTTCCGGTACTCCTGACTCTGAGAAGTCGAATTTAGAAAACACCATCTTGCCCTGACTGTTGAACACTGGTTTAGTCGGCTTTGTCACTAATTTAGCAACTTTCTCGACCTTTTCGTGCTTCACCACACCTCCCGAGGTTCTCTTTTCTATCCGCGAGTTCTTTTTCTTTAGTCTTCGCTCTTCTTTGCCAGTTTTTTTCTTCAGTCTTTTGGTCAAGCTCTTTTTCATCATTTTGTTTTTGAGCGAGAAGTCGGTGTTGCCTTTGAGTTTGGAAAGTCGATTGCTCAACTCTTGGAAACTTCGCGCTCTCTGAATGTCTTTCGCTTCCTCTTTTGAGGGTTTCTCTTGGCCGAGAAATACGTCATCTTGTGCCTCTTCGTAATCTAAAACACAACAAAATAAATAGATTAGGTTTTATTTCAAATTAAACAGGACTATTGTATTTTATTTAGCTGCTAGTATGAAGCGAGTTGAGTTTGAAAAACAACTCATTTATAGGTTAGAATATATTACGACTTACCGTGGGAAGGTATTTGGGATACGGACAGAAGGTTTCCTATGAATTTACTTTCTTTTTCAAGTCTGTTTCTCACTTCTTGGCGGTTAAACTTTTTCTTCTTTTCCATTTTGAGTTGCATTGTGTTTATTTATAGGAATGTTTACCGCGAACGCATGGATTCCTTGATGTGAAACGTCAAAAGATACCATCAACAAAAATTAATTGAAAACAACACCATAGATACTTCCTTATCTTAAATAAAACGGGGCAGTTTGTTATAAAAGTAGGGGAACGCGGGTCAAGAAAAACCACAATTTGTGAGAAATCAGTCTCCGGTCGTGCAAAGAAAATTATTCATAATTTAATAATAAGATAGTTCCTGCCTCCATGAATGCTATTTATTAGTTGAAACGGTTCCATGAAAACTCAGAATCATGCAATTTCAACACTCCTTTGAAGTTATTAAAAGTTATGAAAAATAGCCCATAACCTAAACCAGGGGTCGGAAGTTGCGCCTCGCGAGCCGCAAACGGGTCTTTTTATAGGCGTCTACGGCTCCTCAGACATCAACTGCAATTTCACCTCTACTCAACCAGCCTTATGAGATGGAGCCGCCGAACCAACTTTGACTGGATCAGCATCAGTGTTACCAACTCAGCTCATGGAACGCTTGATTTATTGAACGAGTTTTCTGTAGTATGAGAATGGTTTCGGAACTTTCGGAACATAAGGCTGGTTTAAGGTTTAAACTTAACGATGATTCTGCGTAAGAGTCCACAAGATTAACTT
Source organism: Limnephilus marmoratus (assembly GCA_917880885.1). Lineage (NCBI taxonomy): Eukaryota > Metazoa > Arthropoda > Insecta > Trichoptera > Limnephilidae > Limnephilus > Limnephilus marmoratus. The sequence goes on along the minus strand of OU862930.1, from coordinate 28,073,902 downwards.
ACTTTACTTGTTGCACGCGAAACAAGTTCCCTCTGAATTTTTTTGCATTTTATCTGGAACTATAATTTTATAAAATTTGTTATCCTGTTTCTTTCACAAATTGGCTTTTCTCCTTAAAAGTTTGCCGACCCCTAACCTAACCTATCCCATTTAACCAAATTTTTTTTTCATCACTTCTCAAAAGTGTTGAAGTTCCATAATTCTGAGTTGTCCGGTCACAAGTTAAAACAACTGCTGCCAGGGACGGAACCAATTTTCCAGTGAATTCAACGTGATAAATTCAAAGTGAACATACATTCAAAGTGAACATAACATCTCACACTTAATTTCACTAGGTATTTTGTAAATAATATATATTCATGTGCATTGTAAATGGACACAGTTCAAAATCATAATACTTGAAAAGCAAATATGAGCTTCTTCTATCAAACTTCCAAAATGGTAAATAAATTCTTTTTTGAAATGTCATTAAAAATTTTAACTGTTTTTAAATAATCTGGAAAAATTATAAGAATTTTATTTCTTCTTAGGCAGAAATGTACTGAAAAATTAATAATGGGAACCAAACACTAAATTTTATTGATGGGAATTAGGGGTGCAGAGTTAAAATCAAATAAATAAATATCAAGTTATGCCTAGTGAAGTGACCAGATCTGATTAGCCAGGTAAACTAGTCCCAGTGAGAGCTCGCGCGGGCATCATCGACATTCACCTCTTCATCCTTGCTTGCCAACCTTGTCCCACTGATATATTCTGGTAATATGGCAATACTTGATGTTTGTTGTTTATTATTTGTTCCAGATAACGATAGGGAAGGCAGGGAAAATGAAAAGCAACAATATTAATAAAAACAACCTTATATTTGTATATACAGATTGATTTTAATTTAGGTTATACTTTTTAAGAATCATACAGCTATACATGTAACATTACACAGTTACTCCTGCCAACTGCAACATTAAAAATGATTTATTCTTACAATGATCTGTTATTAATCAACATAAAAATGGTATAAAAAGTGACATCAATAGTCTGGGAAATAAAAATACAAATAAACGACACTGTATACCCTCGCGGATATGACAAAAGACGAGATACGGGGCTGTGCGCTGTCACCCACTGCAATATTACATCATCAAATTCACAGAATTCAATTTCAACTGTATTTATTCAAGTAACACAAGAAGTGGGACATTACAATCTATTTGCTTCTTTAATTCTTAACTAGGTTCAAACCAACCCTTTGCCGCACGTGTTACAATTCAACAACTCATTTCTTAGTCACGACCGTCCAAAGGGTTGACATTTAAGATTAGTACTCTGTCAGATGGTTTGTGTATGAAATTTATTATTATTTTTTTTTAATTTTAACCAACATTAGTCTAAGTATCAAATCTAGTATGTATATTAATTACCAACAATTTTTCGCAGTGCGAAACAATGGTTCAAAATCAACTAGTTGAAACTGGCAAAAGTATTCCGTGGTTTTATTAATAGTTTCTTTCTCAAATTTACTATCACCAAATAATATTACATAGTTTTTATTACAAAATTGCACTTTACGATTTATCTAAACTCGACACGATAACTTCAAACATTCACAGTTCTGAACAAGCCTAAACTATATTCTTTTATGAATAACAGAAGCGGTTTTAAATCATTTAAAAAACAATTGAATAAATTACGACCTTTTTAACCCGTCTGCTTGTTTAGGAATAAATACATCCCAAAACACATAATCGCGTTATACTTTCATAAGACCAAAAACGTCCCGAGCGACCTTACATTTTAAAAGCTATATATCTCTCTTCCTATCATGCAAACAAATTTATTTTTTTTTAACCAGAAAGAGAATGAAATAATGCGTCTTATTGTCTTTGAAATATGAAAGCTATCCTATCTTGCATGGATATCTCAATCCAAAGTGACAGTTTCGGAATTTACGCTCGAAATCGAGGCTTCCGAATTGTGAGGTGCGAATATATTGAACCAAGCAGACGGGTTTTAACGACCCGTGGGTAAAACAGACCACTCAAATTGACAAATCCAACTGCCCTAATGTGAAATCTGGGTTTTTAAGATTTCACGGCCAAAGCATTTTCGTTAGTTGTTTTTGGGGTGTTGTGCCGTGTTGCACGGCATAACACCCCAAAAACAACTAACGAAAATCTGGGTATTATTTCATCGAGCTAAAGGCAAAGCACGTGACCATATTTTTGGCACCAGGGGGGTTCGACAATGCTTTGAATAAACTAAAACCTCAGTCGTAAATTGACCACCGAAAAACGTACATTGAAATAACCAGACCCTGTGCAGAAAAGCAAAGTTCGCTAAAGTAAGGCAAAAGTTTACAGCGGAACAATTCTGCGCAGGATTGAATGTTTGTTTTTGAACGAATCGCCCGGCAGAGCAAAGCTAATATTGAGTGAGGCAGGTAAATTTTAAAAATTTGCGCTTCATCGTAAAAATTATCGAAATTCATAATCGGTGATATCACAATGCGAGTTGCCTGTATACTGTCAGATTCATTGTCACTAGTCAGATATTCACAAATCACAGAAAAGGAGACTGTCACACTTGGATTGTTCCCCTTTCCTCACGGCTCGTCTATTAATTTGAATGTCTATGGTATGTAATCTTTTTTCAATTTAAAAAAATAAGTTTAAGTGAATCGCAAATAAATAATATTAAAATTAGGTTAATTTCATTAAATTACATTTTTTAATTTTACTCACATTTTATTGCTTAGATAATTTTTTTTTGCTGTCTGATTTTTTAATTTTTTCAATTAAATTAAGATACATTTGTTTTCCTCGACAGTGAATTGAATTTATTTTTGTTAATTTAAACAAAAACTTTTTCAAAACGAAACTGAATTGTTTCGCTACATACAAACACATTAACGGCAATCTTTTCTACTTTTTACTAAAAATAGCAAAGCAATAGTAATGCTTCTTCAATTAACGTAATATAAGGTAGAAATATAAATAAAAAAAATAGTTAAATACCTCACTAAAAGTACTTTCCACTAAAAATGTTTAATAAATGATAGCGGCAAACAAAATATTCCTTCATTATTATTTAACTCTGGTATGAATTGATTCCACTTATTTTGGTGACCTTCTCAACACTTCTATTGCAACATGCGGTACATTTGCATTGATTTCATGTATCACATATTATGTAACAGTCGGATAGAAAAGGTTAAAATTATGTAAAAAGATTCAGTAAGTGTTATTAGATGCATCTTATGAAAGCGGAACATAACTACTAAAGCAAGAATATTTAACAATTTATTAAACATTTTCAGTGGAAAACTCAGTTCTGACTTAGAATAAATAATTATGGTACTCTGCACTGAAAGAACTTAGCGTCTTGTTAACCCTTTTAGACAAAGTAAAAAAAATAATAATTTGAAACACGCGGCATGCTAGATTGACGTGCGTATATTTCAACAAGCCTAATGATGAGTTTATTCTTTAGATTCGACAAGCGCAAGATTCAATGCTTATTTCAGTCGACAAATAGAAAAATTGAGGAGCTCGGTGCGATAACAACTAATGACGAAAGTTGCAGTTTTGAGTAAAAAGTTTTTAGAAATGTGATTCACTTGTAACTAGTGTTCAAACTTTTGCATGTAGTTCCATCTGTGTAAAACCTACGAAAGTAATATTTACACAGTTGATAAAGAAGGGATTGGAGGTACCAAAAAAGTAATGGAATCAAAACAGTTATGCATGTTTAAGTTGTTATTGCATCCAGCTTCTCAATTGAACACGAGTTGACATATTACTCATTTTTTGACATGAATGTGTCAACACATAGTATGTCAACAGATGAATGATTATAGGCATACTGCTGATTGGTTCAGTAGTAACACTGCAACCTCCCATAAACAATGCATGTAACAAAGAAAGAGAGGTTATATCGGACCTCTCAGCAGCAGGACGATAATGTGCAGTCAACACGTCACTTCCTTCCAAAGGATTGTGTATTTTCTTTTCATAGCTATTTTCCATCAAAATATTATTGTTTTATGCTGCAACATCTCTGTTCTTTAAATCCCCATCATCCGTGGAGAATCAAAAGGGACAAAAAATGAAATCAAAGAAAATTCCACCAAGAACATTCGGTCATTTTATTAAATACAATTTCAACTAATTTATCACAAGATTATATTATTATTTACACCGGTTGTTATTAGGACACCTTTTATATTAATGAGTTTTCAAATTTACTTTTAACTTTAATTCCCGATTCAGTTTTCCGAATACATATTATAAACAAGCAAAAAAATAATTTTTTGTTCCTGTTCTCCATGAAAAATGATACAAAAATGAAACATTGGAGAATTTTATGCGCTAGTTCAAAATGTATAGCAAAACCGGGTATTACAAGTGAAAAGTTTCATAACTTGTACAAAAAACAGTTATCTTTTAAATGAAACTCAAATTCAGGTAGCCAGGTGACTAAACAACACGTTAATTTCTTTCATTCTACATAAATAATATTGTACAAAAACATTTCATTAACATTAAAGAAAAGAAGAATAAATTCAAATATAAAGTAATAGATTAAAAAAAAAAACACCAAGTTGAAAGAACAAAATATACCGACAAAGAATAAAGTATTAATGTAAAAAAATCTCCAGACATCGTGTCCTCATTGTGAATCCATTTCCGCTAATTTCATATCTCGTGTAAGTCATCAACAAATGCAAATTTTTGATGCCTATAACTGCTAAAAAGAGTTGACGAAAGGAATAAAGTCTCGAAGATACGCAGCCCATCGCAGATGGCAAACATGCACAAATGTTGGATATTTTTTTGACAGATTTTCAAGTTGTGCACAGATGCCCAAGAGATCAATGACAATAGTTAAGGCAAAACTTATAGCTAGACCGCAAGCAAAAGAATGTATGTTGCCATGCGCAGAAAGGGTCTTATTTATTAGTTGTTCTCTGGCGTTCATTGGTGGCTTGCCACACTCCGGCTCAAAGGAACGGTCTTTGTCTCTGGTCAAACTGTAAATGAAGTTACTCTATTTGGGCATTTTTACCAAACTTTGTACAAATTTTCATTTAGAGAATATTGGAAAGTAATATATTTTTAACGTTCAAAGTCATTAATTTACTTTTTTAGTCAGTTAAATATAACCGTCGAACGTTTATATCAAATTTTGTAGTTAATTTTAGGTGTGTAAGATTAAATTTGTGAAGTCTAGCTTACATTATATACCTACACTTTTGTAAAAACACGTTTTTATGTAAATTTGGACCAACATTGAAAAAATTACATTTACATTTCGAAAATATATTGGTGAAAACGAGAGGAAAGGAATGCATAAAAACATGTACCAACTTTGGCGAAAATGGCCATACAACAAGTTTACAGTGAAATTGTAATAATTTGACTGGTCAGAGGCTGAGCTGGCTTCGCATTTGGGTCCCACCCAGGCATGAGCGTGTTCGATTCCTCGGCTGGCTAAGTCTTCCATCATGACAGAGCTACATTTTCCACTTGCTGTGGTAGTAGGAGATTTTCAAATATTGTCAGGTTATTCGTAACGCGGGAATGTTATCTTTCATTTAAAAAATTATGTAAAAAGTAACATATTTTACAGTTCGAAAAAGTGTTTTTATTCATTCTTAACAGAGGCTGAAGATGAATTAATATGGGGTTGGATTCACAATGAAAATACGATATTTGAAACCAATCGGGGCATTGAATCAAATAAAGAAACCCTGGACAGAATATTTTATAATAAGAGCCTTGTTAAATTTCATATTCATAAGGTATCACTATAGTATGTATTCTAAATCAACAAATTCAGTATTCAGTTCATTGAACCTAGTATTATGTATTGGCTATAATATGATTACATGAATCTAAGAGAACAAAGGCCACACTGTGTTAGATCTAAGGTGAGTTACAACTGACAAACAATTACATAATACAACAGACTCCGACAGATTCTTAGCGACAAATAATCATTAAAATAAATCATCATTTTAGTAAGAAGCGTGCGACACCCTTAATTTTTATCAATTTTCTTTTTATACTCTTGGATATTTTTGTACACATTAAGCCGACAGCAATAGAATTTTTTGTGTTCTTTACGGTGCAAACTGATACATAAAAATCGTTCTGTCTCCTTTTGTATCACTGCGAGATATATAATTTTAGCACTGTTATAAAGTGACAACACCACGCTTTGAATTTGCATTTAAGTTTAAAAAAAAACACTTTGAAATAATTGTAATAACTTCCAAAAACCCATCAGCCGATATTGCTTACATGTTTGCAAAAGATTTGTCAAAGTTTTGTGCCAATAAACTTTAAAATACGTTTTTGTAATTGAATATGTTTTTATACTTTCGTATAAAATGGCATTTTTACAGTTTATAAAATAAAACTATCAAGTAAGCGACAAAACAATTGCAAAAAAATTAAATGCACATGTCCATTTTTAATATTAAAATCTGAAAGAATCTTTCATCTGCTTTTAAAAGCAATATTTCATATGTTAAAAACACCGAATCCAATTGAAAATTAATCTCAACGAGGAATACATATTTCTAAATAAATCATGAATTTGAGGGATCTTTTAACCGGTGGTTTGCCGGGGTAGGCCAGCAAAAAGCACCACCAATTAGCGTTCGCAAAAAGCGGCATCCATGACACCCAATGACATTTCGTGTCCAGCGATTCTGACACTATCCTTGAGAAATTTTGTACATAGAAAGGTCAAAATCGTAGATAAAGGAATTTTTCCCGCGCATGCGCAAGAACTGCTCACATTCCCGCGCTCCGGTAAATTTTTAATATAAATTATTTGGAGTGACCAGGCGCATTGCGGTTTTCTCTATGGTAAAGGGCGATAATAGAGCAAGCGATTCTGACCGTGTTCTTCATACACTTTCTTTATACATAAGGGTCAAAATCGCGTGTAAAATCTCAAACACACCGGTGCACGAACGGCATTCTACGAGTTAAAGTAACTTGACGATAAGACCCTAGGAATTAAATGAACACACTTTATGCAGAAGACATAATTTCACCGTTCAGATGACTGTCTCAGCGGGAAGATACTGATTTACCTTCTACCCTTCAAGGACCCATCGTTGCTTTTGGGCAACATAAAAAAAGTGACCCAGCGTCTCCTAAAAGAGACAAACAATTATAAATAACTGGGCATTAATAATTTTTTTTTAGAAAAACAAATTCACAAAAAAAAATTTATTCTAGACACTTTTTTCCTGGGTTCGATGAAGTTAATAACGAGAAAGGCATTGACGTACGACATTTCTATATACGAATACAGTATAACAATCTCTTTATAAAGGTCTGATATCATCATATAATCATAATACAGTCCGATAATCATCAGAAAATGTCCGTAAAGTTGTGTTAATCCTTCAGGCCTCTGGCATATCAGAAAGTCAGAGTATTTCCGCATTGCAATAAAATCACACAAATAGAATATTTCTGAATGTATCCGAAAACTAAATTCAAAAAAGTTTATGAAATATGCTTTCAAATTTTATTATTACAAATAAACATAATTTTTTTAATATTAATAAACAAACATATTATAAATTAATGTTATTGTCACCAACTTTTTTGTCATTTCACATTAAAAAAAATTCACAACGTTATATAAAGTTTTCTCAAATAGCTTTCGAAAACTTTGCTTTCATAGAGATACGCACATTTTAATTCTTCTGTGGTTAACTTTTAGATTTGAACATAATGTGTGGTGTTTTCCGTTTCTAACATTGTTTAGATCATATTTCTCACCATGATAGTAAGGGAGACACAACGATTTCTTTGAGAACATATGTGCTGTTCCTAAAAGCCAACAAATTAACCCGAGTGGTTAAGAAAAAAACAATTTAAATTTACACTTCAAAGTGTCTTCATAGGCCCGAAGCTATTTTACGAAGGAATATATCTGGGGTAAAAAAATACAAAAAATACATACTCCTTAAAAAAAGCCTGTTTAAAGTAAAATGTGTTCTAATTACAGTATTTATAATATTATTTCAAATCAAAAACTCGTGATTTTGTAAGCTTAAGTAAAACATAGCATATGCAATAATGATCCAGATATTGCTCATATTTCACAGTATCCCCAAGATGACACACTCCTGTGTGGAGTTAATGTAATGTAATAAAAAATAAAAATAAAGGGTGCCACATAAAGAGGAATGTTGTAGTGTAAGTTTCGATTAATATTCAGTGATTAAAATTTTATTTAGATTGCAAAATGATGACAATTATTTATTTTTTAACCACTTTGGGCAGCACCGCTAATGCCCTTAAGCGATAGCCATTCAAACTTGGGTAGCGCTGTTAATGCCCTTGAGCGATAGCTACCCAAACCTGGGTAGCGCCGTTATTGCCCTTGAGCAATAGCTACCCAAACTTGGGTAGCGCCGTTAATGCCCTTGAGCAATAGCTACCCAAACTTGGGTAGCGCCGTTAATGCCCTTGAGCAATAGCTACCCAAACTTGGGTAACGCCGTTAATGCCCTTGAGCGGTAGCTACCCAAACTTGGGTAGCTCCGTTAACGCCCTCGAGCGATAACTACCCAAACTTAGTTAGCACTGTTAATGCCCTTAACCTGTTATGGGCCGCCCTGAAGCAAGGAAATTATGCAAAGCATCACTTTGAATTTTGAATTGAATGTTTTGTGGATTAATTTTGAGCTATTTTATTTACCGGGCACATTCCTAGAACAATAAACTATGTATCAAAACAACATTAATTGCGCTAATTTGGTAAATTGATAGGTTTTACGATGTTTTTGTCAAGTATCACGCATCGGACTTCAGACAGTTTGAATCGCGGCAAATTTGACATTTCGATTCCACAGATAAATCATTTAAAAATATTCCGGTGTTGCCAGGTGAATGAAACTTGTGGCTATATCAACAATGATGTTGGCGCAAGCGATTCTGACCTTGTCCTTCATACAAATTCTGTACATAGAAGGGTCAAAATCGCATTCAAAAATATTTTTTTCGAAAAATTTTCCACGCGCATCCTTGCGTCTCCGACAAGTAAGAGGTTAAGCGATAGCTACCCGAATCTGGGGAGGTGATTTTTATGAATTAAACTAAATTTATTTGGAACTACCCGCAACAGCTAATTGGTTAATTGCTAGCTTGACTAAGCTTCTATTGAATACCAAAAGATGTCACTAATGCTTCTGTCATGGAAAATACATTATTTTTTTTAATTGTTTAGACGTCATTTTAAATTGTTTTCAAAAGATTCAACATTGGTTTACATGTTAAAAATTGCTTTTTTGTTGTCTGTGACAATAGAAAATTCCAGTACACCATAAACTACATACAGAAATAGTAATATTCAATATTGCCCCAAATAAAGTTAGGACAATTTCGGAAACTATCGTAACATAAAGAATTCAAGCTTTTATTAGTTTAACTTTTTTTTTGTATTTTGAATAAACAAATATGTGATAAATGGTGAAATTGAGGGGTTGAAAGCCATACCGGTACAAGTAACAAAAATTAGAAAAATGAGTTAAGTGCGAGAAGTTATAGTAAAGGTGGTACTTTTCATTGTGCCAAAAGGGTATGAACGAGAAAAAATCGCAACGCCATCTATTATTGGTTGGGTTAACTGACACTGTATGTAGTGTGTTACAAAATAAAACACAAAAGTATCATTTTCTCTTTTCTTCTGATTTGTTGCTTATACCAGTATGGTTTTCAACCCGTCAATTTAGGTGGATTCAATGTCTTTACCATGGTAAGTGGTTTTTATCGTATTGATTTTCAGGTGTATGATTTTTGGAATGAGTGTTGCCTAAAAAAAGCTCTATCGCTTGAATTATTAAGATTTTTTGAATCTAAATCAAAAATTTTAAGTTTTACGATAAAATCCAAATGCTAAAATTAATAAAAATTTTAAATGTAGATATTTTTTAAATTTACATTTTTGTAAACATGATTCTTGAGATGTTTTGTATTTGTGTTTTAATTTTGACCAATTATTCTCAATGGAAACATTTCGTAAAAAAAATCATAAAAATTTTGAAATTTCTGAAGTTTCCAATGTCGATTGGAATAAACTGTTATGTATATATGTAGCAAAATTGTTGCCAGGAGAAAAATGGAGTATGTGTAGTTACAACTATTTGATTGTTGTGTCGTACAATCAACAGTGCCATACAATCCTTCTTCCAAGTGTAAAAATAACATAAATTTCTAAAACATTCAAATACGCAATCATCCAAAAACTATACGGAGATAGAAAATATAGTAGTCCCAGAGAGAAGCTGCATGTAACGTCATCGTTATAGTATCTTCATTTCGGGATGCAGATATGGACACTGTTGCCCCGGAAGTCACCCCAAGTGGCAAGCAAGCTACGTTTGGTGACTTAGCAGGGGTGCCCGGGTTCGTGGGGTGAGGTGTGTCGGATGATGGCGGATGCGCCTGCCCGCAAGATGCGTAGCAGGCCGGATTGGGAGAGGCTGGCTTGGAGAGACCCTTTGACCTCTCCAGCTGGTCTCTCTCGACCCAACACCTCACACCACAGCGGGAAGGATGGATTTGTACGACCGTCACTCCCGGACACACTGACCCCTAGATTCCGGCCCACCCCTCATACCTCTTTCCTTCCCAGAACTTTTATCTTCCTCCTTTCCTTAAAAAGATCTTACACACAGCATCTTCAAAGATGAGATACCATGGGGTTAATGTAAAAAAAAAACCGTGGTCTTTTTAGTTTTCATACAAGAAAACAATTGTCGATGACATATATACAACCTCTCTCTGGGACTACTTTACAAGTGTTTAGCTATCTTTGCAACTTCTTCTCCGGTCTCCTTGCAGTGGCATCCATCTGGACATATGATAAAATGCCGATGATGAACACTGCAAGGCTGTCCGAAACTTCAAACTATCCAGTCTGAGGAGGAAGCACGACAGATGTGTTAATTGTGAAATTAACGAGGAAAAAGTTGATGAGAAGCGAGACAGAGATATTTAGTCATCGTCGTTTGCCAAGATAACTGTGAAAATAAATATCCACTATGTTTTGGTAAAACCCTTCAAGCCACATCTTTGGAAAATATGTATTACTATGCAGTAAATTTCAGTGGTTTCCAAAGCACGACAGTATAGGTAAAGTAATTTTTGCAGATTAAGACATTTTTAACACAAAAAAACTAATACTTTTGAAAGCTATTTTTTTTTTTTTTTACATGAGCTCCACACAGGAGGCCCTGAGGAAAATAATTTCCCTCACAGCCTATGTCATCTTTGGGGATGCTGTGTGGAGGGTGTTTTTAAGGAAAGGAAGGAGAGGAGAGTTCTGGGAAGGAAAAGGGTTTAAGGGGTGGGTAGAAATCTGGGGTTCAGTGTGTCCTGGCCATCCGCCTCCAAGACCTAGACAAACCTCACCCCATGAACCCGGGCACCCCTGCTAAATCACTAAACGTAGCGAACCACTTGGGGTGACCTATAACTGTATAAATAAATTAAACAATATTTCTTAGTTCGAACCACAATATTTTTTTATACACGTCGACCGTTTCGGAACAACCGTTCCTTTCTCAGGGCAAAATATACTTGATATTATAAAACAATGGCTGAACATAATATATTACTAAGTGTTTTAGGTGGGGGTTTTCTTTACAATAATAAGCTATATACTCTGTTTAAGGAGCTAAACGTCACAAAAGAATGAGCGAGCATCAAGCACCAAAGTCCCTGCTGAACTCAAGACCGATAGGGCGAAGGAGCCTGGGAAGGCCAAGATTAAGATGGAGCGACAACATCCTCAAAGATATATCTAACTTGGAGCTTCTAAACTGGAGAGAGCTGGCACAAAACCGTGATGAGTGGAGGAAGACTCTTGAGGAGGCCAAGACCCACCAGGGGTTGTAGAGCCAAGAGTGATGATAATGACATTTAGGTGGGGGGCGTGATTAGGAATTTTCTCCTCACTAATCCCTAGTCACGTCCAAACCCCCACTTCAACACTTAGCAATAAATATGTTCAGCCATTGTTTTGTAATGTCGAATTAGTATATTTTGACCAGTTAGTATGTGTGGTAAAACCATGTATGATCGTGTGAGAAATGTGGAAATCCGCAAAGAATGCAAGGCTGATGTAAGCGAAATGAGTAAGATCAAGAAAGGAACGCTCCGATGGTTTGGGCATGTAGAGCGAATGAACGAGGAAAGGAGTGTAAGGAGAATATATGACGCAAATGTGAATGGTAGAGGAAGTCGAGGACGCCCAAGAAAGACATGGCACGACCAAGTGAATCAGATACTTGAGTCGGGCCATGTCAAGAGTCAGAATAATAGAAGAGAATGTATGAGACGTTGTATGAATGTAAACGAGGCAAGGAATGTGTGCCAAGACCGGGATGTTTGGCGGTCCGTCCTCTCTGCCTACCCCTGCGAGGAAACGGCGTGATGGTTAGTTAGTTAGTTAGTTAGTTTTGACCAGAGAAAGGAACAGTCGTACCGAAACCGGTCGGCATATAAAAATAGTGGTTCAAAACTAAATTTACGCATACAATTATTTTTTTTTACATTAGCTCCTCACAGGAGGCCCTGAGGAAAATAATTCCCCTCAGGGCCTATGTCATCTTTGGGGATGCTGTGTGGAGGGTCTTTTTAGAAAAGGAAGTTCTGGGAAGGAAAAGGGTATTAGGGGTGGGTAGGAATCTGGGGTTCAGTGTGTCCAGGAGTGAAGGACGTATGAATCCATCCATCCTACTGCGGTGCAAGGCGATGTTCCAAGAGTGTACAGCTAGAGAAGTCAAAGGGACTCCCTCAACCATTCTCTCCCGATCCGGCCTGCCATGCAGCTGGTGGGCAGACACATCCCCCGCCAAGACCCGAACAAAACTCACCCCATGAATCCTGGCACTCCTTAAGTCACAAGTCACCAATTATAGGTTATTTCTAGAAAACTTTAGATAAAATTACTCAACCCACAAATCTCTCATAATTATAAATAAACTTGTAATAATTTACATTAAAACTTCAGAAAAACCAATATAATAACCACTTTCATATTTTAAGCCATCTTATCACTTTCAAGATTTTTAATTAGTTTTAATAATTGTATCCTGTAAAGTTTCCATTTTGTGTATTGTGTTTTACCAAAGCACAGTCGATATTAAACAAGCAATATTTAGAAACTTGTTAAAACATAGTAAAATAGTGAAAACCCCTTCAACTGTTGTGTAAAATTTCTTAGTATTTCCACTAGTCACGATACCTTCTACGACTCCAATGTACAAAATACACACGTGAATAACAAAATTCACAAGTCCCAAACTAATTTGGTAAAACGTAATATTATAATCCTAACACAAAGTAGATTTGTCGTCCTGTCTGAACTGACGCAGCTCTCCGGTGGTCGTATCAGAAACCACGACGCACTGCGATAGAACTGCACTGTACATCCCATTAGTTTATAGCGCTTAAATATTATTATATCCGTAATCACAAGAGTTATCATACAGTCCACGTCGCAAATCGTCAATCATTTAATCATTATCACCATAGTCCGTTTAAAATAAAAACTGTTTTTTTTTGTACACAAAAATCTCAAATCTTATAAATTAAATAAAAATTATTATTATTAATCATTCACAGTTTAGAAATAACTAGTTAAGAGACGCACAATGGTGTTTTCATTTGCTTTTCTCTCCTCGTTAACTTTTTTACTTGTCCTTTTAGAATCATAATAGAATATATTATTTGTTTAACTATAGGTTTGTGTTTATAAGGACTCCTCGAAGGCAGCCATTAAGTCGCTCTGCATATTCATGTCTATCTGGCCCGCCATCTGCAACAATAAACAAAAACTCAGCACAGGTTCACCTAGTGAGGTATTCACAAAACATATAATATTACCCACCCACAGTTTCACCTTCTCAAACCTACCTTACACACCCAACATAATAAAAGTTCAAAATATATTCAGTCTTACTCATAATCGCAACGTAAGATTACACCGCGAGAGCAAGAACTGGTTAGGTGAAATTGTTACTCATAATGGCGGGTCAACCGCGCGCATGTGCGTTTTCTTACCCCGTTTGCTGTACGGGAGATTTAGTAGCTGTCAGAATTTAAACCACCTGATCACCAGGGTTAACTCAGTACTACGGCAGTATAACTTTCAAAACTTTTTTGAGAATATTGACGTTTTGAATGGAGTTTTGGCAAATATTAACTGTCTTCGCGGCATTCATGCACCACGGCTACCGAAAAGGTACAATTCCATTTGCGGCACTTATGGAAGGAGATTTTAGGTCTAAATATAGATTTACAAAAGTTAACATGAGACGTTTGATTGACTTGGTACGGCCGTATTTGGATGTGAATAATAAACGGGGTGGCAAAGTATCTTCCGATCCCCAAGTTCTTTGTGCCAATTCTTAGTTATTTTTAAAACGTGAAACACAAAATCTCATCGAATAATATTTTGACATACAAATAAAAGTGAAGTTGGCAACACGCCTCGAAACGCCAAATTGACCACGTTTTGCAGCTTTGGAGCAGAGTGTTGCTACCGTAAAAAAATCATAACCCATAATCCAGCTGTTGAGCAATATTGAGATTATGAGTTAAGTTTTTTTACCTGAGCAGTGTAGGCCCCCTCCCCTGTATAGCTAACGCGACGCTACAGCGCCGTGATAGGGTTTCATTATGAGTAAGGCTGATTATGTACAAATGTTAATAACTAGGTAAAACACTGTAATAAATAGAAATAAACCCACATTAATATTATAAGATCACTCAAATTATTACATTCATATTATGAGTTCACTCAAATTATTACATTCATATTACGAGATCACTCAAATTATTACATCCATATTATGAGATCACTCAAATTATTACATTCATATTACGAGTTCACTCAAATTATTACATTCATATTATGAGATCACTCAAATTATTACATTAATATTATAAGATCACTCAAATTATTACATTCATATTATGAGATCACTCAAATTATTACATCCATATTATAAGATCACTCAAATTATTACATTCATAAATATTAAAGATCATTCAAATTGTTACATTCATATTATGTATAAGATCGCTCAAATTATTACATTAATATTAGGAGAGCAATCAAATTATTACTTTAATATTATAAAATCACTCAAAATATTACATTAATGTTACAAGATCAAATAATATTATAAGATCAGCCTAATTATTACATGAATATTATATTATAAGATCACTAATAGACTAGAAATAAGTACTTACGGCTTCTCTCCTTCGCCTCTCCTGCTCCCTCTGACGCTGGCGTTCCCTCTCAGCAGCCGCCTTATCGGCCGGCGAACGCGGCTGCGGGGGGGCCACGCCGGGCGCGTGCACCGGCGCCATGACGGGCGGGGGCACTGCAGCGGGCAGCGGGGCTGCGGGCGGCGCCACTGCAGCCTGCGAGGGCGGCGGGCGCGGCGCCATGGGTGGCGAGGGAGTTGGCAGTGACACTCGGGCCGCGGCCGCCGCGTCATAGCGCTCAGGGATGGAGGCCGTGTCGGACGGCAGGCCTGCCATGGATGCACTCGCCAATTTTCTAAGGAAACGGTCAAAAATTTATTTAAAAGAAGCCACCATTTACAATACAGGAAATGCGATGTGGGCGTGTTTTGTGATCCAAAAGTCTGACAATTATTTGCTTAAATTTCAAAATTATGAAATTTTCATTTCAATCAAACGGAACGGCGATATACGATGTCAGGCACTGTAAAAGACAGGTGCGTGCTAAAAGGGATAAAACTCAAAGGTATATTCAGTAGAGACATCGGTTTCCATTCAAATTATAACTTTCAGTGGTTGAAACCGACAGAGAAACAACGTTTAATGTGGAAATTCAAATATCAAAATGGAGCTAAAAATTAATTTGATGGTTCTCAAATTAGTTGGAATTTGAAACACTCCAACCTAACCTGATTGGTTCCGTGAAGAATTTAAACACAACATTGAAGAAAAAGAACAATCAATCTAACCTAAGTGGTTCCGAGACAAATGTAAACAGAAAAGTGAAGAAAAAGAACAAACAAAATGGTTCGATGACAAATTTAAACAGAACATTGAAGAAAAGGAATAATCAATCTAACCAAGTAGATCCGACGCCATCGTAAACAGAACTTTGAAAATGAGTAATCAAAAAATGAAGAAAAGTGAGGAAAAAAGAAGAAAATAACAATTCTAATCAAAACAATGAAGAAAAGGGAGGAAAAAAGAAGAAAATAACAATTCTAATCAAAACAATAAAGAAAAGGGAGGAAAAAAGGCAAAGAAAATAACTTAACCAAGTGGTTCCATGACAAATTTAAACAGAACATTGAAGAAAAGTGAAGAAAAGGTGGAATCAATCTAACCAAGTAGTTCCGAGACAAACGTAAACGGAATGTAGAAGAAAAGTGAAGAAAAGGATAAACACACCCAACCTAACCTATTCATTGGACATATTCTGTTTTATCAGGTTGTTAATCTAAGTAACGAAATATATACATAATTTGAAGTTAACATCTGGGGCCCTATTCCTGACGGTCGATCAAAAGTTCCTCGTTATGCGCCTCGAAGAGAGCGAAAATTTATCGTCGTCGCGACGAACTTTGCAACTTAGCTGATTGCATAGATACGCCAACTTCACACCACTCGCTGCTGTGTTTCTACTGGGTAGACCCACTCGTTGTTGTTGTGGAGTGACTTTTGACGTTTGGCGTCTAAGAATGTTACTTCGACCAAGCTCAGAAGTAACCAAGTCGACTAACGAACGTACTTTCGACGGAGATTGCGAGCGAGAAAATTTTCGCTCTCTTCGAGGCGCATAACGAGGAAATTTTGATCGACCGTCAGGAATAGGGCCCCTGGATCTTATCGAGCGAGGTTTGCGATATCAAATACCAAAGCTGCCTTTCAGAGGAAACGTAACATAGATAACTCTAAGATTTGTTGATGATTGTAGGAAAGGGATTTTGTATGTAACCGCTGTGGGACAGATATGATTTGAGATTTTCAGCCAATACTATTATCGTGATTTATTTTTGGGGTATTATGCCGTGTTGTGCTTCTTCCTTCTTTAGCCAACGTTTCCGATAGCATTACATTGTCCATCAGGGTAGATGTGTAATCGAAGATTGTGGTCAAGTGTACGCTTATGATGTGATACCGTGCAGCTCTACAAGATGGTATTACAAAATAATTTTGATTTAAAGACAATTGAAATTTACGAAATGATGATTGCTTTTATGTTTAAGGAATTCATTCATTTTGATAAAGACAAAGCTTCAACTATTTTTTTTTTTTGTAAGTTTCGGGAATATCTTGTGGGGATTGTCCCCATCGTCTCCCCATGAAGAACTGCCACTGCATTCTACGAGAAAATTGTGGATTTAGTAAAAATTCAATGCTTTATTCTGATTTAACCTGTCTGCTTGGTTCAATATATTCGCACCTCACAATCCGGAAGCCTCAGTTTTGCACAAATATTCTGAAACCGTCACTTTGGATCGAGATTGTAAAATATCTATGCAAGATAGCGTTCATATTTCAAAGACAATAAGAAGCATTATTTCGTTCTCTTTCGAGGAAGAGAGATATGTAGCTTTTAAAATGTAAGGTCGTTCTGGACGTTTTTGGTTTTATGAAAGTATAACGCGATTATGTGTTTTGGGATGTATTTATTCCTAAACAAGCAGACGGGTTAAAATGGATTCGGACAGCAGTATGTTATGCTGAAGTCGTAGCTCGACAAATTTTCCAAGAGGCTTATACGGGTGTTAAGGGACGTACTTGACTTACTTTGACCAGTGATTCCTGACACTATTTGGAGTAAAAAATGTAAATAAAATTTTGGTCTCCAGTGACATTTTTGGTTTTTTTTTTTTTACAAAAACATAAAAAATGGTAGGTGTTGGACAGTTGGAGGCGCGGTTAAAGGTTGGTTGGTTACTCGGCTGAGTGACCATTGACGACATGCAAAAGAATTTTTTTTTGTTTGATTTTGAAGAAAAAAAAAGTCATCCAAAAAGTCACCGGAGACCAAAATTTCATTTACATTTTTACTCCAAATAATGTCAGGAATCATTGGTTAAAGTAAGTCAAGTACGTCCCTTAACACCCTGTATGTACATCGCTAATGGCTTGTTCGCACTGGGGAGAGTAGTTTAGTCGAGTAGTGAGTAGCTAGCTACTTGACTGGGTGAAAAGTGTTAATATACTAATATACCCTCTACTCAACTAAAATACTTGTTGTGTGCGAACGGCTCTGAAGCGCATACATTCGACCTTACTATGTGTGTATACGTATATATACTTTATACTATGTATCAGGGAGCCTAGGTATGTGAATCTTGGTGCCGTTTCAAAATTTTGGTTTCCACATGAGAGAGTTGGGGTTTGTTGGACGCATCCTACGGCCATGTATTTGGTCTTCTGCTGGTTTACTACGAGACCCATATTTTTGGCAGAACTTTCAAAATTTATGAAGGCTTCACGTAAAACATCGGGAGTTTTCGCGATTATGTAGATATCATCAGCGTAACCCAATAGTTGCACAGAGTTGTCACATATCGTTGCTCTATCTCAATGCCAGAGTCACAAATAACTTTTTCTAAGGCTATGTTGAATAAGAGGCAGGCCAATCTATCTCCTTGCCTCACCCCGTGGAGCGCTTCAAAGGGCTTGGACAGATCACTGCCAACCCTGACTACACGTTACTGGGGACTTGATCAGCTTACGCGGTATTCCAAACTCACTCATTGCATTGTACAATGCATTCCTAATAATAATAATAATTATTATTATTTTTTTTTTATTAATTTCTTACACCATTACAAATTTGAATTTATCACATGTAAGAAATAACGCCATATAAATATTTTACAAAAAATTGTTTACAATTGTTTATAAATATTTATACATAAAAGAAATATAGAAATAATATAAATATAGGTACAAGGGCTGTCCATAAAATAAGGTCTCCATGGTGCTGCGGTCGCTAGGAACAATTTTACACGAGATCCGACAACACTGGCGTGTAGCCTGATTCCCCTACGCCAAATCCCTACCAAGCTGCACTCTCTGCGACACTTAATCTCGGTGTGGCAGCCGAGATAGATTATTACATTCGAGATAGAGCTTCCGCTCGCCGCACAGGTGTGAATTACGCTCTATAATTAGTTTTTTGTGCAAAGAACAAAACATCGGTTAGAAATTCATTTTCACCTACTTGAAGTGTACGGAAAATCGGTGCCGGACGGCCATCGGTTTCAGGCGAAAAAATTGCCATAGTGGAAAAAACAATGATTGCAGGTCGACGGGTAACGGTTTGGGAGTTCTGTGATATGGATCCCCGACGTCAGTAAGACCACTATTGACAATATTTTGACAGAATATTTGGGAGACCACAAGGTCTGCCCATTTTTTATTTGAGTGGAGGAAGTTGTTTGAAGTAGGTTTTATGCGTAAACATATAGTTGGAACCCTTATAAATATTCATATAAAGATATTAGACAGCAATGCCTTTCCAGGCATTCAAGCAGGACCCCGCCCCATAAAAGGTAGAACCCTTCCCACCCAAAGTGCGTTAATTCAAATATTCTTGTTAATTTATGTATTTCAACATACTTCAGGAGTATTAACCTGCAGGAGCAGCGTTGATGAATTTTACCCACGGTACTAAGCCCTGCAATTGCACGGCCGGCGTGTACACACTTTTTGTCATCAAATATTGCTTCTACTGGTTAGTTCAAGACAAAAGTAAAAATGCCATTTAATCAAGGTATTGTCTGCATTTTGCTATCAATGATTTTGCTTTTTTATCAAGAGTTTAATTTAGGAAATATTTTTTGTGAGATGCGGTTCATCCACAAAAAACATATAGTTGGAACCCTTATAAATATTCATATAAAAATATTAGACAGCAATGCCTTTCCAGGCATTCAAGCAGGACCCCGCCCCATAAAAGGTAGAACCCTTCCCACCCAAAGTGCGTTAATTCAAATATTCTTGTTAATTTATGTATTTCAACATACTTCAGGAGTATTAACCTGCAGGAGCAGCGTTGATGAATTTTACCCACGGTACTAAGCCCTGCAATTGCGCGGTTGGCGTGTACACACTTTTTGTCATCAAATATTGCTTCTACTGGTTAGTTCAAGACAAAAGTAAAAATGCCATTTAATCAAGGTATTGTCTGCATTTTGCTATCAATGATTTTGCTTTTTTATCAAGAGTTTAATTTAGGAAATATTTTTTGTGAGATGCGGTTCATCCACAAATGGGCCGGCTGGTGGAACCCACACACCACCAGCCAGTCGCAGGCAATACATGATATATCACAGTAATCTCATCTCGGGACATCATTACGCTTAGAGTATCAACTAGTCTTTTATCTTGTCGGTGCCCACATTTTGTTTATTATATGTACGTTATGTTGAAAACTGTGTGTGAAAAGCTGATCCGTTTTTTTTTTTTTATTTGTAAGCATTTCGTTTTTTATTGATGGACCATGAAGTGATATTTTGAGTTAATCTTTCATGTTTATATACATACTAGTGTTGTTATATTTCATTGCGACGTACATTTTTGTAAGTCATGAAGTTCAATTGACAAACAGTTTTTAAAACTTATCACACTATCCAAATGTGTATATATGTGATGTGATGTTCCAATTCTTGTGACTTCCTTGATACTTATGCCTGGATTACACGCACCGAGTAGATGGGCGAGAAAGGTGCTCTCGGCCGAGTGCTTGGTACGTGTAAACACGTCACCGAGTGCTCGACCAAGTTAAATACAGTAGAAGTCCAATAATCCGGCACGTTCGGGACCGGCTCGGTGCCGGATTATCGAAAATTCCGGTCTATCAAATGTCAATGTATGTACACGTACTGTAAAACATATTTCACTTAGATTTAAAAAAGTCACGAATGGCTTTTCGTTTTCTTGACTTTTGGCGTTTAGTATAAAATTTATTTCTAATGATATGGAAATCAATAATTTCTAAAGCACTGTAGCTAGTACAAGCCTCAGCAAAAGAGATAAACTTATTTAGTGATTCTGCAGCTTCTGCGCAGCTGATTTTTTCCTTTTCTTTCGTTTCGGCATCCGAGTCACTTTCTTCAAGATTTTGAGTAGGCTGAGGGTTTACTACAATGTTGATAATGTCCTCATCGGTTAGTTCTTGTTCAACAGGCTCATTCTCGTCGATTAGAAGCCACTCCTCTACCTCATCTTCAGGCAGGTTTTTCAAGGGATTGTCAGCTCCGATGCCGGACTATCGGACATTCCGGACTATTGGATGCCGGACTAATGGACTTTTACTGTAATCGATTTTTTACATAATCAATTATTTTTTCACATCCCTACTTAGCTACTAGGCCGAGTGCCCAGGCCGAGTGCCCATCCCGCGCTTCCCCGCACTGACTCGCTTGCCCATTCGGCAGATATAAACATGCACTCGGTGCTCACTCACCACTCGGCACACTGACATCACTCGCATCACTTAGTTAAATTATCTTTTTGCGATCCATTTTGTCTCGCTAGTCTGCAGTGTCGCAACTAAACTAACTCGGTGCCAAATTAAAAAATACTGAAAATTGTAACACCTACTCGTTCATCCAACTCACTGGCTTAGTATCATTGTGCTGTCTCTCTCATCTACATGTGATCCAGGCATCACCATGCCGCCTGTTATACTTACACCAAATAAAACCAACACAATTACAAATTTATTACATAACTACATCTTTTGTTGGTTGTACCTTGTTTCTCCTGAATATGTTATAGTATTCTTGCTTTTTCCCGCGACTTCGCTCACATGGTATTAGGGTGGTTCCAACTCCGCCTCCCCCCCCCCCCTTCCCCTCCTTCCCCGCCCCTCTAACTCCTCCCCTCCATCTCCTTCCCCCCCTCCCCCTCCCGCATTTATTTGAAGTACTCCCCTAATAATTTGAATCGAATAAAGAATTATAGATATCTTACTAATCGTGCCACCTATTGCAATATGTTTTCTGGGTCACTAGTAGGTTATTTCAAAATTTCATACAAGTAAACCGGACTGCTTTTTTTTCATAACTACGCACAGTAGACCCAGAGGAAAATAATTTCGCTTAGGGCCTATGTGCCTATGTGACCCTCCACTGTGTGGAGGGTCTTTTTGAAGAGAGGAAGAAATAAATATTTGTCTTGAAGACACCCATGCTGTAGGTAGGATGAAACACAGAGGTCGACAAATCTTTCCACAGCCGAGCTCAAGAACGAGTCGAAGAAGCAACCCGTTTTCACGTGAAAAATGTCAACCGTGTATTTATTGTGTACAACCATGTTTCCCGCCGAGGGGATCAATGACGCTAGTTTCTCGGAGCATCTACAGTAGGGTGTCCCAAAAAAATGAAAGTTGTTATTTTTCAACGCATACCCTCTAATTTTGTTCGAATAATGACAAAACACTTATAAATAAAATTTTGTATACGTGGGAGCACGGCATCCCGTGCCGAATTGCATCGAAACATGTTAGTACTTGTATATTAATCTGTCAAAGGCCCTCAAATTCCAGGAAAAATACGGAAATTTCGTAACAAAACACGATTTTGAATTTTGAATTGAATGTTTTGTGGATTAATTTTGAGTTATCGTATATTTTATTGACCGAAACACATTCCTAGAACAATAAACTATGTACCAAAACAACATTACTTGCGTTAATTACGTAAATTAATAGGTTTTATGATGTTTTAGTCGAGGAACATGTATATCAACTTTGACAGCTAAAATTTGCGGCAAATCTGACATTCTTATGCCACAGATAAATCGTTTAAAAATATTCTGGGGTTGCAAGGTGAATAAAATTTTTACCCATCTTATGGGGTAATGTTGGCGCAAGCGATTCTGACCGTGTTCTTCATACAAATTCTGTACATAGAAGGGTCAAAATCGCAGACAAACATATTTTTTTCGCGTATGCGCACAAGCTGCGCGCATATGAGCGTCTCCGGCCGATTAGAGGTTAAGATGCCAGCGAGCAAACGTGTTGATGCGCTTGTAGTAACTTGTTTTTTGTTAGTTAACGCATATTACTCATTCAGGCAATATGTCATTAGATTTACGCAGTTCTAAAAAGAGTATATTTTTAATAGGAGTCTTACACCCGTATGCATAGTCGGTTCCTCGAGACTAGAAGTGTGTCGTTCCGGCCGGAACGAATCCGATGATTCCGAGTCCGGATGCGTTTGATTCGCTCAGAGTCCGCAAAATGTAATGAATCGATTCCGGAGTCACTCGCACACGGGCGAGGTTGCGGCGGAAGGAGGTATGCGGCGCGGGCCGGGCGGCCGCGGCGTTGATAGTGATAGTACAAGAATCATTTACGGGAGGAGGTGCGCGGCGCGGGCCGGGCGGGGTTTTGTCACCCTCTCACTCGGGAACGAGTGACAGAGTGAGAAATCAGGACTCATTCACGGGATGAGGTGTGCGGCGTGAGCGGGGCAGCGTTGTATTGCTCTAGCGGGGCGCGATGACAGCGTGCATGAAAACATTTTTCGAAAAGAAATAGCATTATCTTTTAGTCAAAAGATAGCAAGGAGCATTGCTTTTTACCTATTGTCGGTCATCACGGAGCAAATTTGCCTTCTCGCAAGTTCGCGCCGGTGATACTCTGGTGAATTACTAATTTTATGAAGAACGTAAAATATCTAACTACCTAACTAACCATCACGCCGTTTCTCCGCAGGGGTAGGCAGAGAGGAATGACCGCCAAACAACTCGATCTTGGCACGCACTCTTTGCCTCACTCAAATTCATACATCATCTCAAACATACTCTTCTTTTATTCTGACTTTTTACATGGCCCGACTCAAGTATCTGATTCACTTGATCTTGCCATGTCTTCCCCGGGCATCCCCAACTTCTTCCACCATTCACATTTTGCCATATATTCTTCTTACACTACTTTCTTCGTTCATTCGCTCTACTTGCTCAAACCATCGGAGGTTCCCCTTCTTAATCTTACTCATTATGCTTACATCAGCCTTACATTCTTTACGGATCTCCACATTTCTCTCACGATCATACATAGTTTCACCACAAATACGCCTCAGGGATCTCATTTCAACAGCATTCAGTTTACTTTCATCCTTCCTCTGCCAGTTCCATGGCTCACTGCTATACAAGGACTCCATTGTTCGTAAGTGTCAAATTTAACGTAAATATCTTACACGGTTCTCATAAAGCCGACAAAAATATCAATCATCTCAAACACATTATTATTAACTATATAAAGATAAGACTTCTCGCTCGCAATAAACAATAACATGTTAATGTACTCACGCCCGGCCACATAAACACGATTCCCCAATTCCGTAACGTTCCACGATTCCACCGATTACGGCGAGTCCAGCTGAATCAACTCTCGGCATTGAATCAGCAGGAGTCAAATTGAGTTTGGTTCCGGCCGATTCAACGACTCCGGCGGAGCACCACAGTGAGTTTGGTTCGGCGAGTCCGGCGGAATCAACTCTAGGCATTGAATCAGCAGGAGCCAAACTGAGTTTGGTTCCGGCCGACTCTGGCGGAGCGCCACAATGAGTCTGATTCGGCGAGTCGGGTGGAATCGCCGGAATCAAAGGAGCGAGTCCAGTGAATCGAGTCCACTCAGTCGAATACGGATCCGGAATCGATTCCGTAAAATGAGTGAATCAACCCACCTCTACTCGAGACCTCCTCCACTCGGCCTTAGTCGAGGTCACCTCAAGGAAATCTTAAAAACTTCCTTGAAATCAGTATGCTCAGTTACGGCTTCACCCTCCAGTGAGGAACCTCCAGTAAGTCGAGTTGAGGTTGAGTGAAGGAATGACGTCATTAAATTTCTTATTATTATGCTGGTAAACTGTAGAGAATGTTTAATTAAATATTTAAATATTTGTAAAGAATATATTTATGGTTCACTTTTTTCATCTATGGGCTGTCTTCGGCGCTGTTAACAAGCTTCGAGGAGACCTCAAGGTAGATCACGACGTACCTTGAGTTTGACAGTTCATTACTCGACTCGACTGAGGAATTTGCTCAAGTCAAGGATAGTTTTTTCAGTTCTGCATACCGAATTTATCTTTGAGGTTGAGTCGAGGTTGAGTCGAGTGGAGGAAATCTCGAGGAACCGACTATGCATACGGGTGTTAAAACACCAAATATCGGGTTCTAAACTGCCCTCTAAGGGACAAGTTATTGAAGTTTTGTTCTACAATATCCAGGATCAATATATGTTTGGCATCAAATCGGCACGGGCTGCCGGTGTTTAATCAAAATGATATTTATTACACGAGTGATTGGGATCAAATGGAATAAAATTAGAGGGTATGCGTATTTAAATTCATTCTTCCTTATGTCTTGGGACACCCTAATCTACAGCATTCACACCCGACGCCAGTGCTCAAACAGATTGTAAGATTGCAATCTGTTAAGTGTGGTGAACGTATGCCTTGCGGTATGAGAGAGAGATGTGTGTATTGAGTGAGACAGCATGAGAAACATATAAAAGGGTGCGATTGTTGTCCATTGTTCTCTTTGCCATCAGTCTTCCTACGAAGCACCATTGTAGCCTATCTCGGAATAAACAGCAATAGTCTACCTACGAGTATTATTGTAACCCTGTACTGAGATCAATATATCGAGAGGAATCTGGATCCATCACAAGGAGTCCAGAATACATGTTGATAACCGGCCACGGTCATCACAATTAGGAGAATCTATCAAACGGACCGCCCGTTTCTGCAGAGTCCAGTGTTTTTTCAGGTATTTTGGAGCTCCAGATCACAGGTGGCTGTCAAATTCAACCGTGGGGTGCACTTGCGATTTGTACAGGGTTAGCAGTTTTGTACTATCTGCAGGCTCTGTACAGTAACGCCTAGTTTTTGGGAGGCTAATTTAACCCTGACTTCGATGGGGCCCCCATACGTGAGCTGGTTACTTATAGTTACACCAAGCATGTCGCATCCGTTAAAGGAGACTAGAGACGTAATCAGACACGATTGGGTCTGTGAATGTTACGCCTCCTGGTGTTATTTTATGGCAAATTTAATATGTAAAACACCGAGACGTGTAAATAATATTTAATTTACAATGAGCATTCGATAACTGCTTTTTCTTTATTCATTACTTTCATTATTTCTTTTCCTCATTATCTCACTACTTTGTGTGTACATATGTGGAAATGTCGGACTAGTCAAAAACAGAACTTTTCAAAGGGGTGTTGAAATGCCACTTTATGGGGACTCCAGAAACTAATATCTACAGCCTGTATGTCTGACGAATATCTACAGCTCATATGTTGAACTAATATCTACGAACTTCAGAGTGTTGACTAATATCTACAGAGCGTAGGTTGAACTAATATCTACAGAGCGTAGGTTGGATTAATCAGCTAAATGTGTCCAATAGTCCGATATTAGGGATTTTTACATACATACTTACATAAATTAAGTTTTTTAAACTGCATATGAAATATTACGTTATTCCAATATGCTATACATAATTGCAAATCCAACCTCTGCCAGTGCTGTAGATATTCGTCAACACTTTGGTTCTCATAGATATTAATCAACAGTTTGAGCTGTAGATATTCGTTAACACTTTGATTCTCATAGATATTAGTTAGATTTTTTCAGTTTTTGGAATTCCTGTAGATATTTGTAGACGCCTCCCTTTATGGGTTGTCACAGAAGTCTATAATGTAGAATCAGGTTTTTTCAGTTTTGTGAAGGGATTGCATAATATTAAGACTAAGGCTCTTCTTCCCCAGGGACACACAAGTAACTGATACCGAACAATTCAAGTATCACATACACTCAAATACACAGGCAAGCATTGCAGGTCTTTTTAAGGAAAGGAAGGAGAGGATGTTCCGAGTATGGGGTCAGGGTGCCCCTCCTACTGCGGGGCAAGGCGATGGGATGAGAGTCTCGCTGTTCATACATTTTGTCTACTGTGACAGACATTTTGTAACAATACATGGTGTGCTTTAGATCAACTAGGAACAAAACAGTAAAAAAAAAATGACAGAATATAAAATTGAATTCAACAGTGATAGGTGGTGACGCGGGTCCCGTGATTCTTGTAGCAATGTGTACGAATTGTGCGCTACATGTTGTTTGCGACATGAGTATTCCCGTGAAAGAAAGGCCTAAGAATTAACGTACTTTCGCTGTAGTCATAATGATTTAAAAGGTCTAAAAGGAATGTATTTTATTTTAAAAGTATATATTACAAATTACATAGATTAGTACAGGTAAATAAATATTTTTAAAATCACAGATAAATTTAGTCTTTTTAGTTTTGAACCATTCATGACGAGGGCCCGCATGGAACCCAAAAAATATCACATCCCAGCAACTTTCAAATGGAAAGTTCCACATGGATGTTATCCCTCTGGAGGTTCAATTTTGGCAGGACAAATTTTAATAAAATTCATCAAAAAAATTATGACTATGGAACTTGTTTTATGCGGAGCAAAATATTGTTAATCCTACAATATTTACGCAAGTCATATTTCTTACATGTTATATAGATACAAAATAATATCACGTTACACAGAGGGATTCACTAACTAATAAAAAATATAAAACCAATAATTAATATTGTCAACAAACTGTAAGGCCATCCGCTCATGGAGAAACTGAAAAAAAAACAGTTGGCAACTCAATCGCTATCCACAGGAAAGTAACTTGCAAATTTCATTAGCGGTCTGCACACAGGCAACTTGTTAAAAGACCAGTTGTCAAGGGTGACACGGCGACTCGCAATGCTAATTTCAGCACGTTTCAGTTGCCAGGTTGACAGGTTGCCATGGTAGCACCTCACGACCTGTCAATTTTTCAAGTAATTTGCGACGTCAGCAGAAAAATATCAATTTTGTTCTAGAGGTTGATAAAATTATTATTATTATAAATTATCGATAATTGATAAATCTCCACATGTTATAAATTAAAGTCCTCCGCCACGTCTGTCTGTCTGTTCGTGATAAACTCAAAAACTACTCAAAGGATTTTCATGCGGTTTTCATCAACAGATAGAGTGATTCATGAGGGAGGTTTAGATATATATTTTGACAAGGTTTTGTGTAAATTGGTTGAAATATATAATTAAAGGACTGTATGTGGTGGACGAGTGGGCGGGCGGATTTGATTTATATGCAAATTAACAGATGGCGGTGTGAGTTAAAAGGTTGGGTAACAATCCAGTAGACAACGTTGTGTTTAGTTAGTCACTGGGTCAGCTAGTTATTAATAAATTATATTTTTGTTAAACAAACTGATATAATTACTGAAATTGTAAAGTTGAGTTGTGCCGTGAACTGAGTTGTGAATTGCCAACCAGTTTTCGGTTTCCCCATGAGCCAAGGCCCTTAGAATTATAATACCAATTATTTTTCAGTCTAATTGTTGATATTTTGAAACGAAGGGAAAATTCGGCACACTTGTAAAATGTCCTCAATTTTTAAGTACGATGTCACTGGGTTAGTCACTTATTGTCAGCTTCTAGATCGAGGTCTACAATTAACCAGTCGTCCTCTTTTAATTTCCAAGTAAAATTGCCCGGCAAAGGTTCTTCCTTTATTACAGTTTCTGAAATTGCGTCTCTGAAACAAATAAAATAATTTGTTAACACGATAGTCGTACCCTCTGAAGAGCGGTTCTGTATCTTTGTGGAAACGGAATCGATTCCATACGTTGCCTGTCACATTTGTGTGATTGTCTATGGCTTGTAATCGTTTTTTCTACGGGCTGCTGCTACGGTGTAAGCTGCAGGGTTGCCAAGGCTTATGTTCTAGAATACCCGCAATAAATATTCAAATTCCCCAAATTGGGGAGAACAAAATAACAAATTCCCCACAATTTGGGGAATTCCCCGCAAATCGGCAACCCTGGTAAAGTGTCAGCGCTGTTCCCGACATCGCAAATGTCAAATCCGTGGTATACAACTTTGAACGTACATTAAATGAATAAATAATCATGTATACTTACGCATTTTGTGTTTTAAACTAGTTGAACTCGGCGTCAGCACTGACAGCTGACAGATCAGCCTGTAGCAAAAGCCATTGTAAGCCATAGACAATCACACAAATGTGACAGGCGATTAAGTATGGAATCGATTCCATATCCACAAAAGATACAGAATCGCATGGCTGGTCAGGAGACAATCAACGCAAGCAAATATTCATTACTGTGGGCGCTACCGGGCAAAAACAAAAATGGGAAACTTGGATTTTTAAAAGTTGACAACAGATGTATTAATAATCTATACATATAATAAAAGTGTATAATGTGAGTGCTGCTAAAACTCAGAAATAAGTCCCAGTAAGATCAAGGGAGTTATATGATATGGTAGCCCTCTATCCCCATCTGTGAAGTAGGTTCCCGTTGTTGCCTGAAGGGCGTGCTTTTGAAGATATAAAGGCTGGAAGTTTCGCCATCTAGAAATTTCTAGAACAGTCCAGAACAGTGTTGTCGCATTTTTTTTTTAAATTGTAATTTCAATAACACCCCACAGGTGTGGTATTGAATTTATATAGACAATATTAATTAGAGCATGCTGAGGAAAGAACTTTATAAATTTAAAAAAAAAAAAAGTACCAAAGATTTAACCTTGGCCGGAGACGTCGTGAATCCATGCGCGGTTTGTGCACATGCGCGCAGAAAAAATTTCGAAAAAAATAGTTTGTCTTGCGATTTTGACCCTTCTATGTACAGAGTTTGTATGAAAGACAAGATCAGAATCGCTTGCGCCAACATTTACCCATGTCATAGGCAAAAATTTCATTCACCTGGCAACCCCAGAATATTTTTAAATGATTTTATCTGTGGCCACAAAATGTCAGATTTGCCGCGATTTTTTCTGTCAAAGTCGATGCGTGTTAACCGGTTGAGTAAATCTGTCGACTATATCAGACACACAAAAATTTGACATAAAGTAAGTTTGGCATCTTTATAAGACAGCGCATGTGGTCTCATAAAAATCGTTTTATCTCCCATACTATAATGACGAGAGATATGATTTAAACAGTGTTGGAAAGAGAAAACACTACGCTACAATTTGTATTCCAAGGTTCTTCACGAAAAAAATGAATTATTCGGTTATATGACGTCAAACATCCGACATCCATTGTTCGTTTACAAGCAGAAATGCGTGTAGTGAGTGCTCCAGAAAATTTGAATTTTAGTGTATTACTTCGAAGAAAATGCACAGGTAACTACTTCATTTCCATAATAAAGTGTATTGACTACCCCTTTATGATATTTTTTCTTTGTTTAGATTATTTTTCTCTCATAAATAATGAATTACGTGAATATATTTTTGATATTTTGCGTCATTTTCAATTTACAAGGTCATTTTGAATAATAAAAGTGTATTGTTTCAATCTGTTGTAATTAAATTTGATAAACAGTACGTATTCTAAAGCTATGCCCATCAAAACATTCAAGGATTACATTACAAAAAAGGTAATAAATCACGTTTTATCGGTACGCGGCACCTTCAGAGAAACACGCTCTTCCCAAGTATGTAAATAAAGGTAGGGATGGGGCCGTCCGAAAATCGAAACATAGCAATTCGAGAATTTTTATGTAATGAAGTGATGAGAACCTTTATTATTATTTATTATTAATTTATTTTAGGCAAGGATCGAACTCGGAAGACCCGGTTCCTCAGGATATGGAGAGCAATGATTCCGACGGTAGCTACGGTGAAGGAAGTGAAATTGAAGACGTCACCATGGAATCCGACAATATAATGAGCAATTATCAAATGATATTTTAGTACAGACTTATTTTTATACAATTGTTGGCTGTTACAACGACATATATAACGTGCAAAAAATTTTATCAACACAATTTCTGAATACATAAATGGTTCATACCCCATGGGTTTGAAAATAATTAGGAATTATTCTCGAAGTAAATAATACCCATCAAAGATGGCGACGTAAAAAATTTTATTCACATTTTTTACTCCAAATAATGTCAGGAATTACCGGCTAAAGTGAGTCAAGTATGTCCCTTAGCTGTACATGGAAGTATAAAAAATTGTTACATTTGAAATACGCACTAGAAAATTAATGTAAAATGAATTCCACAAGTTTCACTTCTACTGCCGCGTGGAAATCAAGCTTCCGATTGTTACAAATTAGTTTTTATTTTTGTGTACTTTTATTGTTTTATTATAAATAAATAATAACTATTATTGGGTTTTATTTTTGTGTGAGTACCCATAATTTATTATAAAGGTAAAAAAAAGTAAGGTTGGAAATACTACGTATATTTATATTTTGTCACACTGTGCGCCCCCGCGCAGGATGTCCCGGGATTTTTTTTTTGCATCACAGTTTCTACAAGTGTATTTATATATATATACACTTATATACGTGCACACATATATATGCAGAAACCGTGAACCAATAAAAAATTCCCATGACGAAAAATACGGAATTGGACATGGTTCCGTTTGAAATATTTCTACCAGAAAATCAATTACATAATTCTAACACCGCCTGGAAATCACGAGCCTAATATAAAAAAATATTTACGACTGTTGTATAAATTATTTATTTATTTTTGTGTTTGATTGCTGCTTTATAATAAATAAATAATAAGTATCATGGAGTTTTATTATTGTGCACATTCAATAACTTATTATATGCAAATAAGTGCTATTGGAAATACATAATATTTCGTAGATTTATATATATTTTTACGAAAAATATCGAATAACTTATTATAAAGGTAAATATGCAAATAAATGCTATTGGAAAAACATAATATTTCGTAGATTTATATCTATTTTTACGAAAAATATCGAATAACTTATTATAAAGGTAAATAAATACTATTATAAAATAGGTTTATATTATAAGTACGTAATATTTTATAAATATTTCGATCATCTGAATACTTTTGTGAAAAATATCGAAGTAATAATAACTTGTGTTCGTTTTTATAATCGAAATATCTCTGCAGTTTGACCTCATCACTACGCAAACCGGGGGGGGGGTCCCCGTAATAGCATTTCTTATCTGTCAACTCCATACTAATTTCAAGTGTCTCGGATCGTATTTCGAACAAGGTCGATGGAATGTTGTGGTAATTAAAAAAATACAATTGCGGTACCAGTGCTCCGTTTGAAGTGGAATTGAATAATATATTCTTTATGCTTCCGTTTTATTTACATACAACAGTGCATTATTGTAGTTTAGTACGTGTTTTATTTAAAATCGTAAAGGTCTGGTTTAAGGTTATGTTTGCCGTTTAAATCGAAAATAACATTGTTTTGTTGTAAATATTTATATAAATTGAGTGTTTTGATAGCATAAAACTATTATGGTTCTATTTACGCCCTTTCCCTCATTAATAAACGTAATATAATAATTAAAAATAATATTTTTAAAACTTCCGAAAATTTGTGTGAACGTCAAATACTAGAAAAACTTATGAAACTTTGTGAATTTTTTATTAATTATTTTTGTTTGAAATGATACAAAAGTGAGATGACTATAATGTTTAAAATACATTCGACTATTAAAAAATGTGTTTCTTTTTATGTTATTAGTTATTTTAGTTCAGTTTTTAAAGGAAACAATGTATGGTGAGTCACTTTTATAAAATTTTAATGTTTGCATTCAAAATTTTAATATTTCAAAAATAAAATGCTTATTTCTAATGAAACAAATCGAAAGCGTATTTAATCGTCTTTCCAAAACAGTTTTTAGTTTTTGGATACATTCAGAAATATTCAAATTATTTTGATTTTATTAAAATGCGGAAATTCTAGAAAATTCGGCGGCATTTGACAGCATTTTTTTAAGCGGTATCAGTCATTTTGTAACTTAGCTAGAGGGGTTAATTGACGAAAACATTGTAAAACCTATCAATTTACGTAATTAACGCAGAAATGTGTTTCGGTCAATAAAACATACGATAGCTCAAAATTAATCCACAAAACATTCAATTCAAAATTCAAAATGGTCCTTTGTTAGCAAATTTCCGTGTTTTTTATGGCCTTTGACGGGTTAAGCTGTCAAAATGTCGATATTGCAACTTTGCCAATCTAAAAATGGATTATGGAATTCAAATTATTTGTGATTTTAGAGACAACTTTGCCAATTAAATTAAAATAATTTTATAAAACCCACCAAGTTGACATAATGAAATCTATTATATAGTACAAAACAAAGTCGCTCCCGCTGTCTGTACGCTTAGATCTTTCAAACTACGTAGCGGATTTTCATACTGTT
The DNA here is from genome assembly GCA_917880885.1 of Limnephilus marmoratus. NCBI lineage: Eukaryota > Metazoa > Arthropoda > Insecta > Trichoptera > Limnephilidae > Limnephilus > Limnephilus marmoratus. The sequence continues at coordinate 28,040,587 of OU862930.1, read as the reverse complement.
TTCACCAATAGATATAATAGAGCGATTCATGAGGAAGGTTTAGGTATATAATTTGGTTTTATGTAAACTAGTTGAATTATATAATATATAAAGGGATCGGGCTTTCATATGTATGCAAATTAACAGATATCGTTGGTTATAAAGGTTGGGTAATGGCGTTGTCAGTAGATGGCATTGTGTTTTGTTAGCCACAGCAACGTGTAGCCGGGTCAGCTAGTATAAATATAAACATTGAAAAAAATGTTTTTAGGGTAAAAAAACTTTAAAATCAATATTCAACCAATTTGTGTTCCTATATGAATCAGTCATTCGCAAGTTAAGCCCATCAAAATGCTTTTTTTATTATTATTTATTTTGTATTTAATTATTTTTATGAAGAGAGTAAGGCAATTTTTTTATATAATTATTAACTAATAATTGCCAAATTTCCCCTAAATTCAGGAAAAATCTACATTTGAAACAAAAATAAATAAAGTAGCACATATTCGTACTGAACATTTGCTTACTTGATTAAAAAGATTTTTTTCATTTTGTTTAATTATTCTGGCCTCAATCCAAATTTAAGTTTAGTACGAAAAAGATTACGCAGTCGTTCCTCTTAATATTTGAGTCAAAATTCTGTCGAATCTTCTTGGGCATATTCTAATTTTGACTGCACCAATGACAAGTTTAGTTCAACAGAAGAAGAAGAATGTGTTCTTACCTGCATTGATAATATTGTTGATTTGTAAGAAGACGGTCACATAATACAAAAGCGCGAGGACGGGTTGTTTCACAGAATTTGAACAATTCATCAAATTTTCATGTCTGATAAAGCCACGGACATATGAATATATCTGGACCTGCCCTAAGTGATAAAAACGTATTATTTCCCCCTCGCCATGGAACCGGCTGGAGCTCCTCCTTGGCGCCAGTTCGCCCCATGTGGAGGGGATAGAGAATCGCTTGAATCTAAAATGTGTGACGTCATCATTCTTGCCGTGAGCAGCGCGAAGCTAACATCTATACATTTAACGAAAAAATAACACGCCAAAACAGTAGCTTGTGCTATACAACATACCTACATATCAATGTGCACATAGCGAATGTGGGCGGTTCCTTAGTGTGCTCGTCGCTGGTTACAGGGGTAAGTAAATTATGAAACATTTGTAAAAGTGTCTTAACTAAACACGGCAACAAAATATTGCTATGTGAAAACGAGCGAATCTTTTTGGGGTGTACATTTGGCCTACGCAAATATTTTATTATCGTGGCAAGCAATTCGCGCTCCCATGTAAAAAGGTCTATTCATTCAAAGCAGATTTTGGTTTTAAGAACTAAATGGTGATATTATAATGCGAGATGCCTATATACTGTCAGATTGATTTTTCAACTAATCACAGTCTTCTTCCCCTCTTCGCCCCCCCATAGTTTGGTTTTACCCCTCACCTGTATCTTCTGGTCTATCCATTTGGATGTCTATGGATAAAGCTATATTCACATTCTGTTATTATTTCAATTACGTGAAACCACTGGCCAATAAAAATATAATAACAGAATTTAAATCGAACCTTTACAGAAATTGAATTAGATTTAAAATGTATTATTCAAATTCTGCGAAACAACCCATTTAGTTTTTCAGGAAATCAATCCGAATTTTAATTTGTAAAAATTGATTGTACATGTACATGTCGCCGCGTCGGGAACAATTCATTGGATAACCAACACCTCTACCGTAGGTCACCCCAAGTGGTTCCCTACATTTGGTGATTTAGCAGGGGTAAACGGGTTCAAGGGGTGAGGTTAGGCCATGCCCTGCTCACATGGCATACATGGCAGGCCGAATTGGGAGAAGCCGGTAGAGGGAGACTCTTCACCTCTGCAGCAGGAGTCTCGCTACCCTTCGCCTTGCACCGTAGTGAAAGGGATGGATTCATACGTCCATCACTGACTGACTCTCATACCTTTTTTCCTTCCCAAAACCTGCTGTCCTTTATTTCCTTAAAACACTTTCCTTATAAGGGAACGTACCCAAACTACGTGACCTGTTCGGGGGGGGGGGGGGTCTTCAAAATGTCACGCTTGGTACAAATGAGCGGCGGTTTGCTTAGGTTTTTGATCACCGGGGGGGGTTAAAAATCGCAAAAAAAATTTGTCACGTAGTATGGGTACGTTCCCTAACATCCCCAAAGATTATTATTGTTATTATAAGACTAAGAAAATAATTACCTTCAAGGCCTATAGTAAGGTGTGGAATAATTTGAAATTTTTTTCAGACATCTCGAAAATGGTGATTTTTGAGTTGTGTCACTCTGCTTGCAACCCCCCGATGATATTTATTTTTCATGTTCTCCATAAAACAGTTATACACCAAATTATTACGGAGAAAATTACAAATTTGGGGGCAGTTTCACTATGTTGTGAAACTATGCATGTCAAAAAATAGTTACTGAACTCTCTATAGGTAACATTGAAGATGTCGATGCTCAATGCAGAATCGTTAAGCAGTGGAATTGCTGTTTTGGCGCATTCTGAAAGGAAGAAGTGCTCACTTTCGGAGCGTAAAAAAATGCGTGGGATCTCCCACGAGTATACGCATTAGGGACATACAGGTTAATCTCCTTCAACATAGGTGGATTCAGTACAGTACCGGAAATCAGCTGAAAAAAATGTTTCCCCAAAAATATTTTTCGGCGGGCTTCTAAGGTATTAAGATCGAGCATCCTGTTAAGAACAACGACGGATACAGGAATGGGTAGTATGTATATTCCCTCATATACAGGTAACGCATAAACCTTTGTTGTATTCTTTCTATTTCTAGGATGTGGTTATTGGTGACAATGTATATTTGATGTATATACATTGTCAGGGTGGCTTCTACAACTGTTATGTATGAATAAACTGACTACTAGAGAAGTGGGGTGTATCTTACCTAGTCTTGTCAGGTTCCTCGTCTGCGGGATCCCGTTTCCTCTCATTCTCCACTCGCTGCCTCTCTTTCTCCGCCTGTTCCTTCTTCCGCAGCTCCTGGAAAGCCCGCTGACGGTCCATCTTCTCCCTCGCTTGCTTCTTGAAGGCCTTTATCACAAAACGTTGAACTTGTCAGTTTTACATTCTATTCTTAATAATTAATCCGCCTCACAACATACGATTTCACGGCATAGCAGCCCGTGACCGGGTCAGCTTGAAAATTTGGAAAAAAAAATGCAATATTTTACAGTAAAATTTTGAAAAACAAATACTTAACAGCTTTCATATTAACCACGGAAGAATTAAAATGTACATTTATATATACATAAATGAAACCGAAGTTTCTGAATGCAATTGCATTTTATGAAACTTTGTGAATTTTTTATTAATATTTTTACATAAAACGACAAAAAAAGTGAGGTGACAACAACGTTTATAATACATCTTTCTAATAAAATGTGTGTTTACTGTTTTTTTTTTCATTAACCTGTAATCGGCTGGAAACGCTCATTTGCGCGCAGCTTTTGCGCATGCGTGAAAAAAATATTTCGAAATAAAAGTGTTTGTCTGCGATTTTGACCCTTATATGTACAGAATTTGTATGAAAACAAGGTCAGAATCGCTTGCGCCAACATCATTGATGATATGGCCACTAGTTTCATCCACCTGGCGACACCAGATTATTTTTAAATGATTTTTATCTGTGAAATCGAAATGTCAATTTTGCCGCAAATTGAAGCTGTCAATATTGACGCGTGTTCCTCGACTAAAACATCGTAAAACCTATTAATTTACGTAATTAACGCAAGTAATGTTGTTTGTGTAATGTACTTTTATATTTTATGTATTTTGTCAATGCTCTTCATCTATATGTAATCTCCTTTCATTGTGATCTCTCTTTTTTTCTTTTCTGTTCGTGTTATTGTTATATTGTTAATTGGACTATTTGTCCGTAAATAAATAAATAAATAAATTAATTAATTATGTAAATTGATAGGTTTTACGATGTTGTCGTCAAGTAACACGCATCGACTTTGACAGAAAGAATCGCGGCAAATTTGACATTTTGATGCCACAGATAAAATCAATTAAAAATATTCTGGGGTTGCAAGGTGAATGAAATTTTTACCCATCTTATGGGGAAATGTTGGCGCAAGCGATTCTGACCTTGTCCTTCATACAAATTCTGTACATAGAAGGGTCAAAATCGCAGACAAACACATTTTTTTCGAAATTTTTTCCGCACGCATGAGCACAAACTGCACGTGGATTCGTGTCTCCGGTCGATTAGAGGTTAACAGCAATAAAAGTTTGAAAAAGTGTAAGGTGAGTGATTTTAAAAAAATTTTGTGTTTGCAATCAAAATTTTAGTGGATCAAAACTTATGTGTTTGTTTCTAATAATAAAATTTGAAAGCTTATTTCGTCACCTTTCAAAAGCAGTTGTAGTTTTCAGATACATTCAGAAATATTCTATATATTTGGATTTTATTGCGATGCTGAAATACTGTGACCTTCTGACAGAATACGCTTGAGGCCGATAAAAACGTTAAAGCAGTGGATATGTAACAGGTGGTGGAGCCTTACCTGAAAACTGTCCATGGTGGGTTTAGGTTTGCTCTGCTGCGCAACCTGAACGTTGGATCCCTGAGGACTGCCAGCCTGGGCGAGCAGAGACCAAGAAGTTGCATTCTTCACGTTCTGTTCCTGCTTGGGCTTGAAGGCTTGATAGAAGCTATTACTCATGGGTTTATCCTCCTGCCTCTGATTGGAAGAATTGTTCTTCTTATCTTCGAACTTTACACGCTCATTCACGGAATTGTTCATATTCGGTATGCCGATGAGATCTTCAATCGGTTTGGGCGTGATCATCGGCTTCTCTTCCTTGATGTGCATCGGAGGCATGATGGTGCTGGCGGGCATCATCAAAGGAGGCTGTTGGATCATGGATTGATGCGAAACCGGAGTCGTCGGGAGGGGATCGAATATTGAAGAAACGGGAGGCATAACCAAACCGGCCGGCCCCATACCAAGGGCGTTGGATAAGGAAGCGCTCATTTGCACGGGATCGTGTAGACTCTCTTGCTTCATGTAGCCATTGTGCGAAGGTAGGAAGCCGTCAGATTTATTTGTGTTATTCATTAATCCCGACATGTCGGGTCCTAAACCTTGGAGTTGCGCCATCAGGTGGGCGTGCCCCAAGTCCATACTGTTCTGTTTGGCTAAGCCTAAAGTGAAGTCGTTTAGTAAATTGTTTTGCGCTACGGAGTTCATCATGGCTTGCGAATTGGGCGGCATTTCAGATTTGAAGCTCTGCTCCAGACTGGCGAGAGAGTGCTCCAACGGATCCAAGTATTGCTGATGGTGTTGCTGCTGTTGTTGTTGATGCTGCTGTTGTAATTCGGGCTGTTTCTTGATGCCATTCTGCTGAACAACGGGGTTTTGGTTCTGGTTGTGGATCTGTCTCTGGTTGTTATTCTGATGTATGTTTTGTTGGTGCGGGACATTGGGAGCGGTGGTGGGGATGGAGGGAGACGGTTGGCTCAAAGGCACGCTGGTAGTAACGGCAGGCGGCTGCTGCTGTTGTTGCGCAGGAGCTTGGTTCTGCGTGACGTTGGGTTTGACTTCGTCCGAGGGCTGGTGTGCCGCGTGTTGGGGCTGAGTGGTGGGGGTGGGAGTGGGGGTATGTTGCTGCTGCTGTTGAACTCTGGGCGCGATGACTTCGGGTTGACTGACTACCGGGGCCACTTGTTGAGGAGCAGGCTGCGGTGGGGGGACGGGTGAAGGCGCCGGCGGCACGGCCATTAAGCTGGCCATGGGGACCGGGGTGATGAGGGGTTGCGGCGTAGGGGGAGGGGTGGGCTGCGGGGTGAGGACCTTAGGAGGTGGGGTGGGGGCAGGTTGGGTGGGCGCCGGCGGGGAGGGCTTCCTGACCACAGGGGCCGGAGGGGTAGATCGCGGGGGAGCTACTACGGGCATGGGGGGTTTCTCAGGCGGTTGTGCCGGCGGTGGCTGTTTCTGTGAATCATAAATATCACAATACAAACATGTATTAACCAGAAGATCAAAGAGAACCAATACAACTATTACGAGTTTTGTAATAATAACATGTATGTTTACAGTTTACGCAACTTGGGTAAAAGGGTATGACTTACATTAGCGGCGGGTGGGGGAGGGTTCTTCTTCACCTTTTTCCTCGGGGGTTTCCCAGGTCCTGAGGAATTGAATAACCGATATGCTTATTTGAATCTTTTACAGCAAATAACAAATAAATAATATAATAAAATCAATTCTTGTCAATTATAAAAGATATGAAAAATCTATCAAAATTATAGAATAAAAGATTTGATTTTCAGGGTAAAGTTGGGTTTAGGGGCGGCGTTCCTAGATAATAAAACTAGTTATTTGTATTTTATTATAAATTTTTTTTTTAAACTTTATGAGTAAAATCTCAAATTATAATATTTAATTAAATGAAGAATGTGCGTTAAGTAAATGAAGATAATGTTGGTAGTTCTTAGTCGAAGTATGATACAGTTAAAAGTGACCGAATTAATATGGGTTCCGTAGCTTAATCGGTAGAGCTGTTTCCATGTAAGAAAAGGGTTCTGGGTTCGAGTCCCAGCGGAGCCAATATCTTTTCTGATTTTTCTGTCTCCAGATTTCGATTGAGTTTCGCTAATATTGTCTTCATTTAATTAAATATAGTTATTTTTATACTAACTATGGGCCGGAAAATCCGAATCTGAAAGAATTAGGCGTCGGCAAGCAATATTAACTGAATTACACGACTTTAAAATTTTCTATAAACACAAAGGAAAACAAACCATTTTGAATGCATTGACACTATAAGTCATAGAAAAACAAGAAAGATGTTACACCACATAAAATTAAGTGTTGCCATTAAGCAATAATATCAATAACTAATTTAAGTAATTATTTTTTATAAATTTTACTCACTTTTATATCACAAACCATGTTACATAAACCTAGCGTAGCCGCTAAACTACTTGAAAACTGGGATATTTTCTTGCCTTGACGCGAGCAGGCGGTATAAAGGGGCACAAACCATGTTACACAAACCTAGCGTTAGGTTAGGTTACGCATTTTTAAGACTACGAATTTTCATACTTTTGGTCTAAGAATACGGCCGTTGAGATAGTCATAATTCATCAGGTTAATGTGTTATGTGATGAATTATCATGTGAGGAAGTATCGTGTCGGAAAGTTTTACGTTATTGATATTATTGCTTAACCCGTCTGCTTGTTTAGGAACAAATACATCCCAAAACACGTAATCGCGTTATACTTTCATAAGACCAAAAACGTCCCGAGCGACCTTACATTTTAAAAGCTATATATCACTCTTCCTCTCTTGCAAAAATATGTATTTTTCTTTTAATCATAAAGAGAATGAAATAATGCTTCTTATTGTTTTTGAAATATGAAAGATATCTTGCATAGATATTTTACAATCTCGATCCAAAGTGACGGTTTCTGATTTTACGCGCCAAACTGAGACTTCTGTATTGTGAGGTGCGAATATATTGAACCAAGCAGACGGGTTAATGGCAACACTTAATTTTATGTGGTGTAACATCTTTCTTGTTTTTCTATGACTTGTAGTGTCAATGCATTCAAAATGGCTTGTTTTCCTTTGTGTTTATAGAAAATTTTAAAGTCGTGTAATTCAGTGAATATTGCTTGCCGACGCCTAATTCTTTCAGATTCAGATTTTCCAGTCCATAATTAGTATAAAAAATAAAAAAAAAATTATCTATCGCCCCTAAACCGAATTTTTTCAGATTTTATAATATATTTGTTAATCTTAGAGGGTCTTATTAAATTGGGATAGATGCCTCACAATATCAATATGAAGAATGTGTACTTACCAGGTACAAAGCGTTCCATCGGACAAAACACCACCACAGTTCACCTTGCCGTTAAAAACATTCAACACAACATCTGATTATGAATTAGTGTTGTGATGTTGTAGAAAAGTTCCAATAAGACATCAAGTAGATTGGGACTGATATTTGGATGAAAAATGTTACCCAGTTAATTAGTGATAATTCTTACCCATCTCAACCAGACAGACATCAGACAAGTCCGTCTCTCTCTCAGTACCTGATATTATACGTAAATGATTCTTTTTTTAATGTTCTCTCCGAATTAACTTTGCTCAGTACTAAATAAAATAATTCATAGAAGATCTTCAGAATAAATTCTTATAATAGTTATTTTGCTTTCAAAAAAGCCAAACCTGTAAATTGATCATGCAAATAATTGTAAATAGGTTGTTAATTGAATTTTATAACCTATAATCATGTTTAATAAATAATGTGGTGTTCTCGGCTAATCAGCGTAATAATGAAATTGGTTAAAAAAGGTAATAAAACACATATTTTCAGAATATGTAAACTACACTTACATACTGTTTTTATATTTAATAATTCATATTTACATTTAAAATCATTCTTTTTATTTCACAACGAAATAAGCGGAAATAATAAATCAGGCTTGTCAATTGAATTCTTCTCCATTTGTCACAAATGCTTTTCCCACAACAGATGCCACCTTTGGCCTTACAAACAAACAAACAAACATACGTATATAGCGGAATAAACTATATTATATCCGTGCAGTCTGGTAGAGACTCGGTCTGGACTGAACGGACACTGTTTTGATAGTTAGTTGATGGGCTCTAGTGTTCAGTCTACTTCAGTTCAGTCCAGTCCAGACTAGGACTCTGTACAATGTCACCATTCGCAAGGGGAGCTTTTGTTAGGTAACCGGACAAGCCAGCAATTGAGATTATACTAATATGGCCAATTTACCTTTAAATTTCATTTCCCCGCAGTTTATTCAGCTTACAAAGTCACAACGACCAAAACATTTTAAATCTACAAACGAAATGCATCTTCAGTTCTATAAACAAAATATTCAATCAAAATAACATTCTGCAATTTTTAATATTTTGAATTTCGTTTTTAATAATAATAATATTATAATAATAATTTTCTTACAAATATATCCACAATTGCTACTACATCATTTCTTTTAGTATTCTACTCTTGGCATTATCAGATTCATTTGTTCACGGCAAACAACTTAACTTATAGTAAAAAAGAGGCACCTGTCTCTCACAATTGGTAATGCGTAAAAATGACTAATTCAACAGAATCTATTGAATCGCACCACATCGCACTTCTTCTGGCAAGGTTTCTATCTGTCCAAGATATTATCCTCTCAATTAGGTAAACACTTATCTTTCAGCAAACCCCAAAAACACTACTATAAAACATATTCTAACGTAACTCTTGTTCAATTAAAATAATAAATAAATAAATAAGCATGGCTGTAAAACCATTTTCAATTTATTAAAAGTTTAAAAAAATCTAACGCCATTGTGCGCAGGATCTCGATAATAATAAAAATAATATATGTTTTTTTTTTTTTATTTGATCTTATTAAAATACTATATTTACAGACATTTTATTAATTTTCTTAGCATTGACTTCTAACTGTAAATGAATCGATTAATATAAAAAATAAATTATCAATAAACAAATTAAAATGAGGTTGTTCTACATAATTTCAGATATACATCCGAGCATTTTGCCACAAACTATCTATCTCTTTCCAAGATGACTGATAATGCCAAGAGTTTCCTACTCTTTATTGCAACTAATTACATTCAAATTTTGTACAAATTTTATTGTGGCCTCTCATTTTACAAGGAAATTAAACACGGTACTCCAAAAGTTATAAAAACAGTAACAAATGAATTATTATCTACGTACATAGTAATAATGTCCAAGTTGGTTGGAGTTTTAGCAAAAGCTGCCGTGCCATGTCTTGTATCAATAATACAATAATGATGATGATGTGATAGTTATTTTAGTATCTAATACAATATCGGGTGGCTGACTGCCTGACTGCCCGATTGACTTTGATTGAACCAGACCTATGTGCAAACAATGTGTGAAGGAGGGAGGCCAACTTTCAACAGTACAAGGTAAACAACAAGTCATAGTAAGAATGGAACGTCACATGGAACAGGATGGGCGCCAACAAAACCTTTTCTGCCTTTTGTCCACAATCAACTATATATGTCTCTGAGAATGGCTCACTTGGCTGTGGGTAGACTGGTCTCGCCCCTTCACACTGTTTGCACGGCGCTTCCTACTCCCGTCTCGTGTTAGTACAGACGCCCCGCGCGAACAAAAGCGGACCTACCTCCTCCCGCCGCCGCCCCATAAACAATACCATATATATAAATATGAATGAGCACAAGTCAACAGGAGAGAACATGATATAGTTAAAATAATGAACGCAAGGTGAAAAGGTTTGTCGGCTGCGCTGTCTGTGTGTGGTGTTCCGTCCAACTTACTTTCCAACACTTTGTACCGGGCTTGTACCATCCGTCCGACTCGGAGGATGGCCTTCATCCTCACCACATTCTGCACGTGTGCCGTGTGCCAAGCCTATCTCGCTCCCCGTTCGCACCGTGTGGTTAGTGGCAGTGAGAGATATGGATGAATTGCGTACGCGACTTTACGCACCACCATATAGCGCACGGATCGGGGAGGGAAACCGGCATCGCAACACGTTAGGCGTCGTGTGTACCAGAGTACACTTCGACGAATCACAAAAATACATTTCATATAAAACATTCTCAACATAAAATAAAGCATATTATATTTTAGAGGTGTGTGTGAGGGAGTATAAATGTTTCTATGATTTGTATTTCTTTTGTTATAATATAATTGTATTATCTACTCTGTTGAATTTTTAAATGTTTTAGGAAGTTTTATTGTGCTTTAGTTTATCTATTTTAAATGTGTAAACTTAAATTGTTATTGCCTATGAAATCAAACCCGAAGACTTAAGAACGCGGCTGCGGACGTGCAACGTTAACAGTAAACGATTATAAAAAAAAAATAAAAAAATATTTTAAAAAATGTTTCAACATTGATAACGATAATAATATAATCAAATCATATATTGTTTTAGAATAATTAACCTTCTGAATGTTCTGTATTTGTGAAATTCAAATAATAAACTACAGTGAAACTCACTTGAGAAGTTCCTACTCGAGTAGTTCCCACTTAAGTAGTTCCACTTAAGTAGTTCCCGCTTAAGAAGTTTCAACTTAAGAAGTTCCAACTTCAGAAGTTCCAACTTAAGTTATCTACTTAAGTGGAACTACTTAGTTCCCACTTAAGTAGTTCCCGCTTAAGAAGTTCCCAATTAAGAAGTTCCCAATTAAGAAGTTCCCAATTAAGAAGTTCCCAATTAAGAAGTTCCCAATTAAGAAATTCCCGCTTATGAAGTTCCAACTTAAGAAGTTCCAACTTAAGAAGTTCCAACTTAAGAAGTTCCAACTTAAGAAGTTCCCACTTAAGAAGTTCGGTTTTTCAGTCCCTCAACGACTGAATTTGAAAAATGGCCCAATTTATCCCGTAAATTAAGAGTTTCACTGCAGTATTACGGTGGCATACATTTATAATGAATCAATGTAATGTATAAGATTTGCAGTTGAATATCCAGAAGGTTAAAATATGATGCACATGACATATTTCTGTGTATAATATATCACTTAAAAGACTATAAACGCTGTGTTTTCCATCCGTGATAAAACTTAGCAAGATCTGTCCGAATAACCTAACCTAACCGACCATACATCCAGTACAACCACACTTACAAAAGAGTTAGAATCACCGATATCGGACGATACCCATAAAATAATAACTATTTTAAAATAACATCCACCAAAGCACTCCACGTTTAAATTGGCTTATATTAAAGATATTGTAAAAAGGCCATATTTCATTCTGCACACGCTTTATAACTACATCGTATTAATGAAAAATTTCCTACTAATGTTTTTTCTACATTTTGTATCTAACTTACCAACATTAAAAATATTGGTTTATCTGTTTTTTTTATCTTTAAAAACTATATCGTTTATCCGTTGAATATTATTACTCTACGCCGCTCTGGCACTTTAGAACCAAACGCAAACAAACGGGTGAACAGTTCATAATCATAGAGCGGATGTGAAACCATCCAAAATGATCATTTTTTAATAATGTCTATTATATCATATTATATTCACTCACTTTTCATTTAAAACATGCGTCAATAATAATTATTATTACCTGACCATTCACAAACATACTTTCCAATTTAAAATATATTAATGCCATTCATCTGACGGAACGACCTCCCACCAGAATAGATAAACTTGTCTTTTGATTAGTCGAGTCGGGTATATAAAAGGAACAGAGTGTGAGTGTGTGTGTGAGTGGGTGTGTGGGGGGCACCTAACCTGCCTCGCTGTCGCTCGTGTCGGAGGATGAAGAGTCGCTACTGGACGAGGAGTTGGAAGAATCCGAGGAGCTGGAGCTAGATGAGAGGCGGCCAGAAGCGGCTACCGGTTCCTTGGCGCCATCTGCACAAAACACACATTATATGATATTTACATTTGTGGAATACAATTTTACAGGAGGCGAGGCAATGCAAGTATTCAATGCTCATTCACATTCCTTACACATCTCTACTGAAATCACCAGACCAATCATTGTTACCAGCATTGTGACAAAAAGCCTGCAGATGCATGCCAGTTGTTGTCAAGATACTTGAATACTTGAAACTAGTATGGTACAAGGGAGGAAAAGACGGAGAAGGTGAAAGGGGATCGTGGGAGGGGAACACAGGAAGGGGGGAAGTTAAAAGGGGAACGTGGAGGGGAATGGGGACGCATAGGAAAGGACATGCAGGGAGAAACAATTTCTTTCTTTGAGTGGCAATGCAACACATACCGGATACTCGCTAGTTACATAATAAATAAAAAAAATGCACTTTGAACTAAATATCTCCATTATCGAGGAAACACAAGGGTTTAGTGTTGAGTCTCCTGTAAAGTTGTAGGCAATATTGTTTAGACTTTAAATACTGGAAATAATATCTACATAGTCCCTGTGATATTTAAGTGACAAATAAAAAAAATTATGTCATGTAGACGTTTCCCAAATATGCTAAAATAGAGTTTACAAGACTTGCAGATCTTGCAGCATCAGATATATAATATAATATGGAATGCGTACCTTTCTTGGGTTGCTGCTTCTTATTGGAGCCGAGCTGCACGGCCACGTCCTGCAGCCGCTTCTCCAACTCCTGCTTCTTCTCCGCCATCTGCTCGTCCTTGGACTTGCCCGACACCCGCTTGTCTGTGGATCACACGCAACCCCCGCTCGTCAGTAACACACTCCCACTTGCAATACCCAATACCTAGGTACAGGTACACTGATCCCTCATTAGCATTATCCATAGCCAGACATAACCAGAAGTTAAAATAACCATTGCCAGGACAGCAACTGACTACACAGATTCAAAGTCTATTCAAGTCCTAAGAATACTTCAAATAGACCTCGAAAGAAGAAGAAACTCTCTTCTTCAGGTGTTCAACCTTTACAATATCCATCGTCCATTTAATTAGTCAGAAAAATCCAAATTTGAGTTTGAATATGGATTAGTGGCATGTAAATGTAAAAGTGTACCCTTTATCTGGTACAAAGATTGCTCATAAACACCACCAAACTTATAGTGAATTAACCTGTGACGAGCCGGGCCTGAAGGGGCCTCCTTCCTTCCCCTTGCCCTAACAAAGCACCACTTTGAATTTTGAATTGAATGTTTTGTTGATAAATTTTAAGCTATGGTATATTTTATTGACTGCAACACGTTCACAACACAATAAACTATCCACTAAAACCACATTACTTGCATTTATTACGTAAATTAATAGGTTTTACGACGTTTTATTCGCGATACACGCAGTAATTGCGACCGTTAATTCCGCGCCAAAATCTGACAGCGCATCATCATAGAAGAAATCGTCTTAAAAATAATTCAGTGTGGCAATTCGAGTGAAATCTTTAACTCGTTGTGGGCCGTTCGGACACCGGTGTCCGCGAGGTGGCGCGGCACTTTGAAATGCAATTTTGACCCTTATGTATACAGAAAGTGTATGAAGAACAATGTCAGAAACGCTTGCTCTATTATCGTATTTTACCATAGAGAAACCCGCAATGAGACAAGTCACTTCGAATAATTTATATTAAATTTTCCGTAGTCCGGGATGTAAAAAGATTCTGCGCATGCGCGAAAAAAAAATATCTCCTTTCTACTATTTTGACCCTTCTATGTACAAAATCGGTAAAGGAAGTGTCAGAATCACTGCCGCCAACATTCCCTATGGTATGGGTAAAGATTTCATTCATTTAGTAGCCACACAATATTTAAAAATAATGTTTGTCTGTGGGCATCTCCAACTGTCATTTTGGCGGCCGCGTCACATTGCCGATGCGTGACATGCGTGTACCTCGAATAAAACATCATAAAACCTATCAATTTACGTAATTACGCAAGTAATGTTATTTTGGTAAATAGTTTATTGTTCTAGGAATGTGTTTCAGTCAATAAAATATACGATAGGTTAAATTTAATCCACAAAACATTCAATTGAAGATCGTGAAATTTCCGTGTTTTTCTGGAAAAAGCCGGGACCTCAACAGGTTAAGACTACCAAGAATAATGATGGCGCAAGCAATTTAGACACTGTTTTTCATACAAATTCGTACATATAAGGGTCAAAATCGCAGACCAAAAGTTTTTCAGAGACAATTTATTTCAAATATTTGAATTATTTTCTCGCGCATGCGCAAATGAGGCCCGTGTTTTCGAGATCCTGGCACGTCACCGGTTAAACAAAATTATGACGTGAAGTTACAGGGTTACCACTAGTAGAACATTTCAAAATGTCACATTAATGTACCGGACGGTTATGCCTCCCGGTGTTATTTTATAGCATAGTTTATTTGTAAAACACACAACACATGTATATTTGATTTATGGCAAGCATTCAAACATTGCTTTTCACATTATCTCAAAAAATAAGTATTTGGAAACGACTAATCGACTGGACGATCAATATAATGGCTGTTTCAAAGCAATCTATCCCATCATAATAAGGTGTTTTAGACAAACTTCGCATGAGGATAGGCCTTGATAGATCAGACGCGTACATCTTAAAATTTAATTTTGACAAATTTAACTATAATTTTTGTATTGACTGGCTACTAATGAAGGATTACTGTACCTAAAGATTGAAACCATTTAATTCTTACTTTGGGTGTTTGTCAAACAATGGTTGAATGGATTACTGTTATTACACCATCCCATTCATTACAATTCTACAGATACCAGCCACCATTTTACTAAAAAAAAAACAACACATAAAAGCCTAACAATGTTGATAATAGGCCCTTTTATTATTACCGTGATGATCCACCATTATAGTACCTGAACAGCAAAAAAGGGCAATAAACATACTTTCCTTATCACTATAATGCTGCAGCTCTTTCTTACACATTAAATAATGGTGAGACAAAAGATGAGACACACAAAATACACATGACTGTTTCTTCCGTACTACTTTTTTTTCCTTTGAAGGAAACAGATATATCTTATAACAGCTCAACCATTTGAGGGCAATGTATGATAATGATTGTATGTTTCCTTTGAGGAGGGGTGCAGACATACATTCGCCGTTTGTCTCATTTTCGACTGTTGTTATTTAGTATGTAAAAAAAAATCAGAGTGCGTAATTCACACGCGGTAGAGTAGTAATTCACAAGTGAAACTAGAAAGTAGCTTGCTTTTCTTTTGCTTATTTTTTTTTTTAAGTGATTTGAAGATTGGATATTGATTTCACAAATTTTTTTTTGGATTTTGTAGGATTCGAACCCCCGTTCGCTTGACGTCTGTCTCTCTGGCCGCTGAGACTTGTCAGGCATCTTGTCAACTACGCTATGGAAGGCACGCACCGAGGTGCAAATTTACAGCAATGTATTAGAACTGAGTATTTGTGTAGAACTGAGTTGTGACGCTTTCCATTTCACCCGAATTTCAAGTCACTAATGGTGCTAAAGAAGTTTCACTTCAAAAGGAGCTGCAGCGTACAAAAGCAAAACCATCAGCGCATTAACATTTGACATTTTTTAATTTTTGGAATTCACTCACTTCAATATTACCTTTGTAACTATATTCCATGCTTTCAAAATTATTGTCATGGCAAGTAGTATTGTAGGGGTTCTAAGCAGACATTACCTAGGTACATTGTGTATCTCATCTTTTGAAAGAGCTGCAGCATTATTGCGATAAGGAATGTATGTTTATTGTCTTTTACATGCCATTATGGTAATAATAAAGTTGGGATTCAAACCAAGGACCAGAGGCTTACAACAAAATTAATATTTTTACAACAAGAAACGAAATCTTAAGTCACATATGGTTGGACTTTATAAAATACTATAATTATCTAGTATTAGATTATTTACAAACATTTGACAAAATAAATATAGTTTTGTGCTTTGGTTGATCCATATATATATGGAAAAATATTAAGTGTTTCATCTAAAACCTCCACCATCTTGAATTTTAGACATTTGAATGGTACTTATTAGGCATTTTTAGTATTCCCACTTTTATGGAATGGCGACGATACAAAAAAGGCAATAAACATACGTTCCTCATGACAATAATGCTGCAGCCCTTTCTTACACATTAAATAATGGTGAAACAAAAGATGAGACACAACGTACGTGCGTCTCTTTCCTCCAGAGTACATCCTTTATCCTTTGAAGGAAACATACATGTGTTTCATCTGTTGTCTCACCATTATGTAATGTGTAAAAAAGAGCTGCAGTATTATTGTGATAAGGAACGTATGTTTATTGCCTGCTGGGAAATTTTTTTTATGTTTTTTAAAAGACAAACATTCCCGGGTTATGAATAACCTGACAATATTTGAAAATCTCCTACTACCACCACAGTTAGCGGAAAATTTAGCTTGTGTTATGATGTAGGACCTAGCCAGCTCAGGAATTGAGCATGCGACGCCTGAGTGGGACCCAAACGCTATGCCAATTCAGCCGCTGACCGGTCAAAAAGGAACGTATGCTTATTGTATTTTTATACCGTCGACGTTCCGTAAACGTGGGAATACTAAAGGCTAATATTTTGGTTTTTTTTTATCAAAATTATGATCAACTGAAAAGCATAACAACACTCACGTTATGCTTGACAGCTGGCCAAAAACTGAAAAGGTTTGAGAACTGGCAATTAACGGGAACCATCCAAAAAAAAATACAAAATAGGACGGCTGATTGTTAAAAACCCAAACCTAAGTTTTATAATATTGGTTGACTTTAGACATAATTCTGGAATGATGATTTTTTGTGAAATACTTAAATTAAATCTAAATTAGTCGACAATGTAATAAGTAATAATCATGCCAAGTAAATATTCAGTTCCAATGACATTTTAAATAGGTAGTGGAATGGTTATAAGGTCTTTGCTATTTGCCCTAAAACCTGGAATGTGTTTGTAAGGAAGTGTTGAATCATTATTTGCATCGGCTTCAAAATCTCATAGTGCATTTGTCTTGTTTAAAATATGAATTATTTAATATTTTTTTGGTTACAATATTTTTTTAAAAATCAATTTTACAGATGTTACAAATCGAGCGGTATTGAGGAATCGTCTCAAAAACACCCGAAGCGTAATTTCCAAAAAGAGTGCAGAAAAAAAAAATTGAAACTTGTTTTAATATTTGTGAGTTACATGCTGAATAATATAATTTACGAGATAAAGACACAAAAAAAATGTGTGAAGCAAATATGATATGAGTCCTATAATTTCAATACCCGCTATATCCGATTTTGAGTATGACGTCTTGTTCACATTTTTGAGAGGAACAAGAGGAACCTTAAATTGAGTTTCAAAACCTCCTTCATCGTGACAAAAAACCATGTTAAAATTGCGAGTTAGAAACAAAACCCACTATTTCATTCAAAAAGTTACTCGGTATTCAACCAATCAGGAGTAGTTATTTTGCCAAGATGGCGTGTTTAGAAACTCGCGCGTCAGGTCAGTTGATTTTCAAAAGCCTCTATATCGTGAGTAAATTATGAAGTGAGTATCAAAATCCGCTATATCCATTTTATTTATCGAAATTACTTAAATTATGCTAGACATACATAAAAAAATTAACACTTCGAAATTATATTACTCCATTTCATTATTCAAAAAATTAAAAAGCAATTATTTATTTACGCTAGAGATGTGACAGTATTTTGCGGTGTTCCCCAAATCAACGAAAGTTGATACAGCGAATATAGAAATTGAACGACTGACTCATATGTAATTATTGTATTCGTTTAAAGGGTAAAATGTATGCCATTAGTATACAGGGTGTCCGGGGGGGTAAAGTGCACAAAATTCGGAAGGTGATAATGGTAGAAGTAAAAAAGATAATAACTTTTTTCGAAATTCCAACTTTTTTATTCGCATACAAAAAGATTTTGTTCATAAAAGAATATTATTTTTTCCATACAAAAAATTCAATTTTTTTACCCGAAAACAATTTGGAACAAAAATGGAATTTAAAAAATATATTAATTTCTTTTACTTATACTGTCGTGTAGAACCACCTCCCGAAATTTGTGAACTTTACTCCCGGACACCCTGAATGTAGATAGTATAGTAAAATAAAATGAATAAATAATAATATAAAGCTATGAAAATATTAATAAATAAAAGTAGGAATAACACATTATTGTGTATATTATGTATATGTGTAAAATAAGAAATCATCAATAGTACAAAATGTATAAAATACTACATTTACAACACATAATATTTTTTTATGTTATGAGGAAACAATTATACAGAGTGTAATAGCACTTTACCGAAGGATTTAAACGAGTGATTCCTGAGCATTTTTGGAGTAAAAAATGTACAAGTCATTTTGCTGTATGATGGTATTTTGTTTCTATAAAAACATAATTTTCAATCACACATCGCTACTGATCCCACCCCTATACATCGCGACGGGATCAAGTGAAAAGCACACTGTTTCCTATTTTACCGTGCTGCTGAAACGAGACGGAGTGCTCATCATGTGACCCGCCGCTATGCGATACCTGACTATTCGGTTGAGACTTGTAAGTGAAAATAATTTTATTATTTTTATTAGAAAAAAAATGTTCGGATAACAAAATGATTGCTGTCAGAATCTACTTTTCCTTCTCCAAATGTGCTCAGGAATCGCTGACTAAAATCCTTAAAGTACGTGCTGTTACACCCTGTATAATAGATAATCGTGATTATTTTTTGGGGTTATTATGCCACGTTGCGCTTCACATTCTTTAGCTAACGTTTCAGACATTGTTACAGTAACTATCATCAGGGCATGTGCAGATTGTGGTAAAGTGTGTTTATATGTGGGTTTTAAACCCTGAAAAACCACATTATTATTAACAGGGACGAAAATCACATTAATTTAATTACATAATTATTATTTATAAATTCCGGCCCTTCTACATACATAAACACAAACTTCACCACATCTACACTTCTGCCAGTGTAACGCTCTCCGAAACGTTGGCTTAAGAAGGAGGAAATGCAACAGGGCATTATAACCCAAAATTTAATCATATTAATAAATACTTTTGCCGTGAAAATCTCAAATAATATATTAGATTGTGTATCAAACAAAACTCGGGTGAAAACCTAAATAAAGGGTGTTAATGATAAGTTAATGGACACGATATGCACTATGAACAAAATGAAAGCCAAGAACATGTTGGGAACAATGCAACTGCAGTTTGGGACCAAACAGCATCAACTTTGGGAAGGACTGGGAAGGATGGGTATTAATTTTTGTTATCACTGTACCAAATTGTCAGCACTCATGAACAAAATTTCAAACCATTTAAAAAAATGACAAATTGAATAATCAACTATGAAAGACGACAGGCTCTGCTTCTGACGCAAAACCACATTCGGATTGCAAAACCTTTCCCGACATTAAAGTAGAGCCGGCGTATAGTCTTGTGTTACAGCAGCAGTCGACCGGGCAACTGTCTTTTCCGCATTGAGGACGGGTTGTTTCACAGAATTTGAACAATTCATCAAATTTCCAGGTTAATATTAAAGTTCTGTGAAAGTTACACTCAAGTCCTGTTATTATCAGAGTAATAAGTGTTTTAACAGAATATAAGCTCTCATCGTTCACCTACAGAATATTGAAATGTTAAAAAAAATAACAAGTTTAAGATTTTTTTGTCTTTTGTTCATTTCTGCCTTTTGAAAGAAAACATCTGATGTTATTAATACGCCGATTGTACAATTGAAATTTTAAGAACCCGCCTTCCAAGTACATCTCCGAAGCTGCGCCATACGCAAAACCATTTTCGTACATGAAGTTTGTTACAAAGCTGCTGAGCAGCAAATATCCGCGGAGTGACTTTTTAACTGCTAGTAATAAAAAATTACTTTAAAAAAAAATTAATAGTGACCCTATTATGATTTCCTGCCTAAATGCGATTCTTAGTAATAGATGTCAAAAAGATTCAATTGGTCGACCACAATACAAACAGGTGATCATCTCACATTTGTAAAATTTTTAGGAGAACCAAAAAAATAGTGTTTTTTGGAGAATACCAACATTTTACCACATGTTTCGCTAATGCTGTTTTTCTTGATTATGTTTTTTTTACCCCATTAGCGAAACATATAATAAAATGTATAAGAATCTGACATATAAAAATAAAAAATAAAATGGCTCTCTTAAAAAATATCAAAATATGAGATACACCTGTTTGTGTTGTGGATGACGAATTTAAATGTAGATATTAAGATGAAACTAGAACCCAATCTTCAGAACAAAATGAGTTGTTTGCAATTA
The DNA here is from genome assembly GCA_917880885.1 of Limnephilus marmoratus. Classification (NCBI taxonomy): domain Eukaryota; kingdom Metazoa; phylum Arthropoda; class Insecta; order Trichoptera; family Limnephilidae; genus Limnephilus; species Limnephilus marmoratus. Next base: position 28,019,821 of record OU862930.1, on the reverse strand, counting down.
AAAAAAGTCAAATTGCAATTAACCCTCCGCCCGTCGCGCCTTTTTTGTAACGCGAGGTGTCGCGTGGGGTCGCTTAGGACCCCAAAAATAAATATGATTAAATTGTTGTTGTAGCATACATTTTATATGTTATTTTAACTGATTACAGTCAGGTGATAATGATTGCTTTGAAATAAAAAGAAATGTTAAAAATTTGTTATTTATTTTCAATGCAAGCTTAAAAATCAACAAGGAACATTTTTTTGAAATTTTGAATCATATTTTTTAATAGAAAACGTAAAAAAAAAATCTAACCAACTTCCATCAAACTCGTAACTATTTGAGGTTGATATAGACTTATTATTATTACAACAAAAAAATCAACAAAATACAATAAAAAAAAACATATAAACTTGATTTTTCATGGTATTTTGTTGATTTTTTTTCGCCTCACGCCGAAACACAAGTCTGTATCTCACATCGCACATGCGCAAACTAAATTTTCTCGGCGCTTGCGTCAAGTATTGTCCCTTTTAGGAAGCTACCTAAAGTAAGAAATCAGTGGGAACATTTAAAATGAACATAATTAGCATTTCTGTAAAACCTGGGCTTTTAAAGACCCCACGCGACGGGTCGAGGGTTAAAAAAATTAATGCAAACATAGATAAATTATCAATGCTCTTTTTTTAACTTTATTTAACTTCATAAGAATTTGGTTACACAAACATATTAAAAAAATTGGCATCAGATATGCGATATTTTTCTGTTTGCCTTCTTGGGAGCATCTGTGGTAAACTCGTATATGTAAAGCGAAAGCTTGGTGTTCTGTCTTTCTAAAACTGTTTATATTATATATCTGACCAAAATAGAAAAGCAGATAAAACATGTGACCAGCCAGAGTGGTTCATGATTTGCTGACATTAAAAACTTTTGGTACATTTTGATAAATGTCATTGAACACGTGTTTGGACGGGTTGCTTGGTCGGTAGGTTGGATTCACAGGGAATTGGGACGGGATAAAAATGTCGTATGGAACTTACAGTATTGCTTACGAGTTTTTTTCCTGAGGCAGGAGGCCACGTAGTTCTCCAGTTCCCGGAGCGTGGAGGGCTTAAGGGTCTCAAAGTCGATCTCAATCTCATCGGGATTGGAGTCTCGTAATGAGGGCTCCCTCGACTGGATTATATGGACCACTTTGCCCAGCTTGTCACCTAAACATGCAACAAACACACAATCAGTACATACATTTTTTTGAGGGAAACGGTTCACAACTAGTTCCCGTGAGCACTTAGGCCATAGGCCCATTGTGACATCTCCCATTTTACCTCAATCCTTTAACAATAACCCAGTCCCTTTAATAAAGTTCACCTGAGTTGTCATTGGATATGTGGATAAGTCTTCTGGTTCTACAACATGTCTCCCCCCTACAGGGTATCTGGGCCTAGTTCCCACCAGGGCAGGACATTGGCACCGTAAGTGAATTGGAGTCACTTCATCCTCTTCACATTTTCTACATCTATTGGTGTTTACCACTCCCAATAGCTGCATGTGTCTCCTGAGATGGCAGTGTCCCGTTAATCTTCCTACAAGATCCCTCAGCGAGTTTCTGTCCACATTGAGTAGTTTCCTGGTTCGTTTATGAGTACTTTGGATTGCCTCTCCCATTCCTCACAATCAGTATATGGGGGTATACATTAATTACGTGAGCTCAAAAGGGGGGGGGGGGGTCCAGCAAAATCTCACGTTACTTGAAAAGAATATACGAAGTGACTCAAATTTATCTCACCAAGGGGGGGGGTCTAGATTGGAAGAAAAACTGCTCACATAATTAATGTATGCCCCTAAGTATTGGTGGATACAAGATGGTAGTACAATGAAATCTATATTGATAATCAATTTCCCGCATGTATCGATTATTTCTTTAAGTCCGAATTAATTTCATACAAAACTCACAAAAATAGATTGCATCATTTTACTGCATTAACCCCTCAGAAAATCGCCAATTTGCACTTTAAATGTCTTAAACGAAATGACATTTTACGAAAAATTTGTGTTATTACCGTTTCACAATTAATGCTCTATAAATGAAACATTTCTGAACGTAGCCGAATAGTAATAACTGTTTTAGACAGGTTACAAAATAAGCTTTCGAATTATTATATTATAAATAAATATTAATATTTGTAAATATTAAAATTTAGAATGCAAACAATAAAAAAATGTCAAAATGACTCACATGATGTATTTATGTAAAAACGGTACTAAAATCACAGATTATGTAAACAACAATACTTATTCTATTGTATAAATGTGTAATAAACATTTTTGTCACCTCACTTTTCAATCATTTCATATAAAAATGTTTAATAAAAATTAATAATGTCGGGAGCGGGCTACCCGCCCGTGGGAAATTTGGCGGTATAAATTATCTGTCAGACTGCGCGTCTGACAGAATGTTCTTTTTAGGTATTTCTATGGACAACTTGAATAGAGATGTGCAGCATGATTCACTATCGACCTTTCACTTTTTATTTTACGGATGTAACTAAAACAATAACGGAGTTATAACGGTTTCTATGGAGACACACGCGTTGACGAGTAAACTCGCTTATTGTACTTGACTGCTATCGTTATTTTAACGAGTATACTTGCTTACGTTGCTGAGGGGTTAATCGTTTAATGTGTGCAGTTTTTACAGCCACCCCGGGAACCATTTATTGGATAATCAACACTTCTGTCACAGGTTCGCTATTTTTGGAGTCTTAGTAGGGGAGCCTGGGTTCATGGGTTCAATTTTGTGGGTTTTCAGCTGCTTGGCGGGCCGGATCTGAATAGATTGGTTGAGGGAGACATTTTGATCTCTCCAGAAGAACTCCCTCTGAACATCGCCTTGCAATGCAGTGGGAGGGTTGGATTCATACGTCTGTTATCCTGGACACACTAACACCAAAACTCCTACCCACCTGTTGTACCTTTTTCGTTCCCAGAACTTCCTCTCTTTCATTCTTTCTGCCTTTTTTGCTAAAAAGACCCTCCACACAGCATCTCCGAAGATAACATGACTGAAGGGATTTTTTTTCTTCAGGGCCTTCTGGGTGGAGCTAATGTACAAATTTAATTAGTGTGGTAAATTTTTTTTACATTAGCTCCACACAGAAGGCTCCGAGAAAAATAATTCCCCTCAGGGCCTGTGTCATCTTTGGGGATGCTGTGTGGAGGGTCTTTTAGGAAAGGAAAGAGAGGAAGTTCTGAAAAAGAAAAGGGTATGGGGGTGGGTAGTGTGTCCAGAGTGAAGAACATATGAATCCATCCCTCCCACTGTGGTGCAAGGCGATGTTTCGAGAGAGTATAGCCGGAGAAGTCAAAGGGACTTACTTAACCATTCTCTCCCGATCCAGCCTGTCACATGGCTGGTGGACAGATGTATCCGCCGCCAAGACATGGACAAACCTCACGCCAAGACACAGACAAACCTCACTCCATGAACACCCCACCATGGGCACCCCTGCTAAATCACCAAACTTAACAAAACCACATGGGGTGACCAATGGCAGAGGTGTTGGTTATCCAATAAATGGTTCCCGGGACGGTGGTACCCATACCTGCCTCCCAAATTGAAATTGTCATTGAAAAGTTAGTAAGGTAAAGTGTGGTGTCTCACCGGGTAACTTGTTGATATCCAGCGATAACTGCCTCTTCTCATCGTAGGACATGGGCTTGGCGGTATCCTCCTCCTCAGAGTCCGGTGGGTGGTGGGCGGCGGCCGCCTGCTGCTTCTTCTTGCTGCCGGGTCCCGTGCCGCCCGCCGCGCCGCCCGCCACGCCCGCAGTGCGTGACGCGCCCCCCTTGCTGCCGCCGCCCCGCTTGCCGCCCGCAGCCGCCCCCGCACCTTTGCCACCCCGCGCTCCGGCCCCTGGGAACACACACATACATTAGTCAAGCATCTGTTCTTGGACATTGTTATTTCCTATATTCGTTAACCTCTTAGGCTAATTTGTTGGCTTTTCGGAACAACTCACAGGGGTCTTATAGAAATCGTTGTATCTCCCTTACTAGCATAATGAGAATGGTATTGGAAAGAGAAAATAAAAACAAAGCTATGCATTTAAATCTAAAATCCACAAAAGAATTCAAATGTACACCTTTATGAAACCAAAGTTTCTGACCAAAAATTGTAAAAAAAAAAAAAAAACAATAAAGAAACTTGGTGAATTTTTTATTAATTTATTATTTTTTTACGAGATAACAATAACGTTTATTACATTTGGCTAATAAAATATGCACACATTTAATTTTTTTTTTATATAATTAATTTTAGTCAGAAAAAATGTAAGTTTACTTTTTTGCATGCATTGCAAATTTTGATGCAAGATTATTTCTAATAATAACTTGGAAGCAATTTTTTCACCTTTCAAAAACAGATTTTAGTTTTTGGATACATTCAGAAATATTCCATTTATTTGGATTTTAGTGCAAAGTGGAAATATTCAGACCTAATGACAGAATATGGTCGAGACCTGAGGGGTTAAGTTAAATTGGTTCTTAAACTTTGTATTTATCATTGTGTTGAGATAATTCACACTAGTTGATTGATTCTATTTTGCGGGGGTTGTTATAGGAGTAGTTCTGTTAATTTGCCCGGTGGCACAGTTGAGGTAGTATTGCAATGCAAAAGCCGCTGCCTGTCAAGGAGACATAAATGAGTTTCTTGGGAGTTATCAAAAATGTTTCCGTTATTAAAAATGTACTACACAAATAATATGTTTATTCGGACACATAAAAAGTAAAATTCATGCAACAGGCTAAGACACCGAATTAATTATTTGCAAATTGAGGAAAAGGGGACTAATCCTAACAAAATGATAACAGAATGGTTGCAGATTATAGCAGAAAACAATTAGTATACACGGTTTCCGGAAACTAGTGGTACAACTGATGAATCCTATATCACATATAAAAGCAAAAAAAAAAAAAAACTTTTTTTTTCAATCTGAGTCTATGCTTTCGAAGCATTTTAAAAGACAATTAACCCCTTAGGCTAATTTGTTCGCTTTTCGCAACAACTCATATAGGTCACATAGAAATCATTGTCTCCCTAACTATAATAGTTAGAAAAATGATCTTAACAATTTTAGAAAGAGACAACACCACGCTTTGTGTTCAAATCTAAAAATTAACCACAAAAAATTTAAATGTACACCTTTATGAATCCAAATCCAAAAACTTTCCCGCTACAATTTAAAAAAAAATTATGAATCCAGGGAATATTTTATTGATTTTTTTAACATAAAACAAACCTAAAATAAAAATATATACCATAAAATCAACTCTAAATGTGAATTAGGTTCATCATTTTCCCGCTTGTAACACTAGTTTCTGTACACCATATAAAGTTGTGCCGAATCGTGTTGTCGATTGGAAGGCCAACAAAATTCACTTGGTCCACAAGAAAATCATAATAGTTTATTGAAATTCAATTAGTTTATTTGTTAGTGTAGAATTTGGACAAACCTTTGGCCTTGTTATTTTTAGTGGCGGTGGCGTTAAACATTTTGTTGGAATCGCCGGCCCCCAGTTTGTCTGCGCCGCCCAGCGCCACTGATGCCATGGACACACCTACACCGGACAGGACAGTTCACCAATCAACATCACTTCCTCGCTTGTTTCATTTACTTTACACAATAATTGCATTACATTATTCCTATCTAATCCTAATGGTACGTTTCCACGCTTGCCAAGGCTTGGCAAGCCTCCACAAAAGCTCCAAGTGTCCACAAATCCCGCTTGGCATTTGGAAGTCGTTTACATGCTTGTGAATGCGTCAGTGCGCTACCTACACCCGAGCATGGCGGACGCCGAACTTGTGTAGGCTATTGCGTTTGGTTTATCAAACTTTTATTTGAAATATAAGCAAAGTGTAACCAAAACAAGGAAAGCTCGACGTCCACGAAGATGGTGGATGATACAAATTCATAAAAATCGTACCAGGTCGCTTCGCACAAAGAGGAGACATTATCTCACAGGCTAAATCCTATAGATTTTTGTCTCTTTTTAGTACCACTTTTTCGTTTCATTGAGTTTCAAATCACAACGGTGCTAAAGAAGTTTTCGCTTCAAAAATAATGATTGCAATTGGGACCCGAACTCGAGGATCACTTGTCTTATATAAAATTGTCTTGTATTATAAAAAAAGTTATTCTAACAAAAATCATATATTTTTTAACCATAATAAATAGTAAATCATCAATAAAATATTATTTATTTATTTTGACTTTTTAGGTCAATCCAGTCGCAATAAATTACATAACATAAAGTGCATTAAAATTATGTACTTATACATTTTAATAAGTCTGCACGTCATACATATGTCTCGTAATGTTATAAATATTATCATAGACCGCATGGAGCAAAAACGGCGTGCATTCGCCGCCAGTTCGAAAGTTCCACTGAGCGTTTGCCGAAGCTTGCCGCTGGATCCGACAAGCTCTCGCAAGCTCTTGCAAGCCTACGCAAGCCAAGCCAAACGACCTGTTTACACGTTTGCGCTTGTGGACGCTTGCCGAGACTTAGCAAGCATGGAAACGCACCATAATAATCCCCAGCACTTCAAATGTTAAGGGTGATTCTGTATATTTTGTGTTAAGACAGCATTTCCAGATGAGGCCGATGTCTATCACAGACGGTCATTTTAATTCAGATATTTGAAGTAAATTGGTAAAAATACCGATAATTACCGTGTAAATCAAATTTTAAAAGGCCGATTACCGCCGCGGCCGGCCCTTTTAATTCAGATATTTCAAGTAAATTTGTAAAAACACAATAAACTTCCATATAAATCGAAATTTTACTGTCGATTTCTGACGTAGTCGGCCCTTTAAATTTATATATTCGAAGTAAATTCTTAAAAATGTGACGTTCCAGTGTTAACCGATTCAGATTTACAAAATAATAATACGAATTAGAACAAAGTTAATTGCATAAGTCCAACATTTTACGGCGTTTTACCACCACGGCTGTCTGACAGATTCAGTTTACGAATTTTTTTTCCGCAAAAATAAACTTCGAATTACGAATTAACGAATTAAGAATTAACAAATTTCAAACTAATAAATCATTTTTTATGAAAAAAAAATCAGGCAAAAATAAATTACGAATTAACGAATTTCAACTAAAAAACCATTTTTTATGGCAAAAATATTGAATTACGCGTTTTTTATTGGCTTATTATAATTTGAAATACCTATAATCGGCTTTTAACGGGAGCCTGTGTCAATCAAGTGTCAAAAATGACACCAATGGCCATTTGATGAATGTTACATTTTAATTTCTGCAAACCAATTGAGTCTAAGATATATACAAATCAAATCTTTTCAAAACCCTTTGAAATATATTTTGTTTATATGTAGTTTCAAGGTAAACGAGAAAGTTTTTATGGCAATTTAATTTCTTGCCGTAAAAAATTCCTCTTCCCTGAGAGTTAAGAAAAAATGTTAAGATTGCGCAGGAATCAAACAAGGAGAATCGTTTAACAGACAAGGGTAGATAACAGATATTATTCAACAAAGTAATAATTATGAATAAACACTACATAAGGAATGGGGATATGAACAGATACCATTCTGTTTTTATCATTCCCCCACATACACGAGCACAGGCAAAAGCATGATTCACCAATTTGTAAACACATATTCTATTGATATTTGCTCCACAACTCTTCAAGATCTTGAAGTCTGTATGAGAGATTTAGTGAATTTAATATGAATGTACTGCTGTGTACAGTAGAACCCTGTTAATTTGAAATCCACAGAACCAAGTTTTGAATTAACCTGTCTGCTTCTGCTTGTTTAGGAATAAATACTTCCCAAAACACGTAATTGCGTTATACTTTCAGAAGACCAAAAACGTCCCGAGCGACCTTACATTTTAAAAGCAATGTATCTCACTTCGTTTAATGCAAACATAATGTATTTTTCTTTTAACCAGAAAGAGAATGAAATAATGCTTCTTATTGTCTTTGAAATATGAAAGCTACCTTGCATAGATATTTTACAATCTCGATCCAAAGTGACGGTTTCTGATTTTTCGTGGGAAACTGAAGCTTTCGGATTGTGAGGTGCGATTATATTGAACCAAGCAGACTGGTTAAAGAAAAGTAAAAATAAAATATTAAAATTAGAAAAAAAAAATTGCCGTTTCAGAGTTCGGCGTTATAAATTATAATAGGGTTCAAAGTAAACCTTACATATAAAAATCAATACTTGTTTTTTCTTATTTTATGCACTGCCATGCCATTCATCAGATTGCGATGAAACTTTGGTGAAACTTTTTATTGCCTACTTTGTAATAGGACTATAAATAGAAGTTAAAGTCAGCATAGGACCATTTAGTGAAGTTTATGAGTAAAAAAATGTATTTTATTACACTTTCGTTAGTATTTTTTTTTTGGGGGTGTTATGCCATGATGCGCTACCTCCTTCTTTAGCCAACGTCACGGACAGTGTTACAGTGTCCATCATCAAGGCAGATGTGATGATGGACACTGTAACGCTGTCCGAAACATTTGGCTAAAGAAGGAGATCTAACAAAAATACTTTAGGCCATGAAAATATAAAATCATAACTGAATTTTATTACATTACAAAAAAATTGATTTTCATTTAGGAACAAATCGTTAAAAGAGAAGGGGATAAGAAGATGGGGAAGACTTGTATCACATTTATATTGTTTTTATGTTTTATACACATAAAAATATTAGACAGCAATGCCTTTCCAGGCATTCAAAAATGACTGGCGAAAAAGGTAAAATCCTTCCTGCCTGAAGGGTGTTAACATGAGATTTTTCAGGCTACTTAAATAGTGAAAAATCTATCTATATAAATAAAAATGAATCGCCGAAATGTATGTACGCGCATAACTTCCGAACGACTGTACCAAATTGGATAATTCTTTTTTTGTTGTGTTCGTTATGGTCAGGACAAAGTTTGTATAAAACTACTGGTGAGCTTTGGCATTAAGAAATTTGTTTAAAAAAATTGCAACAGGTGGCACGCGAGCTGTTTGAAAACTGAATGCACCGGGACTGAATGAATGGAATGCGGGAGGGGGGAACTCGGGAGGAGGGTTCGCGGGATGGGGTGCGGGCGAGGGGAGTGGGTTGAGGGAAGGGGGTGTGGGAACGCGAGAGGGGGAAGGGGATGCGGGAGAAGGGGAGGCGGAAGGAGAACGGGACGAATGGGAAAGGACACGCAGGGAGAAACAATTTCTTTATTAAATGGCATAGCAACGCATGCCGGGAACCAGCTAGTAATCAATAAAGTTTAGTTAGGTAAATTGAATTTGATAACAAAAATTGCATTCTTACAAACAGAGAGCAAAAACAAAAAACACATAATGCAAAATCTGATTCTATTTTTGTCATAACTCACTTGATGTTTTAGTAACATCATACCAGATAATGTGTTTACATATTTATAAAAAATAGTATATAATCTACCAAAAGTAGTTTTCCCAGATTAGCTAGGGCGTTCAAGATTTTTAATGGTTGTCTTATCACTCGGGTAAAATTTAAAGCATGTTTGAATTAACAGGGTTATACTGTAGTGAATTAAAACAGGCAACAAGTTTAGTTTTAGATGCATTCATCAACAAGACGTGATACACAAGGGGTTTTTCGTACTGTGATATAATGATGTTGTTTTCTTACCCATGCCGTCGCTGATGGAATTGCTCTTGGGCTGGTAGACGGTGGTGGTATTGGGCTTGCCGAGGTTGCTGTTGGTAGGCTTCTTCTTCTCCTTGAGCTTCTTCTTCGGCTTCTTCTTGGTGCCCGTCTCCGCCACCAGCTTCCTCATCTTCTCCTGCATCGCCGACAGCTGGGAAGCGTAAAACTGTTAGTATTTTAAACAAATACGTCTTTTACCAAAGTGTGAACATTGTAAATTGGAATCATTTTGGCAGTGTTGGAACACGCTATATATGATGTATTTAAAAAATTTCACAGTTAAATTGTTATTTTAAATCTCTGTACGCTGTAGCAATCCATTGTAGTATCCAAATTGATAGACTTGCCCAAAGATGAAATCTAGCTATCATTTCGATAAGTAGAGGCAAACCACGTGATCATATTTTTGGCACCAGGAGGGTTCAAGAATGCTTTGAATAAACTACATCAGTGGTACATTGACCACCGAAGAGCACACATTGAAATAACCAGTCCCTGTGCAGAAAAGTAAAGTTTGCTAAAGTAAGGCAAAGGTTTGCAGCGGAGTCCATTGTGGGACCTTTCTGGGCAGGACCAGAATGTTCGCTTTATGCTTTATATTAACTTCTAATGGGCCGGAGACGCGCGGCGCGCGTGTATTATGCGCATGCGCGAGAAAATAATTCGAAAATTTGAATAAAATTTTCAACCAAAAACTGTTTGTCTGCGATTTTGACCCTTCTATGTACAGAATTTGTATGAAGCACAGGGTCAGAGTCGCTTGCGCCAACATTACTCCATGAGACGCGTAAAAGTTTCATTCACCTTGCAACACCAGAATACTTTTAAACGATTTTATCTGTGACATTAGAAATGTCATTTTTGCCGCGAATTTAACCGTCACAATTTAAGCGTGTTCCTCGACTAAAACATTGTAAAACCTATTAATTTATGTAATTAATGCAAGTAATGTTGTTTTGGTAGATAGTTTATTGTTCTAGGAACATGTTTCAGTCAATAAAATATACAATAGCTCAAAATTAATCCACAAAACATTCAATTCAAAATTCAAAGTGGTGGTTTTTTAGTGAAATTTCGTGAATTTTCGTGAAATGGCATGGCCACCCAGAGGTTAAAGTGTCTTTAACTAAATAGTGTAACAAAATATTCAATTTTGGAAATACGCTTGAACTTTTGTTAACTGATTTGGGATTAGTAGCTAAGTTTTTTACACAGCCAACAATTAATGCGTCATTGTAAAAAGAAACAGTAATTCGTAATTGAATTTTATTTTCGTGGACTAAATAGTGATATCACAATGCGAGTTGCCTGTTTACTGTCAGATTAATTTTTTGACAAATCACCGAAAGGGAGACAGTCATGCCGCCTACCTCGCTCCACGCAATTTAGTTTGTTCCCCCTTCCCTGATTGGCTGGTCTATCAATTTGAATGTCTATGTATTTTCTGCTTTATAACTTGGATTTATTAACATTTTAACCGGTGACAGGCGGTGACAGAAAATAATTCAAATATTTCAATAATATTTCCCACAAAAAACTTTTGGTCTGCGATTTTGGCCCTTCTATGTACACAATTTGTATGAAGAACAGTGTCAGAATCGTTTGCGCCATCATTACTCTCGGAGACGCTACAAGTTTCATTCACCTTGCAACCCCGGAATATTTTTAAAACAATTTCATCTATGACAATCCGCTGTCAGAATTTGCCGCGATTTCAACTGTCGCAATAAATACGTGTTCCGCGAATAAAACATCGTAAAACCTATTAATTTACGTAATAAATGCAAGTAATGTTGTTTTGGTAGATAGTTTATTGTGTTGTGAACGTGTTTCAGTCAATAAAATATACAATAGCTCAAAATTAATCAACAAAACATTCAATTCAAAGTTCAAAATGGTGCTTTTTTAGTGTTTTTTAGTGTTTTTTTGTGAATTTTCGCGAATTTCCGCGAAATGGCCTGGCCTTTGACGGGTTAAGTCAAAAATTATTCAATCTTTGAAGAAATTCCTTGATGAAATCACAATATTTTATGTTAATATTTAGCATTAGTGTAAAATTGAAGCAATTTTGTAAAATTCACTCTTTTAGAAATAAGCTCTTTTATAAATCAAGTCAGAAGTTGGAATATTCTGAGTTTCAAGCTTGTACACCGTATACATGAGAAAGTGGTTGGTTTGATAATAAAGGGACCTACCTCTTTTTCAAGTGCCATCAGCTTTTTACTCCGCTCCTCATCGGTCTCCGACTCTGATTCAGACTCGGTTCCTGACTCGGAACTGGAGGCGGAACTGGCCTTCTCTACGCCCATCTTCAGCAGCACGGGCTCATCGGGGATCTTAGCGTACCTGCAACAAAACATTACAACACTTTGTAGTCTGCTAATGGAAGAAATGCTACAAATGATTTATCTGTTAATTCTTCAGCGAAATTCCTCGAATAATCGATTTATTTGATATAAATCAAAAAGTTTTTGTATTTTTTTTACACAGGAGGGGCTCATAGGAAAATAATTTTCTTCACGGCCTATGTCAATCGGGGATGCTATAACCCTGCTGGCTGTAGTTAACAGGGAGCAGTTGGGACTTTAGTGCGGTAAGTGAGGGCAAGTTTGTTTCTCACCTCATCTCGAAGACATCCTGCAGTTTCCTGGCCATGGCGACGACATCATGGTCCGGAGGGTTATACTTGTAGCAGTTGGTGAATATCAGACGCACGTCGGCCGCGAATTCGGCCGCGTTCCGGTACGCGCGCCCGTCCATCTTCTGCTTGACCGTGCCCAGGTCCATGGGCTTCTTGATGATGTCGAAGTAGTCGTGCAAGCCCAGCAGCTCCGCATCCACGGGCTTGTAGAAGGGCCACGCGTAACCCTGCAACAACACACATATAATTCGTCAGGACACCATTATTAATTGGAATACACTTTTATATGTAAACTTATTGCATTGTCTCCAGCGGACACAGCTTCAGCAACTTCCATAACAGACAACTGTAGATATTCAGTAAGGTGAGGCTTGGATCAGGCCTGAAAAGGAAGGTAAGTGGAAGAAAGGAAGGACCCCCTCGGCAGACATGGTCAGATCAAATTAATCAAAAATGGGGGCTGTCTGATGAATAAGGTCTCCAAGGGGCTGCAGACGCGAGGAATGATTTTACGCACGATCCGGCAACACTAGCATGTAGCCTGGTTCCCCCACGCCAATTCCCCACCACGCTGTACTCTCTGCGACGCTTAGTCTCGGCATGGCAGCCATTCGACATGGAGCTTCCACTCGTCGCAACCGCCAGGTTTGAATTATGCTCTATAATTTGTTTGTGTGCAAAGTACAAAATCCCGATAGACATTCTTCTCAGCTATGTGAAGTGGAGGAAAACAGTGTGTATGAACGCAAAAAACGTGAGCAAATAGTGTAGAGAATTTAAAAACAAATGTACAGGCGTCTACGATTAAAAGCGTGCCGGACGACCACCAGTTTCAGGTGAAACAATTGCCAAAGTGGAGAAAGAAATGCTTGCAGATCGACGGGTGATGGTTCAGGAGCTCTGTGACCTGCCGAGCAATTCTATATCTTTTGTGGGATCGTTATCGAGATAACGGACATGATCTCCTGTCATATTTGTGTGATTTTTTTACATATTTACTGTCACATATTTTAGTTTAGATGGTTTTAAACACGAATTCCTACAAGTATGCATGATTATTTATTCATTTAATGTACGTTGTACGTAGAAAAAGCAAACAAATCACACAAATATGACAGGAAGATCACGTCCGTTATCTCAATAACAATCCCATAAAAGATATAGAATCGCTCGGCTGATCCCCGAAGTCAGTAAGACCGCTACTCAAGATTTTGATAGAACATTTGAGATACCACAAGGTCTGAGCAAGATGGGTTCCAAAAATGCTCACCGAAGATCACTAACAACGGGTTTAAGCAGCCCGCGAATACCTTGAGTGCTGCCACATCGATGGTAAGGAATTCTTGGAATCAATTGAGAATGAGGACAATCTACACGACACCGGAAAAAAAGGAACAATCCCGTCAGTAGTATCATTCAGATTCTCCGAAACCGCAGAAGATTAAAAATGAATATTTCACACTGCGGTTGCGGCGAGTGGAAGCTCCATCGCGAATGGCTGTCACGCCAAGACTAAGCGTCGCAGAGAGTGCAGAGTGGTGGAGCTTTGGCGTGGAAGAACCAAGCTACACGCCAACGTTGCTCATCGTGACCACAGCCCATTGGATCACTAATTTTACAGACAGGCCTCGAATTTGATTAATTTGTTCTGGCCAAGACTTCCTTTTCTTCCAATGTATTAGTTATCCAATAAACGGTACCCAAACAGAAATATGCAGAAAAGTGCATGCTGCTGGAGAGTATGAAGTGATGGTACTCACGGAATGCTTCTTGGAGAAGAGCTCCTTGAGGATCTCGTTGCAAGACTTGAGCGCCTCGCTGAGCTTCTCCTTGCCCAGCTGCTTGAGCTGCGCCGTGAGCTGCTGCTGAGCGGCGGCCTGCGCCGAGTGATGGTGGTGGTGCCCCGCCGGCTGCACCGTCCCCGAGGTGGAGGCCGCCAGCAACGGGGAGAGGGCCCCGCCCGACCCCGCCAGGAACCCTTCTTCGGGGACGCGCGCAGGCTGAATAAAACAAACAACCACTAAGTCACAAATCCAACTCTCTTCCATATTTTAATTCAATTTGATCATTTTATTACTTTTAACCTGTTGAATGTCGTGAGTATTTCGAAAAACCGTGTTGCTTTCTGGTCAAATATCCATATAAAAACAAAGGAATTGCTTTTCTTGCAATTGTTTTCTGTTTACCAGATAATATATCTTATATAATATATCATGTACAACAGTTTTTAGTTTTCAGAGAAGTTCACAAATATTTCATTTATTTGGATTTTATTGCATGCAAAGCAGAAATATTTTTATCTATTGACAATGAATTTTTTGGTGTAAGTCTAAATGACTTTCGGCAGTCGTTACGCAATGTGGTTTTTTAAAGTCTTTTTAAATCCGTCTTCAAGCTACTTGTAGTTATCTTCTCTATGTACTTTTATATTACATATATGTATTTTGTCAATGCTCTTCATCTATATGTAATCTCCTTTCATTGTGTCTCATCTCTTTTTTTTCTATTTGTGTTATTGATATATTGTTAATTGGACTAATTGTCCGTAAATAAATAAATAAATCCACCTGATTTTTGATGGGTTAAAACCTGTCCCACACCGTTTGTCACCCGGTGGCCGTGGTATTTTCAAAAAAAAAAAACTTAAATGCGATTTTAACCCTTATGTATAAAGAAACTGTCTTGAAGGACAAGGTCACAATTGCTTGAGCCAATATGTTTCTTGTTGGAGTCAAAGATTTCATTCATGTGGCAACACTACACTATTTGTGTATGGCATTATCTGTGACTTGCAAACGCTTGCGTACTTTTTGCGTTTCTGTTCCATTTTCAAATGCATATAAAGGTATTTATTTATTTATTAGCAATCATCACCTTTGAATTGTGATTTCACATAGGATGTCTATTCAGGTTTGTTTAGAAATAACAACATCAGTTCATTTTTGTATTTTTTTTTTTTTTACATTAACTCCTCCACACAGGATGCCCTGAGGAAAATAATTTCCCTCGGGGCCTATGTCATCTGGGATGCTGTGTGGAGGGAAATTTATATGGATATTTAAGTAAAAGTCAGGAAGGTAATCTTCAGTTTTTTTTTTTTTTTTCAAATAGACCTGGCTCCTGAAGGCCTTCCTCAGGTTATCAGTAAAAGGTTATTCCTTTCTTCTCTCAAAATACCAATTCTTGAGCTTTAAATTGTTTTACATTAGCATGGATCAAACTTCCACAAGCTGATTGTTGTATAAGTTTGTTCCATGCTTCGACTACTTTATTTACAACTGTGTTTCCTAGGATTGGATGCAAAAGGTGTTTTGTTCATTTTTTTTTAATGTCCACTGAGATTTACATTTTTAAATTAGGTTTGCTGCTGTATAAAGCAATGCTAGTACGGAATGGTAGTTACCTTTTTGATTTGTCGTCCGCTCTCCCTTCGGGTGCTGATCTTGGCAGACTTGGGCGTGGGCGCCTGCGAGTGGGGGGGGTAGCCCCCGGTGCCCCCCGTCCCTCCGCCCGCCCCCTCGAAGGAGCTGCCCATGGGCGTGGTGGTGTCCGCCTTTCTCTTCACACCCTTTTTCACCTTATGCAGAGGGGGGAAACAAACACACGTCATACAGTCAGTCAAATTATATTCAAAAAAGATTATTACATATAAATATAACAAATCAATAATTTCATGTGTCCCTATTTCCCATGGATGATTTGAATGCATTTAGTATAAATTATATTATTCATTGTTTTGTTTGGTTTTGAAATGATAATATGCGTAGTTCCTACCGGAATGTCATTTATCCAGTTCCTACCTTCCCTATCCATATCAACTAGCTGAACAAAGCATTTGAAAAGAGAACAATAAAAACAACTGAATTGAAGTGCTTTGGTGAAAAACCAGAAAATGTGGAACATTTGAGGCAACTTGTTGGTGTCAATCATTTTTATGTGTTGTGTTCGGCTTCTCAGTGGTAAGTGTTTGGTTTTCCCTACATCCTTTGTAATCCATAATCTTACGATACATATATATTCACCCAACTCCAGCAACAACCATTTTCGTTTTGTATCATTAATTTTACATAAGTCCATTCTTACGATACATATATATTCTTCACCAAACTCCAGCAAACACCATTTTCGTTTTGTATCATTAATTTTACAGTCCATTCCCTGTTGCATTTGAAGCCGTAATTTGTAAACAGTTTCAGATGCAACATTTTTTATGTGATTGGTTTATTGTTAAGAAATATTTGACTTGAATGACCATATCTTCACTGTCCATGTCCAGGCACAAATCAGCAACCCACAGAATGCACACTTTTTGAGATATCCATATTGGAATGTTTGAGAAATAATCTTATTTGAATGCTTTTAATTTATTTTTCCATTATTATGCGGGTAAATAAAAGTTTGAAATTTCCATTAGGCATTTTTAATATTCCCACATTTATGGAATAGCGATGATACAAAAAAGGCAGTAAATGAATGTTTCTTATCACAATAATGCTACAGCTCTTTCTTACACATTAAATAATGGTGAAACAAAAGATGAGACAATGGTTAACCTTATGTGAATACCTCACAAAAGTCACAAGTGCTCCTGTTTGGAGCCAGTGAGACTATGGCATTCCCAATTGGGGCATGTCGTGAGGCTGAAGGTATTGGGGAAAGGAAGAAGATGGGATAGAGGAAGGTGGGGAAGTATCTGGCTATTCAGATCTGGTCACCAAACATGGCTAAAGCCATTTCAAGCAATGTTTCAATTCTAAATGGTGGTCTTATACAAGAGTGATATTTAGAGTATCTTTCACTCTGGTAAATATGATATATATTATTTTTAATTAAGTAATACAATTGTTGAATAACACAAATTAATCTAATAAAATTTACTTTATTAGATTAATTTGCACCGGGATTTGAACCCGCGTCCTCTGGATTGGTAGTCGAGAGCCTCGACCACGGAGGCATTACACAGTTTACATGACATAATATTTTACGTTTCAAATTTGCGGTGTTTCAAAAATGCGTGTTGTGATTCGGTGACTTTTTCTGAACAGGCATGATATTATAATATTTCCGTGGAAGTGTCAATTTGAAGTCAATTGATAAATTTCAAATCAACTAAATATCAATTTTTTTAAGCGAAAGTTTCTACACACAACAAGACGGTAAAAAATCTTCTCAATTTTTACAACACTGGCCTTTTCAATGCAATGTATCCCATGGTGCGGCCCATTTAGACAGAGTATAGGTATTTTAGTTCAAGTATAAGTTTAAGTGTTTGTGAAAGGACCAACCTTGGCGGGTTGCGTCTGCGGCAGTTGAACGGTGGTGATGGTGGGGGTGCTCTGCTGCGAGGCCGGCTGCGCCACGTGGAATCCCGCAGGCTGGGCGGCCACCTACGCGAACAAACACATACATTATACATCATTTTATGCCGCATCACAAATTGGGTTAGTCACCTATCCGATTCGGTCATATTAAACTGTATCATACTTCGACTAAGAACTACCAACATTATCTATATTTTCTTAGTGCATATTTTTTGTTGGCTGCTATCTTTATGTATGATTGCAAAATACAAACCCGAACTAAATGCTATCTACATGGTGTCTTGGATAAATTTTATCCATTTTTATTTTTTAACCTGTAATCGGCCGGAGACGCACAGGCGCGCGCATATTGGCCGCACGCGCGGGAAAAAAATTCAAATAAATTATGTTTGTCTGCGATTTTGACCCTTCTATGTACAGAATTTGTATGAAGAACAAGGTCAGAATCGCTTGCGCCAACATTACCCCATAAGATAGGTAAAAATTTCATTCACCTTGCAACCCCAGAATATTTTTAAACGATTTTATCTGTGGCATGAAAATGTCAAATTTGCCGCGAATTTTATCTGTCAAAATCGGATCGTGTTCCTCGACTAAAACATCGTAAAACCTATTAATTTACGTAATTAACGCAAGTAATGTTGTTTTGGTACATAGTTTATTGTTCTAGGAATGTGTTTCGGTAAATAAAATATACGATAAATCAAAATTAATCCACAAAACATTCAATTCAAAATTCAAAGTCATGCTTTGTTAGGGAATTTCTGCGTTTTTTACGGCTTGTGACAGGTTAATGAGTAAACCTTGTATTAAATTATAACATTGAAAAAATGTATTGAAAAAAACACTAGGCTGAACTAGACTCTCCTCTAAAATCAAATTACCAAAACTGATATAGGCTCTTCTAACATTAACCCCAAGATATAAAAGAAAAATGCTTGTCTGGGGGTCTTTTTAGGAATTTCTGGGAAGGAAAAGGGTATTAGGGGTGGGTAGGAATCTGGGGGTTAATGTGTCCAGGAGTGACGGACATATGAATCCGCCCCTATTATCATGGTGCAAGGCGATGTTCCGAGAGAGTACGGCTGAAGAAGTCAAAGGGACTCCCTCAACCACTCCCTCTTCCGATCCGGCCTACCATGCAGATGGTGGGCAGACACATCCGCCGCCAATAATCGGACAAACCTTACCCTATGAACCCGGGCACCCCTGTTAAGTCACCAAATGTAGCGAACCACTTGATTAGGGTTATTATTAGAGAATTGATTAGTGTTGGTTTGTTTACCTGCTGGGGCAGCCCGCTGTGCGTCACCGTGGTGGTGACACTATGGCTGGCCGTGGTGGTGGTGTTGGTGGAGCCCACCGGGGTGGGCGCGGGGGGCGGCGCGGGGGCTGCGGGGGTGGCGGGAGTGCTGGGCGTGGGCCGCGGAGGGCGTGCGCCCGGGGAAAGGCCCGGGGTGGAGGGCACAGCGCCCCCCGACGCCCGCTTCTTGCCGCCCACCGTGATGGGCCCCTTTGCTCCCTTGCCACTAGACGACTCCAGCTCTTTCTCCTCCTTGTCCATTTGGGCCACCTGCGATATGCAATATGATGAGACGCGTTACTTCAGAGGACATTTGGAGCCCAGGAACATGGAGCTCCCCATAATAAACCTTCCAGATCCTGTGTATATTTGAAAATACATCCATAGATTTCAAAATATTTGCCTCACCATCTAGAGTTAATAAATAAATTGGAAGTTTTTGTTTTCCGATTATGTTATTTATTTATTTTATCCTGTCAGTTTTTTTTTCAGTTTCAGTGCCGGTAACCCGGGCGTTTATTTTATTTTCATTATGTACATAGATTTCTTTTACCCACCTCACTAGACAAAGTCTGTTCCGAGGCGGGTAAAGTCGAGTCTATTTGTTCGGGTTTTAGAACAACTCATACAGGTCTCATAGACATCGTTGTCTCCCTTACCATCGTGGTTAGAAATATGATCTAAACGGTGTTAGAAAGAGAAAATACCACGCTTTATATTCAAATCTAAAAATTAACCGCAAAATAATTCAAATGTACACCTTTATGAATTCAAAGTTTCCGATTGCAATTTTAAAAAGTATTAGAATTTTTTAATAAATACTTTTGTATGAAACAGTAAGGTGGACCATTTTTAAAACTTTTTATCTTTGCATGCAAAATTTTTATGTTTCAAAAGTTATATAATGTTTTCAATTAAAAGCATTAGACCATAAATTTAAGAACTTATTTTTTGCATTTCATAAATTTTTAGGACTTTTTTTTTGTATAATGTGAGTACCGCAGAAAAGAGATCAACCCCCTGGAGCCAGTGAGACTATAGCATCCCGATTAGGATATGCTGTGAGGCTGAAGGTAGTTAAGTACCTGGTTATTCAGATCTGGTCACCATTTCAAGCTACGTTTGGATTCGGAAAGGAGGTGGGTCTTTCACCAGGGTGTGTGTACATGTGTATGTTTGTAACCTTGGTGAGGAAGAGCTTCTCCAGGGTCTGCGCCATGACCACCACATCCTCGCCCGGCTTGTTGTACACGTAGCAGTTGGTGAACATGGTGTTGAAGTCCTGGATGCACTCCTTGGCAGAGAAGTAATAGTTCTGCTCCAGTCTCTTCTTTATGGTGCCCAGGTCCATTGGTTGCTTTATTATCTTGTGATAGTCCTACAAATAAACAAATTAAATACTTGGCACTAACCACCAACGTCATTTCTAACAAACAAATACCTAGTAGGAATTTGAGGGCAATGTGTACAGGGTTGATGGACGTATGAATCCATCCTTCCCACTGCGGTACAAGGCGATGAGTTTCCCTCGCAGGTTCTCCCGATCAGCCCGCCAGGTGGTAGGTGGGCAAATGCAAGACCTAGACAAACCTCACCCCATGAATCCAGACACCCCTGCTAAGTCACCAAACTTAGTGAACCACTTGGCATGACCTTATGGCAGGGGTCTTGGTTGTCCAATACATGGTTTCTGGGGCGGCAGTACCCATAACCGCCTCCCAAAATTTGTATAACAAGCGTGTTTCAAAGACCCACACTTTGCATGCTCAAGTTATATGATTTGCAAAATTCAATATACACCTCAAGCTTGACATTACTATCAATCAATACGGTGGTTACTGGCTGTCGATAATGAGGTCATATAGTTTGGCTGTTTCTGCCATAATGATATGAATGTGAAAAACATACCGGCAAGTTGAGCTTCTTGGCATCCACCGGTTGGTGGAAGGGCCAAGCAAACTGGTGCTTCCATACGGCCTTCATCACGTTCTTTTGAAGAAACTGCAAAAAGAAAACACCAACTTCAAAACAAACATTTCTAACAAATAAACGCTGGCGTTAACAGAACCACCTAGGCACGTAACATTCGCAATCCAGGGAAATTTAACACTCCTTACACAAATGGGAATAATTAAAATTTCCACTCAGCATAATCGCATATTTTAATCTCATACGCAAAAAAAAAATCTCATTGAAGACGATATAAGTGACTCTCAATCAAAAATTTGAAACAGAAAAATTAGAAAAAGATACGGTCGCATCTAGGAATTGAAACCAGGACCTTCGCCTTTCCGGGAATCTGCTCTACCACTGAGCTAAATCGATATCAAAAAATCATTCAGGCATTGAATATTTCTACTAAAGAATATAATTTTCCACATTATGTAATAAATCCAAACTATCTGAAAAGGAGTTTACAAGTAGGGGATTTTACACTAAAAAGCCCCTTTCAGTCTTACTCATCATCGCAAAATAAGATACAACCTCGGAGCAAGACCGGGTTAGGTGAAATTGTTACTCAACATGGTGGGTTAATCGCGCGCATGCGCGTGTTCTTCCCGCATCGCTGTACGGGTGATGTAGTAGCTGTCAAAATTTAAACCACCCGATCACCAGGGTTAACTCAGTACCCCGTGCGTTGTAACTGACGTAATAGCGAACTTATGAGAATCTTGACGGAGTTTTGAATCGTTTTGAACGGAGCTTTGGCAAATATTGACCGTATACGTGGCATTCGTGCACCACGGCTAGGGAAAAGGTTCAAAAAAAAGGTACGATCCATTTGCGCCACTTGGGGAAGGAGATTTTAGGTCTAAATATAGATTTACCAAAGTCACCATGAGACGTTTGATTGATTTGGTACGACCGTATTTGGATGTGAATAATAAACGGGGTGGCAAAGTATCTACCGATCTCCAAGTTCTTTGTGCCATATGATACTGGGGTAGAAACGAGGTGAGATAGTGTTTATAATTGCGTTAGAAACGGTAAACAAACACAGATCAATCTCGCTGAAGCTCCTCCAATAATATGTTGTGTTGACGTATGAATAAACGTGAAGTTGGTAACACGCCGCGAAATGCTAAATTGACCGCGTTTTTCAGCTTTGGAGCAGTGTTACTACCGTAAAAAAATCATAACAGCTGTCGAGAAACATTATGATGATGAGAAAAGATTTTTACCCTGAGCAGTGTAGGCTTACTCCACTGTGTAGCAGCTACCGCGACGCTACAGAGCCGTGGTACGGTTTCATGATGAGTAAGGCTGTTTATTTTTTTCTAGTCTTATAAAAATACTTATAAAAAAGATGCTCGATTAGAGCAAAGGCCAAGATGTGTTCTACTCACAGTATTTCACCAAATTTTCAAACCACAAACACTTTACATTGCATCACCATAAAGTAACAGTATCTACTAAAAGAAATTATTTTATCTATGCAGAAAAAACACTGCCTTAGGAGTTTAATTCTTGGCTATTAAACATTACCGAAGCGTGATGTTGTAAAATAGGCGGCAACGATAAAAATGATGCGTTTGGTTTGTGGGTAAGAAACAAAGGGTTACGAGATTAGCAGTAGAATTATTTCATTCTAATAACGGCTGGTGGAATATCTTCCTTGTTTCTATTATCTACAGGTTTATAGGTTGGTAACTTACGGCAATCTGATTGGTCATCCGCCCTTGACGGTGCGGAGTTGCATTCGGGGTGCCATTCACAGCCTCCGCTCCCGGCTGAAAAAACATCAATAACATTTCATACTAAATGGGTTATACACATCGTCGGAAGATATCGACTTTTTTTTTCCAAAAACATCACACGGATTGGGAGAGGTCTCAGGCAGATGTAACCGCCGCCAAAACCAGGACAAACTTCCCTCTGCTAAGTGACCTATGATGCCAGAATGTTGGTTATCCAATGAATAGTTCCCGAGGCGGCGGTACCTATTACCTTCTTGACCTCATAATATTGCGAAAAATTACATGGTAAAAAAACAGCGTTGTTGAAACATTTCCCACTAGAGATTGGGGGTCTGCTTTGGTAATCTTATTTTGCACTTACGACAGTCCCAAAGAACAAAATCGGATGTACCATTTTGTAGTTTGGCAGTAGAACTACTTAAATTTTTTGTTTCTGCATTTTTGCTGTTCAAGAGATCAAGAAATATAGGGTTGTTTTGATATTTGCATTTCATTTCATTAAAAATTCCGAAAATACAGACTTTAAAATCATTAAACGGAAATTAAAATAAGCCAAAATGATTTTCAATTTTTAGCAAATCTGACGACTTTGTTCTTCGGGATTGTCGTTATGATTGAAAAGTAACACTGTCTCAACTGGGATATTTCAAACTCTGTTTTGATTTGGCGATGACCGGATAACTCAGAAACATACAACTTCAACACTTCAACTCCTTTGAAAAGTCATTAAAAGTGAAAAGAGGTGGTTAGGTTTTTTTTACATTAGCTCCACACAGGAGACCTAGGGGGGATCTATGGCAGAAGTATTGGTTATCCAATAAATGGTTCCTGGGGCGGCGGTACCCATTCCCGCCTACCAAATTGTAAATGGGTAAAGGGTTATGGGCTATTATTAATTTTTTTTTTATAACTTTTAAGGACTTTTCACAGGGGTGTTGAAATGCCACTATGTTGAGTTGTCATAGAATCGTATTTGACAATCACAGCGCCATTTTAATTTTTTCACCTCATTTCGCAGCTTTTATCGAATCGTGACCCCAATGTGGAAAAACTTTTTTTTTGGTACAAAAACTAGCATGGTTTTATATCAAGGATTTCCAAGGATTTTAAAAATATTTACACATTAAAAATTCTGTTCACGTCTCTCGTTAGAAGCATTCTAGAATATAATTCTACAACTTGGTCACCTGTCTTTAATAATCATATTAATATCATTGAAAGAGTCAAACGCAATTTTTGAGGAGTATTAATTCTAAACTTGGAAACCATTTAGAATCAATAAATTATGACTTTTTACTAAATTCATTGAAATTGTTGAAGTGAAGTGACAGAAGAAAAATTTTTGATCTAATATTTTTATATAAAATTGTTAGGATAGCCCTGATATTAAAGTTGATTCACTTTCATGTACCTACCATTAGATCAGTAGTAGTAAAAGCCTAAATAGGCGTAAATAAATAAATTAACTATTAAAAAAAAACCCTTTAACAAAAATAAAAATAGATATGTATCAGAGTAATAATAACATTTGTATGGAATCGATCGTCCTGTTGATTAGTCAGACATCTCACAAAGTTTTGAATCAATATTCAAATGCTAACCATAAATCAAATATTATTTGCTATTAGATAACATCGGCGAGGCATAACCGTCTGGTACATAGGATAACATTTTGAAATATCCTACCAGTGAGTGACCAAGAATCAACATTTTGTTTAATTCACCAGGAGTTTGGTATATTATAATTGATTTGGTGCTGTTTATCAGCAATCTATTGTACCAGAAAGGTACACTTTTACATGTAACCTTCGTACTCAACTTAACCTCTTGGCCGGAGACATGCGGGCGCGCGCGTATTGTGCGCAGGCGCGAAAAAATAATTCAAAAAAAATTCAAAGAAAACAAGTTTGTCTGCGATTTTGGCCCTTCTATGTTACAGAATTTGTATGAAGAACAAGGTCAGAATCGCTTGCGCCAACATTACCCCATATGATAGGTAAAAATTTCATTCACCTTGCAACCCCAGAATATTTATAACGATTTTATCTGTGGCATGAAAATGTCAAATTTGCCGCGAATTTTATCTGTCAAGATTGATGCTTTTTCCTTGACTAAAACATCGTAAAACCTATTAATTAACGAAAGTAATGTTGTTTTGGTACATAGTTTATTGTTCTAGGAATGTGTTTCCGTCAATAAAATATACCATAGCTCAAAATTAATCCACAAAAAATTCAATTCAAAATTCAAAATCGCGTTTTGTTATGAAATTTCCGTATTTTTCTTGGAATTTGCCGGCCTTTGACAGGTTAAATTTAGTTTTTACAGACATATCTGACTTAATCATCTGGAAGAATGATAGTTCAAACCTTGTTTTGATTTGAATATGTATTCAACAACAACCGCAGGACAATATTGAATTGTTGTTACTATGAATGGTGCCAATTCAGCTTTTGATCAAATTGTGACCCCACAGCTAGCAAGAATTATGACATAACAAAAGAGTAGAGGTAGTAAGATGTAGTGTATGGGCCGCAACTGTATGGCGAAAATTAAATTGTCTTATTTCCTTGAGCGCTAGTGATAAAAAGTTGTCTTAGGTCTTTGGTGTTAATAAAAAATAAAAATAAAAAATTTATATTATCGTTTCGAGGTTCCCCGAAGCGTTCGAAAAATGATTAAAATATATATTTTTGTGAATTATTTCCAAGTAGTAAGGAAATGAAAGAGTTGCAATTAAAAAATTCTCGATATCAATTTATTTACTATTAAAGCAGTCACAATATTAAAAATTACAATCATAATTATTACATTAATCATGAAAAATTAAATGTGATCAATTATTCCCGTTGAAAATCACGTTTTTTACGATTTTTGGCATATTTTTCCTGGAGTTTATTGTTGTAGTTATAAAGCCTTCCCTGTTCTTCTTGCCACACACTTTGGAAGATATTTCAGTCACAACCTTTACACAACGTTCTACAGATTGTTCTACAGATTCTACAGATTGTGTAAGACAGGGGAACCTGTCAAAGTTGATGAAAATGGAGCTGACTTCTGAAGTTAGGTTAAGTTCTTCTAATTCTGCTTCCGTTACATCTTCCAAAATGGGAGGATACGTGATTGGCGTATCTTGCAAAAATATTATATCAAAGTAGGATTGTGCATCAAAATTCAATGTGGGTACTTTAAATGTTCGGTTTTCAGTCCGGATATCTCTCTGGCTTTCAATAAATGCCTTATTCAAAGTTCTTAGATGATAGGTGATTCATCGGTTATCATTGACAAGAGTAAATTTTCAGGATGAGCGAAGTAAGTGTTTCGCTGCATCGCCGGATTAATTATTGCTTTTAATTCGTCCGAAAGATAGCGCGAATATTTAATCATGCTAAAAACACGCCTTGCACCTTTTTGCAGTTCTATATCAAAGTGCAGTTTTATATCAAACCACATAGGAAAGTATGCCCTCATGAAATACGTGGCTAACATAACAAAATTTTCTGATGGCATTGCGCTTCCAATATATAATCGTTAGATTCAACTCACTGTAGTAATCATTCCTGGGTTTTTTGGCAATTTCAGGACGACACCGTCTGCTGAAAACTGCTTTGAAAATATCAAGTAAGTATTTTTGATTGGTGCTTAAATTTTGATGTTGAATACTCAACATCAATTTGAAAAAAGATTGTACCGGTAAATTATGGCAATTATGAAAAGTCAAACCTACGGAGCCGGAAAAACCACGAGGTCCGCTGGTTGTACCATCCGACTTCATAAATGAAAGGCGTAGAAGCAGCTCGTTGCAATGAAAAAAGCAGATCAGCAACTGTACCGATCCATTCAAGTGTTTCTTCATCGTTCGAATCACAGCACCAGTTGTTACCGTATTAAAATTTGTGCCATCACACGCAATTGCTTTTAAATGGTATAGTGAAATGTTTTGATGAGCAAAATATTCCATTATTGGTTTGACTATGTTTACGGGAGTGCCTGGCCTAGGCATAAAATGCTACAAGAAATGAGATCCTGATTCCAAGATAATCGATACGTGTTCTTCAAGTACTGTGCTTTTATAGTATTTGTGTCTTTTTATGTTAGCTAAGGTCTTATTCTTTCGACCATCAAAAAATAATTCACTTAGTTTATGCACTTAGTTTTGATGAGTACAGAACTGGCACGCAGACGTCCGCGACGCTGTCTATTTTTGTCTATTACTTTATTATTATTATCCTGCGTGATTATGTTGAAATCATTTAAGATGGTAGAAGCGATTGCTGCTCCAGCTCAATTCAATATCCTAAACCTGTCACAGATCTTGGAGAGAACTGCAAAAGACGGAGATTTGCTGGTTGTCGGAAAGGCGGTGTTATTAGTCTTAAGTAGCCGACTTGATTTTGCATCATGAGAAGATGTTTTTGATGTTAACGTGGAAGATAATGACGCAATGATAGACAATGACGCAATGATAGACAATGATACAAAATATCTACAAATTTTAAAGTTTTTTTTTCTCACACCTGTGGAGTTGATTTGGTAAGATGTTTTCATTTTCTTTTCATGGGCTTTTCCAATTGTTTCGTAGTCGGTATACCAACATTGCCGATAAACATTTTTCTCTCACCTCTTTGGTTTTTTTCTTTAAGGGAAACTTTAATTTATTGTCTATAATTTGCATTAATAAATTGCATTTATTGACTTTACATTTACAATAACTAATATCAAACAGTAGGGAGCTTGTGTTTTAAATGGAGAGACTCTTCTTTGGAAGGAAACTGTATTTCTTCCACATTTTTTATGACTTCAACAAGTTTATATACTTATGTTTATAAAATTAAATAATGTTTGTAATTCTTTCTTTCAAAATGGTTGGCAAATAATCTTCTTCCCTTATTTTCAAAATAATTTTAGTTACCTACACAAAAATATCACGAAATGGGGGGTCCTTGGTCGACCAAGGAACGGCCAATACGGCGCGCCGCTCAAGCGCGGGCGGGTTTTGGGACTGCGGGCGGAGGTGTTTTAATGCCATATTACTATAAAAATAATAGATGATAGTTATATACATCAAAGCTATGGACTTTATTTAACAAGATCTCATAAATGAATATCTTTAAACTATTTCAGAATATTTTGTGCAGGGGCTGAAAAAATGGAAATATTTCGATATTTTCTCAAACTTCAAAGGACCCCCGGAGCCTTAGGATATTTTTTGTTTTTTTTTAAATAATTTTTTTTTATGTTTTAGGTACCTAGACAACTTTTTATTACTAGCGCCATAAGGAATTCGGAAGAAAAAAAATTCGGCCCACACTAATGTAGAGGCTTATAAAGTATGGTGACTGGAACTCAGAATCATGCAACTTCAACACCTCTTTTTAAAAGTCATTAAATGTGATGAAAAAAATATATTAAAAAATTGGTTAAATGGGGTAATAGGCTACTTTTCAATAATTTTTTTAATGACTTTTCAAAGAGGTGTTCGTTAAGTTGAGTTGATTCCGAGTGGTCATGGAACCTTATAAAGAAAATGGTGTAATATTTACCGTGCTTGTGGTGGCCAGGGGGTCCACCGCCTGCTGCATGGTGCTAGAGTCTGCTATCTACCTGCCAACATTTACACTGCCATATTCATTCTGGTAAACCATCGCTAGCAGTACTCCTCAAAGTGTTACAGCAAGGTTACAATCAACACGGACATCCACTGTTCCAAGCCAACAAGTACAACAAATCGCTATGTAAGTCATGTTTAATATTCCCACTTTTACGGAACGGCGACGGTATAAAAAGGCAACAAACATATGTTCCTTATCACAATAATGCTGCGGCTCTTTTTTTCACATTAATTAATGGTGAGCCAAATGATGAGACGCACAATGTACATATGCCTGTTTCCTCCAAAAAGTAGTACTTTGGAGGAAACAGAGGTACGTACATGGTGTGCGTCATCTTTTGTCTTACCATTATTTAACATGTAAGAAAGAGCTACTGCATTATTGTGATAAGGAATGTATTTTTATTGCCTTTTTTGTATCGTCGCTGTTCCATTAATTTGGGACTAAAAGTGCCTATCGTATGAGAGCGAAAGCCGTGAAAAAATGTATGTTTAAAAATTAAACATATACAGGGCGTCCAGGGGTAAAGTGCATTAACTTTGGGAGGTGATTCTACATGATAATATTATAAATATAAATGATAAATACTTTTTTTTTTAATTCCAACTTTCAGGGGTTGTTTTGTGGTAAAAAGATAAAAATAGACCGTCGTGTGCCGCCAGCTTTATTATTTTCCGCTGTTACGATACGGGCCAGTCGCAACCATGCAATGTTGCCACAATTGTGCCCGGCGGGCGCTCAGCAAGTAAGATCGTACCTCACACTTAGGAATTTTAGTAGGTACGTCTTTTTGTATGGGAAAAAAATGTTGGATTTTCAGAAAAAGTTGTTAATCTTTTTTACTCCTACCATCATGTAGAATCACCTCCCGAAGTTAATGCACTTTACCCCCGGACACCCTATATTAGATCCTTTTTTCATTTAATAATAATAAAAACAGGTTATTTATTTTAAAATTTCTAATTTTGATACTGACAATTCTTAGAATTTATACCATAATTTAAGGAAAAATTGTACCATTCTAAAGATAGCCGAGATAAGACTAAAAGCATTAACAGTTGTAAATAAAAAAAGTGGATAAAATTTTTAATATTTTCTAATTTTCAAGCAATTTCTCTAATGCTTTCTGTCGCTCTCCTAAAATGAAGCAATTGTCTCTAAAATCTGTTTTGCTTGGAAAATTGGATAAATCCATGTTTATAAAGTAAATGTAAGAGATTTATTTTTGGGGAATATAACATCAGACAACATTACAGTGTGCAACATCAGGACAGATGTGTGATCGAAGATTGTGATGAAGTGTGTGCATAATATAATTTTAATTGGTTTTCTGGGTATAATTTTTATTTGGTTTTGATTTTTTATTTAGATTACACATCTGCCCTGATGATGGAACACTCCAATGCTGTCCAAAATCTTGGCAAAGAAGGAGATCGTGCGGCATAATACCCCAAAAATAAATCACAGCTGTGAAAATTAAAGTAAGGATATTGTCATTTTTGGGAAATTGAAAGGGGTTTTAACCAAATAAAGGGAGTAGTAATTATTCACTTAAAAATGTGACAAAAATTACACAAAAAAGATATACAGTAGAATTCGGATAAAACGATTTCATTTATAACGGCTTACAGTTTTTAGCGACGGTAATATAAACTCAAGTTAGGTACTAGGAAAACATATCTGTTTAGTACGACTCCGTTTTAGGGGACCAACTGCTTAAAGCGACCCATTTTAACCAATTTTAATGATAATTCTGTCTGGTTAGAACGACGCGCAGTGTTTTATAAACAATACCTCGCTGCCCCTCGCCTCGCCTACTCCCCGTGCCCGGTTACTCCCCTCATTAGCAAGTGTAAATCACAGTCAGTGTTTATCATCTGTTGTGACTAGGTTAAAAGCTCGACAATGAGTTCCGTAAAGCCAAGTGTTTTTCAATTGAAGAAAAAAGTGCTATGTTATACCATTTAGAAACCGGTGAATCAAATGTAACCCTCGCGAAGGAGTAAATTATCTGGCCGCTTTGAGCGTCATCCGGTTAGTACGATAGAAGTATCACCGACCCCTTGAGGGTCGTTATATCCGGATTCTACTGTATTTATAATGGCAAATTTCTTTGATTCGAGGTACTGCAGTCTGAATGTCGGGCAAGAATGCACTGCAAAATAATGTTGTAAAAACACTAGTATTAAGACAATTTTAAATTATTTCATTATTCTTCAGGAAAATACATTCAATAACAACATTAATATTTCATCAAATCAGGATTGTCTCATTTCTATTTAGGTGAATAATTGTAATTCTAATGTAGATTAATAAAATATCATCTTTTATTTTTGGGAATAACTTGGTAAAACCTCAAATTGTAATATTTAATCAATTTGAAGACAATATTAGAAACTCTCAAACAGGAAAGTTGTTTGGCAAGACATTCTTTACGGTTTTTTCCTGGCTTTAGAAAGGTGAATTTATATATTAATTTTATTTAAATGGGAAAATTCCAAAATCATATGGCAGATTGGAGTCGAGTTCAGACTTAGAAGAGATGAGATGTTGAATGGAGGGGAGGCAATTTTAGATAACGCTTGATAGAGATAACCAAAAAATATTTGATCTAAAATTCCCAACTTCTAGACCACAAAAATTATAATTATAATCTATCTTTGATGATGGAAAAAATGTCTGGTGGGGGAATGTGGCTTACGTATCTGCAAAATCGTTACACACTATGCTAACTTGTCCGGGAATCTTGAATTTTTCCAGAGCATTGAATTGAGGCTATGCAATACTCTATCTGTCTTTTCAATTTAGAGAATATGATTGAGGAGGTGACAAGAGGGTTGGATGCTCCTGTTTGTGTTGTGATGGTTAGTTAGATGATCGGTCTGAACACTAGTCGAGGGAACTCACCTCAAAAGTAACGAGCGGCTCGTCGTACTCCTGACTGAGCGGCATCAGCTATGTTCAGCTGGTGCCCGTGTCGTCACTGCCAACATAATCACTCCGCTCCTCTGCTGCCCTGCCGCGCTGCTGGCCTGCTGCCCGCTGCCCGCTACCACGCCTCTTCCTTCTGGTGCTGCTCACAAGCTGAGCAGGCCTGGAACCAAACAACGCAAACATCTATATAAGTAACGCCAACATAAGAAACAAACATAATATAAACAACCATAAAAGTAATGCACCATGAAGTAATGCAAAACCGTTTGGTTTTGGTTTGAAAATTTGATTTTAGACGTTTAAATTCAATACTGCTAGGAAGAACACCTATTGGCCTTTGTAATAAACTAAACATTTTTTTGATTAAGTCTTTTTATAGGGGGCCATATATTAATCACCTGAGCTCAAAATGGGGGGGAGGGGTCCAGTAAAATCTCATTTAAACCAGGGGGGGGGGTCAATAAAAATCTCACATCAACTTTATCCCAAATTTTGTTCGCTGAAAAAGTCTCATTTTCTGGGGCCCCACCATGGACATATGAATATATCTGGACCTGCCCTAAGTGATAAAAGCGTATTATTTCCCCCTCCTATTTCGCCGGTTCCATGGAGCCAGCTCGGCTTACGAGAGCGCCGCTTGAATCTAAAAAATGTAACGTCATCATTCTTGTCCTGACCAGCGCTGGTCACATCGCACATTTTACGAACAAAAGTGAGAGCTTGTGCTATACATTATACCCTAATATATGTGAACGTAGCGAATGTGGGCGTTTCTCCAGTGAGCTCGTCGCTGCTTACAGGGGTAAGTAAATTATGAAACATTTGTAAGTATCTTAACCAAACACGGCAACAAAATATTCCCGTGTGAAAAAAGGCGAACTTTCCTTCGCCGATTTCGAATACGCAAATATAATAATAACGTGGCAGGCAATTCGCGCTCCCATGTAAAAAGGTCTATTCATTAAAAAGCAGATTTTGCTTTTAAGAACTAAATGGTGATATTATAATGTGAGATGCCTATATACTGTCAGATTGATTTTTAACGAATCAGTCATCTTTCCCCTCTTCAACCTCCATAGTTTGGTTTTACCCCTCATCTGAATCTTCTGGTCTATTAAATTTGGATGTCTATGGGCCCCACCCACGTCATTAAACTTTTTCAGCGAACAAAATTGATCCCCCCTCCCCCCGGTTTAAATGAGATTTTACTGGACCCCTCCACCCCATTTTGAGCTCATGTAATTAATGTCACCAAGGGAGGGGGGGGGGAGGGGTCTAAATTGGAAAAAACTGCTCGCTTAATTAATGTATGCCCCCTAAGCCCAGACAAAGTCTATAAAGTCTACAGTCCTGTAAAAACAGGCCTTCAAAATTTCCTACTTACGAACCCCTTTTCGGTTATGGTTTAGTTGTATAATGTGGAAAATTAAGTTATTTTTCCTGAACTTTTTGGAAACAACACTACTATCTAGCTAGCAATTAGTACGAGATGAATCTTGCAACCATACATAAAGATAGCAGCCAATGAAAATAAGTGTTAAGAAAATTAAGATAATAATGTTAGTGGTTCTTAGAAGTATGATACAGTAAAATATTACCGAAGGAGATAGAGTCCTATTAGCTCAACATCGCCCCGGCAGGGCTAAGGGTCCTGGGTTCAATTCCTAAATGCGACCGAATCTTTTTCTGTTTCAAATTTTCTTTTTCTGATTTTTCTGTTTCAAATTTTCAATTAAGAGTGGCTAATATCTTCGATCTTGGGTGATTAAACAACAATGAGTCATAGATGTGATTGCTTGTACAAATGTTGCGACGTGTGACACATTTATTCCGACCTAAAATGTTTACTTGATATTCAATATAAGTCTTAATTTTAACCTTTCGAATAATAATAAAACAATACCCATCAACTTTTGACAGTCAAGGTTGGCGAGTTTGCCGCAAAATTCCCGATTCTTCCCATATATTGCAAATGTACCTTTATATTGGTTGTATTATCCCTTTGAAAAAACAAAAATCTTTCTCGTTCTAAAATCTACAAATAAGACAAAAAGTATATTAGAAATTAATAATTTTGTTTCTAAATATTTAAATTTTGATATTGAAAATGTAAATTGGAAGAATGAAACCAACTCAGAAGCACCTCAGAAAGGTCATTAAGGCTGGTTTTAGTCTCACGCTCACCGTCAGCGCTCATAGATCAGCGCTGAGGCTCAGCGTGGCTCGTTTCAGTATCGTACTGACCGTCTTACTGTACAGACGAAGACCATAATGCGGAGTGTATTAGTTATTGCTGCTTTGTACTACCAATCCCAAAAAAAATCCATCCGCTCCGCTTGACACTAGGACGCTCACTGAAAGCAGAGGCGCTCGTGTGACGCGAACGGCCGCGTAACTGACCACCTTGCGCGCTGATAGCTACACGTCATTCAAAAACGCTTCCTAGAAGTTCATATATCTCGACCATCAGTGCCGACGGTGCGCGTGCGGTCGGCGTAAGACTAAAATCAGCCTAAGAGTGAAGATAAAAAAATTGGTTAAATAGGTTAAGTTAGGTTAGGGAACGTTCCCATACTATGTGACCTGTTCAGGGGGAGGGGTCTTCAAAATACTACGCTTGGTACAAATGAGCGGCGGGGAGCTTAGGTTTTTAGTCACCGGGGAGGGAGGGGTTAAAAATTGCAAAAAGTTGGTCACATAGTATGAGTACGTTCCCTTAGGGTTACCGGCTATTTTAAAATTATTTAATCATTGCTTTTAATAACCTTTCTGAGGTGTTTCTGTGTTGGTTTCATTCTGAGTTAACATGGTGCCAAAAAGTACATACCTGCAGTATTCCCCGAAAAAGTAGGTAAAAAAAAAAGAAACTAAAAATTTTATATACAGATTCCTTTTTTAAGAAAATTTATAATAAAACTGTTGCTTCACTTTTCACCACATTCATACAATTTTATTTTAAAATTAAATGTTATACTTTGTTGTTTTGGTTGGGGGAATTTTTTTTTTATCTTATTGTAAGATGATCGGGTTTGTAAAATATCTGAACAATGTAGCTCGTATATTCCTAATGCATGAGAAGCATTATTTCTTTCACTTTCTAACATAAAAGAAATCACAAATGTTCACCCGACAGGAAGAAAGATATCCGACTTTTAGTAAGGCACAGTTGCTCTGGGATAATTTGGGCCTCCCGTTAATATAACGACATTTGATGTTTTGGGACAATTTGGGTCTCCTGTGATTAGGGTTAAGCATACTTAGGTTGGGGTATTTAAAAACCCCATCATATTTGATGACTAATTCAAATGGACATTTGGAATGACAATTCACGAACCTGGCTGACAGGCGGAACAATGTGAGTGTTATGCTTGACTGTAGTCAATATGGATTAGTGACTGTATCAAAGGTCTTTTAGGATCTACAAAAACACCTTCCCGCATAGTATTCACCCTGATTCACGTTATTTTAAGAGTAGAGGTAGAAATCAAAAAAACGACCATTTTATGTTGAATTTCTTACAAACTATTAAAAAATTGTAATTAATAAAATCACACTCCAGGAATTAAAGAAAACAACTTTTATCTTGAATTGGCACCGAATCAAACATAACAATGCTGCACTTATTTACAGCATGATGTCTGCATCTGTTTATAGTAGAAAAAAATGTAATGTGTGATTCATTCATTCAACATAAATTAACAATATGTCGTAATAAACCTAACAGATGTAAAATCAATAAATGTTGTTTTATTTTCCTTAGGAGATTAGAGTTACATGCTTCAGCAATCTGCCGAGCTTAACATTTACAACGCTGGCCATTTCAACGCAATCTATCCCCATTGTGTGGCACGTTCCCACACAATGTTTTATTTTCCTTAGGAGATTAGAGTTACATGCTTCAGCAATCTGCCGAGCTTAACATTTACAACGCTGGCCATTTCAACGCAATCTATCCCCATTGTGTGGCACGTTCCCACACAATGTATGTGATGTAGTGAAACTTAGGAGATTAGAGTTACATGCTTCAGCAATCTGCCGAGCTTAACATTTACAACGCTGGCCATTTCAACGCAATCTATCCCCATTGTGTGGCACGTTCCCACACAATGTATGTGATGTAGTGAAACTTAGGAGATTAGAGTTACATGCTTCAGCAATCTGCCGAGCTTAACATTTACAACGCTGGCCATTTCAACGCAATCTATCCCCATTGTGTGGCACGTTCCCACACAATGTATGTGATGTAGTGAAACTTAGGAGATTAGAGTTACATGCTTCAGCAATCTGCCGAGCTTAACATTTACAACGCTGGCCATTTCAACGCAATCTATCCCCATTGTGTGGCACGTTCCCACACAATGTATGTGATGTAGTGAAACTTAGGAGATTAGAGTTACATGCTTCAGCAATCTGCCGAGCTTAACATTTACAACGCTGGCCATTTCAACGCAATCTATCCCCATTGTGTGGCACGTTCCCACACAATGTATGTGATGTAGTGAAACTTAGGAGATTAGAGTTACATGCTTCAGCAATCTGCCGAGCTTAACATTTACAACGCTGGCCATTTCAACGCAATCTATCCCCATTGTGTGGCACGTTCCCACACAATGTATGTGATGTAGTGAAACTTAGGAGATTAGAGTTACATGCTTCAGCAATCTGCCGAGCTTAACATTTACAACGCTGGCCATTTCAACGCAATCTATCCCCATTGTGTGGCACGTTCCCACACAATGTATGTGATGTAGTGAAACTTAGGAGATTAGAGTTACATGCTTCAGCAAT
Organism: Limnephilus marmoratus; assembly: GCA_917880885.1. NCBI lineage: Eukaryota > Metazoa > Arthropoda > Insecta > Trichoptera > Limnephilidae > Limnephilus > Limnephilus marmoratus. The sequence continues at coordinate 27,983,825 of OU862930.1, read as the reverse complement.
CTGCCGAGCTTAACATTTACAACGCTGGCCATTTCAACGCAATCTATCCCCATTGTGTGGCACGTTCCCACACAATGTTTTATTTTCCTTAGGAGATTAGAGTTACATGCTTCAGCAATCTGCCGAGCTTAACATTTAAAACGCTGGCCATTTCAACGCAATCTATCCCCATTGTGTGGCACGTTCCCACACAATGTATGTGATGTAGTGAAACTTCAAGGATCGCACATGCGAGATCCGTATAAACAGGGATAGCCGCCAATGTTTACATAGAGCGTACAATAAGTAAAGAGTCAAAATATTTAATAAAATTTAGAATATCTTATATAGATTCTTTGACTGGATACACTCCTAGAAAAAAACACTATTAACCCCTAAGGCTAAATTTTAAAAGTCTTACAGAAATCGTTGTCTATAATATTTAGAAATGTTATCTTAACGGTGTTAGAAAGAGAAAACACCACGCTATAAAATCAAATTTAAAAGTTAATCACAAAATAATTCAAATGTACACCTCTATGAATCCAAAGTTTCCCACCACAATTTGACAAAATATTAAAAAACTTTGGAATTTTTTTATTAATTATTTTTGCATGAAACAACAAAAATGTGAGTTGACGATGACGTTTATATATAATACATTTGCCTAAAAATAAACGAGCATTTTCTTTTTTTTTTTTCAATATCAATAATTTTAGTTAGTGTAAGGTAAACGATTTTTATAGCTTTTTTTATGTGTGCATTCAAAATTTTTATATTTAAAAATTATGTTTATTTTGAATTATAAAATTTAAAAGAGTGTTTCATCACCTTTCAAAAACAGTATTTAGTTTTCTTTTTTTATTTTCAGAAATATTACATTTATTTGGATTTGGTTAATATTTTATTATTAATTTTAGTTCTTCGTTTCAGGAATATTTTTACTATGATCAATTCTCCAGTTTGCTGTACTACCATCGCCTTATTAACAGCATACACGTGACGTAGCAGTTACAATGCTGGACTCCGAATCCAGAAGTGCCAGGGTTTAACTGCAGAATCAAACCTGGTCCCACCCCTTTGAATTCATTGTTATCTGCAAGTACATTACTTCTTACACCAGGCACACTTTATTCCATAGAAAATGGATCAGGTCCTGATAAATATTGGTAAATTTCCACAATCTAAGAATTAAATGATACCGTGTGATCACCATGGATCTTTTGCAGCTAATTGTTCCCTTGGGACAATTCTATATCTGGTTTGCCATACAATTTGACTATATTTTCGTATTATAAACTACCAATATCAGCAGAGATGCAAAAAAATGCTGAAAGCGCATTTCTCCAGAAAGTTAAATTCATTACGGCACCAGCATGACAATTTTTTTTTCTTATTATTTCATTTTAAAAAAAATGCATTGTTAAGAATGCCCTCACCAAATGTTTAAAAGAAATTCGTTAAATTGTCAGAGATGCAGCATTTTGTGTAAAACTATTTGAAACAGTTTGTATGTTGAATTATCCTTCAGCAAAACTTTGAATGCGTTTTTCTCGAAACTAAGTTTTTCAACCTGGTTAACAACATATTTAAAAACTATACATCAGATTTGCATGCAACAAATCTTAAACTTTTCGAAAATCCAGTCTCTGTGGCACAATGTTGGGATTTTTTATAAAGGGCCCCCTTCTATTTTTTTTAAGAATGATGAAAATTTTCCATAAAAACAGAAATAAAATTCGCAGGTCCGCCATTTTTTTTTTTTTTTCAGATATCAAAGTTCCCCTATGTGGTGCCATACCTGTATGTCTAGTTTCTAAATATATTTTTATTTTATTTTTCTGATGAACCGTGTGGCTTATAACAACCACCGAGCAGCTATTTCGTCGGCGTGTCCTGTTGAAAGTGGCGTACACCACAAGCTATACTTTAGATTCGTGTACAAAAATTTGTATACAATCTTCTGTGTATATTGACTGAATATATTGAATCATATACTGACTGTATCGACTTCATGTATATATTGACAGAGTAATAATAAATAAATAAAAAAAATCCATTCTTGTTTGCTTGAAATTAATTATGAAAAATATATTCTTTTACTGCCCACGTACCGTGGTCTGATACCTAACAAATTTACAGACCCTTGCCAGAAAATTCTGGAAGAACGAGGTTCGTGATACTAGTCCTACTGTTTTATGAAGTTGTAGCCAGGCACTTTCATTAAATTATAAACATCCCTAAGTGATATTCTGATGTGGCAACACTAAGTCCACTTGCCTTCTGATTATAATAATGATTCTGACTGCACCATTCCACTTTTGCATATTAGCTTTAATCATATTTGGATCGTCTTAAACCATAGAGAACATATTCACTTTTTGCAGTTTCTGAGTTAGAGCTGGAAATGAGGGCTTCAAATCAAGGGCGGATCCAGGATTTTTTTCTGGGAGGGGCACAAGGGGCGAACGGGCAAAAAAATCAACAATTACTGTTAGAAATATAAACTTGAAGTTTCATCCTTCAAGTTTATTTCTACAAGTTCAAGTATGTATAGGAAGGTTTATGAAAGTATCAAAACAATAGAAAAATTAAATGATTAATAAAGACAGTTTTTTGTACTATGATGGAATCTCCACAGTACACAAAAATACCGTCTGGGGGGGGGCACGTGCCCCCCTAAATCCGCCCTTGCTTCAAATCATAATCTAGCTCTGCCAAAGAGAACCAATCAGAGAAATACTGTCTTATGATTTGGAGCCCTCATTTCAAGCTATAACTCAAAAATTGCAAAGTGAGTTAGTTAACTATGATCCATTTGTAATCAGTTTTTCTTATCTTCCGTGTAATTAAAGTGAATGAGGCTTTCCATCTCAGGTAACTGGATACGTATTACCACACTGTTAACACTGAAGTGATTATTGAAGATGTCTGTCTGGCTGCAAGTCCATGAAAATCAATAATAAACAACGTTACCCTTAGGTGTGACACTATAAGTGTAGAAGTGTTCGCATTGAGACACAAAAGACAGAATACATACTACTATGATACAAAACTCGATTCCCCTGTCTGTAGTGTCAGTTGCCATATCTCGTTCCTGACTAAGTATATTGTGTACGTTGTCATATTAACTTGACTATCATGGAGAACATTCATTTCTATGTTTCCAAGACTGTTCTATCTCCCGGCCTGCAGGACTAACTTGCCAATGGTCGTGCCAGTGGGGAGAGCTATATTGCTGTTAAAGAGAATCAATTCGATATGGACATATTGAGCCTTAGTGAAGCTGCCTTTAAAAGGCAAGCTCTATTACTATAGGAAGTTATAGTTGATATATCTACTGCTTATGTTTTATGTAATACTCTTACAAATGTATTTAAAAATGAAATAAAATATACAATTTTGTAATGTTTTAAAAACAATTAAAAAATACGTAAATATCACATCTCTAAAACGACATCTACATTTAGAATTTGTGTCCGTCCCTACAATTAATAAGTTAAAAACCTTATTTCAAGGAACGCTTGGCAGGTTCTATAATATAAAGTTTACTTTTTGTACATTCTTCTGCCTTTTAACCCCTAGGAGTAGGAGCCCTGCAATGGCAGTGTTGAAGAATTATATCCTGTGCATGCGAAGCACTGCAATTATCAACCTTAGGGCCTTCGCTCATGGAGAAAACGAAAAAAAAACCACTTGACGAAGCAATCGCAGTCAACCTCCTGAACAAAATTGATATTTTTCTGGTCTGACATGTCAAAACATGACAAAACTAGACAGGTCGTGAGCCACTACTATGGCAACGTAATGCGACTGCCGCATGACCAACAGTTGCATTGTTAACAGGTTGCCATGATAGTGGCTCACGAACTGTCAAGTTTTCGAGTAATCTGCGATATGTCAGATCAGAAAAATATCGATTTTGACAAGGACATTAATTGTGTCGGCAACTGCTTTTTTTTCAGTTTCTCCATGACCAAAAGGCCCTAACATACATTTTGTCTTCGGATATTAACTTTACTACAAGGTTAGTTAAAAAGATAAAATGAAAGTGTCACTTTATCAAGTATGTTATGGTTTATGTGATGGCCTTAAAAAAATAAAAAAATTATGTATTGAAATTTCTTGCCATCCCCATTGATCGATTCTGTATTGTTTTTTAAGTAATTTACCTATAAATAGTTTTGTTTCACTATAAAAATTAGCCAAATGGTATTATTACCTACAATACATTCCCAACACCTTCACCAAGTAATACATTGCTATATACTTTAATAATAGTTATAGACCTGAAGGACATTTTCAGGTGGCATACGCTACTCCAATACACTCAGGCCCTCCGTTCATGGAGATACTTACAAAATACATGATTGTGATGAAACCACAAGTACCCTGCAGATATACCACTCTTTAATGCTGGTTTCCGTACACGGCACTACGCGAAATATACTGAACTTGATCATTTTTCACGTGCAGCCGTGGAGTTAACACGATGTCAAGCGATGTCATATGACTTTTATTCTAACATCAATCCATGCCTTCTCCACTAAATCCTTACTTACCTATTCTGGTAAAGTATAGTTATATAAACATGCATTTTTTCCACTTCCAGAACAAATCTAACATTACTTTCATGTTCCGACTCCATTTCTGTCAAACGTCAAACAAAAAAGTATCAAGACACAAATGATGCAAGCGTCGCGTGCGATCAGCACCGCCGGTTGCGTGAAATTGATTGGAAGCCGACAGGCGTCGCGTAGCGCCGTGTACGGGCACCAGCAAAATCGTACGGGGGGTTCTTACGATCGACGCGTATGATACGCTCACGAGGATCGAGTAGCTTGTAAGTAGCGTCATGTACGGAGGCATTCATTGTTTGAACCTGAAAATCCCTGTCAGTAAGTCTCTGTCAGTAACTGTACTTAATACAGTCACAAAATGTTTTAAAGGCTATTAGGAATGAGTTAGTAATCAATTGATGAGACAGGAATTCATAAACTCTACTAACTTGAACAACTTTTACCAAGGCCCATTTGACAAAGTCATCAAATGGCCATTCAGCGTCATTTTATTTTTTGACAGTTGAAAGGTTCCCATTAAGTGCCGATTCCAAGTTCGTTTCAGCTTTTGAACAAATTGTGATCAGCAGAAGGGTAACTATCATATTGTTAAGCCTGTCAGCATATCGACCCTCTGGGATAACAAGATTCCATCTGTCGCTGTAACGTCACACAATAATGAGATCTACAGCTAGTTCAGTACCGCGTGACGTTACAACAGTAGATGGAACCTTGTTATTCCAAAAGGTCGATATCGCAATTTGATAGAAAATTAAAACGCACCGAGAATCATTTCAAATGTCAAAATAACAAAATGGCCTTTTGATGTCAATGTTACATTTTAATTTCTGCAAAACAACTGGGCCAACTGATTAATTACATAGTTTTCATCAATGGAGGATTATTTACAATGCGTTAGGAATCTTTTACTATATGCCAAACTTTCTTCATAGTGATTTATACGTCTGAATACCTTTTTGTGTATATTTGAACTTATCCTGTGTGAACTATTCTAAAATGCAGTCTGTGTAGGTTACTTTAGATTATCATTAAAATCTGTACTTATCATTTAATATCTGACCATGAATCACGATTGTATGGTTCCTGAAGGAAATCAATAACTTTTCAATATCTGACTAAAACATCATCTCCGTGAGAGGTTATAAAAAAAGTCATTTTTCAAACTTTTCCGACCTCTTGAAGACAGAGGTGAATGCTACCATTGAAAATGTGGCTATAGCAGCAAGAACACCTTTACCACTATATGGGTGTCAAACCCAAAACCTCAACAAATTAGTGAGTATTTTGCATGAAGACTTCCAAAATATTTATATTTTCACATTGATCTGAGTCATAGACAACCAAATTGATAGTCCAGCCCATCAGGGAAAGAGGAACAAACCAAGTGGCGGGAAGGCGACGTGAGCCCTTTACTGTGATTTGTCAATAAATGAATCAGACAGTATACAGGCAACTCGCATTGTAATAATCACAGTTTAATATACTCAAAAATAAAACTGCCTTCGAATTACTAGTCCTTTTTACAATGGCGTGCAAATTACTGGCTGCGTAAAAAATTTAACCACAAATCCCAAATCGGATAAACAAGAGTTCAGGCTTGTTTCCAAAATTGATTATTTAGGTAAGACACTTTTTACAAATGTGTTATAATTTACCCACCTCACTCAATTTTAGCGTCGCTACAGTTGGTGGTTCGGTTAAAAAATTAACATTCAGATCCTGCACAGAAAAGTCCCACAATAGACTGCGCTGCTTACCGCTGCCTTACTTGCGCAGGATCTGGTTAATTCAGCTCCATGACAAATCAGACTCAACTCATCACAACATCTCTTTGAAGTCATTAAAAGCTATGAAAAATAACCCATAACCCCTAACCTATCTTAAACATTTTTTTGTTTTTTTTTAATGACTTTTCAAAGGAGGTGTTGAGTTGAATTCTTTCTGAGTTGACCAGTCAATGTGCCCTCTTCGGTGGTCAACATACGACTAATGTCGTAGTATATTCCAAGCATTCTAGAACCCTCCTGGTGCCAAAAATATGATCTCGTGGTTTACCTCCAGCTCGGCGAAATAATACCCAGGTTTTTTTTATGTTAGGACGAGTGTATCAATTTGTCTATGATCTGAATAAAGTAGATTGATTTTCAACCGTCCAATATATTTTAATACGCACTATGTACCGCTGCAATGCTACGTCTTTGGCATGGGTGTTCTCCGTGTTTGCAACGACGGAATCAAACAAGTGAAAATCTCCAATATTTAGTTTTGTGACTGTTGAATAATATAATACACCAAGCAACTTCTGCGTTGGTTGGATCAGTTTGAATATGGTTTGGTCAATAGGTTTAAAATTAACAAATATGATAAATAAAAAAACAATGTAAGTTTTATTTAAATTCTATTTTAATGAAATATAATAATAGTAATATATTTATATACAATAAATAGATTATTACAGTGAATTCAATATTATTGGTTTATTTTACAGTTGTTTTGTTCTACAATATGTGACAATAGTTCAGCTTTTAATACAAATATTATATATACCTATCTACAGTTTTGTATTCTAATTTCTTGCAAGTACAGTATATAAAATGGTGTATGACTAATACAATATTTCAATGACGATATTATTTGGTTTAATTGTTGCTTAATCATAAAAGACATTAACATTGGAGAGATTTGGGAGAGAAAGTTTAACTATATTGCCTGAATGTTTACATAACTGGCTACCAAGTAAATATAAAAGGAAATCATTATCGCCTTGTTACCCTAATTATTCTCCTATGATAGGTTAAGCTTTCGGAAATAAAAAAATAAAAACATTTTATTTCGTGTTATGAATAAAATTCTGTTTCTACACAAGAATGCTGACTCCATATCTCTGCAACAGATGTACGAAGAAAATATATCAACAATGTTACATAAAATGGAACAAACAAGGACAATGGAGTTTTGGCGTAATTGAAAGACAAAACATGTGACATGAAGTCGCTAGCATTCGACTGGTAATTACTGGTAATCGAGGAATAAGAATATTCTGAAGGAATGGACGAGGTAGTGATATTATGGGGAACAAACATTATCGGGATGTTGTGGGTGTGCCACAAGCGGCCTCCCAAATGCACCCAATGTCGGACATTACGGGCGCGATGCTTGTGACTCCAGGATAAACATGTTCTACAAGGCCGAAATACAAATATAATACCTTCGAAACGGAGACACGGATATTCAATTCAGATGTTTGAATGCGGGAAATGGTACAAAAAAGCCAGAAACCCAAACGGTCACTTCGACGGTTACAAAAAATATCGGCTACTAGTTATACCGAACAAGAACGCGGGAAAAACTATGTCTAGGCATAAAATACACAATTTCACACATTTTTTTACAAGAATATCCCGGAATAGTCCTAGAAGTATTGTCGGGAAGGACGAGAAAGAATTAGGCAGCTTTTTAACCCAATATGGCGGGCCAACAAGCTCTAAAAATACAAGGATTGCATGCAAACATCTCAAATTTTTGACAATTCAGCCCTTCCCGGGGTAATTAAATAACTTTAAATTGGAAATAATATAACCAAAATACTTGTACACTTATTACCTGTTTTCCGTGGAGGAATAATCTGCATAAAAACTAGAAAAAACACACGGAGTCACAACACAGGGCACTTTACGTGTCTAGCCGAGAGACAGGCTTCAGAGATGGCGGACGTATGCGACCAGCGTCCCGAGGAAATTGTCTCAAAAATCACCCCTAATCAAATTCAACTGAAATAATATTTTACAATACTTCATTTATTCATAAAAATCGTTTCGCGAGTATTTTTACGACAGGATGACGGATGAAAACAGATATTTTGACGGATTAAAGAATATACCCGAACCGCCGCAAACAAAAGGGCAAATGGCGACCAGACAATGGTGCCGCCTTACGGCGATTTCGCATACTAAAGAAGCATCAAAAAATTTTGCATAGCAGGAAAATATTGTAAAAATATGCAAAATCTTGCATTTTTAATAATTCACAAATCATTGAACGCTTATAATCAATATCGACTTCAAAAGAACTATTTTCTTGAAAAAGAGTCTACAGTTTTCAAGGAATATCGACCACACAACACGGCATATTTTTTCATCATGTTGTACGCAGTGTTTGAAGTGGGTCAAGAAATACAGATTTCCACATAAAACACTGTCACTTTTACGAAACTTTTCGAAATGATCTACGATTTTTAAAGAATTTTAATCCATTTCACATAATTTATAAATGTTTTCCTTTCGTTAAAATAGCTTATTTTCTTCAAAGTAATTTTGTGCGCAGTTTGACAAACAAGTTCTTAAGCCGTATGAAACATTATAAATCGGGGAAAGTAGGGCACGATGTTTTTCGGGTAATCATTGGACTTGTTGGCATGTAAAATATATTTTATTTCTATTTCGAAAGAACACAATACTTTTCTTTTGCATAATGCAGTCTAACGTCACAAAATCAAAAATTGCGGATCACCGCCAAAAATATTAAGCTTTGTCTTTTATTCCATTGATTATTTTATTAAAATTACATAAGAAGGATAGTTGCCCGGAAAAATAATTTTGCATATTTTCGTTTAGATTATTATTATTATCTTCTTTGATTAATAATTGCTTCCCTCAAGCTCATTTAGACCAAATGAGAACTGTATCCGTATTACATGAGGGTTTTCAATTTCTTACTAATTAATGTAATAGAAAAAAGTTCAATGTTTTCGTATTCGTAGTTATCTTATTGGTAACTTCATGTCGACAGCTATGAAAAGTTTTATATATTTTATTCGACTCGATTTATTTATATAAAGTAATAAATTTTATATCTGCAAAAATGCGGAGTGGTTTGTTGTCGAAGTGGTGGTCAGCGTTTTTTTTAAACTTAGGTCACATAATATTATAACAAAGATACTTTGCATTACTCGTCACACTTTATACTTTCAAAAAGTAATTCTGACAAGTGACGGTTTTTTAATAATCATAACTGTCTCCAAACAAATTTAGTAATTTGAAATAATATTAAATTTTAATGAAATTATTAGTATTAGAATACAATACAAATAAAAACGTCTTGCGTTCATAAAGCGACAACTTTTTTGTCGAAAATATAAATTAATTTTTAGTGATCTATTTCGTACTTTTAATATTTAAAAAAATTAGAAGGCTTATTTTGACTTATTTATAAAATATTTTATTTTTGAAAATGACACTTGAATATAAATCAAATCCGAGTTTTCAAAATTCTTTGAACCATTGTTACAGACACACCGCCGAAATTGTTTTTTTTTTTATGTCTTTTCACTTCAAAGGATTGTTCTGGCCAGTGTCATGTGAATGATTTTGTCAGTGTAATTTTGGAAATATTGCATTATTATGGTATACATGACCAAAAACGACCTTTATTATAATATTTTGTAAAATATGTATGTATCTATGTAACTCAATTTTTTTAAATTACAATAAAAAATAATAAATAAATTCATGTTGGGTAGGTACTCGAATAAATTTGTGCATAATAAAAAAGTGTTTCGTTCCTAAAAAATTTGGCGCCATAGTGAGTTTTGTTTGCGCAGGCGCATTACGTTCTGTTATCATAGATAATGTGGAGAAGCATAGAGCATAGATAGATCGAGTGGTATGACAGTGGTCAAAGACAATTCATTTGTTTACAACCTTCACGACAGTTCACAATGGTATATTTATGGTTCACAATTTGTCAGTTTTCACGTGTTCCTATTTGTCAAAATCACAGCTACCAAAAATGGGAAAAAAGCGAAAGGTCGAAGAAACCAACGGTGAAGATAATGAATTTGAACCGGCCCCCAAACATCTAACAGTGAAACATGTGAAAAATCAAGAAAAAAGATTGATTTTAGTCTTGGAAGGAGCACAACTAGAAAGCGTCAAGGTAAAAAAAAAACTTTGTTATTTTTAATCTAACCTGAACCTCTTACCCCCTGACATAAACTTCTATCAGTTTTCATATTTGGTTTCGTTCTTTGTTTATTTTGCCAGTGTTAAATATTAACCACATGTTTATTAATCAGTGTCACTTTGCTTTAGGTTGGAAAAAGTTTCGAACTTCTGAATTGCGATGATCATGCAAATATTTTAAAGAAAAATGGCAGAGACCCTGGATCTTGCCGCCCTGACATTACCCACCAGTGTCTCTTGATGTTAATGGACTCTCCTCTGAACAGGGCTGGTCTATTGCAGGTGTACATTCACACAGAAAAGAATGTCCTAATTGAAATAAACCCCCAGACGAGAATTCCGAGGACGTTCAAACGATTCTCTGGTCTAATGGGTGAGTTTTTTGGGTAAAATGCCCGTACTCTACTTACTTCATGCTCACAAAATATTTATAACACTTTGTTTCAACTTAATTACTACAACGAGAAACAACTTAATACATAACATAACCAAAGTTAAAAATGTACTATGCAGAAACAATGACATTCGCCATGTTTGATTTTGTGATGTTTGCCGGGAGGTTCTGTATCAATCTAAATACACAAATTCTTTAAATAACTCACATTGAGACCCTAATAACCTATTTTGTGCATGTTTTTCCATCTCCCCCGACCTAAATATTTGTTTCTTGTACTAATGTTGACTCAAAGTGTTATTTGTTATTATTTACAGTATTATTATAGTTATATTATTGTTATATGTTCAAACAATGTGGGAGATCCAGAAAGAATGCAAGGCTGATGTAAGCATAATGAATAAGAATAAGATAGGCATGATTAGATGGTTTGGGCATCTAGAACGGATGCACAAAGAACGGAGTGCGAGGAGAAAATGTATATGTCGTAGGCTGATCATAAAATGCCTAGCCACATTATGATCTGCTGCATCGTGAAATGGCCGCAGATCGTGATGTGCTTGAGGCGCATCATGATCTGCCTAATTTTACGATTGGCCTGCGACATATATATTATGATGCAAAAAAAAAGTGAATGGTAGAAGATGTTGAGGTCAGAATAACAAAAGTAGAAAGTGAGGATCTATGAACGTCTATTTATATCTGTGGGGAAGTCTTGTTTCTGTTAGTTTATGTTCTTCTTTTTCCTACAATTATGCATTATTAATGTAGAGGCAAAAATATGTGGCCAGTTGGGTACCTACTCGGGGAAGTAGTTTGCGGTAATAATTCGTGAACGAAAAGGGTTGCCAACTTGGAAGATTTTAATTCCCTAGTTTTTTTTTATCTAAATAAAGAAAAACTTGTTACGTGTTTGAACCCCCCCTCCCCCCCCTCGTAACGCACAGTAACGTTTCACAAGACCCCCCCCCCCCCCCAAGTGCGTTACGTAATACTTAAACGGCCCCTAAGAAAGTCCCTACCCAATCTATTAACTTCTATAGCGCCCTAAAGATTTGTTTGTTTAGTCGAATGAGTCCGAACACCATAAATTTAGTAGAGTAGTTTAGTCAGTGGTTTAGTAGTCAATATGTTTTATTTTCCGGGCGAGAAGCGCCCCCACCATGCGTTATACTCACTGGCTCAACCACTAAAATGTCCAAACCTATTGTTTTAGTAGCTGGAGAAAAGTCGTCTCGTTGGAGCGAAGATGTTGCTCTAAAATTATTTTATTTTTTCCGCTATTAATGCATTTTCTTATCTGTAGATTTGCTACTTTCATCTCACTAATTTCTTGATCCACCTCTTTAAAATATTCATTACAATCAGCTTAATTAGAGAATTTACTATGGTGCATTGCAGGCGCTCTTCTTCAAACGCACCACTCACTAATGTACTCTACTCGGCCATAATGTGAACTCTTTTTAGTCAGTCAAGTGGCGATTTACTCGCCTAGTTCGAACAAGCCTTTAGTACCCATTGAATATGAAAAATTGGTATTTGTTGAATTTCAGTATCCAATTGGGAATCTAAACATTTTTTTTATTTATTTTTAGTTACTATATAATTAGTGGTAAACTTTTAGTTTGTGAAATTTTTACCCTTAGAGCTCGGAGGTTAACACTTCCAGTAGGTTACAGGTTCTAGTTGATGATTTTAGTTGTATTAAATTAATAAAATTGTTATATTTTGTGTTACAGTTCAACTGCTGCACAAATTTTCCATCCGAGCGACAGATGGATCTCTAAAACTCCTCAAAGTGATTGCAAATCCCATCACGAAACACTTCCCCGTTGGCGTAAGGAAGGTGACAATGTCGTTCAGCGCCAAGGAGGTGATAAATGCGAAGGAGGTTGTTCCTAAAAACAATGAACCGATTGTTGTAGTGGTCGGAGCAATGGCACACGGAAAGATTGATCCGGAATATTCGGAAGAAAATATCTCAATTAGTAATTACCCGCTTTCTGGCGCATTGGCCTGCACTAAACTGTGCTCAGCGTTTGAAGACGTTTGGGGAATATTTTAATACAAATTGACGTTTAGGAACTTATATATTTGTTATTTTTAAGAATTTCTAATAAACGTGTTGGACATTGTTTCCTCGCATTGATTTCTGTGTTTTATTTTGTATTTATTGTTCGGCTGTGTTATTGCTTGTTAACCATGAGAAATTATTACAGGACAACTTGAATAATTTAAAAAAAAATGGCCTGCAAAATCAAGCCATAATAAAAATAAAGACTGAAAAGACTATTTATACATTTTTCTCAGGAAATTATGTTGCATAATAATAATGAAGCTAAACGCTTTGAGCATGCCTAATTACAGCACACTTGAGGTGATTTTTCACAAAAATGGTGCTATACAAATCATCCAAATATTATTATTTAAACGGCCGGACTGAGCTTTTTTTGGTATCTGTAACTTGATGGCTACACCGAAAACTGCAAATATTAACTAATTATCTTATTCACTAATGGTGAGTTTAGTTACATTATTTTTAGATCTGAATGAGTTAAATATATTCAGATCTAAAATTGAAGACATGATTTAAGGCCCGGGCAACGCTAGGTACTGAATAGTACCTAGAAAGCTAGTATTAAATAAATGTGAGCAATTTATAAACTGTGCTTCATATTTTATTACAATATTGTTATTCTTCATTATGCTAACACAAAATTGCAAAGGTATAACATACTAAGCATGGGCGTAGCCAGGGGGGGGGTTTTGGGGGTTCAAACCCCCCCCGAAAAGTTAAGATATCAACATCAATAATCAAGTTTTCCATTTTGTAAACTAAGTGACGCAAAGAAAAAAAAACAATTAAGGAAAAAACAAATGAATTATAATTTTCGAAACACAAATACATGAGTAAATAGCTGTATAAATTTGAATTTGGAATTCCTAACCATAGAGAAGATATTTGAGATCAAAGTTGCCAGCACGGCAAAACGCCAATTTCATATGTAAGGACCTAATACAAAGTCCGACAATACCCCCCCCCCCCCCCCCCCCGACGCGAGTTTTGAGTTTTATTTTCTTGAACCCCCCCCCGAAACTAAAACCTGGCTACGCCCGTGATACTAAGTATATGCAATTCTAATTCTGTGATACATTGCAATGAAAAAATATTTTTTTCACTTTTATGCTTTTAATTTTTTATAAAATTCTTTATAATACACAGCTTATTACCACCATGAGTTATATTTTTGGTATTGCCATTTGAATGCACCCATCATTTGAACAACAGTGGCGACCTCCTATGTTTTCTACTCTTATTTGACAAACTGTACATCACTGTATTATTTGATTCCATTTTCCATTGGTTTAATTTCCAATATTTGAAAGCTTCTGTTGAAAGTCACTCGCAATTTTTAACCCTTTCAATACACTTCTAGTGCTGAATATATTTAAAAATTCAAGAAACCTTCAGAAAACTAAAGTAGGCTACGAAGCACCGCACAAAGAGGAGACCGATTATACGATAGTATAATCGGTCTCTTCTTTCGGTTAATGAGATATCATTATCTCGTAGGCTAAATCCTACAGATGTATGTGTTTGTTTCCTTTAGGTGTCGCTATTTTTCGTTTCATCGAATTTCAAATCACAACGATGTTAAAAAAGTTTTCACTTAAAAAAACGAGTGTGCTTTAGACCACACGACTGAAGTAAAACTTCACTAACTTATATCTCCCTCACAACTTCCGTTCGCCTCGCCCGATCACACTTTTCATAACGCTCTCGTCACATATTCACCAGCTTACTCCCCAAGTCAAGCGCGCGTAAAGGCCTGACCGTTCGCCTCACCCAATCACACTTTTCGTAACGCTCTCGTCACGCATTCGCCAGCTTACTCCCCAAGTCAAGCGTGCGTAAAGAAGTTTTACTTCAAAAACGTTTTTGTGACAGCCGATTCGCCGAGTAAGGCACTATCAAAGTATTTAGATCTCATTCGACTCGTAAACCCCGATAGTGTAATGTTTTAAATAATCTATAATATAAAAATGAATCGCTGAATGTGTTGCTAAGCGCATAACTTTCGAACGACTGCACCAAATTGGATAATTTTTTTTTGTGTGTTCGTTATTGTCAGTACAAGGTTTTTATAAAACTTAGGTGAGCTCTGGCATTATGAAATTTCTATAAAAAAATTGCTATTGGTGGCACGCGAGGAAGCGGCTATTGCTATGGAAAGCGGGAGGGAGGGAGAGATGGGGGGAGGGGAACTCGGGAGGGGGAAAGGGGGGGGGGGAGTGGAGTGTGGAGAGGGAAGGTGGAGGTGACGGAGTGGGAACGCAAGAGGGAAAGAGGACGCAGGAGAAGAAGGGGAGGCGGAAGGGGAACGGGACGAATGGGAAAGGACACTCAGGGAGAAACAATTTCTATATTAAATGGCATAGCAACGCATGCCGGGACCAGCTAGAAAATAAATAAAATTCTCTAAAACATTCTGTCCAAACAGTTATAAAAAAAGGCGGACAAGATGGCAGCCGACCATCTCCACATCATTTTCATTATTCAGCGGCTTTGGAAACGGTCCGGCGTTGCGGTCATCTTGGCCGCCATTTTTGTGTAACCGTTTAGTCCGAATGTTCGATATGTATATATTTGAATCGGTATGCCAAGTATTTTGTTGGTTCTAAAGGAAACAGTGGGATATGTTTACAGTAATGAGCGATACTGTTAAAATGGGTGGAATATTTAAAGCATTTTTTCTGGTTTTAATCGTTTCACTAAAAAGGTAAAATTTTCTCGATTATTGACTTAAAAAAAACCATCTAAAGTTGCAAATTCCTAAACATCGCAAAAAATAAAGTATTTTTTAACATAACATTCTACCTCCCGAATGTTGAAATGGCTACCACAAGTACAAATAAAAATATATCATTTAGCCTCAGAGCTTCATTTGAAAGATGTAATATATCAATAATGTTTGAACATGTTTGAAAGGGTTTTTCCGTCCACCAATGACTGTGATAACAGGGGTGAGTCATAAATCATAAAGGGTTTACTTGGGGACAAGGGTCGCTTTCTAATTCAAAGAGGCACAGTCCATTGGTTATTCAGGATTTCCCGGTAAACAGTAAATATATTCTTATCTTTCTGGGAATTTGGGCATGGGCGTGTAATTACCTGGCCGTGTAACTGTAAAAGAAGGTAATAAAATCGTAATGAAGGTTTACCTACCTGAGATAATATGCTATAATATAGCATACAGGAATGCAAATTAAATGCACGTAGTCATGAACGTGCAGGAAATAATATAATATAAACCTTGTAATGCAGGGATTCAAATTTACTTTGTGTTTGTATAGCAATTCGTGTATTCAATATAAACCGCATACATAAGTAAATAAAATTTTCACTCTTCCCAGTTGTTGGTGATATCATATCTAATGCAGACGTCTTGCAGTTATCACTAAAGGGAAATCACAGCAGGAAGCAGTGAGGAAAGCAAATATCAAAATAAACATACTATAAACATAGTTCAACCTAAATTGTCTCTCGCTAAATATGTATTAACAGTAACTGGGTTCCCCTCCACCCGGGAGGGGGAAGGGAAAATCGGGAGGAGGGTTCGCATGGGGAAGGGGGGAGGTTGAGTGGCGGAGGCGGAGAGGGAACGCGAGAGGGGAAGGGGACGCGGGAGAAACAATTTCTTTATTAAATGGCATAGCAACGCATGCCGGGAACCAGCTAGTCAATTAATAAAAATATTTTTAACACACATCTAGAAATATTATGTCAGCTTTTTAAATACTGTACTTAAAATACATAACAGTTAAGTTATTCAAGTAATTTTTTTTAACTCCACACAGGAGGCCCCGAGGAAAATAATTTCCCTCAGGGCCTATGTCATCTGGGATGCTGTGTAGAGGGTCTTTTTGATGAGAGGAAGGAATAAACATTAGTCTTGAAGAGACCCATGTTGTAGGAAGGAGGAAAAACAGAGGCCGGCAAATCATTCCACAGCCGGGCTCTGTTGAAAATAAGAACGAGTCGAAGAAACGACCTGTTCTAGTGTGACAAATGTCAACCGTGTACAAATGTGTTTCCCGACTATGCACCGGTGCCGAAGGGATCAATGATGCTAGTTCCTCGGAGCATCTTCCATTGTAATGCCGGTAGAACAAGGATAGCATTCTCACCCGACGCCTATGCTAAGATTGCAATCCGTCTGTTAAGATGGGAGAATCTATCATGTATTATTTATTTCTTACATCAAATAAAACAATTTCTTTATCTTATTCTATAACGGCACTACTCCTCGTTTTCTCTGTTGATTTGGGTAGTTTGTTAACTAAATTTGGTTAAATAAATTACTTTATGGTAATTATTTTTTTTTAATCGGTTGTATGTATACAATTTAAATAACAAATACTTTTTTAATGTTTAGGTATTTACTGACGGAAAAATAAATATTAGAAAACGTAATTTTACATACAAATAATAATAATACACTTTGTTATCACTATTTATTGATTTACTTATTATTAACTGATGATGAACTGTACTCACTGAAGAAGTAAAAAAAAAATCATAGTTACTTTGTGGTTTGACATACTAATTTATTTGATTTTAATATAACCCTGATGAAGCTTAAACAAAGCATAACAGTTTGGTTAAAAAACTAAAATTAGTGTTTCACGATAATTTTTTTCTTGTTCAATTATTCTCACAAGAGTTCATGATCTCGTTTTCTTATTGGAAAGAGAAATCTAAAAGATACAGAGCAGAAAATATTTTTTTCTGCTCTGTTTACTATCATTGATCTATAAAAAAACTAAACAAATATGATTAATATAATGAAAAATGAATAACTTCGTTTACACCACTATATAATCATCATGTTTCAATAACAATGTTATCTTCATCAAGACAAGAAATTACAATTAACATCTATTAAGATAACATTGTTATTAAAACATGTTGATATTGTTAATTATATAGTGATGTAAACGAAGTTATTTGTTTTTCATTATATTAATAATGATGCCACAAAGTATTTTTGTTAAGTTTGAAGAAGTAAATGTGATTCAAATTGCCACAAGTCGAGTGTTAATATAAATAATTTACATTATGTTAAAAATGTATCAACTTACGGTTTCGTCTAAAGGTAATCCAGTCTGTTTGTATAGATTTCAATTAACACAATAATTCACTTAGCACAATAAATAAATTCTTAACTTTTTAAGAGCTAAAATTAATGAATGTAGAAAAAATGCACTCAGGATTATTACATTCCCTCGCGAAGGTTTGTTACCGAATGAACTCCAGCGAAATACCAAGTAGTAAGTCAGCACATTACATTCAAGATTTACCTCTATGATTCATTGTAACCCCCACCCCCCTCCCCTCTTCACTCTCACATGGTAACGAATGGAACAGAAAGAGAGGTTTTTTTCATCGGAGCGCTTAGACGCTACAATCACATCTCGTCTGGTCAGTGGCTGAGTTGATACCACGTTTGAGTCCCACTCAAGCGTCGCGTGTTCGATTCATCTGCTGACTAAATCCTGCATCACGACACAATCAACATTTTCCGCTCATTGTGGTGGTAGTAGGAGATTTTCAAATATCGTCAGATTATTCTTAATTTGGGAATGTTTGTCTTTCTTCAAAAAATTCTCATAACTATCTCTTTCTAACCCATGCGATTAATTACGATAGTTATTCTAAGTTTTCAAACGTTTTTCGTTTTATATATTTTTCCATAATTCTTTAGTGAAAACATCGATAATACTGTCCTAGTCTAAATATATATCCGAGTTACAAAATATTTCTCAGTCACTGCCAACTGTCAGAAACACTAATTATTATTACACTTCCATAATATTTTTTTAAGCAATTTTATATTCTGTGACCCTTAGTTGAAAACACATAAAAGTATTGAAGTAGATAAAATACAGATTTCGGGGAAAAAAATGGTGAGTGATATTTTATTCTATACTAAGGGAACTCATAAAATTTTTTTCTATAAAATTTTATTATCAAATATATTTTTACGATTCTGTCTGATAGAAGGGGTTAAATTATTTTGGAAGTAGGTACTTTCATCGCATTTATTAGCCATAAAAATAATGGAATTGACATTACTATTTCCAAAGCCTGCCGCTAGGTGAGGACACTAGCCCGTCAAATTATTATTTTCTTCCGATTATGCTATGGTTTTCAAAATGGTAGGCGATCGCGTTTGAATCTCCGTCAAAAGATAGGTTGGATGGTTCGTGAAAATTAATAAATTATTCGTGGTTTTACACCGACAATGAATTAAAGTGCCCGTTTTGCTATGTTGGTTACCTTTTGCGAGTGAATTGCATTGTAATTGTTGTGATATTCATGGTGTAATCGATTGGACGGTGCCGCGGGAAAATTGACTTTGTTGAGCTGTTGAATGATACTTTAATGGCCGCGATGTTATCAGGCGGTGGTGGAATTTTCTGTTTATCTGGAAGTCGCTAGTAAGTGTTCTTTATTGTTTTGTCGTTTCATATGTATTTACAATGTATCTGGTGTAATATTAATTCGATTCAAACCTTTGGGGCATATTCTCGGTCCCCACCCCATGTCAACAACGACCCAGACATCGTTTTCCTAATTCATTCTCGTTCGGAAGCATTATTTATAATTTGTCTAAACTTTGTATTGGAATGCCTTATCATTGAGCTTAGATTTATGTCATGTATCGCTGTTAATAATCTACTTGTATTCAGAGGGAAAACGCATTTGCCAGCTGCCACATAGTATTTTCTAACAGCTCAGCTGTTGATGTTTTAAATATATCATAAATCTCTAATTTATAATGCAAACCCTAAAAAATTGTAATGTAAATCAAATAATAATTTAAGATGCGTTAATTCGTGAAGTTTTTGTTTGATTGCTGGTATTATAAAGCATTCAATCGAGGTTTTTATATTTGACATTAACATGCGTCCGCGGTTTTCAGTCTGGCGTTCAGTCGTGTAAGGTCACAAAACCATCAAATTGTTAGTTTTAATAGAACTAATATAGATCCACTCCAAAAACTTACTTCAATTGTTGTGTAAGCTGTTTGTTTTGGTCTTCAGTTGTCTGTGAACGAAGGAAATTACACTCGGTTGATGATTTAGGGTTTGGCCATGTTTGTTCGAGTTCGGAATATCGCCTTTTCTTACAGATTGTTTTTCATTAAACTTTACTATAATTAACTGTAAACTTGTACGATTTATGAACAACCCTTCCCTGAGCCATTTGTTCTCCACCCTTACCACCCCTTTTTGGTTTCATTGACCCCAGTTTCTTTTCATTTCTTAGATACTATTAGTAATGTACTGTGAATTGATTTATGTTAGAGCGAATTGCATATAAATATCGTTAAGCCAACTCTTCAACAATTAAACGTTAAACAGTCAATCCTTCCATTAATAGGTTTGGTGTAACTCTAAGTGACCAGCTTAGGTAGGAGGGCTCCATCGAAGCCAGCAAGTTAGCCTTTCAGAAGCTGGGCGTTACTGTGTTGCTGCGCCCCCAGATACTGCACATCTGTTCGCAGGTGCGCCCCATTGTTGAGTTTGACCCCCCAAAGATGAATAGGCCCTGAGGGAAATTATTATCTTCAGGGTCTCCTGTGTGGAGTTAACATAAAAAAATAAAAAATAAAATAAAGTATGTGATTTAGAAAACAACTTAGATAACGCATTAAGCTGGGTCCACACATGTTCTTTTGTCCGTTCCGTATCAAAAACTCTGGACGCAAGTAAAAATAGCCCGTACCTCCGTAACGTCGCTGCGATCATCGGCATCCGCGTGTTCATTCCAGCGACAGAGAACGACCTGCGCATGCCGCGATCGCGTCCAGACTGGCGCATACCCGTATCGTATCGCCTTTGAACGGGCCGAATAAACCGACTCCTGATGGATCGGGGCGTACCTCTACCCGTAACATACCTCCGTAACACCGTACCGTTCCGAACGGGCGTCCAAACTAGCGTTCTTGATCGCGATGCTGATACGGAACGGAGGAACGGAACGGACAAAAAACATGTGTGGACCCAGCTTAAAACTCTCTTTTAGTGTAAGGCTGCGTTTCCATAGAAGCGGAGCTACGCGGAGCTGAGCTGAGACTTACAAAAATTGACCAATGATATTGCTCAAATCATACATCTCTGTGATTTGAGCAATATCATTGGTCAATTTTTGTAAGTCTCAGCTTAGTTCCGCACAGCTCCGCTTCTATGGAGACCCACCCTTTCAGCTGTATGCGCCTTAGCAATTTTTCCTTTCCAGCTTTGATATTATTCTTATTTTTTATTACGAGGGCTGTCCGTAAAGTAAGATCTACAAGGTGCTGCGGTCGCGAGGAACGATTTTACACGCAATCCGGCAACACTGGCGCGTAGCCTGGTTTCCCCTTCCCAAATCCCCACCCCGCTGCGCCCTCTGTGACACTTAGTCTCGGCGTGGCAGCCGTTCGCAATGGATTTTCCATTCGCCGCATCCACCAGGTGTGAGTTACGCTCTGTAATTCGTTTTTAAACTTCGCTTCGGCGAATCTGGGATTTACGTCACTGGGATTGTGCCTTTGTCTCTGGTGTTGTGTAGTGTATCCAGGTCTCGTCCCCAGTCAGAATTGAGTCTAGGAATTCTTCGCCATCGATGTCATAGCACTCAAGGAATTCGCGGGCTGCTTCAATCTGTTGTTGTTTGTGATCTTCGGTGAGCATTTTGCGACCCACCTTGGGCAGACTTTGTGGTTTCCCAATAGTTCTGTCAAAATCTTGTCAACAGTGGTTTTACTGACATCAGGGATCATATCACAGAGCTCCCAAACTGTCACCCGTTGATCTGCAATCATTGTTTTTTTCCACATTGGCAATTTTTTTGTCTGAAACCTATGGCCGTCCTGCACGCTTTTAAATTCTCTGTTTTGCGTATACTTCAAATAGCTGAGAATGAATTTCTAACGGGGTTTTGTTCTTTGCACAAAAAAACTAATTGTAGAGCGTAATTCCGCCATCGCTAACGGCTGCCACGCCGAGACTGTGTCGCAGGGAGTGCAGTGTGGTGGGGATTTTGAAAGCGATTGCAGTGCTGCCATCTGTAGACCCAGAAAGTTACTATTGTAGTAGATTGTAGAAGGTTTGAGGAATAGTGCCAAATTCAAAATTTTCACTTAACTAACTTTATTTAAGTAGAGTAAATGAGGCATTAGTTTTTGACTGACCTCCGTAATAATAACAATTCTAATTTAGACACAAAAATAAAAACAATATTTAAAAACCAAACTAAACATGCATAAAACTGTAATAAAAATTAAACTGAATATTAAAATAGACATTTCAAAGAAAATCTTACTAATATTATAAATGAGAAAAAATGTATGGATGTATGTGTGTTTGTCACTCTTTCACGCAAAAACTACTGAATGGATTTTAATGAAACTTTACGGTAATTATTTATCGGTTCGGACTGGCCACGCTTATTACGAATAATTTTTAGAAAAAAACTTAAGATTCGCCTTAATTACTATAAAAGGAAACTTTTTGGCTTTGGGGCGGCGGAAAAAAATGCATTTTAATTTTCAATTGCATAAAACCAAAATTCACTTCGCGAACCGACGCAGCGAAAATCCGCGGCCGTAGCTGTCACTGTTACGGACTGCAGCCAACTTCGTGGGATACCTACATGAAATACCGCGAATCACAAACCATGTTACACAAACCTAGCGTATCCGCTAAACCACTTGAAAACTGGGATGTTTTTCTTGCGTTGACGCGAGCAGGCGTTATAAAGGGGCACTTTCTTTTGTATCACAAACCATGTTACACAAACAAGCCCGCTAGACAAATTTCATAAATACGCGCATTATCCCACGAAGTCGGCTACAGTCGTATTAGCTCTTGATAATTTATCAAGAATACCAACATAACAGTGACAGTTACGGCCGCGGATTTTCGCTGGGTCGGTTCGCGAAGTGAATTTTGGTTTTATGCAATTGAAAATTAAAATGCATTATTTTCCGCCGCCCCAAAGCCAAAAAGTTTCCTTATATAGTAATTAAGGCGAATCTAAAGTTTTTTTCTAAAAATTATTCTTAATAAGCGTGGCCAGTCCGAACCGATATTTACCAACTTTACAATAATATAGCTCATGCATCAGAATAACATATAGGCTATAATTTGTGGAAGTGGACACGAGAGTGGAAGGGGACGCACGGGAAAGGTGATTCAGTGAGAAACAATGTATTGCTTTGAATATGGTATTGCAACGCATGCCGGGAACCAGCTAGTAGATGTATAACACTAAATTATTCTCAATAAGCGTGGCCAGTCCGAACCGATATTTACCAACTTTACAATAATATAGCTCATGCATCAGAATAACATATAGGCTATAATTTGTGGAAGTGGACACGAGAGTGGACGGGGACGCACGGGAAAGGTGATTCAGTGAGAAACAATGTATTTCTTTGAATATGGTATTGCAACGCATGCCGGGAACCAGCTAGTAGATGTATAACACTAAATTATTCTCAATAAGCGTGGCCAGTCCGAACCGATATTTACCAACTTTACAATAATATAGCTCATGCATCAGAATAACATATAGGCTATAATTTGTGGAAGTGGACACGAGAGTGGAAGGGGACGCACGGGAAAGGTGATTCAGTGAGAAACAATGTATTTCTTTGAATATGGTATTGCAACGCATGCCGGGAACCAGCTAGTAGATGTATAACACTAAATTATTCTCAATAAGCGTGGCCAGTCCGAACCGATATTTACCAACTTTACAATAATATAGCTCATGCATCAGAATAACATATAGGCTATAATTTGTGGAAGTGGACACGAGAGTGGACGGGGACGCACGGGAAAGGTGATTCAGTGAGAAACAATGTATTTCTTTGAATATGGCATTGCAACGCATGCCGGGAACCAGCTAGTAGATGTATAACACTAAAATATTATCAAAAAGCAAGATTAAAAAACACACAAAGGTATATTTTAAGACCACCCTTTTGAAAGAAGTCAAAATCATAAAACTCGTTACAACTGTATTTTTATTTTTTAACTTTATTTTTTATTATTAACCTGGGGAAAAAATTTGCTCAGCCACCCGTGCAATCTTTGGGGATGTGGTGTGGAGGGTCTTTTTAGGGAAAGGAAGGAGAGGAAGATACGGGAATGAAAAACTCTTTTTTCAAACAGCAATAGAACAAATAATATCCTTGGCTCTATGACTATACTGCGCTGATACACCACCACAGCCCAACAATTCTACAAATATATTGGAGTTAAATGATTTAACGAATTACGCTTGAAATTAAGATTGGAAACAAATAATAAAAAATTCAAAATTTCAATAAAAACTCTATAAATAACTTATTACAATCATTACATCTTAAAGAGTCTGCCCACTACACCGTTCCATACCATGACCGTACTATAAACGTATCAGCCACGAAATAAACACGCTACGCCCTACTATGCCCACTAGAACGTGCTAACACCGTATGATACCCGTACGTAACGGGTTTAGTGACCGTATGATACCCGTATACACCCGTATACCCGTTGTAACAGACGTATCAGCGTCGCCACAAGACTATAAAAAAGTACCGGGTTTTTAGTGCACGAACAGGATGGTGGTGATGGAAACAAATAATAAAACTGACCTCCCATGCACCCAGTGCCTGATGCGTGAAGGACACTGGATGTGCTTAATCCTCTGCCTGATCCTGGCGCCTGGCGGTTGCCAAGGTAGGGCCGGCTCTTCTGGAGGAGTGTTGGCACCAGGACTGAAGACAGGCAGAGGTCGGCGGGGGAGGCAGCTGAGTGATAATAAACTTCCCAGTAGGAATAATAACACGAGTTGACTGTAGAGAAGAACTAACTTTATTTGGAAAATACGCGCCCTTTTATACCCTAATCTGGGCAAAAAGGTGATCACATGGTAAATTTATGGGGTGGGGGGTTGGACCTCGCCCGTAAGTATAAATACGCCGACTTTCTTGTCGCACTTCATTTTGCTTGTGTCGCTCAAGAAAGTGGTCGATTAAAATCATTATTTAATAATAATTCTACAGGTTATAACATAGTTTTTATAAAGTATTTCTTAATTCTAACATGTATGTACGGGTATTCTTTACCCGTAGATTTTTAGTTTAATGAATTTAGGAACAATTTTGGAAATGTTTACCATTTGTTGGTAGGTATTTGAGTTTAATTTAAGTTTGCAAAGTGATGTGAAGAAGTTAGTATTTTCCCCAGGTTCCTCGTAAGACTGGCTACCGAAACCGGTTTGTCTCGTCGTCTTACGAGGTTCCTGGATTTTTAAAATGGAAAAAGACTGTTTTTTGATCGGAAATTTTGTAAGTACAAAATTTGTGCGCAAAAGCATATAGCGTTGGCAGTTTAAGAGTTACAAGGTTGATTTATGGCTCTATGGATGCCCCGTAGGACTCTGCACTGAAACGTCTTAGTTTCAGCGTCCTACGGGGTGTTTAAACGAAGTTATATTAAAATATGGTGTATTTTTGACCAATATGAAGGCCCTTAATAGGGACGCCCAAACTGGTTTTTTGGCTTTGTAGCCGGAGAAATAGCCCTGAAGGCGATAAAATAATAAGTTTAGGATGTCTCCTGGTGGCAACTTGGTATCCAAGTTTTATTTGTGTCACCAGGGCATCTGTGTATTAAGAAAAAAGACATTTAAAATTGATAAAATGTGTTTTTAAAAAGGATCGTTGCTGGCGGCACGGTAAAGCCGACTGAGAGCCCAAAAAGGCCCTTGTGGGGGCCGCCATAAAGGGGAGGTAAAGCAGCCTGCTTGGTAGAGCAGCCGCTTCCTGCTGAGCCATAACGGCAGAACGGCAAGGGAGGGAAGGCAGTCCGCTCGGCGGAGTAGCTGCTTCCTTCGGAGCCGAAAAAACGGCCCTTCTCAGGGACATAACTAAAAAGGAGGCTAGTCAGCCTGGTTGCCTTTGGAGGCGTAAATAAGCATAATTAAAGTATTAATTATTAAAATTATTAAAATTATAGGATTCTAGAATGTCTCCCGGTGCAAACTTGGCACACAAGCTTTATTGGTTGCACCGGGGCATTGTACATAATTAGCAAATTATAATTTAACAATGAGGGAGAGCAACACGTCCGTTACACTCCCCCCGTGCTGCTTGTCTGCACTAGTCATCAGGACGTGTCGAACGATGAGTAGGCGAAGCTGCATAGGCGGGAACAACAGGATCCCAGCGGGCTTCACGGCAGGTCGGGTGTAGACTGCGGGGCTCGTCTGGATTCGGGCTGTCCTCTCTCGGCCATCTGCGGCGGGGGTGTCGTCCAGGACTCGGCCGTGTGGTCCGCTGATGTGGAGCATCATGGGGTCCATGACAGCCAGCAAATTTTTCCTTTTGCTCGGGTTGATTGGCTCCCCCCGTGTGAAGAGCGCCACTTCTTTGATGGTGGCATTGCTGGGGCAGGGCGGGCTCGTCTTCGCTGCGCCGATAACAGGTATCACGAATGTGGTAGTGATACTGCTGGGGCAGGGCGGGCTCGTCTTTGCTGCGCCGATGAGGAAAACCACTGTTATGACAGCGAAATGTGGTTGGTCATCCATCTGGGCCAGTGCTTGGTATCTCTGTTCGCGCAGAGGTACGGATCCAGCAGATGCTCTCTGCTGATCGGCTGACTGTGCAGAGCTGGCTGTCCGGTGGAGCCCGGGTGAGGGCGGCCCGGGGCCAGAAGGTCCAGGTGGCAACAAATCCCACTGCTCTGGCAGCGGTGCGGATCCGGCAGATGCTCTCTGCTGGTCGGCTGGCTGCCTCTGATAAAGCAGGGGTAGGGGCGGTCCGGGGCCAGAAGGTCCAGACGGCAGTGAGTACAACTGCTCCGGCAGTGGTGCGGGTCCGGCAGGGTCCGGTGTCACGAAACTGGCCCTTCTCGGGGCCGCAAACCTGGCCCTTAATGGGGCCGCAAACCTGGCCCTTAATGGGGCCGCAAAACTGGCCCTTAATGGGGCTGCAAAACTGGCTCTTCCTGGGTTGTAGGAAGGGGGCGGCGGCGGAGGGTCT
This sequence comes from Limnephilus marmoratus, assembly GCA_917880885.1. Lineage (NCBI taxonomy): Eukaryota > Metazoa > Arthropoda > Insecta > Trichoptera > Limnephilidae > Limnephilus > Limnephilus marmoratus. Next base: position 27,956,821 of record OU862930.1, on the reverse strand, counting down.
TCAGGCCCTAGCTGCGCCAGTGATGCATATGGTCCAACGGGCTTCTCCGGTGCGGCTTCACGTTGCCTCTTGTCGAGCAGAGGTACGGGCGGCACGGGGCCGGATGGTCCAGGCTGCATCCAAATTTCCTGGAGTCGCCAAGGTTCTCCTTGGTCCGGAACTGAGCGTTCGGTTGGCTCAAGGACTGCACCAGCTTGGGCAGGCTCTGCTGCTGCTGGTGGTGCATACCTCTGGTCCACCAGAGGTACAGGTTCGGCAGGCTCTTCACGTACGGCTTCTCGGTACCTCTGTTCGAGCGGAGGTACGGGCGGTACGGGGCCGGCAGGACCAGGTTGGGCAGGAGCTGCTGCTGCTGCTGGTAGTCGGTACTGCTGTTTGTGCAGCGGTACTGGCTGTGATGGCCCAGGTGGTGTCCACTGGGCGTGTGATGATGGTCCCTCAACGTTGTGGTAAGGGGGTGGCGGCGGAGGGCCTCCAGGCCCTGGCTGCGCCGGCAAGGCGTACCTCTGGTCCACCAGAGGCACAGGTCCGACAGGCGTCTCTCGTACGGCGGTACGCGGCCTCTGGTCCACCAGAGGTGCGGGCGGTACGGGGCCGGAAGGTCCAGGCGGCATCCATCGGGGACTGCTGCCATAGTAGTTGAGGGGCTGCGGCAGGGGGGCTCCAGGCCCTGGCTGCGTCAGCGAGGCATACCTCTGGTCTACCAGAGGCACCGGTCCAACGGGCATCTCACGTACGGCGGTACGCGGCCTCTGGTCCACCAGAGGTGCGGGCGGTACGGGGCCGGAAGGTCCAGGCGGCATCCGTCGGGGACTGCTGCCATAGTTGAGGGGCGGCGGCTGAGGGCCTTCAGGTCCTAGCTGCGCCGGCGAGGCGTACCTCTGGTTCACCAGAGGCACAGGTCCAACGGGCATCTCTCGTACGGCGGTACGCGGCCTCTGGTCCACCAGAGGTGCGGGCGGTACGGGGCCGGCAGGACCAGGTTGTATCCATGTTGGATCCCCTTTGTAGTGAGGGGGCGGCGGCGGAGGGTCTTCAGGCCCTAGCTGCGCCAGTGAGGCGTACCTCTGGTCCACCAGAGGCACAGGTCCGACAGGCATCTCTCGTACGGCGGTACGCGGCCTCTGGTCCACCAGAGGTGCGGGCGGTACGGGGCCGGCAGGACCAGGTTGTATCCATGTTGGATCCCCGTTGTAGTGAGGGGGCGGCGGCGGAGGGCCTCCAGGCCCTGGCTGCGCCGGTAAGGCGTACCTCTGGTCCACCAGAGGCACAGGTCCGACAGGCATCTCTCGTACGGCGGTACGCGGCCTCTGGTCCACCAGAGGTGCGGGCGGTACGGGGCCGGCAGGACCAGGTTGTATCCATGCTTGTCCCTCATGGTGACGAAGGAGCGGCGGCGGAGGGCCTTCAGGCCCTGGCTGCGCCGGTAAGGCGTACCTCTGGTCCACCAGAGGCACAGGGTCCACAGGCATCTCACGTACGGCGGGGCGCTGCCTCTGGTCGTCCAGGGGTGCGGACGGTACGGGGCCGGGAGGTCCATGTTGCATCCATCCTTGTCCCTCATGGTGACGAAGGAGCGGCGGCGGAGGGCCTTCAGGCCCTGGCTGCGCCGGTAAGGCGTACCTCTGGTCCACCAGAGGCACAGGTCCCACAGGCATCTCATGTACGGCGGTGCGCTGCCTCTGGTCGAGCAGGGGTGCGGGCGGCGGTACGGGGCCGGAAGGTCCAGGCGGCATCCATGTTGGACTGCCATTGTAGTTGAGGGGCTGCGGCAGGGGGCCTCCAGGCCCTGGCTGCGCCAGCGATGCGTACCTCTGGTCCACCAGAGGCGCCGGTCCAACGAGCATCTCACGTACGGCGCTGTGCTGCCTCTGGTCGTCCAGGGGTGCGGGCGGTACCGGGCCGGAAGGTCCAGGCGGCATCCATCTTGGATTGCCTTGGCTGCTTGGCTGCGGGGCTCGGCTATCTCGTGCCGGCTCAGGAGCGTTGTGAGGCTGCACCCATGTTGATTGTCCATGGCTGCTTGGCTGCGGGGCTCGGCTATCTCGTGCCGGCTCAGGAGCGTTGCGAAGCTGCACCCATGTTGATTGTCCATGGCTGCTTGGCTGCGGGGCTCGGCTATCTCGTGCCGGCTCAGGAGCGTTGTGAGGCTGCACCCATGTTGATTGTCCATGGCTGCTTGGCTGCGGGGCTCGGCTATCTCGTGCCGGCTCAGGAGCGTTGCGAAGCTGCACCCATGTTGATTGTCCATGGCTGCTTGGCTGCGGGGCTCGGCTATCTCGTGCCGGCTCAGGAGCGTTGCGAAGCTGCACCCATGTTGATTGTCCATGGCTGCTTGGCTGCGGGGCTCGGCTATCTCGTGCCGGCTCAGGAGCGTTGCGAAGCTGCACCCATGTTGATTGTCCATGGCTGCTTGGCTGCGGGGCTCGGCTATCTCGTGCCGGCTCAGGAGCGTTGCGAAGCTGCACCCATGTTGATTGTCCATGGCTGCTTGGCTGCGGGGCTCGGCTATCTCGTGCCGGCTCAGGAGCGTTGCGAAGCTGCACCCATGTTGATTGTCCATGGCTGCTTGGCTGCGGGGCTCGGCTATCTCGTGCCGGCTCAGGAGCGTTGCGAAGCTGCACCCATGTTGATTGTCCATGGCTGCTTGGCTGCGGGGCTCGGCTATCTCGTGCCGGCTCAGGAGCGTTGCGAAGCTGCACCCATGTTGATTGTCCATGGCTGCTTGGCTGCGGGGCTCGGCTATCTCGTGCCGGCTCAGGAGCGTTGCTTTGTGCCAGCCCTGAAGTACTGCGTTGTGGCAGCCCTGAGGTGCTAGGTTGTGTCAGCCCTGCGGGGCTTGGTTGTGCAGTAGGCTGTGGCGCTTGTAGGGCTGCCATCAGCTGTTGTATCTGCTTTCTTTGGTGGCGCAGCTGTCGTCGCAGCTGGCGCACCGTATCCTCCGTGGCTGTGGAGGGTGGAGGTCCCTCATTGCTGTCCTCTGCGGAGCTCGTCACCGGGGTTGTGCTGGATGAGGGCCGGGGCGTGGCGTCAGGGGAGACGTCAGGCACGCCCAGGGGCTCGTCTCCGGCGTCCGGAGCAGCAGCCGGGGGCTCAGCAGGGGGTGATGAAGGTCCATCGTCTTGCGCCGTCCTCTTCGATCGTAGGGCGGGCGGGGACATCCTGGATTCGTGCAGCGGATCCGGCTCGAAGGACCACTTGTAACAGACGTATCAGCGTCGCCACAAGACTATAAAAAAGTACCGGGTTTTTAGTGCACGAACAGGATGGTGGTGATGGAAACAAATAATAAAACTGACCTCCCGTGCACCCAGTGCCTGATGCGTGAAGGACACTGGATGTGCTTAATCCTCTGCCTGATCCTGGCGCCTGGCGGTTGCCAAGGTAGGGCCGGCTCTTCTGGAGGAGTGTTGGCACCAGGACTGAAGACAGGCAGAGGTCGGCGGGGGAGGCAGCTGAGTGATAATAAACTTCCCAGTAGGAATAATAACACGAGTTGACTGTAGAGAAGAACTAACTTTATTTGGAAAATACGCGCCCTTTTATAACCTAATCTGGGCAAGAAGGTGATCACATGGTACATTTATGGGGTGGGGGGTTGGACCTCGCCCGTAAGTATAAATACGCCGACTTTCTTGTCGCACTTCATTTTGCTTGTGTCGCTAAAGAAAGTGGTCGATTAAAATCATTATTTAATAATAATTCTACAGGTTATAACATAGTTTTTATAAAGTATTTCTTAATTCTAACATGTATGTACGGGTATTCTTTACCCGTAGATTTTTAGTTTAATGAATTTAGGAACAATTTTGGAAATGTTTACCATTTGTTGGTAGGTATTTGAGTTTAATTTAAGTTTGCAAAGTGATGTGAAGAAGTTAGTATTTTCCTCAGGTTCCTCGTAAGACTGGCTACCGAAACCGGTTTGTCTCGTCGTCTTACGAGGTTCCTGGATTTTTAAAATGGAAAAAGACTGTTTTTTGATCGGAAATTTTGTAAGTACAAAATTTGTGCGCAAAAGCATATAGCGTTGGCAGTTTAAGAGTTACAAGGTTGATTTATGGCTCTATGGATGCCCCGTAGGACTCTGCACTGAAACGTCTTAGTTTCAGCGTCCTACGGGGTGTTTAAACGAAGTTATATTAAAATATGGTGTATTTTTGACCAATATGAAGGCCCTTAATAGGGACGCCCAAACTGGTTTTTTGGCTTTGTAGCCGGAGAAATAGCCCTGAAGGCGATAAAATAATAAGTTTAGGATGTCTCCTGGTGGCAACTTGGTATCCAAGTTTTATTTGTGTCACCAGGGCATCTGTGTATTAAGAAAAAAGACATTTAAAATTGATAAAATGTGTTTTTAAAAAGGATCGTTGCTGGCGGCACGGTAAAGCCGACTGAGAGCCCAAAAAGGCCCTTGTGGGGGCCGCCATAAAGGGGAGGTAAAGCAGCCTGCTTGGTAGAGCAGCCGCTTCCTGCTGAGCCATAACGGCAGAACGGCAAGGGAGGGAAGGCAGTCCGCTCGGCGGAGTAGCTGCTTCCTTCGGAGCCGAAAAAACGGCCCTTCTCAGGGACATAACTAAAAAGGAGGCTAGTCAGCCTGGTTGCCTTTGGAGGCGTAAATAAGCATAATTAAAGTATTAATTATTAAAATTATTAAAATTATAGGATTCTAGAATGTCTCCCGGTGCAAACTTGGCACACAAGCTTTATTGGTTGCACCGGGGCATTGTACATAATTAGCAAATTATAATTTAACAATGAGGGAGAGCAACACGTCCGTTACACCCGTATACACGTGTCCGTACCATCCCCGTTCAATAGGCGTACGTAAGTTTTTCGTCCTTCATTTTTTCAAAATTGTCTGTCTACCCGCTTACGCACGTCCCATAGAACTGAACACAAATCACAAACTGACGGAGTGGCAACGCGCTTAGAACGGGGATCATACGCGTATGATATAATAATAATGCTCTATGCCATGCATAGAGCGTTATTGTCATCGAGAATTCGCCGTCAGTCCAGTCATGGTATGTGACAGTGTTGGTCGGTGACGGGACGGGCTAGTTGGCAGCGTTTCATACTGATCGATACAAAGAATATTTTTTTGCATGTGCCGCTACGGTTACGGTCATGGTATGGAACAGTGTAGTGGGCAGAGACCTTAATAATCCTATTTGATACAACTCAATTATGTTTGTAAATGTTCGATACACTTTTATTATGTATGTAATAGCCCTATGTACGGGCGTTTAAATAATAAATAAATAAATATTAGATATCCCTTTTCTTGAAGTGAAACTTCCTTAGCCCCGTTAGCGATTCGGTATTCGGACGAAACGGAAATGATGCATACTGCGCCTGCGAAGCATTTTACTCCTACGAGGCTCCTATTGGTTGAGATATAAAACGGAAACAACGCGAGGTCTGCGCTCATTGGCCTTCTCACTGTGCTTATTCTTCATAGTTTGAGATTATTTTGGTAAATTTCGCTTCTACTGCATGTTAACCGCACTCTGAATCTTTTTTTCACTCCGCGAATCTTTTTTCTTACTTTTTCTTTTTCTCTCTTCTTCTTTATCTCCTCTTCTTCTTTCTGTTATATTACTTATTCTAATTTTGGTTTATGTATGTAAAAAAAAAGATATTATTATTATTCTTTTTTCTTCTTTATTGTTATTTTTTATTATTTGTTCCAAAAATAACAAAGAACAAACTACGGTTTACATGAGTTTTTTCCGCCTTTTTAACTCGAGCTTTGCTCTAAAAAAAGGTGTAAAAAGAATTCATTCAATGTATCTTTAAATTGAAAAACTTTACTAGATGTTATAACATGTAATGTAATTAATTGTATCATTATATTAATAAAAAAATAAAATACGTCCGTCACTCCTGGACACATTGACCGCAGATTCCTCCCCATCCCTCATGTCTTTTACATTCCCAGAACATCCTCTTCTTCTTTTCCTTAAAATACTCCCTACATGACATCATTAAACTTAGGGCTTCCTGTGTGGAGCGAATGTATAAAAAAATTGCTTTGAATGGCTTAATCCGTGTTTTGTGGGTAAATCTGAATAGCCAGGTACTCCCCACCTTCCTCTTCCCTATCTAACGGCCGGCGTGGTCTAGCGGTGAGGCTTTTGACTCGCAATCCAAAGGTCGCGGGATCGAATCCCGGCGTGGACAAATAAATTTTATTTTATTTATTTTGGTCATTTCACGATTAATTCACTTAAAATAATACGTAGTATATTTGCGGCACGTTCCAGAGTGGAAGATCCCCTTAGTATCGCCCTGGTGTAAGACCACCATTCAGAATTGAAAGGTTGCTTGAAATGGCTTTAGCCATGTTTGGTGATCAGATCTGAATAGTCAGATACTTCCCTACTTTCTCCTACCCTTCTCTACTACCTTCAGCCTCACAACATACCCGAATTTGGGATGCAATAGACCCACTGGCTCCAGACGGGAGCAGCTGGGACTCTTGTGAGGTATTCATATAAAAAAAAAATTCTCCTTACCTTCCTTATCCACTACTTTCCGTCTCGTTACACTTGATGGGGATGCCGTAGTCTCACAGTTGCGACTCTTGTGGGGTGTTCACATGAAACATCTTGCTCTCATGGAGTCCCGTGCCTGCTTGATCTTTTAGACTATAGGGCCAGCAGTTTTGTACTATTTATGTTATTTTTATTATTTAACCCTCGAGCACTCGCGCTACGAGCATTTCCCTCACTAAATTAATTTAAAATTTGCGCCATCTATTCAACAATGTGCATACATACCTCGTTCGCCCAATAGCTGAATTTTATACTTCCCCCGTCCGTCCCTCTTTTTGTTTTAGTGTGTACCAGTCGCTCAGTAGAGGTGGTTAGTTTGGCCAGGTCCCGTCGTGCGGTATTGTGCTCATAAGCACAATGCCGCACGAGTTAGTAAGAAATGCCAATTTAGTTCCTATATTTGTTTTTAAAATATTATAGTATTATGTTAGTTTCAAATGTTATATAGGGTGTCCGGGGGTAAAGTGCATTAACTTCGGGAGGTGATACTACATGATGGTAGGAGTAAAAAAGATTAACAACTTTTACCAAAATTCCAACATTTTTTTCCCATACAAAAAGACGCACCTACTAAAATTCCTTAGTGTGAGGTAAGATGTTACTTGCTGAGTGCCCGCCGGACACGATTGTGGCAACATTGCTTGGTTGTGATTGGCCCGTATCGTAACAGCGGAAAATAATAAATCTGGCGGCACACGCTGGTCTATTTTTATCTTTTTACCACAAAACCCCTAAAAGTTTGAATTTCGAAAAAAGTTATTTATCTTTTTTACTTATAATATCGCTTAGAATCACCTCCCAAAGTTAATTCACTTTACCCCCGGACACCCTGTATATAAAAAATGAATTTTTGATTTGATTTTAAATGCTTATTAAATTATATGTATATTAGTTAAGTAATAACATAAATAAATATGCTATTTATGTACTTTTTGCTATTTATAAAACGTGAGCAAAATGCTTTACACGCGAGTGCTCGTGTGAGTTTTAAAGGAGCGAGTGCTCGCAGGTTAATGAGCTGGCAGCTCACATCTGATTTCACAATAAATTTATCAGTAATTGAGTTGTTTTAAACACTCTGATCTATCACGAATATGCACTATTTTCATCTTAAACGAAATGTCAGATTTGCAAAAACTTTGTGTTATATAAATGAAACATTTCTGAACGTAGCCGAATACTAAAAACTGTTTTTGAAAGGTTACGAAATAAGCTTTCAAATTGTTATATTACAAATAAATATTAACATTTGTAAATATTAAAATTTAGAATGCAAACATAAAAAAAATGTCTCACATAATGTTTTTATGTGAAAACAGAACTAAAATCACGGATTATGTAAAAGAAACAATACTTATTCTATTGTATAAATAAATAATAATGTATAATAAACAATTTAGTCACCTCACTTTTTTTTACCATTTCGTACAAGAATATTTAATAAAAAATAACGATGTCTAGCGGCGCATAGGTGATTTGGTGGGTAAAATCTGTGATTAATAAAGTGTATCTCACAGAATAGGTCTTTTTATATATTTCTATGGACGACTTGAATAGGGATGTGCAGCTTGATTTATTATGAACCTTTAACTTTTTGTTTTAGGGATGTCACTAGAACAATAACGGAGTTATAAACACACGCGTTGATGTGAAAACACACTTATTGTACTTGACTGCTATCATGTATATCCGCTTACGTTTCGGAGTGGTTAAATAGATTTTTTTTTAGTAGCATGGATGACATGTCGTCGCTTTAGTTCGTTTTACTCCAACAGACCAAAACGTAAATCGTGAGAAACAGCGCTTTAAAGTTTTTTTTACGAAAAAGGCATATAAAATGAAATTAGCTAAATTGTAAGTCTACTAAAATGTTTTAAAGTATTACAAATTGTTTATTTTAAGTATAATATGTCCTAAATGTATAAAATTACGCAGAAAACACGTTTTTAATTTGGATGTTGGCCAAAGTGACGAATTCTTGTTTGCGAAAGTTGGATGTTGGACAAAGGACACTGGATGTTAGACAAGAGCGCGCACTCTTGCGTGAAGTTACTTTATCTAACGTGCTTGGTATTACAGGGAGATCGGAAAGCATTTCAATTCATTGAACTTGGATAGGTAATTATGGATTTAGCTTATGTGTCCTATGTTTTCGTGGTGAGACCTAAATATTCGGGTGTGATTTTTAAATATTTTCTTATAACATTCGACAATTTTTTAGGAATAATTTGTTTCTTGGTTGGGAAACAAGTTTCAAGAGTAAGTTTTTGTAAAATATCAATGTAAAATCATCAATGAAAACGTACATTTTCAGACAATTATACTTATTAAATAATGTTTCAGGTATGTTTTATTGTTGGCTGCTAGTCATCAACCGTTAGTCATCAGATAGGTCCTACGTTTATTAGTTTCTATTTCAGAGGCGGGTATGGGTACCGCCGCTCCGGGAACCATTTATTGGATAACCAACACCTCTGCAATAGGTCACCCCAAGTGGTTCGCTACGTTTGGTGACTTAGCAGGGGTGGCCGGGTTCGTGGTGTGAGTTTTGTCTGAATCCTAGCGACGGATGCGTCTGCCCACCAACTGCGTGGCAGGCCGGATCGGGAAAGACTGGTTAAGGAAGATCTGTAGACCTCTCCAGCGGGACTCTCGGAACTTCGCTTTACCCGCTGTGGAGAGGGATTGATTCATACGTGTGTCACTCCTTGACACACTGTCTCCCAGATTCCTACCCACCCTTCATACCTTTTTCTTCCCACAACTTCCTCTACTTCCTTCCCAAAAATGACATAGGCCCTGAAGGGAATTATTTTCCTCAGGGCCTCCTGTGTGCTGTGTGGAGCTGTGAAAAGGTCTCCCCAAGTGGTTCGCTACGTTTGGTGACTTAGCAGGAGTTCCTGGGTTCATGGGGGGAGGTTTGTCCAGGTCTTGACGGAGGATGAGTCTGCCCACCAGCTGCGTGGCGGGCCGGATCGAGAGAGACTGCGTGAATGAGTCCTTTGGACCTTTCCAGCCGGACTCTCTCGACCCCATTGCCTTGCACCGCAGTTGGAAGGACAGTTTCTTACGTCCGTCACTCCTATACACACTAACCCCCAGATTCCTACCCACCCCTCATTCCTATTTCCATCCAAGAACTTCCTATTTTTCCTTTCCTCAAAAAGACCCTCCACACAGCATCCCCACGTAGGCCGTAGGCCCTGAGAACATATTTTGTAAAGCGTTTTTGCACTAAAACAATGCTATTCAAATTATTCATATAATATATATGTACTCGTATTATTTTTATCATATTTATTACGGCATATAAATCGGAGATTTAGTACGATCTGACCCGAAAGGTTGGATTGATTTTAGTGACTTTATTTTTATGTTAATACTGCACAAGAGTCCCAACCGCCTGGACCAAGTCAGGCTATACATAGCATACCCAATTTTGTGAGGCGGGATGTAGCGGGAAGGGGATGCAGTTATGAAGGTTGGTAAGTACCTGGCTATTCAGATCGAGTCAACAACCAGGGCTAAAGCTATTTCAAGCAATGCTTCAATTCGAAATGGCGGTCTTACATCAGGGTGATACTGAGAGTATCTTCCACTCTGGAACGTGTCGCAAATACAGCATGTATATATATTTATATCTACGTATATATTTTTTTATTGATTTGTGTTATTTCACTATTTAAACATAAAAAAACACATATACACATACGTTTTTTTAATGGTTTAGGTTGTGAAATATGTATATATATATATATATTTAGATTAGCTCCACACAGGTGGCCCTGAGGAAAATAATTTCACTTTGGAGGAGTCTTTATAAGGAAGGTAAGGATAGGAAATTTGGGAAGAAAAAGGGTATGAGGGGTGGGTAGGAATCGGGGGGTCAGTGTGTCCGGGAGTGACGGACGTATGAATCCATCTCTCCAATTGCGGTGCAAGGCGAGAGTCGGGAGAGTCCGGCTGGAAAGGTCAAAAAGCCTCCCTTAACCAGTCTCTCTCTCGCCACGCAGCAGGTAGGCAGTCGTATCCGCCGCCAAGACCTGGACGAACTTCATCCCATGAACCCGGGCACCCTTGCTAAGTCACCAAACGTAGCGAACCACTCGGAGTGATCTATGGCAGAGATGGTGGTTATCCAATAAATGGTTCCCAGGACGGCGGTACCCAAAATAAACAAATCTACGAAAATAAAAATTACTTGTGCACGATGGGATTGAAATTTGCGACATCCGGATCGCTAGTTGAGAGTTTTACCCCTTGACCATAGGAGGCCGTCGTGTGATAACAGAAGTGTAGTATCCAACATTTTAAAATAAAATGTTAACTCGAAGGATTTTGAAACACAATAGATAGCTACAAGTTCTTTATAAATGTGTAAAACAATAGACGACGAGTTCTTTTTAAAAATGATCCTATGTTCGAACACATGGGATGTGATTTACGTCTATTACACAATACAGACTTGTAAAAAAAGAGGTCATAAAACAATCCTAACCACTAACCACATTTTTAGCTTCATAACAAATGTATTCCAGTATTTGAGGTACCACTTAGTTGGGCCAAATTATTAGAAGGGTTACGAAAGGGGCTGAAAAAAAGAAACTGGGAATTGATCTAGGTAAAAAAAGTCAAATGAATGGGATACCTAATCATTAAAAATGTGCGAATAGTAATAACGTTTTTATTGACAATCCAAAGCTCGAACAAAATAAAACTCGAATAGGTAAGAAATAAACAAACACATAAGAAATATGAGGAACTCAATGTATAAAATAATATAAATGCTTTCATTGTCATTCGGTGTACAATTCTCCCGCGAAGATTTCAATAATAAGATATTTATAGGTACACAAATACAATTTTATTGATCTTTGGCACTAAATATACCAAAAATGTTTTCATTGTTACACTAAGATTTGGTTGATTAAAATAATAAGATACTTTAGGCATTAAATGTACCGAAAACAAAAACTTCTTTATTACCTTATTCTAATAATTAACATGTTTTAAATATCTCAGGTAGAATTCTGACACAAATATTTGGTAGATAAACACATAAATATTAGGTACTTAAAGCAAAAAAACTCCTGCATTGTCTTTATTTTAATAATTGTGTTTTGTATTACAAGTAGGTATTCTTACACAAAGATTTAAATAATTAGGTAAAGGTAGATAAACATAAAGCTATTACTCACTAAATGTGCCAAAAACTCGAACTCGTTGTACTTATTCGAAAAATTGCCTTGTTTTAAATATCATAAGTAGAATTTTTACACGAAGATTTGGCTGATAAATATACAGATATTTTAGGAACTAAATGTACCGAAAATGAAAACTCCTTGATTTCCTTATTTTAATAATCGGCTTGTTTTAAATATCATAAGTCGAATAATTACATGCAAATTTGGTTGATAAACAAACAGATATTGTAGGAACTAAATATACCGAAAATTAAAACTCCTTCCTTTCGTTATTCTAATTGTTAGCTTGTTTTAAATATCTGAAGTAGAATAATGCTCTCACTAAGATTTGGTGGATGGACACACATATATTAGGTACTAATACATCAGTCCTTATTCTAATAATTGTGTTTTTTTTAAATCACAAGTAGTTATTTTTGAACAAAGATTTAAATAATTACGTACAGGTTGATAAACACACCGATACTACGCATTAAATGTGCTTAAAACAAAAGCTTATTCAATGTTCTTATTCTTATAATTGTTTTAAATATCATGAATAGGTATATTTACACGAAGATTTAAATAATTACGTATAGGTAGATAAACATACCGATACCTCTTTATACACATACGCCTTAAGGATCAAATTCCGAGTGTATTCCGTATAATGTCGTCCTTATACTCTTCGTTAATTGATTTTTCTTCAATTTCAGTCAATTTGTTTTACGAAGGTTATTTCAATTTTTAGTACGATATTTCACCACAATATAGAATTTGGCATTTATTACAATATTTTCTCAAAAAATACACAACTTTGTTATAACCACCCTGTAACGGACGACAAGTTGAAACAATTTTTGAGAAAATATTGTAATATTAATTATCTGTTATGTTTTCCTTAAAAAATGTTATCCTTTTCCACGGTTTACATCTTTATGCATTTTGTCTGAAGAAATCTCCTAGAAAACCACTAAAGTAACTTGGTAACTAGCATAATCATAAGTGAAGATATTTACTTTCGTGGCGCTAAACGAACGAATGTTTGGAATGAAAGCAATCACCTGGTCCTCCGCTGCGCTGCTATTGGCTGTGTGGTCTGTTAGAGCAATACGCCCGGAACCGAGAGTTTGAATTTCGCACGTTGGCTAAGGTACAGCTTGGATGTTGGAGAAATTCCTATGAAATTTGACTGAACGGCCGGTTTAAAAACGGGAGTCCTTTTGGCCTACGTGTGGATGTTGGATAAATACGCTCGAAATGTTGTTTCATTTTGGAGGACGTAAGACAAAGTGCGTTTTGAAAACCCCCTAAATAATTTTTTTAATTTTTTTTTTCACTTGCATTGTATACATAAAGACTTTCTGAGAACTACTGCATACTTAACTCAATTTCGCTAAAAATGGTCTGTTGGAGTAAAACGAACTAGAGCGACGATGTGTGGAAGTTTGTTCCAAGCTTCCAATACTCTATTTGCAAGGAATTGTTGTTTTCCGGGATTGGGTGCGGAAAATGTTTTGTTAATTTATTTTGAGTTTCCACGGAGATTTACATTTTTGTAACTATAATGTCCGGATAAAATCTAAGTCTCAATCAGTCACCCCTTTCTCTATTTTTTTTTAACATTGGTAATTTTAGTTCCTTGAGTCTATCTTCATATTGCCGATCTTTCAAAGCTCTTGGTTTTGTTTGTAAATTGTTTCTGAGGACTCCCTATTACTACAATGAATATTATATTTTGACAGATTTGATGAGAGCCCCCGATGGCGTCCCTCACCCACGGAGAGCCCGCACCCAAGAGGACTCCGGAGAGACCCTCTTCCACGGTATTGCAGCGGAGACCCTCGCTGGCCAGCTATCTGAACCCCCTGTATCTCTGCAGCAAGGTTATGCTCACTGATGCTCTCTTCAAAGGTTCAACTTATTTTATTTATTTTTTCAATTGGCTCTAGCCTAAAAAAAAAAAGTTTTCTTCAAAGTTTATTTAGTTTGGTCAAAGATAGTAAAATATAAGAGATGTGCTATCGGCAGTTTTTACTGGGTGGGACTGTGTTTCTTGGCATTGCCGATATTGTTAACCAATACTACTGCACACCTTAAAAAAATCAGTATTCAAACTATTTCCATTAGACTGCAGTTCGCTAACGGTCAGGTGGCCATTATAGCATATCTATTGTATTTCAATATCTTTGGTTTGGTGAACCAAATTGTAAATATAAAATTATTTTTACGGCCCATTTATGAAAAAAAAAACAATGAACAAAGTTTGTTTTCAGCAGAGTCCAGTAAAAAGCTGGAAGAACGCAAGCCCTCGGGACTAGCAGACAAGCTCCAGTCCCCCACCATGCCGGCCGTCACGGCCACCAGCGGCGCCACGGGCCTCGGCTCCACTTCGAGTGGTAGCAGCAGCGCCCTCACCAATGGTTCTGGGAAGGCAGAGGAGCAGCAGATGCTGGTGCCGGACTCCACCACCTCGCAGCTGGAGGGGAAGCACAGCTTCATTTCGGGGGATGACGTGTTTGTCAAGCAGAGGGATGGCCGCTATTATCTTGGTCAGTTCAATTCAATGCTTTAAAATAGTTCAAGAGTAGACAATTAACCCCTCAGGCCTCCACCAAATACTGTCAGTATATCAGAATATTTCCGCTTTGCGATAAAATCCAAACAATTCGAAAATTTGTGAAAGTTTGTGACTCGTAAGTTTTTTCCTTTAAATCGCTCTTGTAAGCGATTTATGGCCAAATTACCATTGTAAATGACACCAAAAGTCACTTAATATAATTTATAGCAAGTTATAGAACTTATTCTGGAAGTTTTTTGACAGGTCTAATCGCGCCCATGCTTCCAGCCTTCTTACAGCTTATAAAATCAGTTTGATAAGCTAAGAGGCTTACCGCAAGCAATAGTTCCGAAATGTGCCGCGCACCGTTGCGAAATGTCAAAAATTAAAATACAATTGTTTTAAAAAACAAAACAAAAAATTTAAAAACTAGTATTTATTTCCACTTATTATTTAAGTTTCTGGAAAATGGGCATCCTTCTATTCAATTATCGGTCCAATCCTTTTCAATCTTAATGTTTTTGTTTTTAATATTTACGTATTTGAAATTTTGAATTCGAAGTCGGGTGCTGTCAGCAGATGTCAGGTAGCTGTCATTCGGATAAAACAAAATTAATTGCCTCCTTTGACGGCACAAAAGCGTGTGGAGAATTGTTTAATTAAAACCATAATCTATTTTAACACTTTATTCGAGCCTTTTCGTCTTTATTGACAAAATCGCGTAAATTTGACAGTAGCAGGTCGTTGTTGACAGGAAGCCATCTTACCGCAAATAAATTTACAGATGTAAACGGTTGCACAAGCATTTACACTGGTCGAACTTCCGTGATCATTAATTACCACAAGTCGGATGCATATGAAAACGCTCCTGTGAGTGACCTGTCTAAATCTTATGTAATCCGTAAATTTTAATTACGAGTCTAACCCCCAGCCTTAGAAATAAACACAATTTTTTCTAAGATATGATTTTAGATTTTCACGGCCAAAAGTATTTTTGTTGTTTGTTTTTGGGGTGTTATGCCGTGTTACGCTACCTCCTCCTTTAGCCAACGTTTCGGACAGCGTTACAGTGTCCATCATCAGGGCAGACGTGTAAACGTTAGTGGTAAAATGTGTGCTTAAGTACTTCGGAGCAATACCGTGTTGCCAGCTCCACTCCACTGCGAGTTGGAATTACAGAATACTTGAAGATGGTTTTCTGCATTTAGCCTTGGTGTAGCCGTCAATCACCGGATACCAAGAACTATTGAGCTTAGCTCCGACGTCTCTATTAATGTTAATAGGATTTTTATGAATTTCAATTGCCTCTGTAATTAGACGTGCTCTATAAGTTTTGGGTCTTCCCAGGACTTCAGGAACAAATCCAAAGTAATAGCCGGTTTCAATTAAATGCTCGGCGATTGCCGATTCCGATTGTTCCGATATCCTTTTGGAGATCGTCCGCTCTATCTGGCCCACATAGACCTTATCACATCAGGAACAGCTGAGTTTATATACTCCATCTGTTTCCAGAGGAAATTTGGTCTTTGCAGATCTCAGTAGGTCTTGTATTTTGGTTGTGGTTCCGAAGACAGTCTCGACATTTCGGCAATGTACCCTACCTTGGGGGTACGCATATCACTAATTGGGAACCACTGCTAGACTGTTTTGTGGGACTGCTAATATCAATTGTAATTGTATTTGGATTCCTAGGAACTGTGATGCGATCGTCCCCCGGTGGCGAGCGCTGGCTGGTCCGCTTTGGTGACGAGACGGAGCGCTGGGCCTCTGGCGCGGAGCTGCGCCCCCTGGCAGCGACGGCCCCCGACGAGGGTGAGGCGCTGTGCGTGGTGTGCAAGGTGCGCGGGGGCAGCCAGGAGGTGCTGGCCTGCGACCAGTGCGGTAGGGGCTACCACCGCGCCTGCCACAGTCCCACACCCCCCAACTGCTACGGTGAGATATCATCCAATAAAGCCCATTGTGAATGTCTAGCTCTTACAGAACATACACATTAGTGTGCCTGGCTGTCTATGGAATCCTGAGAATTTTTCTCCAGCACCAGTGGCGGCCCCTTCCTTAGTGCATTTGTGCACTGCACTGCCGAACACCGGTAAACGTCAGAAGTGTAAATTAGTACATCCCCTCACGAAGAATTCTCGCCAATTCGTTACAAAATCTTTACGAATTGACTAAACTCCCTCCCATGAGAGAAAGGAATTCGTGCACATTTTGTTATGCCCAGGCGTGACGTCACATGACGTTATATTTCTACTGGGATCATCTCCAGATGCTGGAGTGCTCGTGCCCGTGAAATGAGCAAGACAGGTATAGACCCTTAACGACGTTTGACGTGTGAAAGGAGAGAAGACACATGGTGCCTGGGTGCATTAGCGGAGAAAATGTCAAAACATTAAACTTGCGTAATGTGGACCCCAACCTTTGGAATGAAATAGTTATGTTCAACGAATTTAAGACTTACTAACAATGTTGTGTTTATGCTAATGCCCGAGACATACATAAATCTGATGATCTATCTTTTATAGATCTTAGATTACCAATATGTGGGGATCCAGTTTCTTTTTGTGGTGATCTTGGTAATTGAGGTGGAGAGACGATAATAATCCATGGGTAGACTTAGCCCCTGTGGATTTGAGATTAAATTACTGATATCGCTCATAAAAAAAGATGTCTATGTCCGGCGAATTCTTGAGTATTTCCGCATTCCAATAAAATCAAAATAATTTGAATACATATTTCTGAATGTATCCAAAAACTGTTTTTGAAAGACGATTTAATACACTTTCAAATTGTATTATTAGAAGTAAGCATGCTAAATCACGTTTTGTTGAAGAAAAAGCTAATTTTTCCAACGTCATACAGTTCTTATTTGTCGTCATAGTCACGGGACCCAGAAAGATCGACGCAGAAAAAAAAAACCCTGCAAAATGGTGTTTATAAAGTATTTTCATTGATAGTGGGGGTTACAGCAGCATTGCTTTTTTGCGACGATATGCTGGCCTACTGGTTTCCTCGCTAGCTTACTAGGTTAAAACCAAAGCTCGTTCTGTTGGCATATAGCTAGAGTTAATAGCTTGCTAGATTACTAGGAATGCTGTCCTGACTTGAAATACTAGCCTTTTGTGGCTCCGGCATAAGTGTCCATGTTTCCACACTAGAGAAATATGGAGAAAATCAGCGCCCGAACCAGTCTTATTTTGTTGGTTTTGATTATGCCTTTGTTTCTCCAGTTTTTTTTACTGTAATGTGAGTAATTTAATTTGCTTTGTGATGCAGGAGTCTCGTGGCAATGCCACCGCTGTGTGGAGCAGAGATACAAAGTGGCCGCGCTGGAGAACCGGGCCATTCGGAAAGAGATGCTAAAGATGAAACAGATTGTCCGGCCGCCAGACAAACTACCTTACGATGTAAGACACTTGTACAGACTCTTTTTCTATCTATATTCCGTGGGCTACTAACTATGTTTAACCTCTCAGAAAATCGCCAATATGCACTTTTAATGTCTTTAACGAAATGACATTTTACGAAAATTATTACCGCTTCACAATTAAAGCTCTATAAATGATACATTTCTGAAAGTAGCCGAATAGTAAAAACTGTTTTAGACAGGTTACAAAATAAGCTTTCGAATTATTATATTACAAATAAATATTAATATTTGTAAATATTAAAATTTAGAATGCAAACATTAAAAAAATGTGAAAATGACTCTCATGATGTTTTTATCTGAAAACGGTACTAAAATCACAGATTATGTAAACAACAATACTTATTCTATTGTATAAATGTGTAATAAACACTTTTGTCACCTCGCTTTGTTATCATTTCATATAAAAATATTTAATAAAAATTAACAATGTCGGGCGCCCATAGGAAATTTGGCGGGATAAATTATGTGTCAGACTGCGCGTCTGACAGAATGTTCTTTTTATGTATTTCTATGGACAACTTAAATAGAGATGTGCAGCATGATTCACTATCGATCTTTCACTTTTTATTTTATGGATGTAACTAAAACAATAACAGAGTTATAATGGTTTCTATGGAGACACACGCGCTGACGTGTAAACACGCTTATTGTACTTGACTGCTGTCGTATTTTTAACGCATATATCTGCTTACGTTGCGGAGGGGTTAACTAATATTGTATTGTGTGCTGGTTTGCGCAGCTCAACGCCCTGCACTGGGACACCCAGCACCGCACCAACGAGGAGAGGGTGTACTGCTACTGCGGTCGCCCGGGCGATTGGTTCGGGCAGATGCTGCAGTGCGTGCGCTGCCGCCAATGGTTTCACCAGCTCTGTCTGTCCTGCCTCAAGTACCCCCTCTACACCGGAGACAGGTAGGTTCTACATACTTATTACCATAATACCGCAGTCGTACCAACCCAGAATGTTATGCATTAGGCTGCTTCAAATAGTTAAAGTTCCTCTTTTTGGTAAAATTGTAAAAGTTGTACAATACAGAATATTCCCTTTTTAATTAATAGACAACCAAATATGAAATTTGTCAGAAGTACCAATATTCTAAAATAAATTCTTGTCAAAATAAAAATACCTAATTGCAATTATTTCCGGTACTATTTTTTTTTTTTTTTTTTATAAGTATCTATAGCAAAATTTGTACAAAAAATATTTATAAATTATATTAAGGTATTATAAAGATTTTTTTTCACAGTCCTCCTCACTAGGGTTTCCTGTTCTGAGGCGGCCTGTAGTTTTTCCACATTTGTATTTAGTATCCAGTTGTCTTTACATGGTCTTCAGTATGTTTGATAGTTCATTTTCGCTTTGTTCTCTCAACCATATTTTTACTTTTGTTTTAAATTTATTTATTTCTGTTATTTTTTTTGTTTGAGTTGGTAGAGCGTTGTATAGTTTTGTCGCATTAAATTTCATATTTCTTTGTCCAAAAGATGTTTTCAAACTGGCTGTAGCTAGAATATTTTGGTTTATTGCCCTGGTTGTGTATCTATGTTGGACAGTGGAGTATTCTGATATGTTTTTTTTAATTTTAAATAAAATATTTTTTGCATAAAGTTTTTGTATGTTGTAGACTTGAATGCTTTGAAACAATTCTTCTGTCGGAGTTCTAACCGGTAATTTCAAAATTGTCTTTAGTACTCCTTTTTGGGCTATATTGAGCCGGTCCATGTGAGTGCTCAAAGCAGACCCCCATCCAGTTATCCCGTACTCTATTTGTGATTGACATAAAGCGTAGTACACTTTCTTAATGTCGTTTATGTTGAGGATGTTACGGATGGCTCTAAAGAAGTAAATGTACCTGGTGAGTTTTTTTGTGATTACTTCAATGTGTGCGTTCCATCGGAGATTATCATCAATTTCAATACCAAGATATTTGATACTTTTGGAGTGTGCTATGGTAGGACAGTGGCATGATAAGCCTTGATTTTGATAGTTTTCTTGGCATGTATGTAATTTGAGATTAAAGTCATCCTCTGGCTGTCAGTATGGAGACGTCTACTAATATCTACAGGAATTCCAAAAACTGAAAAAATTGAACTAATATCTATGAGAAGGAAAGTGTTGATGAATATCTACAGCTCAAACCGTTGACGAATATCTATGAGAACCAAAGTGTTGACGAATATCTACAGCACTGGCAGAGGTTGGATTTGCAATTATGTATAGCATATTGGAATAACGTAACATTGCGTATGCAGTTTAAAAAACTTAATTTATGTAAGTGTGTATGTAAAAATCCCTAATATCGGACTATTGGACACATTTAGCTGATTAATCCAACCTACGCTCTGTAGATATTAGTTCGACCTACGCTCTGTAGATATTAGTCAACACTCTGAAGTTCATAGATATTAGTTCAACATATAAGCTGTAGATATTCGTCCGACATACAGGCTGTAGATATTAGCTATGTGACATCATCATATGTATTTTTTTTTTTTACATTGCACATGCGTCAGGTGGGAATGCTATCCTTGTTCTATCGGTATTTCAAAGGAAGTTGCTCCGAGGAACTAGCGTCATTGATCCCTTCGGCACCGGTGCATAGTCGGGAAACACACCAAACGCATGCCCAATTTATGTACACAGTTGACATATGTCACATGAGAACGGGTCGCTTCTTCGACTCGTTCTTGTGTTCAACAGCTTGGCTGTAGAACGATTTGCCGACCTCTATTTTCCTCCTTCCTACAACATGGGTCTCTCTTCAAGACCAATGTTCATTCCTTCCTCTCCACAAAAAGACAGCATCTCAGATGACATAAGCCCTGAGGGAAATTATTTTTCTCAGGGCCTCCTTTGTGGAGTTAATGTAAAAAAAACTTTTTTTTTAAAAAAGATGCCCCATAAAAAATTCGAAAAAAATATTCTTCACACTTTTTGAAGCACACATTTTTTATGTATTACTATTCCATAGTGTTTATAACAATGCATGGTGGTTTTGTTGGGTCAGATTCTACGTGTTTGCGTGCTCGCTGTGCAACCACGGGGCGGAGTTTGTGCGCCGGCTGGAGCTGAAGTGGGTGGACCTGGTGCATCTGATGCTCTTCAACCTGACGGCCTACAATTGCAAGAAGTACTACGATCTGGATGCCGTGCTCATCCCATACATCATGGATAACTGGTATGCGCTGCAGCTTCCCCTCAAGGTGAGTTCTCCTCAAACTGTACCCTCAAACTTACGTTAATTCATTTATTGGATAACCAACCCTCTGCCGAAGGTCACCCCAAGTGGTTCGCTACGTTTGGTGACTTAGCAGGGGTGCCCGGGTTCATGGGGTGAGGGTTGTTAACCTGTCAAAGGCCCGCAAATTCCAGGAAAAATATGGAAATTTCATAACAAAACACGATTTTGAATTGAATGTTTTGTTGATTAATTTTGAGCTATCGTATATTTTATTGACTGAAACACGTTCCTAGAACCATTAACTATGTACCAAAACAACATTACTTGCGTTAATTACGTAAATTAATAGGTTTTACGATGTTTTAGTCGAGGAACATGCGTCAATATTGACAGCTTAAATTTGCGGCAAAAATGACATTTCGATTCCACAGATAAAAATCATTTAAAAATAATCTGGTGTCGCCAGGTAAATGAAACTAGTGGCTATATCATCAATGATGTTGGCGCAAGCGATTCTGACCTTGTTTTCATACAAATTCTGTACATAGAAGGGTCAAAATCGCAGACAAACACTTTTATTTCGAAATATTTTTTTCACGCATGCGCAAAAGCTGCGCGCATATGAGAGTTTCCGGGCGATTACAGGTTAAGATCTTGGCGGCCGATATGTCCGCCCACCTGCTGTGTAGCAGGCCAGATCAAGAGAGACTGGTTGAGGAGGTTGACTCTTCAGCCAGAATCCCTCGACCCATCGAGGATTCTGGCTGAATGGATTCATTCGCTAATCACTCCTGGACACACTGACCCCCAGATTCCTACCCACTCCTCAAACCTATTTCCTTCGCAGAATTTCCTCTCCCTTTCCTTAAAAAAAACCCTCAAGATGACATGGGCCCTGAGGGAAATTATTTTCCTCCTGTGTGGAGCTAATGTAAAAAAAAAAAATTGTATATACAGGGTGTATCAGAGGACGTACCCGAGGGATTTTAACCATCGATTCCTGAGCATATTTGGAGAAAAAAATGTGAATGAAATTTTGGTCTCCGGTGATATTTTTGATGTTTTTTTAAATTTATTTTTTCTACAAAAACATTAAAAAAAAGTAGGTGTTGGACAGTTGGAGGCGGGGTGAGGGGTTGGTCGGTTACTTGGCTGATGACAACAAGCGGAAGAATTTTTTTTTTGTTTGAATTTGAAGAAAAAATAAATTTAAAAAAAAAGTCAAAGATAATAATAAATTAATGGATAAACTGACCTAAAATAACTTAACTTTACCTGAACCATTTGTGCTGCCTCTTTAGCCTACTTTTTGGTCAGCGTTAAAGTGTCCATCATCAGGACAGATGTTTGATTGACACTGTAACGCTGTCCAAAACTTTGGCTAAAGAAAGAGGTAGCGCAACACGGCATAACACCCCAAAAATAAATAACTATAATACTTTTGGCTGTGAAAATCTAAAATCATATCTTACCTAAACCAACTCATCCAAAACTCACCTAATCTTGCTCAATGCCCTAACCTAAACTAACCTAACCTAACCACCTAATCTAAACTTACCCAAACTAGTCGAACCCCACCTAGAAATCCTCCATGAGGAAAAGAAAAAAAAAAAACTCTCAGTCATTAAAATTATTTGCAATTGTCTTGTAATTTTTAGTAAATTTATACAAAAAATTGTTTTTTTTATGTTGTTGATGAACTTTGAACAAGCCGCGAATCTCATTTTATTATAACTATATTTGTAAACAGGGTAGAAAACATTTATTTTCCTGCAATAGTTGTGCACGAATGAGGAAATAAACTTTTATTATTAAATACCTAATATTAAATGAACATTTCCAGATGCAAGATGTGACCCCGTCAGAGCGGCGCGAGCTCATCCTCTCGGCGCTGACGTCCAATCGCAACCGCTTCAAGTGCGGGCGCGAGATCAAGAAGCGCGCCGCCATCTGGGGTCTGCGCTCTCGCACCCCCCCACCGCCCCCGCCGCCCCCGCTGCCCCCGCGCACCCCCCTCACAGACCAGACACTCACCGCACGCTGGCCCGCCTTCATACCCGATACGGACAGGTAATGGACGCTGAAAACTTATTCGGTGATTCCCGCCACTCCGAAACTGTCTCGAATCTCAATTTTGTGGTTTAATATATATAACCAACATGATAGCCAACGTCCGTTGAACTGTCAGGGCACGAGAAGAAGAAGTTGAAATTGCACGATTCTGAGCTGTCCAGTCACCGTTTCAGAGATATACAGGTCTTCCTACAGACTTTTGATCCACGTTCAACCAAGTGGATGTTAAATTCTGTTTATGCCACATTAACTTGTGACAGGCCGGAGACGCGCCGGCGCGCACGTCATATGCGCATGCGCGAAAAAATAATTCAAATATTTGAATAATATTGTCGACGAAAAACTTTTGGTCTGCGATTTTGACCCTTCTATGTACAGAATTTGTATGAAGAACAGTGTCAGAATTGCTTGCGCCATCATTACTCTAGGTGGTGCTAAAAGTTTCATTCACCTTGTCACCCTGGAATATTTTTTAAACGATTTTATCCATGACAATCCGCTGTCAGAATTTGCCGCGAATTTAACTGTCACAATTAATATGTGTATCGCGAATAAAACATCGTAAAACTTATTAATTTACGTAATAAATGCAAGTAATGTAGTTTTGGTAGATAGTTTATTGTGTTGTGAACGTGTTTCAGTCAATAAAATATACAATAGTTCAAAATTTATCAACAAAACATTCAATTCAAAATTCAAAGTGGTGGTTTTTTAGTGTTTTTTTGCGAAGTTCCGCGAATTTCCGCGAAATGGCCTGGTCTTTGACCGGTTAATAGAGATTATATTATACAATCTCTCTTCCAAATCTCACATTCTGACACTCTTGCACCAACTAAGTTCTTGAAAGATTTGTTCTGTGAAATCGTTTAATAATGGAATTGCAGTACGGAGACCATATGTTTGCAGCATCTTGGAATATAGCTCCATTATTTGGGTCCCTTCTGAAAAAAACCATATCCTAGAAATAGAAATAGTAAAAAAGAGGTTTATGCGTTATATGAAGGAATGTACAAACATACTATCCATTCCTGTATCCTTTCTTGTTCTTAATAGGGATGTTCGATTTCATCACCTTAGAAGCCTGATGAAAAATATTTTTAGATAAATCTCGTGGGAGATCCCATGCACTTTTTCATGTTCCGAAAGCGAGGACTTCTGCCTATCAGAACAGCGCACTCAACTGCTTAACGATTCTGCATGACATTAAACATCACTTATAGACAATTCAGCAACCATCTTTTGACACATGTCACAATATACTAAAACTGCCCCCATGACCTTTTTATATTATATTGTTGTATAACTGTTTTATGAAGAATATGAAAAATAAATTATACAGGGTGGCCGGGGGTAAAGTGCATTAATTTCTAAAGGTGATTGATTCTACATGATGGTAGGAGTAAAAGGATTAACAACTTTTTTTAGAAATTCCAACTTTTTTTCCCATACAAAAAGACATAAATACCAAACATCCTTAGTGTGAGGTATAAAACTTACTCGATGAATTTGCTGTGAACTTGCCGGGCGCGATTGTGTTAACGTGTGGCCCATATCTATGGAAAACGCTTGTAAACAATAACAAGACGGAGAGTTTGACCTTTACTGTGTGCTACAAAATCATATGTTTTAAACCAAATTCAAAAAGATAACTGCACTAAAATAACAATTGAAGGTACACTTTTAATGATAAAACTACTACAACTAATTAAACAACTAATGTCATCTCTTTTTACTAATTTAACAAATTTTCAAAATGTCCACTAATTTTTCAAACCGCTTGTGTTCTGATATATTGGTTCATCAATTCCTTCTTGCTTCTTGAAATACTTGTCTCTTATTTATTGTTACAATTGTCTCCAGCCCCAGCTCATCCCAAGATTCTGGCCAGCAGCAGCGGATGATTGTCCCTGTGGACAGCCAGTGGCTCTCCGTCATGATGGGCAAACGCTTCCAATCCAGCTCCAACTCCTCCGAGGACGAGAGCATCCGCTCCACGCCGTCTCCGGTGGACTTCAAACCCGCAACCCCCGCGCAGAACTCCGCAGGCTACAGCTACAACAAACACCATCCTGATCTCTTCGGATCCAAACCCGACCGAGACAGAGAGGAATCGCCTTACAGTTTTAAAGAAGACGTCAAAATAGAAAAACCCGTTTCTCCGCCAGTCAAAAGAAAAGAGTTAAAATTCTACCAGATGGATTTCCAGGGCGGAGGCGGCTTCGTCAAGAAGAGCGTTCCCTTCCCCAAAGTGTCTCTGAACAAAAGGAAAAACTTACTCAATACGCTCAAACAACGGTGTAAGAAGAAAGATATCCGACCCGTGGACTTGCTGAGAGAGGAGTCTTTTAACAAGTCTACCAAGATGTTGAGGAACAGATTTACCAAGCATCAGGAAAAAATACAACAGAAGTTGAGAACGCACTCCTCACGCGGCACCAACACACCCCCCGTGGAAGACGAGAGCGTCTTCACCCTCTTAGATAATAGAAGCGTTTCCAAAGATTCCAGTAGTAATTCGTATGAGGTATCCATGAAGAACCACGAGGTTAGTCTACCGCCCACACCCCCCACCTCAGTCTCCGCGCCGCCCACCCCCCCTGCCACCTCAGCCCCGGGCTCCGGTAGCAGCTCCAATGACGTCCCCCCCGACTTCCAAGTCTCGCAATCCGACAAGTCCAAAAGGTGCGACGAATACGATTCGGATCGCGACGCCGATGCCGAAGACTTCAACATTTCCAATATCCGAGAACTGGCCAAAGCGGCTCTGGAAAAAACCCCTGTCAAAGACGTCAAGGAAGTCACTTCGTTCAGCGGCGCATTTACCAACGGCCACAATTCTAAGATTGCCGCTATTAATTTAGAAATTTCTAAACTATCTACGAAGAATATAATCGAGCATTCGAAGATCATGTCTCTGAATCACAGGAACGATTCTTATTCCCTGTTTCAAAATGAGCAGGATTCTTCGGGTGACGACACTTCGAGTCGTGGCACATTGGATTCTATAATTCCGCCCCCGGCAAACTTTCAAGGGAAAAACAACCCTTTCCACTTGCAAGCAAACACAAAGAGCTCCAAGGGAAGTTTCTCCATAACGAATAAACTATTTAACCGGCACAGTTTGACCAAGATGAATTCGACCGCCGCTAGCACCATGAAGAACCTGAGGATTTCTCTGCCGGCCAGTTTGAATCCTGTCATCACCCCGGTGGCTAAGCCCCTGAAACGACAGCTGAGTGAAAAGGATCTGGTGATCGGCCCCAATGGAGAAATCAAGAGGAAAAAGAATCGTAAACCCAGAAAAGCAGGACAGGTAATACACACTGTTGTTTTTTTTTCAACCTTTTAGAAATCAAATTAGTTTGCAATAACATTCAATTGAGGATCGTTTATCCCCTACATTTTAGTTCTAAAATATATGTATTTTTTTATCTGATTAGGGGTAACCTAACCTTATTATGACAGTGAAGCATGGAACTGGCATAGGAAGGATAAAAGTAGACTGAATGCTGTAGAAATGAGTTCCCTGAGGCATAAATGTGGCAAAACCATGTATGATCGTGTGAAAAATGTGGAGATCCGCAAATGTAAGCTGATGTAAGCGTAATGAGTAAGATTAAGAAAGGGACACTTAGATGGTTTGGACTTAAAGAAAGAGGTGTAAAGAGAATACATATATGACACAAATGTGAATGGTAGAAGAAGTCAGGGACGCCCAAGGAAGACATTTTTTTTACATTTACTCCACACAGGATGCCTGAGAAAAATAATTCCCGTTAGGGCCTATATCATCTTTGGGGATGCTGAAAAATTAAAATTTGTATGAAAGATTATCTTTAGCAAAGTGAACTATATTAAAATGATAATAGTTAGTAGATAATAGTTTTAGAATCTATATAAATGTGAGCTTTGGTACTGTGATTTCTCTAAATGTAAATCTTTTTCCAGGTTGTACCAGCTCCAAAAGAAGGCCCGGTCTCCGAGCGCCAAAAGTCCCTCCGCTCTTCAACCGGCTTTGAAGACATCAAACCGACTCCCTCCGACAGTCCCCAGACCAACGCGTGCGTGGAATACACCACCCAAAACGTTCGCTGCCTGCGTCAACGTCAAGAAAAGAACTACTCGGACGGAAGGAGAGGATCCACGTCTTCCACCGTCCATCCACCGCCGCCTACCACCGCATCTTTAAACACGTCCATAAATAATAACGCCAACGGTGTCGTGTCAAGTGGCGTGCGAACTTTGAATCTGTCCCCGCAAAAGATGAGCCCGTTCAAAAACGGACAGACTTCGGGAAACGATTCGGATTCCATGCAAGATTTAAAGACTTCGGTTCATAGTTATTTCGGAGCGGCGAATCGGATCGGCGCCGGAGAACGGTTTACGCTCATCGGCAAGCGGCAAACGGACAACGGCAATCTTCAATACCTCATAGAATGGGACGGACATGTTTCCTAGCGGTTAAGAAGCATCTTCGATTAATTCCGCGTGAATTGATCGAGTTTTAAATTCTGGATTAATTTCCGGCATTCTGAACTTTACGATGGACTAAAAGTGAATAGCAAACTAATATATTGAAATATTTTTGTCTATTGTATATTTTTGCAGAAGATTTGCGGGGGGCCTCCGTAATTTTGTGAATTTTGCTGTGAAACAAATAATTTTTAGTTATAAAATGATTGCAGACTCAAAAAGACGTTTGTGTGACTTGTATTAGAAGTTAAGTTCCTACCTAATATTGTATTAACAATTTTTACCCCTGATTAGGTACCAAACTTTGTGAGTTGTCGTATATTTCAATTCTATATCGGAAATATTTTTTAATTTTTTTTTTTCTCTAAAAGAATGACTACCTCCTAATGTAAATAGTAATTGTAAAATAAAGACTTAAAGGTAAATTAAAATTAAATGGTCATTTTGAGAAAAAACGTTGCTCGGTGACTGTATATGTTTATGTCGTGCATGTGTGTGTATGTGTAAAGAGAAATATGAATAGTTAATGTATACTATTATGTACATGAAAAATAGGGTAGTAAAAATCAACCAATTTCAATATAATTTTAAATTGTTCAAAATATTCTCCTGTTGATGCATTTCTTGCATTGCATATTACAGCGTGTTCAGACCAGTCTAAAAATAATCATCGTCGCTAAGGCCCAGCTGTTTTGCAGACATTCACTTGTGCCAAAGTCATCAATAATTTTTGTAATGTTATCCCCACACAAGAGGTCATGAGGAAAAGAAATCTTTTTCTTCTTTTTAAGGAAAGGAAGGAGAGATAGTTCTTGGGGTTCAATGTGTTCAGGAATGACAGACGTATGAATCCATCCCTCCTACTGAGATGCAAGGCGATTGGTAGAGAGAATCTGGCTGGAGAGGTCAAAAGGTTTTGCTCAACCAGTCTCTCTTGATCTGGCCCACCACGCAGAAGGTGGACAAAAGCATCCGTCGCCAATACCTTAACCTCTGCTGGATGCGTGCGGAAAAAATTTCGAAAAAAATATTTTTGAATGTGATTTTGACCCTTCTATGTACAGAATTTGTATGAAGGACAAGGTCAGAATCCCTTGCGCCAACATTTGCCTATGATGTAGGGAAAAATTTCATTCACCTGGCAACCCCAGAATATTTTTAAATGATTTTATCTGTGGCATTGAAATGTCAAATTTGCCGCAATTCTGTCTGTCAAAGTCCGATGCGTGTTACTTGACAAAAACATCGTAAAATCTATCAATTTACCAAATTATCGCAAGTCATGTTGTTTTGATTAATAGTTTATTGTTCTAGGAATGTGTTTCGGTAAATAAAATATACGATAGCTCAAAATTGATCCACAAAACATTCAATTCAAAATTCAAAGTGATGCTTTGCATAATTTCCTTGTTTCAGGGCGGCCCGTAACAAGTTAAATGTCAAAAAACAAAACGGCGCTAAACGCCCATTTGATGATAGTGTTACATCTGAATTTCTGCAAAACGACTGGGAATAAATCTTCACCCAATATTCATACAATATCTTGTAATATTTATTTTCACAATTTGTGTTGAAATGGGTATTTAGAACTGAATTAGATTTATAAACTTTTTTGAACAAGAGGTCAAATGAGGAACTAAGAACAATTTTATATGACTCCAGTATTTACAATGACTTATCTGACTAAGCATGCAATGTTGTCCGTCTGTAATATAGCAATGTGTTGTTTTATTTGACTGAACCCTTGAATTATTTTTGCACAGTCTTTATCATATATATATTGTACACTATGTATAGTTCAAACCAAATCAAAACATCAATAGTGTTTTCCGGAATGAAGCATGATGCGTGACAATTGCGGTGCGAATGCTAGTGAACTCCTAATAAATCACGCTCTTTCTGCGTATGATAGGCGTGCATCTACGCACCGTCTTTTTCTTGCAGTTTAGCTATAATAAACAATATGTTTTTATCATTTTATTCAATTTTACTAAAAGAAAAAATACATTTGTAAAAAAATTAAAAGTTTTTTTTCTGCATGTTTATAATATGTATTCTTATGTATCAAAATCTTTGATGAAAAGCCTGTTTTTGTTATTTGCCTATTTCGTTAATTGATGTTTGGATTGCAAATTAAATGTTTATCGGTCGGCAGTGATAGCAAAGCGGTCACGTTGGAAACCTATCTGTTGAACGCTAGTCGTTGAATTTTCTTGTTGAACTCTTTTATCATTTCAAATCTGCTTTTTTTATTGTCATGATTTGAGATATTTTCACAACCAAAAAAGTATTAACGTGATTTATTTTTGGGGTATTATGCCGTGTGGCGCTACTTCTTTTTCTAGCCAACGTTTCGGACAGCTTTACAGTGTCCATCATCAGGGCAGATGTGTAATCGGAGATAGTGGTGAAGTGTGTGCTTGTGTATGTAGATCTGATACCGTATTGCCAACTCCAATCTTGTACGAGTTGGTATTTCGGTAAAATAATGGTTTTCTGCGTTTAGTTTTGGTGGAGCCACCAGATACCAAGAACTATTGAGCTTAGCCCCGTCGTCTTTATTAATATTAATGTGATTTTTGTGAATTTCAATTGCCTCCGTAATTAGGCGCGCTCTATACGTTTTTAGTCTTCCCAGGACTTCAGGAACAAATCCAAGGTAATGGCCAGTTTTAATTAAATTCTCGTGTAACCCTAAGTGACCAGCTCAGATATGGGGGCTCCATCGAAGCCAGAGTAAAGTTAGCCTCTCAAAATCTGGGCATTCTGTACAGGGCCTGCAGATACTTTAATAGTACACAACTGCTAACCCTGTACAAATCACAAGTGCGCCCCATGGTTGAATTTGGCAGCCACCTTTGGTCTGGAGCTCCAAAATACCTGAAAAATACCCTCGACTCTGTGCAGAAACGGGCGGTCCGTTTGATAGATTCTCCCATCTTAATAGACAGATTGCAATCCTTAGAGCATAGGCGTTGGGCGGGAATGCTATCCTTGTTCTACCGGTATTACAATGGAAGATGCTCCGAGGAATCCACACAGCATCCCATATGACATAGGCCCTGAGGGAAATTATTTTCCTCAAGGCCTCCTGTGTGGAGTTAATGTAAAAATAAAAAAAATTGCCGATTTATCAGGATGCTCGAAAGTGTTATGATATCCTTTTGGAGATCATCCGTTCTGTCTGGCCTACGTAAACCTTGTCACATCCGGAACAGTTGAGTTTACACACTCCATCTGTTTCAGAGGAAACTTGGAACTTGAAACTTGAAACTTTTGCAGGCCTCAGTAGGTCTTGTATTTTTGTCATTTTTCCGAAGACAGTCTTGATGCTTTCTTTTCTCAGTATCCTGTCAATTTTGCAATTCTGTCGTCACATTGTGAACATAGGGCAAGAAAGCGCAGCCTTTCGACTCTTGTTCAATTCTGTCTTCGTTTGGGGTAGATGATGGACACTGCAATCCTGTCCGAAACGTTGGCTAAAAAAAGAGGTAGCGCAACACGGCATAACACCCCAAAAATAAGTCATGATAATTCTTTTTTTTTTCATCATAATGAAAATTTCTTTTATACACAATAAAAACTATCTAGTAAAGTCCAAACCAACTTAGATGTAAAAGCATAGTATGCTTATTTATATAATTTTCTTAAATTGACTAATGTTAACTAAAATAAATTTTAATGTGTTCCTAAAAATTTAACATGATTTTTAGTTATTTTATTATAAGCGTTTGTAGAAATTATTATTATTGTACTAGGCTGTCGGGTGAAAAAATTTAAATCGGCCATACAAATTTTGGCCCTCATAGACTGAGATTTAGAAAAATTATAATTGTAAATATATCAGAAGACAAATTCAAAAATGTTTTTTTTTTTTATAACTAAAATAATTTTTATGAAAATTAGTCGTATCGCATTGAATATGTCTGTTTAAATAATTTTAATGTTAGATTAATAAAATTATTGTTGCGAGCTTAATTATTACTATGTGCAACTTTCTTTTTTATAATTATCATTATTATCAATGAAAATGGATTTATACTTGATACACGGAGCCATCTGTGATCTGAAATGTGAATTAAAAGTGGAAAATTAGAAATTAAATGAAAGTGTAGTGAAAAGTTGTGTAGATGATTTTCCAAAACACCAGCTCAAACATTGTCGGTGTAAGTCCAATACCGTGAAAGAACCATTTGTAAAAATATTCAGACAAGCTATTCTATATCTTTTGTGGGAACGAGATTGTTCTCGGCCGAGATTTGTGTGATTTTCTAATGCTGTTAAATGAATAAATAATCATACATACTTGCATGAATTCATGTTTAAAACAACCTAAACTAAAATATGTCACAGCTCACAGCTGAAATTCTGACATCGGTCCATAGAAAAAGCCATGTAACATCACACAAATCTGACAGCAGATCTCGGCCGAGAACTATCTCATTCCCACAAAAGATGTAGAATAGCTCGTCAGGAAGTATAAAAAATTATCTAGCCTCCGTGGTAGAGGGGTAAGGCTCTCGACCAGCGATCCGCAGGTCGCGGGTTCAAATCTTGGCGAGCATGGAAAAATTTTATTTGATTGATTTATGTTTTCACAATTTAATAATATGAAGTCCCCGGCGATGCCCGGGTTTTACACAGAGTTTTCGAAATCAAATGTAGACAGTGACCTTCCTCTTGTTTTGAAAATCACGTGTGCAAAATTTCATCAACCTCTGCCTAAAACTGTGGATTTGCTTACAAAATCAATTCTATATAGCCCGCTTGCCGGTCCGCTCGCCCAACATATACGGACATTCTCCTTTATATATTACATATTTCAACCAGTTTACACAAAACCTTGATAAATTATA
Source organism: Limnephilus marmoratus (assembly GCA_917880885.1). Classification (NCBI taxonomy): domain Eukaryota; kingdom Metazoa; phylum Arthropoda; class Insecta; order Trichoptera; family Limnephilidae; genus Limnephilus; species Limnephilus marmoratus. Next base: position 27,924,507 of record OU862930.1, on the reverse strand, counting down.
TACCTAAACCTTCCTCATGAATCACTCTATCTATTGGTGAAAGCTGCATGAAAATCCGTTCAGTAGTTTTTGATTTATCACAAACAGACAAACAAGGCAGAGGACTTCAATTTATAATACGTAGAGCTAAGGTATATTTGCAGCAAGTTCCAGAGTGGAAGATACTCTCAGTACTGCCCTGGTGTAAGACAACCATTCAGAATTAAAAAGTTGCTTGAAATGGCTTTAGCCGTGTTTGGTGACCAGATCTGAATAGCCAGGTACTTCCCAACCTTTCTCTTTCCCCTCACAACACACAACGCCTCACAACATACCCCAATAGTCTCACTGTCTCCAGGCAGTTGGGAGCAGTTGTCACTCTGGTATGGTATTCACATATACATGCTCTTGCTTGCTTAAGTCTTGATTACATTGAGCGAGTTTACAAGCTACTAGCCGGTGTGTTCAAAAGCGGATGAATCGGCGAGTAAGATTGTCTTAGTTTTGGTGGATTTGGTTACTCGATACCAAGAACTATGATGACACACAAAACTGTCTACTCGCCCAGTAGCAGCTAAAATAACGACTCCCGCGTGAACCAATTCGGTCGACATTTTGTAAATACTTGAGGTCGCAGCTAGCGCCACACGCTAGCCAGTAGCGAGAATAACGGCTCCCGCGCGAACTAATTCTGACAATTACGAAATCAGCTGTTGATAGGCCGCCATCTTGAGCGAGTAGCTAGTAAAGTTGACCACCTTTCAGCTTTTTTCGTAGATTGTCCACAATCTGCTTAGATAGTAATACGATTACGCTGAGCGAGTTCACTAACAGATAGTGAATTTCCCAGATAATAGCTTGTAAACTCGCTCAATGTCATCGAGGCTTTATATACTGGTTCATTCGCAGTATTGACTTTATCCGAATACCAGCAGTATATAGGTCAATTTGAAAACACCAATTGAAAGCGCCAAAAAAACCTATTTTGAAATTATTGACTCATGCGCGGTATTGAATTTACATAGACGATATACAATACAGATTTGAAATTGGGAATGGTTCAATTTTATTCAATAAAATATTTTTTTTTCTTTTAGAGAGTAATTCACTGTTTGGATCATAGATGTCACTGTACATTGGAGCTGTCCATTAGTGTTATATGTTTGTTTAGTGCATTAACTAGTCTAGAGATGTCATCTCATACCTATCAACAAACACTGCCCTTTAGCCATTGTTGTGGAATCCACGCAGAACCCATTAATATTGTCAATTTATTTAAAAAAGATTTGATCTTCCGGAAGCTGATTCTGTCATCATTGCAGAATGCAACAATTTCAGCTTTTATAATGTGGGAGTTGAGAGAATTCAAATGTATTCAGGTTACTTTAATTTTCTTTGAAAAAAAAAGATATCCCAGCCTTTCTCCGTTTCGTTTTACTTATAGTTTCTTATCAGAAACTTGTTAGAAATTATAAAGGTAATCGTCGTCCACAGGTTCACATAGGACGTATTGCATCAAACTTATTTATTAGGCGTAGTGCTTTTAGGTTTTTTTAACTTTCACAATAAAAAATATTTTCCTCAGAGCCTATGTCATCTTTGGGGATGCTGTGGGGAGTTTCTTTTTTAGGGGTAGAAAGGAGAGCAAGTTCTGGGAAGGAAAAAAGGTGTGAGGGGTGGGTGGGAATCTGGGGGTCAGTGTGTCTAGGAGTGACAGACGTATGAATCCATCTCTCCCAAGGTCCAAGGCGATGGGTCGAAAAAGTTCGGCAAGAGAGTGCAAAAGGTCTCCCTCAACCAGTCTACCGATCTGGCCCTTTCATATACATATACAGTAGGTATAAATACACTTTCATATAGTCATATACTTTTGCCATTCAGTAGATGGATAAATGTATCCGGCGCCGAGACAAACGACACCAAACCTCACCCTGATTCCCGCTAAGTCACCAAACATAGCGAAAGACATAGTTGGTTATCCCGTAAAAGGTTCCCGGGTGATGGTACCCACACCTGTCTTCCAAATTGTATTGGGATTGCTGACGCTGTGGCCTTTTGCAATCGGATTTTCATTTGCACACATTAGAATAGTTGTTTCTCTGAGAATTTGCGTTGGCATTACCGATAGTCCAATGCGTGCCGCCTGTCCAATGCAAATCATTATCAGGATAACTATACAAAGAATTCTAAAATCCATTTGACGGGATCCATACAATGCGAACCTGTAAACGTTTACCATTAAATTCATTCCTCCATTATTTGTTGAATTTCTTGTATTCATTGATTTTTCAATGTCCTTATCAGTGTTACAGTGGTAGGCAGAAAGGATCGACTGCCACACGTCTTGGCATATACTTATTGCTTTTACATTCATGTATTCTCTTCAGTTATTCTGATTCTTGACATGAAAATTCGTCCATTTGTTTCTACGATTCACCGTTTCTTGACTATAAGGCCTTTCTTCTGCAGGGATATGTGCAAGCATCCTGTACTCAATGATTCAAAGGTCTCTGCACGAAGGTTTAAACACTGGCACACATAGCCGACATTTTGTATACTCGTATTCAGTCTCCCGTGACTAGCCCGGCGGTTGTTCCCACTGACGTCATCAAGACTTGATGTGACTTTAGATCAATGCGAGTCAACAATGAACGATAATCAATCAATATATATTATAAAAGAAAGTGTACAATGTGCGTGTCGCTAAAACTCAGAAACGAGTCCCGGTATGATCAAGGGAGTTATATGGTGTGGTAACCTTCTATCCCTCATCCATGAAGAAGGTTCCCGTTTATACCTGAAGGGTGTGCTTTTGAAGATGTAAGGGCTGGAAGTTTCGCCCTCTTGAAATTTGTAGAACATTCGAGAGCATTCCACAAAATTTCAGAACATTCTGGAATGTTCGGGAACAGTCTGGAACGATCCCAGATCATTGTGGAACATTCCAGAACACTCAAATGTTGTGGAATGTTCTAGAACATTATGGACCATTCAAAGCCTTTTTTGTATGGGTGGGTCTGCCCGTTGGTAGAGGTATATAAAGCAAGATCCGTGGTGGGTTGGAACGTCAGTTCAATCTCATATCAACTCCCTGAGTGAAGCCGGGTACTCCAGCTAGTATATAAAAATAACATTTACAGTAACTGTTGTATTATAGCTAGTTTATAAAAATAACAGTTACAGTAACTGTTGTATTATAGCTAATATAATAAAAATAACATTTACAGTAACTGTTATATTATAGCTAATATAATAAAAATAACAGTTACAGTAACTGTTGTATTATAGCTAATATAATAAAAATAACAGTTACAGTAACTGTTGTATTATAGCTAATATAACAAAAATAACATTTACAGTAACTGTTATATTATAGCTAATATAATAAAAATAACAGTTACAGTAACTGTTGTATTATAGCTAATATAATAAAAATAACAGTTACAGTAACTGTTGTATTATAGCTAATATAATAAAAATAACAGTTACAGTAACTGTTGTATTATAGCTAATATAATAAAAATAACAGTTACAGTAACTGTTTTATTGTGAGTAAGGTTAAGAAAACATTCTAGTTTTAACGTTTCGATAATTCAACAATGGTGGTGATGCAGATTTCGTAGCGTAGCGATGTGTATGGACTGTGCGCGACACATTTGCGTTGTGAATGCACAATAACACGAGTATCGAATACTCATGTATCTGTGTTAAAAAGAGCCTCAGTTTTGCTTTAACCCCTCAGGCCTCCGGCATATTCTGTCAGAAGGGCAGATTATAACTGCTTTGCGATAAAATCCAAATAAATGGAATTTTTCGGTAAGTCTCCGAAAACAAAAAGCTGTTTTTGAAAGGTGTTGAAATACGCTTTAAAATTTTGTGTTTAATTAGAAATAAACATAAATTTAAAGAAATGGCTCACTTTACATTTTTTTAACTAAAATTACTGTAAAAATTCATAATTTTTTTCAAAATGCTATCGAAAACTTTGGTTTTGAAGAGGTGTACATTTTAATTTTTCTGTGGTTAACTTTTAAATTTAAATATAAAGTGTGGTGTTTTCTCTTTCTAACACTGTTTGGATCATATTTCTCACTATGACAGTAAGGGAGACGCAATGATTTCCATGAGACCTGTATGAGCTGTTCCCAAAAGCGAACAAATGAGCCTAAGGGGTTAAGCAAATGATGTCATAATAAAAGTGGTTTGGGTATTCCATATCGATACGTACTTCAGTTATCATTTAAATCATTATACAAAATTTAGATTTACCAAATATAGACATTTATTAATATGGTATTTTAATTATTATTGTTTATTTTTCCATACATATTTGGAAGACAAACTAGTTATACGATTACATTCTTAATTCCGTTAGGTAAACATTTTATTTCTTCTTATCGCTGTTAAATTCTCGAGTATACTTATTTTTAGTTCGGCTTAAAATAAATATAAAAAAACCCATAGACATTCAAATTGTTAGACAAGCCAATCTAGGAAAATGGAACAAATTTGCGTGGAGCTCAGGAGACGACAGTCTCACTTTCAGTGATTTGTCAATAAATAAATCCGACAGTATACAGGCAACTCACATTGTAATATCACTATTCAGTCCTCGAAAATAAAATCTGATGAATTACTAATTATTTTTACAATGGCGCGCGCGCAAATTGCTGGCTGCATCAAAAAACTTCAATCCAACTACAAATCCTAAATCAGATAAACAAAAGTTAGTTAGGCACTTTTACAAATATGTTATAATTTACCAACCTCACTCATTTTTAGTGTAATTTAAAATCGAACATTCAGATCCTGTGCAAAAAAGTCCCATAACGAACTGCACTGCACTTCTGCCTTACTCTATCTAGCGAACTTTACTTTTCTGTGCAGGGTCTGGTTATTTCATTGTACGCTCTTCGGCTGTCAGTGTATGACTGATTTTGTAGTTTATTCAAATCATTCTCAAACCCTCCTTAGGGCAAGTCTATCAATTTGAACGTCTATGAAAAAACCACTTGTGTTGTTCATAATTTTTAAAATAAATAATATTATATTATAGTAGTTATTTTACGACTTTGCCTCGAGTATAAACACCCTTTTTTTCTTAGTGAAAAATCTTGAACAAATAAAATGTGAGCTGTGCAAATTTCACGACACCAGTTTTGCTGGTAACACATTTTCTACTGTAGTGAAGTCGAGATTGATTTATTTTTCTTTTGGCTAATATGAAGCACAATGAAAAATAATTGCAATAATCTTTATTTCATCACAAGGACGGGCTTTTCTGATAGAAAAATTAACCGTCAATGGATTATAATTCCCATGGCAACGGTGTTTCAGTTCTTTAAAACTTGTGAGGGAGATGTACGATAATGATCACATTTTTCCTTTATTACGACAGTTCTTTCTTACAATCAATTTCGGAGGCGGGTATGATCACCGCCGGCCCTGAAACCATTTATGTAGGTTATCCCAAGTGGTTCGCTACGTTTGGTGATTTAACAGGAGTGTCCAGATTCATGGGGTGAAGTTTTAGTAAGTCTTTGTGGCGGATGCATTTGCCCATTTACTGCTTGGCGGTCCGGATCGGGAGAGACTGGTTGAGGGAGACCTTACTCATATGTCTGTCACTCCTAAACACAATGACTCCCATATTCCTACCCACCCTTCATACCTTTTCCTTCTCAGAACTTCCTCTCCTTCCTTTTCCTAAAAAGACCCTCCACACAGCATCCCTAAAGAGGCACAGGTCCTGAGGGATTTTTTCCTCAGGACCTTCTGTGTTGAGTTAAAGTAAAAAAACTCTTATTATTAGTGTGTATTGAAAAACTGCAGCATTATTGCTATAGATGTACGTTTTTTTGTGCCAATTTCGGGCCGTAACCGTGGAAATTATAAAAGCGCCTTTTAAATTCTGAATTTGTAATTGGACGACCTTCAATGATCTCTTTAACGCTGTGGTCCTCACTTTTTACTTAACATCGTTAGGAATCCTTTTCATTTCCCATTGCTGATAGCCCTGCCAATATGGTGTTGTACCGTTTCACAGCTATTGTAAGGAGCATTGATACGTAAATAATTAAATTTATTGCCAATATATTTAAAATGAATTGCAAAATTTTTCTTAACATTTTCAACGCAATCTTTCCTATCACGCGGCATGTTTTGACACAATGTGTTTTAGTAAAACTTCATGAACCACATATGCTACGTGACTGCAAATATGCAACGGCATTAAAAATCTTATCTCCACCAAATCTCTGATTTCATTTTTTTTTGTATTTTTCAGAAAGTATCCATTCTAATTTCAACACTCCCACAAAGACTGACACCAATGTGTTTTCAGTATGAATGAATAACATATATATACGACAAACAGTTTATTTAAAAATATGTAACATAAATTATTTAAACATAATAATCATATGTAATTTAAAAAAATATGTAATATAATATGTAGTGATGTGCACCAGGAATCAGTGGCGGCTCATGACTTTTGGGTGGGCTAGAGTGCTGATATTTAAAAAAATGGCATTATTGATGTTGTTGTAGCTGAAAAACAATTTTTTTTTTTTTTGAAAATCAGTTTTTTGTATGAAAAATTTCAGAAAGTTTCAGCTTGGCGGTGTGCCGCACCGATTTCCTGAAAAATCTTCATACAAAACACCGATTTTTGAAAAAAATAAAAAAAATATTTTTCGCATTCGACAACATCCACGATGCGATTTTTGTAATATTAGCACCCTAGCACACTTAAAAGTCACGAGCCGCCACTGCCAGGAATATTCCCCAAACTAATATAAATTCCCCATCGTCAGGAATTTATTTTAAGTAATTTTTGTTATAATAATAATGTATTATAGAACATATTATTCTGTCTGAGAATTTCCGCTTTGCAATAAAATCCAAACAAATGGAATATTTCTGAACGAATTCAAAAATTAAAATTTGTTTATGGAAGGTGATGAAATATGCTTTCAAATTAGAAATAAACATAATTTGTGAAATATTAAATTTTTAATGCAAACATAAAAATGGCTCACCTTACATTTTAAATATATTATAAATGTTTTTGTCACCTCACTTTTTGTTTTTTCATAAAGAAAATAAATTTTTCTAAAATTGTAATTGGAAATTTTGGTTTCATAGAGGTGCACATTTTTCCGTGGTTAACTTATAGATTTGAATATAAGGCGTGGTACTTTTTCTTTCTTAACACCATTTAGATCATATTTCTTGCAATTACAGTAAGGGAGACACAACGATTTCTATGTGAGCTGTTTCCAAAAGCAAACAAATTAGCCTGAGGTGTTAAAAGAGTTAATAACAAAGCTAAAATTAGTTTTTCATTATCTCAGAAAATGACAAAGTTATGAGCTTTAGAGTAAAACATGTGCAATGGTGTTGCATGGCGTCACATGAGACACAATTTAGTACAATTCATAATTTGAATGGCAGTGCTTGCAATACTGCGTTGCATGTACCGTGACATCACACGTTTATCGGCTGGCCATAAATATCAACAATTGACGGCTTGTATCTTATATCTTCGGTACTATTCGGTATTTTCCAAAAATGGTAACAGTTCTGTTCTCAGCAAGCTCTCATTTGTAAATACCCTAGAATTTAGATATAACGACTTCGCTTATAACGGCTTACCGATTTTAGCGACGACAATGTAAATTCAGATTAGGTTTCATAGTTACAGTACTGTGCGAATTAATGTGAACACGTGACAATTAGCACAATTACACTTGTTCTTGCAGTTGTATGTAGCATATTGTAATGGCGGCCATTTTGTGTTTGTGTTCTAACGTTCAGTGAATTACGAGATACACCAAGCTATAGATGCGTTAAATTTTGTAATTTTTTAGAATTACAGTTTTTTTGCAGAGGTAAACTTAACTTAAGCTTTTTGTTTCTTATTTTTAAAGATGGATATTTCTCTTTAAAAACGCACAAAGATTGTTAATATTTCAAAGACAAAAAAATTATATGTGTTGAATAGCCAGGTAACTTTCCGGATCCTAATCCAATTGAAAATCGGTCAGCTATAGTTAAAGCAAGACAAGCACAACAAAAATAAAGCTGATTGAGGCAGTAATTTAGAGACACGCAAGTATTAGAAAATTGTAAAAAAATTGTTGATTCTATGCCAAACCGTGTACAAGAAGTTATAAAAGTTAAGGTAGGACACACTTCGTATTAAAAAAAAATTTATTGTAATAATTGTTTCTGTATTTTTTTCTTCAATAAATAATATATATTATTTTTTCTAATTCTACAATTGTGTTCACATTAATTTGCACAGTACTGTAGATACTAGGAAAACATATCCGTTCAGTACGACTCCGTTTTAAGCGACCAACTGCTTAAAGTGACCTATTTTGACATATTTTAATGATAATTCGTCCGGTTAGAACGTCGCGCAGTGTTTTGTTTACAAAACCTATGCACTAGTACCTCGCTGCCTCGCCTACTCCCCACGCGCTAACACCTATACTTATTAGCATGCGTAAATCACAGTCTGTGTTTATCATCTGTTGTGACTAGGATAAAAGCTCGACACAATGAGTGAAGTGTTTTTCAAATGAAGAAAAAAGTGCTATATTACACCGTTTAGAAGCCAGTGCATCACATGTAACCCTCACGAAGGAGTTCGGCGTATCTCATGTTAAAACAAGCTTAAATTATCCGGCCATTTTTTGCGTCGTCCGGTTAGTACAACAAAGGGGGGTGGTAATTTGAGGAAAGATGTGTCCGATAGTTAACAGGCATATGTTTCTGATAAACATATTTATCATAGATAATAGAAACAAGGGAGATGGGCCATGAACCATTATTAGTATGAAACTGCACCAAAAAATACTGTGTCACCATCATCGTTAACCCATACTGCCTCTGCTTGCATCTGCGCACATTAGATCCCCCCATTGTTTCTTACACACCAGATGCATGAATTTCATTGAATTGGCAGTTCTTCAGTTCTCAATTTGGGAGGCGGGTATTGGTCCGCAGTCCCGGGAACCATTTATTGGATCAACACCTCTGCCATAGATATATCCTTAGATAAGAGAAACAGAGGGATATATCCTATACCATTCACCCGACTTCTTTGAATGGGTCTTGGCGGCAGATAAACGCCCGGGTTGCCGGCATAAAACTAAAAAAAAAAAACTACACATGGGCCCAGAAGGATTTTTTTACTCAGGGCTTCCTTAGCTTACTGTAAAAAAGTTTATTTTTACATTAGCTCCACACAGTAGGCCCCAAGGAAAGAAATCCCTCAGGGCCTATGTCATCTTTGGAGATGCTATGTGAAGGGTCTTTTTAGGGAAAGAAAGGAGAGAAAATTCTGGGAAAAGAAAAGATGTGAGGGGTGGGTAGGAATCTGGGGGTCAATGTGTCTAGGAATGACAAACGTATAATCTCCCTCAACTAGTCTCTCCCGATCTGGCCCGCCACGCAATAAGTGGGCAAACGCATCCTCTGCCAAGACCTAGACAAACCTTACCCCATGAACTTGAGCACCCCTGCTAAGTCACCAAACGTAGCAAACTACTTGAGGTGACCTGTGGCGAGGGGGTTGGTTATCCAATAAATGGTTCCTGGGGCGGCGGTACCCATACCCGCCTCCCAAATTGATTGGTTGTAGCTCGGCGACAGTCGGCACACATTCATGCCGTATCTCCCATTGCCCAATAACAGTCTTACTCTCTAGGACATCACCATAATCTCCTTTACTTTAGCGGGCCGCACCAATTTATTGGAGAGATACTTCCTTCCTAAATGTTGGGTATCCAAAGATCGATATGTTTTTTAAATCCTAAAATGCATTTACAAGGTTTTTGGCACTGCAAATATTGTTTAACCCGTCTGCTTGGTTGGTTGCTTGGTTCAATATATTCGCACCTTACAAGTCTCAGTATCGCTCGTAAATTCTGAAACTGTCACTTTGGATCGAGATTGTAAAATATCTGTGCAAGATAGCTTTCATATTTCAAAGACAATAAGAAGCATTATTTTGTTCTCTTTCTAGTTAAAAGAAAAAGTCATACGTTTGCAAGAGAGGAAGAGAGATATATAGCTTTTAAAATGTAAGGTCGCTCGGGACGTTTTTGGTCTTATGAAAGTATAACGCGATTACGTCATCTCGTGTTTTAGGATGTATTTATTCCTAAACAAGCAGACGGGTTAAATGGTAAAATTACAACGACTTGACCCTAAATCTGTGATTTTATAAAAAATACTGTCCAAATTGAACAAATAAGTAAAAATATACCGAATAGCGCCGCATTGATGTAGGGTGTTATCAATCACCCGTGCTAGATACCGTGACTGCCTGACTCTACAAATAATTGAGACTTCTTTCTATCAAGGCCGAACTTTGGAGTTTCTTCAAACTCTTCACATTTCCTACAGCTATAAGTGTTTGCTTTTCACTACCAACAGCTGCAGGTGTCTTCTGAGTTGGCAGTGTCCTGTTAACCCCTCAGGCCTCTGGCATATTCTGTCGAAAGGTCACAGTATTTCCACTTTGCAATAAAATCCAAATAAATGGGATGTTTCTGAATTCGAAAGCTGAAAACTGTTTTTGAACGGTGATGAAATACGCTAAAATATAAAAATTTAAAAAATGGCTCACATTTCATTTTTTCTCACTAAAATGACAAAAGATATCTGAAGGCGTCAGTTGTGCATTATTGATTGTCAAATTTCTTTGATTTTCTATGGCTTGTCTATGCCTGTTGTGTGTTAAAAGGATTAATTACCCACTTAAAATACGAATTACTATCTATTAGCTATCAAAACTACTCACATATAAGCCTAATATGTGTTCATAAATGACTGTATGTCGTATTATTTTGATGTTTGTACGCTAAGACATTTGATTTGCAAATTTTCCCGCTACTGACGTCTCTCAACCAGGATTTCGTCATCTCTGGAAATAGGGTAACTACTTTTAAGAGTTGGAGTCTTAACACAGGCGTAGTATTTAGCTCGTTAAAGTGGTATGAAATACCACACTTAAGAGGCTAGACTTTGCACCAAACATGGAACGTTTGGGTATTTCATTATATTTACTCTGTCCTGCTCAAACAAGCTCACTCGTAAAACGTGCGAATGGACAACTGCCATAAACTCTCTAATTTACCTACAGAAATCAGGGAGAAAACATTTTTGTACACCGAATCTTTCACGAAATTGTAATTTACAAACAAAAATATGTTCTCAAAAGAAGAAGCCATGTCAGTATGTTTTTATAATTTTGTAATTCTTTGTGAGAATTGAGTCAGCAGTCCCTTTTCCTTAAATAATATTTTCCGATAAATTATACATATTTGACAGTGAATGTTTACGTTAATTCGAAACGCATCGAAAATTTTAAAACATACTGACATAGCTTTTACCTTTTAAAAGGCAATATATAAAAAAAATATTAATTTCTTGCAATTTTCGATGTAGAAAAGTGTTTTTCCCAGGTGTCCTTTTTGTATGGGCCGAAAAGCTAAGTCTATTTATCGCCTTAAGAAAACTGTTAAAATGTATCATACACGGCCGAATTAATATGCATTACGCTGGGGGTTCATTATTGTTGTTTAAGACGTTTCATTTAGTTCTCTGTGTTTTCTAGCAACTGTCGAAAATGTTTCTGTTCATTTAAATTTGTCACATTTTTTGTTTGAATAAGTTTACAAAATGGAGTCTTCTCAAGAGTGGTAAACAAGACACCTTAAATTTAAACCAAAAAATCGAAATTTTTACTAAAGATCGATAAAATGTACAATGTTGTTCAATACCTGTTTTAATTTTAAACATATTTGTGTACCCACTATAATCTGCCGCTTTCACTATTTGGACACTTGCCTGGTTTTTGGGGTGGCAGATTAATGAGAGAGCAGTTGTAATTGTGTTTTCATTAATATTTAATTTTTTGCAAATTGTTGTTATTTATAGAATAAATAACGAAAACTTAGTGTACAAAAATAAATACATATGAATATTGAGTATATTTTGCATACAAATTACAATGGATTCCATCCAATAATGTAACTGTGTACAAATGTTGTTTAAAAGTCATTTTTTTAGATGAATATCCAGCGCAACGATACGTCATAATTTGTTTACAATTTAAAACAAGTGTGAAAAAAATTACAGATAATATTTCGCTTATTATTTGTATATATTTTTTTAAATTCACATTTAACCTGTTCACTGCCACTGGGTTCAGGTTTAACTCTAAATTTTTTCATTTCTTAAGCGGTGGTCTCAGATTTGCAGTTCTTGAAGCAATTTCATCCCGTTTGTTTGAATATCAAAATATTTAAAAAAAAAACTGATCTAGGAACTCCAGAAAAAAAAGCTGTGCATACAATGACGTTACTGACTTGCTATTGTCTCAAAAACTCAAAATTAAATGTGGCAAGTAAACACTCTTAAGGCAGGTCCAGAGCTCAAAAATTTGCCGCAATTGCCGTGAAAGTCCATCAAACAATTTGGTTCGTGGTCTGCGATAAGGACGTGTCGACGCTTAACTCCTTGAAGGCCAGGGAAGGCCAGCAAAAAGCACCACTTTGAATTTTGAAATGAATGTTTTGTGGAATAATTTTGAGCTATTGTATATTTTATTGACTGAAACACGTTCACAACACAATAAACTATCTACCAAAACAACATTATTTGCGTTAATTACGAAAATTGATAGGTTTTACGACGTTTTAGTCGAGTAAGACGCATAAATTATGACGCGGCACCCGGCGGCAGAAATGACATTTCGGCGCAAGCGATTCTGACACTGTCCTTTACAAAGTTTTTACATAGAAGGGTCAAAATCGTAGATAAACGTATTTTTTCCCCGCGCATGCGCAAGAACTGCGCACATCCCCGCGCTCCGGAAAATTAAATATAAATTATTTGGAGTGACTATGCGCATTGCAGGTTTTGCTATGGTAAAGGGCGATAATAAAGCGAGCGATTCTGACTGTGTTCTTCATACACTTTCTTTATACATAAGGGTCAAAATCGCGTGTAATTTTTTTTTTTTTCTCATGACACCGGTGCACGAGCGGCAAGCGCCGAGTTAAGCAATGAGCACTTGATGTTTGACGTTTTTGGCGTTTATATCAATGTTAAAATGCGTTCTGATGAAAAAGAGATGCATCAGGGAGAAAACAGATATTTTAATAGATATTTATTTATCAGGAAAGATTTCCGACTAATATCGATTATTGCACGACCTAAAGTTACTATTAAGAATTTAGAGTGCGTAAATATTTACTTCAAAAACAGAATAATTATAAATATTTGATATTATATTATAATTTTATTATCAAATATTGAAATGTTATTCCTTGGCTTTAACTATTGTTGGCTGAGTAATAAAAACATTTCCTCATCACACACGAGAAAATTTTGGTACTTTTTTATTGCAATTTACTTAGAGTTAGCACACGACCTTATGCGTGGCAATTTAGTACTAAAACAACGAAATCGAAAACACTACAATTGACTTGCTTTTTTTTTGGCTTGCCACTTTGAGATTTCTACGGCTTGTAAATATATATTGTAACGTTATTGTGTGCATGTTTCAAGACCCCAGAGCTTCGGAATATAAGTTTATGTTTTACCTTTACAAAGCAATCAATTTATATTGTGTTTTAGTGAAACTAAATGGATTACATATATGCAACACACACCTATGGGGATAGCCGCACTTTTGAGCACATATAAGTAACAGCCATTTTGATGAGGTTATGACTAGATACTTTTGATACTTCTTTTCAATTGGTGCCTACACAAATTTGAGATAACTGTCCCTATAAATAAAATCATATACAGAATAGAAATGAATGTTAACACTATAAAAAAAACTGCATATTATGTACAATCCAGTCTAATTATAGTGTGAAGAGTCATCACTAAAATAGACACATGTGTGTCATCTGTCTTTGTTGCTTGAGTGAGGTTGAGCAAACCATTTCATGTGCTACGATTTTCAGACTGGTTTCACTGGTGCGCTTTGTGAATCAAGTTGTTTTTTTTTTGCCCCTCTATATCCAGGGTTGATGACATAGTAAATTGATCGGTATAATCTTCAAAAGTTATAACCAGAGTTATTCCAATAAAAATTGAAATATAAATATTATCATTAATCTATCTTATACTAAATGTTCATCGCTTACTATATAATAATAACCCAAAGAAAATAACCAGGAAACTTGATTTGAACCAAAGATATTGAAATATAAGTAGATGTGCTACCTGCTGTTTTTACTATGTGGGTCTGCGCTTCCGTGTGTCGCCGATATTGTTCACCAATTAACAAATAAACTAAAAGAACAAATAATTAACGAATAAACCAAACAAACGTTAAACTAAATGAACGAATTCTTTCCTTATTCAAAATATTTATTTTTTTATTTTTTATAAAAGCGGAGACGGTTTACCATTGGTTCCCGTGAGTACCAGCCATGGGCCCATTGTACTTTCTCCCATTTTACCTCAATCCTTTAACAATAACCCAGTCCCTTTAATAAAGTTCACCAGAGTTGTTATCGGATATGTGGCTAGGTCTTCTGGTTCTACAACATGTCTCCCCAGGTATCTGAGCCTAATTCCCACCAGGGCAGGACATTGGCACCATAAGTGAATTGGAGTCTCTTATTAATGCACATTTTCAAAAAATCAACGAAATGAACAAATTCTTTTTGTACGAAAACTACGCTAATTAGCGCGTAGTTCGTCGACAGTTGCGCGGACACCATAGCATATCTCTTCTGTATTTGAATATCTTTGATTTGAACCTATTATTGTATGCATTAAATGTGACTGCACGGAATACGTAGTGTTAATTATGTTTGGGATGTTTGTATTATTGTTTGTTTGTAAGTTTGCTGGGTTATGCATATTTTGACTTATCTGTAATATTATTCATGTACATAAATGTCTGTCTAATAAGAGCAGGTCAGTATATATCCAATTGTAAGCTTAAATAAATAAATATGTTTAATTTACACATTTATTTTAACCGTTAGAAAATTTTAATAAATTGATTTGAATATATTTGATTTTATCATATTAACCCTCGTCATGCCAAGACTCAAAACAAATCTTGGTTTGCCATGAGGGGTACTCAGTTACCCCATCCATTTTATCATATTAAGCCATTTTTTTACATTACTTAAAAAATTTATTGTAATTATTCTTTTTTTTACATTAGCTCCACACAGGAGGCCCTGAAGAAAATAATTCCCCTCGCGGCCTGTCATCTTCAGAGATGCTGTGCGTAGGGTCTTTTTAGAAAGGGAGGGAGAGGCAGTTCTGGGAAGGAAAAGGATATGAGGGGTGGGTTCCTATCGGGGAGTATCCAGGAGTGACGGACGTATGAATCCATCACTCCCACTGTGTTGCAAAGCGATGTTCCGAGAGAGTACGGCTGGAGTCAAAGGGATTCCCTAAACAACTCCCAATACGGCCTGCCACGCAGTCGATGGACAGGTGTATCCGCCGCCAAGACCCAGACAAACCTCACCCCATGAACCTCACTCCCTGCTAAGTCACCAAACCTAGTGAACCTTTGGAGTGACATATGGCAGAAGCGTTGGTTATTCAATAAATGGTTCCCAAATTGATTTTTTTTTATGTGATTACCTCGCGAGAGTCCCAACTTTTCCTGTCTGGAGCCAGTAAGACTATGGCATACACAATCGGGGCATGTTGAGAGGCTGAAGGTCGTGGGGAAGGGAAGGAGAAGGAGCAGATCTGATCACCAAACACGGCTGAAGCCATTTCACGCAACGCTTCAATTCTGATTGGTGGTCTTACATCCATTATGCAAGGAATGGAACTGCCTCCCAAAATAGTTTTGATAGTCCCTGTAATTTGGTTGCAACTCAACGACAGTCGGCACGCTTCCATACCATGTCTCGCTTTGTTTCTATTAAGGGAACGTACCCATACAACGTGACACGTTTAGGGGGGGGGGGGGTCTTCAAAATGTCACACTCCATACAAATGAGCGGCGGGTTGCTTAGGATTTTGGTCACCGGTGGGGGGGGGGGGGGTTAAAAATTGCAAAAAGTTGGTCACGTAGTATGGGTACGTTCCCTAACCTATAAGAGTCGAACACTGAATTTGCAACAATAAATTGTTAAAAAAACAATTTGTTTTGTTTAGAGTATGTTCTTGGTGTGACAAAAGTAAAATAAGGGAATAATAATAAATGGTCCTATCGGGGGGCCCTGAAGCCCTTCCTCCTGCTCTTGGTGTCCACGATGAGCTGCGCTTGCCTTTTCAGAAAACCCCGGGAGGGTATCTCTTCTTCTTCATCGGATGCTGCAAATGAAAAATTTAATAAATGGAATATTATTATAACTGTGTTTTAAAGGAAGGTGATGAAATGCGCTTTCAAAATGTATAATTCGAAGTAAACACATAATTTTTGAAATTTAAAAATTTTGTATGCAAAAACATAAAAGTTTAAAAAATGGCTCACCTTGAGTTTTTACTGACTAAAACAACTGATAACAAAAAAGATAAAAATACAAACATATTTTATTGGGCAAATGTATTGTAAATGTTATCGTCAACTCACGTTTCATGAATAGACATATGAATATTAGTAGACCTGCCCTAGGAAATAAAAGCGTATTATTTCTCCCTCCCCATACTGGTTCCATTGGAACCGGCTGGGATTGAGTATGGCTTCGTGTGAATCTAAAAAATGTGATGTCATCATTCTTCTGCGAGCCAGCGTCAAGCGTGAATCGGTGCATTTTACGAAATAACACCGCAAAAAACATGGTTTGTGTTTTGAAAACGTGTAAATATATACTATCACTCGAGATACATGGCGTGTGCTCGTTGATGTTTATTAGGGTAAATAAATTATGAAACATTTGTAAAAGTGTCCTAACTAAATACGGCAACAAAATATTAGAGTCTGAAAATAAGCGAACTTTACTTTGCCGTATTTAGACTTCGCAAATTTGTTCATTACGAAGCGAGCAATTCGCGCTCCCATTTAAAAAGGTCTATTCATTCAAAAGCAGAGTTTACTTTTAAGAACTAAATGGTGATATTATAATGCGAGATGCCTATGTACTGTCATATTGAGTTATTGACGAATCACATATCTCCAAAGTCATCTTCCCACTCTGCGCCCCGCTGTAGTTGTTGTCTACCCCACACCTTTATGTTCTGGTCTACTAATATTCATATGTCTATGGTTTCATGTAAAAATAATTAATAAAAAATTCACAAAGTTTTCGTTTCATTAAGGTGTAAATTTTAATTGTTTTGCGATAAGCTTTTAAATTTGAATATAAAGTGTGATGTTTTCTTTTTCTAACACCGTTTAGATCATATTTGTAACCATGATAGTAAGAGAGACAACGATTTCTATGAGACCTAAGTGAGTTGTTCCGAAAAGCGAACAAATTAGCTTGAGGGGTTAAACTGCAGAAAGCAGTTCAAAAATTTCCATATTAATATTTGGAGGTATGATGTAAATTAAATGGAATGACCGAATCGAAAACCGAGCACCCGTCGCTAGAGTGGTTGATTGGACAGTAGTCCGTTAATAAATAAATACATACCTGTGGGTTTCCCTTGCGCCCCCGAAGGTGTGCCGGTGCCACGACTCTTAGTGCGAGTGCCCACCAGCTCCCTGTAGGCGGCCGGCAGGGCGGAGCGCTCCTCCGATATCATCTTCTCCAAGGGAGGGTTCTCACGTGCTGACACCTGGACAAAATATATTATGAGTCGTGGAATTGAAAAAACCCACGCCAACTCGCCGAAAACAATTTGGAACGTCTTGAATGTAAAGAATACCCATTTTATCGTGATTTGTTTTTGAGGTATTATGCCGTGTTGCGCTACCTACACCTTTAGTCAACGTTTCGACAGCACTACAAGTTTTTGTGCATTATAATTGATTTGGTAGCGTTTATGAGTAATCTGAACATTGTGCCAGATAGAGGGTACACTTTTACATGTAAGGGAACGTACCCATACTACGTGACCCACTTTTTGCAATTTTTAACCCCCTTTCCCCCCTCGGTGACCACATGTAGTATATTCCAAGACCCCCCCTCCCCCTACAGTTTTCACGTAGTAATTCATAAATAAATATGGTTTTAATTCATTTCTTGCTAACAAAACGTTTAAAAAATTTATTTGGCTTATATTTATCTTTATTAATACGGCGCTTGCTGCGAGACGGCAAGAGTGCATGCATACCTATAATTACAAGTGGAAAAAATATTATCAAGATAAAACTTATGTCAAAATATATTGTAACAAGAACTTAAACTCAACTCAAATTTAGATTTTTAGGAGATGTCTTAATTTGGGAGGCGGGAATCGGTACCGCCGCCCCTAGCACCATTTATTGGATAACCAACACCTCTGCCATAGGTCATCCCCAGTGGTTAGCTGTGTTTGGTGATTTAGCAAGGGTGCCCGGGTTTTTGGGGTGAGATTTGTCTAGGTTTTAGCGGCGGATGACCTGGACACACTGAATCCCAGATTCCTACTCACCCCTCGTATCTTTTTCCTTCCCAGAACTTCTTCTCCTTCTTTTCCTTAAAAAGACCCTTCACATAGTATCCCCAAAGATGACATAGGCTCTTAGGTTATTATTTTCCTCAAGGCCTCCTGTGTGGAGCTAACGTAATTTTTTTTTACTTAGTTCCTGCTTTTGACATATTACAGTAGAGCTGTGGATATGGCTTGCATGGAGCTGTGTTTCGTGCATATTTTTGAAAATAAAGATTATTTTCTTGTAATAATTTTATTCATTTTAATATTTGGTTTTATCTGTATACGCGTAAGTTAGGGTATGGATGCCATGACACGCCTCTGTCTATGGAATACTTGAGCCGATTTGAGATTCGCTGGTCAATAAAAAGAAATGAGTCTGCATATCTAACCTTGCTCCCTTCTTCTGTTCCCTTAGGAGTCTCAGCAGTTTCCTCCTTGGCCGGGTAGTCTTCTGCCAGAGCGGAGGCGGCCAGGTACTTCTTCTGCAGCAGTCGGAAGATGTCCTCCAGATTGGAGGTGTCATCGCTCCAATCAGGAACACGAATATCGTCGGCATCCTACACATATGTCAATTCAAAATGAATTAATTACTCAGTTTTAACCATGTTTATTGTTTATAAAAAACCGACATGTTTCGTGAGCGATGCTCACTTCCTCAGGGTTTACTTAAAACTTGGTTGAAGCAACAAAATAAGTTTGCTGTGTTTGAAGAAGCATCTGTCAATATTTAGCAGATCCTTCAATAGTAACTGCTGACCCTGTACAAATCCCAGGTGTGGCTCACTGTTAAATTTGGAAGCCACCTCTGGTATGAAGCTCCGAATCCCCAGAAAATCCCCTTGAGTCATAAAATGGCAGTCCTTTTTTATGTGAGTACCGCACGAGTGTCCCTACGGACGCTTTTATATTTACAGTGATGATTCACAGTAACAGTACTGTGATGTAAAAAAGGCATTAAACATACGTTTTTTATCGCTATAATGCTGCAGCTCTTTCTTGCACATTAAATAATGGTGAGACACACAAAATACATGTGACTGTTCCTCCAAAGTACTACTTTTTTGCGACGGTAATTGCGTTTCATTTTCTTTATATGTATTATTTAAGAACAAAAGCAAAACCATCAGCGCGTTGACATTTGAAGTTTTTTTTTAATTTTTGAAATTCACTCACACTTCAATATTATCCTTGTAACTATATTCCATACTTTCAAAATTATCGTCATGGCTAGTAGTATTGTAGGGGTCTACGGAGACAACACGTTGCGGTGTGTGAGAGAGATGCCAGAAAATGATGACTTTTCCTTTGCAGGAAACAGACCTACGTACATTGTGTATCTCATCTATTGAAAGAACTGCAGAATTATTGTGTTAAGAAATGTATGTTTATTGCCTTTTATATGCCGTCACAATACCATTACCGTGAATCGTCACAGTAAATATAAAGGCTTCCAACTGTTCCCAACCATCTGGAGCCAGTGAGTCCACGGCGATTGGAGTATGTTGTGAGACTGAAGGCAGTTGGGAGGGGAAGGAGATGGGGTCGAAGAAGGTGGGGTATTATCTGGCTATTCAGATCTGGTCACCAAACATGGCTAAAGACATTTCAAGCAACGTTTCGATTCTGAATGCTGTTCTTTCATTGTAGAGGAACGAGCCGCAGGCATACAATAAATTATTTGAAATTAATAAATAGTGAAGTTAACAGCACAAGTTAATCAAATAAAATTTACATACTTGTGAATAATAAAAATAAAAATAAATTTACCTTCTATCTCTCTAGAATACCCTTGAAGGGTGAAAGCCTGAAAATTTGGAAAAAAATGCCAGGATTTGAACCCGCCACCTCCGGATTCGTAGTCAAGTAACCACTCAACCACGGATTCCCCTATCTTAACAGACAGAATGCAGTATTTCGAGCACAGACAGATGTCAGGTGGGATTGTTGTACTGGTTGTACTAAAATTCATGGGAAGATGGAAACTCTGAAGAGGAACTAGCATTATTGATCCCTTTAACGGTGTACAATTGGAAAACATGCCATCCGCGCACCCAACGTGCACACATTTGACATTTGTTAGGCTGCGTATATATGCAACAAAATGCCAAACGAACCACGAAGTATGGGAAAGGAATGCAAATGGCATTTCGCGCCGTTTGCTGTTGTTTATTCATGTATTTGCAGGCTTACATGAGAGTTTATGCATGTAAACGCAGGCTTACATGAGAACGGGTCGCTTCCCTCCTACAACATGGGTCTCTTCAAGACCCTCCACACAGCATCCCCAAAGACGACACGAAACCTTATAAGGAAATAATTTCCTTCAGAGCTTCCTGTGTGGAGCTAATAAATATTTAAAAATAGTGCCTGCGGGTACTTTTAAATCACATAAGACTCTGGTGTTGATGTTCACAGAGATCTCCAGCAGATGTTCGTGTACAGGTTACAGATTTTGTGTATAGGTTCGCCCCTCCATGGTGGGTACCAAGGTCAGTGAGAAATTCTAAGAGCATAATAGAGTAATAGCCTCCTGGCTATCCTACACGCTCATCACCATTATGATAGTTTTAAGTCTAATAAAAAGACACATGATTTTTGTGATGAAGATGTTTTATTCTATCAAGAATCATTTGCAACAATAATAATATGGGTGCCTACCTCTAGTTTGAGACAGCAGTCGTAGAAAGATCTCTTGATGTCAAGAAGTACATCGCACACTTGCTTTTGGTCCAGTTCATATTGACACTTCAGTGCTTTCTCACTTTGGATTTCATTTTTGATGTTTTCTATCTCTTCTTGGTTCCTGAAATGATTCAAAGTTTATCATTCAATTTGTTGAAATGGGTTTTTAAAGTTATACACTCAATGAAATAATGTGACCCAGTTATTTCGCACAAATTCACATGTGAAGAGTCATAATTTGGCCATTCAGCGCCATTTTAAGTTCGTTTCAACTTTTGGACAAATAATGATTAGCAGAAGAGGACAACTGTCATGTTCTTAAGCTTGTCAGCTTATTACAATTTGAAACGTACATAAAATCGCCGTTTACTATTAGAAACGTTATCGCAGCGCTCCCTATTTTTCCTTCACTTTCTTAAGGACTGTATGATTAGGCAATATAAACAAATTTATGTAAGTACTCCTCTTTATCCTTGACTTGCGCAAATCTGTAGGCTTCTAGTTCGGCCACCATCACATTTTGGTCACTTTCCAGGCGTTTCTTTTCTTCTTCTGTGGTGTTCTTCAAGTACAGGAGCCTTTCTGTTGTCGTCTTCTGGGCTTTGAACCTATCGAATACACACTCCGGGTCACTAACACCTGGAATAATTATAAGATATTACCATAAGAAACTCAAATAAGACATTACCATAAGCCAGAAGAAAAACTATATATATACAATATCAAAATTGTCGATTGTGATTAGGTGAATGTAATGACGGGAAGGAAAGGAAGTTAGATGAAGATTTGGTTAAGTTCACAATATTCTTCTTATTTACGGGGGGGGGGGGGGGGGGGGGGTCAGACAGGGACATCTAGTTCTGCGAGTCACTCTAGGGCCTTAGCCTCTTAGGGACCTCATCAATTCCGGGAAAAAAAGGGGAGGGCATTCGTTGACCACATGTTCGGTGGTCTGCATCGCACCGCATTCACGCATAGCTGACTATTTAAGGCCCTATCTATGCATCACATGGGCACAACGGCTGTGGGAGCACCTTATCCTATTGATGGAGGACCAGAGTTCAGGAGGCAGAAAGGACACAGACTGTCTCTCAGTGGGGTCATTTCTCACGACTGAGATGGGCATTTCTCACGACAGCCGATTACCACTCCAGTTTCCACCTATCTTCTGGAGTGAAAACTATCCAGAGGAGCCTCTCTCCTTCCACCCAGAAGGGTTTTCAGGACTTCAGGCAGCATACGGGGTGAGAGACGACATTACTACAAAAATATGCCGTCATTTGAGAAGAACAAATATCAATATCTGGAATAGAGGTTCCGGCGGAACTGCTTGTGTGGTGATCTTCTCCTGTTTGTTAAGCATGTTTGACCTTTTACTGAGTAAACTGACATCTTACAGACTTCCAACATACCTGGGTACGTGTATTGGGAGTTACAAATGGTTGATGATGGAATTAATATTTTTTTTAAATCAATCAGCTTACCGGTAGCTTTCATGAGTTTGTGGAAGACTTCGTCCAGACTGAACCCTCCGATTAGAGAGCCATTTTCTTCATCCACCGTCGTCAGTTCAACTGAACCCATGGAGTCTTGCTGCACTAGAGTGGGTCGAGCTGAAAACCAAACAAAACTATTGAACAAGATTTTTTTTACATTAATCCACAAAGGAGACCTTGAGGAAATCAATTACCATCAGAGTCTATGTCATAAATAATTTATGGAGGATCTTTATGAGGAGAGGAAAGAGTGAACATGTAGGAGAGAGGAAACACAGAGGCCGGCAAATCGTTCCACAGCCGAACTGTTGAACTCAAGAATGGGTTGTAAAAGCGATCCATTCTCTGTGATAAATGTCAACCGTGCACATATGTTGGGTGTTTCCCGACTATGCACCGGTGCCGAAAGGATGACGCTGGTTCCTCGGAGCATCTTCCATTATAATTCCGACGGCCGATGTGATCGAGGGGTAAGGTTCTTGACTTGTAATCCGAAGATCGCGGGATCGAATCCCGGTGAGGGAAAATAAATTTTATTTGATTAATTTGTGTTATTTCACAATTAATTCATTTAAAAAATATATATATCCTAGTATATTTGCGGCATGTTCCAGAGTGGAAGATACTCTCAGTATCGCCCTGGTGTAAGACCACCATTCAGAATTGAAACGTTGCTTGAAAATGGCTTTAGCCGTGTTTAGTGACCAGATCTGAATAGCCAGGTACCTCTTCCCCACCTCCTTCCCCTCCCCACTACCTTCAGCAACACATGGGGATGCCATAGTTTCACTGGCTCCAGACGGGAGCAGTTGAGATTCTTGTGCGGTATTCACTGTAAAAAAAAAAATAAAAATAAAAAATAACAGATGAGCTCTGAATCTGAGCACTCTCTTTATTTAGTCTTTCCAAAGTAGCATTTCAAAATACGATTAGTAACCAAATAAAGGTAGCCCACTGTCCAAGCATTTTTTTTGTGAAATATTCGCACCATAATCGCACGACGCAATCCGGGGTCCCGTACGGGATTACAGGGCGTCTGAAGGTTCCTTTGGGGGGAAATAGGTGTAGAGGCTTAAAAATTTATTTTTTTCATAAATCAATAGAACTACTCAAAAATATATTCTGAAAATTTCAAACCAATATACCATGCCATTTAAAAGTTATATACGTGAGTGTCCCTCGGTTTAACTACCACTATTTTACTGCCACTCTTATTTTCAAACGCATTTTTCTCGAAATTACTTTTTTCGAATTTGTGTAACCTCTAGCTCCTACAGTTTTTGATCAATCGTTATCAAACTCAGCACGTAGTTTCATTATATAAATCCTAAACCATATCTTTATTTTTACTACTTTTTTATGGCACATAAAACGTACAAAAGAATGGTAAAAAATCAAACAAAATTTTCACATTTCACAAAAAATATTAAAATGACCCCAAAGTATAAATAAAATTTATATATATTCCTTAAAATAGTCTTAAAAGAATTCATGAAAATCACTAAAAATACGCCAAAGCACTTTTGTGAAATATTCGCACTACAATCACCCGTCTCGTGTTGGACGGTTGGGCATTGAACGATAAAAATCCGTGGTCCCGTACGGGACCACTGGGCGTCTAAAGGTTTAGAAAACGCTATCTATCCACAGTGACTTTTTTTTAATCGTACACAAACTTATCGGCTTACCAAAGCGAGCGAGCGCCGCCCCTTGAACTCTGCCGCCCCTAGGCCGCGGCCTATAAGGCCTATTGACAAATCCAGGACTGCTGTGCAATTGGTTCATTACTGAGTTTTTTTCTGCATTGGCACTTTAATTGTTACAATGGTAAGGTACTTTCTGATGAACCATTCTACTAGGCACATGAAAGTTAATCAGCCTAAGGAGTTCAGGGGAGTCAAACATGTTATTAACAATTTTATGGAGAAAAAATAGATCAGTACATATTCTTCGTTCTTTCTTTAATATGTAGCATATTTGCGGCACGTTCCAGAGTGGAAAATACTCTGAGTATCGCCCTGGTGTAAGACCACCATTCAGAATTGAAACGTTGCTTGGAATGACTTTAGCCGTGTTTGGTGACCAGATCTGAAAATATCCAGGTACTTTCCCATCTCCTCCCCCTCCATACTATCTTCAGCCTCACAACATACCCCAATTGGGGATGCCATAGTCCCACTGGCTCCAGACGGAAGCGGCTGGAACTCTTGTGAGGTAAATATTCAAAGTATTCATATAAAAACAAAAAAAATGGATGGATCTGTAACGGAATTTTTCAGTTCAATTTTCATCTACTTCCATACCTAAATGTGTGAATTTTCGCATACGAATATAAAAATGATTACATAAAAATGATTACAATACATAAAATAACAAAAATTAACCATTATTACCTAAAGTTTGCTTTGCTTTATTAGTACGTTATTAACGAGTTTTTTTGGAGTTTTTTAGACCATACTTTTTTCACCTGCCCTCGCCCTCACCGTGCCATCTCAACGCCCTCTATTTTTTCTGGGTCTTCTACTGCCCCCCTGAAAGTCTCAAAAACAAGCTACCTGTGGCGTACACTATGCGTGCCTTCAAAATCGACTTAGGATGAGTTCAAAAACTAGCTGGGCGTGTTAAAACCAAATGACAATCAATTTAAATCAACGTTTTAAAATCATAAGGACATATGTACGTCTTCGATCAATAAAGGCTATACGTACACAAAATATTAGAAAAATAACGGATAATAAATTGTTCATTTAAAAAAGTGTAATTAAAAAGAAAACCGCAGATGTTGGTGCGGGCCGCAGTTTGACGACCACGGGGATAGGTAGAGATATTTTAACAAAATCAGAAAGAGGAGGCAGAAAAGTCGGTGGTTTCCTGTGATACCTTGTGGGAAGATCCTCCTCTCGAGACGGTCTAGCTCGGCCCTGCGGTCACTGAGCCGGCGTCTGGCCACGGCCAGTCGACTCTCCCGCTCGGCGGCTGCGGAGGCGCAGCGCTGCTCCTCCTGCACCAGGGCGGCCATCGCAGAGTCTCGCATCTGCATGGCTGATGCATTCACCTCCTGACTCAATCACACCATTTACTTATTTATTATTTATTAACAGGCAATTTGACCATTTACATTAATCTATATATGTTTAATATAGTAAAAATTATACAGTATATATTATTTCCCTCGTATTAGTATTCTGGGCAATACGGGCAATAATGAGGAATACATATGGTAGTTAGCCCCAGAATTTCTGTACTGAAATGAATCCCCACTTAGTATTCCGTAGTGGAATTAGAAAGCTTATCAATGATACAGATTGTTAACAGTAACAAATTTAATACCCATTGCTCTGTAACTACTTTCATTGTACCTACTTACTTCTTTATACATATATGTAATTGCTGTGAACCTTTTATTTTATTTTTTCCTGATAATAACAAACTAACGAAGAAATCCTTAAATGTATCACATAGTTAACAGTAACAAACTTAATACTCACTGCTCTGTAACTACATTCATGATAACTACATTCATTGTACCTACTTACTTATTTATATATGTAATTACTGTGTACCTTTTATTTTTTTTTTCTTTTTTATAATAATAACAAATATACGTAAATTTTTGATAGCAAAAAAAAAATAATTAAAAAAATAAATTAACAACAACAAAAAAATTAATTACAAGAAAATTACCTACTTTTATATTAATCGTTAAAAATGTTTTACACCACTGCAATACCGGAATGCTTCGAGTATATTTGGAATCACATTTTGTGTGATATTGTGACAATAATTATTGTATCTAATGTAGCATGAGCCCAAATACGAATCCGCTGGTTGAACTCCTTTTGTAAACAATTTCTCGAATACTGATACCTACTTATGTTAGGCCTACTTATATCTTTCTAGCTCTGTTTATCATTTTATGTACTATATACTTATGATACTGCGTACTTGTTATAATGCTCCTGTACAATTTATTTTATATGTAAAACCCATCAAGGCGTAAACAAACAAATAAATAAATAAATAAATTGTTACGATATACGAAACGCCTCCTCTCAAATTGGAGCGCACGCCACTGTACGGACAAACAGTTTCGCTCCCTCGCCGCAAGTGCGCCGCGCGCTGACGGCGGCGGAACGCCCGCCATTCTCCTCCCGAGCCCGCTCTGGGCGCACGTGTATCGTGAACCACGCTGCACTGTTCCGGAACATTCCACAACGCCGCTATGGCGGTTGTTATTTTGCCTAGTGACTGGCGGGAATGCCAAGAACGGCTAAATTCCCCTCCACATAACCGAATCTCCAAGAGACCAGCCTGCTGCTGTGAGTACCATGAGCTATTTAACCCCTCTTTATTGCGTGTGTTCCTTGTAAATTCAACGCGAAGATAAATGACCGCCCCCAGAGAGATTTTAGGGCCAAATTCACCCGATTTAGATAGAATTACTGTTGCTACCCTGTACTACTCTGCTTGCATTATTGTATCATTGTGTTTACGAAAGAATTCTACCCAATACAACTGTTATTTACCGTAGCCACTTGTTTCACTGTCTCTCCCAGCCCGTAGGATTTGAGCTTATTTCAGGGATGCCACACAAACGCCTCAGAGATCCTACCACCCTGATGATAGTCTCCTCCGCTATGCTGACCATTCTGAGCTAGTCTGTCGGCAGAAGGAAAAATAAATAAATGCAAGCAATTCTGGACTATCAAATGCATTATTTAGAATTTTATATAGAAATACCAAGTCACTGAAAATCCTTCCATCTGACAATTAAAAGAATGTAGTGTACCCTTTTTAAAACCTTACGTTTTCTAAGAAATAATTTTTTATTCTTTGACTTAATAAATTAAATTTTTTAAATAGTTTATTGATTATAAAATTGACATTTTTATATTTCGTTTTTTCCTATAAATAAATCTATGTGAATTTCGATTTTCTTTTCTTCTTTGAATGTACGAGTACGTCTGAATGAAATGGAACCATGGAAGTGGAAATTAATCCACTTCCCGACTGATCGAGCTGAAACTCGGCAGATATACTCGTTGTCAATGATAATGTATTCATTCAATTTTTGGTGGCAATCATTCACGCACTCGTGGACATATATGCATTTCTCTAAAAAATTAAATGGCTTTACAGAACTTAATCAATATATATTATAAAAGAAAGTAAAAAAAAACGTGCGGAACGCAAAAACTCAGAGAAGAGTGCCGGTACGATCAAGAGAGTCATATGGTATGGTAGATCTCTATCCCCCCTAGGGAATAAGGGTATTCGTTTTTACCTAAAGGGCTTGCTTTTAAAGATATAAGGGCTGAAAGTTCGAAGAAGACTCTAGAAATTTCAAGAAGAGTCTAGAAGATTCCGGAAACTTCTAGAATATTCGATAAAACTCTGGAATGTTCTGGAAGAAGTGGAGGAGTATGTCAGCGAGTCTAGAAGGTTCCGGAAAGTTCAAGAAAGTTCGGTAAAGCTGTAGAAAGTTCTAAAAGGAGTGGAGGAGTGTGTCGGTGTGTCTAGAAGGTTCCGGAAAATTCTAGAAGGTTCCATAAAGCTGTAGGAAGTCCTAGAAGGTTCGATAGGGCTGTACAAAGTTCTGTAAGGAGTGGCGGAGTATGTCCGTGAGTCTAGATGGTTCCGGAAAGTTCTAGAAGGTTCGATAAAGCTATAGAAAGTTTTGAAAGGTGTGGCGGAGTATGTCGGTGAGTCTAGAAGGTTCTGATGGTTCACGAATGCTTTAGAAAATTGTGGAAGGAGAAAGTTCTAGAAGCTTTCAGGAATAACAGGCGGAGAGTCTAGAAGATTCCGGAAGTTCTAGAAGTATCGATAAAGCTGTAGAAATTTCTGGGAGGTGTGGCGGAGTATGTCGGTGAGTCTAGAAGGTTCGATAAAGCTGTAGAAAGTTCTGGAAGGTGTGGCGGAGTATGTCGGTGAGTCTAGAAGGTTTGATAAAGCTGCAGAAAGTTCTAGAAGGTTCCATGAGGCTGTAGAAAGTTCTGAAAGGAGTTGAGGAGTGTGTCGGTGTGTCTAGAAAGTTCCAGAAAATTCTAGAAGGTTGCATAAAGCTGTAGGAAGTTCTAGAAGATTCAATAAACCTGTACAAAGTTCTGGAAGGAGTGGCGGAGTAAGTTGGTAAGTCTAGAATGTTCCGGAATGTTCTAGAAGGTTAAATAAAGTTGTACAAAGTTCTGGAAGGAGTGGCGGAGTAAGTTGGTAAGTCTAGAATGTTCCGGAATGTTCTAGAAGGTTAAATAAAGTTGTACAAAGTTCAGAAAGGAATAGTGGAATATGTCGGTGGGTTCAGAAGTTTCCGGAAAGTTCTAGAAGGTTCCGTAAAGCTGTAGAAAGTTCTGATAGGAGTGGAGGAGGATGTCGGTGTGTCTAAAAGGTCCCGGAAATTCTAGAAGGTTCCATAAAGCTTTAGGAAGTTCTAGAAGGTTCGATAGGGCTGTACAAAGTTCTGAAAGGAGTGGCGTAGTATGTCGGTGAGTCTAGAAGGTTCGATAAAGCTGTAGAAAGTTCTGGAAGGTGTGGAGGAGTATGTCGGTGAGTCTAGAAGGATCCGGAACGTTGTGGATCGTTCGCTAATGCTCTGGAAAGTTATGGAAGGGGAAAGTTCTATAAGCTTTCAGAAATAAGTGGCGGAGTGTACCGGCGAGTCTAGAAGGTCCTGGAAAGTTCTAGAAGGAGTGCTGGAATGTGTCAGTGAGTCTAAAAGGTTCTAGATGGAAAGTTCCCCAATGTTGTAGGAAGTTATGGAAGAGAAAGTTCTAGAAGCTTTCATAAATGAGTGGCGGAGTGTGTCTGGGAAATTCTAGAAGGTTGGGTAATCTTAATCTTCAATAAACATTATAAAAAAGTGTACAATGTGCGTGCCGCTAAAACTCAGAGACGAATCCCGGTACGATCATGGGAGTTATATTTGTGGTAGCCCTCTATCCCCCATCCTTGAAGGGCGTACTTTTGAAGATATAAGGGCTGGGAATTTCGCTACCTTGAAATTTTCAGAACAGTTCAGAACATTCGAGAGTATTCTTGAGCATTCCACAACATCCATAACAGCCCGAAAAATTCTGGAATATTCCGGGAATAGGGATAGGAATAGGCTGGAATGTTCGGGAATATCCCGGAACATCCCAGATCAGTATGTGTAACTTTCCAGAACAGTCCCGAATGCTGTGGAATATTCTGGATCATTATTCTGGAACATTTGAAGCCTTTTTTGTATGGGTAGGGCTACCCAATGTTAAGGGTATATTAAGCAAGATCCGTCGTAGGTTCGAACGTCAGTTCAATCTTACATCAACTCCCTGAGCGAAGCCGGGCATTCCAGAACATTCCAGAACACTCGAATATTGTCCTGAGCGAAGCCGAGTAACCTAGCTAGTATTTTAAATAAATGTCAGCCTTATCAACTCGGGATCTTGTTCGGTTGGTATCATGGTTGATTCCGATCACTGGGTAGGAAGGTTCAATCCTCAGTCACCATAAAAGGGGTATAATATCCCCGACAAAATAACCTCTGACAAATATTTCTCGACATAATATCCCAAGGACAAAATGTATCTCCACTACGCTGAATTCTTTCTTATAACTATTTTTGAACAATAATTTATTTTAATATTTAATTAAATGATTTAGGAGGCGGGAATGGGTACCGCCGCCCGGGAACCTTTATTGGATAACCAACACCTCTGCCATAGG
Organism: Limnephilus marmoratus; assembly: GCA_917880885.1. Lineage (NCBI taxonomy): Eukaryota > Metazoa > Arthropoda > Insecta > Trichoptera > Limnephilidae > Limnephilus > Limnephilus marmoratus. The sequence continues at coordinate 27,894,106 of OU862930.1, read as the reverse complement.
TCACCCCAAGTGGTTGGCTACGTTTGGTGATTTAGCAGGAGTGCCTGGGTTCGCTGGGTTAGGTTTATTTAGGCGGATGACTGGGACACACTGAACCCCAGATTCCTACCCGCCCCTTATACCCTTTTCCTTCCTAGAACTCTCCTCTCCTTTCTTTCCTTAAAAAAACCCCTCCACACAGCATCCCAAAGATGACATAGGCCCTGAGGGAAATTATTTTCTTCAGACTCTCCTGCAAGGGCGGATCCAGAATTCTGGGCGGGCACAAGAGGCGGACGGTCAAAAAAATCAACAATTACTGTTAGAAATAAACTTGAAGTATCATACTTCAAGTTTATTTACACAAGTTCAAGTATGTATAGGAAGGTTTATGAACGTGTCAAAACAATTGAAAAATTAAATGTTTTAATAAAGACAGTTTTTGCTTCTAAGTATGTACTGTGATGGAATCTCCACAGTACACAAAAATACCGTCTGGGCGTCGCCCTTAGGCCCTTGGTCTCTCTAAATCCGCCCTTGGTCTCCTATGTGGAGCTCATGTAAAAAATTAAGACAATATTAGCGAAACTCAATCGAAAATCTGGAAACAGAAAAATCAGAAAAAAGATATTGGCTCCACTGGGACTCGAGATTTTCAATTGAGTTTCGCTTATATTGTCTTCATTTAATAGTTTATTTTTTAAAATTTATTAAACTATATAATGTATGTTTACATTATGACTGACTCACTAGGATATACATGTGTCGAGGTTTTACTCATAAAGTTAAAATAAAAATAAAATAATTTATTGTTTTTACAGAATGTCTGCATTATTTTTGTCCCATTTTTTATTAGGTTAGGTTAGGGGGATGCTTTATCCGTAGGATATTTTGTGGGGGATATTTTGTCGGGGGATGTTTTGTTGTGGGATGTTTTGTCGGGGGATGTTTTATTGTGGGATGTTTTGTCGTGGGATGAAAACGCGCAGAATCCCATTAAACGCTTGGCAATTGTTGATTTGTCAGGGTGGCCGAGTTGACATGCTCGAAAGTGTTCTGATGTCGCATATACATACGTAAACACACACTTTACCACTATCGATTGCACAGCTGCCCTGATGATAGACACGGTAATGCTGTCCGAAATGTTGACTAAATAAGGAGGTAGCGCAATACGGCATAATACCCCAAAAATAAATCATTATAACTGATCTGTCAGTGGCTGAATTGGCATCGCGTTTGGGTCCCACTCAGGCGTCCTGTGTTCGATTCCTCTATTGGATAAATCCTCCATCACGACACAAGCGATATTTTCCGCTTACTGTGGTGGTAACAGGAGATTTTTAAATATTGTCAGGTTATTCGTAACCCGGGAATGTTTGTCTTTCTTTTTCTAAAAGAAAAGAAAAAGAAAAGATCATAATAAATTGTCCTACCTGTAATTTCTTTATCTCTTCATTCTGTTGCTTGATGGTCTCTTCTACTTTGGTGAGAGCACTTTCGAATTTGACCGAGTCGTTCAGAAGCGAGTACCTGTGGAATAATGAACAATGCATTACAGCAAATTAACAGCGTCCACACAACGAACTGAGTCACTTCTAACTAGCAAATAATTCGCTTTCCGGGGAGAACGTGGCTCGTGGCGGTCATCGCGAAAAGGGAGATGTCTACTAATATCTACAGGAATTCCAAAAACTGAACAAATCGGACTAATATCTATGAGAACCAAAGTGAGGACGAATATCTACAGCTCAAACTGCTGACTAATATCTATGAGAACCAAAGTGTGGACGAATATCTACAGCACTGGCAGAGGTTGGATTTGCAATTATGTATAGCATATTGGAATACTTAACGCAATATTGCGTATGCAGTTTAAAAAACTTAATTTATGTATGTATGTATGTATGTACAAATCCCTAATATCGGACTATTGGAAACATTTAGCTGATTATTAACCTTTTCCACTCCGACCATTTTTTCTCAAAACCGTTTAGCTACTCCGACCAAACATGTATGTTATATTTTGTGTTTAAAATGAAAATTTCCTTTCATTATTTTTGCGGCACCCTTGTAAAATTATATCCCGTGTGTTCCGCTACATACAAGTTTAAATGGCGTGAAACTGAAACATTCTATAAATCATTTAACTGACCGGGATTCAACAGTATATTCCTGCAGTGGAAGGAATTTAAATAAAAATATTATTTTACAAACTCGGAAAGCTCTTCGTTGTATCCGTCTATCGGACATATTAGGAGAAAAATTAGAATAAACTTGAAGATCCATCAATTATATGCATGGAAAGCAGCTAATTTGACCATGGCATTGGTCTTGATCTGGTACTGGCTCAATCTTTAAAGACGAATGAATTACAGCAGCAAAGCAGAGAGCATCATTCAACATTCCTGGTTGCTATCGGACTTAAGTATAAATTTAGCTAGAATAGATTTTTGGTTGATCCTTGGGTGAGTGTACATATTTTTAATTTTTAATTGTTCTTGATTAACTGGATTTTATTTGTTATATTTTAAATATAAAATCAACTCTGTTATATGAAAACTGTCTTTCTTTTCATTATTAAAAGTATTTAAGATCATAAAGTATTTAATCCCCAAGGCCCTGACAGAGAATTATGCTTTACCGTCTGTTAGCCTGGTTTATCAACCAGTGGCGCCCTTAAATAAAGCTAGCAGATACAAACATACATTACTCACATACCTTTCAATCTCAAATTTAACCCGAATCTATTCCCACAATTACACTTAACATTTGGCACACTCTTTTATTAGTAACAATATGGCGCCTTCAACGTGTTGGGATTTCGTTTTATATCTACTTTATGGTCAATTTTCAAGGATTTTTATTAATGAAATGTATTTATTTTGCTTGGGAAATATGTCTGTTTATTGATAACATGTTATTTTTTTTTCTCAAGAGCTTTTGTTATTAAGAAGTTTCGTTTGTTTTGAAAAATTTCATTTGTTTTAAAACAATAGAATGTTATCAAAGTTGATTATTGTTTTTTCAATTCGGTTAAAGTGTTAAAATAGCTTAACTATTTTCAGTTCGTAACGTCATTTCTAATTTTAATTAAGCAAGATTTAATACCTATTCCTTGTGTTTGAATTATTACGGCCGCGTAATATTTATTTTACAATTGGGAACGTCTTTAAACTTTGATTAATTCGAAACACATTTCATTTATTTAAGAATGGAATAATGCTACGAATACTTTATTAAAAAGTACGTTTCTTTTTCTACACAATACCAAATGATATTATTAATTATTTACAACATGTCGACTCCGATTAGTAATATAAATGGTAAATCAAAAGAAGAATTATTTAAGGATCTTACTGAACGAAACGTTTTACCAGACTTAACATTAGAAGCTATGCGTGTCCAGGCTAGGCATTTTAATAAAGCTTTTAAATTAGAACAAATTGCAGAACAATGCGAAGGAGATGTTAGCTCAGACTCGGAAGACAACGATAGCGGAAAAAAAATTGTGAAATACACAAAAATAATATATAACGATTCTACTTCCTCCGTTTCAAGTTTAAACAGTTGGAATTTGAAATTTGATGGGAAAAGTTGTGTTAGAGAATTTATTTTTGAAGTAGAAGAAAAATGCCGAACAAGAAATATAAATTATAGGGATTTAATAAGATGTTTCCCTGATATTCTCGAGGGTTTGGCTTTACTTTGGTTCAGGTCAATTTATAACGCAGATTTAACATGGGAGGAACTATCTAAATTGCTTATTAAACAATTTGAGTCTGGAAATAAACAAATCCAACTAAAAACCAAATTGTTTAATATGAAATAACCAGATGGTATGTCCGCTTTTGAATTTACATTGCCTATGAAAGCACATAATAATATGTTAGATTCCAAACTACCAGAATATGAACTTTTACAATTATCTACGAGAGCTTTGCTTCCTATGTACGCAAATTTACTGGCTTCTCGTGATATAGAATCATTTGATGAATTAACAAAAGCAACGGAAAAATTAGAATCATACTCATCTAAGACAGAAAAGCAAAATTCATATTCTCCAAAAGAAAATATGAATTTTAACGAAAAGAATAAAAACTTTTATTACAATAAAAAACTTGATTACAATTCTAAATCAAATTACAAAGAATATAACAGTTCAAATAATAATAGAAAAAATAATTATTTTAATCGTTCTGCCAACTATTCAAATGGAAATACAAGTTATACACAAACATTTTCAAATTCAAAAAATGGGTCAAACAATTATTTTGGTAAAAACATTAATAATAATACTACAGGACATTCATTTAAACGTATATTTTGTGATTATTGTAAAATCACGGGTCATTTAGATTCTGAGTGTCGAAAGAAAGCTTCAATAAATTTTAAATCAAAAGTCGGTTCAATTGAAGAGGGTACTAAATACAGCAAACCAAAAAACTAGGTTGGAGTCACTCTGTTCACGCCCCATTCTATGCGCAAAGGAAGAGGGAATGGAAGAGTTGGCTCCGGCTAGTTCGACAGTTCTTTTCTGCCTCATCTTCTGAGGAAATCGGCCGACTGCCTCAGAAGAATGAGATTGAAGAGGATGGTCGTCTATTTACAAACATTAATATTTTACAAAATAGCTACAGTGCACTGCTTGACAGTGGCGCTTCTCTCTCATGCCTGGGAGGAGATACTTATAAGATTTTTCAAAGGTCAGGGGTAGATTTGGTCAAAATTGATTTTTGTGTAAGGACAGCTGACGGTGCGAGTCAGCCGGTTTTAGGTACTATGACGTTGCCGGTGACGTATAATTCAATTACTGCAGAGATTGTTTTCTACGTCATCCCTTCGTTATCTCCAAATTTTATTTTGGGGGTAGATTTTTGGAAACGTTTCCGGATTGCGCCGGAGTTGTTCTCAAGGGTATCCAGCTCTCAACAAGAGGGTCAAATTAATGAGGTGCGGGCAATTCGACCAGCTTCGTCATTATCGCATTCCGAAAATAAAGCTCTTTCTCAAATAATTAAAAAATTTGAATCAATTTCATTCGAAAAGAAAGGATTAGGTTTGACACACTTGGTCAAACATAAAATAATTACAACGGGATCACCTATTAAACAAAGATACTATCCGTTATCACCTGTTAAACAACAGCAATTAGATGCTGAAATAGATGAGATGCTCAAAATGGGAGTTATCCGCCCTTCATGTTCTCCGTGGTCTAGTCCTGTTTTAATAGTTTCGAAAAAGGATGGTACTGGAAGATTATGCCTAGATTCCAGAAAAATCAACAATGTGACAATTCGTGACAGCTATCCTTTACCGTATATATCACGTATTCTTGACAAACTTGGTGGTGCTAGATTCGTTTCGTCAATAGATTTGAGCAAAGCTTTTTGGCAGATTGCTCTAGATAAAGACTCGTGTGAAAAGACTGCGTTCGTCGTTCCAGGTCGCGGACTATTTGAATTCACTCGCATGCCATTTGGGTTGAAAAATGCACCCAGTGAGCTTCAAAGATTAGCAGACACACTCTTTTCTAAGTAACAATTGAAATTCCTTCCACTGCAGGAAAATACTGTTGAATCCCGGTCAGTTAAATGATTTATAGAATGTTTCAGTTTCACGCCATTTAAACTTGTATGTAGCGGAACACACGGGATATAATTTTACATTCCGTAAGTTTTCAATAATTATCAATATGTTTTAATGAAACTGCATTATAAATAAACTCGGAAAATATACAGTGACCCTTTCAAAAAGGAGTCCACCTCTCTAGACTGCTTCCCAAATAAAGTGCCCAGCTCTAAGGAAAAAATGACTTTTTATAACCTCTGATTTCAAAAATAATTGAATGGCCCAAAGTTCTATATTTAAAGAAAAATCAACTGGCGTTTTAAACCAAACAAATATTGAAAAAATAAGAGGTACGTGACTAGACTTAATTGTGATGAAATGTAATTAAATATTTCATAACACCCTATCGGATAATTCGTGTGACCATTAGTTGTTTGGTACGTTTTGCATAAAATACTTGTTAAATCACACATTAAGTAACTAAAAGATAATACATTCGATTTCAATATGTTTTATTTGCATAATATCTTTTATTGCATAGCAATAATTTGTATAATACGGGTAAAATATACGGACAATCCAATGTAAATCCTTGGAGAAGTTCCTTTCTAATTGTCCTGTACCGCACAGCGGCTAACCAGTGAGTACCTGGGCCTGATTGGCTTAGGTTTTATGGGTAGTGGATGGTTTCTTATTTTGCATTGGTTACGTTATTTTAGGTTTAGACCCTCTTTCAGGAAACAAAAGATTGACCAGCCCACAACACATAAAATAGATAACAAGTTTGGCAAATATTCTACACGGTGTTTACAAGTTAGAGTACTGTACATATTATACATAATATAACACTGTCACGTTTGAGCACATTTATCTCATTACAAAAAACTAACGATTCGGTCCAATGTTACTATAAATTTCTTACTTATTTTTACTGAGTCACCATGACTTATAGTTTTTTAGGGTATGATATTTTTCGAAGCATTCTCCCACATGAGGTGCAAGTTTGTTTCCACAACTTTTACAGTGTTATATTGTTCGTTTTATTTGCCCTCCTTCCCTACTCGTATCATAATCAGAACCATTTGTATCCATTGTAATTTTCATAATAATTTCGAAATTAAAATAGGTATTTAATTTAGACCATTCCTATCCAATGTAAACATGTACCCCTTCAAAAAGTAACTTTGTAAAGATAAAGCAATTAGATTCATTTGCTATGTCCCCGCTTTTGTATCCAGTGTAATTTTCATAATAATTTCGATATTAAAATATGTAATTAGTTTAGACCATTCCAACTCCAATATAAACATGTATCCCTTCAAAAAACAATAAAAAATACCATAGGTACTTCATAAATATAACGATTTGACAATAAAATTAGGTCATTAGTAACTCATATTACTTTTAAGGTTTTTCCCTAATCATCATTGAAGTGAGCTGCAAACCCAATGTAATTAGCTTACTGGAATAACCAAAATATTTAGTAATTCGATAGTCTAAAACCACTTAGCAACAAATATAATTATTATAATTGATTAAAATCCTTGTAGACCACCCACTCCCCCTCCCCAATATGTTGTGTATATAAACCGTAGACTAAGAATTATTTGTACCAGTCTGAAGATGGCTTTAACAAGCTGAAACCGATTACGGTCAAAATGAAATTAAGTGGAAAAAGTTTTATAGTATTTTTATTATAATATATTATAATCAGAACCACTAACCAATTTTTTTTTTAAGTAGGAATCTGGCGGTTAGTGTATCCAGGAGAGGCGATGCATGAATCCATCCCTCTCATTGCGCTGTAAGGCAATGGTTCGATAGAGTCCGGCTGGAGAGATCAAAAGATCTCCCTCAACCAGTCTTTCCTGATTCAGCCCGCCACGCAGTAGATGGGCAAACGCGTCTGTCACCAAGTCCTAAAAAAACCTCATCCCCATGAACCCGGGCACCTCTGCTAAACGCCACACCAAACGTAGCGAACCACTTGGGGTGACCTGTGGCAGAGGTGTAGGTTGTCCAATAAATGGTTACCGGGGCGGCGGTACCCATTCCCGCCTCCCAAATTGAAAACGATGCAATCCGTAATACTTTTTCTGCATATATTAGGCGTTATTGCATGCAGATTGACATGATTTAACCGCTGTTCTGGGTCTACCGAATGACTTCCTTTTCTTGTAATTTTTTAATTTAATTTTAATTAATTTTTTAATTAATTTTCTTAACACCTTCTCTGTAATTTCCAACCAGCTGAATAATTAGCCTATCCACAAATTGAAAATGGCTCATTGGTATTTCCAATAAAAAAATATTTGTTGTTGTGGTGTATTCGGTGTATTAGTAGACATTCAATTCCATTTTTTTGCTGAATCAAAAAAGCTTGACGGTGTGGGTTTGATGGATGTTGAAGGTTGTTGCGGAATCACAATATTTTTTACCTCACTATCTTCACCGAAATAAGCACATCTCCTTCTTTTGGGTGGGATAGTGTCACTTCCACTATCTGTATCACTTGGATCGTTACCAACTTCTTCCCCATCTTTTCGAAGTAAAACTATCATTATTTTCCATGACGGTTAATTAACTATATTTCTGGAAAACGTAAATTAGTAATTCGTTTACTTTCAATTACTAATATCAACATCAATAGTTCCACAAAACGAAAAAATATGGTCACAAAAAGTGGGAGTAACTGCGGAGAACTTAGAGTATATTGTTACTCTAAGGCGGAGAACCGTCATAAACGTAGGATAACGACCGACTGTTCTGAAAATATTGGAAGAAAACAAATATTTCGTGTGTTAAAATGATGCATCTATTTTTACATGAATATATCTAATTAACGGTAAATTTAAATGAAGAAATGTTGGCTTATTCAATTTGTTGTGACAATTCTTTGTAATTATCGGAAATAATAGTTGGAAGAATGTCCTTAGGAAGATAGAAATTGGTGATTAAACTTATACCTGCGCCGGGCCAGAACCTCTGGCCGAGGGAGCTGCCTACCAAAATCGTTTGGGCCAGAATGTGTGGCCTACGGAGTGGAAAAGGTTAAGGATTTGGGTCTTTGTTTTAACAGCTTTCTTTATTTCGAGTGCTTCTAAATTATTTAGTCTGTTACCACGACCATTTCTATGTCAGTTAGGTTAGGTTAGGTTATGGTGCCGTGTATTTCGAAATAATATTTATTTATTTATTTATTTACGCCCTTGGAGCATTTACATCAATCCTGTAACATAATAATAATAGAAATAGAATATAATAAATATAAATAAATATCTTTGTATTATGACCTTCATGTTTGTTCAATAAATTATTGTCCTCGTAAACAGCAAAATACGTAATATTATGCTAAACTTCATGTACGTACTTTAAACTTTTAAGCCTTTACGTAATTACGTAATTGAAGTAATTTATGCTTTTCCGTACAACCTCTTGCTCAGCTGCCCTCTGTAGATATTAGTCCAATCTACACTTCATAGATATTAGTCATAGATATTCGTCCGACCTTAGCTCTGTAGATATTAGTCCACACTCTGAACTTCATAGATATTAGTCCAACATATGAACTGTAGATATTCGTCCGACATACAGGCTGTAGATATTAGTATCTGGAGTCGCGAAAAGTGCAAAGTTTTAGTTTCTTTAACTCCTTGAATGCCAGCATATCCTTAAAGATACATTTAAAAAACCATTTTTCTGAATATAATGAGCTATTCTGGAGAAACTACAGGTATTATAATAAGCTCTTTTTACAAATATGTAAACAAATTATCTGGTTAGACAGCACAATTTACAATAACATCAGCTCAACAAAAGCACAGTGATAGTCAGCATGCTTCCATGTCATATCTCCCTCTGTTTTTATTATCTTTGCTTGTCACACTGATTGTGTAATAATAAATAATTTAAATGTATAACTCTGTTTAAGGAGCTAAATGTTACAAAATTTATACAACTGGGAAGACTTTGGTGGCTGGGTCATGTGGAGAGAATGAGCGAACCCTGCTGAACTCAAGACCGATAGGAGCCTGGGAAGGCCAAGATTAAGATGGAGCAACAACGTCCTCATAGACATATCTACCTTGGAGCTTATAAACTGGAGAGAGCTGGCACAAAGCCGTGATGAGTGGAGGAAGACTCTCGAGGAGGCCAAGACCCACCAGGGGTTGTAGAGACAAGAGTGAATAAATAATTAAATATGTTTGTTGACACAACTAGGAGGAGTTGGTAAAGATTTGTATTTTGTTAAGGACTGACTTACCCTCTTCTTCTGATATACTTGTTGATAAAAATCGGGCTTTTAGAGATCCTGGTGGTATTTACTATTTACTGCACAATCTCGCATAAGAGATTCGAAATTATGTACACCGAGGGAGTGCCAAGTGGTGACTGCTCAGATTTCTTAATTGAGTCGATATTAAACTGTTGTGCGAACAGGGCTGGGCAGTATTTGAAATACTTGTAATTGAAATACGTATTTGAAATACAAATACGTATTTTGTATTTGTATTTCAATTACTTCCTAGAAATGTATTTTGTAATTGGTATTTCAATTACCTGCTCGTGAGGTATTTTGTAATTTGTATTTCAAATACTTATGGCTTCAAAATACATTTTCAAATACATTTAGCGACCTCAATGATGATAATGAAAAATAAACTGACATAGATAGTATATAAAACCGCTAGAATCCTGTACTATTGTTCTAGGTATTATCCTGTGCTATAACGCTCTTACTAATGATTATTTGTAGTTATCTTATCATTGCTTTATAATGAGCTGTACCTTTTTTTATATCATGCTAGTTATTATTATTGTCTTGTGCTATATAATTAATAGCACTGTTATTGTACATTTTGTATCAAATTATATTAAACTTGTCATTGCTTTGTAGTGTACATTTTTGTATCATAGTATTAGATCAAGCACTATAGGAATAATTATTGTGAATAAAAATTGTAATAGTTGGCACGTGAGTTGTTTGAAAACTGAATGTACTGGGACTGAATATATGGAACACGGGAGGGGGGTTGGTGGGACAGGGGAGTGGGAGAGGGGATAGGGTAGGCGGGGGGTAGGAAAGGGAACGCGGGAGGGGAAGGGGATAAGGGAGGGGAACGCGGACGCATGGGAAAGGACATGCAGGGATAAACAATTTATTTCTTTGAATATGGCATTGCAACGCATGCCGGGAACCAGCTAGTGTTATTATAATAATAATTATTATTATCTAACACCTAAGTCCTTTACCACAAAACTTTACAAGTGGAGCGGAGACGAGATGTGTCTTCTGAACAATATGATTGGTCAATTTTTGCACGTCTTTATTTCACTCTGCTCAGTTTTGCTTCTATGGAAACGCACCCTTAGATAAGGGCACTTACGACAATTTATTGCAACCAAAGGTTCTACCAAAACCAAATGTATTTTGTATTTTGTAATTTGTATTTTGTATTTGAAATTAAAAAAAAATGGTTAAAATACAGTATTTTGTATTTCAAATACACGACTTGAAAGTATTTTGTATTTCGTATTTTAAATACATGCGAAAAAGTATTTTGTAATTTGTATTTCAATTACAGCAAAGCATGTATTTTGCCCAGCCCTGTGTGCGAATAATTTTGTTATTCATTGCATGGGCTTTATAAATTGATGATCGATTGTTCTATGATTTATTGTTGCAAATGTCCACACCTAGGTAATTGGGCACAGACTGTTAGATAGGGACAGGTATTTGGATAGCAAGTTGGGTGGAGGAAGGGAGGTGTTGCGTCAACAAATCGTGTTGCAATAAATCTTACCTGATTCCTGTGTATTTCTTTCTTATGTGTTCAGCTTCCATCCATTGCACTGCAATTCTATGAATGTCATTCTCCAGTTGCGAAATTGTCTGCGTTGGTGGAAAATATGACAGTTTAACAATATGAAGAATAATAATTAGAATACCATTGATTTAATATTACCTAATACGAGATCATCATAAAATAACTCTAATATGGCTCCCAGGATATAAAGGTATTGGGTAACGAGCAGATTGGCAGACTAGTAAAGAATGGGGCGGAGGCACCGCTTGCGAGATCCGAGCTGTCCGTAGTTGTGACAGCTTGTCACATCAAACTGCGTATTGAACAGTGGGTCAAATCCCAGCACTGGAAGGAATCGGAGAGGGCATACGGAATGAAAAAATCCCACGTATTCATAAATGAACAAATGCACAAATTTAATTAAATGACGACAATATTAGCTAAACTAAATCAAAAATCTGGAAACAGAAAAATCAGAAAAAGATATTTGCACCTCTGAGACTCGAACCCAGGATACGTACAAACGTATGATAATGTTTGTATGTTTCCTTTGAGGGGTGCAGAAATACGTTCACCATTTGTCTCATTTTCGATTGCTGTTATTTAGCATATAAGAAAGAACTGCAGCATTATATGTTTAAAAAGTCAGGTACGCCTTCTACATGATACGTATGTCTGGCAACAATAAATTATCGTGAAAACAAGCTTATGGGTCCGAGTGGTTGAGAACAAAAGCAAAACCATCAGTGCATTGACATTTGACATTTTTAAATTTTTGGAAATCATTAAGGGGCCGTTTAAGTATTACGTAACACACTTTGAGAGGGGGGTCTTGTAAAACATTACTGTGCATTACTGGGGCGGGAGGGGGGGGGGGGGGGGGGGGGTCGAACAACGCGTTACGTAACAGGTTTTTTTTTATTTAAATAAAAAACTAGGAATTAAAATCTTCCAAATTGGCAATCCTTTTCGTTTATGTTGTACGGGGAATCCCTGACTGTATTGTACGTAATTTGTATTTTATTTTAAGCAACTTTCCAGTACTTTGCGCAACTTAATTGTGAATTTTAGATAAAAAATAGTCACTTGGGTGTTACGTAACGTTTAAAAGGGGTGGAGGTACAGAAAAACGTAATGGCGCGTTACATAGGGGGGAGGGAGGGTCAGAAATCTTCAAAAATTGCATTACGTAATACTTGAACACCCCCTAACACTTCAATATTATCCTCGTAACTATATTTCATACTTTCAAAATTATTGTAACATTATTGGTAATATTGTAGGAGTCTACGGAGACATCACGGTGCGGTGATGATGTGATATACGATTTTTTTTTTTTTTAAAGTTGCCGGTAACCCGGGCGTTTATTAACATCAATAGTTAGGGAACGTACCCATACTACGTGACACGTTTAGGGGGGGGGGGGGGGTCTTCAAAATGTCACGCTCCATACAAATGAGCGGCGGATTGCTTAGGATTTTGGTCACCGGGGGGGGGGGGGGGGGGGTTAAAAATTGCAAAAAGTTGGTCACGTAGTATGGGTACGTTCCCTTATTTACAGAAATGTTCGCTACCCGACTCACTAGACAGTGTCTGTTCTGAGATTGGGTATCTAATCTTTTGAAAGAGCTGCAGTATTATAGCAATAAGAAACGTATGTTTATTGCCTTTTTTTTGCCGTCACGGTACCGTAACCTTGAATCGTCACGGTTAAAATAAAAGAGTTCATTAACTCATTTAATGCCTATTAACAAAAGGTACAGACTCACCCTCTCAAAAGTTAAAATATAATGAAATAAGACCCACCTTTTTGGATGGTTGCTGCGATTTCTTATTGTCTACATTCAGCCTGGTCCTTTCAGCCGCCAGCTTCTGAAACTCCACCTCCAGTTTGTCCATCGACGATTTCTTCTTCCTTCTCTTGAACCTGTAGATGTCCAACTGCTTGTGAAGGTCGATCACCTTGAGATCCAAAATTTGTTTCAACTGTTGAGGTGGAATTACAAATTTGTGAGATGAGAACTTAGAGTTTCAAATGCATATATTTGCACGATAAAAGTCGCCGTGAATAAAATGCAAAAGATATGGAGTGACAGTGGCATAAAGAAGACCACAAAGATGAGAGTCGTCTAGAAGTTGATTTTCTGCTTTTTTTTACACGGTATGGAAACAAGTATGCTTAGAGCCAGCAAAAGAAAGCGGGTAGAAGCCCTCAAAATGTGGTGCTGAAAAAAACGCCCGGGTTTCCATGGACAGCCAAATGCACAAATGTGTCCATTCTGGAAGAGCTAGGCATCCACAATAGGTTTCAACTATCGGCCTACAACTTATTTTAAGATACTTTGAACACGTTGCTCGCCTAACTGAGGGCTTGGAGAAACTCATAGTCACTGATGGCAAAGTGTTTGACAGAAGAAGCAGAGGAAGGTCACCAATGCGCTGGAGTGACCAGGTATCAGTGGTGTCCAATACTAGTGTGTCCACGCAGGGCAGAAACACGAGGAGTTGAGGAGCCTTCTCCACCATGGAAATTGGAGTAGGGGTCACGATCCTCAGCAACGAGGAACCGACTTAGGAAGAAGAATGTATATATACGGCAGCCCTAAAAGGGTGACACCACTGCCAATTTAATATTATATCTAAAGGATGACAATCACCTTGTCTTTGGTTTGCTACTTTTGAGATCTCTACAATTTGTCTATGCACATCTCCTTTTTGTTTCTATTGTCTATGTTTGACCTGTTCATGATCCTTGTGAGCAACGGGTCCCAGTTCATGCAGATACTTGGCCAGCCGGAACTGTTTCTCCCCGCCAAGCTCCGTCTTGGCCTTCTTCAGCTGTTCCGACAGGATCTTAGTGTCTTTCTTCAGCCGGCTGATCTTCTCCGTGTTCTTCTTAGATTCGGACTCCGTCTCTTCATTGTGCGCTTTCTTCTGTCCCTCTGCAGGAAGCAAAATTCATTAAAAAATACCCATAATTTTACATTATACATTTTAATGCAGCATCACATTTATTGGTCAAATGCATTGTACAGCGAAATACCCTTGCACGATAATGTCGTTTCTCACCTGGCATGCCGCTTAAAGTCTCGAAAACCCCTCTGGACGGAAGGAGAAAGACTCCTTCGAACATCTCTCACCCTAGAAGATAGGTGGAAGCTTGAGTGGCAATCAGCCAACATCAAAAACGCCCATCTCGTTGAAGACCCCACTGAGAGACAGTCTGGGTTCTCATTGCTTCGCAAACTTGACTTGACTTGATTGACGACCTCCGTAGTCCAGTGGCTAAGACTCTTGACTCACATTCCGGAGGTCGCGGGTTCGAACCCGGCATGCGCAAATAAATTTTATTTGATTAATTTGTGTTATTTCACAATTAATTCATTTAAAATAATATATAGTATATTTGCGGCATGTTCCAGAGTGGAAGATACTATCAGTATCGCCCTGGTGTAAGACCACCATTCAGAATTGAAACGTTGCTTGAAAATGGCTTTAGCCGTGTTTAGTGATCAGATCTGAATAGCCAGGTACTTCCCAACCTTCCTCTTCCCCACCTTCTTCCCCTCCCCGCTACCTTCAGCCTCACAACATACTCCAATTGGGGATGCCATAGTCTCACTGGCTCCAGACGGGAGCAGTTGAGATTCTTGTGCGGTATTCACTGTAAAAAAAAAAAAAAAAAAAAAAAAAACTCTGGACTGCCATCAATAGGATAAGGTGCTCCCATAGCCGTTGTGCTCACATGATGCATAGATGGGGCCTTAAACAGTCGGCGATGTGTGAA
Organism: Limnephilus marmoratus; assembly: GCA_917880885.1. NCBI lineage: Eukaryota > Metazoa > Arthropoda > Insecta > Trichoptera > Limnephilidae > Limnephilus > Limnephilus marmoratus. Next base: position 27,878,962 of record OU862930.1, on the reverse strand, counting down.
TGCGGTGCGGTGCAGACCACCGAACATGTGGTCAACGAATGCCCGCTCCATTCATTCCCCGGCGGGAATGATGAGGTCCACAGGGCAACGCCTGAGGCCCTAGACTGGCTCGCAGACCTAGATGTCCCCCTCTGACCCCCCCCCCATACGAAAGAAGAAGAAATTGTACATATAGAAGAAGAAATTGTACGTATTGAACCGGTGGATGCAATCTGTTGCAATCTTTGGGGATGCTGTGTAGAGAATCTTTTTAAAGATAGAGAGGAGAGGAAGCTCTGTGAAGATTTATTTATTTATTTGTAAGAGACAAACAGCTTATACAAAAAATATAGGGATACTCGTATATATATGTATACAAAGTTAAATTAAGTCAAGCCAAAAAGGTCTCCTATGTTAAAATTATTTGAAGATGGAGTTTTATTATATCTTAAAATTAATTTTTGGTGAGGAGGAAAGGAGGAGGAAAACAGGATAAAGAAAGGAGATGCTCCCGATACATTCCACACTCTTGTATTAATTTTCAATCGTACTCCTTACTTCTATTCGGTATTTCTGAAGGGTATTGTTAAAAATGTCTGTGTTGAAAAATTTTGTATTATATTGAGCACATGTACGGGAAATTGAGGATTTTTTTCTAATGTTCGTTCTACATGTGAGCAAATGATAATAAATTGAATTGTCTTATTGATCTTGTCGGAATATGAATTTTTATTAAGTTGGTAAGCTCTGGCGAGTCCAGGCCATTATTCAGAATTTTATATAGTAAAGTTTGGTCAAAAATTAAATGTCATGTATAAAGGGAGTTGAAGTTGTGAATGTTTAAAGATTCGGTGTTGCAAAAGTTTGTTTTATGTGAATACCCCACAAGAGTCCCAACTGCTCCTCACCGCCTGGAGCCAGTAGGATTATGGAATCTCCAATTGGGGTTTGTTGCGAGGCTGAAAGTAGTGGGGAAGGGAAGGATATGGGGAAGAAGAACCTGGGAATACTTGGCTATTCAGATTTACCCACAAAACACGGATTAAGCCATCTAAAACAATAGGCCACTTGCATAGATTTCATAACGACTTGGAAAAAATCGTGTGGAAAGATGTTTTTACTAAGATTACGAAAAGGTTAGTAAAATTTTTTAGAAATGTACAGTTTTTTTTTTAAATAAATAAATCCATTATTTGGGCTCATGACGTCACTGTATTAAAATGTCCCATCTCCGATAATGTTCTATTAATTTTGTAAATTCCACAATGATTTTTTTTTATATGGTAACACTTTGATTTCAGGCGATTTTTTGAATTTGACATTTAACGTTCACTAGATTTGTTGTTTGTTCTCTACGAACTTATCATTTGGTTTGACGTTTTGACAGATGTTACGAAGAGAACCCCGTACATTTTATGCATTCGATACCTGTTTTAGAAGTGTAATGGTAATGGTGCTGATTTTAACAAAATCAAGTTTTATAATATATTATTATTATTATAATTTACAAGTTTAATGTGTGTATTACATGGGATTTAGTCATATATAGACGTTGAAAATTATAATGATTAATGATCAATAAGATGGATCAACGAAAAATATATTTATGAGATGTAATATTTTTGGTTATTTGTTATTCTCCTGTGCCATTCGTGTGGAAAATGCTCTTTTTTTTAAAAATGATTTTCGGCTATGTTATTATCGTTTTTTCGCACCCATAAAATTATGTCCCGTCTTTCCGGTTAAAAGAACTGGTCTAATTATTTGAATTGAAATTTTCAAAAAATCGCCAGGGTTTCAAAAATACGTTAAAAAAAAACGGAATGTCTTAGGGGGCGTTCAAGTATTATGTAACGCAATTTGGAGATTTTTGACCCCCCCTCCCACCCATGTAACGCGCCGTAACGTTTTTCCGTACCACCCCCCCCCCCTCCCCACCCCTTATACGTTACGTAACGCCCAAGTGGCAATTTTTACCTGAAATTCACAATTAAGTTGCGCAAAGTACTGGAAAGTCGCTTAAATACCTTTTTTCTTGTTTCAATCGCGTTTGCGGTTATTACCAAGAAACAAGAGATTTCGAGAACGAAAAGGATTGCCAACTTGGAAGATTTTAATTCCCTAGTTTTTTTTTAAAAAGAAAAACATGTTACGTAACGCGTTGTTCGAGCCCCCCCCCCTCCCTCCCCTCGTAACGCACAGTAACGTTTCACAAGACCCCTCCCCCAAGTGCGTTACGTAATACTTGAACGGCCCCTTAGAATATTTGTCTAAACCAGAAAAAAAAATTTAAAATGTGATGCAAGTGGCCTTTTTACATTAGGGGCCGTTCAAGTATTACGTAACGCACTTGGGGAGGGGGGGTCTTGTGAAACGTCACTGAGCATTACGAGGAGGGGGGGGGGTCGAACAACGCGTTAACATGTTTTTCTTTATTTAGATAAAAAAAACTAGGGAATTAAAATCTTCCAAGTTGGCAACCCTTTTCGTTCTCGAAATTTCTTGTTTGATTTATTACCGTAAACGCGATTAAAATAAGAAAAAAGGAATTTAAGCGACTTTCCAGTACTTTGCGCAACTTAATTGTGACTTTCAGGTAAAAATTGTCACTTGGGCGTTACGTAACGTTTAGGGGGAAGGTTACGGAAAAACTTTACGGTGCGTTACATGGGGGGGAGGGGGGGTCAAAAATCTTCAAAAATTGCGTTACGTAATACTTGAACGCCCCCTTAGCTCCATACAGGAAGCCCTAAGATAAATAATAATTTTGCTCATGGTCATCTTTGGGGGTGCCATGTGGAGATTCTTTTAAGGAAATAAAAGAGAGGAGGTTCTGGGAAAGTAAAGACATGAGAGATGGACAGAAATCTGGGGGTAAGTGTGTCCAGGAGTGACATATGAATCTATCCCTCCCACTGCACTACATGGTGATGGGTCGAGAGAGTCCCGCTAGAGAGGTCATGGGTCTCCCTGAAACAGCCTCTCCCGTTCCGGCCCGCCACACAGCTGATGGGCAGACGCATCCGCCACGAAGACCTGGGCAAACCTCCCATGATCAGTGTGATTTCGTTTAAATAACTTATTCTACAAAATGGGATAGCGGAATAATAGTCAATAGACAGTAGAATCATGAAGTCTGATGAAAAATCATGAAATATTGCAGGCGACTTTCTTTTGATACATAATATTCTTTATAACTTTTTTTATTCTATGAATTGGGATGGCGAAATAACAGTCAATAGACCATAAAACATGGTGCATTATCTGGAGTGCATATTTATATATTTTTTTTACATTAACCCCACACAGGAGGCAAATATTGATAAAAATTTAATAAAATTTTTAATAAAAATATCAATAAAATAATAATATTAAAAAAATAAATATTAATCAAAATTAAAATATGTCATCTTTGGGGGTGCTGTGTTGTGTGGAGGGTCTTAATAAGGACACGAAGGAGAGAATGATCTGGGAAGGAAAAAGTGTGACGGGTGGGTAGGAATCTAGAGGCAGAAGTGTATTATCTCAGACCAATGATAAATCGATGGAAAATACAGTGTTCGGAAACTCGTAGTACAAACGGGAAAGTAGTGAATCTACATCACAAAGAGAACCCAAAAAATCATCGTTTTTTTCGATCTGAGCATTTCGTTTTTTTTTTACTTTTTCCGTTTTTTTCGGAAACTAAAGTTTTAAAAAAATAGCGATCGTTTTTTTTTTCAAATTTGATAAAAAAAATCCTGTAAAATTTTGGACTCCATTTACTCGAAAACTAAAATTAAAAAAAAATTATACCTACTTCCCACAAGATCGACTCCAAATTTGATGTAGTTTCATCAAATCATCAGTTACGAGTTTCTTGTATAGAATTATTGTTAGCAAATTGAATGTAAATCTTTGCTACATACACGGTGTCCGGAATCTAGTGGTACAATCAAGAAACTGGTAGAATACGGTGACCGGACATTTCAGAATGAAATCAACTCAGTACCTCCTTTGAAAAGTCATTAGGGGTGATGAAAAAAAAGTTAAAATGGTTATGTTAGGTTAGGGTTAAGGCTATTTTAAAATTATTTTACTCCTAGCTTTTAATGACTTTTTAAAGAGGTGTTGAGCTGACTTAATTCTGAGTTGGCATGGAATCATGGAATATTTTTTTAAGACATTTATCCACTTTTTTCGACAACCAAAGTGTTAAAAAAACTTGGGGCCGGGTTAGGTTAGGTTAAAATTTTATAGAAACCCTCTAGCGACCGATTTTTAGTTGCCGAAAAATATATTAATGTTTAAAAAAATCAGAAATTAAAAATTAAAAAATACAAGTTTTGGATTATATACTATTCTACCAGTTTCTTGATTGTACCACTAGATTCCGGACAAAACGATCAAATTCAGATATGGAACGTTGCTTGAAATGGCTATGGACGTGTTTGATGACCAGATCTGAACAGCCAGGTACTCCCCTAAATTCCTTTTCCCCATCTCCTTCCCCTCCTGACTTCCTTCAGCCTCACATGATGCCATGGTCTGATGGTCTCACTGGCTCTAGACGGTTCGGAGCAAATGGGTCTCTTGTGCCGTAGGTGTAGGTACTCACAACAAAAAATATCTAAGTTAGCAATAAAATTTAAAAAAAAACTATACGGTTGAATAACAGAAGAGCATGTAAGAGACGATGCATGAACGTGAATAAAGCTTTAACGGGATGAAGCAGAACATGGACAAAACAGAATAAGAGTTTAAATAATTGGTTCGGTTAGGTTGGTTCCAAGACAGTTGATCCCCGATAGTTGGTCCCCCCGGCATACTTATATACAATACGCTGTCGGTTTAGGAAAAGCACGACATACCCACTTACACAAAAAAAAAAAACAGAGTGTGCAATTTGCACGCGCTGGAAGTGATACCTCTAGAAAACTAAAGTGGACAAGAGTGAGGAAGCTACGAAGCACCGCACTAAGAGAAGACCGATTGTACTATCTCATTCTCTCGCAGGCTAAATCCTATAGATGCACTTATTTTGTCTCTTTTTAGTATCGCTATTTTTCGTTTCATCGAGTTTCAAATCACAGCAGTGTTAAAGAGGTTTTCACTTCAATATAACTAAGTGTCCCTGAAGTGGTGTACAGAAAGGATATGTACCGCCGAATAACAAAAGCACAATTAATATTTTCATTCAAATGCATCAAGAAAAAATTACTTGTCCATATACTGTATAAATCAGAGTATAAAGTACAAAAAAACGACACTAAATAAATTCATTTGATATCCATTTCAACTTTTAGTATTAAGAGTATTTTTAAGTCGATTTTAGATTTGAAATTGCTAAATAATGCACAAAAAATTATAATTTTATAATAAATATCATTTCGGGGAGCAACTGTCGGGGATTAATTGTTGGTTCACCGGTTTAGCTTAATAAGTGGGTGGTTTGTATATTTATGGCTTAGGTGTGTTATTTTTGTTTGTTCTTTTTCTTCAATGTTCTATTTTGCCATGGTACCTACCGTTTGAAACATTTTTAAATATTTTACAAAATACCGCAAACCTGACAGTTGTATTTTCTTTTTCAATTCGAAGATTTGTTTATTAATCGTGGCCAAACTCTTCTCCGAATCACCGCCGAGAGATTGCTTCTGATAGCACGTCATTGTTATAACTCAAAGATTAGGTTTAAACCATAAATAAACAATGATAAGTGTTGCACTATAATTAAACTAAAAATAATTTAACGAGTACATAACATTTAAACGAGAAAACTACACACTGTTTGTCACAACAGTTTGTCGGTAGTAACCTACCTAATATCGATAAAACTTTTATAGACGTGGGTAGGTTACAAGAAATGCGAAGAGTTTTAACTCGGCATGCGCAAAGAAACATGTTTATTATCAAGGTTTCTGATAAACTCGCATTATATAAATCCAAAAATGTGCCGCTAAATTGAAGATCAAAAATGCGTTCAAAATTCAAAATTTAATTTAATTTTACAATCACAGACAGCGTAGGTTATTCTGATTATTCTAAATAAGCCGCTTAAAAAACTGATACTATAATATTGGTTCCCCTTTTCTACATTGTTGATTTTAATCTAATATTTATGTGTGGTATATGTTTAAACATTTAATTTAATTTTAATTGGGCAATTTCATAAAAAGGCTGCATAATGATAGGCGATTACCTGTACCTATTTTTGTGAATATTTATGTAGGAAATTAAAATGTACCGTACTGGTTTTGCTTCTAAATAATTAAACAGGAGAAAGTCAAATGTTCATACTGAAAATATTATTATTTAAATATTTAAAAAAAAAGCAGGATTTTATTTAAATATGACGTTTTTATAAAATCCCGCGCAAGGCACTGCCATCTGGCGTTGTTCAATAAAAGCTTCCTCGAGCGACAACGCTTCTAGCCGGTGGTTCAACCACTGACATCAACATTCCTCAACGTACAATGTTTTAAGTAGTTCCCAACTTTTTCTCACGTACTATATTTCATAACTTTACATGAAAACTTATATAAATAATAATACAGAATTGTAGAAAAAGTATTGTTTTACAATATTTGATACTTATAATTTTGTTTAAGTTGTTCAAATGGGAGAAATCGCCTATTGTTAATACGGCGCGGAGTAATATTTGAGCGGCCATTTTGATTTTATGCACTAGTTTATTTTTATGAACAAAGCCATCAGAACCAGAAGCGGACAGAACGCAGACGCGCATGTGCCGGGCGTGTTTGAATATTGTTTAGTTTAAAAAACAATGCATGTTTCAATTGAAAAGTTCAGTTAAAGTGTTGTAAAACCAAAATGAAGTGTTCGTTTCTTCATCTCATCCCGTAAAGTGATTTAACAAGAAGTGTTTTAAAGTTGTGATTTTGAGCGAAGGATAGATGTGTGGAATCCCCATGTGTGTGTGAATTGTTTTAAAATGTGGTCCAGAGATTTTATACCGGATTATGGGATTATGTATCGCTACTTCTGTCTCCTGCTGGTGATCTTGACTACGGTGAACTCGGCAACAGGTATGTGCACCCTCTAATAGCTTTTACTTTGCAAAGCTCCCGCTAAATGAAGGAGTTTAGTTCTTTTCGTTAACTTGCAGTGATTTCAACGGCCGAAAATAGGAAACTTCAGAGTTACGAAGTTAATTTTCTAGCGAAAAAGCGCTTCTCAGCTTGGAAAGCGTGGGAAAAGTTGGTTTTATAATTTTAATTACTAGGTGGCCACATTATGTGGCGCAATCTGTTATTATCATTTGACGAAATGCCTTCGTCGTGTACTTTATTAATTGCAGTTGTTTATCATGATACACTTACATTATTATTGCGCTCAATCAATTAGAACCAATCAATGTATAATAATAACTCTTATAATGTCTGAAAGTGACATAGTAGATAATATTATTGTCATTGTCTTTCAAATGTAAGTTATTGAATAAAAACGTGTTTATATTTTGCGGTGTTGCATTTTTTCAGCACATCCCTTCGCAAATTTAGTGGTACGGTGCTCATTATAGTTTGCGCACACATTCGTATAAATTCAATTTTGATTTTGGTTAGATATTGTCTTACGTTGATTTGTTTTTGGGACGTGTGTTTGATTATGTTGATTGTCTTCGAGTCAACGGGTGTGTCCATCATCAGGGCAGATCTGTCCATTTTATTTGTCGTAGAATGGCATAATATATTTAGGTATATGAGTAGTGATTCCTAGATAGGTAGGTACTAGGTATATTCGATCTTAAATTGAATAAGAACCGTATGTCAACATCGTCTTTTCAGCTTGTCATAGTTTTGTCCGGGTGGTTGTGTTGTGAGAGATTGAAATTTTTGAATTTTCATCTCCGCGCCGTTTTTGTGAAAACCCAACACAGAGGCGTTGCACAAATATTAATTCTTAGGCTCTATCATGCACACTTGCAACTTCACTTCAACTTCAACAACAATCCATCACTTTGAGAAGTCATGAAAAGTGATGGAAAAAATGGTTAAGTAAATAGGTACCTAGGGTTACGTTAGATTAGGTTACGGGCTAATTTTCATTTTTTTTCATAACTTTTAAAGATTTTTAAAAGGGGTGTTAGAATTGCATGATTCTGAGTTGTCATGGAACCCTATCTTATTACTAAAGTGATAGACTATTTTTTTTTTACAATTAATACTTACCCTACCTACCTATCTAATGTAAAAATATGTTTATATATTTAAAATGCATTTTACTATGGTTGTGATGCCGCATAAAGATGTACAAATTATTATTTATAATTAATATAATCCCTACCCATATGCAATAAAATAACAAATACATTTTCCCGCCATCTCGAAAAACGGTTTTCCTTCTTACCGGTAAAATTATCCATTGAAACAAGGTACCTACCTAGATATAAACCGCCGATAGCTTCTTTGTAACCTCTCCTTTTTTCTCATTAATGACTCACATAACAGAAAGAGTGGTTACAACGTAGGTACCTAGCTCTCACCATATTGAATAATCCATTAAAATATTTTATGTATTTATTTAACTTTATAAGTTGCCTGTTCCACTTTGAATTCCTGTGTTGAAAGCAGGCGCAGTTTATAACAAAAATATCTAAAAGACAACCAGCATCATACCTACCGTTGGAAATGCGTAGGTTCACATTTAAATTGGTTTTGACAAAACATTTGAAGTTAGATCTGTATTGAATGACGATCCAAGACTTGGTGTCTGAATTATATTTCAAATAATTTGTGTTTTGTCTAAAGACCAATGGAAGTGCATTGTATGGCTTTGTTGCAAAGTTGGTATCGAAAATTTCTTATGCCAAAATTTGTTTTAAAGAAATGGATAAGTAAGAGATTATGCTCTTTGGTTTTAGTATCACGAGCAGTTGCAATATTGTCTATAACAATTCTGTGTTTGAATAGGTAGATAGGTTAGTATTTTTTTGGCGTAAATTGGTCTAATGTCCAATCATAGATTCTCCTAAAGATTTCATCCCAACTGCTTATTGGTAGATTTAGAATAATCTTTATAATTAATTTCTGAGAATGGCGGCAGAATTTGCTCCTCCCCAGGCTATAATACCGTACTCTATTGAAGATTGACTTAGTGCATAGTAAATTGTTTTGAGTTGATTCAAGGAAACTTGCGAATTTGTCTAAAGAAGTACCTAGGCACATGGATTTGCTGATACTTCCTTGTAACCTTTCCCTCCTTATGAATGACTCACATAACAGAAGGAGAGGTTAGGTAGGTACAACGTAGAATAATTTCATATTTTGTTATCTTTCATTCTATGTATGAATTAACAAAATAAATTTTATCGGGATACTTTTTACTTTTTCGTGACTGTTTACCAGTGATGCCACTTCACAAAAAAAACACGTTTTTCGTAAGCTTTTTATTGAGAAAATAATTAAGAAAACAACGTTATCTAAATAAATCATCTATAATAATGCTTTATAAAACAACAATAATTTTCTTTTGTATGGTAGGAAATGGATAACCGTTTGGAACAACAAAAAACCCCTAACAATTAGGTAAAAACACACGAGTTTTTATTTACTGTTAAGAGAAAATCAGAAATATGTCATTTTTAAATCAGATTTTAGACGTATTGACTCTTTTCCACAAAAAAAATTATAAATGGATTTCTAAAGATTATTCTTTTATCTAGCATTCGCATGTTTTAAATTTTGAGAAAAAATGTTTACTTTTAGTATAATAAGGTTATACAATAGGTCGTTGGCAGATTTGTTAAATTTTCAAAAAAGGATTTGTATTATAGGTACCACACCCATTTCAAATCATATAATCATGCAGTAAAATAAATCAATACATTATCTGGCTATCGCATGTTTTAGAATTTTAATTTTAGTTTAAATAAAATCATTAAAAAATATATACGTACATGTTTGACGAAAATTGGTCCGTTTGTGTATTTATTTGCGCACTTACAAACTAAGTAATATATTTCAGATTTTTTAACATTCTTATTAAATTTAACTTGGACATTATTGAAAAATGATAAATACTTATAATCAAAAAATAATTACAAAAAGTACATTATTTCAATAGTTTTATCATCACGCCTTTCAGCATTTTTGGATGTAGGTATAAATTAAAGCTAATTTGGAATGAAATAAAATCGAAATCTTCTATCTTCTATATTTTTTATAAATAAAAATGATTCGCCGAAATGTATGTACGCGCATAACTTCTGAACGACTGCACCAAATTGGATAATTCTTTTTTTGTTGTGTTCGTTATGGTCAGGACAAGGTTTATATAAAACTACTGGTGAGCTCTGGCATTACGAAATTTGTATAAAAAATTGCAATAGGTGGCACGCGAGCTGTTTGAAAACTGAATGTACCGAGAATGAATGGGGAAGCAGGCGAGGGGAGTGGGGAGAAGGAAGGCGGTGTGGGAACGCGAGAGGGGGAAGGGGACGCGGGAGATGAAAGGGAGGCGGAAGGCGAACGGGACGAATGGAAAGGACACGCAGGGAGAAACAATTTCTTTATTACATGGCATAGCAACGCATGCCGGGAACCAGCTAGTTGAGTTATAATTTTAAAAAGCTGGTACGGAGAAAAATTTTAAATGCTGTAAATGAGCCAAAAAACATGCAAAAACGATCCACCGGGAAACACCGCATTTTACAGCCATTAAAAATATTTTATTATCAATGGAAAATACTGTATTATGACGACATTTAGACAGTGCTATCGTTTGTTATGGTTTCTTATTTACATAGCGATTTTGTTTATTTATATAACGTATAAGTTACTAGTATAGCGGAGATTAGATTAAATATGTCGCGAAGCGTTTGATGTAAATCATATAAAGGTACATATTACAAACCGACCCTTCATGATAATGATAACCAAAATAAAATAATGTAGCAACATTTTTTCCTTCGTACCTTGCAACAGTAGGTAACAATTGGTGCAATCTCGTTGTAGTTTTTATAAAGTTATCAGTATCATCACAATCAGATCTGATTACATAACACGGTTATTTCAAGCAATGTTTTTTTTTAAATAGTTTAATATATCTACCCCCAGGGCCTGTCATCTTTGGGCATGCTGTGTGAAGGGTTTTTTTTAGGAAAGGGAGGAGATTAAGTTAGGGGAAGGAGATTATGAATGAATCCATCCCTCCTGCTGCGGTGCAAGACGATGGGTTTGAGAGAGTCCGGCTGGAGAGGTCAAAAGGTCGCTATTAGGGATTGCAATCCCGCAGCTAATTCAATCCCGCGGGATTGATATGCGGGATTGCTCAATCCCGCGCGGATCCCGCGGGATCCCGCATCTTTGAAATAATGTTATAAGTTTTAAAATCAAATTGAAACTACAGATTTTATAAGTTATAAGATAAATTTGAAACTACAGATTTTTGGGTAAAAATCAACTTTTATTTAACATTTCTTACATTAAGCAACAGAAATTAATTCTTTTGTATTAATTAAATTTTCTATTATCTAAATAATTAGTTATCTGTTTTCTTAGATTCATCTTTAAATAATTGGCATCATTTAATAGTTTTGTTTAATTTTACACTTACTCCTAACAGTTTTATATTTTTAATTCAGTCTTATTCATATAATGACTAATAATCAAATCACAACTTTCTCTTAGATGCTACTATTATTACTATAATCTGTACTACTATCCTTTTCCAACATAAACTTCACATTCCAAATGCAACCTCAATTAAAGTAAAACCAGGGCCTCCACACAAAAAAACATTAAACTTACCGATAACTCATACCTCATACGGGCAAAGAAACTTTAAGTACTACGCAACCAAACTATATAACTACATGCCCACCACACTGAAGCAACTACTAACTACAAAGACATTCACAAAAAATATATCAAAGACTAATCCTCTAGTGGCCGGCGACTAGCGCCACTAGCGGTTGGCGGCAGGCGGGCTATCTTGTGCTAAACGGTAAAATTGCGCTCGTGCTACTCTTGATTTACGCGAAAGTTTTAGCGCCAAATTTTTAACTTGCGGGACCCGCGGATCCGCGTTTTGAAGGTGCGGGATTGCGGGATTAATAAAAGCTGCGGGATCCCGCGAAAGCGGGATTGCAATCCCTAGTCGCTATCAACCAGTCTCCGCCTCGCCGTTGGTGGGCAGACAAATCCGCCTCTAAGACCCGGACAACCCCGTGAACTCGGGCACCCTTGCTAAGTTAACAAACGTTGCGAACCACCTGAAACAAAAAAAAATCTGATCTAGTTTTTGAACTAGGATTATTAAAAAAATATATTGAAACGTAATTGTTGGCATCTTGTTAAATATCAAACAAAACGCCAAAATTCACGAAAAAACGTTCAACCACAAAACCCTTTTTTGAAGATGGGTGGCTAAGTTGCTGTGTACTTCAACAATGAGCGACGATTTCGGGCTGAAAAAATTATAAAGTTTGCTTACAATATTAATAAATATGTGGTGAAATGTTCACGGTTGTATGTTAATTTAGTTCGCCTTAAAACCGGTCAGCAACGTAAGCAGATATTTGTATTGTGACATCCCTAAAACAAAAAGTAAAGAAGTCGATAGTGGATCAAGCTGTACATCCCTAACAAGTTGTCCATAGAAATACATAACAAGAATATTCTGTCAGTCGCGCGGTTGACACATATTTTTACCCGCCAAATTGCCTACGGGCAGCTCGATATTGTTAATTTTTATTAAATATTTTTTGTATGAAATGATAAAAAAGTGAGGTGACAAAAGTGTTTATTATACATTTATACAATAGAATAAGTATTGTTGTTTACATAATCTGTGATTTTAGTACCGTTTTCACATAAAAACATCATGTGAGTCATTTTTACATTTTTTTAATGTTTGCATTCTAAATTTTAATATTTACAAATGTTAATATTTATTTGTAGTATAACAATTTTAAAGCTTATTTTGTAACCTTTCTAAAACAGTTTTTACCAAAGATATTCAAATACAAAAGAGATATGCTATGTGTTCCGCGCAACTGTCGGCGGACTACGACATAATTATAGTAGTTTCCATACGAAAAGAATTAGTTCATTTCGTTGATTTTTTGAATATTGAATATTTTGAAGTATTGGTTAACAATATAGTTAGAATACAGAAAAAATTCGTTCATTTAGTTTAACGTTCGTTTGCTTTATTCGTTAATTATTCGTTCATTTAGTTTATTTATTAATTGGTAAACAATATCGGCGACACCCGGAAGCGCAGTCCCACCCAGTAAAAACTGCAGATAGCACATCTACTTATCTTTGGTTTTTACTATTCGGCTTCGTTCAGAAATGTTTCATTTATAGAGCTTTAATTGTGAAGCGGTAATAACACAAAGTTTTCGTAAAACTTACATTTCGTTAGAGACATTATTTATAAGTGAATATTTGCGATTTTCGGAGTGATTTTTGTGATTTTTTTTTAAATCACAAAGACGAAAAAAAAGAGCGCTCACACAGGATGACTCCCTTCAATGAATTAAATAGTTAAAAAAAAACGTTCATACAAACAAACGAATGTAATATCTTACACGGTGAACGATGCATCCTGTTTTGCCACCTTAATTATTGTGTCAGTATTTCACTGCAAATAGTAGAACATGGCTCCTAAATTACTGAGTTTCATTCAGAAGCTGTGGGTAGAGATATACAATAATTACAGTCACTACTTATCCTGTACGTTTTGGTAAGCTTATTTTTGAATGCAATTAAGTGCAACTCGACTTGTGCAATTATTCCCAATTTATACCCTTTTCAACTTGATTTCTTTACGCCAGTCTTTTTTTATACATCAGCTCCACACGATTAAAAAAATTCTCTCAGGGCCTTGGGGATGCTGTGTGGAGGGTCTTTTTAGGGAAAGGAAGTAGGGTGAGTTCTGGGAAGGAAAAAGGTTTGAGGGGTGGTTAGAATCCGGGGGTCAATGTGTCCAAGAGTGGCGGACATACGAACCCATCCCTATAACTGCGGTGCAAGCCGATGGGTAAAAAAGTCCGGCTGGAGATGCATAGGTTAGGTCTCACTTAACCAGTCTCTCCCGATCCGGCCCGCCATGCAGTACGTGGACAAACGCAATAACAACTAGATAAACCTCACCCCATGAACCCGGGCACTCCTGTTCTGTTAAATCACCAAAAGTAGCGAACCACTTCGGGTTACCTATGGCAGGGGTGTTGGTTATCCGATAAATGGTTCCCGGTGTGGCGGTACCCATACCCACCTCCCAAATTGTCTTCTTTCAAATATCCATCATATATAACTCTTCTGTTATTCTTTCTCTCGGCTTGAGTCGACTCTCAAGTATTTGATTCTCAGTAATTGAGCCAATCTGCGTCCCGGAGAACAATGATCTGCTAAAAATTGAAAATGGTTTTGTTAGCTTATTTTAATTTCCTTTTGATGATTTAAATGTCTGTATTCGGAATTTTTGATGAAATGCAAAATATCCAAACAACACTAGGTGTATATTTCTTGATCTCCAAAACAATAAAAATGCAGAAACGAGACTTTAAACAGGTCTACTACAAAACTACAAAATCGCACATCAGACACTGTTCTTTGGTACCTTCTATTATTTCATTTGGCTTGGCTGTAGTGAACATAAACATATTGAAAGACAAATAAATTTGTATGTAATAAAAATATACTTACACACAAAATTCTCATGTTTTTTAACAATTTATTCAAAAAGTTTTGAGTTCAATAAAGATAAAAAAATACGCAAATTTTCCATAAATTATTTCGGTTTTATAACAAATTAGCGCTTTCACGTTGTGTTTTCATACATGTTCATTAGTGTTTAGACATAACTGCAATAAATATACTTTAAAGCCAAATTAGCAGTTTTCGTTGTATTATTTTAAGAAAAATAATTTTTGAAAATCGTTAAGTGAGGTGCTTGTTATAAATATATTGGTTAGTTTTATTATCATTTCTAAAGGGAAACGATATTTTATTGTGCATTACTAATTCTTTTGATTTTTCTTAATTTTTTTCTTAAAATTTTTCTTAAAATCTGAAACAGAAAAAGATATCAGAAAAATGTCACATCTGGGACTCGAACCCAGAACCAATGACTTGCCGGGTCAGTGCTCTACCAACTGTGTCCCTATCCGATTCGGTCATATTTAACTGCATCATCCTTCATCTAAGAACTACCAACATTATCTTCACTTTCTTATGCATATTTTTATTGGCTGCTATCTTTATGTATGATTGGAAGATTCAACCCGAATATATAATTGAATTTAGCAGAGTTCAGAAATTCATTCATTCAGTTCATTGAGTTCAGAAAATTCAATATATCCAAGAAAAAATATCCAAGACACTATCTAGAAAGCATTTAGTTCGGGTTGAATCTTGCAATCATACATACAGACAGATAGCAGCCAATAAAAATGTGCGTTAAGAAAGTGAAGATAATGTTGGTAGTTCTTTGTCGAAGAATGGTACAATTAAATATGACCGAATCGGATGATAGGTACCTACACTTAGCTCAATTGGTAGAGCCCTGACCCGGCAAGTCCTGGGTTCGAGTCCCAGACGTGTCCGTAACTTTTTCTGTTTTTGTCTGTTTCAGATTTTCGCTAATATTGTTTTCATTAATTAACTATTACAATTTGAATTTTTTCTTATTTTTTATTAAAGAATTTCAATAGTAGGTTTTTGTAGTTGACACAATATGACGTCACACGACATCTGACAGTCGTCAATCATAACTGAATCGTCTGGTGACGTCGGCATAATGCCTACTGCCGGGAGCGCAGAATGGCAACGGAGGTCGATAGATTCTCCCATACACAATTACTACCACCCAATCTAATACACACACACACTGACATAATATCCTGCTTGTAGCTTCGTTCTCACGTTGGTGAGGGTTGCCTTCAGTTTGTTCAGGGTTTGCACACTTCAACCCCTATATATTTTATGTCGCTGTACAATAAAATCGAATTAAATGGAATATTTCTGAACGTCTCCGAAAACTAAAAACTGTTTTAGAATTTTAATGAAACGAGCTCTCAAATTATATAAATGGAAATAAACATATAATTTTTTTAATATAAAATTTTGCATGCAAACATAAAAAAAGTTTTAGTTAAAAGATTTTTATTTATTAAGTTAAAAGAAATATAATATTTCGCTTTCTTAACTTAAGAGCTATGCCGGTCATTTAAAAATATCGTCGATAGGTATTGTAACGAATGTCTTCTGTTCCACTCCGCGCTCCCCTCAGGGGAACTGAGCGAAAGGGACAACTGCATATCGGGCCGAAAATACCTAAATAAAATCGTCAAAATCGATGTTTTGTATTCCCCAATTTTCTTCTCCAAAAATAGACCGATTTTAATTTTTTTTTCACTAACTGTATTAGAAGAAAATATTTTATGTCGGTACGTTTTGCTTTTTTTAAAAATACATTGTTTAGTTTGTATACTGAACGTCTTTTGACGGCGTTTAAACCAGGCAATTTTATTCATTTTTGGAAGGTCCTAACTTTTATAAGAAGTAAATTATCAAAAAAAGCAAAACGTACCGACACGCTAGTGTTCGATATCTATATTATGTAAAAAAAATTGCTCTAGGGTCAAAATCCAGAGAGATAAACGGGGAATACGTTTGTATGGAAAAAACGCCGCTGGTATTTCCTCATAGAGTATACAAGGGGGGTCTGAAAAGTTTCCGACCTGAACATGAAGATGGCAACACTCGTCAATAAAAGCTAGTGAATGACATGTAGTTGAGCATCTTTTGACAGTTACTCACTAACGTTTCGGCCATTTTGAACGACGAAAGTTTTTAGTTGACAGTCTAAAACTTTTTAAAAATTCAATTTTCTGGCTAAAATTATCTGTGACAGTTTATATTGTTTATTTTTTCTTATAAAATTATTTATAAAATAAATTAAATTGCGCTCGAAATCATGACATTTAGACTGCTTTTGTCAAGCGATTTTTAGTGATATTACCTGTATTCGTGGCAATATAACGCCCACTAAGAAAACATATATTTTTGGCCTGTGGCTTTCTCTTAAAAGGAACGTTTGCAGAATTATTATAATAAGAGTGGTTCCATGACAATTGATTCGCCGACAGTCAATTATTGTCTTATCAATTATTTTCTCAGTAAATTGATTTAACAGGTAATAAATCAATTTAGGCACCTTCAAAATTAAGTTTAGAATCATATAAATAAGTCGTTTCAAAGTGGCCTAACTGCAAGCCGAAACATAGTAATTAAAAAAAACTAAAATACTTGCAGAACTTAGTATTTATCCTTGTTGTAATGCGTTGGGAGATATTTCAAAATGGCGTTATAATGCTAATGGCAAGAGAAATTGATTTATTCTTGGCTCTGTTCCTAAAAACGACAGCTTTTCAATTGTACATGTATGTGATGGATTGTGAATATATTATCAGAGAGAGAGGGCAGTAGTAATACAGTGCGGCGGTCACAGGGCGGCAGGTGGGATCGGAGGGGAGGTTCACCTCCCTACATATTATACATGTGTGGGAAAAATATGATGTGTGTGTATACCAACACATGCGCAGAGATATAAGTACCGAGTAACTGCGATGCAGTGGCAGGGTTTGTAATCTCCTCGCAGTTCTGCAGTCCGGGTGGCCCGCCGGGTCCGGAGCGGTGACGTAACGGTCACGTCACCGGAACGGAGGGGAAAATATCCGGAAACTATTCGAAATGTACAACCCTAACTTTAGTATATATTTTTCTAGAAACGGATAGGTTGGTCGTTGCTACGCGGTGAAATTAATTTCACACCGAGAGAATGTCATTAGGGCAAACAAACAAAAAGAAACATTGACAAAAGAGTTATGTCCAGTTGTTTCGCAGAAAAAAACCTGTGACAAAGTCATCAACAGACCATTAGCGCCATTTTGTTTTTTGACAGTTTAAAGGTTTATTTATTTATTTTCTAGCTGGTAACCCGGCATGCGTTGCAATGCTATTCAAATAAATATTTTTTTCTCTTTTCATTTCCTTTCCCATGCGTCCCCGTTCCCCTCTCGCGTCCCCTTACCCTCCCATGTTTACCTACCGTCTTCCCCCTCCCTCGAACCCCTCCTTCGTTCCCTCCCCCTCCTCCTTCGTTACCCTCACCCTCCTGCCTTCCCCCTCTGCCGCTAAAATATATGAAATACACACATTTTCATTTGTACAAATTTCATAACACAAGAGCTTGCCATTAAACATAAATAGAAACCTTCGCGGGCTTGCGCACAACGAATCACCAAAGTTTCATCATAATTGGATGAACGGTATGGCAGCGCAAAAAATACGAACAAACAAATACTGATTTTTATATATATACAAGATATTAATGTACAACGGGCATTTACAAAACATGTGATTTACATAATAATTTTGTGGAACAGTTACCTTGAGGAAAAATATGCTAAATTTGTTTATTGAGGTATGTTATTATAGCCTGTATGTAACTCATCTACTGCTTCTGAGAAAGCATTTCCTACTGCATCTAATCTAGGTTTTTTTTTACATTAATTCCACACAGGAGGCCCTGAGGAAAATAATTTCCCTCAGGGCCTATGTCATCTGGGATGTTGTGTGGAGGGTCTTTTTGAGGAGAGGAAGGAATGAACATTGGTCTTGAAGAGACCCATGTTGTAGGAAGGAGGAAACACAGAGGCCGGCAAAACATTCCTGTTCTCATGTGACAAATGTCAACTGTGCACAAATGTTGGGCACGCGTTTGGCGTGTTTCCCGACTATGCACCGGTGCCGAAGGGATCAATGATGCTAGTTCCTCGGAGCATCTTCCATTGTAATACCGGTAGAACAAGGATAGCATTCCCACCCGACGCCTGTGCTCTAAAGATTGCAATCCGTCTGTTAAGATGGGAGAATCTTTCGTATACCTTTTTGTTCGTAAAATGTATGATGCGAGCTCGGCGCTGATCAGGAAAAGAATGATGACGTCACATTTTTTAGATTCAAGCGAGCCGAGCCGGCTCCGTGGAACCGTTATGGGGAGGGGGAAATAATACGCTTTTATCACTTAGGGCAGGTTCAGATATATTATATTCATATGTCCATGTGTACACATTTGATTTCGAAAAACTCTCGAGTAAAGCCCGGGCATCGCCGGGGACTTTAGCTAGTCTTGAATAATCGATATAATAGATTACAGTCGTAAGTCATAGTCAATAAACGTTTAGATCTCTTTTGAGTTTCCTAGTTTGGCTACAATGCAACGTGTTTCTGAAAATAACAATAAGGTCTACCACCATAAACAAGTAATGTCTCTCTATTCAACTTGATAACATAATGAATAGCCCAAACGTCGCGCGTCGTGTCTGCGATACAGTTTCATGGGAACCAACGTGGAGCTCTATAGAGGACTAGATCTGTTTTTGTAGCACCTTTCTCCAACTGAACTGTCGCGTCGCATACAATCTCACTGACTTGGCTGTAAGAACGAGTTTTGCAATCCGACCTGCATTCGTTTTATCCATCAATTTAGCTTCATTTTAAAATAGAATTTGAACAATTCTCAAATTTAAAAGTTAATTTTCAAGTTGTGTAAAAGTTCTGTTAGCTTTTCTTTTCAGTTATGTGAAAGAACTGGCCATTAATGATATAGTAACTTATGCTTGTATGATTCCCTTAACCGGTCCCGAAAAGAAGAAGATGGAGAGATACGAAATTACGAATGTTAGAGGAAGTGCTAACATTTATAGCGACAAAATCGATGCGAAAATGTTTAATAAAACACGACTCATTTAAAATAGAGCAAAAATCTCGCGGGCATTATCTTAAACAGCATTTAAAGAAATACTGTGAATTTTTTCATACATATAACTTGTAAAATAACTGAAACAAACGTACGTGTTAATAATAATTTTTGGAGCATACATTGCGATTTTTTTCTATCGAGGGAATTTTATATAATTTGAGTTTCGGCGCGGGCAATGTCTAGATATTATCTTCAAGAATAACATATATATTTTTTAAGAGCTTTAAAACTTACCGTGTTTAAGGGAAATATGTAATAAATCGGTACAAATCCGGGTTGCGGGCCCTTAAGAGGAAACCCGGTCGCCGAGAAATTTGAACAACGTGTATTTTACCAACTGTTGCTGTCATTGTCACTCTTAAATAGTCACTCCGAATACTGATCGAGAGGGACAACTGCACCTCAGGCTAATAATCAATATCATCATTACATAGTATAAAGTGAAGTCGCTCAAAATGTATGTGCGCATAGATCTTTTAAACTATGCAACGGATTTTCATGCGATTTTCACCAATAGATAGAGTGATTCAAGATGAATGTTATATGTATAATACATGCTTATTCTAGTAGAGAAAAGTCGAGAAATTCAAATATGTATTCAATCCTAACACAGCAACCACACAACCCTCCACACAGCATCCCAGATGACATAGGCCCTGAGGGAAATTATTTTCCTCAGGGCCTCCTGTGTGGAGTTAATGTTAAAAAAAAAATACCAGGCAGCGGGCAGCTTGCAAGCGGGTGGTGTGGATTTTATAAAGGTCGGTAATGGCGTTGTGTTTCGTTAGCCACAGCCACGTGTGGCCGGGTCTGCTAGTACATTATGAAGGAAGAACCTCATTAAATGAGTATTTTTATTGCGTGTACAATCACAAAATTCTTTTTATATGTGTAAAATGAAATAAAAACAATAATTGATGTATTTAAAAAAATAATTTTTTTTTTTGATATTACTGCTATAAAACAAATAAAAATTAACAAACATGTTAAACACTTCTTGGAACAAACATTAGTCAATAATCAACACTTAAAGGAAGGGCCTCATTAATAGAGTATTTTGCTGATGATGGCGGGTGACATACGAGCCACGAACTCATCCGAAGTCAGCCGAACGAGAAGTTCCAAGAAGTAGTTAACATGTTTTATTATTTTTTATAAATTTTGTTTGTTTTATAGAAATAATATAAAAAAATATGTTGTTTTTTTTATTTAATTTAACACGTGTTAACTGTCTGAATAAGTGTAAAAAATAAGCCAAATAACAGTAAACAATCGATTTTTAACATGTCTACAAAAAATTCGGTTTTCTGCCAAAACTAGATTTTTTTGGCGAAACTTGCCGAAACCGAACCTTCGGTCGGTCACCAAATATTATGTAGATTGTTAAAATAAAATACGAAAAACATGAAGTCACTCAATTATTTCATAAAAAATTCACACGGATTCTTAAGTGGCAGTTTTTTTAATCACCGGCAATTAACTATTTCGTTATAATAATAAAAGTTTATGAAAATCAAATTATTATTATTCTAACACGCAGAGACTACTGTTTCGACAAGATTTAGTGTAATTAAAACTGCATTCATTCCGCGAAATTAATTCATAGAGAAAAACTTTATTCTTCCAATTATGAATACCCCCTGCCAATCTAAAAAAATGCTAAAATAAATAACGTAATGTAGCAAATTTAATTATATTTGAGCGCGTATTGACAGTGGGCTTGGAAAAAGCACGTAAATGAAACCCTAGCCTCACCAAATAAAATCATTTCAGCCCTTTACCGAAAATAAACTAAAAATAAATTCCTACTTTATAAATCAACGATAAGGCCAAAACTAACTTATGCAAGCCCCATCTGGGCCCACGCTTTGACAAAGTCTCATTTGAAAAAACCACAAACATTTTAGAATAAAGCCATACGCATAGCCCCGGGAGCTCCCAAATGGATAAGGGTGTCCCAACTCCACGCTTTAAATTTTCAATATCAAAATTTAAATATTTAGAAATAAAATTATTAATTTCTAATATACACATCAGAAAGATTATTTTATCTAGATTTTAGAACAATTTTTGTTTTTGCAATGTGATAAAAAATAACCAATATAGAGGTGTATTTAAAATGTAAATTGTCGTTACCGCGACTGAATCGGTATAGGTTTTGTAAATGCGCCACCGGGACAGGAGTACTCCTGGCTGGGGTGGTACAATCGTATCGTATCGTATCAACTTTTGTTGCGCTTCCGATGTTCGACGGAAAACATTTGATGAGCGCTCCATCCTGGGTGAAGCGTGAGGGCAGGCGGGGGGGGATTCATTTTTTGACAGGAGCCGCGCGATGTGGTCATATTTGTGGAAGAACAAACCGAAAGGCTTTTTTAGGTTATGTGTTATGTGTAATGAGCGAGCTTAAATAATCACGAGTTTAAAATATTATATACTTACGTATAATATTATAATAAATATATTTGATAATAGAATTGTAACATGGTAACAAATATTAATATAATTATTGGTCGAAGGTAACATGTCTTTGTACAGTGCCCTTGAAATGATTTTACACAAAAACGCAAATTTCATAAACAGCCATAGGTACCTACATTGTTATTATTATTTTATGACTTTGGGTCTTGCCGCGACCGA
Source organism: Limnephilus marmoratus (assembly GCA_917880885.1). Lineage (NCBI taxonomy): Eukaryota > Metazoa > Arthropoda > Insecta > Trichoptera > Limnephilidae > Limnephilus > Limnephilus marmoratus. Next base: position 27,856,564 of record OU862930.1, on the reverse strand, counting down.
TGCTTTCGGATAATGAATCGTCTGTTGCAATTATCAGGAAAGATTTCTGACTAATATCGATTATAGCACGACCTAAAGTTGCTATTAAGAATTTAGAGTGCGTAAATATTTACGTCAAAAACAGAATAATCAATATATATTATAAAAGAAAGTCCAAAAAAACGTGCGGAACGCAAAAACTCCGAAACGAATGCCGGTACGATCAAGATAGTTATATGGTATGGTAGATCTCTATCCCCCCTAGGGAATAAGGGTATTCGTTTTTACCTAAAGGGCTTGCTTTTGAAGATATAAGGGCTGAAAGTTCTAAGAAGACTCTAGAAACTTCAAGAAGATACTGGAAGATTCCGGAAACTTCCAGAAAATTCGATAAGACTCTGGAATGTTCTGGAAGAAATGGAGGAGTATGTCAGCGAGTCTAGAAGGTTCTGGAAGTTTCAAGAAGGTTCGATAAGGCTGTAGAAAGTTCTGAAAGGAGTGGAGGAGTGTGTCGGTGTGTCTAGAAGATTCCACAAAGCTGTTAGAAGTTCTAGAAGGTTCGATAAAGCCGTGCAAAGTTCTGGAAGGAGTGGCGGAGTAAGTCTGTGAGTCTAGAAGGATCTGATGGTTCATAAATGCTTAGAAAATTGTGTATGGAGAAAGTTCCAGAAGTTTCGATAGAGCTATACAAAGTTCTGAAAGGAAAGGAGGAGTGTGTCGGTGAGTCTAGAAGGTTCCAGAAAATTCCAGAAGGTTCCATAATGCTGTGAAAGTTCTTGAAGGTTCTACAGGGCTGTACAAAGTTCAAGAAGTAGTGGCGGAGTATGTCGGTGAGTCTAGATGGTTCCGGAAAGTTCTAGAAGGTTTGATAAAGCTGTAGAAAGTTCTAGAAGGTTTGATAAAGCTGTAGAAAATTCTGATAGGAGTGGAAGAGTGTGTCGGTGTGTCTAGAAGGTTCTGAAAAATTCTAGAAGGTTCCATAAAGCTGTAGGAAGTTCTAGACGATTCGATAGGAATTTACAAAGTTCTGGAAGGTGCGGCGGAGTATGTCGGTGAGTCTAGAAGGTTCCGGAATACAGGTTTGATAAGGCTGTAGAAAGTTCTAGAAGGTTTGATAAAGCTGTAGAAAATTCTAGAAGGGGTGGAGGAGTGTGTGAGTGTGTGTAGAAGGTTCCGGAAAATTCATGAAGATTTCACAAAACTGTAGGAAGTTTTAAAAGGTTCGATAAAGTTGTAAAAAAATTCTGGAAGGAATGGTGGAATATGTCGGTGGGTTTGGAAGTTTCCGGGATGTTCTAGAAGGTTCCGTAAAGCTGTAGAAAGTTCTAATAGGAGTGGAGGAGTGTGTCGGTGTGTCTAGAAGGTCCCGAAGAATTCTAGAAGATTCCATAAAGCTGTAGGAAGTTCTGGAAGGTGTGGCGGAGTATGTCGGTGAGTCTAGAAGGTTCCAGAAAGTTCTAGAAGGTTCATTAAAAATGTACAAAGTTCTGAAAGGAATGGTGGAATATGTCGGTGGGTTTGGAAATTTCCGGAATGTTCTAGAAGGTTCGATAAAACTGTAGAAGTTCTAGAAGGTTCCGTAAAGCTGTAGAAAGTTCTAATAGGCGTCGAGGAGTGTGTCAGTGTGTCTAGAAGGTCCCGAAAAATTCTAGAAGATTCCATAAAGCTGTAGTAAGTTCTGGAAAGTGTGGCGGAGTATGTTGGTGAGTCTAGAAAGTTCCGGAAAGTTCTAGAAGGTTCGATAAAAATGTTCAAAGTTCTGAAAGGAATGGTGGAATATGTCGGTGGGTTTGGAAGTTTCCGGAATGTTCTAAAAGGTTCGATAAAATGTAGAAGTTCTAGAAGGTTCCGTAAAGCTGTAGAAAGTTCTGAAAAGAGTGGAAGAGAAGGTACGGTGTGGCGAATGGGGAAGGTTCCGTAAAGCTGTAGAAAGTTCTGATAGGAATGGAGGAGTGTGTCGGTGTGTCTAGAAGGTCCCGAAAAAGTCTAGAAGGTTCCATAAAGCTGTAGGAAGTCCTAGAAGGTTCGATAGGGCTGTACAAAGTTCTGAAAGGAGTGGCGGAGTATGTCGGTGAATATAGAAGGTTCCGAAAAGATCTAAAAGGATCGATAGAGCTATAGAAAATTTTGGAAGGAGTGGCGGAGTATGTCGTTGAGTCCAGAAGGTTCCGAAAAGTTCTAGAAGGCTCGATAAAGCTCTAGAAAGTTTTGAAAGGAGCGATGGAGTGTGTTGGTGATTCTAGAAGGTTCTAGATAGTTCTGGAAGCCTCCCTAATGCTCTAGGATGTTACGGAAGGAGAAATTTCTAGAAGCTTCAGAAATGAGTGGCGGATAGAATTTCTAGAAGCTTCTGGAAAGTTTGGATAATCTTTATCTTCAATATAAATTATTAAAAAAGTGTTCAATGTGCATGCCGCTAAAACTCAAAGACGAGTCCTGGTATGATAACAGGAGTTATATTGTGTGATAGCCCTCTATCCCACATACATGAAGAAAGTTATAGGTTTTACCTGAAGGATGTGCTTTTAAAGATATAAGGGCTGGAAGTCTCGCCCCTTGAAATTTCCAACAGTTCATAACATTCCAGAGTATTCTTGAGCATTCCAACACACTCCGGAATATATTTAGGAATATACCGGAATATCCCAGATCATTGTGGAACATTTCAGAACACTCCTAAATGTTGAGGAATGATCTGGAACATTTGAATTTTTTTATGGGGCTACCCATATGGGGTATATAAAGCAAGATCCGTCGTGGATTCGAACGTCAATTCAATCTCACATCAACTCCCTGAGCGAAGCCGGAAACCCAGTCAGAGTATTTCAGAGCATTCCACAACGTTCCAGAACATCCCGGAACATTCTGGAAAATTGTGGAAAGTTTAGGAATAGGGATTCGAGAACATCAATGTGAAACATTTCAGAACACTCTCGAATGTTGTCCTGAGCGAAGCCGGGTAACCCAGCTAGTTATAAATATTTGATATTATGTTATGATTTTGTTATTAAATATTTTTATACCTATTATATTTAGGTATAATAATATTTTAATAGGCCCCCGCCCGCCTGCCTTCGCGCTTCACCCGGGATGGAGTGTTTATCGGATGTTTTCCGTCGAACATCGGAAGCAATCGGAAGCACAACAAAAGTTGACAATATTTATTGACAAACTTGATAAATTCATTGACTTGTTATGGGACTGTCAAGACATGAATTATTATTATTAGCTCGGTGTTTTCACAACAACTTGCTCAATTAATACAAATTGTAGATTATGTTATACCAGCTGCCTGTCGACGGTTAATATAATCTTTCTAGTTTTGTTAGATTCACTGGCAAACTGCAGAGTAGTTTAGAAACATGAAACATTTCCAGCGTTTGAAGTATGAAGGGTGTTACGATTTTGCATTATTATTGTGATGTATTTACATGACTGCAAATGTTTTCAAATCGAAACATCCGCCATATTTCATAACAGTGACCTCAAACAACTTTCCTGTTAATGCAACACAACTTACAAATCGTTAATGCATTATTTCTCAATTTTATATTCTTGGATTACACTTAGATGTTTATCATCTTTATAAATAATTCAAATTATTGTACTAACCCTTGGGTTTGAATCATTCATAGATAACATTAATCCCGCGGACCATAAATAATGAAACGATTAAATTTTCATTTTCACATTTTTTTTAACTGAAAACTTTTTTATCACCGTTGTGATTTCAAACTCGATAAAACGAAAAATAGCGACACTAAAAACAGACAAGAAGGTTTCGCTTCTACCGCCTGTGAATTGCATTTTTACCGATTTTTAAATGCTTGGATTAATATTTTCGTAACATTTTGATATTTTTGTTTGGGGATTATTTGTCGCGTTTCATCCCGACATGACGTGTTTTTTTTGCTCTGCAGTATTATTTTTATATCACGGAACCCTTCGGTGCAATCTCTTCGAAAATGTGTCAAAATACGTGGTTTAGTTATAGCTTCATAATTTGATTACGAAATTTGGTTTTGCATAGTTGCAACAGTGGTAAAAATGACAAAGTTTGCAAGTGAATTCGAGTGAACACAAAGGATTGACACAAAGGCCTGACATCAATACTGAAAGATAAGATCCACCTTAATTTTGTTTATAAATATTAGTTGATGGCGTAGATTGTTTATATAACATAATATTTCAGAGCATTGAACTCGGACACCAACATAAACAAACCACTTAGAGAGTAGTTCTTGAATTTTTTTCTTAATTGTTGTTTTTTTCCAGTCAGCCTGATTTTAAAATATTTATTTTAATTGTTTATGTTCTTCAAAAGCTTGTTGACGCGTTTCGTCCCAATATAAGATCTCTTATAAGTGGGTCTTTTGTCATCACATTTCAGAGGGTGTCCCTTGTATTTTACATGGAATTAACAGACAAGTTATTTAATTTTTATTTTCATTCTTAGGTTTTTATTTTATTTTATTTAGATATTGTTCTTGCACTGAAATAGATCCCGACTTACAGCATTAAGTGCAACCCGAGAGCTTGTCAATTCAAGCAATTCTGTATTTTCAAAACCTATTTGAGGATCTGATTCGAATATCCAAGAAAGAAAGAAGAGGCTAGAAGAAATAAGTAGAGACAGGAAAAACCAAGAAGAGCCACGAAGCACGAGCCACGAATAGGCAGGGGAAAGTATGAAGAACTAAGAAAAATCTGTAAGATGCAAGAAGAAGCGAGAAAGGCACGATAAGAAAAAAGTCGAGATGAAGCAAGGAAATGTCAGCAGAGACTAGGAGAGCCAAGAAAAGTTAAGAGAAGCAAGAAGGAAAATGAGGAAGCAAGATTAAGCCGGAAGAATTAAAAAAATAATAATAATAATATTAATAATAAATATATTAAAATGTTTGGCTTTTCCCGAAACTATAGAACATATTATATCGGGATGTTCTATATTAGCGCCTTCCGAGTATACATTTAGGCACAATCAGGTTTTAAAAATAATTCACCAAAGTTTGGTAATTAAACATAACTTGATTGATTGCCGTAATGTAGTACCTTATTATGAATATGAACCAAATTCATTTATAGAAAATGAATTTTATAAAATATATTATGATAAAACTATACTAACAGACAGAACAATTAGTCATAATAGACCTGATATAGTTTTACATGACAAAATTAAAAAAACAACTTATATCATTGATGTAGCTATTCCAAATTCCTGTAATATTCAAAAAACTGTTTCTGAAAAAATTAGAAAATACACAGATTTAGGAAATGAGATTAAAAGAATTTGGCATTCTCGGACTATAAAAATATTACCATTTGTTATTTCGGCCACTGGCATAATACCTAGGAATCTGATTCAAAATTTAAGCATATTAGATTTGTCAAAGAATTTGTATATAAAAATGCAAAAAGCAGTAATTTTAAATACATGTAGGATTACAAAAGATTTTTTAAATATTTATATTGAGGGATCAGTAGGATTTATAGGTTCAATTAGAAATGCCACAGAGCCGAACCCTCTGATATGAAAATATCTGGAGTCGGTGAATTATATTCCCATTTGGTCTCTAGTGGGTTGACATGTTGTTCTTGTATTGTTTTGTATTTATAATACTTATATAGTGCAATTGCATAACGTGGATTCACTAGATGATCATTTGGGGAAGTGTATGAAAGGGTTTAGTTTTTCCTTTTTTTTTTTTTTTTTTGGGGGAAAATTTAACCCGGACATTTAAATCTGGTGCGTAAAAAAGCAAGAAGATGAAAGCAGAGACTACGAGATCCCAGAAGAGCCAAGAAGATGCAAGAAGCAAGTAGATGACCGAAGAACCAAGAAGTTTGCAAGAAGATGCAAGCTGAGACTAGGAGAGCCAAGAAGAAGCCAGAAGAAGCCATATGAGGCCAGAAGAACCAAGAAGCAGAAAAACAGGCTAGTGGAAGCAAGTTAAAGCAAGAAGTGGAAAGAAAATAATTAATAAGTCAAGAAAGAACCAATAAGAGCAACGACAATAAAATAATAAGCAAGAAGAGACGGGCAGAGGCGCAAAATTAAAGAAGGGAGTAGTTGGAAGCAGAAGAAGTGGGGAGCATAAAGAAGTGGGAAACGAGAAACCAACGTTCAATCATCTCCTTTGTTCCTGCACTTACACACTGGTCGATTAAATTCCGCAAGAAGTGGCAAGAAAAGCTAGACATTGTGATCCAAGAAGGATGAATAAAATGCAAGAAGAGTCAAATCGAGTCAAGGAGAGACAAGATATGAGAAGACACAAGACGATACAAGACAGGGCATGAAAAGATATGAAGAGATTGGAAGAGACAAGAATAGACAAGAAGAGTCGGTCAGAAGATTTAAGACGAGCCAAGAAGAGACTAGAAAAAGCAAGAAGAGTCAAGAAGATACGATAAGGTCCCAGAAGATCCAAGAAGAGACAAGAAGAGCCAAAAGAGTCAATAAGAGACGAGAAGAAGCAAGAAGAGCCAAGAAAAGTTCAGAAGAGACAAAAAGATTCAAGAAGAGACGAGAAGATTCACGAAGAGGCAAGAAGATAGAATCCAAGCCAAGAAGGGGCGCGAAGATCCAAGAAGAAGTAAGAAGAGACGATAAAACAAGAATGAACAAGGAGGGTTGGTAAGCAGTTGGAAGACTCAAGAAGAGACAAAACGAGCCAAGGAGGGGCGAGAAGTTAAAAGATGCAAGGAAAGGCAAGAAGATGCAAGAAGAAGCAAGAGGATCCAAGAAAAGAAAAGAAGAGACAAGAAACGTTATGAAGAGCCGCGAAGAGATAAGAAGATTCAAGAAGGGGCAAGAAGAGATGAGAAAAGCAGAGAAGAGACGAGAAGATCTGAAGAAACATGAAGAGCCAAGAAGAGACATTAAGAGACGAGAAATAGCAAGAAGATCCAAGGAGGGCAAAGAAGAGATGAGAAGAATCAAGAAGAGGCAAGAAGAGACTAGAAGAAGTAGAAAGGGCAAAGGAGAGACAGAAAAATCCCAGAAGGGACAAGAAGAAGCAAAGAGCAGAGACAAGAAAAGCCACGAAGGGTCAAGAAGAGCCAAGAAGAGCCGGAAGAGACAAGAAGATCTAAGAAGAGACAAGAAGGGACAATAATTGGGATCAATAAGAGACAAGAAGAGTCAAGAAGAGACGAGAAGATTCAAGATAAGCCAGAAATAGACAAGAAGATCCAAGAAGAGCCGAGAATAGGCAAGAAGAAAGAACCCATAAAGAAAGGATTTAAAAAAATATCGTAATGCTCAATCCATTCCTTTATTCCTGCCCAGCCTAAATTCCAATATTGGCTTATTAGGTTGCCATGTATACCGGTCGATTGAACTCCAACCTCCTTCCCATCCTCAGAGCACGTGTTCCTAGTCCTAACAAATCAGTGCCCCCTGGTGTACCGGTCTCACCGGGATAGGAGTACTCCTGGCTGGGGTGGTACAATCGTATCGTATCCTCTCATGCAAACATGTGTATTTTTTCTTTTAACCAGAAAGAGACCGAAATAATGCTTCTTATTGTCTTTGAAATATGAAAGCTATCTTGCATAGATATTTTACAATCTCGATTCAAAGTGACGGTTTCAGAATTTACCCACGAAACTGAGGCTTCCGGATTGTGAGGTGCGAATATATTGAACCAAGCAGACGGGTTAAAAAATATATGTTATTCTTAAAGATAATATCTAGACATTCCTTACCCCGAAACGCAAATTATACAAAATTCTCTCGATAGAAAAAAATCGCAAAGTATGCTCCAAACATTATTATAAACACGTTTGTTTCAGTTATTTTACAAGTTATATGTCACGATGTTTCTTTAAATGCTGTTTAAGACACCCACCTCGAGATTTTTGCTCTATTTTAAACGAGTCGTATTTTATTAAATATTTTCACAATTTTCGCATCGATTTTGTCACTTTAAATATTAGCGCGCTCCTCTAACATTCTTAATTTTTACTCTTCTTATTTTTGAGCCCGGTTTTCGGTGCCTTAAACGAATTTCGGTTGTTCGTGATATGACTGATATGTTATGTAAAATATTCCTGCGTAGTAATTTTCTTTGAAAATTTCACAATTATTTACTTTTTATTTAATTAATTACTATTCTATATTTAAAACGAGTACCGATTTCTTTTGCTAAAATTTGAAAAGTAAATTTCTTCGTCCCTCTAATTTGAAAATAGGTGATATTTTTTGTTTTTCAAAAGCAAAGTGATCCTGAGACAAATATTTTTTTTATAAATACTTTCAGCTTTACAATTCTTACAATTTATTATAATATCCCGTGATTTTCACTGGTCTGCGGTATTAAATATTTAAAAAGTTGATTCTCACATCGAATGCGGAAAATGTTCGATCCCGGAGCGCAGAAGCGTTCACAGGTGTCGGCATTGTTAGCGAGTTTTCTGTTACCCACGGTTAGGACGGAATACACCTACCGAGCCACGCAAGCAGCCAACAGTGGCAACGCCCACGCTGATGTCGTAATGTATGGGGGAAATATACACCGTTCTCTCTTTATGCGCTCCGGGTCCGTAATACGTGCATTGGCACTGTTGAAATAAATATTTCTATGGTTCGTCTTCTTAGATTAGGCACCTTTTGGTGGTGTACCCCATAAAATATATGTATCTATGATATAAATATAAAGTAATCATAAAAAAATATACTAATTTCGGTTGTGGGTCTCTCCGTAAGTGATTAATTGTAACTCTGGTTCAATGAACTCGGATTTGTTTAGAATTTAAGAGGAAACTGGGTGGCGTTTTGTCCATACAAACGCATTCCCCAATTTATCCTCTAGATTTTGATACTAATGCAAATATTTTTTTTAATATGATGCAGATATCGACCACCAACAGACGTTCAATATACAAACCAGACAAAACCTATTAAAAAAAAAACAAATCTACATAATATAGAATATTTTCTTATAGTATTTTTGAGGAAAATTTGAAGTGAATCTAGGTCTTGAAGAAAAAACTTAGTTCGGAGTTGGAAGTTTCGCTGCTGTATCTTATCAGTGGCGGTGATTCTGTTTCCATAATATTGTTTTCTATTCGTAAAGCTAAAAAAATAATAATTTCAAACAACATTTATACCACTCTCCCGCAATAGGGCCGTTTTCATAAAACTGAAGGATATCCTTGTAAGTATGTAAAAGGTAGAAGTATAAGGTTTTGAGTTTAAGAAAAAGGTAGGAGTGTAAGCATTTCCTTTTTTTCGTATTTACCTTATACTTGCAAGAATATCCTCCAAAAATAAGTAAAAGGTTTTTGGCTTGTTAGCTTGTGACTGTGCCGCGGCATGTTCTAAGCTGTTTTCGATGGTTTGTTTATTTACGGTATTTCTTTCTTATCGGTGTTATTTGAGTACATTACTTCGATCGGAGAAGATGTATTCATAAAAGTACAGAAAAAGATAATGCTACAACCGAACTGCAGTTGATAGCAGATGAAATTGCCAATGCCCCGTGATTTTGGAAAAAGCGTTGATAAACGCTGCTTGTACTGTTTAATCTCTCTCAGTTCCACAACATCTGCCATCGCTACACTGATCACTGCACGACTGAGTCTGCTAATGACAACACTCGAAATTATTGAAGGATATCCTTTTTATTTAGAGTAAAATGTAACGTTAATGAATAACCAAATACTTTTTGTGAAGGATATGCTCATACTATATAGGTATAAGATTTTACTCGGAATATTATGAATGCGAGCTGAAGGATTTCCTTTATATTCTGCAAGTACAAGCATAACCTTTTTTTATGAATACGACCACCCAATATTGCGCTGACTGATGTGTTGGGCCAACTCGCACGAATCAACCATCGCCGATCGCCTCGGAGGCGATTCCAGGCCAACTCTAACCCCAACCTTCCAACTCGAACTTCAAATGCACGAACTACCCCTCCACACAATCTTCCAAACGTTTGAAGTTGGAAGGTTGGCTTCGGTGTGGACCTAGCATAAGGTTCGAAAATCTAATTTACGGGGTTCTTTCACAAACTTCTTCGTTTAACAAACCCCTTTTAGATAGAACGGACGTGTGGTTAGATCGTAGATCACTCGTGTTTCATGTGAAACGGTAATATCGCAACAAACATCGTTCATTGTATGTCTTGTGTTTAGAAATTTATTAACAATCGTTGCATTTACTATTCAATTGCATTAAATGACCTAACGCTGTGGGCATTTATTAAAAAAAATACATAACGAATTAAGTAATAAAAGTAACTAACTAACTAAACATCACGCCGTATTTCCGCAGGGGTAGGCAGAGAGGACAGACCGCTAATTAACTCGGCCTTGGCACACACTCCTTGCCTCATTCACATTCATACATACTCTTCTATTATTACGACTTTTGACATGGCCCGACTGAGTATCTTGATCTTGCGATGTCTTGTGTGGCGATGTAGTGCGATGTCAAAAGTGTGGCTTTTGACCGTTCAATGAATACAAGGTCTAGAACCAAAGATATTCAAATACAGAATTTCAATATCTTTGTCTAGAACTATATAAAAGTAAGAGATTCGATTTGAAAATGAACAAGACACAGAAAAATTATTATTTTACATAATTTTGTTTAGATTTCTTAGTATTATATTCTTCTTCAATTAGATATAGATAAAATATAATTTGGGAGGCGGGAATGGGTAGCGCCGCCCCGGGAACGTTTATTGGATAACCAACACCTCTGCCATAGGTCACCCCAAGTGGTTCGCTACGTTTGGTGATTTAGTAGTGTTACCCGGGTTCACGGGGTGAGTTTGTCTAGGTCTTGGAAGCGGATGACCAGGATACACTGAACCCCAGGTTCCTACCCACCCCTTAAATCCTTTTTCCTCCACAGAACTCCTTCATTTCCCTAAAAAAATCCCTCCACACAGCATCCCCAAAGATGACATAGGCCTTAAGGGAAATTATTTTTCTCAGGGCCTCCTGTGTGGACTCATGAAAAAAAATGATTGAAAATACTTGGTGAAAAATCACCTCTAGGGCGCTGTTCATTTTATTATTAATTCTTAGGCTCCATCTAAGTTTATTATTTACAAAAAGATAAAGAAATATACTTACCTACCAGATCACTTCGATGAACCCATATTAATTAGAAAGTTTATGCTTGGAGAAGATACGACTTTGCACGCAGAGGACATTATATTTAAAACACTGGACATTGCATGACTTTACATTTACTACCCACATCACTGTTGGTTTTATATTTATAATAATATTAATGCTAATATTTATTTTAAAAGACTCGAGAATTTAGGACTGGAGAATTTTCATGAAGTGACCTTTCCAAAAGTTTACAAACAAGAATTTGCTTATATTTTTACACAATTAGTTATTTACAATATCGCGGGTAGTGAAGGTGTAGGTGAAAGGTTTTTGACTTTATGGATACGACTCTCTGAAACGTTTAGCTCTAAATTCATACCTTCCGTGCAGTTAAATAGATCCGACACGTATGTATGCTTTTTAATATGTTATTTAAAGGCGCCATTATTGATTTTGTATCGTTTAAAATAATAAGAATTGAGAAAGCAACGCTCAATGTCTCAATCCTGAATGGAGATAATTAAAATCCGGATTATATGCAACAAAAACAGCCCGAAATATGCAATAAAAATAGCTAAAATATGCACGAAAATCCATAAACAGGGCCAAAATATGCAACATGAAATAATACAGGAAGTTGTATTATTAAATGTTTATTTTATTTTAGTAAGCTTAAGTTCTCAAGGATAACAATCGTATTTTCGAAAATATCAATTACAAAATGTATTTAACAATGAAATTTACAATTTTCTAAGTACTGTTCTAAATGTTCTGTAGACAAATTGTGTCTACGATCGCTTAATTTATTTTTGTAAGCGGAAAAGGAGCGTTCAACGTCTACTGATGAGACTGGACAGAATTTAAATTTGGTTGCGATTTTGGAACTTATTGGGCCGGGCAAAATTTCACCTGCCCCGTTCATGAAGCTATAAATTTGGCACAAGGGTTCAAACCCTGGGTTATTGTTCGGTAAGTTTTCAAACTTTTCTTTGAGTTTACTCGGGAATAGCTTTGGCAATGAGGAATGCATAAGGCGAATTTTCTTCTTAACCTAAATAGATTCATTCAACGTCAATCCATGAGTTTCAAGCACTTTTATACTTGCAGATATGCAGACGAAATGAGTGCTAATCATAGCTAGGTTTTTTTTTAATACTAGCATCGTCAAACGCTTCTTTGCACTGGAAAACTGGCAAAGCCTCTGCACTATCGAAGTCATTGATAACAACCTTGATGTCCTCAAAACTTGCCGCGCACTTAGCTATCTGACATTTATAGTGTCACTATGTGAGGCATCTGAACAATGAACGAGATCGAGCGTAAATATGCAAGATCTTAATTTTTTTGCTAAAATATGCATTTACCGCTGAAAAGTGTTTAAATATGCATATGTAAATCTGCATTTGCATATAATCCGGTCTTTAGTGATAATTATATGTATATGTTTTAAATAAGTATGTAGTAAGTACATTTAAACGAAATGTGGAATGGCAGATTTGTTTTCGGTTCCCGCGTAGTCAGATGGTAATGAACGGTTCTGAGCACATCAGATCGGATGGAGTAACCACAGCCGTCACTACCCCGGTACCCCGCACAGAGTCACGTATTGTTCAAGATTGTAATTGTAATAATTGCAGGTAATCAAGACGGTAGTCGCTCGCATGGCGGGTAACTCTAATAATTGTTGTTAATCCTGGAGAGTGGAGAGAACGCGCCTGTCAGAAATTCATTTGGGCGTTACTCAGCGAGAAAATCAATCAAAGTCCATTTAGATTGACAGAAATTTACATGCGAACAACTTCTAGTCATCATTAAGACGACAATATATCCTAAACTATATTCAGAATCTAAACGACGTAAGTAAATAAGCCGTGTATACAAATTGCGACTCGCGACCCGTGTATTGGACGGACCTACTGTCGAATTTTCCCTATCAAAGAAAAGAAGAAGAAAACAAATAATGAGGGAATCTTAATGACGTAAGTGAAGAAAGCGTGTAAACAAATATGCACCCGCGGCACGGCGAATTCGGTCGAATTCACCCTAGCAGGCCTGGAGATTAGACCTTTCCGCCGCGTTCATTTTAAATAATTCTGAAGAACGTGTTACAAATATTACATATTACAATATTACATTATATTAGTCTCACTCCCGAAATTATTAATTTATCGTCTAGAAAAATAAAATCTGGTGCTTACCGCTAACTTTATATTTATAGTTGAAAAATGGGTTATAAAGTTTTAAAATCGTTTTACGTAAAAAATACGAATGGTCAGGTATTGTTTTTATTAATCTTAAATATAAAGAACTTTCATCCCCAGTGTTCTGTTGGAATAAAAAAGTTATTATACTTACTAATTCGCCTGAAATTATTAAAATTATTATTTATCAAAGCTTAGATAAAGACAACACTGCCAAACTTGCCCCTAAGTAGGTGAAAAATAGATTTTTTTTTGTAATAATTTCACAAACAAATAAAGTGCAGCGAGAAAATCAATCAAAACTCATTTAGATTGACAGAAATTTACATGTGTGCAACTTCTTGTCATCATTACAAGTATTATTTTTTTATCAAGTCTTGGGTGAAGGCAATACTGCCAAACTTGCCCCAAAAAACTTGAAAAATAGATTTCTTTTGTAATAATTTAACACAAACAAATAAAGTAGCTCTGCGAGAAAATCTATCAAAACTCATTTAGATTGGCAGAAATTTACATGTGAGCAACTTCTTGTCATCATTTCATTACAAGTATTATTATTATCAAGTCTTGGGTGAAGCCAAAGTTTCAAGAAGAAGAAGACCTATCACCAGCTTATCTTAATATTCCCACATTTCATAGCATCTCAAAAATCTTCACTGGTTCAAATGTCCTAAAAGAATCCAGTTCATGCTCTGCTGAATGATATTAAATTCCCTTAACGGAATGGATTTCTGAGAATTCTCGACAGTCAACTATAACGGAATCTAATCAGCTGTCGGAATGTTGAAGGAACCAAAGCACACACCAGATACCAAGTTCGGTGAGCGTGCTTTCGGAGTGTCAGGATCTAAAGCCTGAAATGGATTGCCACATGAATAAAGAATGATCATATATTCTTAAACTCACCTTTTCAGACAGTCGTATCCAAATAGTCAAAAATCTTTCACCTTCACCTTAAGAGGAAATACTAGCTGCGTTTTTCCATACAAACGTATTCCCCGTTTATCTCTCTGGATTTTGACCCTAGAGCAAAATTTTTTTTTACATAATATAGATATCGACCACTAGCGTGTCGGTACGTTTTGCTTTTTTTGATAATTTACTTCTTATAGAAGTTAGGACCTTCCAAAAATGAATAAAATTGCCTAATTTAAACGCCGTCAAAAAACGTTCAGTATACAAACTAAACAATGTATTTTGAAAAAAAGCAAAACGTACCGACATAGAATATTTTCTTTTAATACAGTTAGTGAAAAAAAAATTTAAAATCGGTCCAGTTTTGGAGAAGAAAAATGGGGAATACAAAACATCGATTTCGAAGATTTTATTTAGGTATTTTCGGCCCGACGTGCAGGTGTCCCTTTCGCTCAGTTCTCCTGGGGGGGCCGGGGAACGAGGGTGTTGACAAATACATATAAAGCGAAGTAGTGATGTAACGAATTTTATCGGTAGACTAGTGTTGTCCTTGCCCGAGTAATCGATATTTTTTATTCGTTTTTTTTTCTGTTCAGTGACTCATCGCGGTATACCAATACTGACCGAGCTTTCATACTAAAATTGTGCAAAATTAAAATTGTTTATGTCAAGTACTATAATAAATTTTTAATTTGGGAGGCGTTATAGGTACCATCGCCCCGGGAACCATTTATTGGATACCAACACCCCCGCCACTTGGTCACCCCAAGTGGTCCGCTATGTTTGGTGACTGAGCATGGGTTCCCGGGTTCACGGGTAAGGTCTGCATGGGTTTTGGTGGCGGATGATTTTGTCCACTTACTGCGTGGCGGGCCGGATTGGGAGAAACTGGAAGTGGGAGATCTTTTGATCTCTACAGCCGGACTCTCTCCACCATCATTTCATACTTTTACCTACCCAGAAATTCCTCTCCTTCCTTTCATTAAAAATATCCTCTACACAGCTTCTCCAATGACTTTGCTATACTATAAGGGTATTTAACTTAAAAATAATTTTTATATTTCATTTTATATGTATAATTGCATTTTGTGATATTTTTAAGTAATTAATCACCTCTCCCTTTATTATTTTGTCTATAATTCTCATATGCCTATACTTGTTTGTCTTTTAATATTAATCTTATCCTGACGAAGAGAATACTCTGTTTTCGAAATATGTTGATAATATTGATTACATAAAGCTGTTTTTACAAAGTTATTTGTTCTCATTTAACTAGACGCCACAAAGATTGGACCCATTTGCAGCATTTCAAGCTGGGTCGCCATAACCAATTCGTTTGTGCAATTTCAATCAATGCATTTCTGTGTTTCTCGAGAACCCTTCTATGGGCTTACACGTCATTAGTACTTTTACGCCAGTTTTTTAAACATTTGTGGTCAAAAACATCCAAGTAGTGTAGTTTTGTAGCTCTAGCACATATGAAGCTGTATGACTTTTTATTATGGTATAATTATTATTATGCATATATCCAATTGTATATCCGCATATACATTATTTGGCTTAATATAGTAACTATGTTATTTTCCACATCAAGTATATAATAAATAGATGCAAGAATGTTTTTTTTGATAAATTAATAACGTATAAAAAAATATATATATATATATATATTTATTCTCAAAACTCTTGAGAAAATATCGTCGTTGCATTCACAAAATATCCCATGTGAGGTTTTCGACCAAATTTTTTTTTGTTTACACCATTTGATTCACCACGGTTTCCTAAATAATCTGACAAATATATCCCATTTTTAAAAAATTCATCTTTTTAATCATTTTAGAGGCAACTCTGACCATTACTTGTAATTAATGGTAATTATTTAAAAAAATATACTACATATACTACAGAAATATAAAAAAATATAAAATTATAAAATTAAATCCCTATATACTACAGAAATATAAAAAAAATATAAAACTATAAAATTAAAATGAGAAAAAAAGTCTTTTTGTGTGCAAGAATTCGTATTATTTTTTTAACTCAAATTTGTCGCACATAAATTAAAATTACCCAAAGAAATGTTTTTTTAATAATATACACACAGCATCCCCAAAGATGACCTAGGCCCTCAGAGAAATTATTTTCCTCAGGGCCTCCTGTGTGGAGCTCATATAAAAAAATAATAATTATCTCAACAATCTAAAAAGAGTATACTATGCACTAATCCAGTCATTAATTCAATATGGAATTATTGCATGGGGGGGGGGGGTCATACAACAATATTCTAACCCCGATCAAAGTAATCCAGAAACTAATCATTAAAGTAATCCTAAAGAGACCCTCCACTTATCCAACAGAAACGCTTTTCGCAGATTTCACGGTGCCTCGAGTAGAGAATATCTTCAAGAAAAATGCAATTACCCAAATTTACAAAGATAATATCATCAAAAAATTTTAAACTAAAATCAAAAAGATATGAAGATAACATCAAAATACCAAAATTTAATACCAAACTAATGCAAAACAATTACATCTATTTAGGAATAAAGTTTTTCAACAACCTTCCCATTGAAATAAAAAAAACCAAAGACATCAATAAACTGAAACTCAAACTTCATCAGGAATAATTAACTAAATAATTACCTGTTTTTCTCATTCTTTCTATTTATTATTAATCTATATTCACCTCTATTTTATTTAGATTTTTCGAATTTCTCCCAAGTGCACAATATTTTAGTATGTAACCGTATCCTATGTATGTACACCATATGTAATTTATATAACTCCACTGTACAATTATACATCTATATTAAATATTAAAATATATACATTTTCTTCAATATTAACTCAGTAGGTAAAGCAAAAATATTTTTTTAATATTTCTATTTAACTGTCAAAAAATTACCAAAAAATTAAGTTGCATCCAAAATCATACGAAATTCATTTTTTTAAGACCAATATTTCGTAATTTGAAACAAAAATAAATAAAATAAAACATATTTATCAGCACAAGATATTTTCTCTACCTTTTGCTAAAAAAATACATTTTCAATTTATTTGGGTGTTTTGGTCACAAATCCAAATTTAACCCCCCCCCCCCCCCTCGGCTATTTGTTAGCTTTGGGAACAACTCATATCGATCTTGTGTCTCCCTTACTATTATGTTGAGAAATAAGTTTTAAACGGTGTTCGAAAGAGAAAGAGAAAATATCAAACTTTATATTCAAATTCAAAAGTTAACCACAAAATAATGGAATTGTACACCTTTATAAAACCAAAGTTTATGAAACTTATGGAATTTTGTATCTATTAATTATTTTTACATGAAACAATAAAAAAGTGAGGTGACGGAAATGTTAACAATACATTTGTGTGATAAATATGTACGTGTTTTTATTTTTTTCGTTATCAGTAATTTTAGTTAGAAAAAACGTAAGATGAGTCATTTTAAAAAAAATTATGTGTGCGTTCAAAATTTTTATATTCGAAAAGCAAAGGTTTATTTCGGATTTCAAAATTTAAAAGCGTATTTCATCGCCTTTCAAAAACAATTTTTAGTTTTCGGATACTATCAGAAATATTCCATTTATTTGGATTTTATTGCAAAGCGGAAATATTTCGACCTTATGAAAAAATATGCCCGAGGCCTGAGGGATATGGGTCCTATGAGAAAGGTCAAGTTGCCTTTCCTACGTTTGCTACACAAAATATCATATGTGCATAAAAAGTGCGCACAAAAATCCTGAATGCAAAATTTAAGAAAAAATTGTCGGTTTTAATAAAAAAATGTATATTAAGCCCACTTGTTTTCACCCAAACATGGTATCAAAAATAACTCTACAATTAATGAAAATAAATAAAAATATGGGTCCCCAATTTTTTTTTTCGGTTTTTTTTTATTATGCACAGGATATTTTGTGCGCGCAACAACGATAAGTAGCTATAATAGCATATTCATAGGACGCTTACAATAGGACGCCCCTGCGAGCGGTCTTGTCTCTACACATTTGCAGATTGGAACATGCGTGGTCGGCAGAAATAATAATTCGACACGGGTGAAGCGCGTAGCCCACACACACAAGGCCTGCATTCACTCACACATCTATAGCGCGATTCTGACTACTGTCAGAGAGTGAAATAAAAGAGATTTTTTAAAATACCTATTCATAAATGTTCGCAGCGACCGGCAGCGCTCTTAACGCCCGCGACAATGTAAATAACTAATTTATGAAATGACCTTCAAATATAAGTAAAAAGAACTTTTTTTTTTATTTTTTTATTTTTTATTTATTTATTTTATTTTTTTTTTATTTTTTTTTTTATTTTTTTATTTATTTTTTTTTTTTTTATTTTTTTATTTTTTTTTTTTAGAAATTTAATTAAAATTAAATTCGATAATGTTATTATCGAGTTCTGCAAGTTTTTTGGTTAGTGTTTTAGTTACAGCTGTTTCGACTTGTAAGGTAATTTTCAAACTGTGGTGAAGCCACGTACGGACGACTTATTTATAAGATTTTAAATGTCAATTTTTAAAGGTGTCTAAGTTGATTTATTACCGGTTAAACCAATTTAAAACACTAACCAAAAAACTTGCAGAACTCGATAATAACATTATCGAATTTAATTTTAATTAAATTTCTAAAAATTAAAATGGAGTTCTACGAATTAAACACAAAAACAATTAATAAAAAGAACTTGTCAGCGTTTTGAAGTCATGTCGTAAAAAAATTCGAGTCTTAAAGAGTAGATACTATATTCTACAGTCTTTCAAAATAAATATTAACTATACTTTTGCCACTAATCTTCTCATAAATGTAATATCATCAGTAAAGACCGGATTATATGCAACAAAAACAGCCCAAAAAATGCATGCAAATATGCAATAAAAATAGCTAAAATATGCACGAAAATCCATAAAAAGGGCCAAAATATGCAACATGAAATAATACAGGAAGTCGTATTTTTAAGTATTTTTTTATTGTAGTAAGCTAACAATCTCAAGGATAACAATAGTTTTTTCGAAAATATCAATTACAAAATGTATTTAGCAATGAAATTTACAATTTACCTTTAACAACGTATACGATTAAGTACTGTTCTAAATGTTCTGTAGACAAATTATGTGTACGATCGCTTAATATATTTTTGTAAGCGGAAAAGGCGCATTCTAGGTCTACTGATGTGACTGGGCAGAATTTAAATTTGGTGCGATTTTTTAACTTATTATGCCGGGAAACACTTTTCACCTGCCCCGTTGATGAAGCTATCAATTTGGCACAAGAGTTTAAACCCTTAGTTATTGTTCAGTAAGTTTTCAAACTTTTCTTTGAGTTTACTCAGGAATAGCTTTGGCAACGAGGAATTTATAAGGCGAATTTTCTTCATAACCTGAATGGATTCATTCAACGCCAAACCATGAGTTTCAAGCATTTTTATACTAAGGCGAAGAGGAGGCGGCCTACAGCCGCCGCGCCGGAGTGCCGGAGTGATCAGTTCTTTTGCATTACTATGTAAGGTATCTGAACGATGAACGAGATCAAGCGTAAATATGCAAGATCCCAAATTTTTTGCTAAAATATGCAACTACCACTGAAAAGAATGAAATGAAAAAGATGCAAATATGCAATTGCATATAATCCGGTCTTTAATCATCAGTAATCTGGAGGGCAGCAAAAGTAAAATATGCAATGCCTAGTGTTTCGAATATAGTGTCCTCTGCTTGCAAATTCGTATCTTCCCCAAGCATAAATTGTCCAATAAAAGTTTGTTTATCAGAAGTGACTTGTCAGGTAAGTACGTTTTCTGCATCTGTTTATAAATAATAAAATTAGATGAGCCTAAGAATTGTCCAGCGCCCTTTTTTCACAAAAACGGGACGGTCCCGTTCAGTGAAGACACCGCTTGTACGACGTAACCTCACTCACAGAAGTCGAATTAGCATCTCTACATTATGTAGTTCTTTGTGAGTACGGGTATTGTATTCCTTAATAAAATTCGTGTATTCAAATGATGTCATTAATATTTGAGAATGTGTCGCCACAACTAAATGTCCTCTATAAAGTGTTTAAATGGCTTTTGCCTCGGTTCGGTCCAACCGGCTTCTTTGGCATATTCTGTGAACAATTTGATAGTTTCTCCTTAACGATCGTTCTCTTGTATATATTATACAAATATTATTTAAAGTGTTTAATGCGTGAGAAATGATGGAATTAATTATTATTACAATTCTTTCTCAGTTTCGCCACGGTTAATTTAAATAGAAAGAGTGTAACTAATTGTAATTCGTGCAATCTTTATGTTTGGGAATAGTTTTGACTTGGGACATGATTTTATTTCTTATTTTTGTTAACCACGTATCGCAGGTTGAACAGCAAAACAGTTTTTGTAGAATTGATAATTCAAGAAGTTTTGTTGAAGAAGAAGATTAAACTAATAAATATAAATTAAAATATGAAAAAGAATAAGACACAAAAAATAAAAAAGGTAACGGTCGCACTTGGGATTAGAACCCAGGATCTCTTGTCTTAAGCCTCGATGACACAGGGCTAGTTTACAAGCTACTATCTGGGAAATTTACTATCTGTTCGTAAACTTGCTCAGTGTCATCGTGTTACTTGCTAACTAGCAGATTGTTGACGAAAAAAATTTAAAGGTCGTCAACTTTACTCGCTACACGCTTGCTCCGCTTTCTCGTGATTGGTTTTTTATGTTTTTCAAGATGGCTGCCAATTAACAGCTGATTTCGACTGTCAAACATCACAGAATTAGTTCACTCAGGCGTCGTTATCCTTGTTACTGGCGCTAGCAGCGACCTCAGTTTCCTACGCTTCTGAGCAAGTGGATAGTTTTGTGTGTCATCATGACAATCTCACTCGCCGATTTATCCGCTTTTAAACTTAGTAGATAGTAGCTTGTAAACTCGCCTTGTGTCATCGAGGCTTTACCGGGATAAACGTCTTAAGACGCGGTGTACCCGCTCAAAAAGAAGAAGATGGAGAGGTGTGTAAATACGAATGTTAGAGAGAGCGCGCTAAAATTAAAAACCATAATATTTACGCGAAAATTGTGAAAATGTTAAATAAAATACGACTCGTTTAAAATAGAGCAAAAATCTCCCGGGGATTGTCTAAAATAGCATTTCAAGAAACACTTATTTTTTATAAATGAAACAATATACCTATATTATCTTTGTTAGAACCACTTATATTTTATTAGAATGTCTACCGCAACAAGTGTTGCTGTAGACATTCTAATAAAATGTTGCATATTATAGCAACATTCAAAAGTACTGAATTTTTTTATTAATATAACTTGTAAAATAACTGAAATAACGTGTTTATAATAATTTTTGGAGCAAGTCCTCCATCACGACATACAACGTTTTTCCGCTTACTGTGGTGCTAGGAGATTTTTCAAATACTGATAGGTTATTCGTAACCCAGGAATGTTTCTTTCTTTAAAAAAAAAATATAATATAATGTTTTTAACAGAAAATTATTTTAATTGTCATTTTCGAAATTACTCTTCGACTGTCCAGTGTTTTTCACGGGTAGTATTTTATTTATTTTGATTCTCATTTTCAGAATCGGAAAAAGCATAAATTGTCAAGCCAACTGTCACGAATTCAGACATTATTTGATAACTTACGATCAAAAAAATGTTATTAAATAATTGCTGGTGTAAATAATATTTTTTCTTAATCGTTCTGCAGCAATAATTGTCCTTGTTCTGATGTGTTTTTTACATTCACTTTCAATTTCACAAATCCTACAATTATAATATCCCGTAATTTTTGACGGGTCTGCTCTAGTGTACTAGTTATATAAAATTGTTGTCTAAACTAATTCTAGGAAATAACTTCCGGAACTTTAAACCACCCACTGGATTCGGTCCCTTTCATCTAAAGCTAGCTTTTACTGAGAATAATACATTTATTAGTAACCTTATCAAAGAGTGGCGCCATTTTTTTAATAAAATAACGGAAATTTACAATATAAAGGAAACGAATCTAGACGCCATGTATAGACGGCATCCTTATAAATTTTTTTTTTTTTAATAATTTTTTATGGAGATAAAAATTTGTAAAATTTTGATTCTGATTGTTGGTCTTTCACCAGGGCGATACTGATAGTAATCTCTTTTTTATTATTATTCCGTTGGGCAACAGTAGGTACTAGCACCTATAATATTAACAAGTTAAGGTCCCTGACTAATAAACATGTTTTAAATTTTACACAATTGATAACAACCATTTATGTATAGGGATGTCGAAAGTGAAAAAAATATCGATATTTATTAAAATATCAATATCGACGTCGATATATCGAGGAAAAAATATCGATGTATCGATATATCGGTCAAATTTTCAAAAGATTTTGCGTTTTTAAAATAATAGTGTATTCAGCTTATCAATAGTCTTTATACACAATGTGCATTATTTTAATGTACAAAATTCTCAATGAAAACGAAGGTATTTTTATTAGGTAATAATTACAAAAATATCAAAACTAAAAAGCTATTTTCTAACTTGTATGTAAACTAAGACGCATACAAAGTTTGGTTGCGTCACAGTAATATACTATTGGCGTATTAATCTGTCAAAAAAGACTTCGTTTTTGGAACAAGGTATAGTCAATAATCATAGACAATTGGGAACCAACACATAGGAGTGACAGAAAAAATAATTCGAAAAATAGCATACATTTCTATGTATGTACTATGTACCTATACATATGAGATAGTATTAGTGATCACAAATACTAATGCAAAGACCATAGATTTGTAAGCTATTAATAGTTAAAATTTCAACTGCCAGATGTCATGAGTTCGTTCCTATACGGTTTTGGATTCTAGTGACTTAAGTTACATAAATTTAAAAAAATATCGTTTTGATACAATTTTCGATATTTGATATTTTGTATCGATATATCGGATCAAAATATATCAGCTAAAAATATCGATATATATTTATGTATGGTAAACGGTTGTTTATAATTTAATTTAATGAAGGCACTATTAGCGAAAATCAAAAAAAAATACGGTCACATGTGGGACTCGAACCCAGGACCTTCGCCTTTCCGGGAGCAAATCTTCCAAGTGAGCTAATGTGTACATATCCGATTAGGTCATGTTTAATTGTATCATACTTCGACTAAGAACCACCAATATTTTCTTGACGCATATTTTTATTGGCTGCTATCTTTGTTGTACGATTGCAAGATTCAAACCCGAACTAAATGCTATCTAGATAGTGTCTTGGATAAATTTTTATTTTTAATATGCGACATCTATTAACTTTTCTGCAAGTCTAGGATGAATATTTATTTTTAACTTAATATTTATTATTAATTGGTTGTTTATCAGTTGCGTACATTTTAAAACATGCTTATAAGTAAGTTGTTTATAATTGTTCAGCGATATGATTTGCATTATGTAATAAGTAAATAATACAATGATGTTATCTCGGAGTGCTGGCAACTGGCAGCTTGCCGTTGGAATGATTACGATTAATCTGTACAAACTTGTTAATTATTTGATAAAATGTACGATTAGACTGCGGCTGATAAACCCTTGCTATCGGATTCTGTGTTCGCATTCATTAAGTTTAATAATAACGTGCTCTCCATATGTTGGCAGGGATGTATCAGAGATCCAAGATAATTCCTCCCGTACCCAAGATGGTTACGTACGTTACCTGACTTCAAGCTTTATTATTTTCGCAGGCTTACTCAATAATCGCCTTAAATTTTACAAGTACGTAGAGAGTTTCTTGATGTGACTTTAGCCGTGATTAGTGACTAGATCTGCGTCACCCAATCTCTTCTCAGTTCCTCTAGTTTCATAACATATCACAATTTGAGATGCTGTAGTCTCTCTCATAGGTTCCATGAGGACTCTTTGGGACTCTTATGCGGTATTCGCATTAGAAAACATTTCTGTCTATAATTATACTTATCCTGTGTTTGTATTCTTGTCGGTCGACGATCAATATTAAAAATAAGAGAGGCCCTAGATTAGACCCCTGGGGTACTCCAAAAACTGCAAACATACCGTCGTCAGTTCCTTAAATAGGATTAAAAAAAAACAAGATATTTGTCAAATCTGATCCTGTGATGATGTTGACTTCATTTTTTCAACCTCCGACAGGTTTACTTGATTCTTGTTTATTTTTGTTATTCTCATCCATTGATCCATTTTCAACACCATCAATATTAGATAGTAATGTATCTTTTTTCCTTTGCACTGTGTTTGAAAATCGGGTTATAGAAGATGGTTACTTACGTTACCTGACTTCAAGCTTTATTATCTTCGCAAGCTTACTCAATAACCGCCTTAAATTTTACAAGTACGTAGAGCCTTTCTTGATGCGACTTTAGCTGTGATTAGTGAGTAGATCTGCGTCACCCAATCTCTTCTCAATTTCCCTTCTCTCTCCAGTTCCTCCAGTTTCATGACATATCACAATTTGAGATGCTGTAGTCGCTAGGTTCCTTGAGGACTCTTTGGGACTCTTATGCGGTATTCGCATTAGAAAACATTTCTGTCTACAATTATACTTTTGGTCTTATACATTTCTGTCTACAATTATACTTAATTACAATTTACAATTTGGGAGGCGGGAATGGGTACCGCCGCCCTGGGAACGTTTATTGGATAACCAACACCTCTGCCACAGGTCACCCCAAGTGGTTCGCTACGTTTGGTGATTTAGCAGGGGTGCCCGGGTTCATAGGGTGAGGTTTGTCTAGGTCTTGGAGGCGGATGACTAGGACACACTGAACCCCAGATTTCTACCCACCCCTTAAACCCTTTTCTTCCCAGAACTCTCCTCTCCTTCCTTTCCTTAAAAAAACCCTCCACACAGCATCCCCAAAGATGACATAGGCCCTAAGGGAAATTATTTTCCTCAGGGCCTCCTGTGTGGAGCTCATGTAAAAAAAAATAAAAATACTTACTCCGTGTTTGTATTCTTGTCGGACGACGATCAATATTAAAAATAAGAGGGGCCCTAGATTTGGCCCCTGGGGTACTCCAAAAACTGCAAACATACTGTTGTCTGTTCCTTAAATAGAATTAGGTACCTACTTGATTAGAATTATGTCTTGTTTAGAAGGATTGGTAGCGGCCCTGCGCGCTGAATGTAAACACACATCCGGAAGAGCGTAATTGGATCTTTTCTCGTGAGAATTCCGCCGCAAATGTGATATCATTTTTATACGAAACGCCTGTAACCGGCGCCGATAACCGGCGGCCACTTTATCAAAGGGCTCCGGTCCGGAGGACGACGGACCTCCGCAAGGGCTAGGGACTGTTCCACGCGCCAGCGATAACATAATTAACCAAAATCAGCGTAGAGTCTGGCAAGCAAGAGAATGGTTGAAGCGTAAAAATACATTTTGGAAACGGGTTCACCAGGAAAAATCATCCATCACCGCATTCTGGATTTACCGAAGCAAGAGGAACACGCAATCCTAAAAGGTGTTTGTTCTTAGTGGGCCCTCCCTATATCACCACGAATATAATATGTAAAAAGCATAACAATCGCTTGCCAAACGACGTCTGTAAACACTAGATTTCAAGCGCAAGTAATTAACAATTTTCTTCAATTCTTCTCTAGCGAACTATTTAAAAAACATTGACAAATCCAAAGCATATTTTTTTGTATTCATAATGTAAATCGATTCTAAGTAAAAATCTATTTATCAACGTCCGTTTTATTGGCTTTTACACATGAATAGTACAAATTATACAGTTATTTATTGTGCATAACTGAACTGCCTCAGTAACAATATAGTGATATCACTAATAGCTTCGCCTTGCAAATCTGCGCAGTACACAAAGGGCCAAGCGTTTTTTTGTTTGTTTTCCAAGTTCTACTGCTGATGGTGCTGAAAATGGACTAAAGAAAGAGGATAACGAAAATAAACTAGAATTAAGTCGGCGATTAGAAAGTCAGAAGTAATCGTCGTCACATCATCAGATACAAGCTTCTTGTTATTTTTTGTGTCCTGTTTAAGGAACAGACTGTTATGAGTCTAGGTATTCACTCCATCTTTTGGGGTACCCCAGGGGCCAAATCTAGGGCCTCTCCTTTTCATAATATGATTTCTTAGTAAGATGACCTACAAGAATGCATGCCACTTGCCAACTATAAATGTAAATGGCTATCGAGAAGGTGGGAGAGTATGGCTGGTATACCCCCACCTTCCTCTTCCCCGTGTTCTTCCCCTTCCTACTACGTTCAGCTTCACAATATTACCCAATTGAGGACGTAATAGTCTCACTGCTTCCAGACGGTTGAGAGCAGTTGAAATTTAAAATTATATCATCCAAATATTTTACTAAGAACTTATCAAATACCGGCTGCCTTGCAGAGTCGACTGAATTAGAGTTTTAGCATAGCATAGACCCATAAGGTAACCTTACCTTTGGGGAATTATATATTATATACCTACCCTGCACCCTTATCCATTGGGGCAAAACCAATCCCCTTCAATGCCCTTTGGGGCGTAAACACAAACCTAATCCTCTACCTAGAATGTTCTTTGTTCAATTTTGGGATTTCTTATTTCACCCGGTATAGCTCCTTCGTACATACCTCTGCATACATTGTGTTGCACCTGGGTTTTAACAAAGGCATAGTTCGTCAACCAAGTATAGAAATAGCTGGCTATTCAGATCTGGTCACGAAACACGGTCAAAGCCATTTGAAACTGGGATTGTTTCAATTTGGGAGGCGATTGTGAACCATTTATTGGATAACCAACACCCCTGTCTTAGGTTACCCAAGTGGTTCGCCACGTTTAGTGACTTAGCAGGGGTGGGTATCCCTGCTGGGTTCATAAGGGTGAGGTATGTCTCGGTCTAACGTCATTTTTGTCATAATTGTATGTTCGATATTTTCTACTATACAAGAAGATATCAGTTTGTTTGCGTGAAATCTTTCTAGCGACGAGCTCTGGCGTTATGAAATTCGCACAGCTTCCAGTCTGTAATTTGTAGGACTTCGCAGCTATTTTCATCTATCAACGTCATTTCTGTCATGAGATAGATATCTCATGACAGATAGAATATTTCTAGATAGAAACATTCAAGTAGTTATCAAGTTTATGCCGCCGCTACCCAAATTTGTACCGATTTCTTACATATCCCCCTTAAACACAAGTTTTTAAGCTCTGAAAAAATATATTTTATTTTTGAAGATAATATCTATACATTCCCCACGCCGAAATGCAAATTATATGAAATTCCCTTGATAGAAAAAAATCTCAAAGTATGCTCCGAAAATTATTATTTTCACGTCTGTTTCAGTTATTTTATAATTTATTTGTATGAAAAAATTTACAGTGTTTCATTAAATGCTGTTTTAGACAACCCCCAAGAGATTTTTGCTCTATTTTAAAAAAGCCGTGTTTTATTAAACATTTTCAAAATTTTCCCTTCAATTTTACCGTTTTAAATATTAGCGCACTCTCTCCAACATTCGTAATTACATATCTCTCCATCTTTTTCTTTTTGAGCGGAATACGGCGCCTTAAGACGCTGTATTGTTTGTTTGTTACATACTTCTGCTGTAAAAGAGTGTTGAAAGTTGAATCTCGGTCGAAACCGATATCTAGTTTCATTTAAATATACACATTTAATCATTATAGGTACTTTATCAGAAATTAATGTAAATAATATTTAATAGCGGCCGTTATAAAAGATACGCAACTTCTAAGAATTGTACATTTTAAATGCAAATAATATGATGGTTCATAATTCGCAAACTGATAATTCAAGTTTTAAGTTAAACGTTTTCAAGGTCTTTTAAAAAAACTTTTATTCGAGTTTTTTATCGAACATCTTTTCTACTTTTTTTAAATTTTTGTAAGGAAGCCCTGACAAATATATTTTTCCGCGGAATGTCTTTGGAGATCTTTGGGATGCTGTGGGGATGGTATTTTTGGAGAAAGGACGGAGAGGAAGTCCTGGGAAGGAAAAGGAGAATCCCCCATTAAACCTGATAAGTCATCAAACGTAGCGAATTACTTGGGGGGGTGACCTATTATGGATTATGGCACAGGTGTTGGTTATTCAACAAATGATTTCTGGGGCGGCCGTACCCATACCCGTCTACCAATCTTATAGCTTAATTTTTTTTATGAAATTAAACCGTTGCCCCGTGTCTATCCTACGGCTATTTTTTTGTGTTTACCAATAAACCCGGAAATTTCAAGTTTAAAAAATAAGTGAATACCGCACAAGAGTCATGATAACTTTTTATTACTCAGATGTTAACTTTTCGTCGTAATTTAAAACGTTGTTCATTCAGAATCAAAAGGTTCCTTTAAATGGCTTTGGTCGTGATTGTTGACTAGATCTGAATAGTCAGAAACTTCCCAAACTTCCTCTTCCCCACCTCTTCCCTTTCACAACTTCATCCAACCTCAAAATACACACTAATTTGGAATACTACAGTGCCACAGACTCGGGATATATTTGCATTTAAAAAACCACACACACAGATAAATCCACTTTTTTCGATTTCCAAGTAAAAATAATAAAATCTTTTTTAACCTTGGAAAGTCATGATTTTTTGAATTAGCATTGTACCTATTCATGACTGATGTAAAATTAACATACATATAAGCACACGGTGTCCGGAAACTCGTGGTACAATCGAGAAACTGATGAATCTACATCACATAGAAAATCCAAAATCTATATGAAAATTTCCACTTTTTTACGTTAGCTCGACACAGGAGGCCCTGAGTAAAATAATTCCTCTCAAGGCCTATGTCATCTTTGTGAGGGTCTTTTCAGGAAAGGAATGAGAGGAGTTCTGGGAAGGAAAGGGGTATTAGGGGTGGGTAGTAATCTGGAGGTCAGTGTGTCCAGGAGTGACGGACGTATGAATCTATCCGTCCCATTGCGGTGCAAGACGATGTTCCGAGAGAATACGGCTGGAGAAGTCGAAGGGACTCCCTCAACCATTCTCTCCCGATCTGGCCTACTATGCAGCTGGTGGGCAGACGCATCCGCCGCTAAGACCCGGACCTCACCCCATGAACCTGGGCACCCCAGCTAAGTCACCAAACTTAGCGTAGGAGACCTATGGCAGAGGTGTTGGTTATCCAATAAATGGTTCCCGTTGCGGCGGTACCCATACCCGCCTCATAAATTGGAAAAATTCCCGGACATATGAATATATCTGGCCCTGCCCTAAGTGACAAAAACGTATTATTTCCCCCTCCCCATGGAGCCAGCTGAAGCTACTTCTTGGAGCCATCTCGCTCCATGGTGAGGGGAGAGAGCCTCGCTTGAATCTAAAATATATGACGTCATCATTCTTGTCTTGACCGGCGCGGAACGAACATCCATACATTTTACGAAATAACACGCCAAAAACGGTAGCTTGTGCTATACATTATACCCACATATTATGTACACATAGCGAATGTGGGCGGTTCTCCAGTGTGCTCGTCGCTGGTTACAGGGGTAAGTAAATTATGAAACATTTGTAAAAGTGTCTTAACTAAACACGGCAACAAAATATTGCTATGTGAATAGGAGCGAATCTTTTCGGGGCGAGCATTTGGCCTTCGCAAATATGTTATTAACGTGGCAAGCAATTCGCGCTCCCATGTAAAAAGGTCTATTCATTCAAAGCGGATTTTGCTTTTAAGAACTAAATGGTGATATTATAATGCGAGATGCCTATATACTGTCAGATTGATTTGAACGAATCAGTCATCTTTCCTCTCTTCGCTCCCCATAGTTTGGTTTTCCCCCTCATCTGTATCTTCTGGTCTATTGAATTCGGATGTCTATGGAAAAATGTGATAAGAATCACCAGTTTCCCGATTACACCACTAGTTTCAGAACACCATGTGTAATAAAAAGCTCATTCGGATGCAATTTTGTGCAATTACCATTCCGAAAACAATAGATTCGAACTTCCCCATGATTTCATCAATGCAAATAAGTTTGTTCATTTCATTTAGTTATAGGAGTCGAATAAACCGCAAATACTAAGACAATGAAATGTTGACAGCTAATTTACATGCATTGTTTTGTTTAAACATTCACAGCCTTACTAAAAAACCCAGTGAAAATTTTATTCAATTGACAAACGGCCGCGGATGTGAAAACATTACTAATTAAAAATTTGTTCTTTGAAAGAAATACACATGGTTTCCGCGGCCTGAGAGGGTAGTTTATCTCTGTTTTAACCATTGATGTTCGAACGATATTTGTAATTTTTTCATAGTATTTTGAATGTTCTATATATTTCTTATTTTTGAAGGTGTTGTAAAAACAAATACCATTTATGAAAACTAGATAAAATTACCTTTTAGATTTGTGTATTTGAAATACACTTTAGCTTTCAAAAGCTGCCATATTTTAAGATTCAAACTCGGAAAAAAATGGAAAAAAATTTCCTCCCACAACATTTTTGACCAAAATGTAGAGAAATTTAAATAAAATCAAAATTTAAAAAACACAGTCCTTTTATGTAATAAATTTGGAAGGAAACTATCACCTCACTTTTTCATCGTGTATACAATAAAAAAATAATAAAAAATTTAAAAGTTTTGTTTATTGCCAAAAAAATAACTTAGAAATAATACCGAAATTTAAAACAGATTTCTTGCATCTCTAAAGACGTTATTTTTTTTGATACGTTTACGAACACATGTATTAGATTTTATTATTATAAAAAATTATCACTTTTAAGGAATTCTCTTAAAATAAAGATCTTAAAATGAAAATTTTATCTTTTAAGTAACCTATAAAAAACAATATTCTGACAGTTCAACTTTGAAAGTACGGCGTTTGTACAATAACTTGATTAAACTGATGTAAACCACACAAATAACATGGTAAATATATCCATTATGTGAACAGAAGAGTAAATTCGTCACTACAATAGAAATTATTAAGTAAAATCACAAAATTTTCGATATCCCGTCATAAAACACACCGAGCTGTTTTGTCATCGCGGGCTGTCGCGGGCCGAAGAACTAATGCATAGGCGCGCCAATAATGCCCCTTGCGGAGAAAAATTAAAACAACATTGTTTCCTAGTAAATTAAAACCATATACAACGTTGTCACATCTTAATGCGTTTTAACAGCGTGACCGCGGATGCAACGTTATTAGTAACAAATTGGATTCTAGCGTATACAGGGTTTACTTACGTTATTGCAATAACACAGTTAATCGGTCGCGCTGTGGTTTTTTTTTAGTAAGGCTGTTAGAGTTTGTTGAACAATGTTACATTCAATGTCCTTGTCTGACTTTCATATTATTAAAATAATTTATATTATAATGTTAAGACGAAACCGAGCGGCGTTTTGTCCATGCAAACGTATTCCCCAATTCCTCTCTGGATTTTGACACTACTGCAAATATTTTTTTTAATCTTATGTCTATCTATATAATAAATCTTTCTATCTTCTTCTTTTATATAAATAAAAATGAATTTCCGAAATGTATATACGCGCATAACTTTCGAACGACTGCACCAAATTGGATAATTCTTTTTTTGTATGTTCGTTATTGTCAGGACAAGGTTTGTAAAAAACTGACATTATGAAATTTGTATATAAAAATTGCTATAGGTGGCACGCGAGCTGTTTGAAAACTGAATGCGGGAGGGGGGAAGGGGGAGGGGAACTCGGGTAGGTGGTTCGCAGGAGGGGGGGGAGGGGAACATAGGAGTGGGACCTGGGAGGGGGGATGGAAACTCGGGAGGGGGATTCGCGGGATGGGGGAATGGGGGGAGTGGAAGGAGGAGAGGGAAGGTGGAGAAGACGGAGTGGGAATGCGAGAGGGGGAGGGGATGCAGGAGAGGAAGGGGAACGGGACGAATGGGAAAGGACACGCAGGGAGAAACAATTTCTTTATTAAATGGCATAGCAACGCATGCCGGGTACCAGCTAGTATAATATAGATATCGACCACTAGCGTCTTGGTTCGTTTTTCTTTTGAAGTGAAAACTTCTCTAGCATCGCTGTGATTTGAAACTCGATGAAACAAAAATAGCTACACTAAGAGATAATGAGATAATATCGATCTGCTCTTTGTGAGGTGCTTTGTAGCCTCTCCACTCTTGTTTATTTTAGTTTTCTGAAGGTTTCACTTCTACCGCATGTGAATTGCACATTGTTTTTTTTTGGTATGGGGCAGACATTAGTTACGTGAACAGTTATTTTTTCCAATTTAGACCCTTCCCCCTCTTGGTGAGATTAAGTGAGGTTTAATGGGACCCCCCCCCCCCACCCCTCAGATGAGATCAGTGATGTATGTAGGTTCCCACCCTATCCCATCCCGCCCCGTCTTATCCTTTTACGCCCCCCCCCCCGTAGAAGTATATATAATTGCGACAATACGCTGAAAAACTGTTCAAGATCATATTTGCCTTAACGGAGGGGGTATAATGGGATAGAGTGGGATGGGTATTTTCTGGGTCCCCGCCCACGTCATTAGACTTTTTCAGCGAACAAAATTTGGTATAAAATTGACGTGAAATTTTTATTGACGGTTTAAATGAGATTTTACTGGTCCTCTCCCCCCCATTTTGTGCTAGCTCACGTAATTAACGTATGTCCCCCTACGTTACTTTTTTTAGGAATAAGAAGACCCCTCCAAAAAAACATTAAAATTGCCTGGTTTGATCACCATCGATATAAGGGAACGTACCCATACTACGTGACACACTTTTTGCAATTTTTTACCCCCCCCCCCGGTGACCACGTGTAGTATATTCCAAGACTCCCCCCTACAGTTTTCACGTAGTATTTCGTAAATATGGTTTCGAATCATTTTTTGCTAACAAAAAATAAAAAATGCATTATTTGGCTTATACCTATTTGTCTTTATTAATACGGCACTTGCTGCGTGACAGCAAGAGTGCATGCATTACAAGTGGAAAAAATATTATCAAGATAAAACTTATGTCAAAATATATTGAAACCGGAACGTAATTTATGGAAAAGAAAGTCTTGTTATTTTTATAAACATTTTTCGTCTCAATCATCTTCAACAAACACGTTCCCTGAACTTTTTCACTTATTTGAATGTACGAGGGTGGGTTTTTAAGTTTGCGGATTGGGTAAGGAGTGGAAATAAAAACCAAAACTATTTTTCCTTTTGAACATATTCACCTACTACCCTAATACATTTTTCCGATCTTTAAATTAACTTAAAGGAACTTTATAACAGCGCGGAACTCAATTTTCTCCACATTTCACAATTTCTTCCCGATTGAAGTTTTGGTCGACGATAGCTCAAAGACTAATGACCTAATTACGATAAAACCCGGTGTTTATCCTAAAAATGAGTTCTTCAATTAGTACCTAATTCAGCGGTAATCCCATTAATCACTTACCTTCCCATTCCGCAAACTTAAAAACCTCCCCTCGTAGCTCGAAAAAAAAACGCGAGATTTCTAGATTGACTACGTGATAAAAACCTAAGCCCCCCCCCCCCCCGTTGTGACCAAGCGTGGTATTTTGATGACCCCCCCCCTAAACAGGTCACGTAGTTTGGGTACGTTCCCTAATATATATTCAGTATACAAACTAGACAAAATATTTTTTGATAAAGCAAAACTTAGATACATTGTATTTCCATCTTTTAATTTGTAATCTGGTAATATATACATATATGTCGTAGGCTGATCGTAATATCAGGCATGATGTGCCTGAGGACCATCATAATCTGCCTGATTTTACGCTCGGCCTGCGACATATATGTATATAGTTTTATCCTTGATACCTTTGAATGAAAATACTTTTGATATTCGGCGGTACATCCTCTCTGCACGTGTAAGTAGATACACCGTATTTTCCATAAACCGACAGTATATGGTATATTGGAATGCCAACTTATTATTAAAGTCTATTTTAGGTTTGAAATTGGTAAATAATGCACAGTAAAAATTACAATTTTATAATAATTAATATTTCGGGGAGCCAATTGTCGGGTCACCAATGAACACAGAACTTACTTTTAATTAGGGTTGCCATACGTCCGAAATATAGGTCTTCGTCTGGAATGCGGGGGGAATTCTAAACAGACCGGAATTTCTACAATTAATTGGAGATTGATATAAAAAATTAAATAAACCAAATTATTTTATTACAAATCAAAGTAAAAACATCACTTCTGATATTAAATTAATTTGAAACAAAATGTCTAGAAATTTTTATACTTAATGCCCAAAAAATACAAAAAAAAGTTTATTACATATTAAAGGAATACCTACCACTTACCAGACGTGGGTTTTGAGTTTTGACATACCACGATGCATAACGACATTCATATTATATTTACAAGAAAGTCCGGAATTTTTATCAAATGTCAGGAATTTTCTCCGGGATTTTGATTTTTTGATCTGGGAACCCTACTTGTAATAATTTTATGCCCATAAACCGTTTTAATATATGTTTAAGTAAGCAGATAATAATAAATAAATAAAGGTGCCGATTTAAGTGCAATTTCTGTAAAAAAAAACGATATCGTATGCATTTTTGTCTATCAACGACTTGCAACGTTGTAAGCTTGGTGTGATGACGTCACGGGGACAGCTGCACTGTAGGACCGTTCATTGTGAATACACACTCCTGGCATACTAGTACAGAACAACATGAGGACATCGCGCTGCGGGCGACTTTACCCGCGTTATCTCCTGCGATCCGGGCATTAGAGATCATTTCCCCGTGACGGGGAGGTGGTTGTTACTACCTATTTTTGTAGTATTTGTTGAACAATAATAATATTTTTCGATGTCTTTGAACCCTCGACTGCCTTTTTTTTAAAATAAACTTTTTTTGTTGTTTTTGTTAAATTATTTCATTTTCATTCTATTATAGACGACCTCCGTGTTAAGGCTTCTCGACTAGCCATCCGAAGCTCGCGGGTTAAAATACCGACGTACACGAATATATTTTATTTGATTAATTTGTGTTATTTTTTTTTTACATTAGCTCCACACAGGAGGCACTGAGGAAAATAATTTCACTCAGGGTCCATTTTAGAGGATGCTGTGTTAATGTTTTTTTATGGAAAGGAAGAAGAGGAAGTTCTGGGAAGGAAATAGGTATTTATCTGGGGGGTCTGTGTGTCCAGTTGAATCAAATGTATGAATCCATCCCTTTAACTGCTGTGAAAGGCGATGGGTAGAGAGATTCTGGCTGGAGAGGTCACAAGACCTCAACCAGGCCCGCCACGCAGCAGATGGGCAGACACATCGGTCGCCGAGACCTCAACAAACCTCACCCCATGAACTCGGGCGCGGCTGCTAAGTCACCAAACTTAGCGAACCACTCGGGGTGACCTATGGCAGAGGTGTTGGTTATCCAATAAAAGATTCCCGGGGAGGCGGTACCCATATTTTTTTTTTTTTTTTTTACAGTGTATACCGCACAAGAATCTCAACTGCTCCCGTCTGGAGCCAGTGAGACTATGGCATCCCCAATTGGGGTATGTTGTGAGGCTGAAGGTAGTGGGGAGGGGAAGGAGGTGGGGAAGAGGAAGGTTGGGAAGTACCTGGCTATTCAGATCTGGTCACTAAACACGGCTAAAGCCATTTTCAAGCAACGTTTCAATTCTGAATGGTGGTCTTACACCAGGGCGATACTAATAGTATCTTCCACTCTGGAACATGCCGCAAATATACTATATATTATTTTAAATGAATTAATTGTGAAATAACACAAATTAATCAAATAAAATTTATTTGCGCATGCCGGGTTCGAACCCGCGACCTCCGGAATGTGAGTCGAGAGTCTTAGCCACTGGACTACGGAGGTCGTCATATCTGCCGCATATACATATCCGCCTCCCAAAATGCAATTCACAATTAATTAATTAGAAATAATATGTAGTATATTTGGGAGGCGGGAATGGGTACCGCCGCCCCGGGAACCTTTATTGGATAACCAACACCTCTGCCATAGGTCACCCCAAGTGGTTCGCTACGTTTGGTGATTTAGCAGGGGTGCCAGGGTTGACGGGGTGAGGTTTGTCTAGGTCCTAGAGGCGGATGACCAGGACACACTGAACCCCAGATTCCTACCCATCCCTTAAACCCTTTTCCTTCCCAGAACTCTCCTCTCCTTCCTTTTCTTAAAAAACCCTACATACAGCATCCCCAAAGATGACATAGGCCCTGGGGGAAATTATTTACCTCAGAGCCTCCTGTGTGGAGCTCATGTAAAAAAAGTATATTTGCGGCATGTTCAAGATTGGAAGATACTCTCAGTATCGCCCAAACCACAATTCAGAATTGAAACGTTGCTTGAAATGGCTCTAGCCTTGTTTGGTGACTAGATCTGAATAGACAGGTACTTCCCCACCTTCCTCTCCCCCATCTCCTTCCCCTCCCCACTTACCTTCAGCCTTGCAACATACCCAGATTGGGATATATCATTGTCTCTCTGAATCTAGGCTGTTGGGAGTAGTTGGGACTCTTGTGCGCTATTCACATTTTAAAAAATCAGTTTAAATTCTAAAGTAATTGCCGTTTAAGTTGGAATCAAACACACATGTGACATTTTTAGTCCGTTTGTTAAATGTTCATTACACTTTCTGTATTTGGATAATGACCGTTTTAGCAAGGTTTTCTACCCACTGTGCTGGTTGCGATTGGAATGACATTTTTGGTCCCTACAAGGAGAATCCACTCCTTGTTTTGGTCAGTTCGCTTCGCTCTGTTATTTTATTTCATTTTGTCTTATGGCGATGTGACTGCAACTAGCGATGGCCACAACCACGAAGACCATTTCGAAACTATCGATTATTTTAAGATTCGAAACAATTCTCCGCTTGGCGATGCAATCGGTTTATCTCTTATGTTATTAGTTGTTATATTTTCAAGAACGTATTGTATGCACAGTAAAATTAAAAATTATAACCTTTAGTTTTAACCACTTATATCATTAAAGACAACATTAGCGACTCTTAAACGAAAATTTAAACTAACTAAATCATCATGCCGTTTCCCCGCAGGAGTAGGCAGAGAGGATGAACCGTCAAACAACTCTGTCTTGGCACACACTCGTTGTCTCGTTCACATTCATACATCGTCTCATACTGCTCTTCTATTATTCCGACTCTTGAAATGGCCTGACTCGAGTATCTGATTCAATTGGTCGTGCCATGTCTTCCTCGGGCGTTCCTGACTTTTTCTACCATTCACATTTGCGTCATATATTCTCCTTTCCTCGTTCATTCCCTCTACATGCCGAAACCATCTTTCTTAATCTTACTCATTACGCTTAGATTAGCCTTGCATTCTTTGCGGATCTCCACGTTTCTTACACGATGGTATATGGTTTTACCACACTTACGCCTCAGGGATCTCATTTCTACGCGTTCAGTCTACTTTCTCTGTCAGACACTATGACCAAGGGTTTCCTCCTTTCTACAACAGAAGCAAGACCCAGGTTCATTCCTTACTTTTCATAATAAGACGCTCCTCACAGCACCCCCAAATATTATATAGGCTTTGGGGGAAATTATCATACGCGAAGTGTAATCTTCACCCATACAATCTCAACAAATTAGAGCCTTAAAAGTTAGCTCATAATCAAAGCGGCAAATGCGCGCAGCTTGACAGAGCACGACTCTTCATAGGTTCTGTACGTATGTAGAGTTTCATCTAACTCATTCCCTCGCAGGCTAAATCCTATATATATGTACGTGTTTGTCTCTTTTTAGTGTCACTCGTTTCAGTTTCATCGAGTTTCAAATCACAACGGTGCTAAAGAAGTTTGGACGCGTGGAGCAAATGATCGAAGAAAGGATTGTAAGATTTGATATGACGCGAATTTAAATGGTAAAAGAAATCGGGGACGCCCGAGGAAGACATGGCGCAATCAAATTAACCAAATATTTGAGCGGGTCTTGTTAAGAGTCAGAATAACAGAATGGTATTTATGAGACGATGCATGAATGTGAATACAGCAAGGAGTGTGTGCCAAGACAGAAATGTGTGGCGGTCCATCCTCTCTGGCTACCCCTGCAATGGATCGGCGTGATGGTTAGTTAGTTAATTTCGAAACATTTGTTACGATAGTGCCTGACGCCAGACAGTAGAAACCTTGGTTGCTGTAACTTACGTTGCCTTTATGGAATTTATTACATGTCGGATTAATTATTTTATCTTCAT
The DNA here is from genome assembly GCA_917880885.1 of Limnephilus marmoratus. Lineage (NCBI taxonomy): Eukaryota > Metazoa > Arthropoda > Insecta > Trichoptera > Limnephilidae > Limnephilus > Limnephilus marmoratus. The sequence continues at coordinate 27,818,230 of OU862930.1, read as the reverse complement.
TTATGCGATTTATGGGCGTTAAGATCGGTGTTGAGACGTTTATGGCGGAAAATACGTCACTCTCCGACTTGATCTATCCACCTGGACGGTTAAGCTACTCCATTCTACATAAGTATAGGTCTACCTTTCTTTATCACAGCTGAGCACCCCGAGGAATAAGTTACACGTCATGCTATGGTGTCATGACATTACGCGTTGCTAATCATGTATCCGATTGCAATGACTCCAGATACTAATATCTACAGCCTGTATGTCGGACGAATGTCTACAGCTCATATGTTGAACTAATATCTACGAACTTCAGAGTGTTGACTAATATCTACAGAGCTAAGGTCGGACAAATATCTATGACGGTCCCAGTGTTGACTAATATCTACAGAGCGTAGGTTGAACTAATATCTACAGAGCGTGGGTTGGACTAATCAGCTAAATGTGTCCAATAGTCCGATATTATGGATTTTTACATACATACTTACATAAATTAAGTTTTTTAAACTGCATACGCAATATTACGTTATTCCAATATGCTATACATAATTGCAAATCCAACCTCTGCCAGTGCTGTAGATATTCGTCTACACTTTGGTTCCCATAAATATTAGTCAACAGTTTGAGCTGTAGATATTCGTCAACACTTTGGTTCTCATAGATATTAGTTCGATTTTTTCAGTTTCTGGAATTCCTGTAGATATTAGTAGACGCCTCCATTGCGATGACACTTTGGGGATTTGATGTGCGCATGCCCGCGATGGGTTCTATATAAATGTATATATATATATGTTATGGTTAACAAAAACGGCATTTCCAAAATTATCAGAAGTACTCTCAATTAGCTTAACCAATCATGTATCTACATGCAAACCGCCTGAGACTGCCGGCCCCGCCCCCTACCCCCACCGCCATCAATCCGATACTCCGAACTAGACAATAAATTGATATGCACTTATTTAATATTGGCTTCTGGACCGAACGGACACGCAAAAGCGACCAGTTTGTGACAAAAACTCAAGACATAAGGCCTCTGAAGATGGACAGTGAGATCTGTCCGAAATGTCAGGAGTTAAAAGTCCTTCTCAGGACTACGTTACGCGGGTAAACCGAGAAAAAACTAGAAACCATCGCGGGCATTCGCACATCAAATCCCCAAAGTTTCATCGCAATCGAATGAATCAAAAAATCACCTCAAGGGCGCTGTGCATAATTTCATGACACCAGGCAGGCCTCTACTTATTTAGAACGGAGCAGCTTTAGGGTGGGTTTCTTCATTTACACTCTACTTTAGCTTAGCAGTTTACAGTTCCTTTCGCAGTGCATTTGACATTTACGGCAAAACGGGTTTTTTCACGATGCCAACTGCTTAGGTAAAAGTAAATAGGGATGACAGCATAAAAACTAACCTAATTCCCACATTTTCGTATTGGGAACTGTGTATATATTTTTTCCATGTGGCAACCCACACAATAAATGTCAAACATTGTGTGCGAATTGCTTCAGCTGTGGTTGCGTTGTTGTTTGTTTCACGTTTTAACTAACTAACCATCACGCCGTTTCCCCGCAGGGGTAGGCAGAGAGGACGGACCGCCAAAATTGGTCTTGGCACACACTCTTTGCCTCACTTACATTCATACATCGTCTCATACATTCTCTTCTATTATTCTGACTTTTGACATGGCCCGACTCAAGTATCTGATTCACTTGATCGTGCCATGTATTCCTCGGGCGTCCCCGACTTCTCCTACCATTCACATTTGAGTCGTATATTTTTCTTACACTACTTTCTTCGTTCATTCGCTCTACATGCCCAAGCCTGGTGGTCCCTTTCTTAATCTTACGCATTATGCTTACATCAGCCTTACATTCTTTGCGGATATCCACATTTTTCACACGGTCGTACATTGTTTTATCACACATACGTCTCAGGGATCACGTTTTAAATTGTAATAAAATTATTAGCAATGAGTAATTCTTTCGAGTAACATATCATATCTGCAATTAATGTAGTCAAAAGTCGAGCAGTTTCTTTAAACGCAAAATCGGCATACGAAATCTAGGTCTTCCATTAGATAGAAATTCCTGCGTATATTATGTCGCTTTGCACGTCGTGTCATATAATTAATTATCAGTTCATCGTCAGAACCCGATGAACTGTCACTTGTTGCGAACATAATGATAAAATACTAGCAAATACCGTAAAATAGATTGCAAGAAAATCTCTGAACTGTCATCAAAGTGACATTTAGACAACGGCCGCCATTTTGGTTACCTATACTTTAGCATTTGCAGCACCATTGTGGGCCTGTAAGATGTAAGGTGAAAGTAAACGGTAAATGTCAAATGAAAAAACCCATTTCTACGACTTTGACCGTTTACTTTTACAATTCGCATTGCATTTAGCATTCTCGGTAAATGAAGAAACCCACCCTTATAGTCGCAATTGCAATTGGTGGCACGCTAGCTGTTTGAAAACTGTATGTACCGGGACTGAATGTATGGAATGCGGGAGGGGGGAGTGCGTTTCGCGGGACGGGGTAAGGGAACGTACCCAAACTACGTGACCAACTTTTTGCAATTTCTAACCCCCCCCCCCCCCCCGGTGACCAAAATCCTAAGGAACCCGCCGCTCATTTGTATGGAGCGTGACCTTTTGAAGACCCCCCCCCCCCCCCCCCCCCTAAAAGTGTCACGTAGTATGGGTACGTTCCCTAAGAGGAAACGGGACGCAGGAGAGGAAGGGGATTAATGGGATAGTACACGCAGGGAGAAACAATTTCTTTATTAATGGTATTGCAACGCATGCCGGGAAGTAGCTAGTGTGTTATAAATTCAGTTTAAGTATATAATCTTTACAGTGTATTTATAGTTGGTATTCTTGCCACAATGTCTTTCTGCGCCTTGATGCGGGCTGTCCCTTTGAAGAGACATCTGCATATCTTTTCTTCTCTCGGAGGATGCTGAATTTTGCATGAGTATGGCCGATGGTGGTGCCGTATTGTTCATAAGCTCATCACAATCATGGGGGCTTATGAATTAGGTTTTACTGCCCTAGACACCCTTATGTGGTGAACTGGCGTCGCCATAGCTTAAAGCTTGCAATAATAATTAAGAGGAAAGGCGTTTTGTCCATACGAACGTATCCCCCTATTTCCTCTTTGGATTTTGACACTAGTGCAAATATTTTTTTAATATAATACTCTGAATGGTCTGAAACGCCCCCAAGGGGGCTTATCGCCCATGTTGAAAATCTATGCACTAGACCAAAGGAGGCTTGCGCGCGACCGTGGATTTATCGTATTAAATTGGAACCGAGTACCCATGAAATAAATAAATATTTTTTGCTATCTCATTCTCTCTCAGGCTATAGATTTTTTTAAATTTATTTACTTATTACAATCATAAAGGTACTTAAATTAACATGATAATATATATTTCAAATTATAAACTAGACATATTTACCTTTACGAGAGTTAAAAACTCGTGTGTAAAGGGGAAAAAATAAAAATTAATAAATAACAAAAAATTATAACTTAACGTTCAGTGTGAAGAAAAAATAAACAAAAAAAATGTACATTTAAAATTGAAACGAATTTTTGTATATAATAATATAAAGTTAAATATTCAAAACAAATTATTTAAAATAAAAATAAAAAAGTACTAGATACACACTAAAAAGTAATAGAATAAGAAAAATAAGATGTCAATTGATTCTAATTAATGATGTATGTGTTTGTCTCTTTTTAGTGTGGCTCGTTTCCGTTTCATCGTGTTTCAAATCACAACGGTGCTAAATAATTTTTCACTTCAAAAATATAATAAAAACAACGCCCTTGAGGTGATTTCTATTAAATCGAAAATTTATACAGCGCCATTTAAGGGCCCGCAACCCGGATTTGTACCGATTTATTACATGTTTCCCTTAAACACGGTAAGTTTTAAAGCTCTTAAAAAATATATGTTATTCTTGAAGATAATATCTAGACTTTAGCCGCGCCGAAACGCAAATTATATAAAATTCCCTCGATAGAAAAAAATCGCAAAGTATGCTCCAAAAATTATTATAAACACGTTTTGTTTCAGTTATTTTACAAGTTATATGTATGAAAAAATTCACAGTGTTTCTTTAAATGCTGTTTAAGATAATGCCCGCGAGATTTTTGCTCTATTTTAAACGAGTCGTGTTTTATTAAACATTTTCGCAATTTTCGCATAGATTTTGTCGCTGTAAATGTTAGCGCTCTCCTCTAACATTCGTAATTTCGTATCTCTCCATCTTCTTTTCGAGCCCGGTTGCAGAGCCGATTCTATATTGAGCATCCACATCTTCAACGTTACCTATAGAGAGTTCAGTACCTATCTTTTGACACACGTCTCAACATAGTGAAACTGCTCCCTTGGACTTTTTTTTTCTTATTTTAAATTTTGTAATTTTCTCCGTAATAATTTGGTGTATAACTAAGTATTTTATGGAGAACCTGAAAAATAAATAAATAATAACAAATAAATAAATCGAAAATTTGCACAGCGCCGTTTATGTGAAAATATTTATTTTATAAAGTCTTACCGTAGTGATTCGAAGGAGCTTACAAAGATTTTAGAAATTTGTGCGTCCCATTTCATGTTACAATCCACCTTGTGTTGATAAATACGCACACACAGTTAGAGCCCGTTCACACTTCCGTCGTAAAAACGGAGAGGGGTTCCGTCGTCACGACGGAAGCCCTAGCCGCTGTAGTGGCTCTATGGAGCTGTTCACACTTGTCGGATCCGGCGCGAAGACGGATCCGTTTTTTTTTCGCCGGAGAGTTCGCCTACGCAGAGCGTCCGTCGTGAAGCCGGAAGGGAACGCGCTGGCTCATACATTTCAATGGAGCTGTTCACACTACACGGCGGGACGACGGATCCGTTTTGAACCCGCCACACCCCGCTTCACACTTCACCACCGCCCGCTCCCAGACGCAAGGCGGCAGGCAATTTGTGTTTTTATGGGGCGCGCGTTTGGCGTTTTGTAATATTATTATATAATATATATGTTCGTTCCAGAATGCGATTTTTTCTATTTAATCTCAAGAAAATATTTAGTCGTATCATTCATGTTTTTTAGTGATTTTAGTTATAATAATTGCTGAATGATTTTCGCGTACTTTCTCCTTTTCAAGTATGCAAACACAATATTCTCCCACGGTTTGAACAAATAAGGTCCGACCCCTGAAGTAATTTTATGGCTGGAATTATATCAATACATTCCCTTACCGAATTCGAAGAAAAAGTTTATTATTTAAATTGTTTTATTTTTAAGTAGGTATTTGTACATTTCAAATAGCACCTATTATGGCATTATAGCAACTATTTATGGCAGCCTCAAGGGAAAGTTTTTGCTGTCGGCCGTACTGAAGAATGATAAAATGTTTTGGTCGTTGTTTTCGTAGAGTAGGGTCCGTTTTCAAGACGGATCCGTCTTGAAAACGGAAGTGTGAACAGGGGCCTAGGGCTTCCGTCGTGACGACGGAACCCCTCTCCGTTTTTACGACGGAAGTGTGAACGGGCTCTTACACAGACGATGCAGGTAGTCTCAAATCTCAAAGGCCTTTTCTACTCGCCGCGTTTTTTGTTCACAAAAACAGGTTTACTCCCCGAGTAAGTTTTTTCCTAGCAGCTAATGTATTCTTGAAACCAATCCGATTCGAGGAGATTTCAAAACGGGAACCCGCGTGTCATAAATCATGCTGTCTTTCCGGTTAAAATTAAATACTTACCAGTTTAAATATTGTGAATCCTTCGTGTGTAAAATTATTAATTTTAGAGCTTTTACGTGGCTCGTTGGTTCCTCATTTTACTTTGACATTATTATTTGTGCAATTTTTTTGTTATACTTTTTTGAATTGAAACTTCTTTAGCCCTGTTGTTTATTTATTTATTTATTATGAATTAACGTCGATTCACTGCTTTTACATGGGAATTGCAATTATTTGAAATGGATTAAGAATATACATGACCTGGGCATAATTTTCGACTCGAAATTAAACTTTATATCCCATATAAACACAATCACTAATAAAGGAATAAAAATGCTTGGCTTCATTCTTCGAAATTCCAGAGGTTTTATGAATATTTCTACTTTAAAAATTTTGTATACATCCTTAGTACGTAGTCAAGTCGAATATAACTCCTCGATCTGGTCCCCCATTTTAAATTACATTCAGATACAATCAAAAAAATTCAACACAAATTCCTAAGACATGTAAATTTTAAACTCGGTATTCCCATTGAAAACATAAATTATAATTACTTAATGAAAGAATTAAATATATTAAAACTCTCAGATCGAAGAATTATATCCGACTTAATATTTATGTTCAAAATTGTAAATGGTAGAATAGACAGTCCTAATTTAACTAAGCTCATCGAATTTCATATACCCACTAGAGCAACTCGCTCCAAAATCTTGTTTCATTGTAACAACAACAGGACTGAGTACACGAAACACTCGCTTTTACCTAGATTACATGAAGTTAGTAATAGATACTCAGATGTGGCGGATCTATTTAACTGCACGGAAGCTAGGTACAAGAAGGCTATTCTGTCATATATTTTCAATCAATATTAATTTTATTTATACAGTAGTATTGAATGTAATTGTAGCTCTTTGTGTCATTTCTTTATCAAATGCCACACAATTAATTTATAGCTCTTTTTTTTAATTATTTCTTAAGTACCTACAACAAATATTTTGTGACATGTAATATGTATTTATGGTATATTTATACCGTTAATAAATAAATAAATAAATACATACATAGTTAAGAAAAAAATATTAATATGACTAAAAATTAAAAAACACACATATTGAAGTGAAAATATAAAGTAAAAATAGTAAGCTATTATAAACACAAACACGAAGAAAAAGAAAACCTCATATACATAATTGTGTACAAGATATTATGAACTAAAAAATTACTACGTAAAGTACGTAGTAATAAATAGTATAATAGTATTGTGATTTGAAATTCGAAAGAAACATAAGGGCGTCACTAAAATTTATTATTTGACGGGTTCTAATATAATGCGGTAAATTCCTGGCTTCGCGCCAGCCTCCGATAGCGTAGTTGCGTAAAGCGCGTGACAAATCTCAGCGGCCAGAGACCTCACACAGAGACAAATTTTTTTTTTGTAAAATCAATATCTAATTTTCAAACCCCTTTAAAATAAACAGGCAAAAAAATAAAGCGATATCTAACGACATTCACTCTGATTTTTTTTTAATGTGTAAATATTGCACAAGCGTTATATTAGCTTCACAAGAAGGCAAGATCCTTCAGGGCCTATGTCATTTTTAAGGAGGGTCTTTTTTAGGATTTATACAATAATTGCAACTGGATGGAGTAACATTAGCCAACTGTGATTCATTTAAGTATCTGGGTTCACTAATCCACAGAGACGGAGGATGTGCAGCGGATGTCATCCATAGAATAGGTGTGGGATGGATTAAATTTAGATCCGTAACAGGAATATTGTGTGACTCCAAAATGCCTATAAAACTGAAAGGAAAGATATACCAGACTATTGTAAGACCCGCAATAATGTATGGCTCCGAATGCTGGACTATGTACAACTCCTACACTAGGCAACTTGAAACAGCAGAAATGCGAATGCTTAGATGGTCGGCAGGAGTATCACTAAGAGATAAGATCAAAAGTTCACGCATTCGTGGTAGCCTGGGTGTCACAGACATAAATAGTAAGCTGGAGGAACGACAGTTGAGATGGTATGGACACATAAGACGGAGACCATCAGACCACACAGTGAGGCAGGCAATGTCTATGGAGCTTCATCGACAGTCATCCAGAGGAAGACCGAAGAACTCCTGGATGACTCAATGCACCAAAATTCTTCAGAAAAACGGCCTGGATGAAGACGATACCCAGAACAGGAGAAATTACAACCTGAGAACGAGAAGAGCCGACCCCAACAGCCTACCTAGGCAATGAGTTGGGACAGCGCAAGGAAGAAGTTATTCTCTATTCTGTGGGGTTCTTTGAAATCTGTTTTCTAAATAAAATACTAGCAGAACTTAATAATAACTTTATTAGATTTGTTTTGCATTATTTAAAAAATAAATCAATGGATTTCTGCGAATTAAACACAACACAAGTAACATAATTACCATTAATTAGGTTCCTAAGCTTCGACCAAGTATTTACAGTTATTACACCGATGTTTCTAGGTTATTAAATTAGATAATGATCTTGGCATTACAATTTTTATAGAAATATGAAACCTTTAATCAAAGCAGCAGCAAACTAATTGGATACTCAACTCGCATAAACAACCCAACCGACTACTGACGCATATCAAAACAAGATCAAATTACTCTGCGCAATAATATTTCTGATTAAACCATTATCTTACACTAGTATTTTAATTCAAAGTTATAGCATTTTCATCAAATATTTCACAATAAATTTCAAAAATAACAAGGGTTCGCAATTTTGACATAGAATTTCTACCGTTTTATAACAAAATTTCTCTTCTTAAACACTTTTAAGTTAAAAAATATATATACGTTACATATAAAAATGGGATCATATAAGAAATTCGACGATCCGAGATGATCTAAACATTGAACCATTGGTACTCTTCATAGAAAAATCGCAACTGAGGTGGCTTGGGCATGTACTAAGAATGTCTGAAGACCGAATTCCGAGGAAGATACTGAGTGCGATTCCAGAAATAATAATAAATAATTGGATATTATGGTATTATGAACTAATAACGAATATTTGATTCCTCCTGAATATTTAGATCTGATCACAAAAAAATAATAATGAAGTAAATGACGGCCGGCATGGTCGAGGGGTAAGGCTCTTGACTTGCAATCTGAAGGTCGGGGGATCGAAACCCGGCGTGGTCAAATAAATTTTATTCGATTAATTTGTGTTGTTTCACAATTAATTCATTTAAAATAATACATTGTATATTTGCGGCATGTTCCAGAGGGAAAAATACTCTCAGTATCGCTATGGTCTAAGACCACCATTCAGAATTGAAGCTTTGCTTTTAGCAGTGTTTTGAGACCAGATCTGAATAGCCAGGTACTCGCCTCCTCATCCTTCTCCACTTTCCTCTTTTCCATCTCCTTCCCCTCCCAACTACCTCCAGCCTCACAATTCCAGATGGGAGAAAAGCTGGGACTCTTGTGAGGTATTCATATAAAAAAAATCATTTTAATCCAAAAGTTACATTGAATGATAATTTAATGTAAACATAAACAGTAATAATTTATGATTTGGAAGTGGGAGTTTTTGAATGATGCTCGCTCCATAACACAATCATAACACATAAAGCTGTGTTCGCACAGCGCGGTAAATGTATCATAACGTCTAATTACCAACAGTTTAAACGCATCTCCGAATTATTCATATACACTACTTTTATTGTTTGTTTTTTTGCCGGTATTACAAAATAAAATACATGTAGAAGATGCAGCAAAACGATGAAAACATAATTAAAAAAAAAACAACAAGGTGGCGGTTACGTTTTATATATATCCATAAATAACACACGACATTTTTTTTGTTAACCCCTCAGAAAACGGACGTATTTTTTAGGCCAATATATTTCAGCTTTGTAATAAAATTCAAATAAATGGAATATTTCTGAACATATCCGAAAACTAAAAACTATTTTTGAAAGGTGATGAAGTAGGTACGTTCACAAATGTCATTATTTAAAATAAAAATATATTTTTTTTAATCTTAATATCTTTTTTTTTATACAAACTTAAAAAACTTTTTAAAATGGCTCACTTTAAATCCTGATAACGAAAAGACTCAATTCCTGATAACGAAAAAAAGAAAAAAAAACATATATTTTTTTGGGCAAATTGATATAGTATAATGAAAATCAAATCACTTTGTTTAAACCACTATATAATTATCAATGTCAACATGTTTCAATACCAACGTTATCTTCATCAGGACGAGATATTAATTTAAAAAAAAAAAAATGAAAAACAAGTATAGACAAATTAGGGATCGTCCATTAATCACGTGATGTTTTTTAGCAACTTTTTAACCCCCCCCCCCCCCCCCCCCGGTGATATGAGGTGAAGTTTTAGACTAACCCCCCACCCCCTACCCAAAATCACGTGTATATTTTTAGTACAAAGTATATTGAAATTTTCAGAATATTTTCTTTAAATACAAGTATACTCTAAATTTTGGAAAATTAAGCATCGTGATATAAATTTCCAGACAGACAGGTTGCAGGTTGTTTTTGACTGGCATTTGGTTCAGAAATCGTGCGTTCAACGAAAAATAAATGAACGTGAAATCTCATTATATCCCCCCCCCCCCCTTGTGATATTTCGTGATTTTTTTTCGAACCCCCTCCCCCCCTTTCGAGCAATTGTCATCTCATTCCGAAACTAATGTGTTTTTTTTTACATTAGCTCCACGCAGGAGGCCCTGATGAAAATAATTCCCCTCGGGGCCTATTACATCTTTGGGGATGCTGTGTGGAGGGTCTTTTCAGGAAAGGAAGGAGAGGAAGTTCTGTGAAGGAAAAGGGTATTAGGGGTGGGTAGGAATCTGCGGTCAGTATGTCCAGGAGTGAGGGAAGCATTAAGTCAAAGAGACTTCCTCAACCATTCTCTCCCGATCCGGCCTGCCGCTGGTGGGCAGACGCATCCGCCGCCAAGACCCGGACACACCTCACCCATGTACCCGGGCACCCCTGCTAAGTCACCAAACGTAGCGAACCCATACCCCACCGGCGGTACCCATACCCGCCTCCCAAATTGAAATTGTTATCAAATCCTTTCTAAAATCGTCCATTCCATTTCTAAAGGCCTTGCACCCACCATCATAGCTAGTTTATCTGAACTTTTATACGCAATCAACAATATGCCTGTAAATGAACACAAGTGTTTCATTCAGAATCTAACCTCCAAAATTACCGTGCGAACTACCCTTTGTTTGAAACAAAAGAAGTCATCCAAGGAGTTCTCTTTATCGCACCTTCATCAAAACATTTGATTTGGGAGTTATTTATAAAAGGACCAAAGTGTTTTAAGAGATGTAGGTACTCTTTATTTTTCTTAAAAATACTCCGAACAGTATCCCTAAAGGTGACAAATTTCCTCCCGGGGCTTCCTGTGCGATGTCAATACAAAAATGAAATCTAATCGTTGGCAGAGGATGCACATTGAATCTATTTATATCCGACGGTTGTGATATGAAATATATTAAATCACACTACTATCACAATATTCCTGTGATTCACCACACCACCAATGTGTCCCAGTTTTAATTGTCATGCATCTCATTGCATTACGTCAGTAGTTCCTAATCTTTCCAATCTTGTTACCCCTCGACCTATCAGGGAAATTGAGTGTCGAAGAAAACATCTCACGATACTAATATCCTTTATTAATCATAAAATTGCACAGAAATATGTGTAATTACAATTTCAACGTACGTACTTCCTTTGTTGGGGACAAAAAAAGATATCCGCAAAGCGGAAGGATTGAGGATAATCAGTAATACCGACTTACCCTGTTTTTCTTCCTATGCTTATCTAATTCCGCTGGTTCCTCACATTCGCCATTGAACTCGCGAGCTCATGATGGACACTTTTTATCTATTGAGATACGGTCGAACAAAGGCTCCGTATTCAATACTCACAATAAGTGTTGACAGGACCATAACAACTGAACACTTTGACACATGATTGTATTTAGTTGGCATAAGGTGGGTAGGGAAAAAAGTAATTTGTGGGTACGAATTATAATTTGGGAAAAGTGTACAAGAATAAATGCTAGATATCAACAAACATCCTTAATTAAAGGAGATCAAGTGGTGCGTGGTTGGAAGAGGACGCGTCTGGTTTGCTCCTGACTCCCTTTTCAAATAACTTCTGTTCTGTTAAAGTTACAAATCCGAATTTTGTCAAATACACGCATAACAATCTACGTAATTTGCCACATTTCGCGAAATAAATTTATCTATCTTATAAAAGAAGTTACGATCGATTGAAAGTTTGTGTTTTAAAAAACTATCCAATCCCTTTGTTTGAATTATTCCAAAATGGTCTGTGCCTAAACCATTATTGTATTTGGAATGAAGCGAGGGACAACGACAATTATGGTGTGAAGTGATTAGTGACAGACTAAACAAGATTGGAGCAGCGTAACGCCAGACGCCACTTGATGCTCAAGATAAGATATATTTATTTTTCAATAACCCCATTTTTTGTCAAACAAATTTATTGCTTTCAGGTTTAGTGAATTTTGTTTACATATTTACGAAGGTGACATCTCAAGTTCTTTCCCTTTTGAATTCTTTAAATATTATTTCGTGAATGTACCTACGTAGCAGTTAAATGCGTAAAGAACATACATGAAGCAGTTATTAATTTTGGCTCACAAATTCTTTTTTAATTTTTTTAAAAATTAAATGAAGACAATACCTATAAGCGAGACTCAATCGAGGGTCTGAAGACGGAGGAATCAGAGTGAGAGATATATTTTGGAACCTCTGGGATTCTCCTTTATTTTTTTTTTTGTGGGTATGCCGCACGGGGGACCCAGCTGCTCCCTCCTGAGGCCGGTGTATGGTGTGGGGTGTGTTGTGGTGCTGGGGGTATGAGACGGGAAGAAGGAGATCTGGTGGCCGGACGCGGCTGGGGCCATTTCGTTCAACGATTTGAGCAATGCACCGAGGCGATGCTGGGATGTGCACACGAAAACCAATTTTTTTCTTCTTTGTCAACATATTTTTGGTTCCAGGTTCTTGGGTTTTCGGTTTTTTAGGTTTATGGTTTTAGGATTTTACAGAATTTTTGTTTCAGTCAAAAACCTGAGAGATGTTCTTCTGAAGTACACCTATTATCATTAATTAATTCACTCGTTTATTACACTTCGGGGGAGTGTCATCTATTCTCTTTTGGATTATCTGTTTCGAGTATTGAAAAAAAATGATAGAAGATACAAGAAGAAACACGAAGGGCCAAGAAAGGTCAAGAAGAACTAAGACGCAGCAAAAATAGACACAAATAATAAGAAAAACCAAGAAATCAGGAAGAGGCTAAAGCCTCTCTTTTAAGAAGCAAGAAGAGGCAAGAACAGAGTAGAAGAAACATGAAGATACAAGGAGATGGAGGCAAAACCGAGATGAGCCGACAATAGGTGAGAATTTGAAAGAAGGTGCAGTAAAAACAAAAATGAGTGAAGAAAACCTAAGAAGAAGCAAATATTAGACGAAAAGAGACAAGAAATAGCAAGCAGTACCGAAAATATCCAAGAGACAAGAGAAAAGAGCCGAGAAGATCCAAGAAGAAGCAAGATGAGCTAAAAAGAGGCAAAAAGAGACAAGAACATCCAAGAAGGAGCAAGAAAATGCGAGAACATTCAAGAAGAGATAAGTAGAGACAAGATTAAGACAAGCAGAGGCCAGAAGAGACAAGAAGAGATGATAAGAGACAAGAAGAAGACCATTAGAGGCTAGGTGAGCCGAGAGGAGACAAGTAGATTCCAAAAGAGACAAGAAGAAACAAGAAAAGCGAGAAGAGACGAGAAGAGCCAAGCAGAGCCAAGAGGAGTCGAGAAGACCCAAAAAGATAGCAGAGGCAAGTAGAGAAGCAAATTTTAAGAAGAAGCAAGAAGAAACAATCCGAGAAGAGATGAGGAAATCCCAAAAGAGACAAGAAGAAATAAGAAAAAGTAAGAAGAGACAAGGAAAGCTAAAAAGAGGCAAGCAGAGCCAAAAACAGTCAATTAGATCCAAGAAGATACAAGAAGAAACAAGAAGATCTAAGAGCCGAGAAGAGGCAAGAAGAATATATATAACGCTCAATCCATTCCTTTATTCCTGCCCTTCCTAAATTCCAATATTGGCTTATTAGGTTGCCATGTATACCGGTCGATTGAACTCCAACCTCCTTCCTATCCTCAGAGCACGTGTTCCAAGTCCTAACAAACTAGTGCCCCCTGGTGTACCGGTCTCACCGGGACACAGGAGTGCTCCTGGCTGGGGTGGTACAATCGTATCGTATCGTAGAACCCCCTCCCCCCCTTTCGAGCCTCACGTGATTAATGGACGACCCCTTATAACAAAGACAAAAAATTATAAAGTAAATGTGATTATTTGCTTAAAAAATCTCTAAAAATAGTTCTGTGGCGGTCATTTAACCCGTTCTGCGAAGTTTACCGCTGCGCCACTGACGTCCACAGAATACACTGGAAGATACGGCATACCTACCTTAGCGTAGTAATAACTGGCGCATCGTAAATAATCCGCCACCTACGCGAAAGAGCTAGAACGTCTGGCTGTACCAAACAAGTTCCCGCAGAAAGTTCGAGCGATTTCTCACCTATGCGTGAATTCACCGCATTACCTACCGCGAGACTAATTACTTGCCACGGGTATATAGTACTTACCTTCCATTCATCGATAAAGGAACACAGTCCGAGCAGTGCAGTAACTGCGCCCGGCACGGGCCCGCGCAGTTAGTAGTGAACAATTTATCCAGCGTGACCCAGGAACATTCCAGCACCTTCGAGGAACTTCTTCAACTACCATCTCGACATGAGATGGCAATTAACATCCTGCAACGAGCAGCAACCACAACCGGCAACGCGCCATCATCCAGCATCCTGCAACGAGCAGCGACCACAACCGGCAACGCGCCATCATCCAGCATCCTGCAACGAGCAGCAACCACAACCGGCAACGCGCCATCATCCAGCATCCTGCAACGAGCAGCAACCAGCACCTGGCAACGCGCCAGCATCCTCATCGCCTCTCAAGGTTCCTTCCTGCGTCACGTGTGTGCTCCGACCCACTGGACACACAGCCGCAAATACCTCGTCAACGCGACGACGGCCATCGCCTGGACCAAGGTCACGTCTACACCGCCACGGTGTAGGGCAACACGCCGGCTTCCTGAAGACCTGTGATCTTCACCGCCGTAGTGTCCTGACCTTCATCTTCACATCATCGCGCAGCAGCATCACTACTGTCACTCCGCTCCCGCTCCGCATCGACCTCCGCTACGTAGCCACAATAAAGATTGACTCATACATCGACTTGACGCCTTTCATTTCTCTCTACCGATACGGACCGCTTTTTGTTTGTTGATAATAGATTCATTATTTTTAAGGGATTTTTTAATTTCCGAGGCTTCTAAGTTATCTAAACGTTTTCCTTTATGATTAATATGAAAATATTTACCCCTGTATTTTTTTCAAAACTATGGTTATTTTCAATGATATGGTTAGCGAACTCAGAAAAATTATTATTATTAAGACACCTTAAATGTTCTTTGAATCTGATTTCAAAATTACGAGTTGTTTTTCCAATATAAAATGAGGGACAATCATTGCATTTGAGTTTATATATTCAGGAATTAGTCAATTTATGGTTACAGACCATAAATTTATCTTAGTCAATTTATCAATTTATCTAAAATCTTTAGATATTATTTATTTTAGTCAATTTATGGTCTTTATCTTTTATTTAGCTTAATTTGATGAAGTTTATCCACTTTCTCATATCTTCCGTATTTCTTCCGCCATTGTCATGGGTAGTTAATTTTCGGCGTGCTTTACCGCTTCTTGCGGGCATTACCAAGTCATCTCCAAGTTTAACGCTTGGCGGTGTATGACATAGCTAAACCGCTAACTACTAACTACCCGAGAGATGTTAAGGAGCGATGATGGTGTTAACACTTGCACGCTCTGCTGGCTAAAAGGTAATTAGATGGACGGTAATATCTATTCGTTTATACGGCCGAAAGATTTTGATTATTGTAATAAAAGAGATTATTCAATGAAAAATTAATACGAATTATACCACTGAAAGGATAAAGAATTGGATGCGATATGCGATGGTTTCATGTTATTTGAATAACCTGCCAGATAGTCAGAGATCGGGCAGTGAGGTTGTTTCCTAACTAACTTAACCATAATAATAACGTAGTATTTATATAGCGCAGTTTTGTGATATTTCACTTCAAATGCGCTTAATTATAATAAACTTAAAGTTAACCTGTAGTGTTCCTTACGAGTCCTTACAAAATTGATTAAATAATGTGAAACAAAGAATATACAGTATATACAAAGCAATTCCTAAAGAACAATATTAACAATATATTATAATGATAAACCATATTGACAATATATTATAATGATAAACCGTATCCACAAAAGATACAGAATCGCAGGAATGTGATGCTGTCATTGTTATTTCAAAAATCCTCCTACTGTTAAATAACTAAAACTAAATTACTCGTTTAACTAAATCGTGTTTAAATATCGACCCGAATTCCAAAATACTTTGTATTACATATACAAACACAGCCAATCAGAAGTCAGCATTTCAGCAAATTCAAAATGGTCACCAGTTTCATTCCAGACAAATTTTGATCGTTTTGAGTGATTTTTGTTTTGTCGTCCTTTACCAATTTCTCAACAAAATCATATCTAATTGTCTAATAAGGGACCAAAAGAATTCAATTTCTAAAAGTCATTAAAACTATGTATTTCATTGCATAACTTCTTATGGTGCTAAATATATTTATTGATTCACTCTCCATTGGGGCATAATTTACATTATATTTGTACAGCGCTCTTGAGGCGATTTTTCGCAAAAACAGCGCTATATAAGTTGTCCAAATTTATTATTATTATTATAATGGTGCCATTCAACAAGAATCATTTAAACTAAATTATATAGAATAGGAGGCAGTTAACATTTAGAAATAATACAAATTCAGAGTGCACATAAAACTATAGTAAGGAGGTAATCGAAACCAAACAATTACCAGAAACTTGAGGAACATGGCTTATTATTGTAGATTGAAAAGGAGTTAAAATTCATGAAAGGTATGATTTTTTAAATAAGTTTGTTTTTAAAGCTCTTTTGAATTCAGCCAAGTTCTGGATACTAATGTAAGAGCTGAGGGAAGTTTGTTCCAAATGAGCGGGCCAGTTACACTAAAAGATCGATCATAGTAAACGGCTCGATTTGAGCTACGAGGACGGACCGCCAAATAACTCTGTCTTGGCACTAGGGGTGTGACTTTTACATAATTAATCGATTATTAAATAATCGGTTCTTTTTCTTAGCATGACGGCTTAGTCCAGCGGTAAGGCTCTTGACTAACACTCTGAAGGTCGCAGGATCGAATCCCGGCGTGGCAAATAAATTTTATGTGATTAATTTGTGCATTTCACAATTTATTCATTTAAAATAATATATGGTATATTTGCGGCACGTTCCAGAGTTGAAGATACTCTCAGTATCGCCCTGGTGTAAGACCACCATTCAGAATTGAAACGTTGCTTGAAATGGCATTAGCTGTGTTTGGTGACCAGATCTGAATAGCCAGGTACTTCGCCACCTTCCTCTTCCCTATCTCCTTCCCCTCACCACTACCTTCAGCCTCGCAACATACCCCAATTGGGGATGCCATAGTCTCACTGTGTCCCCAATTGGGGATGCCATAGTCTCCTGTTTAAAATGATACAGACAATGTATAAGACTGGAAAGATACCAGAGGATTTCGAGAAATGCGTAATTGTCGCATTACCAAAGAAGGCGGGCACGACAAAATGTGAACAGCACAGAACTCTTAGCCTAATATCCCATGCCTCAAAAATATTGACTAATATCATCCTAAAAAGAATCGAACCAAAAGTAGAGAACATTCTTCCCGGAGACCAGTTTGGCTTTAGAAGAGGTGTAGGAACCAGAGAAGCAATATTGTCGCTACGAATACTACTAGAAAAAAGAATAAAAAGAAACCAAAACACATTCATCGCATTCATAGACCTGGAGAAGGCTTTCGACAAAGTAGAATGGAAAAGACTCTTCGAGATTCTGAAGAGAATTGACATCAAATATAGAGATAGACGAATAATCCAGGCGCTATACAAGAATGAGGCCGCTATAATTAGATGTGACAATGATACAAAAGAAGCCAGTATAAGACAAGGGGTGAGACAGGGATGCTCTCTGTCACTTGTTCTTTTTAACGCTTATATACAAAGTGCGATTGACGACTTGAGAGAGAGAATGAGTCACAGAAAAGGTGTAAAGATACACGGGCAAAAGGTGGATATGATAAGGTTTGCTGACGATATTGCTATGGTTGCTGAAAGCGAAGAAGAACTCCAAGAGGCCTTAACAATCATGCAAAGCATTCTTCAAAACAATTACAACATGAAGATAAATAAAGACAAAACAAAGCTGCTGACTGTAGGCCGAACGCAACATCAGATGAGAGTAGAGATGTCAGGAGTTCCACTAAAGAACACCAAGGAGTTTGTCTACCTCGGGAGTAAAATAACATGGGACGGTCGGTCTAAGAGCGAGGTCAACAGCCGTATACACCAGGCTAGGCTTGCATTCAATAAAAGGTCGAAAATAATAGAATCAAATAATATAGACCTGAAACTGAGAATACTCCTCATCAAGACCTATGTATGGAGTATCTTGATGTACGGCTGTGAAACATGGTGCCTATCCGAAAGAGATAAACGGAGACTAGAGGCTTTTGAGATGTGGTCCTATAGAAGACTATTAGGAATTACCTGGAGAGACCACATAACAAATGAAGAGGTTCTCCAAAGAATCGAAGGAGGAAGGCACCTGCTCAGGACCTTGTCCGAAAGGCGCGCAAGATGGATCGGCCATGTAATAAGACAAGAAGGCCTCTTGCATGCCATAATGGAGGGTATGACCGAGGGGACAAACGCTAGGGGACGCCCACGCCGAGAGTACCTGGAGGACCTGCTGGTGGACGTGCGCTGCTCATCATATGCAGACTTCAAAAGAGCCGCACAAGACAGGGAAGAGTGGAAGAAACGAATAGATGACATTGCTGCAAACCAATCTCAGGATTGAAACCAGAGAGAGAGTCTCACTGGCTTTCAGACGGGAGCAGTTGGGAGGGACTCTTGTGCAGTATTCATATAAAAAAAAATATATATATATAAAAATAATCTTGTGTTTTAAACTGGTTGAAATCGGCGACAGCGCTGACAGCTGACACATCAGTCCGTAGAAAAAGCAATTGCAAGCCAAAGACAATCACACAAATCTGACAGGCGATTATGTATTGAATCGATTTAGTATCCACAAAAGGTACAGAATCGCATGGCTGTACTTTGTACAGTATAAATATATCATTACAGTACAGTATATATCAGTATATATACAATATGTATCATTTTTAGAGATAGTTAAGTACGACGCCAACAAAGCACTCTTTTTAGAGTGAATTGCCTAATTAAAAAAAAAAAAACATCCTTTCCAAGGCGACAATTGGTTTGTTTTTTTTCTGACGTTTGCAATAAATCGATTTTGTTAGGGACAGAAAACGTATGTTAAATAATTTTATAACGCCAGAGATTATTCATAACGCCAGAGCTTACCAATATATATAGCCTATAGATCTCGCAAATAATGTAGCTTTCTATTAGTGAAAGAATTTTTAAAATCCATTCTGTAGTTTTTGTGTGAAAGAGTAAAAAACATACATCCATACAAACTTTCGCCTTTATGATATTAGTTGTTGTATTGTAGCATGGCTGTAGCGATTTCTCGTTGAATCGATATTTGGGTTCAAGTCGCTGCAATTTTACAATCAATCGCAGAAATAATATCAGATTCAAGCTTGACTTTTCACACACTAGTGAGTAAATCACAACGATATGTATCAAGGTTGCTGTTTAATTTTGCAAAACCACCACCATAATTACTATGTATTATTTTAATAGCCTTATCGGACGGAGGTCACTTGATTTACATTTTTCCATCGGTTCACATCTATTTAATAATCATACTACCTTATTAAAGCCAACAATGTTAACAACTAGACTGGTTTTATTATTTAATAGTACATAATAGTTATTCCCCGGTGTTGACTTTGTCCGAGTTAAGAGAAAAAAGGAAATAGCGCAACACGGCATAACACCCCAAAAACAAATAACGAAAATACTTTTGGACGTGAAAATCTAAAAACGAAAATAACTATGAAAACAATTATCCCTGACGGTATAAAAATGTACCGGAAGAATTTACCCTATTTTTGACGGAAGAGTTTTCAGAAAATTCAAAAAAAACATTGGAATATTGTTCAAGCTAGAAATTACAAATAACTCATATAAAATGTATGAAAGTCTAATGAAAAATGTTAATGCATGTCACAAAATGGTAAAACTGCCCCATACCTTTTTGAAGTAGAACTTCTCTACGCACGCTTGACTTAGGGAGTAAGCTTGCGAATGCGTGACGAGAGCGTTACGAAAAGCGAGGCGAACGCTTCGTATATTACTGTAGGGGCAAGAGAGAGAGGTGCGAGCACACATTTTCTTTCTGTCTTTGTCTCATAGCCAGTTACGTTACACAGTGCAGGCCTATTGTCTGTATCACACTGTGAGAGCAAGAGAGAGCAGTGCGTGGGCACATTTTCTTTCTCTCTTCTTATCATATAGATGGAGCAGAAGTTTTACTTCAGGTGTGTGGTCTAAAGTACACTCGTTTTTTTAATTTGTAATCTTCTCCGTGATACCTATATAGATACAAATTATTCTTAGCCTACATACATATGGGAGATAGATTCAGATTCCTACCCACCCCTCTTTATCATTTTTCTTTACAGAACTTTCTTTTCATAAAAAGACCCTCCACACAGCATCCCCAAAGATGACATAGACACTAAGGGATATCTTTCCTCCGGGCTTCCTGTGTGGAGCTAATGTAAAAAAAAACTACATTTTAAGTGGTTCAAAAGTTCTGGCATATGGTTTTCGTCAGAGGAGATATTTAAAAAAAAATGTCACCGGAGACCAAAATTCCAGCCATATTCTTTACGACAATTAGGCCCAGGCATCGTTGATTATAGTCTATCGAATGTCCAGATATTAAGCTGAGAAATCGTTGCCTAAAAACGTAAAATCGGTCAGATGTCCGGATATTAGGCTCAGGAATCGTTGGTTAATTAAATAGATGTGTAAATACCTATACCTATAGCCGTTTTACGGAGATCATGAAAAATAAATAAATAATCTGAGGTACTTGTGAAGTAAGTACATTTTTAACCACACGTCAATATTGAAATTAAATCATTATAATTAAAATAGTTATTTAAAGCAATGTGCTACCATGCACAAAGCTCATAGTTAAATTGCTCACAAACCCAATTAATCATATTTTTTTAAGTGGCATGGTGTCACGACTAACGTTACCAGTCACAATAATACCACCTACCGGTACATACAAACGCAGTAATAATAATAATATCATACATTATTCGCAATTGTAAATAAATAATTATTGTTGATGAATAATAGTGCTGACGCGTTCGGGTGAATGTACATTTATACACAAACAATTATCATTTTTACCACCACACCTGTCTACCTTGTATCAATGCAATCTTTAATCTGTATGTGTTATAATTTTATGTACACCCAAGCATATTAGACTCATTGACTGGTACTTAATCTCAATTGATTGGAGTTCTGACGTTCTCAGAACTTCAATGAAGCTTGTTCATGGTCAACTTTGATTATTCGCTACAATAACTTTTCTCGTTTTAGTATTTTATTTGAATCATTTTATAAACTTTTTGAATGTTGTTTTGGTGTTGATACTGACTGACTTTAAGTAACAATTCCTGAGTTTAATATCTGGACATCTGACCGACTTTAACCAACGTTTCCTGAGCTTGATATTCGGTCATCTGACAGGCTAACCGACGATTAATAATAATATTCGTGCCTATGCCAGACTTTAACCAACGATTCCTAAGCTTAAATCCGGACATCGGTTAGACTTTAACCAACGATTCCTGAGTTTAATATCCGGACATCGGTTAGACTTTAACCTACGATTCCTGAGTTTAATATCCGGACATCGGTCATACTTTAACCAACGATTCCTAAGCCTAATATCCGGACATCGGTTAGACTTTAACCAACAACTCCTGAGATTTATATCCGGACATCTGTCAGACTTGAACCAACGATTCCTGAGCTTAATATCAGGACATCAGACAGACTTTAACCAACGATTCCTGAGCTTAAGAGCGTTTAACCAGCCAGCGGACGAAAATCCACATTTCGTTTAAAGTTGTTCTTACGATCGTGCAGGGCGATTACAATGAGAAAGATTAATTATTCTCCGTACCAGCTTCTTTAAATTATAACTCAATATCGAATTTATTTCAATCCAAATTAGCTTTAATTTATACCTTCATCCAAAAATGCTGAAAGGCGTGATGATAAAACTATTAAAATAATGTACTTTTTGTTATTATTTTTTGATTGTAAGTATTTATCATTTTTCAATAATGTCTAAATTTAATAAGAATGTTAAAAAAATCTGAAATATATTAGTTTGTAAGTGCGCAAATAAATACACAAATGGACCAATTTTCGTCAAGAAACACATGTCCGTACATATTTTTTAATGATTTTATTGAAACTAAAATTAAAATTCTAAAACATGCGTTTGCTAGATAATGTATTTATTTATTTTACTACACGATTATATTATTAGAAATGGGTGTGGTATAATACAAAATCTTTTTTGAAAATTTAACAAATCTGCCAACGACCTATGGAATAACCTTATTATACTAAAAATTAAAAAATTTCTCAAAATTTATTACATGCGAATGTTGGATAAAAGAACAATCTTTCGAAATCCATTTATAATTTTTTATGGAAAAGAGTCAATGCGTCTAAAATCTGATTTGAAAATGACATATTTCTGGTTTTCTCTGGTAATGCCCTCTTAATATCTGGACATCTGACCGACTTTTCGGCTTTATGCAACGATTTCTCAGCTTAATATCTGGACATCCGATAGACTGTAATCAACGATGCCTGGGCCTAATTGGCGTTAAGAATATGGCTGGCATTTTGGTCTCCGGTGACATTTTTTTTTTCAAATATATCTTCTGACGAAAACCATATGCCAGAACTTTTGTACCACTTAAAATGTAGTTTTTGTTTACATTAGCTCCACACAGGAAGCCCGAAGGAAAGATATCCCTTAGTGTCTATGTCATCTTTGGGGATGCTGTGTGGATGGTCTTTAATGGAAAAAAAGGTATGAGGGATGGGTAAGAATCTGTAGGTCAATGCGTTCAGGAATGACGGGCGTATGAGTTCATCCTCCAACTGCGGTGAAGGCGATGGGTCGAGAGATTTCGGCTGAAGACGTCCCTCAACCATCCTCTCCAGCGGTACGTGGGCAAACGCATCTGCCGCCAAAACCTAGACAAACCTCAACCCACGAACCCAGGCACTCCTGCTGAGTCACAAAACTTAGCAAACCACCTGGGGCGACCTATGGCAAACGTGTTGGTTATCCAATAAATGGTCCCGGTGCGGCGGCACCCATACCCGCCTCCCAAATTAAATACCGATGCACGACTCTTTGCTGTGGTAAGGGAACGTACCCATACTACGTGACCAACTTTTTGCAATTTTTAACCCCCCCCCCCCCCGGTGACCAAAATCCTAAGCAACCCGCCGCTCATTTGTATGGAGCGTGACGTTTTGAAGACCCCCCCCCCCCTAAACGTGTCACGTAGTATGGGTACGTTCCCTAACCGGTGTGCAATGTGTTGGAAAAAGCTTTTGTGCATATTAAATGCTGGATTTTGCCGAAAAAATCAACCGAAAATTCCATATCATTTGATTTGACTACAATAAAATTACGATCAATAAAATTAATCGATTTACAACTTACAACAATACAGTTAATTAATAATTCGTATTACTTGTAAGGTATTCCCTGAACAATATCGAAGTAAGTTACAAACTCTCGGTAATTCAGTCTACTGGAAAAAACCAAAATAATTATAAATTCGACAGTCAAAGACGACTTAGTAACAAATGTAATTATACTTTGAATGTAGCTATAACTTTGTGGTTATCCATTATAGATAAATGAAACAATTTAACTTCATTTGAATCACTTTTATATTTGAGTAAATCCGACCGGTTTCAGAACGACCGTTCCTTCTTCAGGACAAATGTATACTGATTTGACAGTTTTGAAATATGGATGGGAACAATGTATTATTATGGTAGGGGTGGAGCCGTTGCTAGGTATTTATGAAGAGTGGGTGGGTAGGGGAACATATCCATGATTGGGCTATAAGACAATTTTTTTTTTTTTTTATAATAGATTCATTATTTTAAAAGGATTTTTTTTATTTCTAAGTTATATAAACGTTTTCCTTTATGATTAATATGAAGAATATTTTTTATCCCCGCATTTTTTCAAAACCATGTTTATTTTCAATTATATGGTTAGCGAACTCAGAAAAATTATTATTATTAAGACACCTTAAATGTTCTTTGATTCTGATTTCAAAATTACGAGTTGTTTTTCCAATATAAAATGAGGGACAATCATTACATTTGAGTTTATATATTCCGGAATTAATCCATTTAGGGTCTTTATCTTTAGCATTTCTCAAAAAATTACCGATATTATTTCTTGTGTAAAAAGCTGGTTTAATATTAGAAGGGAGATTTTTGCAACATTGAACTGAAAATCCATCCATATTTCAAAACTGTCAAATCAGTATACATTTGCCCTGAAGAAGGAACGGTCGTTCTGAAACCGGTCGGATTACTCAAATATAAAAGTGGTTCAAACAAAGTTAAATTGTTTCATTAGTCACAAATGTAATTAATATAATTGATTAAAATCCTTATATACTACCACTCTCCTCCTCTCCGATATGTTATGTATATAAACCGTAAGCTCAGAATAATTTGTACCAGTCTGAAGATGGCTTTAACGTTGAAACCAGTTACGGTCAAATAAATTAAAATGGAAATAAGTTTTATATTAGTTTTATTATAATATGTTATGCCGGATTTTCTCACCTTTTTGAAAGCGATGCGAAAGTAATTCTGTGTTGTATTATACATAATATTCCGACCGTCTTTCTGGTTCAACGTAAATAATACCTAATTATAATTGAAGTGAAAGTTGAAGCAGTTCGCGCACCCGTGTTCACTTGTTCACGGATCAACACATTTGTGTAAAACTTGAAATAAATCCAGTTATGTGTTATTTCAAGACGTTTCGGCGATATTATAAGTATAAGTTTCATTTGGAGTCTTCGATGAACAATATGATTCCGCAACTTTTCATCCCGTGACAAAATATCCCCAGACAAAACACCCCGACAAAATATCCCCGACAAAATATCCTAACCTAACAAAACCTAACCCAACAAAACCTTTCGGCGCCAAATTTAAAATTTGTTCCTTGCTCTGTCGTCTTCCTTCCTTGTGGGGGGATGTTTTGTCCGTAGGATAATTTGTCCATGGTATATTATGTCGAGTGATATTTTATCGTAGTATATTTTGTCGGAGGATTCTTTGTCGGGGATATTTTGTCGCTGTACCGACCATAATAGAAGCAAAGGGAGATCAAAGGCACATTTTATATCCTGTCTTTTTATCCTACCAGCTGCGCCACTGTTATATATTATAATGGTGTGATTTATATAATGATACTCATTTGTTTAGAGATAACAATTATTGTTTAAGGCTCCGCAACCGGGCTCAAAAAAAAGAAGATGAGATATACGAAATTACGAATGTTAGAGGAGAGCGCTAACATTTACAGCTACAAAATTGATGCGAAAATGTTTAATAAAACACGACTCGTTTAAAATAGAGCAAAAATCTCACGGGCATTGTCTTAAACAGCATTTAAAGAAACACTGTGAATTTTTTCATACATATAACTTGTAAAATAACTGAAACAAACGTGTTTATAATAATTTTTGGAGCATACTTTGGGAATTATTTCTATCGAGGGAATTTTATGTAATTTGCGTTTCGGAGCGGGCAATGTCTAGATATTATCATCAAGAATAACATGTATTTTTTTAAGAGCTTTAAAACTTACCGTGTTTAAGAGAGATATGTAAGAAATCGGTAGGAATTCGGGTTGCGGGCGGGCCGCGTATTTACAATCCCTACCGCGTTTCAGTCGCTTTAATATTTTATCAAAATTTAAATATTTAGAAATAAAATTATTAATTTCTAATATACACATTGGAAAGATTATTTTATCTAGATTTTAGAAAAAAATTGTTTTTGCAAAGTGATAAAAATTTTCAATATAGAGGTGTATTTACAATATATGGTAATAATATTAAAATTTAAATATTTAGAAATGAAATTATTAATTTGTAATATATACATCAGAAAGATTATTTTATCTAGATTTTAGAACAATTTTTGTTTTTGCAATGTAATAAAAAATAACCAATATAGAGGTATATTTAAAATGTAAATTGTCGTTACCGCGACTGAATCGGTATAGGTTTTGTAAATACGCGGGCGGGCCCCTCAGGCTACTTTGTTTGCTTTTCGGAACGAATCATACAGGTCTCATAGAAATAGTTGTCTCCCTTACTAGCTTAGTGAGAAATATGATATTCACGGTGTTAGAAAGATAAAATAACACGCTTTATATAGAAATATAAAAGTTAACCACAAAATAATAAAATGTACACCTTTATGAAACCAAAGTTTCGGGTGAAACTTTAGTTATTTTTATTAATTATTTTTTCATGGAAGACAAAAAATTAGGTGAAAATAACAATAAATTTATCAATTTCATAGAAAGTAAGGAACAATTGCGCTTACTTACAAACACACAACACACTCCTATCGATTTTACGTTCAGTTGACTTAATCGGCAGCTGCACGGTGT
The DNA here is from genome assembly GCA_917880885.1 of Limnephilus marmoratus. Lineage (NCBI taxonomy): Eukaryota > Metazoa > Arthropoda > Insecta > Trichoptera > Limnephilidae > Limnephilus > Limnephilus marmoratus. The sequence goes on along the minus strand of OU862930.1, from coordinate 27,791,471 downwards.
GTGTTTTTTATCATAACTTAATGTCTTCTTACGTAGTTATATGGTTTTTCTATTCCTTGGAATAATTTTATGGTCATTGAATGAATCACCTGGGATTTTAATGTCTACCTCTGATTGATAAATTCCCGCGGCAGGTGTTCACCACTGGTGGTCGTCTAGTAAGGTCTGAACAATGCGGTTCCTCTATAAACAGCTTGTGCAAGATGGTAATTATTGTACGAGACGAGATTTATTGTTTTTTTGTAAGGTATTCCCTGAACAATATCGAAGTAAGTTACAAACTCTCGGTAATTCAGTCTACTGGAAAAAACCAAAATAATTATAAATTCGACAGTCAAAGACGACTTAGTAACAAATGTAATTATACTTTGAATGTAGCTATAACTTTGTGGTTATCCATTATAGATAAATGAAACAATTTAACTTCATTTGAATCACTTTTATATTTGAGTAAATCCGACCGGTTTCAGAACGACCGTTCCTTCTTCAGGACAAATGTATACTGATTTGACAGTTTTGAAATATGGATGGGAACAATGTATTATTATGGTAGGGGTGGAGCCGTTGCTAGGTATTTATGAAGAGTGGGTGGGTAGGGGAACATATCCATGATTGGGCTATAAGACAATTTTTTTTTTTTTTTATAATAGATTCATTATTTTAAAAGGATTTTTTTTATTTCTAAGTTATATAAACGTTTTCCTTTATGATTAATATGAAGAATATTTTTTATCCCCGCATTTTTTCAAAACCATGTTTATTTTCAATTATATGGTTAGCGAACTCAGAAAAATTATTATTATTAAGACACCTTAAATGTTCTTTGATTCTGATTTCAAAATTACGAGTTGTTTTTTCCAATATAAAATGAGGGACAATCATTACATTTGAGTTTATATATTCCGGAATTAATCCATTTAGGGTCTTTATCTTTAGCATTTCTCAAAAAATTACCGATATTATTTCTTGTGTAAAAAGCTGGTTTAATATTAGAAGGGAGATTTTTGCAACATTGAACTGAAAATCCATCCATATTTCAAAACTGTCAAATCAGTATACATTTGCCCTGAAGAAGGAACGGTCGTTCTGAAACCGGTCGGATTACTCAAATATAAAAGTGGTTCAAACAAAGTTAAATTGTTTCATTAGTCACAAATGTAATTAATATAATTGATTAAAATCCTTATATACTACCACTCTCCTCCTCTCCGATATGTTATGTATATAAACCGTAAGCTCAGAATAATTTGTACCAGTCTGAAGATGGCTTTAACGTTGAAACCAGTTACGGTCAAATAAATTAAAATGGAAATAAGTTTTATATTAGTTTTATTATAATATGTTATGCCGGATTTTCTCACCTTTTTGAAAGCGATGCGAAAGTAATTCTGTGTTGTATTATACATAATATTCCGACCGTCTTTCTGGTTCAACGTAAATAATACCTAATTATAATTGAAGTGAAAGTTGAAGCAGTTCGCGCACCCGTGTTCACTTGTTCACGGATCAACACATTTGTGTAAAACTTGAAATAAATCCAGTTATGTGTTATTTCAAGACGTTTCGGCGATATTATAAGTATAAGTTTCATTTGGAGTCTTCGATGAACAATATGATTCCGCAACTTTTCATCCCGTGACAAAATATCCCCAGACAAAACACCCCGACAAAATATCCCCGACAAAATATCCTAACCTAACAAAACCTAACCCAACAAAACCTTTCGGCGCCAAATTTAAAATTTGTTCCTTGCTCTGTCGTCTTCCTTCCTTGTGGGGGGATGTTTTGTCCGTAGGATAATTTGTCCATGGTATATTATGTCGAGTGATATTTTATCGTAGTATATTTTGTCGGAGGATTCTTTGTCGGGGATATTTTGTCGCTGTACCGACCATAATAGAAGCAAAGGGAGATCAAAGGCACATTTTATATCCTGTCTTTTTATCCTACCAGCTGCGCCACTGTTATATATTATAATGGTGTGATTTATATAATGATACTCATTTGTTTAGAGATAACAATTATTGTTTAAGGCTCCGCAACCGGGCTCAAAAAAAAGAAGATGAGATATACGAAATTACGAATGTTAGAGGAGAGCGCTAACATTTACAGCTACAAAATTGATGCGAAAATGTTTAATAAAACACGACTCGTTTAAAATAGAGCAAAAATCTCACGGGCATTGTCTTAAACAGCATTTAAAGAAACACTGTGAATTTTTTCATACATATAACTTGTAAAATAACTGAAACAAACGTGTTTATAATAATTTTTGGAGCATACTTTGGGAATTATTTCTATCGAGGGAATTTTATGTAATTTGCGTTTCGGAGCGGGCAATGTCTAGATATTATCATCAAGAATAACATGTATTTTTTTAAGAGCTTTAAAACTTACCGTGTTTAAGAGAGATATGTAAGAAATCGGTAGGAATTCGGGTTGCGGGCGGGCCGCGTATTTACAATCCCTACCGCGTTTCAGTCGCTTTAATATTTTATCAAAATTTAAATATTTAGAAATAAAATTATTAATTTCTAATATACACATTGGAAAGATTATTTTATCTAGATTTTAGAAAAAAATTGTTTTTGCAAAGTGATAAAAATTTTCAATATAGAGGTGTATTTACAATATATGGTAATAATATTAAAATTTAAATATTTAGAAATGAAATTATTAATTTGTAATATATACATCAGAAAGATTATTTTATCTAGATTTTAGAACAATTTTTGTTTTTGCAATGTAATAAAAAATAACCAATATAGAGGTATATTTAAAATGTAAATTGTCGTTACCGCGACTGAATCGGTATAGGTTTTGTAAATACGCGGGCGGGCCCCTCAGGCTACTTTGTTTGCTTTTCGGAACGAATCATACAGGTCTCATAGAAATAGTTGTCTCCCTTACTAGCTTAGTGAGAAATATGATATTCACGGTGTTAGAAAGATAAAATAACACGCTTTATATAGAAATATAAAAGTTAACCACAAAATAATAAAATGTACACCTTTATGAAACCAAAGTTTCGGGTGAAACTTTAGTTATTTTTATTAATTATTTTTTCATGGAAGACAAAAAATTAGGTGAAAATAACAATAAATTTATCAATTTCATAGAAAGTAAGGAACAATTGCGCTTACTTACAAACACACAACACACTCCTATCGATTTTACGTTCAGTTGACTTAATCGGCAGCTGCACGGTGTGTGTTTTTTATCATAACTTAATGTCTTCTTACGTAGTTATATGGTTTTTCTATTCCTTGGAATAATTTTATGGTCATTGAATGAATCACCTGGGATTTTAATGTCTACCTCTGATTGATAAATTCCCGCGGCAGGTGTTCACCACTGGTGGTCGTCTAGTAAGGTCTGAACAATGCGGTTCCTCTATAAACAGCTTGTGCAAGATGGTAATTATTGTACGAGACGAGATTTATTGTTTTTTTAAGCCACCTCCTGGAGGAGATTTGTGAAAACTATTTTGAAGGTTGCACGGTATTCTGATGTACGAGAGAGAGAGAGAGAAGTAGCTTATCGGGATATGTGTATATTTTATTCATTTTTAAAACATTACAAAATAAAATTTCAATGCGTTTTAAAAGAGATGAAGTATTCAGATTTAAACAGATTTAAGCAATTTATACTTCAATGAAGCACAATCATACTAACAACAACAAAGCTTGTTGTCTGAATTGTGCTTCATTGATATTAAACATATCGATATTCGAAGTGATTCTATTTAACAATAAGACTGCTCTCCCGACGACTCCAGATACTAATATCTACAGCCTGTATGTCGGACGAATATCTACAGCTCATATGTTGAACTAATGTCTACGAACTTCAGAGTGTTGACTAATATCTACAGAGCTAAGGTCGGACGAATATCTATGACGGTCCCTGTGTTGACTAATATCTACAGAGCGTAGGTTGAACTAATATCTATAGAGCGTAGGTTGGACTAATCAGCTAAATGTGTCCAATAGTCCGATATTAGGGATTTTTACATACGTACTTACATAAATTAAGTTTTTTTAAACTGCATACGTAATATTACGTTATTCTAATATGCTCTACATAATTGCAAATCCAACCTCTGCCGGTGCTGTAGATATTCGTCAGCACTTTGGTTCTCATTGATATTAGTCAGCAGTTTGAGCTGTAGATATTCGTCAACACTTTGGTTCTCATAGATATTAGTCAACAGTTTGAGCTGTAGATATTGGTCAACACTTTGGTTCTCATAGATATTAGTTCGATTTTTTCAGTTTTTGGAATTCCTGTAGATATTAGTAGACGCCTCCCTCCCAACTGGCATAACCATTGGCAAGTTAGTTCTGCAAGCCGGGAGATAAAACAGTCTATGCTGTCGGTGACGGAGACAACCTTCAGGAACATAGAAACTAATGCTCTCCATGATAGCCGAGTTTTCGAACCTTCCACGAATCAGTCTGACGAAATGTGTTTCAATGAGCGCATCCCTTCTGACCCGTAGAAGGTTCGCACCAAGCATGCCCAAGAGAAAGTGGGTAGGGTAGAGCCACGGGTAGTAGCCACACTTCCTCAGGTAAAGAAATATATTTTTTTTTGTGAATACCTCACAATAGACCCAGCTGCTCCCATCTGGAGCCAGTGAGACTATGGCATCCCCAATTGGGGTATGGGAGGGGAAGGAGATGGGAAAGCGGAAGGTAGGGAGGTACCTGGATATTCAACCCAAGTGGTTTGCTATGTTTCGTGACTTTTTGGTTCGCGGATTCATGGGGTGAGGTTTGTCAAGATTTTAGCGGCGAATGCGTTTGCACACCTATTACGGGGCGGTCCGGATCCGTAGAGACTGGTTGAAGGAGACGTAACCTAGACCTCTCTAGCCAGACTCTCGACCCATCGTCTTGCACCGCAGTGAGAGGGATGTATTCAAACGTCCTTCACTTCTGAACACACAAACCCTCAGATTCCTACCTCCCCTCATACCTTTTTTATTCCCAGAACTGCCTCTCCTTCGTTTCTTCAAAATACCTTTTACACAGCTTCCCCAAAAATGATATGGGCCCTGATGGGAATTGTTTTCCTCGGGAACTCCTGTGTGGAGCAAATCTAAAAAAAATTGAACCTTTATATTTCAGTTTTATTCAAATGGTATTCGTAAAATATAAACCTTGTTGTTATAGAGTGGTTACGCCCATACACATACCTACACATACACATACCTACATAGCACGCATATATACTGTCACTGCTTGGGATTGGTATTAATAATGTTGCAAATTCCTTTCCTAGCTATTCCTATTCCTATCCGTCAATCTTACCCATAGTCAGTCTGTAATAAACGCCCGCCGCAACATATAGCCATTGCTTCCGCTATCGGTGAACCGCCATTAAAATAACTCCGCCGTGTACTATCAAATCAACGAAACTCACGCCTATTGCTGTTTGTGCCTGTTGGATGGGAGAGAAAGCAGACAAGTGCATTTGCCAGCATACAAGTTCTTTTATCCTTTTCGGTGAGTCCTTTCCTTTCTATGTAACATGTGTTTTTATCGTTTCAAGCAGTGATAGCAACACAAAATCAAGGTCCTTCGCCAGTCATTCTTTACACAAACATATCAATCCACTCTACACAATCATAATATCAATCATTGAGAGTAAGATTTATCAATGCCCCTAATAGTCTTCCCAGCCAAAACCAGCATTCTTTTTAACCACTCAACCTCGACCATATTCTGCCAGTAGGTTTGAATATTTCCGCTTTGCAATAAAATCCAAATAAATGGAATTTTTGTGACGTGTCAGATTACTAAACACTGTTTTTGAAAGGCGATGAAATACGCTTTCAAATTTTATTATTAAAAAGTTATTTTTTAAATGTAAAATTTTTTTAATGCAATTTTTTAAAAAAGGCTCACTTCACGTTTTTTCTAACTAAAATTACTGGTAACGAAAAAAATAAAACGCTCATATTTTATTAGACAAACGTATCAGAAACGTTATCACTACTTAGGGAACGTACCCATACTACATGACCCACTTTTTGCAATTTTTAACCCCCGCTCCCCCCTCGGTGACCACGTGTAGTATATTCCTAGACCCACCCCCCCCCCCCTCCCCCTACAGTTTTCAAGTAGTAATTCATAAATATGGTTTTGAATCATTTCTAGCTAACAAAAAGTATAAAAAAAATTATTTGGCTTATATTTGTGTCTATTAATACGGCGCTTGCTGCGTGACGGCAAGAGTGCATGCATACCTATAATTACAATTGGAAAAATATTGTCAAGATAAAACTCATGTCAAAATATATTGCAACCAGAACTTAATTTAGATTTCTAGATTGACTACGTGTTAAAAACCTACGCCCCCCCCTCATTGTGACCAAGCGTGGTATTTTGAAGATCCCCCCCCCCCCCTGAGTGGGTCACGTAGTATGGGTACGTTCCATTATCACTTTTTGTCGTTTGTAAAAATTATTAATAAAAACTGCGGCCATACATTTTGGTTTCATTTAGGTGTATATTTTAATTCTTTTGTGGTTAACTTTTAGATTTGAATTTATAGCGTGGTGTTGTCTCTTTGGATATTCTCTCTCACTATAATAGTAAGGGAGGCGTCACTGGTCACTCAGCCGGGTGTCCGACGAACCCCTTACCTCGCCTCCAACTGTTCAACAACTACTATTTTTACGAAAGCTATATGAATTGTTACAAAAAGCGAACAAATTAGCATGAGGTGTTAAAAATAAATCTGTATAAATTCTTTTCTGCGTTGTCTTGGCAAATTTTATTATATTTTTTGTTTTGATATTAAAAATCACTTAACGGAGTGATTTAGTAGCCGGGTCTAATCGCCACACAAATCAAATATCGATATTTTAAAACCACTGTCAAACAATCTCCTTTTCGTGTTGCGTTGCCCAAATTAATGTTCTTTTGCTTTTCTCACGTGTGTGTGTGTGTGTGCGTGCGTGTGTGTGGATGTTTGTTCCTGTTCCTACACATACTTTCACGTTTCTAATCATAATACGTATTTTAGACTGTTTACCAGTGGTCCACGAACTGTTATATTAACAATAATAATTTCAAATTGGTTCAAGAACGTAAGTTTTTACATTTTTTTTAAATTGAAAACTTTTTTAGGGGGCATACATTACTTACGTGAGCAATTTTTCTTCCAATCTAGACCCCCCCCTCGATGAGATAAATTTAAGCCACTTCGTATATTCTTTTCAAGTAACGTGAGATTTTGCTGGACCCCCCTCCCGCTTTTGAGCTCACGTAATTAATGTATGCCCCCTTAGTACCGTCGTGATTTGAAACTCTATGAAACGAAAAAGCTACACTAAAGGGAGACAAACACACACTTCTATAGGATGTAGTCTGCGAGAGAATGAAATAGTATAATTTGTCTCCTCTTTGTGCGGTGCTTCAGTCTTCCCACTCTTTTCTACTTTAGTTTTCTGAAAGTTTGAATTGCACACTCTGTTTTATGTGAATACCTCACAAGAGTCTCCAGCTGCTCCCGATTGGGGTATGTTGTAGCGGGAAGGGAAGGAGATGGGATGTGGAACGATTTTTGTGGCCTTTGTGTTTCCTCCTTCCTACAACAGATCAAATTCATTCCTCCCTTTCCTCAAAAAACCCTCCACACAGCATCTCAGATGCCATAAATAAATAAATAAAGATAAAATAAATAAAAATATAAGGATAAGAGAAAAAATGAATATAAGCCAGTGTTAAGATGTCATGTTGTATTTTAAAAAGCTTGTTCCCTTTAAAATATTCAATTTTGAACACCGAAATTAAAATGAGATTTAGTTGGTATAATTAATATTTGAAAGGTCCCAAGGGAAATTATTATATTTATACATATTATTTGTGTTATTTCCTGTGTAGAGTTAATGTTAAAAAAAAACTTAACTCACAATCCAAAGGCCGCTGAATCGATCCCGTCGTGCGCAAATAAATTTAATTTGATTAATTTGTGCTATTTCACAATTAATTAATTAAAAATAATATATAGTGTATTTGCGACACGCTCCAGAGTGGGAAATACTCTCAGTATCGCCCACCATTCAGAATTTAAAAGTTGCTTGAAATGGCTTTAGCCGTATTTGGTGACTAGATCTGAATAGGAAAGTACCTCCCCGCCTTCCTCTTCACATCTCCTTCCCCTCCCCATTACTGTCAGCCTCACAACTTACCTCAATTGAGGATACCATAGTCTCACTGGCTACAGACGGGAGCAGCCTGGGACTCTAGTGAGGCATGCACATAAAAAAAACTTTCTCTTCCCCATCTTTGTCTCCTTTCCACTGCCTCTAGCCTCACAACTTACCCCATTTGAGGATGCCATAGTCTCACTTGCACCAGGCTGTATGGAGCAGTTGGGACCTTCCTCTTTCCATCTCCTTCCCGTCCCCACTACCGTCAACATACCCCTATTGGGGATGCCATAGTCTCACTGGCTCTAGACGGGAGCAGTCTGAGCCTCAGTTAACAAGCAGTAGACGTGAAACCTTCAGAAAACGAAAGTAGACAAGAGTGGGGAGGCTACGAAGCATCGCACAAAGAGGAGACCGATTATATATCCCAGGCTAAATGCTACAGAAGTATGTATTTTTAATGTCGCCTTTTATTTTCATCGAATTTCAAATCACAATGGTGCTAAAGGCATTTTCACTTCAAAAAGTTTGAGGACCTCTTTGTAAATCTTGTAGTCGATGTATCACATATGTATAAGCGGTTTTTGGACCAAGTGTCTCATTCGTTCTATGTATGTATAAGGTTTGGACTGTCTAAGTTAGTAAGTTCCAAGTATTATAGAGAACTGGTTTTGTTCAATAGATGCCATTCTTTTACTAAAATGGTGGTTAGTTCCATCGCCACGGGACGAGTAGCTATTTAAACGGGTTATTCTTCATTTTAAATTAAACAAATGAAAGAAATCTTCGTTGCCAAAAAGATAAGTAAAAGAAATAAGGTACTGTCACACGAAATGTTAAAAGCGCGAGCATTTATCTGTTGAACTGCGAGTGCTTATGTATTGTACCGTCACACTACGCTAATAAATATGTATTTCTTCCTATGGCAGGAGAGGGGGTCAGTTGAATTTGAGAGCTGCCGCGAAATGTCATTTCTTTGTACTGGATCTGTCAACTTGACAGCTGTCATCCGCACGTTTACTCCGCTACGTAATTAATTGACCCCCTCTCCTGTTTACGGTGGAGGTCGCATAACTTTTTGCATATCGCGTGAGTAGCGGTTACGGCGTATAAAACTTTGAGCTTCGAGTGCATCATCTGCTAGGTGTGACAGATTTATATGGGATTGCATGGTGAGCGATATTGTGCGTACGACGATCTTTTATCTTAGCGTGTGATACATACGGAGGCGTCTACTAATATCTACTGGAATTCCAAAAACTGAACAAATCGGACTAATATCTATGAGAACCAAAGTGAGGACGAATATCTACAGCTCAAACTGCTGACTAGTATCTATGAGAACCAAAGTGAGGACGAATATCTACAGCACTGGCAGAGGTTGGATTTGCAATTATGTGTAGCATATTGGAATAATGTAATATTGCGTATGCAGTTTAAAAAACTTAATTTATGAAAGTGTGTATGTAAAAATTCGTAATATGGAATAACGTAATATTGCGTAGGTTAGGTTAGGTTTTCCGTACAACCTCTTGCTCAGCTGCCCTCTGTAGATATTAGTCACCACTGAGACCGTCATAGATATTCGTCCGACCTTAGCTCTGTAGATAAATGCCGAAGATAAATGTATGCCGAAGTCGACATCATGACTTATTTAAAGTACCGAACGGCAAAACAGACGTCTTGGCAAATATCTATGAGAACCAAAGTGTTGACGAATATCTACAGCTCAAACTGTTGACTAATATCTATGAGAACCAAAGTGTTGACGAATATCTACAGCTCAAACTGCGGAATAATATCTATGAGAACCAAAGTGTTAATGAATATCTACAGCACTGGCAGAGGTTGGATTTGCAATTATGTATAGCGTATTGGAATAACGTAATATTGCGTAGGTTAGGTTAGGTTTTCCGTACAACCTCTTGCTCAGCTGCCCTCTGTAGATATTAGTCACCACTGAGACCGTCATAGATATTCGTCCGACCTTAGCTCTGTAGATAAATGCCGAAGATAAATGTATGCCGAAGTCGACATCATGACTTATTTAAAGTACCGAACGGCAAAACAGACGTCTTGGCAAAGCATAGCATGACGAGGGGAGTGGTGCTGTTAAATGAAATTGCTAACCATTTGGATGTAAGTGACTGTTCTTTATATGCCTTAAAAACATTATTGAAGAGTCGCTTGCCTAAATGCTGATAGGGTAACTAAATTGTACTGTAGTTGGAATTATTCTGTTGTACAATAATAATAAAAAAAATAAATAAATAAATAAAAAATAAAATAAAAATATTAGTCCTCACTCTTAAGTTCATAGATATTAGTCCAACATATGAGCTGTAGATATTCGTCCGACATACAGGCTGTAGATATTAGTATCTGGAGTCATACATACATTACGCCGGTCTCGGTGGCGGTTACTAAATTGAACTTAACTAGAACCAAATTGTAACAAATATTCTGTAAAAATGTAGGAAAGTGAAACCCCAATATTTTTTTAAAAATAAAATTTCGTGCATCCAATAATAACTATATTATGCAATAGCGAGTACCCGGCGTGCGTTGCAATCTCACTGAAAGAAATAAAGTGTTTTTGTTTTAATTCTGTTTATTGGAGTGCTTTTCTATACAGGGTGTTAAGGGACGTACTTGACTTACTTTAACCAGTGATTCCTGACATTATTTGGGGTAAAAAATGTAAATGAAATTTTGGTCTCCGGTGACTTTTTTTGACCACTTTTTTTTCTTTTTTTTCTAAATTTTTTTCTTCAAAATCAAACAAAAAAATTTCTTCTCCATGTCGTCACTGGTCACTCAGCCGGGTGTCCGACGAACCCCTTACCTCGCCTCCAACTGTTCAACAACTACCATTTTCTTATGTTTTTGTAAAAAAAAAAGAGACCAAAATTTCATTTACATTTTTACTCCAAATAATGCCAGGAATCACTGGTTAAAGTAAGTCAAGTACGTCCCTTAACACCTTGTATAATTATAATTATTTTTGTTTTTCCGTCTTTTCACGAATAAATCAGAAGATTTTCCGATGCATGAGCAGACAACATACAGCTGTCCATACGAGAATAGATTTTTCAAATTTAACCCCTGCTATCCCCTACCGCTACTATTTCTCCTTTGCAATCCCTCTTTCCGCCCTTCCGTCGTTCTCCACCCCTCCGAAACCCCTCCTTTGTGTGTCTCTTCCATCTTCCCCGCCTTCTCCCTCTCCTGTCCCCCTCCTCCGTTACACTCCCCCCTCCTTCGTTCTTCTCTCCCTTCCCATCTTCGTTACCCTCCCTGCCGCTAAACTATTTGAACTACAACGGCAATGGGCAATAATAGGCAAATGTATGACGGTCGTTTTCAAAATACTAATGGGAGTATTTTTCATCCAATTACCAATGTAATTAATAAAAACTTCAATGTACGTTTGCCGTTCTTCTTCAAAGCAGTTTGTACACTGTACAGTACAGTAGAGATACCGGCTTGTTAATGTAAATCAAAGGTTAATTACTACGGTATGCATGATGTTATTAAGAGCAAACCTGTGTTCATTTTTATATTATTTGTTTTGGGTATGACCGCTTTCTCTTTTACTGCCTGTGGTATTACATTTATTTGTTTATATTATTTTTCACCTGTACGAGCTTTTACAAATATGTGACAATGTACATAACAATTTTGTGGAACACTAATCATGAAGTCAAATAATATCACATCAACTACTTCCGAGAAAGTATTGCCAATACTGCATGCAATCTAGGTACAAGCGAGTATATAAATTGGTAGTTGGAATTAGATTGATGTGGTCCTGGTGGTGCCCGGGTTCATGGGGTGAGGTTCATCTAGGTCTTGGAGGCGGATGCTTTTGTCCACGTACTGCGTGGAGGGTCGGATCGGAAGAGACTAGTTTAGGAAGACTTAACCTAGACCTCTCCAGCGGGACTCTCTCAACCCATCGCTTTGCACTGCTTTGGGAGGGATGGATTCATACGTTTGTCACTCCTGAACCCATTGACCTCCAGATTCCTGCCCGTCATACCTTTTCCTTCCCAGAACTTCCTCTACTTTCTTTCTCTTAAAAGACCTTCCACACAGTATCCCCAAAAATGACAGGCCCTGAAAGAATTTTTTTCTTCAGGGCCTCCTGTGTGGAGATAATTAAAAAAAATCAATTTTGTCTTTTAATGTCTAATAATAATAACATATTATTTTTTATTTGTTTCAGGTAAGAATCTAATTCCTTTTATACATGAAATATCAAGAGCTTATTTTGGGTAAGTGTCGTTTAATGTCTTTATAACTTTAAAATATTTTTTTACTGGGATGACGCAATTGAACTGCAGGGACATAGGCCCTGAGGGAAATTATTTTCCTTACGGCCTCCTGTGTGGAAATGATGATGAAGAAGTGCTACTAGACAACATGTTCGTACTTTTTTTAAAAAACAAAAGGTGTAAAAAAATAATACATCAGAAATAACCCAACCTTCTCGAGGAACCTCAAGTGTCACTCTCAAAATGCAACGTTGCCAGCTCTTTCGCAGCCAGTTAAAGGCTTTTTTTATTAGTACGAGTTCGAAAAGAAACTGTTAGGAAGTGTTTTTTTTAATTAGTAAGGCTGTAAGTAACTAAGGGCCTTCGCTCATGGAGAAATTGAAAAAAAAACAGTTGTCGAAGCAACTGCAATCAACCAAATCAATCAGAAAATATCGATTTTGTTCAGGGCGTTGATTGCGATTGCGTCGACAACTAGTTTGTTTTCAGTTTCTCGAAGTTTCGTTTCAGTGATGTAGATTTACCCGTTGTACCACTAGTTTCCGGACACTATGTATTATAGAGTTCCACTAGCCATAAAACCATTAAAAAACGTACAGTTCACTCATACATCATACAGACCAGACCCCCCTACAATAATACAAATAATTAGCTCCATACATACAACACTCCATCACCGCTATTCCAAACAGAACATCTGCGAAAAAACGTTGGGACCCTCTAATATTTAATAATAATAATAATCTGACATTACTACAGTCAGGGCTCAGGGAGCAGGGTACGCTTGTTGTTGTTCGTAGCGTTCACAGAGGGCAGGTGGTTGCAAGTTGCAAGTTGGGGGAGAAGCCCGTCAGCTGATTGGTCGGCAAACGTCATCAAAGCTGTCAACGTGACAGTCGATTTGGCGCGAAAATTCAAATGTTATTATAGTCCATAGAATCTATAATCTATATATATACTCGTATATATATAAAAATCAAAATACGCTTGCTTGGGTTTATGAGTATATGAGATGTATATTTATTGCTATGTTGAGCATAGGAAATGTTTGAAACTTTCAAAATACCTCCTTTAAACCCCCGCGAAGGTTTCTGGATTATTTCAACCACATGACAATACATCTGAAAAGTTTTTTAATCATTACAAAAACTCTTGCGAAATTGTCAAAAATATCAAAATTTGAGAATGAAATTTTGCAAAACAATGATTGTTAGATCAAAATTCAATTTTCGAAACTCTTTAAATTAATGATTTTGTTTGAAGTTCTCGCCTAACTTGTCACACTTAAGGCTCTGCAACCGGGCCCAAAAAGAAGATGGAGAGATACGAAATTACGAATGTTAGAGGAGAGCGCTAACATTTACAGCGACAAAATCGATGCGAAAATTGCGAAAATGTTTAATAAAACACTACTCGTTTAAAATAGAGCAAATTTCTCGAGGGCATTATCTTAAACAGCATTTAAAGAAACACTGAGAATTTTTTCATACATATAACTTGTAAAATAACTGAAACAAACGTGTTAATAATAATTTTTGGAGCATACTTGCGATTTTTTTCTATCGAGGGAATTTTATATAATTTGCGTTTCGGCGCGGGCAAAGTCTAGATATTTTCTTCAAGAATAACATATATTTTTTAAGAGCTTTAAAACTTACCGTGTTTTAAGGGAAATATGTAATAAATAGGTACAAATCCGGGTTGCGGGCCCTTAATCATAAACAACAGGATCTGTCAGACACCCTAAAGACCTTCAATGGACTGACAAGGAGATGCACTTGCCTGCATTTTATTCAATTTAGCGCTGGAAAAGGCCATCCGAAATGCAGGTATACAAACCACAGGCCATATTTTTAACAATATTTTTAACTGTTCAGCTCCTTGCTTATGCTGACGATATAGATATCATCGCACGCTCAGAATATGAACTAAAATCGGCGTTTAAAAGCTTAGCTACGTCGGCAAGGAACATGGGATTGGTCATCAACGAGGGGAAGACAAAATATATGCCCGTACATGGACGCCAGAAACAACCAAGTATACAGATAGATAATTATACATTTGAAACTGTCAACGAGTTTGTATATCTCGGTACTATGGTGACAAATGACAACAATGTATCCAGCGAAATCAAAAGAAGAATAGTAGCTGCAAATCGATACTACTTTGGGCTACAGAAGCATATGAAATCTCGCCACCTTACCAGAAGAACTAAAGTCCTGCTTTACAAGACCCTTATACGACCTGTTCTTATGTATGGTTCGGAATGCTGGACAATCAGTAAGGGTGATGAAGGAGCCCTAGAAAGTTTTGAAAGGAAGGTGCTGCGAAGGATTTACGGCCCAGTCTGTGATAATGGAGAATGGCATATCAGATACAACCAGGAGCTATACGATCTTTACGAGGACCCTAATATCTCCAAGGAAATCAAAACTGGAAGACTCAGGTGGGCTGGACATATCCAGAGAATGAGCGAAGGAGATATCCCAAAGCGAATTATGGATGGTGCACCTGGGGGTCGGAGAAGAGTTGGAAGACCAAAGCTTCGATGGCTGGATGGAGTGGTGAAGGATGCAAGCACCATCGGCATCCGAAACTGGCGCAACGCAGCACAACACCGACAGTCATGGAGGCAGGCTCTGCTGGAGGCCAGACCCGACCTGGGTTGTAGAGCCACAGATGATGATGATGAATCATAAACACGTAAACACCTCAGCACAAGTTTTCCTAGTGAGGTGTTCACGAAACATCCAATATTACCAACACACAGTTTTACCTTCTCAAACCTACCTTACACCCAACATAATAATAATAAAAAAATAAAAATAAAGTAATTTTACATACAGCTACTGAATATTAACGTTTTTTTTGTACTACTGTATGAACCATTGTAATCATTTGTAAAATGGGTGTTAAAGATGTGACATAAATAAATATTAAAAAATACTTTGAATCTAATTAAGAATTATAGGTTTTTTAAATAGGTAAGTACCTTGTTTCGTTAGGTACCAAATTTGATTGATTGAATTTATAATATGCAAAATAAATATTTATAATATATGAAAAATGAAAATTTGAATAAAAAATTTGTAACAGGTGGCATGCGAGGGTTCATGGGGTGAGGTTTGTCTAGGTCTTGGAGGCGGATGACCAGGATATACTGAACCCCAGATTCCTACCCACCCCTTAAACCCTTTTCCTTCCCAGAACTCTCCTCTCTTTCCTTTCCTTAAAAAAACCCTCCACACAGCATCCCTAAAGATGACATAGGCCCTGAGGGAAATTATTTTCCTCAGGGCCTCCTGTGTGGAGCTCATGTAAAAAAAAAAATGCGAGCTGTTTGAAAACTGAATGTACTGGGACTGAATATATGGAACGCTGGAGAGGGGTTGGCGGGACGGTGGAGCAGGAGGGGGTGAGGGAAGTTGGGGAAGGTGGAACGGGAACGCGGGAGGGGAAAGGGACGCACAGGAAAAGACTTGCAGGGAGAAACAGTTTATTTCTTTGAAAATGGCATTGCAACGCATGCCGGGAACCAGCTAGTAAGAATAAAAATATGTCTTGTAGACATGTTTCGTGATACAAATATTTTGCCAATCGGGCCATAAATTTCCAATGTAAAACTATTGTGTTTCAACATGTAATTCAATTGGGATGGAGGTCTCGGATTTATTACATATTTTCAACACTTTCAGCCTTACTAAAAAACCCAGTGAAAATTTTATTCAATTGACAAACGGCCGCGGATGTGAAAACATTACTAATTAAAAAATTGTTCATGGAAAAAAAATACACTTGGTTTACACGGCCTGAGGGGGTAGTTTATCTCTGTTTTATCAATGATCTTTGAACGAAATTTGAAATTTTTGCAAAATATTTTGAATGTTCTATATATTTCTTATTTTTGAAGGTGTCGTAAAAACAAATACCATTTATGAAAACTAGATAAAATTACCTTTTAGATTTGTGTAATTCAAATACACTTTAGTTTTTAAAAACTGCCATATATTAAGATTCAAACGCGAAAAAAAATGGATTTTTTTTTTCACCAAAACATATTTGATGAAAGTGTACAGAAATTTATAAAAAAACAAAATTAAAAAAATACTGACCTTTTATATAATGAATTTGGAACGAAACTGCCACCTCACTTTTTCCTCGTGCATACAATAAAAAAATAATAAAAAATTTCAAAGTTTTTTTATTGCCAAAAAACTAACCTAAAAAAATAATACCGAATTTTATAACAGATTTCTTGCAACTTTAAAACGTTAATTTCATTGATAGGGTTAGGTATACATGTATTAGATATTAATATTTTAAAAAAAACACCACTTTTATGAAATTCACATAAAATAAAATACTTTAGAGGTAAATTTGAATTTTCATGTTTCACAAAAAAAACTTATTGACATTTCAATTTTCAAAGTATGATTATGGTTATTATAACTTGACTAAAACTTATTAAAAACCACAAAAAACACCGTAAATATATCAATTATGCGAATGTAATAGTGAATTAGTCATATTAATAGATATTACGATCAGATTTGTGTAAAATTTCACACACACCCGCGAAGTGAGTTTTTTTTGGCGGTTTTAACGCGAATGACGAATGCGAAGGCGCTGCCATCTAGCGGTTCTGTAGGAAAACAAACAATTAAATTGTGTATAGTATGAAAAATTACATTGTTGCCAAACTTATAAAATACATTTTAAGAACAAATCTTATTAGTAATGTTATCGTGTTTTAGTGTTTTTTTATGTTATTCATGTTGCTGCAGCAACGCGGGTAATCGGGCATGCTGTGGTTTTTTTTTAGTAAGGCTGTTTAAGTTTTAAAGCTCTTAAGAGGAATATAAACGCTAGAAATATTTCGAATTTCATGCCTGCAAAATTTTAAAATCGAGCGTCTTATTTGCACGAGGCAAGTAAGCGAAAAAGTGGTTTTCATTTATTTTGCTGGAGCTAATATAAAAAAAGACTGGTTCGAAATAATTTGAAGCACCCGCCCGCAGTCCCCTCTTGCTCCGCAGTAGTCCTACGATGCAGTACACCATTGAACTAGCAAAAATCTCTAAAATTCTAAAATTTTGAGCAAAATTTGCAATCAAAATTCTGATGTTTAGAGTATGTACCTACTTTATTGAGACCTAGACAAACCTCGCCCCACGGACATATGAATATATCTGAACCTACCCTAAGTGATAAAAACGTATTACTTCCCCCTCCCCATGGAGCCGGCTACAGCTCCGCCTTGGAGCCAGCTGGGCTTACGAAAGTCTCGCTTGAATCAAAAAAATGTGACGTCATCATTCTTGCCCTGACCAGCGTAGAGCTAACATCTATACATTTTACCAAATAACACGGCAATATATGAGAGCTTGTGCTATACACCTACCTAGAACATAGCGAATGTGGGCGTTTCTCCAGTGAGCTCGTCACTGGTTACAGGGGAAAGTAAATTATGAAACATTTGTAAAAGTGTCTTAATAACTAAATACGGCAACAAAATATTGCTACGTGAATAGGGGCGAATCTTTTCGGGGCGAGCATTTGGCCATCGCAAATATGTTATTAACGTGGCAAGCAATTCGCGCTCCCATGTAAAAAGGTCTATTCATTCAAAGCAGATTTTACTTTTAAGAACTAAATGGTGATATTATAGTGCGAGATGCCTGTATACTGTCAGATTGATTTTTTAACGAATCACAGTCATCTTCCCCCTCTTCCCCTCCCATAGTTTGGTTTTTTCTGTATCTTCTGGTCTATTGAATTCGGATGTCTATGCCTCGCCCCAAGAACCCGGGCGCCCCTGCTAAGCTCCAAACGTAGCGAACCACTTGGGTAATAAATGGCAAGGGTGTTGGTTATCCTTAGAGTAACAATATGTACTCTAATTTGTTATCCAATAAATAATTCGCGGGCTGCGGTATCCATAAACACCCCCCAAGTTAATTGATTTAACAAGACAACATGAAATAGATGCATGTTATAATAATTCCACTTAAATTGATTACAAAACCATTAATTTGTATGTAATAATGTTACACACAATAATTCATGTTTAATTACCTGCCAAACTAATTTACTTTCAAAACGTCGCCAATTTCGCCATGGAAATAATTTGCCATTGCATAGAAAACGTTGCATTCTCATGTCTGAATTCAAACTTCGAACACGGATAGAATGTTTGAACCGGAAAGAGACATTGCATATCTCTCTGCCTCGCTCGCACTCGTGCGATGGGCGACCCGATGCAAAAGCGACCGTTAGGAATTGAACCCCAAGGCATTTTTTTCAGTTCGCTCCGTCAGGGGTGTTCAACCAATTTATTTAATTTTTAAAAGATAGGCGAACTTTCCCGGGTTACGAACGAACTGACAATATTTGAAAATTTCCTAATATGATAAGCGTTAAGAGGGCATTACCAGAGAAAACCAGAAATATGTCATTTTCAAATCAGATTTAGACGTATTGATTCTTTTCCACAAAAAATTATAAATGGATTTCGAAAGATTGTTCTTTTATCTAGCATTCGCATGTAATAAATTTTGAGAAAATTTTTAGTATAATAAGGTTATTCTATAGGTCGTTGGCAGATTTGTTAAATTTTCAAAACAGATTTTGTATTATACCACACCCATTTCAAATAATATAATCATGCAGTAAAATAAATCAATACAGTATCTGGCAAACGCATGTTCTAGAATTTTAATTTTAGTTTCAATAAAATCATTAAAAAATATGTACGTACATGTGTTTCTTGACGAAAATTTGTCCATTTGTGTATTTATTTGCGCACTTACAAACTAATATATTTCAGATTTTTTAACATTTTTATTAAATTTAGACATTATTGAAAAATGATAAATAATTGTAATCAAAAAATAATTACAAAAAGTACATTATTTTAATAGTTTTATCATCACGCCTTTCAGCATTTTTGGATGAAGGTATAAATTAAAGCTAATTTGGATTGGAATAAATTCGATATTGAGTTATAATTTAAAAAAGCTGGTACGGAGAATAATTAATCTTTCTCATTGTAACCGCCTTGCACGATCGTAAGAACAACTTTCGACGAAATGTGGATTTTCGTCCGCTGGCTGGTTAAACGCTCTTAAAATGTTGTATCTATATTTCATTATAACGTAACTAACAGAGAGGACAGACCGCCGAACAACTCGATCTTGGCACACACTCCTTTCCTAGTTCACATTCATACATCGTCTCATACATGCTCTTCTATTATTTTGACTCTTGACATGGCCCGACTCAAGTATCTGATTCACTTGGTCGTGCCATGTCTTCTTTAGGCGTCCCCAACTTCTTTTACCATTCACATTTGCGTCGTATATTCTCCTTACACACCTTTCCTCATTCACTCGCTCTACATGGCTAAATCATCTGAACGCCTCATTCTAAATCTTACTCATTGTGCTTACATCAGCCTTGCATTCTTTGCGGATCTCCACGTTTCTCACACGATCGTACATGACCACACATACTCTTCGGGGATCTCATTTCTACAGCATTCTGTCTATTTTCATCCTTCCTCTGCCAGTTTCATGCCTGTCTGCCATACACCAGCCTTCCATTATGAACGGCTAGCCTCGCTTCCTTGGACAGTTTTTTTGTTGGCGCCAACGGCATTCAGTCCTCCATTAGTGGAGTTACCGGTATTTACCCTCCTTTCAATATCTCTATCAGCCTTCCTATCTCTCGTAATATGAACCAGTAAAATTTATTTGAACGATGATATGAAATAAAAAACTAAACCTTGATTTACGCAAGCTGTGAACATTTTAAATTGGAGTCTTAATATCTATTCACATCCCAATAGCAATTTCATTAATAAATAATAATAATTGTTAACACTGTAAATGTTTCAAATAATATATAAATAAACTAGCTGTTAAAAACCCGCTCCACAGGCTTTTGCTGCTAGGCACTGCGGATGGCTTTTGGTTCGCCATGGCCCAGTTTATGTGTTGGGTGACCATTTT
The DNA here is from genome assembly GCA_917880885.1 of Limnephilus marmoratus. Lineage (NCBI taxonomy): Eukaryota > Metazoa > Arthropoda > Insecta > Trichoptera > Limnephilidae > Limnephilus > Limnephilus marmoratus. Next base: position 27,771,021 of record OU862930.1, on the reverse strand, counting down.
ATAAATTCGATAGGAACTGGTTCCAAAAATATCCGGTTCCTCGAATCCAGTGATAGCTAGTCTCCGGGACAAAGTAACCGCGACAGGCAATGACGTCATATATATCTAATATATAGACGCGTGGTATTATTATTCACAACTGCCAGACACATTAATAGTCATACCATCCATCTCTTCATACCCGGAGAGATTCACGAAAGTACGAATCCGATAGTACTTACGCCTGCCAGCCGACGCTCCTCATGCTAGCTGTTAAGGTAAGTTGCGCCATCTTTTGGAACTGCTTTAATTCGGATCTTTTACAAAAGTAGATTTGTATAGATACAAACTCCACGTCCGAAAACGGTTTTGCGTAAGGCGTGGCATCAGAGTTGTATTCGTTGTCGGATTATTAAATTTCAACTGTGCAGATGTTGGCGTAATAATTACGTCAGATTACAAACACTTTAATGAACGAATATTATTATTAAAAATTACTAATATACCTGGAAAATTCCTCCACCATTACACAAGCATCATTTACCGTTTATGAAGACAGTAGTAGGATAAATTAAAATGTTGTCAGTTTATTCGTAACCGGTGAATAAATTTGTCTTTAATTTTTATTAATATAAAATAGAGCACGGTTGACGATATCTGCATCCAGTGAACTATCCCATCGCTTCCATTGGACGATTTGAAAATGGAATACAAGCATTCCAATTACTATGACGAGCAATAAATATTTTACTCTATTGATGCTTCGATTCTATTTTATAGCGCGTTTCTTAGCCATTATCTGTGTGTTCTCGCTTTTTTACAGTTTATAGTTTATGGTTTCTCTATATTGGAAGATAATTGATTAAATGGGGCAGTATTGTAAAGCATATTATACTTTTTAGTAGATGACTTCTGGATTTAATGGTGGGGATGTAACCTAACCTAACCCTACCTAAACTGTTTCAACACTATTTTGTCTAATGGCCAGTTATTTCTTTTTGGTAAGGCCCGGCTTTCCGCATTTCTACCCATTTATTACATATTTTCCTTAAATACTTTAAGTTTTAAAGCTTTTAATAAAATATGTTATTCTTGAAGATAATATCTATACATTTCCCACGTCGAAACGCAAATTATATGAAATTCCCTCGATAGAAAAATATCGCAAAGTATGCTCCGAAAATTATTATATTCACGTTTGTTTCAGTTATTTTACAAGTTATATCGACCCATAATCGGCAGAACAGCGTAAACGCCAAACAGTAAATTGTTCAGAAGGTTTTTTTTAATTAACTTTCTTCATTGATTCCAAAAAGGATTTTGGTTAGTTAGGATTATTAATCTTTGGTTGTTGCCTATTTAAAGCTGATAACACAATTATCTGAATGCCTTCAGTTGTTGAGATAGTGGCGGTAACGCTGTTTTGCCTATGACCCTGGCAGATTTTTTCCCTAGGAAATGTCGCATACGCTGTTCGGAGTACATCATTATTTTTGAAATATTTATCACGCGATCATGTTAGGTGAACAAATAACTAAATAAAATGTTTCCATGACAGTCTTATTTATTTTTTTAACGCCCAAAGGGCTTTTACATGTTTGGTAGTACAATTAATTAATGACAGATGATTGTTAAACAGATACAGAAATAATAAAAATAAAATTAGACAAAAAGCACACAAGTCATAAAAATACAAAAATACAGCGATTTCATAGGTTTACAGAAAAACAGACATGTTTAGGAATAAAACAGATAAAGAAATAATATAAATAAAATTAGATAAAAAAGGACACAAGTCATAAAAATACAAAAATACAACGATTTCATAGGTTTACAGAAAAACAGACATGTTTAGGAATAAAATAGATAAAGAAATAATATAAATAAAATTAGATAAAAAAGCACACAAGTCATAAAAATACAGCGATTTTATAGGTTTACAGAAAAACAGACATGTTTAGGAATAAAACAGATAAAGAAATAATATAAATAAAATTAGATAAAAAAGCGCGCAGGTCATAAAAATACAAAAATACAACGCTTTCATAGGTTTACAGAAAAACAGACATGTTTAGGAATAAAACAGATAAAGAAATAATATAAATAAAATTAGATAAAAAAGCACACAAGTCATAAAAATACAGCGATTTTATAGGTTAACAGAAAAACAGACATGTTTAGGAATAAAACAGATAAAGAAATAATATAAATAAAATTAGATAAAAAAGCGCGCAGGTCATAAAAATACAAAAATACAACGATTTCATAGGTTTACAGAAAAACAGACATGTTTAGGAATAACACAGATAAAGAAATAATATAAATAAAATTAGATAAAAAAGCGCGCAGGTCATAAAAATACAGCAATTTCATAGGTTTACAAAAATACAGATATGTTTAGGAATAGTTTTGGAATTAAGTTTTTTACAAGATATACAAAATTCGCCAAGTTTATATTAAATATGTCAATATCACCTAAGTACCTACTGATTTCCCATAGTGTGAAATCGTTGTATTGAGAGTGGGCAATGTAGTTCTGCTTATGAATGCTACAGTAGAATGGTGTATTTTGTTGATCCTAAAGTTGACTAAATACAATGATTTGCAAGTAAGTATGCAAAGAGGATATACGGCCGTATAACCGAAGTCGATATACTTGTATCTGCAGGCATCTTGATTGAAAATCCGTTGTAAAAATATTTTTACTAACAATAATTTCGACTCTCCGAAGGAGCAGGCGGTAATAAAAAAAACGATACTCAGTTGGAAAATATGAAGCAAACAAATTTTTAAAGACAAATATTCACGAATAACATGACTATTACACTAATACAAGAGGGATTGAACATGTGACCACTGGGTGGAACCCCGACGCATTTGTCCAACCAGCTGCTAACCAGTCTAACCATTAGTGACGGTAATTAAGTTTCTTGTTCAGTGTTGTTCTAATACATAATTAAAATAGGTAAATGTTTCATGTCGTTTATTCAGACCCGTTCGCCTTCTCTCAATGAATGATTGAAATAATGCCAATTGATGCACCCGTTTCCATCATATCCATTTTATACTTTACTAGCTGGTTCCCGGCATGCGTTGCTATGCCATTTATAAAAGAAATGGTTTTTCCCTGCGTGTCCTTTCCCATTCTTCCCGTTCCCTTTCCGCCTCCCCTTGCTCTCCCGCGTCCCCTTCCCCTCTCGCGTTCCCACTCCGTCTCCTCCACCTTCCCTCTTCCCACTCCACTCCCCCCCTTCCGCCGTCCCGCGAACCCCCCTCCCGAGTTCCCCTCCCCCTCCCCCCTCCCATACATTAATTCCTGGTACATTCAGTTTTCAAACAGTTCGCGCGCCACCTATTCCATTTTTTTAATACAAATTTCTTAATGCCATAGCTCTCCAGTAGTTTTACACAAACCTTGTCCTGACAATAACGAACACAGAAAAAAAATAATTATTGAATTTGGTGCAGTCGTTCGGAAGTTATGCGCGTACATACATTTCGGCGATTCATTTTTATTTATATAGAAGATAGAAGAAGAAGATAGAAGATAGAAGATAGAGATAGATAGATTTATATAGATATATTTATATAGATAGATATAGATGTAGTTCTGCCTCCGAGAGCTCCGTTAAGACCCGGCTCGATTTCTGAATTTCTTCCGATCTAAAACAGTTTTTCCTTGAACACTTTATGTTTTTAAGTAATTAGTAATTAAAAATATTGTAAGTTATTTTTGGAGATACTGTATGTACATTTGCTATGCCGAAAAGGTAATTGTATGAAATTATCTCCATAGAAAAAAATCGCAAAGTATGCTCCGTAAATTTATAAAAACAGATTTCTTCTGTTATTTAACAGTTTAGTATGAAAATATTCACATTGTTCCTTTAAATTATTTGATACATTCTTCATAGGGATTGCAATCCCGCAGCTAATTCAATCCCGCGGGATTGATATGCGGGATTGCTCAATCCCGCGCGGATCCCGCGGGATCCCGCATCTTTGAAATAATGTTATAAGTTTTAAAATCAAATTGAAACTACAGATTTTGTAAGTTATAAGATAAAATTGAAACTACAGATTTTTGGGTAAAAATCAACTTTTATTTAACATTTCTTACATTAAGCAACAGAAATTAATTCGTTTGTATTAATTAAGTTTTCTATTTTCTAAGTAGTTAGTAATCTGTTTTCTTAGATTCATCTTTAAATAATTGGCATAATTTAATAATTTTGTTTAATTTTACACTTACTCCTAACAGTTTTATATTTTTAATTCAGTTTTATTCATATAATGACTAATAATCAAATCACAACTTTCTCTTAGATGCTACTATTATTACTATAATCTGTACTACTATCATTTTCCAACATAAACTTCACATTCCAAATGCAGCCTCAATTAAAGTAAAACCAGGGTCTCCACACAAAAAAACATTAAACATACCGATAACTCATACCTCATACGTGCGCTTCGCAGTACTATTTATGAACAACTGGCAGGCGCCGACAGGATTCAGGATACTAGGATAGTCCGCCTGCCGCCAACCGCTAGTGGCGTTAGTCCCCGGCCAATCCTCTAGTGGCCGGCGACTAGCGCCACTAGCGGTTGGCGGCAGGCGGGCTATCTTGTGCTAAACGGTAACATTGCGCTCGTGCTACTCTCGATTTACGCGAAAGTTTTTGCGCAAACTTGCGGGATCCGCGGATCCGCGCTTTGAAGGTGCGGGATTGCGGGATTAATAAAAGCTGCGGGATCCCGCGGGATTGCGGGATCCTGCTTTGCGGGATTGCAATCCCTAATTCTTCAGATCTAAGACATTTGTCGAGAGATTTTTATTATATTTTTAACGAGTATTGTTTTATTAAATATTTTCATAATTTTCGCTTAAGAGGAAATAGAGGTCAGTGGCTGAGTTGGCATCGCGTTTGGATCTCACCCAGGCGTCGCTCATTCAAATCCTCGGCTGGGTAAATCCTCCATTATGACACAAGCAACATTTTCCGCTTCCTGTGGTGGTAGTAGTGATTTTCAAATTTTGGCAGGTTATTCTTTAGAATGTTTCTCTTTCTTTTAAAAAAATTACAGTGTGTGCTGTCCACACGCGGTAGAAGTGAAACCTTCAGTGGACAAGAGTGGGGAGGCTACGAAGCACCGCACAAACAGGAGACCGATTATTCTATCTCATTCTCTCGCAGGCTAAATCTTATAGATGTATGAGTTTGTCGGTTTTTCGTTTCATTGAGTTTCAAATCACATCAGTCAGTGCTAAAGAAGTTTTCATTTCTAAAACGTTTGTATGGACAAAACGACGTCCGTGTTCCTCTTCTCTATAATATCTCTACATCTCTTACATATTATAAATTAAAGTCCTCGGCCGCGTTTATCTTGTCTGTTCACGATAAACCCAAAAACTACTGAACGGATTTTCATGCAGTTTTCACCAATAAATAGAGTGATCATGAGGAAGGTTTAGTTTCACGGTTTTATGTAAATTGGTTGAAATATATAATATATAAAGGAGAATGTCAAATGTCTGTTGCGGGCTGGCAAGCTGGCGGTGTGGATTTGATTTATATGCAAATTAACAGATGACAGTGGTTATAAATGTAGGGTAACCATCCAGTAGATGGCGTTTTATTTTGTTAGCCACAGCAATACGTGGCCGGATCAGCTAGTAATTATAATAATTGGATTACCTCTCTAGCGCCGTTTTCGTGAGAAAATCACATCAATGGCGCTTATATGACGTATATTCCTATTATGAAGTTGCCTCATTTAACCCTTTCGTGCCGAATTACGTATATTTGAAAATACGTACGAGTACATAAATTTAAGAATATTTTTCTCTACGAAGGGTGAATAAAACGGCGGTAATAGTTTTTAATTGGATTATAGCTGTTTTTGTTGGATTATTGCCGTTTTTCGTTGGATTACAGCTGTTTATCATTGGATTGTAGCTGTTTTTCATTGGATTATAGCTGTTTTTCGTTGGATTACAGCTGTTTATCTTTGGATTATAGCTGTTTTTCATTTTATTATAGCTGTTTTTCGTTGGATTAAAACTGTTCGTTACTACTCGTTCAATACTGCACAATGATTCCAACTGCTCCCAGTCCTCTGGATCCATTGAGACTATGGCATTCCCAATTGGGGTATGTTGTTAGGCTGAAGGTAGTAGAAAGGGGGAGTTGATGGGGAAGATAAAAGTTTGAAAATACCTGGTTCTTTCGATCTGATCACCAAATACGACTAAAACCTTTTCAAGCGATGTTTCAATTCAAGAGATCAGTCTTCCAGTACAATTTGCAATTTGGGAGGCGGGTATGGGTACCGCCGCCCCGGTAATCATTAATTGAATAACTAACACCTCTGCCGTCAGGCACCCCAAGTGATTCGCTACTTTTGGTGACCAAGCAGGGGTGCCCGGGTTCATGGGGTAAGATTTGCCGAGGTCTTGGCGATGGATGTGTTTGCCCACCTAATGTGTTACAGGCAGGATCAGGAGAGACTGGCTGAGGGAGACATTTTGACCTCTCCAGCCAAACTCTCTCGAGCCACCACCTTGCACCAGGGATCGATTTATACGCCCGTCATTCCTGGACATATGAAACCTCACATTACTACCCACCCCTCATAAATTATTCCTTACCAGAACTTTTCCTCTCCTCCTTTTCATAAAAAGACCCCCCACACAGCATCCCCAAAGATCCTGAGGGATTTTGTCCCTGGGCCTCCTGTGTGGAACTAATGTAAAAAAAGTGCCATACTGAGTATCTTTCGCTATAAAACGTGCCGCAAATATGTGTATAACACACACATACATTCTCACATTCTCTTGCTGTATATCGCAGCTCACTCAGTCTTGCTAGAAACTTCTTGGTAGCGTTATTCGATGGCATACTGAGAAGCAAGCTGGAGTACGCGAGCGATGTTTGGGCACCGTACCGCCAGAAGTACATTGATATGTTAGAGCAAATCCAGAAGAAATTCCTCAGGTATGTTTATATACGGAAGCATGGAACCTATCCAAGGTTCATGCACCATATTGACTTACTTGAGGAAACTGATTCTGTGAGCCTAGAAACTATAAGGAAATCAAGTCTTGCTATTCTGTCTTTCAAAATTTGGAACAATTTCATCCCATTTCTATTGGGATGCTATAATTTATATGTACCAGACCACTACAGCCGAAGTCGACATCATGACTTATTTAAAGTACCGAACGGCAGAACAGACGTCTTGGCAAAGCATAGCATGACGAGGGGAGTGGTGCTGTTAAATGAAATTGCAAACCATTTGGATGTAAGTGACTGTTCTTTATATGCCTTAAAAATATTATTGAAGAGTCACTTGCCTAAATGCTGATAGGGTAACTAAATTGTACTGTAATTGGAAATATTCTGTTGTACAATAATAATAAAATAAAATAAATTGATTAAATAAAATTTTCTTGCGCACGCCGGAATATGAACCTGTGACCTGCAGGTCTCCAAGACCTCCGACTACGCCAATGATTTAAAAATATTTCTACAACATTTAAATTAGGTCTGAAAGGGTTAAAAGAAAAAAAGGAAAGGGGACACCGGAGCTATCAGCGGGTATGAACTTAGCTGCGAATCGGTTCAGATTTACTAGCATTCAGAATAGATCTAACCGAATCCGGTTTCTGCTCCCCATGTAAGAAGTGAGTAGCTCGGCCGTTGGATGATTAATTATGTCGTTTGGTTTATTTTTTATTATTTTCATTATGATCCATGCTGTACATAGTGTTTCTTAATATACGTGTAGTGTTTTATGGCAGTTTCTGGTGTAGATTTTTCAATTTGAGAGGCGGATATTGTATATTTATTGGATAACCTCTGCCACAGGTTACGACAAGTGATCCGCTATGTTTGGTGACTTAGCAAAGATTCCCGGGTTCATGAGGTGGGTGTTCACAAGTCGGTTGAGTTAGATCCTTGAACTCACGATGCTTGTATGGTAACCAGGCGTGATGTCAACTCAGCCACTGACCAGTCATCCTTCTTTGACCTAAGCTTTATATAATAGCATATTAATTTGTAATAGCACGTACCCGAAGAATTTGCACCATCGGTTCCTGAGCATATTTGGAGTAAAAAACGTACATGTCATTTTGCTGTCTGATGTTTTTTTACATATTCAACAAGCGAGTTCCCGGTATGCGTTGCAATACCACTTAATATAGAAATTGTTTCTCCCTGCGTGTCCTTTCTCATTCGCCCCGTTCCCCTTCCTCTTCCGCACCCCCTTCCCCTCACGAGTTCCCACTACGCCTTCCCTCTCTCCACTCCCCTCTCCCGCTTCCCCCGTCCCGCGAACCCCCCTCCCGTACATTCAGTCCCAGTACATTCAGTTTTCAAACCGCTCGCGTGCCACCTATTGCATTTTTTTTTATACAAATTGCATAATGCCAGAGCTCACCAGTATATTATTGAATCGTTCGCGGGAACGCTTATAACAACTCACCAAAGATTCATCGCAATCGGATGAATAGTGCAGGAAATAATTTCATGCCGCCATCGAAACTCTCCCTTTCATGTGCACATCAAATCCCCAAAGTTTCATCGCAATCGGATGATTGGTTTAGTAACGCATAATTTCATGACGCCAGAGCTCACTATTACATATGGAAACCATTGCGGGCATGCGCACATCAAATTCCCTAAGTTTCATCGCAATCGGATGAATGGTTGAGCAACGCTTAAACCTGTCAAAGGCCAGGAATAACACGGAAATGCCCTAACAAAGCACCACTTTGAATTTTGAATTGAATGTTTTGTGGATTAATTTTGAGCTATCGTATATTTTATTGACCGAAACACTTCTAGAACAATAAACTATGTACCAAAACAACATTACTTGCATTAATTACGTAAATTGATAGGTTTTACGATGTTTTCGTCAAGTAACACGCATCGGACTGTGACAGAAAGAATTGCGGCAAATTTGACATTTCGATGCCATAGATAAAATCATTTAAAAATATTCTGGGGTTGCCAGGTGAATAAAATTTTTGCATATATAATGGGCAAATGTTGGCACAAGCGATTCTGACCTTGTCCTTCATACAAATTCTGTACATAGAAGGGTCAGAATCGCAGACAAACGAAATTTTTCCTCGCGCATGCGCACAAACCGCGCGTGGATTCGCGTCTCCGGCAAATAACAGGTTGGTACAAACATACATACATATATAAGCAAGCAAGCAAAAATACATTGATTTTTTAATATAGATATTATAAATCTGTACACATTTTTTAACAAAAACGGCGATATACAAATAATCCTAGTATTATTATTAGTATGCCCATAGACATTTTCCCGACGCAGCTACATGTAGTTTACGTGGGAGGGGCATCACCGGAACCAGGCAGTAAAACTAAATTGATAGAGTTGTACCATGATTGATAGGAAATAATTCAGGCAGGAAGCATTCAATAGATTGTACATGCCTTCAAATACGCAGTGATCTTCACTTCGATTAAATATAATCGAAATAAATAATGAGGTGGCGAGCTGTTTGGACGTTTACAAGTAAATGTGATGATAAAATAATATGATAAAATATTCCAGCCTGAAGTCGCGGATTCAATTCCTCTGCTAGCCAAGTGTAATGTTTCTCTGTAGTCCTCTACAGAGATATTGTATTTTATCAGTACTGGCCAGTATCTCAGTACTATTCTGTTTTAATTGAAAGAATTATAGTTCGTTGAGATATGACTGGTCAGTGGTTGAGTGGGCATAGCGCTTGGATCCCATCCGGGCGTCGCGTGTTCAATTCCTCGGCTGGCTAAGTCCTCCATCACAACACAAGCAACATTTTCGGCTTTCTGTGGTGGTAGTAGGAGATTTTCAAACATTGTTGGGTTATTCGTAACCCGGGAATGTTTGTTTTTCTTTAAAAAAAAAAAAAAAAAAGATCGCAGTGACCATTTATTGTTATTTCGTATTATACAAATATGGTTTAAGGTACACGTCCTTGCAACTCGGAAGCTAGATTTTGTCTCGCGAGCACTCATAAAATAATGCCTGCCTAACCGTATTCGACTATCTTCGACTAAGTCATAACCGAAACCATGTTACCATATAGCATAGACAACTTAAGGACCCGCAACCCGGATTTGTACCGATTTATTACATATTTCCCTTAAACACGTTAAGTTTTAAAGATCTTAAAAAATATATGTTATTCTTGAAGATAAAATCTAGACTTTGCCCGCGCCGAAACGCAAATTATATAAAATTCCCTCGATAGAAAAAATCGCAAAGTATGCTCCAAAAATTATTATTAACACGTTTGTTTCAGTTATTTTACAAGTTATATGTATGAAAAATTCACAGTGTTTCTTTAAATGCTGTTTAAGATAATGCCCGCGAGATTTTTGCTCTATTTTAAACGAGTCGTGTTTTATTAAACATTTTCGCAATTTTCGCATCGATTTTGTCAAATGTTAGCACTCTCCTCTAACATTCGTAATTTCGTATCTCTCCATCTTCTTCTTTTCGGGCCCGGTTGCAGAGCCTTAAACAATGTTAGAGCTGATTATAGACTGATATTGTGATACATTACACTAAGTGATTCGTTACGTTTGGTGACTTAGCAAGGGTGCCCGGGTTCTTGGGGTGAGATTTGTCTAGGTTTTGACGACAGATGTCCCTGGACACACTGAACCCCAGATTCCTACCCACCCCTCATACCTCTTTCCTTTCCAGAACTTCCTCTCCTTCATTTCATTAAAAAGACCCTCCACACAGCATTCCCAAAGATGACATCGGCCCTGAGGGTAATTATCTTCCGTACGTATTGCGCACCCCCAATTTTTATGCGTATTGTCGCTATTTTTCGTTTCATCGAGTTTCAAGTTAAAGAAGTTCACAAAAACTTAACAAATGCCACATTCATAATATCCCGTGATTTTTTACGTGTATTAGTTATTATTTGTTATACAGAAAACAAGTATACAAGAGTACAAGTAAAACCAAATTGCCTTTCTTGTTTTGGGCAATGTTTGGTCATCCATTTCGATGAGTCCACACAAAGCAATGTGGGTTATTTTTTCCTCCGAAGCGGAATCTGTCGGCCTTCCGGTGGAACAAAAATCCCATGAACTAGGTACTGTGTGAATGGAGTTGTCATGACCATCGTCTCTCTGCTTTACTTTACTCCGGAGGTGATGCTGCATTTTTTTTAAATTACAATTACCTCTGTTATGTTTCTTCAGTCTTTAACTACCTTATCGTGATCGCTTTTCTGTTTTTATTATTTTAATTCTTTATTGAAGTGAAAACTTATTTAGCACCGTTGTGATTTGAAACTTCATGGAACGAAAAATAGCGACAGTAAAAAGAGACACTGAAATTTGGGGGCGGGTATGGGTCCAGCCGTCCCGAGAACCATTTATTGGATAACCAACACCTCTGCCAGACTCCAGTTACTAATATCTACAGCCTGTATGTCAGACGAATATCTACAGCTCATATGTTGAACTAATATCTACGAACTTCAGAGTGAGGACTAATATTTACAGAGCTAAGGTCGGACGAATATCTATGACGGTCCCAGTGTTGACTAATATCTACTGAGCGTAGGTTGAACCAATATCTACAGAGCGTAGGTTGGACTAATCAGCTAAATGTGTCCAATAGTCCGATATTAGGGATTTTTACATACCTACAACCTACGTTCTTACATAAGTTAAGTTTTTTAAACTGCATACGCAATATTACGTTATTCCAATATGCTATACATAATTGCAAATCCAACCTCTACCAGTGCTGTAGATATTCATTAACACTTTGGTTCTCATAGATATTATTCCGCAGTTTGAGCTGTAGATATTCGTCAACACTTTGGTTCTCATAGATATTAGTCAACAGTTTGAGCCGTAGATATTCGTCAACACTTTGGTTCTCATAGATATTAGTTCGATTTTTTCAGTTTTTGGAATTCCTGTAGATATTAGTAGACGCCTCCCATCTGCCATGGGTCACCCAAGTAGTTAGCTACGTTTGGTGACTTTGTGCAGGGGTGAGGTTAGTCCGGGTATTGGTGGCGGATGCATCTGCCCACCAGCTGCATGACAGGCCGGATCGGGAGAGAATGGTTGAAGGAGACCTTTTGATCTCTCCAGCAGGACTCTCGGAACATCGCCTTGCACCGCAGTGGAAGGGATGAATTCATAGTCCGTAACTCCAGGACACACTGACCCTCAGATTCCTACCCACCCTAATACTCTTTACCTTCACAGAATTTCCTCTCCTTTCTTTCCTAAAGAGACTCCACACGCGTCCCCAAGATAACACAGGCCCTGATGGGAATTATTTTCCTCAGGGCCTCCTGTGTGGAGATAATGTAAAAAAAAGACAAACACATAATTTTATAGGATTTGGCCCGCGAGAGAATGAGATAGAGTAATCGGTTTTCTCTTTGTGCGGTGCTTTGTAGCCTTTCCATTCTTTTCTACATAAGTATATTTTCACACAGGAATTTGTAACAGTTAACCCCTTAGACTAATTTGTTCGCTTTTGGATCAGCTCATGTCTCTTAGAAATCGTTGTGTCTCCCTTACGTTAGAAAGAGAAAACATCACACTTTTATGTTCAAATATAAACGTTGACTATAGAAAAATTAAAATGTACACCTACATGAGAACAAATTTTTTTTTACATGAGCTCCACACAGGAGGCCCTGAGGAAAATAATTTCCCTCAGAGCCTATGTCATCTTTGGGGATGCTGTGTGGAGGGTTGTTTTTAAGGGAAGGAAGGAGAGGAGAGTTCTGGGAAGGAAAAGGGTTTAAGGGGTGGGTAGGACTCTGGGGTTCAGTGTGTCTTGGTCATCCGCCTCCAAGACCTAGTCAAACCTCACCCCATGAACCCGAGCACCCCTGCTAAATCACCAAACGTAGCGAACTACTTGAGGTGATCTATGGCAGAGGTGTTGGTTATCCAATAAAGATTCCCGGGGCGGCGGTATCCATTCCAGCCTCACAAATTTGTCTAATAATAAAATTTGAAAGCGTATTTCAAATTAGTACAATTTCGTATATGATTTTTCTATGTGATTCTGCAGCAATTTTTCTCGTTATTATGTGTTCTTTACATAAACTACAATTACGATATAATATCCCGTGATTTTCACATTGTTCCATATGGTTACATTATTAACATGGCACCGTAGTCTATTACTTGCTTCGTAGTCTATTCTTTACTTCTATAGAACACAATATGCTGTAGAGTTCAGCACCCATGAGTACATCAGTAGAATTTAATACTATCGTAAACTGAACGGTCACGTTTAGCGTGGGTTGGTTGGGCCAATGCTGAACCAAAGTTGAACTGTTGAACGCAAAGTGAACTCAAGGTAGAGACTCTGCCCACCTTTATTTAATGAGTTTTTTTGATTCTTTCTTCTAAGTATGGGAACCATTAAGTGCATTGTGTTCAGCACCGTCTTAGCAATCTAAATATTGAAAATAGGATTTGTCGGCTTCATTCATTCCCGTTGCTTTTTCTGACTTTGCCTGACATCTTGGGTCAAATATACGATGAAACTCGATAAAAAACAGTTCTGCATATGAAAATTAATGCACCACGTCGTGTAAATTGGTAAAACTCGAAATCAGACCGCTAACAATAACACTTCTTGTGTAGATGGCGAAAAGTATTTATCCCCCGTTTAACACCAGCCGTCTGTTCTAATTAATTTTAAAAAATCGAGTGCAGTTCACACACGGCAGAAGTGAAACCTTCACCCATACAATCTCAACCAATAGAAGCCTTGAAAAGTGAGCTTATAATCAAAGCGGTCAATGCGCGCAGCTTGACAGAGCGCGATGCTTCGTAGGTACTGTACGTAGGTAAGGTTTCATTTTATCTCATTATCTCGCAGGCTAAATCCTGTAGATGTGTTTGTCTCTTTTTGGTGTCGTTTCTGTTTCATAGAATTTTAAATCACAACGGTGCTAAAGAATTTTCACTGTACAAAACGTCGCCAAATGTTGTTTTATTGAAGTGGAAACATCTTGAGCACTGTTGTGATTAGAAACTTGATGAAAAAGCGATACTAAAAAGAGAGATAAACGGCGCTTTACAAATTATCCAACTGTGATCAGCACTCCACTGCGGATCGCTGACTTCGCTTCTTTGAACACATTTTTGTCAGCGCAAACCACGTTCAGGTCTCTCTATTAATGGAGTTTTCTCCATTACACTTGGTTCAAAATCTCTACCAGCCCTTCTTGCTAATGCAATAAACAAAATACCCTTTTCTAGCTACGTCCCGAATGAAGCTTGCTAATCCAAATCACCTGTACAATGTACTTAATAAAATAATTCCTTATAGGCCCGGTATATCAGCCAGTCTGTATCCTTGCTAGGTACGTACGATATTCCTCGCTCCAATTTAAGCGGGCTAAATCTTCCGCTCAAACTTTGATAAGCCGCAGAATAGTTCCTATTTTAAACGAATAGGCGCTAGCAATAATATGCCAAATCTAACATTTACGTAAATAATATTTAAATACTTTACACTGAAATTTACAATTATATAAGACTACTCTATTCATCGAGCCATGGTAATGTCGATTTTATTAATTGAAAATCAATCAAAAATAGTCTGCTCAGGGAATTTCAAAGAGTCAACATCACGACAGTTTATTTTTAGCGGTTAATTTCATTAATAGTGCACTGACTCTAGCAATAGCAGTATGATGATTGAAGTGGGGAACTGTTTCAAAAATTAACTCGTAAATTAAACCCGCCTAAAAATTAACTGCCGTCGTTTTTGAAATATCGCGGCAGAAATGCGAATGCTTAGGTGGTCGGCAGGAGTATCACTAAAAGATAAGATCAAAAGTTCACGCATTCGTGGTAGCCTGGGTGTCACAGACATAAATAGTAAGCTGGAGGAACGACAGTTGAGATGGGATGGACACATAAGACGGAGACCATCAGACCACACAGTGAGGCAGGCAATGTCTATGGAGCTTCATCGAAAGTCATCCAGAGGAAGACCAAAGAACTCCTGGATGACTCAATGTTCCAAAATTTTTCAGAGAAACGGCCTGGATGAAGGCGATACCCAGAACAGAAGATATTACAACCTGAGAACGAGAAGAGCCGACCCTAACAGCCTACCTAGGCAATGAGTTGGGACAGCGCAAGGAAGAAGTTTTTGAAATATTTTTCATAGAATATATATATTTTCCATTTTTTGAAATAGATTTCCCGGCGTTTAGAGACGTCTCGTTGAAGATGACAGTAGAGAGCATACATATACAGGGTGGCCACAGACCTGGAATACCTGGAAAACCTGGAATTATCAGGGAATTTTACCGAACCTGGAATTATCAGGGAAATGTCAGGGAATTTCGAAAAAAATTTATAATATCAGGGAATTCCAAAAATAAAACTATATTCGTTATTTTGCGATTTGTGCAACCCCAAAGTTGTGTTTTATTACTTTTACTTGCGACTTGTGTAACAAAAGATATGCCGACAAAGACAAACTAGATAGGTATTTTTTTATTATTATTTTCATTAATGCCCTTGCAACACAATCATGTCATCTAGTTGATGTGTGTGTGTAGGTATTTTAACATTTAAATCAAGGTTTTTAGTATTTATAAAATTACATTGTATCACTATTTATATCATAGCTTCGTGTAAATACATAATAAACCTCTCTCTAAACTTTAGTCGAATGCTTATGGTTCTGTTTTCTCTGAACCATAAGCATTTTCTTATGGTTCAGATATGGTTTCTTCTTTTCTTTTCTTCTACCCAAAGGGTTTATGGTTTTAATTATTAATATTCTAAATCTAAACTGTTACCTAGTATTGTTGCTTGTTTCATGTGATATTTTTTTTTGTATCTCTTCTAATGTTAATGTTTTTTTTGTTTATTTTTCTATTTTTGTCTGGTCTTTTAATTTCTTCACAAATTGTCTTCAGGCGAAATATAGTATAGTAGTATTTTGTGTTTAATAGATTATTGTGATGCAAAGAAATAATTTATGCTATAGATGACGGAATTCCCTTTATTATTTATTTAACAAACGATATCCCCATAGGGAACGTACCCCTACTACGTGACCAACTTTTAGCACTTTTAACCACCCCCCCCCCCCCCCCCCCCCCGCCGGTGACCAAAAACCTAAGCCCCACGCCGCTCATTCGTACCAAGCGTGGTATTTTGAAGACCCCCCCCCCTGAACAGGTCACGTAGTATGGGTACGTACCCTCATATCAAATTAAACATATCATGGAAAAATGTAGAAACTGCCCTGGAAAACCTGGAATTATCAGGGAATTTTGAAATCCGTTTTTTGTGGCCACCCTGATATACCACTTATGTAGACAGTAGATTGGTTTTTCTAAGAACAAAGAAACACGTTCCTCCATTTTTTTTAACATTAACTCCACACAGGAGGCCCTGAGGAAAATAATTTCCCTCAGGACCTACTTCATCTGAGATGCTGTGTGGAGGGTCCATTTGAGGAAAGGAAGGAATGAACATTGGTGTTAAAGAGACCCATGTTGTAGGAAGGAGGAAACACGAAGGCCTGCAAATCGTTCCACAACTACGAGTTGAAGAAGCGACCCATTCTCATGTGACTAATGTCAACCGTGTACAATGTTGGGCACGCGTTTGGCGTGTTTCCCGACTATGCACCGGTGCCGAAGGGACCAATGATGCTAGTTACTCGGAGCATCTTCCTTTGAAATACCGGTAGAACAATGATAGCATTCCCACCCGACGCATGTGCTCTAAAGATTACAATCCGTTTGTTGAGTTAGGAGAATCTATCAAACGGACCGCACAGAGCCGAGGGTTTTTCAGGTATTTTGGAGCTCCAGACCAGAGGTGGCTGCCAAATTTAAAAGTGGGGTGCACTTGTGATTTATACAGGTTTAGCAGTTGTGTACTATTAAAGTATCTGCGGGCCCTGTACAGTATCTACATAAAATTCATAGACAATACGCGTAATATTAGTGACGTCTAGGCTTTCGACCTATATACGGAATATGTTTCAAACTGTGCTAAGCTCGACATCCAACCAAGTCAAGCTTATAACCAACTGAAATACCGGACCATAGTTATGCACTTGTGAAACGTTGATGTTAGATGGTATCAAATCCATTAAAAATTATGATTCATTTCATGAAAAAAATTCCCAAGTGCAGCCACTAATTAGAACATAATTTCTCTTCCGAAGCAGTTTGCCGCGTTGGGTTACCGTAGATCCATCGGTTCTCGGAACAATCGCACGTATCCCCATACAAATAATAATTCACCGTGCCGAACTCAACGCTCGTTAACTTGCACCATTAAATTGTGGTGCTATCTTTAATCTCCGCAGCATCATCTGTGACGGTCGTAGCTCTTTTAACCCGTTTAATCACCGAAGACCGTACTTGCCCCCGGCTCACACTGGCCTCATAGAAATCGTTGTGTCTCCCTTACTATCACAGTGAGAAATATGATCTAAACGGTATTGGAAAGAGAAAACAACATTGTGAAATCTAAAAAATAACCACAAAATATTTAAAACGCAGTGGCGGTCCGTGAGTTTTCAGCGAGCTAGAGTACTAAGATTGAAAAATACGACATTACTGAGGTTGTTGTAGCTGAAAATGATTATTTTTTTTCAAAATTTCAGCTTTTTATATGCAGGTTTTTTTAACTCAAGGGATGCGCCGCATCCACATACTGAAAGATCTTCATACAAAAAGTTGAAATTTGAAAAAAAAAATAATAATTTTCACCAACAACGACATCAGTAATGTCGTATTTTTCAATCTTCGCACTATAGCTCACTGAAAACTCACGGATCGCCAGTATTAAAACGTACACCGTTATGAAACCAAAGTTTCCGACCGTAATTTGAAAAAAAAATTGTGAAACTGTGTGCTTTCAACTTTTTATTTTATTTTTTTTTATCTGAAACTACAAAAAAACTGATTTGACAATAACGTTATTAATTCATTATTTGTCTAATACAATA
The DNA here is from genome assembly GCA_917880885.1 of Limnephilus marmoratus. Classification (NCBI taxonomy): domain Eukaryota; kingdom Metazoa; phylum Arthropoda; class Insecta; order Trichoptera; family Limnephilidae; genus Limnephilus; species Limnephilus marmoratus. The sequence continues at coordinate 27,753,012 of OU862930.1, read as the reverse complement.
TGTGTGTGTTTTTATTTTTTTTCGATATCAGTAATTTTAGTTAGAATAAACGTAAGGGGCCCTTAATTTATTACGTAAGACGATTTAGGGGGGGAGCGGGGTCGAACATGTCTTATTTTTTCTTACAAGGGGGTGGGAGGGAGTCTCGATAGTTCTTACGTAAGATCACAAAAATGCGCAAGTTAAAATTATGCTTTGAAAAAGCGCGGGCAACCGCACGAATGCCGGGGTTCACTCGGCTGCGTATAGGTAAACGATTTCCATTTCCATGGCAACGGACCCGCGTTTTCACATTTTTTCCTTTAGATTCTTACGTAATAAATATTAAACAGGGGGGGGAGGGGGTCGGCCTATTCTTATTTTTACTTATGATTGGGGGGAGGGGGTCGAAAACAAGCAAAATTCTTCTTATGTAATAAATGAATGGCCCCTAAGGTGATGAGGTTTCTGATAATAAAATTTCAAAGCGTACCTATTTCATCACCTTTTGAAAACGTACCTATTTCATCACCTTTTGAAAACAGTGTTTAGTTTTCGGATATATGCACAAATATTCCATTTATTTGGATTTTATTGCGAAGCGGAAATATTTTACCTACTGACAAAATACTCCCGAATGTTGAAGGGTTAAAGGCTGCAGGTAGCTCTTTTATAGGATCCGGCTCTCACCGTGTGAAACTAATTAAAATTATAATGCATAATTGACAGTAAAACTGGGATAAACATCGAGATTGATGCAACGGCTGCTGTTTTTCAACAGACAAAAATGGTTTACCGCTTTTTTTTAAATTAAATCTCTCAGAACCTTTGTCATCTTTAGGGATGCTGTGCGGAGGATCTTTTAAACCATCACACTAACATCAGAAACAGCACAAATCATTCAAACAAAATTTACTTTCGCACGCCGGGATTTGAACCCGCGTCTTCCGGATCGCTTGTCGAGAGCCTGCCCCCTCGACCACGGAGGCGGTAGAAACAAAAGCGATGCGATTTGCAGTAGTAAACTGCCTGTCGCCAACATCATTCAACCATACTATTGCAAATCGTATCGTCGTTGTTTTTACCGCCTCCGTGGTCGAGGGGTCAGGCTCTCGACTAATAATGATTCGTCTCCCCTTTTTTCCATTATCTATTCTATGCTTATCATTTAAAAAATAAATCACTATTGCTTTATTGGTATTGGTCCAGCAAATTTTTGCAGTCTTTGGGCCGGTATTTGAGTAAACTCAGGAATGTTATCAGTCGAATTAGATAAGGGTTACCAGTGAACCAACTTGACCAACATCAATATTCTCTCAAGCTGAGCAGGAAGCTCCTTGGAGCCCTTTTGCGAGAAAACCCGGACTGAACGCCTTGAACCGGGCGACCGAAGCGGCCCGAGAATGTACGAAATTAACTGAAATACCGGCTCTCAATATTTATTCTCCAAAAATCACTAAATCTGACTATAGTCAAGATTAACCCCAAGAAATTTAAACATGCTAAATTTAAAATAAAGAATTAAAATAATTTTCTGGTAAAAAAATATTGTTTATTTATTTATTTACGCCCTTTTTCGGGGCTTTTACACTATAGGTAGGTACTTTATCGTTTGTCTGCATTTGCAATTTTGAAAATGACAGAAATAACCGGTATTATAATCACCGAAGAACAGATTGTTTTTATTTTTTTTAAAGAAAGACAAACAATCCCGGGCTATGAACAACCAGACAATATTTTCGTTATTTGTTTTTGGGGTGTTATGCCGCGTTGCGCTACCTCTTTCTTAAGCCAACGTTTCGGCAACATCCGATCAGATGCGTGTGTGATCTACCGGATCTGCCCTGATGATGGACACTGCAACGCTGTCCGAAACGTTGGCTAAAGAACGAGGTAGCGCAACACGGCAGAACACCCCAAAAACAAATAACGAAAATACTTTTGGCAGTGAAAATCTAAAAACGTATCCAACCAGACAATATTTGAAATTTTCTTATTTTCCACCACATTAACCGAAAAATGTTTCTAGTGTCGTAATGGAGGATCTAGCCAGCCGAGGAATTAAACTAAATTGCGAGGGATCCAAACGCGATGCCAACTCAGCCGCTGACCGGTCAATCTCTCAATCATTGAATCTTGAATTGAATGATTGTAATGAAATACATGCTTGTTCATATTTTGTAATCCTGTTCCTTTGCTCACGTATTGTATTGGCATTGTATTGACCGCGATCAAGTAATTTGTTCCGTGTTCTCTGCATACCACGGCTGAGATACTGCCTCTGCTCAGTGAGACATCAGCCTTCCGTCGGGCACCAGTCAACAGTCATCAACTTTCAGCCGTGAGCCTCCCGGGGAAATCGATTATCTACGGATCGAGGTTTGTATCGGCAATTCGCTGCATTTGCGTGCCTGTTCTGATCCTACTTCCTTCTCCTTCGTTATAAGCAGGAGTTGTTGCTCGTACAATGATGCTTCTCCAGAATCTCAATGTGGAATCTCAGTCTGCGTTCAATTGGAATTTCATCCCAAGATGCGACCGTATCTTTTTCTGATTTTTTAATTATGTAGATATCTTCGAATTTAAATTTATATCTGTGATTGTAACAAGGCTACAGATACAGACAACATATACGGGGTGGCGCAAAAGTCATCACCCTATCGGAGGATACCATATTTTTTGCAATAAGGAACTCCAGCGAAAAATATTATGGCTTTAAAAAAATATGTTCATATAGACCAATAAACGCTGATTCTGAATATATAAGTTTTATTTCATAATATTAAACGTAGAGTTCTTAAAAAATTATTAAAAAGTGCATTTTTTAACGTCTCGTTAAAATACCTGGGGGCCAAGTCTCTATCTTTTATTAACGTCTGTTAGCGCATTAATTACGTCACAAACACGTATTTTGACCTTAACGCTATTTTTTGTAGTCTCTATTAATTCGTAATGTGGAATTTATGGTTACTTAACAGTTTAAAAAAAAAAATGGTTAGCTAACGGGCGACGCCTGTTAACGCCCCTGTATTTTGACAGTTCTCCTTAAGTTTGGTAGTCTATAACACGGAATGTCATAAATTTTGCTATTTACTAACGTTGAATTTCACGTCAAGCTAAATGGGCCGATCGACCTCCCGTTTGGTAACAGGGGAACATTTAGAAGTGTCGCATTGCCGAAAGGCATACTTTTCAAAGTTGATTAATTCGAATTTAGTTCTTTAAAAGGTAAGTAATATAATTTACTGTGAATTAAACGATACCTCAACGAAATATTTACCTAACCTCCAAACTTTTAGGCACATAAACGAAGTGTATTAATCATTTATGAAAAATTATAATTATAATTATAATTCAACAATTACTACAAGAAATCACTATTTATATCCAAAAATAGGTTTTAGGTTCTTAGTTTGAGTTATTTGTGCGTATTTAGATTAAAGTGAAACTTTTGAAAACGTCAAATGTCAAATGCAGTGAAGAGATCGTTTTTTTGAGGAAACTCTAATAAAAATAGATTTTTGATGCAAATTTCACTTTTCCCGACGTAAATAGTTGTTTCTTGTAGGTAGTGAGGAAGATGGAAGAGGTAAACTTAAAACTGCTTATTAAAACTTCAAAATCCGTAATGCGTGTCGTAGAATTTGAAGCAAGATGCGATGCAATGCGTCAGAAATTCATAGACAATTTACATTTTTGCATAGAGTTTCATGTTTCGTAACTGGCCGATGCCGAAAATAAACAGATCGTTATCAGAATAGTTCCTGACTACCACTGTTAACTTTTTGCGACAACTTTGCCCAAATCATTAAGTTAAGTAACAGGCTGTTAGTAAACAATAAAAGATAGAGACTTGGCCCCCTGTAAAGTTGGTACGATTGAATGTTTAGCGCTGACGTCACGCGTCAAACGTAGAGTTCTTAAAAAATTATTAAAAAGTGCATTTTTTAACGTCTCGTTAAAATAACTGTAAAGTTGGTACGATTGAATGGTTAGCGCTGACGTCACGCGTCACCAGTCATTGTATCACAATGTATTGAAATCAATTGAAATGTAGGCATGGCACAAGCCATCAGTATTAACAATATTTCATGTTATCCTTAATTTCATATATAGAGATTAAATTGTTGTGTTTTTTGAAACAATATTTAAGCCTAAATAATTCAGTATCAAAAATAGAGGTATCTCTATTAGTTTATCTCTAATATTTAAAATATTTAAAAACTACTGCACAAAAAAAATAGTAATGCTTCTTCTAGGGAGAATACTTCGAACAACGGTATTCAAAATGGCGGTAGTTGATCAGCTGATTTCCCGATCCCATACTAATTATTCAGGAGTGATGACGTCACACGATTTACCATATTTCCGGTGGTTTTCGGGGTCTTAAAAAATTAAAACTTTGACAATTATTTTAACTATTAAAACTAACTCTAAAAATAAAAATAAAAATGCAGTTATTTAAGTTAGAAGGTCATTATTCATAAAAAAAAATAAAAAAAATTGGACTGAAGTTCTCTATTGTCAGTTTTGCTTTGAAGGCGGAAAAAAATAAAAAAACTCATTTCCGGGTCGTCTAATCTCTCGTTTTGATAATTTGCACTGGCCGGCAAGATCGCCCGTTCTAGACTTCTTTTTGTGGGGTTTCTTGAAGTCACGAGTCTATGTCAACAAGCCTCAGACTCTTAAAGACGTCAAAGAGAATATCCGTCAAGAATTCGAGAACCTATCGCCCGAAGTTCTGGAAAGAGTAATGGAAAATGCAAACAACTCAGTCTTGGCACACACTTTTGCCTCACTCACATTCATACATCGTCTCATACATACTCTTTCTATTATTCTGACTTTTGACATGGCCCGACTCAAGTATCTGATTCACTTGTTTGTGTCATGTCTTCCTCGGGCGTCCCCGACTTCCTCTTTCATTCACATTTGCGTCATATATTCTTCTCACACTATTTTCTTCTTTCATTCGCCCTACATGCCCAAACCATCTGAGGGTCCCTTTCTTAATCTTACTTATTATGCTTACATCAATCAGCCTTACATTGCGGATATCCACATTTTTCACACGATCATACATGGTTTTACCACACAAATCCGCCTCAAGGATCTCATTTCAACAGCATTCAGTTTACTTTCATCCTTCCTCTGCCAGTTCCATGCCTCACTGCCACACATCAGGCTAGGTACCAGAACTCCATTGTGGACTGCTAGCTTCGCTTCTTTTGACAGTTTTTTTATTAGCGCTAGTAAGAGGCTGGCGGTGGCAAAACGAAAATTCCATAGCCGCTCATTATTAAAGGCAAAACAATTAAATTCTAGTCATTTAACCGGACCAACAGACTTAGCTATATAAGCTATAAAAGATCATTTGGTTTTGGCCAATGTTTTGCCACCGCTAGCCACATACAAGGCATTCAGTCCTCCATTAATGGAGTTACCTGCATTTACCCTTCTTTCAATATCTCTATCAGCCTTCCCACCTCTCGTAAACATACTTCCCAGATACACAAACTCATCCACCTGTTCCATGTATTCATTATTCACAACTATATTACACACTGTTTTCGTACTCTCTCTCTTTCAAACACCATTACTTTAGACTTGCTTACATTCATCATTAACTCATTCTTCATGCATACTTCGTTCATCCTAGACACGAGAGACTGTAGATCTTCCATACTGTTAGAAATCAGCACCGCATCATCAGCATACAACAGGCAACATACTTTCAGATATCCTTTATCAATAAATTAATATTATCGATATTCCTCATCGCTCGATGAAAACATCAAAGTCCGTAGTGAAAGTGGGTAATTTAGGTAAATTTTGGTGAGATGAAAGTAGGTACTCCATTATTTACGTAAATTTCAAAATTCAAAGAAGACTTTGCGGCTTATCAATGATTGTGCGGCCGATTTAGCTCGCTTAAATTCGAGCGAGGAATTTCGTACTTAGCGTGGATACGAACTAACTGATAAACCGGGCTGCGTATTTACAAACCCTACCGCGTTTCAGTCGCTCTAAATTTTCAATATCAAAATTTAAATATTTAGAAATAAAATTATTAATTTCTAATATACACATTGGAAAGATTATTTTATCTAGATTTTAGAACAATTTTTGTTTTTGCAAAGTGATAAAAATTATCAATATAGAGGTGTATTTACAATATATGGGAATAATACTAAAAATTAAATATTTATAAATAAAATTATTAATTTCTAATATACACATCAGAAAGATTATTTTATCTAGATTTTAGACCAATTTTTGGTTTTGCAATGTGATAAAAAATAACCAATATAGAGGTATATTTAAAATGTAAATTGTCTTTACCGCGACTGAATCGGTATAGGTTTTGTAAATACGCAACCGGGCTATAGGATAGCTGACATGCGGTACTAGCCGATAGGTAATGGGTAGAATAGAACCTAGCTATATAGTATAATAGTAGTACGTACGTGACAAATGCAGACGAAAGCGTCCGGTCAGGAACTATCGTCTCGCCTATAATACGGATGGAAGCAGTTAGCAGTTGGATCAGATGACATCTCTGGATGAACATCCGGACAACTACAAAACATGGACATTATTTTATGAGAAGTTGTTAAATGGTTCGCCATATTTGGTTAGCAGGAAAAACATCGATTTAATCATTTGAACATCTTGCTATGCTTTTGTCGGCAGTGAAAATATATCAGACTAAATTTGGTAAGGTTAAGTGTTGACATTATTTGCTGATGAATATTGTTCTGTTTGCTGACCGCAATTTACTGCACAACTATTTGCCGACAGAAAACATTTTATGCCGTCCTCTCGTGGAGAAACTGAAAACAAACCAGTTATCGACGCAATCGCAATCAACATCCTGAACAAAATTTTTCAATCTGACATGTCAAAACATAACAAAACTTGACAGGTAATGAGCCACTACCATGGCAATCTGTCAACAATGCATCTGAAACATATGACGTTACACACTATTAGACGAGGGGTAGAAATCTCAAAGTGGGAAGACCAAGAGCAAGACAATTGTACCGATCTCGATATCTATTACTTTAGTACTTACTGCTACACGTCGAGTAAGGTTGCGTCTTACCAGCACTTACCAGTAGCGTGTGTCGCTCTCCATAGAGAGAAAACAAATGGCCTTATATTTAAACGCCCGGGGTCTCAAAAGTTTCGTATGATCTGTAGCTATTCGAAAACGTAAAAAAAAAAAAATTATTGTTCACTATTAGCCCGCTAAAATGGCCGGAAGTTTCGAAAAAAATAGATTTCGATATTTGGAAAAAAAATAAAACAAAGGTTCACATTTTATATTTTGTACCAAACTTATTTTTTATTACATAACTGCAGTACAAAGAACCAAAAAAAAATTATTTTAAACATATATGTGATGTGTTGGTTAAAAAAATAAAAGGGGAAAATAACACTTTTTCTGGATAAAATCAGAATTCTTGTTGACTTACTTGTATTCATAAAGTTGAACTTTTTTTTCATTTTTGTCAGTTATACGCATTTTTTAATAATAAACAAACGTTAAAAGGTTAGATTACTGAAAAAATAATTATTAAAAATTTAAAAAAAAATGGTTTTAGGTTTGTTTTCTGATTTTCAATGCATTTTAGCGGGTTAATAACCATTTTTTTTAAATAAATTTAAATGCAGTTATCATTTTCTTTGCAAGACGCAACTTTCGAGACCCCGGGCGTTTCTGAATTCAAAAGTTGAAATAATTGACACACGCTACTTACCAGTAAGTAAATTGCGTTTTAAAAAGTGTCAAAATGCCCTCCTGTGTGATGAGAAAATGTTTCAATTCCACGGCAAATAATAGTAAAGGCGAATGAATAACATTTCATTTGTAAGTACACGCAAATTACTTAATATTATATCGATTATTATAAATATTACAATTAATTTTCATGTTTCCCACTCGCGGTTTTAAACGTCATTAGAGAAAATTCAAGTCCTACTAAAGTAAAGGGTCTGGACGCGCAACAGCCAAATTTCTGTTGCTAAGTAAACTTCACTGCTTTAAAGTAGACTGATCAGCCTAAACACTCTGTTTATCTGTTTGCTTGCGGTAAAACAACACATAAATCAGTAGTTCTAATAAGTATTGATGACAATCGCCACCATTTGAAAACTGTCGTTGCCTTATTGTATAGCTCGACATATCAAACTCCGACAGGCAGCCGGACCTTTTATTCTAGTGGGCCTCAAGAAAAGAAGACAGCGAACGTTCCATCAAAAAGTGACCAGCAATACGCCGCCCGCTCCTATATTCATTGCATTCATACACACACATTATTTGATTGTCTATCTTTATCACACAGGAATAAACTTTTGAATTAAGAAATTATACTGAAAATCGCTGAAAACAAAAGAGTGTTCCTTACTTTCCACATTGTATTGTGAGTATATGAGACTATGGCGAGTCTATTTATTTATGTAACGTCATTGTCTGAAACACGATTGCCGCGTTTCAGTTGCATTGTTTACAGGTTGCCATGGTAGCGGCTCACGTTTTCAAGTTTTCGAGTAATCTGCGATATGTCAAATCAGAAAAATATCGATTTTGTTTAGGAGGTTGATTGCGATTGCGTCGACAACTAGTTTTTTTCAGTTTCTCCATGAGCGAAGGCCCTTAGAGTTGACGAAAACCTCAAAATTATCAAGTAAATTTTAAATGATAATCTTGTTCTATTTGGTATGCCCCGATGTGAAGGAATAACCAGACACAACTGAAAATATGTCCTTTTTAAATTAAATTCTAGACGTATCTTCTAACTCTTTTCCACAAAAAAATATAAATTGATTTCGAAGAATTGTTAATTTATCCTGTAAAGCTAACTTTTAAAATAAAATAAAACCTTTTTTATTTTAATTGAATTAACGTTGATTGTCGTAATCAATATTCGACGTAGTCGTGGGTACTCGAGGCAGTATTCGACGGAACTTTTGATTACGTTAACGCCGCCCGGTCCTACCGTTTACATATCATACGCACACATTGTCTATCTTTGAAAGTCTGTCTTAAGCGAGTTTACTAACAGGTTGTGAATTTCCCAGATAGTAGCTTGTAAACTTGCTCAGTGTCATCGTGTTACTTGCTAACTAGCAGATTGTTGACTATCTACGAAAAAAGTTGAAAGGTCGTCAACTTTATTCGCCACACGCTTACTCGTGATTGGTTTATTTATGTTTTCAATATGGCTGCCAATAAACAGCTGATTTTGACTGTCAAACATCTGACAGAATTAGTTCACGCAGGCGTCGTTATTCTCGCGACTGGCGACCTGCAAACTCAGTTTCCTACGCTAATGAGCGAGTGGACAGTTTCGTGTGTCATCATGACTATCTCACTCGCCGATTTTCTCGCTTTTAAACTTAGTAGATAGTAGTAGCGTGTAAACTCGCTCAGTGTCATCCAGCCTTTAGTCATACATGAACATCGTTTAAATTGAGAATTTAATGGAAACATAAGAGTGTTTACTTGCCAGATTTAATTTTGAGTTTGTGAGAAAATGGCTAGTCTAGTAATGTACTATTTACGAATATCATTGCAAAAGTCGGTATAATTTTCATTATTCCATAAATTTTATTTATTCACAAAACAAATTTAGCTTTACAGCTAGATCTGAAAACTAAACATACTGGGCCAGCTCGAAACACAATAGTATTACACAGTACCGTGTTATAAAACGAGACAAAATGATTCTTTAGACACAGATTAAGTACCAAATAAGTGAGCCTAACACGCAAAGACCCGAGATATAATTGAGATGAGACGAAAACATCGGATGGTCGGTCAAACAATACAAGTTAATATTAGTGAGGATGGATGTAACGGTGGGTTAAGGGATAAGTGTCGTGGGAAGGAAATTACACGAAATGACACTGAATATAGTGAGGTTATTTGATCCAGTAAGGTACCTAACTGTTGGTTCAAAGATAAGTGGGCTTTTTTATTATTATAGCGACGATATAAAATATTGTACGTACAAAATATAACAAAAAGAAATGGTGAAATTAAGTATAGACATTGTATTTCTTAGTCCTCCTCACTAGGGATCCTGTGCTGAAGCGGAATAGATATTTAATCCGTGTTTATTTGTCTTCCATGTCATTATCAGTGTCTTTTTTAGAGTTTTTCTGTGTACCTGGGTAGTATGTTTACGAGAGATGGGAAGGCTGATAAGAAATATTGAAAGAAGGGCAGGTAACTCCATTAATGGAGGACTGAATGCTGTTGGCGCTAATAAATAACTGCCAAAAGAAGCGAAGCTAGCAGTCCACAATGGACTCCTGGTACCTACTTATGGCAGTGAAGCATGGAACCGGCAGAGGAAGGATAAAAGTAAACTGAATACTGTTGAAATCACATCCCTGAGACATAAGTGTGGTAAAACCATGTAGGTATGATCGTGTGAGAAATGTGGAGATCCGCAAAGAATGCAAGGCTAATGTAAGCGTAATGAGTAAGATTAAGAAAGAGACCCTCAGATGGTTTGGGCATGTAGAGCGAATGAAAGAAGAAAATTGTGTGAGAAGAATATATGACGCAAATGTGAATGGAAGAAGAAGTCGGGGAAGACATGACACGATCAAGTGAATCAGATAGTTGAGTCGGGTTATGTCAAAAGTCAGAATAATAGAAGAGTATGTATGAGACGATGTATGAATGTGAGTGAGGCAAAGACTGTGTGCCAAACCGAGTTGTTTGGCGGTCCGTCCTCTATGCCCACACCTGCGGGGAAAAGGCGTGGTGGTTAGTTAGTTAGTCTCTTTCAGCCAGATTTTTATTCTTGATTTGTGCTTGGGGAAGAATATTGTGGAATTTTTGTTGCAAAGTGTAGTTTCTTTGTCCAAATGCGGTTTTATAACTCGGAATGTTTTTGTCATTTGATCTAGTGTGATGGACACACGGTCTAATAGAGGATTTAGTATTTTTGAATAGTTTCAATAATATATTTTTTACATATTATTCGTTGTACATTTGGTACGTCAAAGTTATTGAAATTTTCAATGGAAGGCGTTATAATTGGTACTTTCAGTATGGTCTTTATGATACCTTTTTTAATTGTATTCAGGTTGTGTGTGTACTTATGTGAAGCACAACCCCATCCTATAATTCCATATTCAATTCAAGAATCACGTAACGCGTAGTAGACTTTTTTCACATCCTTTTGGTTTACCACATTTCTTAGATTTCTATAGAAATGTATTAGGCTTGTGAGTTTTTTCGTAAAGGGGTAACGCCGTTATTTCATTTACTAAGGATCTTCTTAGAAAATGAATTAATGGTCATCTTATTTTCGGGACTTATAAAAAGATAGTTAATCAAAAAAAATGCTCGATTATTTCAAATATATTGGTTTATATTGGTTTTGTTTGCAGAACAGCAAATGATTTTAAGTCACTAGAGTGTTTGAAAATATTATACACTTCTTTAGTAAGAATCCAGGTAGAGTATAATTCGCCCATTTGGTCCCCATTGTATAAAATACATTCCGACAATATAGAAAGGGTACAGCACAAATTTCTAAAATTTATTAACTATAAGCTGAATATTCTAATTAAAAATATTAACTATGTCCTTTTGATGAAACAACTCAACTTAATTATGCTGTCAGATAGGCGAATCATCTTCTGACCTTGTACTATTGAATAAAATCATTAATAATTGCATTGACAATCCTGTAATTCTCGCCAAAATAAAATTTTACGTTCCGAACAGAAATACGAGGCAAAGTGCTACCTTCTTCTGTGACAATTTTAAAACAAACTATGAGGCTCATACATACACCTGTAAATAGATTACATCATTTTGGCAATAAATTTGGGAATATTGTAGACATGTTTGCATATTCCGTAGTAATTATAAAACGATTAATATGATTTTAATTTTAATTAATTTTATTTTTTACTATTCATTGTATATTGTGTACTACGTACCTGCCTAACTATTATCATTTATCTTTGTAAATAAATAAATAGCAATATTAGTTCTTTTCCCTACATTTAATTAAAACATCTGAACATTTCTAAGCTATCCAATTTTCAAACCAAAATCACCTGATTTTTCGCTTATGCAATACTACTGCATCGCCTTAACCCAGTTTTTTCATCACTTTTCATGACTTTATATCACTTGTGTGTTGAAAGGTGTGTTTAAGTGCCACTGTGTTAAGCAGTCCGGTCACCGTACGAATGTATCTCTACGACTTCTTCCCGACTCTCCACGAGTGTCCATATGACCATTTCCCGCTGAGAGCCCTCTCAGTTCTAGTGGGCATGTTATAATATGAACAAGTGGGCATGTCGCCTAAATGGCAGTGTTGGTAATGACTACCACAATAGTGGCTACGCGTATAGTGGCTATGGCCGAGTATGTAGCACGGTCGCTGGTCGCTAAATTGACCCAATTGAGCTGATAGATCTGCCAATTAGTGGGAGCCAGTCACAATCATAATACATACTCGTAAATTCCTAATAAACTTACGATGTTTGCTCGCTTACTGATTTTTATAATGATTTTCGTTATATATCGTTGATTTTTATTATATACCTATACTTATTTCGTTGATCCAGCAGTTGATCACCCGACATTAGCCTACGCCTGTCTCGACACAGGTATATTCTAGTGATAAATAAAACCAATGTAGATATACTTTTTATAGATAAATAAAAATATATAAATTAGGCCCACCGAAATTATAATTAATTTTTCAAAAGAAGCAAACACATTGTGACTTGACATTTTAAATAAATAAAAAGAAAATACTTTGTTTCACGTCACTTTATTGTTACTTTATTGTTATTTAATACTGACTAAGTCAGTATTTTTTATATTCAGTCCTGATGATGGTACGGAGGTACCGAAACCGGTAGACGGAAGAAAAAAATAACAATAAAGTAACGTGAAACAAAGTATTTTCTTTTTATTTATTTGAAATTATATTTGTTATAAATTATAACTTTTTGTTCATTTTTACACAATTTTTAAAATTCTTTTGTGAATACCTCGCAAGAGTCCCAGCTGCTCCCGTCTGGAGCCAGTGAGACTATGGCATCGCCAATTAGGGTATGTTGTGAGGCTGGACGTAGTGGGGAGGGGAAGGAGATGGGAAGAGGAAGAGGAAGATGATAAGTATCTGGCTATTCATATCTAGCTACCAAACACGGCTAAAGCTATTCCAAGCAACATTTCAATTCTGAATGGTGGTCTTACACCAAGGCGATACTGAGAGTATCTTCCACTCTATTTTCGGTCTTACAAACTAATATATTTAAGAGCGTTTAACCAGCCAGCGGACGAAAATCCACATTTCGTCGAAAGTTGTTCTTACGATCGTGCAGGGCGGTTACAATGAGAAAGATTAATTATTCTCCGTACCAGCTTTTTAAAATTATAACTCAATATCGAATTTATTTCAATTCAAATTAGCTTTAATTTATACCTTCATCCAAAAATGCTGAAAGGCGTGATGATAAAACTATTAAAATAATGTACTTTTTGTAATTATTTTTTGATTATAAGTATTTATCATTTTTCAATAATGTCTAAATTTAATAAGAATGTTAAAAAAATCTGAAATATATTAGTTTGTAAGTGCGCAAATAAATACACAAATGGACCAATTTTCGTCAAGAAACATATGTACGTACATATTTTTTAATGATTTTATTGAAACTAAAATTAAAATTCTAAAACATGCGTTTGCTAGATAATGTATTGATTTATTTTACTGCATGATTATATTATTTGAAATGGGTGTGGTATAATACAAAATCTTTTTTGAAAAGTTAACAAATCTGCCAACGACCTATGGAATAACCTTATTATACTAAAAATTTAAAAAAATTCTCAAAATTTATTACATGCGAATGCTAGATAAAAGAACAATCTTTTGAAATCCATTTATAATTTTTTGTGGAAAAGAGTCAAAACGTCTAAAATCTTATTTGAAAATGACATATTTCTGGTTTTCTCTGGTAATGCCCTCTTAAGATTATTTTTACATTCTTATTTTTAGACATTATTGAAAAATTAAAAACACTTACGATCAAAAAATAATTACAAAAGTACCTACATAATTTTAATAGTTTTATCATCACGCCTTTCAGCATTTTTGGATGTAGGTATAAATTAAAGCTAATTTTGAGTGAAATAAAATCGATATTGAGTTATAATTTTAAAAAGCTGGTACGGAGAATAATTAATCTTTCTCATTGGAACCGCTCTTTATGAGCGTAAGAACATCTTTCGACGAACTTTGGATTCTCGGCCTCTGACTGGTTAAAGGCCCTTAAATGCATTGAAATAATCTTATTCCGGGAATATACTCATTCAACTTGTGGTTTCTACCCTCGTTTAGTTCGCCCCTAACTCCGGAGTGAATGTCCCCTTCCTGTCACATCCGAGAGGAACTCCCACGGAACCTGTTCGCCCGCCACATGCTGTTAATCACATCCGCTTCCTAAACTAAGCCACCCGGAAGACTGTTTCTACTTGTTGTACATTCCAAAATATCATCATAAAGTGACAGTTAATTTATAAGTCGCTTAACCTGTCAAAGGCCAGGGTTTTTTACCTTACCTTTTTTAAATTACCTTAAGAACAAGAATGGAGGAAGCTATTTTAAGCTTTATTTTATGTTATATATTAATGGAATAAAATTTAAAATCTCATCCAAATTATTTGAATTAATATTCATTTTTGAAATTCGATTCTCGCGCGCCGGCGCGTTCCTGGCAAATGACAGGTTAACGAGAGTTGAGTGACAAGTACTTGATTGTGTGTATTGATCTATGAACAGGGACGTCCTTGATTTCTTTGTCCAGTGATTACTTACTTTATTTGTAGTGCAAAATGTAGCCTGTGACTTTTTGCTGACTTTTTTTTTTTTTTTAAATAACTTCAAATAAAACAAAGAAAAATTTCTTCTACATGTTGTCAGTGGTAACTCAGCCGAGTAACCGACCGACCCCTCACCCGCCCCTAACTATTTAATACCTACTGATTTTTTAATGTTTTTAGTTGAAAAAAAGTTTGGATTTTATTTCAAAGCGGAAATATTTTAACTCTGAATAAATTTAACCTAGGCCTGAGAGGTTAATATTTTAAAGCCTAACTTGCAAAAAGTGTAAACTAACTTACTAAACGTCAAGTGGTTCACTCGCAGGGGTAGGCAGAGAGGACGGACCGCTAAACAACTCGGTCTTGGCACACACTTTTTGCTTCACATTCATACATCATCTCATACTTACCCTTCTATTATTTTGACTTTTGACATGACCCGACTCAAGTATCTTCTTCTACCGTGCACATTTATGTCATATATTCTTCTTACACTACTTTCTTCGTTCATTCGCTCTACATGCCCAAACCATCTGAGGGTCCCTTTCTTAAGCTTACTCATTACGCTTACATTAGCCTTACATTATTTGCGAATCTACACATTTCTCACACGATCATACATGGTTTTATCACACATACGCCTCAGGGATGTCATTTCAACCTTTATTGCATAACCAACACCTCTGCCATAGGTCACCCCAAGTGGTTTGCTACGTTTGGTGATTTAACAGGGGTGCCCGGGTCCATGGGGTGATTCTAGGTCTTCAATTTGGCAGGTGGGAATGGGTACCGCCGCCCTGGGAACCTTTATTGGATAACCAACACCTCTGCCATAGGTGACCCCAAGTGGTTCGCTACGTTTGGTGATTTAGCAGGGGTACCCGGGTTCATGGGGTGAGGTTTGTCTAGGTCTTGGAGGCGGATGACCAGGACACACTGAACCCCAGGTTCCTACCCACCCCTTAAACCCTCTTCTTTCCCAGAACTCTCCTTCCTTTCCTTTAAAAAAACCCTCCACACAGCATCCCCAAAGATGAAATAGGCCCCGAGGGAAATTATTTTCCTCAGGGCCTCATGTGTGGAGCTCATGTGAAAAAAAAATCAGTTTTCTTTTATCCTTCCTCTGCTAGTTACATGCTTCACCAGGGTAGGTACCAGGACTTATTGTGGACTGCTAGCTTCGCTTCTTTTGACAGTTATTTATTAGCGCCAACGGCATTTAGTCCTCCATTAATGGAGTTACCTGCATTTACCCTTCTTTCAATATCTCTATCAGCCTTCCCATCTCTCGTAAACGTATTACCCAAATACACACGGACTACATACCTATTGCAGGAAATTATGTGGTCATTCGAAAAGATTTTTTTTTCCTTTTTACTGACATTTTGTTGAAACATAAATTTATACGTAGGATAAAAATTGGTTAGAAATCGAACCATGAACTTTGAAATTCACAGGCAAGTGCGCATCCACGGGCAATCAAATCCATCACGGAATTATAATCGGAGAAGTGGTCATTGATCTTTATTAAATGAAGAGTCTCAAAACGCTAAGGTCAATAGCTGTTTGCTGAGGATTAAATCCAGGCAAGTGACTAATCAACCTTTGATTTTATAACTGTTATGGATTATGCAAATAACTTACGGTTAACAAATCAGATTTTTGAAAGTTGTATTTTTTATGTGTTTCTGTAGAAATTCTAAAAGATCATCTTTCAAATTAAATATATTTAAGTACTCTAAAGATTTCTGTTAAGAAGAAACCGGGCGGCGTTTTTTTCCATTTTTTTATGTGAATACCTCACAAGAATCTCAGCTGCTCCCGTCTGGAGCCAGTGAGACTATGGCATTCCCAATTGGGGTATGTTGTGAGGCTGAAGGTAGTGGGAAGGGAAAGGAGGTGGGGAAGAGGAAGGTGGGGAAGTACCTGACTATTATGATCCGGTCACCAAACACGACTAAAACCGTACCCTGAGAACATGTCGGTTTTATATTTATAGACATTAAAAAGTGGTAAAAACAAAGAAATTCTTTTGATTCTGAAAAAAAAATTATGTGAAGGTGTTTAAAAAATGTATTTATATATAATATTGACCTTTAAGTTAGATGGTGGCATCATCATCCGTTATAAAAAAATGTATATTGAGTGTAGAAGCCAAAGATATCCAAATACAAGAGATATGCCATGGTTTCCGCCCGACTGTCGGCGGATTACTTCCTGATGGGAATAATTTGAATACGGAAAATAATTGACTTTTTGAAGGTGTAACAATATTTGGTTAACAATATCGGCGACACCATGAAACACAGTCCCACCCAGTAAAAACTGCCGGTAGCACATCTCTTATATTACAATATCTTTGGTAGAAGCCGTGACATCTCCTTGAAATTTCTTCTTCCATCGATTTTAAAATCCGTGCTCTGCCATGAATAATCTAAAAGTAAAAAACGTATCGATTTCAAATCGAGTTGTTTATTCTTCCATTGCTTTTGGATTAATTCTTTACCACTTCTCGCACGGAAACATCTTTAGCCCAATAATTAGTCTACTATTATGCAGGGTTTCAAGAGACAACTTGACTTACTTTTTGAAGATACGTTTTAAGATTTTCACGGCCAAAAGTATTTTCGTTATTTGTTTTTGGGGTGTTATGCCGTGTTGCGCTACCTCCTTCTTGAGCCAACGTTTCGGACAGCGTTGCAGTGTCCATCATCAGGGCAGATCCGGTGGATGTGTACACAGCCCTGATGATGGACACTGCAACGCTGTCCGAAACCTTGGCTCAAGAAGGAGGTAGCGCAACACGGCATTACACCCCAAAAACAAATAACGAAAATACTTTTGGCCGTGAAAATCTTTAATTATAAACAATGCCATATTCAAAGAAATTAAAATTGTGTCTCTCTGCTTGCCCTTTTCCGTGCGTCCCCGTTCCATCCCCGCATCTCCTACCCTACCGCGTTCCTTCCACTTTCCCCGCCCACTCTTTCCCCTCCCACTCCCCGTCCCGCGTTCCATTTATTCAGTCCCAGTACATTCGGTTTTCAAATAGCTCGCGTGCCACCTACTACAATTTTTTTATTCAAATTTAAATTTTTCGTATATTTCAAATATTCCTTTTTTTTATATTATAAGAACAATCAATCAAATTTGGTACCTAACACAGGTACCTATTTGAAATATATATAATTTAAAAAATCCATAGACAATTCTTTTCATACAAAAAAAAACAGCTGCCTGCTAAATTCAATTATATCAAACGCGCGAACTGTCAAACGTGCTAAGTTAAAATAGTCGTTAAGTTTTCTGAAATTATCCAATTTTCTGCGCAATTTTCGTATTTTTCTTTCTATAAGAACCTTCTACAAAGTATTAAAAAAATAAAAAAAAGGTTAATGAAATAGGTAAAGTCGTTCTGTTATGGCGTGACCAAGGGAAACAGGGATTCTTTTTTGTATACATAGATAAAAGTGGATGAAACTAAGTATTTTATTTATTTTGAATTAAAATGGTGCCACGAAATAAGTTTGCTGTGTTTGAAGAAGCTAACGATATAATTTTTTTTACTATCCGTCTAATAACTGTAACAATTCAAAACACCTTTATCGAATCAGAAAATACTTTCTATTTTCAATGTTTTGTAAAATATACGAGTATGTTATAAATACCAAGACAGGTTAACATTAATTTACGAGATCGTGTTGAGAAGGGAGTGTAACTTGCCGAGTTAATAAGATGCGAGGTTACCTGCAATATGTGGATTGAAAATATAATGATGGATGATTTTTGATCGATCGTTCATGGCCAAGCCCCGTGATTACTTTATTTTAAATCAAGGCAACTTAAAATAGGCTTCAAACGTTCCTGTATAGTTTTACTATCATATCGATATCCTCACGACAGCTGCTCTATCGTGACTTCCGATTTTTAAAGATGAAAAGTAATTGGTTGGTGGTTTTATAGCAGAAAATATTTGTTTATTCAGTGGGCCTATCCATGAAATTATTTTAAGTAATACAGTTGTGTCCTCCATTAATGGAGGACCGATTTTATTTATTTTGTTATAAAGAATACATTAATTCTGGAATAAACTTATATTATTTTACGCACCAGATTTAAATGTCCGGGTTAAATTTTCCCCACAGGAAAAACTAAACCCTTTCACACACTTCCCCAAATGATCATCTAGTCAACCCACGCTATGCAATTGCACTATATAAGTATTATAAATACAAAATAATACAAGAACAACATGTCAACCTACTAGAGACCAAATGGGAATATAATTCACCGACTCCAGATATTTTCATATCAGAGGGTTCGGCTCTGTGGCATTTCTAATTGAACCTATAAATCCTACTGATCCCTCAATATAAATATTTAAAAAATCTTTTGTAATCCTACATGTATTTAAAATTACTGATTTTTGCATTTTTATATACAAATTCTTTGACAAATCTAATATGCTTAAATTTTGAATCAGATTCCTAGGTATTATGCCAGTGGCCGAAATAACAAATGGTAATATTTTTATAGTCAGAGAATGCCAAATTCTTTTAATCTCATTTCCTAAATCTGTGTATTTTCTAATTTTTTCAGAAACAGTTTTTTGAATATTACAGGAATTTGGAATAGCTACATCAATGATATAAGTTATTTTTTTAATTTTGTCATGTAAAACTATATCAGGTGTAAACTATATTATTATTATTAATTGTATAAAGAAGCTTTGACTGTCCAACCCAACTAGGAAGGTCTCCCGTTCTGGGACAGTCAAATTGACAGGTTTCGTTCATATTTGGTATGAAGGTACATAATAGTAACAAGGGATATAGACCAAGAACTATTGTCAGTACGAAACCGGGCAATTTTCACGATTTTAACGAAATAGTATGAATTATTTAGTTTACATGAATTTTCGTAAAGCTGCATAGTTTATGATGGTAATTATTTGCGAGCTTAAATTAGAAAATTGACTAAGCAATTTCAGAATTTCAAAATTCACTAGTGTTTGTTTGCTTGCTGATTCAGTCGCAAACAAACATTTTTATTTTAACATCAGATCGTCTAACCATAACATCACCTTTTTTTTACAAAGTATGATTCTTTTCACTAACAACCTCTCTGTGCCTTCCGCAGTTAAAATAAAATCTGTCCTGTCACCGTGGATGAATTTTTAATTTACAAAAACCAACATCAAAAAAATCTTGACGCCTGGCAGCAATTACATCTTGGTGTTATTGACTCAAAAGATCGTGTCTTCAACAAATGGTAACAAAAACGAACAACGTGTACCAAAAAATACCACTGATGTTTGTTTGCTTTGGTAGCCGATGGTAGTCAGAATTGAAATGGTCGATTATTCACACTTCACACCAGGAGAGCAGGAGTTCACAGAGATTTTGAACGTTGGATTGCAAGTAACTGATAGTTTACCAGCCAAATAGTGATTCATGCCTCGAATTGTAATTGTAATACGGTAGCTTACGCGAGGTCAATAGTCAAGAGACGTGTTTACTTAGTTTTGTCGGATTTACCGTGAAATTAGTCGAATTATTTAGTTGGATGTCGAACAGCAAATATTGCTGGCTTTGCGAATACGGAACATGTCCTTATTTAGATCGTGTCACTAAGGGCTGGTTTTATAAACGAAGTACCAAATGTCAGTTACGCAACGAACCGTTTTTCGTTAACGGACCGCTATCCGTTCGTTATCTTATTTTACGTATTATAAACAAATGTGCATTACTAGCGGTCATCGGTTACATTTAGTCCGAAAGTTTTATTACTTGGGTCACTCTCCGTATAACAATGCACGACTTGCATTGGGAAGAGGAAGGTGGGGAAGTACCTGGCTATTCAGATCTGGTCACCAAATACGGCTAAAGCCATTTCAGGCAACGTTTCAATTCTGAATGGTGGTCTTACACCAGGGCGATACTGAGAGTATCTCCCACTCTGGAACGTGCCGCAAATATATTATATGTTATTTTAAATGAATAAATTTTGAAATACACAAATTAATCAAATGAAAGAATTATCAAACCAGGCGATACAGCTGTCACGCGTAATAATTATTACATAGCAGAACTTGCTTATAAATAAATTGAATAATAATATTGTTGAATATATAAAATTAACAATGCTTGGCTGGCGTTACTGACTGATTTCGATAATAAATAAATAACCGAGCACCGATAACAACTTCCTACTTACAACTGTCAAAAAACGTCAGCAAACGGATCGTTATCCATTTAACTGACCAAAATCGGTTCGTAAAGCATTAACCGCTACATATTACATGAATACCAACGGTACTGAAAGTCTATCAACCTATAAAAACATTGTCATTAAATCTGTATGTCTATCTAGATAAATTTGAAATGTTTATAAATTTTCAATATGTGTCGAATGTATATGAATGTGTATCCTTTATTTTATTCTGTTGCTTTTAAGCTGCAAGAAAATCACTTCTTTAAATGTATATGAATGTGTATCCTTTATTTTATTCTGTTGCTTTTAAGCTGCAAGAAAATCACTTCTTTAAATGTATATGAATGTGTATCCTATAATCTACTCTTTTGTTTTAAGTTAAAAAATCTATACTTGATACTTATTTAATTGTTATCTCTTAATTCTTTGATTATAACAAATGTATTTTTAATTTTATCATATGTAAAAGCCCTAATTGGGCGTGTACAAATAAATAAATAACCGACCGGTAGCCTGGCAAATGTTTATAAAACGGCAAAATCAAGCGGTAGACCAAATATTAGTTAAAATTATTATCAAGTATGACGAACGGATGGTTATAAAACCGGCCCTAATAGGATAATAGGTTCGTAGGCAATGGAACCAAGAGAGAATATTAGTTTCAAACAGCGCGCACAACCGTGTATCGCCAATTTTGTAAATCCAATAGTCAAGATACTTGTTTACTTAGTTTTGTCGGATTTACCGTGAAATTAGTCGATTTATTTAGTTGGATGTCGAATAGCAAATATTGCAGGCTTTGCGAATACGGAACATGTCCTGATTTATATCATGTCACTAATTGGATAATAGGTTCGTAGGCAATGGAACCAAGAGAGAAATTAGTTTCAAACAGCGCGCACAACCGTGTATCGCCAATTTTGTAAATAGTTTTGTCGGATTTACCGTGAAATTAGTCGATTTATTTAGTTGGATGTCGAATAGCAAATATTGCTGGCTTTGCGAATACGGAACATGTCCTGATTTATATCATGTCACTAATTGGATAATAGGTTCGTAAGTAATAGAAGCAAGATAGAATACTTGATTAAAACAGCGTGTACAACGCTTGTCACCAATATTGTAAATCGTTCACCCATATCGCATCGCAAAATTATTTTACTCGGTTCTTGTGTCTGGGAAGGATAGAGGCATGAGGGGTGAGTGGGAATCTAGGAGTTCAGGAGTGACGTATGAATCCATCCCTTCCACTTCGATGCAAAGCGTTGTGTTGAGAGAGTGCGGCTGGAGAGGTCAGAGGCGGGCGGACGCATCCGCAGAATACTAGACAGAATACTTCACCGCGAGAACCCGGGCACCCCTGCTAAATCACTAAATGTATCGACCCTTGATGATGACCAAAGATGAAGTGTCCAATCAATCAGCGGTATCAATTGATCTACCTCCCAAATTGAAAACCTACACATCAAAACTTGAATATCCGTTCAGTTTGGTCGTAGCTCGGCGACAGCCACCTAACTTTCACGCCATTGTCTCTCT
Organism: Limnephilus marmoratus; assembly: GCA_917880885.1. Lineage (NCBI taxonomy): Eukaryota > Metazoa > Arthropoda > Insecta > Trichoptera > Limnephilidae > Limnephilus > Limnephilus marmoratus. The sequence goes on along the minus strand of OU862930.1, from coordinate 27,730,406 downwards.
TTCGTTTTTATTATCTAATGTTATTTTATGAAGATATATAATAATAATTAGGTTCATACTAACTAATAACTGGTTTATTAATTACTCGGTACAATAAATTCGGGTATGACTAACTGCCGTTGTTCCCAATCATACTGATCAACTGTTGAGTTGAAATTTTGGCTCAATACTCCTCAAATGCACAAATACGCTCTTTCCAATGCAACTCTCCGGCCAACAGGCGAATCGAACGTTACTAAACAAATCACTTAGCTGATCGGAGACTCGGATTGATCAATCGAAAAGTTGGGAACAATGGCCGTAAGATCAGTTTCTATTCTAGCTGAGATCTGAGATGAGAGTGAGCGACTTGACCAAGTGTAACTACTTAAATATGTGTACCTACTCGTATATCGTGTCTCAATACTGCTGGAGTCGTTTTAGCATATTACTAATTCCAAAATGTATTAAGTCTAACGCCTTATTCTTGACAAGATGTGCCTTTTTGTATGTTTGGTGCGTTCAATTTATTAATGTTTTATTTCTTTTGTTGTTTTAGGATTCGTTTCCTGTTCGCCTTCACCATGCAAAAATGGCGGTGCCTGTGTCTCATTCCCAAGATCTGAATCATATTGCAAGTAAGTGTTATCAAAATTGTCATTACTCCACTTTACTTCTCAAAATGTGTTTAATATATTGTCTACATATCGGTACAAGAAGAACTCTAATTTCATCATGGGGGGGTTTGTTCGGATTTTGATGGATGCATCTGCCTACCAGCTGTGTGACAAGCAGAATCGGGAGAGACTGGTTGAGAGAGAACTTTTGACCTCTCCAGCAGGACTCTCTCGGAACATCGCCTTGAACTGCAATGGGAGGGATGGTTTCATATGTTCGTCACTCTTGGAGACATTGACCCCCGGAATCCTACCCATCACTCATAACTTTTTCACAGAGCTTCCTCTCCTTCCTTTCCTCAGCGTGTTTTGTCGGATATAACGCTTGCTATCGAGTCGGGTAAACTGGCACTCCTTTCAATCTTAGACATGAGTGCCGCTTTTGACACGATTGACCATGATTTCCTTATTAAACGATTAGAAGAATCTTTGGTTTAAACTGCGGTGTAAAGGACTGGCTGATATCTTACTTGGTCAACCGCGTACAAGCCGTAAAAGTGGGGAAAAACCAATCAAAATATGCAACCCTTTCATCTGGAGTTCCCCAGGGGTCTGTTCTGGGCCCACTTCTCTTCATTCTCTTTTTTATTTATTTATTTATTTATTGATTAACGCCCTTTTTCGGGGCTTTTACATTACATATGAACAATAAGAAAATACAAAGCATTCAATGTACATAACTGAACTGTCTCAGTAACAATATTTTATATTTGTTTAAACATAAATTGAAGATGTCCACTGACTTGGTATAATTGTTTCCCTCCATTAGTATTCTGGGCAAAGAAGAATACATATGGTAGTTAGTTCCAGAATTTCTACACTGAAATAAATCTTGACTTCTAGTATTACGTAGTGGAATCCGGAAGCTTATCAATTCTAGCAATACCGGACTATCAACTAAATCATTTAGAATTTTATATAGAAATACCAAGTCAGAGAAAATTCTTCTGTCGGACAATTTGAGCATATTCAAATCATTTAAAATAGTGTTGTAGTTCAACATATTTGCTGGAATACCCATTTTAAAATTTAGAAAACGTAAGAATTTGTTTTGAATTCTTTCAATAGCTTGAACATGTATACTATAATGTGGATTCCAGACGGGAGAATTGTACTCAAGTTGACTTCTAACATAGGCAAAATATAACAGTTTAATACACTTTATATTGTTAAAATTTCTAGTAAGCCTAGTTATAAATCCCAACATTTCAATCCCAACTTCATAAATGATGTCGCTAAAATTATCGAATCATTTGATCTTCTATCTCACTGCTACGCTGATGACCAGCAAGTTTACTTCTACTGCTTACCAGAGCATTCCCAAAGATGATATAGGCCAAGAGGGGAATTGTTTTACTCAGGGCGTCTTATGTGGAACTAATGTAAAAAAACAGAATCAAATACGAATCCAGAGAGGGTCACAGGGTTCAAATCCCGGCTTGCGCAGATAAATTTGACTTAATAATTGATGTGCCGTATTATTAATATCTATGTTATTGAATATTATTACAAAATGTAATAATTATTCATTTTTATTTTTAAATTAGTGAGTTAAATCTCAAATTGTAATGTTTAATTTGAAGTATACAACGTGTCCGGAAACTCGTAGTACAAGCGGGAAACTGGTGAATCTACATCACGTAGAGAACCCAAAAAACTTATTTTTTTCGATCTGAGCATTTCGATTTTAATATTATTTTTTTTCTATTTTTCCATTATTTTCGGCAACTAAAGGGTTAAAAAAAATGTTTAACTCGGTTTACCCTTCAATGCATTTTATAAGAGATTACACAGCTGAAATCAACCCCCTAGTAAAAATTTTTTTCAATTTTTTTTTCAAATACTTATTTGATCTTGAACTTGAATGTGAATGGCTGTTTCTTACTCTATTTGTACTTTACTTTTTGGTTTTTCTGTTTTTTACATCTTATATCGATCTTTTTTTATCTTTGTCATCTCTATATTTTATCATCACAATTTTTGTTATCTCTTTTTACACCTCTGTTTATATTTTGCTATTTCTAATTTCTGTTAACTTCTATTAAACTGTGCATTCTGTGAACATTTTTAAGTGGACTATTAACATCTACGCTTTTTACAGTGCTTATCTAATGACTTTTTTATGTTAATACTCTGTAAATGTTCCAAAACAATAAATAAATTTAACCAAAAAAATTCCAACTTCGGACCCGCTTGTACTACGAGTTTCCGGACACCGTGTATATTTCAGAAACTCAATCGAAAATCTACAACAGAAAAAGTTACGGTCATAATTTTGTTTTGTTTTTGTTTAAGAACAAAAACAAAACCATTAGCGCATTGACATTTGACTTAGTTTCTGAATTTTTGGAATTCATTCACAATTCAATATTATCCTTGTAACTATGTTCCATTCTTAAAAAATTATCGGCCCGGCTAGTAGTAGTGTGTGAGAGAGATGCAAGAAAATGATGGCATATTTTCCTTTGCAGGAAACAGACCTACATACATTGTGTATCTCATCTTTTGAAAGAGTTGCGGCATTATTGTGATGAAGAACATATATTTATTGCCTTTTTAAGCCGTCACGGTACCGTAACCGTGAATAGTCACGGTAAATATAAAGGCGTCCATATTCTTAATTAATTTCATAATTTTATAACGTAAATAAATAATATAATATATTCTTCATTAATTTCATAATTTTATAACGACCTCCGTAGTCCAGTGGCTAAGACTCTTGACTCACATTTCGGAGGTCGCGGGTTCGAACCCGGCATGCGCAAATAAATTTTATTTGATTAATTTGTGTTATTTCACAATTAATTCATTTAAAATAATATATAGTATATTTGCGGCATGTTCCGGAGTGGAAGATACTATCAGTATCGCCCTGGTGTAAGACCACCATTCAGAATTGAAACGTTGCTTGAAAATGGCTTTAGCCGTGTTTAGTGACCAGATCTGAATAGCCAGGTACTTCCCAACCTTCCTCTTCCCCACCTCCATCCCCTCCCCGCTACCTTCAGCCTCACAACATACCCCAATTGGGGATGCCATAGTCTCACTGGCTCCAGACGGGAGCAGTTGAGATTCTTGTGCGGTATTCACTGTAAAAAAAAAAAAAATAAAAAAAAAAAAAAATCTTTTTTTTATTTATTCTTTTTTTTAAATACGGTTGGATTTCCCTGCATGAAATTGGGCGCGGTCATTTAATAGTTCAACGTTTGCGTGTACCGACGATTCCAACGTAAAGATTTAACATTGGCTATCAAATAAAAAAGAACTGACCGCAAACTCATATAATACTCATAATAAATCCATTCGTTCCATCAAATTCGAGATCTGGCATTGGGCTGAACAAGACTGGACTAGTTTTATCCTATGGCCGAGGAGAATGAGCCACTTGCCCATATTTTTAATTAAAACTAACTAACTAACCATCACGCCGTTTCACCGCAGGGGTAGGCAGACAGGACGGACCTCCAAACAACTCGATCTTGGCACACACTCTTTGCCTCACTCACATTCATACATTATCTTCTATTATTCTGACTTTTGACATGACCTGACTCATGTATCTGATTCATTTGATCGTGCCACGTCTTCCTTGGGCGTCCCCGACTTCTTCTACCATTCACATTCGCGTCGTTTATTCTTCTTGCACTACTTTCTCCGTTCATTCGCTCTACATGCCCAAACCATCTGAGGGTCCCTTTCTTTTTTTTTTTTACATTAACTCCACACAGGAGGCCCTGAGGAAAATAATTTCCCTCAGGGCCTATGTCATCTGGGATGCTGTGTGGAGGGTCTTTTTGAGGAAAGGAAGGACTGAACACGGGTCTTGAAGAGACCCATGTTGTAGGAAGGACGAAACACAGAGGCCGGAAAATCGTTCCACAGCCGAGTCGTTGAACTCAAGAACGAGTCATAGAAACGACCCGTTCTCATGTGACTAATGTCAACCGTGTACAAATGTTGGGCGCGTGTTTGGCGTGTTTCCCGACTATGCACCGGTGCCGAGGGGATCAATGACGCTAGTTCCTCGGAGCACCTTCCATTGTAATACCATTCTTAATCTTACTCATTACGCTTACATCAGCCTTGCATTCTTTGCGGATGTCCACATTTCACACACGATCACACATGCTTTTACCACATATACGCCTCAGGGATCTCATTTCTACAGCGTTCAGTCTACTTTCTTCCTTCCTCTGCCAGTTCCATGCCTCACTGCCATACATCAGGGTAGGTACCAGGACTCCATTGTGGACCGCTAGAACTGGAAAAAATATTTTGAAATGAATAGCACCGTTAAAATCTCTAAAAACAAAATAACACATACATTCATAGGAGCCTACGAGAGAATGATATAGTATAATCGGTCTCCTATTTGTGCGGTGCTTCTTAGCCTATCGGTCTTCTCTTTGTGCTGTGCTTCATAGTCTCCCCACTCTTGTCTACTTTATAAGTTTCACTTATACTGTGAATTGCACACACCCTTTTCTGAGAATATTGAACTGAAATGCCACAATTTTTTTTATGCATTAGTTTTGTTTTTGTATCTAAAATTAATAACTCAGGTACGCCTCATACGTCGTACGTATGTCTAATAATGTTACATTGTCGTGTAAACAAGCTTATGGGTCTGAGTGTTTAAACAAATTAGTGTTTTTCGGCTGTTACGTCACTATCACATTTGGAGTCGATTTTGTGTGTATAACATTTTGATTTGTTTTCGTTTTTAAGTAAATCAGACCAAAGTTAGAATTTTTTTTAAATTTAAATTAAAAAAAACAGTCGCTAGGGGCTACTATTAGCTGTTTATTGTCTTTTTAAAATAGGTTGAAGCGTCGACACTGCTCCAAAAGTTTTTTAAGCCCCTAATAGCCGAAAAAAGGTAATTTACATAAAAAGGCATTACAAGGGTGATGTTAAAAAAGCTGCGGTATTGGATTTTTTTGCAATCTTTTGTTGGCTCTAAAATATGTATATATATATATATATATAAATTTAGATTCGTAAAGTGTACATACGTATGCAATGTATGCTTATGTGTGTGTATGTATTTACTAACATTTCATTTTGGTCCTCTTTTTTATGTACTTCTAAACTTATCGTTGCATAAAGAATGTTATCTTGAATGGCGTGCTCACTTATAATTGGAATCATCGCTATAACCATTTTCAAAATGTAAAAAATTATTTGATGTATCCTATTGGCGAGCCAATAAATAAATTAAAAAATATATGCAAGTGGCCCATTATGGTCTAGTACTGGTATCTGCCCATTGTTTGACATTTAGATGTTATAAACCGAAAAAGTGTGCAACTAGTGTCGAAATTGACTGTAAGGCCTAAAGCAAGAGGTCTGCGAGTGTTTTCAGGGCCAAAAGAACCAAGAAACAGAGATTCATATCAAATCTATGTTTCATGGTTTTAATATTAGCAAAGGTTTGTTCAACAACTCCATAAGTGATGGACGCCATTAAGGCTCCGCAACTGGGCCCGAAAAGAAGAAGATGGAGAGATACGAAATTACGAGTATTGGACATAATTGTGAATATATGTTATTTAATCCCGAAAAATATTTTAATATTAATATGTAATGTATTCTTTGATGAGTGTATTTTGGAAAGTAACGGCAACATTTAATGGTGGGTGGTGCAATAGTACCTGTAAGGATTTGATCTTCCTAAATGTGATTCGTCAAGAGACAGATTGATGTGTAAGGACTCGAGTAATTTTAATTCAATAAGAAAAGTGTGATTAAGACATATCATAGGCAATGCAAGTATGATACTCTCAGATAGGTATATTTAAATTAAGGGTATGAGAGCCCAAAAAGGTAGGTTTTTAGTTTGGACCTAAACTCTGTTGGACTTGTTATGCATCTTAATTCCGGAGGGAGTTTATTCCAAGCCTTAGGCCAAGATACTCCGAAAGCACGATCTCCAAACTTAGTATTTGGCTTTCGTTAAGTTTATATTAGTCTGCCTATGTTATGTCCTGTAAAGTCTTCATTCTGTGGCTTTTAAAGTTTTACCTATTAACAGTCGATAGTGTTATCACCGCTGTCAATTCTTATTGGGGCGATTCTACCTACCAAGGTACTACGACATGCAAAGAGGTTTGAATGGAGTGAGCGAGGGTCGTGGGTCTTTTGAAAGATTGGACGGGATACACTGTACACTGTAGAGTCACGCGGGGTAACCGTACACAATTTTTACATTTGTATTAAAACGCATTAGATATTTTTATTATTATTTTTATTTTTCACTGATTTCAAAGGATCTTTGAAATAGTGAAAGCTAAAATTGGGCCACTGTGGCTTCATAGATATGACAAAAATATATAAAACTATGTTTTTGCTGATTGGGTTGGGCAACTCTTCCGCTAAGCGCCTCAAATATAAGTAAGGTAACATAACGCACCAACATAACCGCGTGCTCTTACATGAAAAACAGATGAATATTTATTAAAATATACCTACATTTATTGATATAATAAAATTTGTCAAAGACAACACCGTTCTGAAGCAATTTGTTATAAATTTCATAACACCCATCGGTGTAAATATAAAAAAAAACGTGAATAAAAAAAATTACCTACCGTTTTTATTTTCTTCGTTTGGCTCACTATTATATACACGACCAGCTTCAAGGTGACTCTAAGCGCCACATAACGGGGTATTTTCACAAACTATGATTGCAGCTAAAAATGTGTGTAAGCTTTAAATTTATATTTCTGATTCTGATCATTGTACTAAAAATGTGTTTTAAATTTTAATATTTTAATACATAATTATTGATATGAAAAACCGCCCTTTCCGAAACAGTTACAACTATCTACAACGTCATTATGACATAGAAACCGCTGCTGGCTGGTAAGACGGCTGTCACCAACATTGCCCGGCGTGACGTCAACGCCGCCGAATTGGCGACAAATCGATAATGGCACATTTTATATCGGTCTAGAAAATTTATTCGTCAACATAAAAATAAAATAAAAATGCCTTTTCGTAATTATTTTTTGAGAATAAAATAAAAACAGTGAATACACCGTATTGATGATTGAACGCAGTCCAGGTGAGGCATGTACGAATTTGCATGGCATGCGCGGATACTTACTCTCCGCGTACACTTACTCACCACGTAAACTTACTCACCACGTAAACTTACTCACCGCGTACGGTTACCCCGCATACCTCTACACTGTACCGCCAATAAAGTGAGTAGATAATATTATTCTTGTGGGAGAAAGCCTCGGGGCATACGCCACAGAATGCCTCGCTTCTCTTATTTGCCTGTTCGGGCACGAGATCGGTCCGGAGGTAAGATGCCGCGTGATAAACAATATTAGGTTCTATTATAATACTAATATCGTACAGCCGATTTTAGAGCGATAATGCTGTCTTACTGTAATAAGACTCGGTTCCTTCCATTTAGTCAAAACGAAGATTAATTCTGTTGCACGAATCGGTTAACATTATAAATACAAAAAATATATCATCATCATCTTCTTCCCCTTGTCCTATTCGGGTCGGGGACCCATTGCATCGACAAGGCTCCTCCATACGTCTCTGTCTTATGCTGATTGTTCGGCCTCTGTCCATGTTAGACCCATCCTCTCCCACACAGTTTCTGGAGTTGCCTCGCCCAACTGTGTCTGGGGCGGCCCACTGGACGTCTACCCTCTGGAATCGTACTCAGTATCTTCCTCGGAATTCGGTCATCAGAAATTCTTAGTACATGCCCAAGCCACCTCAGTTGCGATTTTTCTATGAAGAGTAGCAGTGGTTCAATGTTTAGATCATCTCGGATCGTGGAGTTTCTTATATGATCCCATTTCGTAACCCCTGCCACTCCTCTCAAGTACCTCATTTCGTCATGTACGAATATAAAAAAATATGCTTTGATAAATTGAAGGTTTTCCTACTGTTTCCTTTAAGTAGAATTAAAATAAAATTGTTAGTTAGATTGTAAAAAATATAAGCGGAAAGTACTAAAAAATTTGTTTTTTCATTAGAAATATATGAACACATATAAGAAACAAATTAAAAAAATATTCTCATAAGAAAACCCGCTTAAAATAGGCTTCCTCTTTAAAAAAACTCGGTCGCAGAGAAATTTGAACAATAGGTATTTTATCAAGCCATCGCTGTCCCTGTCGCTCTTACACCCCCGAATACCGAGCGAAAGGGACAACTGCACCTCATACTGATAATTCTTATAAAAAATCGTCAAAATGAAGTATTGTTTTCCCCATTTTTTTCCTTAAAAACTGGATCGATTTTTAACTTACTTTTTGAAGTGAAACTTCTTTAGCACCATTGTGATTTGAAACTCGATGAAACCGATACAAGCGGTGATTTAGCAGGGGTGCCCGGGTTCATGGGGTGAGGTTTGTCTAGGTCTTGGAGGCGGATGACCAGGACACACTGAACTCCCATCCTACCCACCCCTTAAACCCTTTTCCTTCCCAGAACTCTCCTCTCCTTCCTTTCTTTAAAAAAAAAACCCTCCACACAGCATCCTCAAAGATGAAATAGGCCCTGAGGGAAATTATTTTCCTCAGGGCCTCCTGTGTGGAGCTCATGTAAAAAAAAAAGTGACACTAAAAAACGACAAACACATGCATCAGTAGGATTTAGCCAGCGATGGAATGAGATAGAACAAACAATCCGTCTCTTGTTTGTGCTGTGCTTCGTAGCCTCCCCCACTTTGTCCACTTTAGTTTTCTGAAGGTTTCACTTCTTAGATTTATAAATTCACCTTTATAAATCCGAAGTTTAGGATCGGAATTAGAAAAAAAATTATGAATCTGAGAATTTTTTATTATTTTTATAAGGAACGACAAAAAAGTGAAGTGTCGATAACGTTTATAATACATTTGCCTAATAAAATATGTTTTTTATGTGTTTTTTTCCCCTATCTCTGTTATCAGTAATTTTATTTAGAAAAAACGTAAGGTGAGCCATTTTTAAAACTATTTTTTTGCATGGAATATTTAAAAATATATATATTATAATCTCACTTTTCAATCGTTATAATTTATTATTTGTTTTAACCTAACCTCACTTGATTGAATTATTTTTTTACCTGATTAAATTCGGAGTTTGGTATCAGTGAGATTATAATTCGAGTAGGTGCTATTATCAATTTAAATTTTAAACCACTTTGGGAGGCTTAAAAACAAACCTCATTTCGTACGAATCAAATTACATTTTTTCCTGTCCGATCTGACATGGCCAGGAAACTCAATTTAGGTTATTTTAAAATTAATCGACTTTTTGCTGGCTGTGTTCTTTCACTGAGTACATTCAGTCCGGCCGTAATCCGTAATCGTTATTTTATTACGAATTATTATTACAAGTAATCGAGACGTGGTCATGTCTTCGATAATATATATAACGTGTTTGAAATGGTGACCTGACAGTTGATCCCCCGACAGTTGGCCCCACGAAATTATAATTATTATAAAATTATATGTTTTTACCATAGACATCCAAATTTAATAGACGAGAACATACAGATGAGGGGAAAAATCAACTATGGCTATACGGAGAGGGGAAAGATGACTGTGATTCGTTAAAAAATCAATCTGACAGTATAAAGGCATCTCGCATTATAATATCACCATTTAGTTCTTAAAAGCAAAATCTGCTTTTGAATGAATAGACCTTTTTACGTAGGAGCGCGAATTGCTCGCCACGTTATTAACATATTTGCGAAGTCCAAATACGGCAAAGTAAAGTTCGCATCTTTTCACAATATTTTGTTGCCGTATTTAGTTAAGACACTTTTACAAATGTTTCATAATTTACTTAACCCCTGTAACCAGCGACGAGCACACTGGATTCGTTATGATCGACATATTTTAGGGTGTATCTAATTGTATAGCACAAGCTAGTATTTTTGCTGTGTTATTTCGTAAAATGTACGATGCGAGCCTACGCTGGTCAGGACAAGAATGATGACGTCACATTTTTTAGATTCAGGCGAGGCTCTCGCTAGCCCAGGTGGGGGGGGGGTGGTATAATGAGATGTCACTTGTATTTATTTTTCGTGATAATATTCTAAAAAATTTCAAAATACTTTGTAATAAAAAAATACAAGTGATTTTGGGGGGGGGGTAGTCTAAAACCTCACCACGGGGGGGGTTAATAACTTGCTAAAAACATCACTTGATTAATGGACGACCCCTATGGTCATAGTGAATATTTTAAGTATATATACCTAAATTAGGGATTTAAAATGAGTAACTGAATAAATGCAATTAAAAACTACAACGTAATAACACAACGCACTGTTATTATCGCATTTGTGAAAGTTTTATAAGAATAGATGTTACAATAGCAATTTAAAAAAAAACACAAACAAAAAAACCTAACAAACAATATAATATATCTACTCTAAAAGCTGTCTAATGATAGAATTGAAACACTCATAGACAACATCTTTCACCGTTTCACCACACAAACGCCTCAGGGATCTCATCTCAACAGAATTCAGTTTACTTTCATCCTTTCTCTTCCAGTTCCATGCCTCGCTGCCATACATCAGGGTAGATACCAGGACTCCATTGTGGACTGCTAGCTTCGCTTCACAGTTAGTCCAGTTGTCAGCGTATCTGACTCTAGTTCTTTGGACCTCAGTTCGAAACAAACTACTCCAAATCCAACGAACCGTAAATAAATTAAAAAAAAAAAATTGTTTATAATACGCCGATGTTCTTTTACTTGAAAACAGTAAAAACATATTATGCTGACATCTTTTTATCGTTTACTTTTTCTCCTGGTCGATACTTTCTCTTCGACTTCTTAATTCTCAGCAGAACTGAATTTATTTTAGCTTTTTTTGCCTCAAGAAATGCTCCCAAGCAGGACAGCTTTTTTAATGTTTTTTATATTATACCAACAAAGTGCCAAGAAATCTCAGAATATCCCAATATTTGCCATATGGCGTCCTTGCGAGATTAACTAACGGATTTAGAAATAAATGGATACCATTTTTAATAAATACTAGCTGGTACCCGGCATGCGTTGCCACGCCATTTAATAAAAAAATTGTTTCTCCCTGCGTGTCCTTTCCTATTCGTCCCATTCCCCTTCCTCTTCCGCGTCCCTTTCCCTCTCGCGTTCCCACTCCGCTTTCTCCACCTTCCCTCTCCCCACTCCACTCCCCCCCTTCTCCCCTACCGCGAACCCCCTACCCGAGTTCCCCCCCCTCCCGCAATCCATACATTCAGTTTTCAAGCAGCTCGCGTGCCACCTGTTGCAACTTTTTTTATACAAATTTCATAATTCCAGAGCTCACCAGTAGTTTTATAAAACCTTGACCTGACAATAAGGAACACAAAAAAAAGAATTATCCAATTTGGTGCAATCGTTCGGAAGTTATGCGCGTACATACATTTCGGCGATTCATTATTTATTATATAGATATAGATATGTAGATATAGAAGATAGATAGATAGATTTGGTTTGTTTTGCGTGTAATTCTCGTTTGACATATTCCTCTGTCCTAACGGACGGATTGCAATCTTTAGAGCACACGTGTCGGATGAGAATGCAGTCGTTGTTCTACTGGTATTTCAATGGAAAAGCTCCGAGAAACTAGCGTCATTGATCCCTCCGACACCGACGCGTAGACGGAAAACACGCCAAACGTGCGGCCAACATTTTTTTTACAAGGATGACGTTTGCCACATGAGAACGGGACGTTTCTATGAATCGTTCTTGTGTTCAACAGCTCGGTTTTCAATCGATTTGCTGGCCTCTGTGTTTCCAAGATGGAGGTTTCCTCCTCCCTTCCTTTCGAAGGACTCCTTCCTCTCCTCAAACAAGTCTTCCACACAAGATCCCCAAAGATAACACGGTCCTGATGGAAATTACTTTCCTCAGGGCCTCTCTTGTGTGGAGTTTTTTTCAAAAATACTTATAATTATTATCGCAATATACATTATGAACACGTTTTTTCGGTTATTTTACAAGTTATATGTATGAAAAAATTCACAGTGTTTCTTTAAAGGCTATTTATTATAGACAATCTCCACGAGATTTTTGCTCTAGTTTAAACGAGTCGTGTTTTATTAAACACTAGCTGGTTCCCGGCATGCGTTGCCATTCCATTTAATAAATAAATTGTATCTCCCTGCGTGTTCTTTCTCATTCGTTCCGTTCCCCTTCCGCCTCCCCTTGCTCGCCTGCGTCCCCGTCCCCTTTTGCGTTCCTACTCCGCCTCCTCCACCTTCCCTCTCCCCACTCCACTCCCCCCCTTCCCCCGTCCCGCGTACCCCCCTCCCAGTCCCGGTATATTCAGTTTTCAAACGGCTCGCGTGCCACCTAATTGCAATTTTTTATACAAATTTCATAATGCCAGAGCTCACCAGTAATTTTATACAAACCTTGTCCTGACAATAACGAACACGCAAAAAAAGAATTATCCAATTTGGTGCAGTCATTCGGAAGCGTACATACATTTCGGCGATTCATTTTTATTTATATAGATAGATTTTCACAATTTTCGCTTGAATATTATCGTTTTTAATATTAGCGCGCTCTCTCAACATTCGTATTTACATATATCTTCATCTTCTTCTTTTTGAGCGGTTACACTGCGCCTCAAGGCACAAAATAAATAAATAAATACTGGACGTCAGTCGCACATACTTACCCTTCCCCTCAAAAAAATAGGGAGGTTCAAATTCTTATTTAAAAAAAAACAACAAAGTATTTATGTGATTTTTGTTTATGCATTGAATGCCTGCTGACTCCGCAGTTGATAGCTCCTCTGTTTTATTATTTAATAACTTAAAGTTGGGTGAATCAATTTAAAAGCACTTTCAGACAGATCACAGCGCCTACATCCGCTGCGGAATATTCGGGAAATAAAAATAGGGAGGTTCAAATTCTTATTTAAAAAAAAACAACAAAGTATTTATGTGATTTTTGTTTATGCATTGAATGCCTGCTGACTCCGCAGTTGATAGCTCCTCTGTTTTATTATTTAATAACTTAAAGTTGGGTGAATCAATTTAAAAGCACTTTCAGACAGATCACAGCGCCTACATCCGCTGCGGAATATTCGGGAAATAAAAATAGGGAGGTTCAAATTCTTATTTAAAAAAAAACAACAAAGTATTTATGTGATTTTTGTTTATGCATTGAATGCCTGCTGACTCCGCAGTTGATAGCTCCTCTGTTTTATTATTTAATAACTTAAAGTTGGGTGAATCAATTTAAAAGCACTTTAAGACAGATCACAGCGCCTACATCCGCTGCGGAATATTCGGGAAATAAAAAATATGATAAACGACTTGCTGGAGATATTTCTCAAGATACCATAATATTACTAATTGTTTTACGTTACGTACTTCATCCCATGGAGTGGTATCTCCTAATTAGTTAGGAGATACAACTTGGATTGAGGATTGAACGCCTTTGGGATTTATTGTAATAGAATATGTAACTCTGCACAACTGAAGAAAATAATTGCACCCAAGGTCTGTGTCATCTTTGAGTATGATCGCCAAGACCTGGGATCGAAATGAAAATCTAGTATCTTTCAACGGTAGCAATCTTCCGATCAGGCCCTCCATTGATATGCTTGGTGTAACCCTAAGTGACCAGCTCAGGTATGGGGGCTCCATCGAAGCCAGAGTAAAGCTAGCCTCCCAAAAACTGGGCGTACTGTACAGGGCCCGCAGATACTTTAATAGTACACAACTGCTAACCCTGTACAAATCACAAGTGCGCCCCATGGTTGAATTTGGCAGCCACCTCTGCTCTGGTGCTCCAAAATGCCTGAAAAATACCCTCGACTCTATGCAGAAACGGGCGGTCCGTTTAATAGATTCTCCCATCTTAACAGACGGATTGCAATCTTTCGAGCACAGGCGTCGGGTGGGAATGCTATCCTTGTTCTACCGGTATTACAATGGAAGATGCTCCGAGGAACTAGCGTCATTGATCCCTTCGGCACCGGTGCGTAGTCGGGAAACACGCCAAACGCGTGCCCAACATTTGTACACGATTGACATTTGTCACATGAGAACGGGTCGTTTCTTCGACTCGTTCTTGTGTTCAACAGCTCGGCTGTGGAATGATTTGCTGGCCTCTGTGTTTCCTCCTTCCTACAACACAGGTCTCTTCAAGACCAATGTTCATTCAACTCCTCAAAAAGACCCTCCACACAGAATCCCAGATGACATAGGCCCTGAGGGAAATTATTTCTATGAGAACGGGTCGTTTCTTCGACTCGTTCTTTGTTCAACAGCTCGGCTGTGGAATGATTTACCGGCCTTTGTGTTTCCTCCTTCCTACAACATGGGTTTCTTCAAGACCAATGTTCATTCCTTCCTCTCCTCAAAAAGACTCTCTACACAGCATCCCAGATGACAGGCCCTGAGGGAAATTATTTTCCTGTGTGGAGTTATGTAAAAAAAAAAAACCTGGTCAAAAACTCTTCCCCAATGAACCCGGGCACCCCTATTAAGTAACAATCTTAGCGAATCACTTGAGGTGACCTACGGCAGAGGTGGTGGTAATCCAATAAATGATTCCCGGGGCGGCTGATTCGATTGAAGTGAGAAATTTGATCAAAAATCAATTCTTAATTTAAATGTCGCTGACATTTTGAAACATCGCGACGACAATAGTTTGGTTTTGCAAAGAAAACATAATAACGTTCATCTATTTTAATACGTGTCCAGCATTCTCCCAAGAAGATATTAAGATTGTGACTAATTGGCATTAAGACCTTATGCACAAGAACATTAACAATTGATCTGAGCACCAGGTTTTTTTCTACCAGTTGATAATTAGTTTCGAAAGAAATACTATACTTTCTCTATCACCTTCAGATTTAACGATCTTTTCGGTGTGAGTTCCGCTTCTTGTCCAATTAAAATGTTATTTTACTACCTACTGTGCTGCAGATAAATTTATTTCATCCGACCTTAGCTATTCTTACTAAATTAACCAGGACAAAATGTAACCGGCGCCAGCTGCGGAACAGCGCTACTCGCCCGGCACGTCTACCTACCTCCAACCATCAGTTCCAGTTCAAGCGAGCAGATATGCAGTTAATATGCGACATACTCTCAGAATTTGATTGGAACTACCTACATACTATATCGGAAGCTAATGACGCAGTTGCGTACTTAAACAATGTATTATTCAGTATTTTTGAAATATGTGTTCCCATTAGGAAAAAATTATGTAAAAATGTAAATTATCCGGCGTGGTTCTCTAAAAAAATTATAGATAAATTAAAAAGCAAAGAATCGCATCGCAGAAGATATAAACTGCACAAGAATCAATCGGATTACTTGTTATTCTCTGCGATGCGATCCGAGCTTAAAAAAGATATAGCAATTGCGAAGCGCCAGTATTTAGAAAAAGTTCAGTATGGGATCAAAGATGATGTCAAATGTTTTTGGGATTTTATTAAATCCCAAAAAGCAAATCCATATACCCAAATTAACTTAAGTGATAGAACGGAAACTTTTTCCGATCCCGAAATAGTAAGCCAAAAATTTGCCGATTATTTCAAATCAGTGTACAGCCAGTTAGCTCCTCAACTAAATCTAGACTTTACTCGAACCGAGAGGCCCTGGAATATTGGCAAAATCGGTCTTGAGCTAACCTGTCCAGAGGAAGTAGACTCCTGTACTCGAACTTTAAAGCTCGACAAGGCTGCAGGCCCAGACGGAATACCCCCTAATATAATTGCTCATTTGTCAAAAACCATTTGTAAACCGCTGAGCTATATATTTAATCTTAGCATATCGACTGGTTGTTTCCCTCATTCTTGGAAACTCACGCGTGTAAGCCCAATTTTCAAAGCTGGAGACAAGTCTGATATAAGGAATTACAGACCAGTAGCTGTACTGTCAACCATACCAAAAATATTTGAAATGATTATTTACAAGAAATTACATCACCAAATTATGCCATTTCTAGGAGAAAATCAACACGGTTTCATGCCAAGAAAATCCACGGTTTCAAATTTGTTAACATTTTCGCGATTGGTGGCCGTCGGACTGGACTCGAGACACCAAACAGATGTAGTGTATACGGATTTTGCCAAGGCTTTTGATCGAGTTGATCATGATATTTTACTACTTAAAATGTACAAACTTGGTTTCGATCAACAAACGCTTATATTCTTCGCGTCCTATTTAAAAGCCAGAAGTCAATATGTAATAATAAATGGACATGAATCTAAACAATTCCCGGCGTTATCAGGTATTCCCCAAGGTTCAAACCTTGGTCCCTTGCTGTTCCTTATACTTATAGATGACATCCAGGTTTGTGTAAAATATTGCAAATGTCTTCTATTTGCAGATGACCTCAAACTTTTGATGGAAATAATTTGTTACTATGACTGCTTAAAAATGCAATCTGACCTTGATGCTATTGCAGAATGGTCAGTAAAGAACAAATTAGAATTCAATATAAAAAAATGTGTAACTATGACATATACCCGCTCCGAGAAGCCCATAGTTTTTGAATACAACATTAAAGGGCAAACATTATGCCGAGTCAACAGCTTTAAAGATCTCGGTATCGTCTTTGATCCCAAACTGACATTCTCGGATCATATATCACGGCTCACTCCAGCTTGCTACAAACTCCTGGGTTTCATCATCAGAATATGTAAGCAATTTGATGACCCAGATGCAATGATAGCCATGTTTGATGGAGTCATAAGAAGTAAGCTGGAGTATGCCAGTGGTGTGTGGACTCCGCACCAAGCGAAATATATTAATATGCTAGAACAAATTCAAAAAAAATTCCTTAGGTATGTCTATATGCGGATGCATGGAACGTACCCGAGATTCATGCACCATATGGAATTACTTGAGGCAACAAATAGATTTAGCTTGGAAACTAGACGTCATGCAAATCTTGCAATTCTTAGTTTTAACATAATCCATAACCGTATTGACAGCCCATTCCTCTTGGAATGTTATGGCTTATACGTGCCTGAAAATTTCAGCCGTAGTCGTCGACACGACTTGTTCAAAATACCATACGGCAGAACAGATGTTCTAGCACAGCATAGCATGACAAGAGGAATGGTGCTGATGAACGAAATATCGGAAACACTAGATATATATAACTCTTCTTTAGATAGCCTTAAGATTTTTTTGTATAATAATCATCTTTCTAGGTGTTAAGACTGTCAAAATGAGATAATTGTACAGTAATTGGATAAAAATCTGTTGTACAATTTAAAAAAAAAAAAAAAAAAAAAAAAAAAAAAAAAAAAAAAAAAAAAAAAATAGTTTAATTGCCCTCTTTTCGTCGCTACTCTTGAATGTATTTTCGTCATTTTGTATTAAATAAAATAACACGTCGAAAATGCCGACAAAATACATATTATATTAGTTACAATATTTATATTAATTCGCTGCAGAGTTGTTTATTTTGTGAAATATAAAGTTTTACTAACTAAAAAAGAAACAGGCCTAATTGAGGACCTTGAGGAAGCCCAGGTTTCAAATTCATGAGATAAGTGGTTAGATATTTTTACGTATTATTTTTTAGTCTCGATAGGTCTCGAGCCATTTTAGTAGATTTTCTTAGACCCAAAGGTTTCCTTAGACGTCTAAGGAAATCTATCATGCTTCTTTCAAACCCCATTTTTAATTAAAATAATAAAGTAAAATACCTACTGGTATTTCAGTTAGAAATTGAAAATTAATGTATTTTTTTAAATTGACTGGAATTCCTAATTACATATTTTATTTACTTACTAGCAGACCCGGCCACATGTTGCTGTGGCTAACGAAACACAACGCCATTACTGAATCTTTATAAAATCCACACCACCCGCTTGCCAGCTGCCCGCTGTCTGAATTGAATATTTGAATTTATCGGCTTTTCTCTACTATAATAAGCATGTATTATACATATAAACTAATTAACTCGCCACTAATTATACAATGCTTGCAATGCAACACTGGATATTTGAAAAGGGAAAATCAAATACCTACTTACTCTAGGACATCTATTTTCCAATTTCTTCCGTAGAACGAATTTCAAATTTCAAAAGTACGGCCCGCCAGCCGTTTTAAATCGCACATAAAATTTCTTTGAATTTCTCGGCTTTTTTTCTAATATCATTTACATGTATTATACATATAAACATTCCTCTTCAATCAATCTATCTATTGGTGAAAACCGTATGAAAATCCTTTGCGTAGTTTAAAAGATTGACATACATTTTGAGCGACTTCATTTTATACTATGTAAGGATTCGTGATTTTTTCTCTTCCTCAACTGTAGAATTAGTAGTACTTTCCGAAAGGAGATGATTCTACCTGATTTTCTTTTTTTCGTGAATATCGCACAAGTGTCTCAACTGCTTCCAATCTTTTGGATCCAGTGAGACTATGGCATCGCCAATTCGGGTATGTTATGAGGCTGAAGGCTGAAGAGAGGAGGTGTAGGAGCTGGGGAGGACCTACATATTCAGATCTGGTCAACAAACACGGCTAAAGCCATTTCAAACAACGTTTCAATTCTGAATTGTTGTCTTACAATAGGGCGATATTGAGAGTATCTTCCACTCTGGAACGTGCCTCAAATATACTATATATATATATATATTTTTTTTAAATGAATAAATTGTGAAATAACACAAATCGATCAAATAAAATTTCAATCACGGAGGCCTTCAAAAGGATATTCTTTGCATTTCTAAAGATCTAAAAAAAAAACTTTAACCCCTTGTAATCGAAATAATCAAAGTTATTTACTTGGTTTTACCATAATATCGGAAATTTGTATCACATCTTTTATCATTTAAGTTTTTAAGTCAATAAAGCCCTTTTTTCGAATTTATCGATTTTCATTTTACGAACAGATGCAGTGATAATGTGGCAGCGTGCACTTGGCTTCACTTGCTAAAAATCCATTCAATTGTCCTAAAAATCCCCCTACTCAAACTGAGAGCAGGCGCACAGTGGAACGCCATCCGTAAATCAACGGTCATATTGTTCTCAAATGTCGCGGTTTTTTTATAAGTATTATTTTTATACCCTCGCTTTATTTTTATTGTTATTTGTATGCGGTGGCCAGGCGTATGAAGGGCTTACGCATTGTCGCAATAATCTGTATGTTTTATTATCTTTTTGCATATGGCAAGGATAGTTTGATGCCGCCATATTGGATGAATCGATAATATTACGCAATACAACATTCGAAAAGTTTTTTTTTTGTTTTTCGTACTTCAATACCTATGTCAGTAGGTTCTTATTTACCATATTTTTTTTACATTAGGTCTACCTACACAGGAGGCCCTTAGGAAAATAATTTCCCTCAGCGCCTATGTCATCTAAGGAGACGCTGTATTCAGAGTTTTTTAAGGAAAGGAAGGAGAGGATGTTCTGGGAAGGAAATAGTTTATGTGGGATGTGCGTAACGGACGTATGAATCCATCCCTCCAACCGTGGTGCAAGGCGATGGGTCAAGAGATTCAGGCTGGAGAGGATAAAAGACCTCCCTTAACCAGTCTCTCTCGATCCTGCCCACACGCGGCAGGCAGACAAACACATCCACCGCCAAGACCTGGACAAACCTCACCCCATGAACCCGGGCGCCACTGCTAAGTCACCAAATGTAGCAAACCACTTGGGATGACCTATGGCAGAGGTGTTGGTTATCCAATAAATGGTTCCCCGGTTATACCGTATTCTCAAATTGAAGTAAAATACTTACAATTCTTATCATAAAAATTCTCGCTTTTGATGGTTTCGTCAAATCTCTTTTAGTATAATTAAATTACTATAATATAATATAATTAAATTACAGAATAACGCACATCACAGACAACCAAAATTTGTATTTTGGGTGATGATAATGATTAGTTTAACTATTTCGGTTCATTTTCATGTTTTTCATATTCATTTTACAGTTTTTTTCTTCATTAAACTTTTCAACAAGAAACAACATTTCTTTGTTTAAGATGAAGTCATAGTAAATAATGCAAAATCATATGTTTTTGTTTTGAAAATTTGATCGCTTAGAAGTATTGTAGATGCTTCAATTAAATACTGCGTGTAGAACATACCTTGGTCCTTAAAAATATCGGTCATTTTTTTAATAAGTTTTTTAATAAGCCTATAAAAAAATAAAGTATAAGGTCTAAAAAACACACTTTCAAGTCCAAACTCTCCTATTTATATCTCCTTTTCGGATATGGTTTTATTGTGTAATGTGGCAAATTCAGTTTATTTTATAATAATCGCAAAAAATGTTGATATTTACACCCAATCTTCCCAAAATAAAATAAAATATGCATTTTCGTGTTGATATTTTACAATACGGCCGCTAGTCGACGAATTCGGTTATTCAAAGTGACCCCTATGGCGTCCACCGAAGAACTACTGTCCACGGCACAGTAGTGAACTAGTGGATCGCCTTAAAGTTAAATTGATCATTTTAAAGCATTGCAATATATTGATGTAATGGCGCTGTGTGCTGACGAAAATTGACCTAGAAATTCCAGACATGTGTGCATATTTCATTACACCCTACCTCGGAGTTCTTTAGAAGTGGCCTTTTTCTTACGAAACTTAAATTTATATTTTAAGTGAAAATACTTGACCAAACTGAATGATTATTTTTTTAATCAAAAGGAATAACAATTATCTAGTATAGGATTTGAGCTTTTTTATTTGTTTGTTTTTTAAATTATAAAATACTAGCAGACCCGGGGACACGTTGCTGTGGCTAACGAAAAACAACGCCTTTACCCAACGTTTATAAAATCCACACCAACCACTTGCCAGCCGCCCGCTGCCTTAATTGAATATTCGAATTTCTCGGCTTTTCTCTACAATAATAAGCCTGTATTATACATATAAACCTTCCTCTTGAATCACTCTATCTATTGGTGAAAACCGCATGAAAATCCGTTGCTTAGTTTAAAATATCTATGCGCACATACATTTTGAGCGACTTTATTTTATACTAGGTATGTAACTAGCAGACCCGGCCACACTTTGCTGTGGCTAACGAAACACAACGCCATTACCCAATCTTTATAAAATCCACACCACCCGCTTGCCAGCTGCCCGCTGCCCGCTGCCTGAATTGAGTATTTGAATTCATTGGCTTTTTTCTACTATAATAAGCATGTATTATACATATAAACTAATTAACTCGCCACTAATTATACAATGCTTGCAATGCAACACTGGATATTTGAAAAGGGAAAATCAAATACCTACTTACTTTAGGATATCTATTTTCCAATTTCTTCCGTAGAACGAATTTCAAAAGTGACTATAGTACGGCCCGCCAGCCGTTTTAAATCGCACAAAAATATCTTTTCTTTGAATTTCTTGGCTTTTCTCTAATATAATTTACATGTATTATACATATAAACATTCCTCTTCAATCACTCTATCTATTGGTGAAAACCGTATGAAAATCCGTTGCTTAGTTTAAAAAATTAACGCGCACATACATTTTGAGCGACTTCATTTTATACTATGTAATGATGACGATGATAATGATGATAGGACCGTTAAAGGATTCTATTTTTCATTATTTTAGAGGCAACTTTGACATTTTTTTTGTAAATTAATGATAATTGTTAAAAAAATAAACCTGCTCGACATACTTAGTATGTATAATGAAATATAAAATAAAAACTTGTAAAAAGGCGTTTTTTTGGGACGAAATTTGAATTCCAACACCAATCAGTATTTAGTGTTTTTCTGAACAATTGATTTATTTTTAACTTTTTATAAGTAAAACCTTAACGGCCCATAAAGCCGAAGGTCCTGGGCTCGAGTCCCAGATGTGATCCTTTTCTGATTTTTCTGTTTTAAGATTTTCGTTTGAATTTCGCTAATATTGTTTTCATTCAATTAAATTTATTATTTTTTTAAATTATATTTACTTAGTATGGCGAGGTAAAATAATTTGTTTTTAAATAATTTTGATTAATCCAAAATAATTGCCAAAGTTGACTCTAAAATCACAAAAAATAGAATCCTTTAATGGCCTATCTATTATTATTCAAATCACACATAAATAAAATAGCACATACCCGTACTAGATATTTGCTGTACCTTTTGATTAAAAGAATAATTATTCAATTTGGTGAAGTATTTTGGCCTCAAACCCAAATTTAAGTTCAGTATGAAAAAAGCCTCGCAGTTTTCGGCGTTTTTTTTTCTCTTCAGATATTCTCTAGTTATTTAAATTTTTTATTGGCAATAAATCTAATTTCTGAACTTATTGACAAAAAAAATACCATACAATTTTTAATTGATATTTTTCTGATACATTCACGTTTATAGTAAATCTAAAAAAGGACATAAAATACTTTTCACGGTCCACTTTCATTAAATAGTAATAATGACCCCACTTCCTATATTTTTGAATAAATTATCAAACGAATTCCATCCTTATTGTCTTATCATACCGTATACGCATCGTCATATTTTTGCGTGCTCTCAAAGTGGCACTTGAATAACATTCAAGTACATAATCTAATATCTATAACAATTGCCATTAATTTTGTTTAACTCGTCCTCCCCACCAAATTAAAAATATATAGACATATATGATTCAAGGGATGTTGTTCCACTCTTCAGAGTATGGCCTATCTACATTGCACCCCTTTTGAAGTTAAAAAATTGTGATAATAACAATAGTGTGACGATAGTCACCCTTATGACCCCTTGCACACGACTCATTATCGCGAACACAAAAAAATAACACATCACCTGCTTCCGTACTGCTATAGTCATATAGTAATGGCTGAAGTTTCTCAAAGTGTTGTTTATTATTGCAATAACCACAAATATTTATCTCGAATGGTGAGCTTATTTTTGTCAGTGAGATTTTGGCATTCCCAATTAGAGTATGTTTGAGGCTGAAGGTAGTGGGAGGGCAAGCAGATGCGGGAGAGGAAGGTGGGCAAGTATCTGGCTATTCAGATCTAGTCACCAAACTGGTGGCTTAAGCCAGTTCGAGCGACGTTTTAATACTGAATGGCTGTCTTACATCAGGGCGATACTGAGAGTATCTACCACCCAAGAGCTATGGATGACTAAAATATTATCCCAGTATTGTCCTGGTTGGAGAACACCACTCAGAATCAAACAGTTGCTTGAAATGACTTTAGTGGTGTTTGGTGACCAGATCTGAATAGTCAGTTAGTTTCCATTCTTCCTCTTTCCCATCTTCGTACCTTTCCCACTCCCTTCAGTCTCACACAAAATCTAATTAGTGATGCCGTAGTACCACTGACTCCGAACAGTATGAAGCAATTGGGACTCTTGTGCGGTATTAATAATTCTCATCCAGCATATTGTTTGTTCAAAGAGTGACATTTTATTAGATTCAAAACTCATACTTTTTCATTTAGATATAAAGGAATGCCAACCAGCCAGTGGCTGAGTTGGCATCGCGTTTGGGTCCCACCCGGGCGTTGCTTGTTCAATTCCTTGGCTGGCCATGCCCTCCATGACGATTCAAGCAACATTTTCCGCTTACTGCGATGGTAGTGGGAGATTTTAAAACATTGTTGGGTTATTCGTAACCCGGGAATGTGTTTGTCTTTCTTAAAAAAATATATATATATAAATCCAATTCCCAGCGAAACCGGGGAGTAAATTTTGTGTTTTCAATTAAAAATAGTTTTATAGATAAAAATTTAAAACCATTAAACGTTATTTTGAAGAGCCCTCGAAAAGATTTGCTCAATTGACAGCCAATTGAAAGGCAACTAACCCCCCCAATGTGAATTATATTTTTTTCCTATTTTCTTCCTTATTAATCATGTACATTAAGTTCAATTTTGCCTGGATCAATTTGAATCCACTGGCTGAAAGCTGAGAACTTCTACCACGCCATTACGTTCCTTATTGTCATGTGCATAAGTATGAATATAGCATGAACTTTTTTTAAACCGCACAGTGGACACTTGTAATTTATGCCGGGACTTTTTGGGTATTTTAAGCGATTGTTACGCCGCACAATGGGCACATTTTCCATTGTAATTTATAAATTATTAACGACGCACGCTCATGTTATATTGTATGTTGGCAATGTAAAGGGGATTTACCGTTTTGCTTGGCGTGCTTTAGTGCTATTTATTTCTGGAATAAAAGCGATATTATTATTTAGGTTACGTTATCTATGCATTAAGAATTTACTCCGAATAACAGAAGAGTGTGTAAGAGACGTTATATAAATATGAATGAAACAAGTAATTTGTGCCAAGACCGAACCGCATGGCGGCCCATTCTCTCTGCCTACCCTTGGCGTGAAACGGCGAAATTAATAAGGTATACGCGTATTGGTACGTTTTAAGATTTTCACGGCCAAAAGTATTTTCGTTATTTGTTTTTGGGGTGTTATGTCGTGTTGCGCTACCTCCTTCTTTAGCCAACACATCTACCGGATCTGCCCTGATGATGGACAGTGCAACGCTGTTCTAAACGTTGGCTAAAGAAGGAGGTAGCGCAACACGGCATAACACCCCAAAAACAAATAACGAAAATATATGCGTATTATTTGTCTTCACGTTCCCCATGATACACTTTTTTTTTTCTTTTATTGAAGTGAAAACTTCTTAGCACCGTTGTGATTTGAAACTCGATGAAACGGAAACATGCGACACTAAAAAGTGAAAAACACATTCATTAGCCTGCAAGAGAATGAGATATACTAATCGATGTCCTCTTTGTGCGGTGTTTAGTAGCCTATCGGCCTCCTCTTTGTGCGGTGCTTCGTAGATTAAAATGTAAAATAATTTTTCTGCATTCGCCTCATTCTCTCGAAATTTAGTTTTCTGGAGATTTCACTTCTACCGCCTGTGAACTGCACACATGATTTTTTGTTAGTTTTTTTTTCTCAATAATGTGAATACCGCATAAGTCTCAACTACTCCCGCGCGTCTGGAGCCAATGGGACTATGGCATCCCCAATTGGTATATGTTGTGAGACTGAAGATAGTGGGGAGGGGAAGGAAGTAGGGAAGAAGGTGGGGGAGTACCTGGAAATTCACATCTGGTCATCAAACACCGCTAAACCCATTTCAAGCAACATTTCAATTCAGAATGGCGGTCTTACGCTAGGGCGACACTGAGAGTATCTTCCACTCTGTAACATGTAAATATATGAATAAATTAAATTTACATGCGCACGCCGGGATTTGAAGCCTAGACCTCCGGATCGCTAGTCGATAGCGTTCCTCCTTGATCACGGAGGCTGTCAGTCCTGTGATTTAGGTTCACCTTCACTTGCATTGTGATGTAGATTCACCAGTTTTCCACTTTTACGAGTTTCCGGACACCGTGCATTGAAAATATTCCCCAGGAGAGATGGGAAGGTCAGGATGGAAGAACACCCTTGATGGGTGATGTCCGGAAACATTAAAAAAGCGTCGTTTCCATCGTGAGCAAAAGGACTCCAGATACTAATATCTACAGCCTGTATGTCGGACGAATATCTACAGCTCATATGTTGAACTAATATCTACGAACTTCAGAGTGTTGACTAATATCTACAGAGCGTAGGTTGGATTAATCAGCTAAATGTGTCCAATAGTCCGATATTAGGGATTTTTACATACATGCATAAATTAAGTTTTTTAAACTGCATACGCAATATTACGTTATTCCAATATGCTATACCTACATAATTGCAAATCCAACCTCTGCCAGCGCTGTAGATATTCGTCAACACTTTAGTTCTCATAGATATTAGTTCGATTTTTTCAGTTTTTGGAATTCCTGTAGATATTAGTAGACGCCTCCAGCAAATGAGCTTTGATATATCCATTTATCTTTATGACAATAAAAATAAAATATAATTAACGCTTTTAGTCAGTATGAGAATTTAAATTAATAAATTACCAACATGTTGGTTTTGTAAACAATAAAAGTGGCAAAAACGAAGTAATTTATATATTTAAATCAAAATGGTGCCACAAAATAAGTTTGCTGTGTTAGAAGAAGTATGAGAATTATTTATTTATTTACGCCCTAGTGGGCTTTTACAAAGATAGATAATAATAGTTAGGCAGGTACGTAGTACACAATATACAATGATTAAATTAATAGTAAAAAATAAAATGAATTAAAATTAAAATCATACATTTCATTAAAGTAATTATAAAGACTTCGTTTTATAACTAATACGGAATCTGCAAACATGTCTACAATATTCCCAAATTTATTGCCAAAATGATGTAATCTATTTATAGGTGTATGAGCCTCATAGTTTGTTTTAAAATTGTCACAGAAGAAGGTAGCACTTTGCCTCGTATTTCTGGTCGGTACGTAAAATTTTATTTTGGCGAGAATTTCAGGATTGTCAATGCAATTATTAATGATTTTATTTAATTTAAGGTCAGAGATGATCCGCCTATCTGACAGCGTAATTAAGTTTAGTTGTTTCATCAAAAGGACGTAGTTAATATTTTTAATTGGAATATTCAGCTTAAAGTTAATAAATCTTAGAAATTTGTGCTGTACCCTTTCCATATTGTCGTAATGTATTTTATACAATGGTGACCAAATGGGCGAATTATACTCTACCTAGCTTCTTACTAAAGAAGTGTATAATATTTTCCAACGCTCTAGTGACTTAAAATCACTATTATGGCAGATAATATTTAAATATGAGTTTCTAGCGTCTCCCCCATTTTTGTTTATTCTATAGTCTGTCCACTTATGTTCTAGGAAATTCATTAGTAAGCAGCCAGTGTGCGGCATGCCGGTTGCTTTATGAAATTTAACTGCGCCAACACCAAACTGGGAATATTTCTGGTGGAATCACAGTTTTATTAAACTTGTTCGAGATCGGTATCTTTCCGGCCATTTACATGCCGGCTGTACCATCGCCGAACAATTCCTTTACCGCTTATACATTATTATGAAAATTGAAAATATTTTGATAATTATTTGTATAGCGCCGTTTTTGTGCAAAATCACCACAAGGACGCTGTACAAATTTATAATATGCAACTTATGTCTAATAGATTGCATCCACCGGCTCGTCGATCACTAATAGAAAACTGTATGTACAATGCATTTTCCGGTGAACGTGATGCAGCGTCAAATTTTCAATTTTGGAGGCGGAATTTATTGGATAACCAACACCTATGCCGTAGGTCACCCCAAGTGGTTCGCTGCGTTTGGTGACTTCGCAGAGGTGCCCGGGTTCATGGTGTGAGGTTTTTCCGGGTCTTGGTGGCGAATGCGTCTGCCTATCAGCTGCATGGCCGGCCGGATCGGGAGAGAATGGTTGAGGGAGTCTCTTTGACTTCTCCAGCCGTACTTTCTCGGAACATCACCTTACACCGCAGTGGGAGGGATGGATTCATGCGTCTGTCACTCCTGGACACACTGACCCCTAGATTCCAACCAACTCCAATACCCTTTTCCTTCCCAGAACTTCCAAGCTTTCCTAAAAAAAAACCTCTACACAGCATCCCCAAAGATGACATAGGCCCCGAGGGGAATTATTTTCCTCAGGGCCTCCCGTGTGGGGCTAATGTAAAAAAAATGAAGAAAATATACAGGACCAAACTTACCTTGTAGGTCACATGAGATTAACACGGTTTATTAGAGAAATTTAGGTACAGTTTGCACTCAAGAGGATATAATTGGGAACATATGCTATTTTAAATGTTATTTTTTTAAACCTGGTATATATCTACTAATACTATAAAGAGGAAAGATTTGATTGTTTGTTTGCATTGAATAGGCTCCGAAACTACTGAACCGATTTGAAAAATGCTTTCACCAATAGGAAGCTACAATATCAACGAGTAACTCAGGCTGTGCATAATGGTAAGCTCTGGCGTTTTGAAATTTGTATAAATAAAAATGTGTGTATTTCATATATTTTAGCGGCAGGGAGGAAAGGCAGGGGGAAGGTGGGGTTTGCGGAGAGGGAAGACACGAGGGAGGGGGAAGGTGGAAGGGAACGGGGATTTATTTATTTATTTACACATATACGGCACAAATCGTGCCATTAACATAATTGACATACTTATAATAGTACAACAACATGAAGAATAACAATATAAATGTTAGTCAAATTTAAGAAAAAGGTAAAAAGTAAGGTAATAAGTAGTGTATAAAAACAATAATATATAAAAGTAAATTATAAAGTGAATAGTTTAAGATATAAAGTATTAAGTACAAACTATAAATTAAAGTACAAAACTAAATTAATTAAAGTACAAACTATAAATAGTTTAAAATATAAAGTATTAAAGTACAAACTATTAATTATTAGGTAAAAGTAAAAATAAAAATTTAAAGAGAGAAATAAAACAATAAATTGTACAAATAAGATACCTATCTCAAGGTACCTACAAAGATTTAAATATAAAATATAAAAAGTAATAAATCCTGGATTATGTTAACTGATATGATAAATTTTACAAGTACCTATGATTTCTAGTGCATTAATAGTTTTAGAAGTACTGGTAGGCATATTGTGTTTACATGAAGTATTTACGTGGTACTAGCAAACAAATTTAGTTTAACGCATCTTTTGTATGAAGCCAGATTACCGGCAGCGTTATCGATATTAGCATATTCATTGCCTAAAATATGCAAGCGATTTATGGTTGAGTTTTGTTCTGCGTTCGTCATAGTATTGTCACAGTGGAAAGGTGTTTTGAGTCGAGTCGGTCTACAAGGTACATGGTAATTTATTAATGAGACAAGTTCAGGGGAGTCAAACCAGTTATTGTTTATTTTAAATAAAAAAATAAGGTCATTGAGTATTCTTCTATCTTTTAACGATAAGAGTCGCATTTTTTGTAATAAAGATTCATAGTTTATGTCAACCGCGGGAATACCTAATTTGAAATTAATTGATCTGAGAAATTTGCGTTGGATTCTTTCAATGGAGTTTGCATGGCTTTTGTAGAAAGGGTTCCATATGGGGGAATTGTATTCTAAATGACTCCTAACCAGAGTTGTATATAGTATTTTGAATGTTTGGATATTTTTGAAATCTCTACAAATTCTTACAATGAAGCCCAGCATTTTCATTGCTTTACCAGTTATTATATCAATGTGGTTGGTAAATAGTAGCTTAGAGTCGAAGGTTATTCCAAGGTCCCTTATTACAGGTACTGACAATAAACTGTGATTGTTAAAAGAGTAACTATATTTGATAGGGTTTTTAATTCTAAAGAAACTCATGATTTGACATTTTTTAATGTTAAGTGTAAGTTTGTTAATGGTACACCATTCTACGAATTTTATAAAATTGGATTGGAGGGACAAGCAGTCGTATATATTTTTTATGATTTTATATATTTTCATGTCATCAGCAAATAATAATATGTTAACATCAGTGAATATGGAGGTGACATCATTTATGAATAGTATAAACAATATTGGACCAAGGTGCGAACCCTGAGGCACACCACTAGTGGCTTCAAATTCGTAAGACAAGTGTTCTTTAATACAGACAGTTAGTACACGTTTTGATAAATAATTCTTAATCCAACATAATAAATTACCACTTATTCCTAATTTAGACAATTTATTTATAAGAATTTTAATGCAAACCTTATCAAAGGCTTTACTGAAATCCGTGTAAATTGAGTCAACTTGTTCTCTATTAGCAAGAGCACCAGAGATAAAATGTTCATACAGTGTAAGGTTAGTTAAGGTAGATCGTCCAGAGATAAACCCATGTTGAAATGATGAGATATTAAATTTTATGCAAGAACATATTTTTTGAAGAATTAACTTTTCAAAAATTTTTGGTATTGACGATTGTATGCATATTGGTCTGTAATTTTCAACTAAAGACTTGTCTCCGCTTTTAAATATTGGAGTGAGAAAGCTATTTTTCCATATTTGTGGGAACTTGCCTGTTAAAAGTGATTGATTAAATAGTAGGTACAGAGGGTAAGAGACACTACCCCCACAGTTTTTTAGAAATACGGGGGGAATTTTATCTGGCCCTGAGCACGATTTAGGTTCCAGTAGTTTGATACATGCTGCAATTTCTTTAATTTCAATATGTATCTGAGATAGTTGTAAATTTATATCTGACTCAAAGTTTGGAATGTCTTCATCAGGGATATCTGTTTCATATACATCCTTAAAAAAATCTGCAAACAAATTGACAATTTCTTTGATTTTACAGGAAGTTTTCAGTTTATAGTGCATAGTTTCAGGTATGCCAAGGTTGTTGTTATTTTGGGCTTTACAATAGTTGAAAAAATGTTTTACATTGTTACCAATCGAAAATTCCACATTCTTAATATAATTATTATAACAAATGTTTGATAATTTATTACAATCTTTTCGCAGCTTGCTGAAAATTATAAAATCAGAAAGATTTGTTGTTTCTTTATAAATTTTATGGGCTTTTTTCTTCTCAATTACTATGTTAATGAGGTCCTTGCTAAACCAGCGAGGGAAATTTGAAGATAATTTATAACTAATTGGGACAAAGTTTTCTATGGTTTTATATAGATGATCATAAAAGGCTTTAATATTCTCATCGAGATTACCTCCTTCTAGTATAGACCAGTCAGTGTTATATAAATAATCGCGAATAGCATCATAGTTGGCTTTATTAAAGTTAGGAGATTGCGTCTGGTTTTTAATTTGACATTTTAAAGGGTTACATAATACAGTAATATCTAAAGGTGGGTGATGAGAATCAGGGGCAAGAACTGAATCGAGTGACTTTTCAACCGCAGTTGACAAGTCGGTACAAAGAACAATATCTAGTAATCTATTATTGTCATTTTTTATATTGTTTAATTGAACTAGGTTAAGGAAATCACACAATTCAACTATTTCTTTTTCTGTGTCAGTTAAGCTAGAGTTTTGAGATAATATAGAATTGTCACGGGTGCCCCAATTGATTTTTGGTAAATTGTAATCACCGATGATAGTGATTTTACTATTTGGAAATTTATACGACAGTTGTTCAATATCCTCGAAATGACTTTTGTATACACTTATATCTGATGATGGCGGAATATAAACACTGCCTATGATATTTTTTTGATTTTTACCGTTTAGTAAGATGTAAACTTGCTCCACATTACAATTTTTGGTCTTCAGAAGTTTTGAAGGATGTATCTTGTTGACAGCTATCATGACGCCACCGCCTCTAGATTTAGCGCTGGTTTGTTGACTTCTGTCAGACCGGTAAATATGATGGTGGGGTAGACCAAGCTCAGCAGAGTTGATGGATGGTTCCAGCCAGGTTTCCGTAAGAATGAGAATGTCATGTGGCAGTGTCGGGGCATGTATTTTAAAGTCCTTAAGTTTAGTTTTCATGCCTCTGACATTTTGGTAATAGCACTTCAATTTGTTTACATTGTGTCGTTTTTTGGAAGGGTTGTAACAATAGTTGGTTTTGAGTTTATGTACTTTATGGTAAGATTTGGTTCACCATTCTCTTGACGGAACAATAATTGCTTTCTTAGCTCCACCAATTGATTCCTTTGGAGGATGGTTAAGTCGTTACTTGCTTTGATTCCGTCTTTAAATTTGGTGCTATTACGTAGGAGAGTTCTCGGCGCGATATTGTTAGTAAATTCCAATTTAATTGGACG
Organism: Limnephilus marmoratus; assembly: GCA_917880885.1. NCBI lineage: Eukaryota > Metazoa > Arthropoda > Insecta > Trichoptera > Limnephilidae > Limnephilus > Limnephilus marmoratus. The sequence goes on along the minus strand of OU862930.1, from coordinate 27,698,180 downwards.
ATTTTTGTTGGCAATTTTCTTGGCACCCAGTCGGAATACTTTGACGTTGATTAGATCTAATGACGGGTCGATAGTTTTTATAGCCGAAGAAACTTTGTCTCTATCTTCCGTAATGATGACTGCCTTTTCTTCAGACAAGCTCTCGGGAACGTTATATAATATGACGTTTTTGGATCTGATGGCCCTATCTTCCATTTCGGTGACAATATCACCCATATTAATGTCAATCGGGTTGGTCCTGGTGAGTTGCGTATTATTTTTCATTGAATATAATTCTCCTTGCATTACTCCAAAATCGACTACCAATTCTGCAATCGTAGCCATAAGTTCGGTTGTTTTTGGTATTATTTTTACGATATTTTCCTTAGAGAATTTATTGCTAGGCTCATGAACGATTGAGATCAATCCACTGATTATCGCATTTACTTTGCTAATGTACTGCGAAGCTTTATCACTTAGAGCCATTGTTATTTTATTATTATTTATTTTTTTCAAACAGTTGTGAACCCCTGGATTTTTGGTAGGGCGTGTAAGTACTACAGCGGGCGGCGCGGGCGGTGTAGGTGCGGGCGCGGGGGGCTTATAACAACTGTCACTTGATTACACTAATCCTTGTTTTATACACTTTTAATGCACTTTATACTTTTCTGATGATTCGTATACTTTAAGCCAGTATTAATTTAATAGAATTAGGCGAAACACTTTGAATTCAAAACTTTTTATGACTGCTTTAGATGATTTTGTTAGGATAAAAATAATGCGTGTGCACTCTCCGTATTGTTGTTGTTGTCCACGGGAAAGGACACGCAGGGAGAATCAATTTATTTCTTTGATTGGTATTGCAACGCATGCCGGGTACCAGCCAGCTAGTTTAATAATAATTATATAATGAATGTGTTTAGGAAAGCAAAATCCGATAATAGAAGGACTTAATTAGAAAATATATCTTCCTAATGATTCGTCTTTCGGTAAGAGACCGATTGAGTTGTGAGGCTCTTCGAATATTGTTAATCAAATAAGAAAAGTGTGATAAGAATATATTATAGGCAATACAAGAATCATACTCTCAGGTAGGTATATTTAATTTAAGTTATGTGAACTTAAAATGATAATGTTTTTGAATGAAGCTATAACTTCGTGGTTATCCATTATAGATAAATTAAACAATTCAGCTTTGTTTGAACCATATTTCGAAACTGTCAAATTAGTATACGCTTGCCCTGAAGAAGGAACGTTTGTTCTGAAACCGGTCGGATTTACTCATTATATTAGTGGTTCAAACAAAGTTGAATTGTTTAATTTATATTTAAAACTAGCTGGTTTCCGGCATGCGTTGCTATGCCATTTAATAAAGAAATTGTTTCTCCCTGTGTGTCCTTTCCCATTCGTCCCGTTCCCCATCCGCCTCCCTTTCCCCTCCCGCGTCCTCTTTCCCCTCTCGCGTGAACACCGCCTTGCCTCTCCCCACTCCCCTCGCCTGCTTTCCCCGTCCCGCAAACCCTCCTCCCGAGTTCCATCCTCCTGCATTCTATTCATTCAGTCCCGGTACATTCAGTTTTCAAACAGCTCGCGTGCCACCTATCGCAATTTTTTATGCAAATTTCGTAATGCCAGAGCTCACCAGTAGTTTTATACAAACCTTGTCCTGACCATAACGAACACAAAAAAAAAGAATTATCCAATTTGGTGCAGTCGTTCGGAAGTTATGCGCGTACATACATTTCGGCGATTCATTTTTATTTAGATAGATTAGATAGATGATAAGTTTAATTCGAATGAATAAAAAAATAATAATAAAATGTAAAAAGGCCTGTTAATAATCCTGATAAAAGGGTTGATGTAAAGGATATTGTGCAGTTGTAAGTACACAAAGGGGATAGTCAGCGATTCTTGCCTCATCTCTTGGCGACATCTGTTGCCCGTTGGACCGTGGGCCATTAAGATCTGGAGATATAAATCTCTACGACAAACAAGATGGCATCGTTAAATACTCGTATGGGAGTGACCAAGTCTGCGGATGCCGAAAGATATGTTTATTGTTACGACTTTTGTCAACCGGCTTGATAAAAGTGGCATTTTTGTGATAATTTAAATATTTTTTGCTGTTTTACTGATCTAGTTTTTTTGTGGTAAGTCTCCTTTTGGCGCAGCAGTTGGAGATTTAATCACAGTAGACCAAATTTGTCCCAGCTCACGTAGGCCTCATATACATGATTGTATCTCCCTTACTCTCATGGTGAGAAATATCTAAACGGTGTTAGAAAGAGAAAACTTCACGCTTTATTTTGAAATCTAGACATAAAAAATTGAAATGTGCACCTCTATGAAATCAAATGTTTCCGAAAGAGAAAGTTGTATAAAATTTCGAGAATTTTGAGGTGAAAACTTTGAAGATTTGAAATTCGATGAAACGAAAAAGCGACACTAAATAGAGACAAACTCATAATTCTATACGATTTAGCCTGCGAGAAAATGAGATAGAATAATCGGTCTCCTCTTTGTGCGGTGCTTCGTAGCCTTCCCACTCTTGTCTACTTTAGTTTTCTGAAGGTTTCACTTCTATCGCGTGTGAATTGCACACATATTGTTTTTTTTTTATAGATAATAATGAAAAGTTGTGTTTACCGTCGGAGTTTTTATGTTTTCTTTGTACGCTTGTCTAACTGGTCTGTCAGTGAAGTTTGTGTTTGTTCAAATTGGTTTAAAAATGAAGTTCAGCAGTGTTTTACCGTATAATTAGCGTATATGTAGTACTTCAAACCTGCTGGATATTTGGTCCGTATCAGTCAGTCAATTTTTTTAAGCCCTGTATGATCGATAGCTGAGTTTATTGCTGCTCTAAAAAGGGGTCGTCCATTCATCACGTGATGTTTTTTAGCAACTATTTAACCCCCTCCCCCCCCCTGATGATATTTGGTGAGATTTTAAACTACCCCCCCACCTCCATACCCAAAATCACGTGTATTTTTTTAGTACAAAGGATATTGAAATTTTCAGAATACTCGTATTATATTTTTAAATGTAGGTATAATAAATACACGTGATATCTGATTATACCACCCCCCCCCTTGTGATATTTCGTGATTTTTTTTCCCGAACCCCCCCCCCCCCCTTTTGATCCTCACGTGATTAATGGACGACCCCCAAGCAGTTATTCCATATTCTATAATGGATTTTCATTTTTACATGAAACGATAAAAAAGTGAATTGACGATAGCGTTTATCTAATAAAATATGAGGCTTTTATTTTTTTTCGTTAAGCAGTAATTTTAGATAAAAAAAAGTAAATTTTTAAAACTTTTTTATGTTTGCATTAAAAAAATTTATATTTCGTTATATTTATTTCGAATTTTGTATTGGAAAGCGTATTTCATCACATATAAAACAGTTTTGAGACTTCGGATGCGTTCAGAAATATTCCATGATTTTCGGATTTTATTGCTAAAACGAAATATTTTGACCTTCCGACAAAATAGGTCCGAGGCCTGAGTGGTTAAATTCATTCATCGATGTTACTTGCATCATTATTATAAAGTGTAAAGTTCATCATTCTGCACCACGGTCACAGACATTGATGTGCGTACGCACTACCCAGCAACCCAGCACATGTTGATATCCAACAAGTGTTAGTGCGCGTGTAATATTGAAAACTAGATGCATTATTCTCGGGTCATGAGGCTGGAATCTATTCTGCATACATAATTGGATTAGCAGGAAATAATGTGAAGGGAGTGACGACACTACTGTCAGTTGCTTACATCCGCCAAACCCAGTGGAGAAGTGGAGCTTAAGGTACCTTACCGATTTATTACATATTTTCAAAACAGTTTTAAGTTTTAAAGCTCTTTAAAAAATATAAGTTATTTAATATTTTTGAAGATAATATCTAGACGTTCCCCACGCCGAAAGGCAAATTATATGAAATTCCCTCGATAGAAAAATTGCAAACTATGCTCCGAAAATTATTATAAACATGTTTTATTCACTTATTTTAGAAGTTAATTTATGAAAAAAAATCAGAATGTTTCGTTAAATGTTCCCCACGAAAATTTTGCTCTATTTTAAACGAGTCGTTTTTTATTAATCATTTTCACACTTTTGCTCAAATTTTATCGTTTTATATCTCTATATCTCTCCATCTTCTTCTTTTTGATTCTTCCTTATAATTATTAACATTCTTTTTAAAATTTATTTGATCAAATAATGTACTTAAAATATAATGGTGTACTTAAGTATACAGTGGTATTTCTTAGTTCTCCTCACTAGGGAGCTTGTCTTGACTAAACTTATTAAATTCTTCAGATTTGGATTTTCACAGCCAAAAGTATTTTCATTATTTATTTTTGGGGTGTTGTGCTACCTCCTTCTTTAACCAACATTTCGGACAGACTTTCTTGACTAATTCTAGTTTCTTTTTTTGCATTAGCTCCACACAGGAGGACAAGAGGAAAATAATTTCTTTCAGGTCTACGTCATTTTAGGGAATGCTGTGTGGAGAGCCTTTTCATGGAAATGAAGGAATAAGTTCTGGGAAGGTACGAGGGATGGGTAAGAATCTGAGGGTCAGTGTGACCAGGAGTGACAGACTTCTATAGCTCCAAGTGCGGTGCAAGGCGGCGGGTCGAGAGAGTCCGGCTGGAGAGGTCAAAAGGTCTCCCTCAACTCAAACAGTCTCTCTTGATCCGGCCCGTAACGCATAGCCGTGGCATGCCGCCAAGACTTGGTGTGACCTATGACGGAGGTGTTGGTTAACCAATAAATGGTTACCGGGGCGGCGATTTTACGGAGAACAGGAATAAATAAATTTAAGTCCCAGCGATTCCAAAGTCCGTATGTGACATCATCGTTCTAATATCTTGTCTTTTTCGTTTTCAAACAAGACGCGTGCGAAGGAAGATGACGAAGGTCGATGACGTCCGTACAAGCTCTCGCTGGGACTAGTTTAGAATGTCCATTACGTATTGCCTAGTGATATGAGATACTCACACACAATACATATTATAATAGTATGGGATAGGAGTTAGTATGTGACACACCCCGCGGTGTGGTCATGCATACATAATCTCTATCAATTTATTAAATAGGCGTGGTTTTTATGCTTCAAATAATCTTTAGTTTGTTTTATAAATGTGCTAGTTGAAGTGTCCGCTTTGAGAAAAAAATATGAAACTTTGGGAATTTTTTATTAACTATTTTTACATAAAACGTCAAAAAGTGAGTTGAAGAAAACGTTTATAATACATTTGCCTAATAAATTGTGTTTAATTATTATTTTTAATTTATAAACTAACGTTTAAGACAAGATTTTTATGCATAGCACAAAGGGTAACAATTATTATAAGCAAATTACTGAAAACAAAAAAAAAACACAATTTTTATAAGCAATTGTCGGCCTGAAACACTCATTTACATTGAAAAATCTTCCGAGAAAAGATACTTGGAAAAATGTAATAATCAGTAATTGTTGAATGAAACACCAGTATATATTGAATTATTTAGCGGGTATTAGATAAGCCGCCATAGCTCAGTGGTCAGAGCATCCGACCGGCAATCAGAAGGACACGGGTTCAAGTCCCGTTGGCTGCAAGTATCTTTTCTCGGAAGATTTTTCAATGTAAATGAGTGTTTCAGGCTGACAATTATTGCTTATAAAAATTGTGTTTTTTTTTTGGTTTTCAGTAATTTTAGGTACTAAAAACAAGGTGAGGTTTTTTTGAAAACTTTTTCGTTTGCATTAAAAAATTTTATACTATAAAACGTTTATTTAGAACTAGCAGACCCGGCCACACATTGCTGTGGCAAACGTAATCTTTATAAGCAACGACTTCTGTTAAATTAAATCCATATCACGCTGCCCGCTGCCGCTTGGCCAGATATATTATGTATTTCAACCAATTTACACAAAACCTGGACAAATTAAATACCTAAAAATCTTCCTCGTGAATCACTTTATCTAATGGTGAAAACCGCATGCAAATCCGTTGCGTAGTTTAAAAGATCTAAGCGCACATACAGCGGGAGCGACTTCATTTTATACTTAGTAAAGATAATAAAATTTAAAGTGTATTTCATCATCTTTCAAAAACTGTTTTTAGTTTTTGAAATACATATTCAAAAATATTCCACTTATTAGAATTTCAAAAAATACGGAATCGCTAGGCTGGTCTACTAAAATTCATATGTCTATGGGCTCTATCTAATTTTATTATTTACAAACAGATACAGAAAACATACTTACCTGGCAGGTGACTTCTGATAAACACACTTTTATTAGAGAGTTTATACTTGGAGAAGATACGAATTTGCACGCAGAGGACACTATTTAAAACAAGCTTTTATTGCACGATTTTACATTTGCTACCCCCAACAAATTTTCCGCGTTTGGTGACCAGATCTGAAAGGTTAACTCCTTCCTCTCCACAAAAAGACCCTCCACACAGCATACCCAAATATGAAATAGGCCCTGAGGGAAATTATTCTCCTCAGGGCCTCATGTGTGGAGTTAATGTAAAAAAAAATACAAAGAAAACCTGCTTTCTTCCTTGTTATCTCGTGATTGTTGGGTTTCTTAAAGTACCCCGCGTTGATGTCTCCGCCATACAAACGACAAGTTTTTTAAACTTGTCAAACGCGCTGTTAAAAATCTCGTAATCAAATCTACCTGTTTTCTACAATTACCACTCATAAAAGAACCGAATTTTACTTGGAAAGAGCACACACAGACTTCATGTAATCTCATGATTGTGTATTTTGACATATTTTGTTGGGTCAAATTACACTATAACCTCAGTTTGATAAAGAGGCGATCTAAGCGAGATTCTCATGTATTTTATATGACAGGAGCACGAATTATTACATCTTCTTGATGTTTTATTTGTAGCTAAGCTTTGAGGTCGTGATTTTTTTGTTGTTTTTTACGTTATGGTAGCTTTAATGTCTTTTAATAACTTGTTGAAACTTGATATACCAATGTTGGTTTTGTAAGTGGACCCGTGATGCGTTCAGGCTTCAGGCTCAAGTACCTATTCAAGCCAACATCTTATATTACAATGCATTTATGTATACATATTTAGTTGGGTAATATATATTTTTACCAAGCGCGGTTTTTAATTCAAATTAATGATTACAGTTTCAACAAAATTTAGTGCTAAACTTAAAACTCACCTTTTAAATCCAAATAATTGTAATATTTCTGAGCTTATCCGGAAACTAAAAACTGCTTTTGAAAGATGATAAAATATGCTTTCAAATTTTATAAATCGAAATAATTATGTAATTCTTTAAATATAAAAAATTTACTTGCTAACATAAAAAAGTTTAGTTTTTATAAAAAAGGGGCTCACCTTAAATACATTTTTTTCAACTAAAATTACTGATGACAAAAAACACATATTTTATTAGACAAATCTTCTTATATATAAAAAAAAAATCTCGTGTCACGGTGTTTGTGGTCGCATTCCTCCGAAACGGCTTGACCGATTTTAATGATTTTTTTTAATGTTTATTTGGGTAGGTTTAACTGGTCGTACTGTACAGGGCCCGCAGATACTTTAATAGTACACAACTGCTAACCCTGCACAAATCACAATTGCGCCTCACGGTTGAATTTGGCAGCCATCTCTGGTCTGGAGCTCCAAAATACCTGAAAAATACCCTCGACTCTGTGCAGAAACGGGCGGTCCGTTTGATAGATTCTCCCATCTTAACAGACGGATTGCAATCTTTAGAGCACAGGCGTCGGGTGGGAATGCTATCCTTGTTCTACCGGTATTACAATGGAAGATGCTCCGAGGAACTAGCATCATTGATCCCTTCGGCACCGGTGCATAGTCGTGAAACACGCCAAACGCGTGCCCAACATTTGTACACGGTCGACATTTGCCACATGAGAACGGGTCGTTTCTTCGACTCGTTCTTGTGTTCAACAGCTCGGCTGTGGAATGATTTGCCGGCCTCTGTGTTTCCTCCTTCCTACAACATGGGTCTCTTCAAGACCAATGTTCATTCCTTCCTCTCCTCAAAAAGACCCTCCACACAGCATCCCAGATGACATAGGCCCTGAGGGAAATTATTTTCCTCAAGGCCTCCTGTGTGGAGTTAATGTAAAAAAAAGGTATGAGAATAGGTTTTAATATTTCATACCGCTAGGTGATTAGGGTGTTCCCTATCCAGAATAAAAAAACCTCAATTTTTTTGACAATTTTTTTTTGTACTTTTTTTATTTGCCATCAAAAAATATCTACCTATAACCCCAAATTTTAAACCTCCCACCCCCACCCTCCGATTTTTTAATTGCGATTTTAGTATTTTTGTCTGAACAAATTTAACCGTCTTTCGTATTTCAAACAGAACGAAATTATTTATGTTGTTGAATGACAGGTGGCGCTACGTCCGCCTCATCAAATTTTCATCCACACATGCGCAAGTCATTCACGAGATGCGTCGCGTCATTTTGGTATTTCATTCGGCATCATGTTCTCTCTTGGGCAAACCATCGAGCTTATTTGTGTTAGCTAAAGACGGACTGACAAAAAATATCGTACACTCAAATTTTCTTCGAAATTCATACTGATTTTCTTTATTAATTTTCCTACTTTAATTGGTGTTTTTTTGTTTTTATCGGCGGTCATCATCTACAGCGCTCCATTCCTCTTTCTGTCATAGATCCCATCCCCACACACTTACAAATACATCCATTATTTTTTATTTAACAACCAAAATATTCACTGGAAATAATTTATATGGCAGAACAACGTTTGTCGGGTCAGCTAGTTTATTATAAACGCCATTGTCACCTCACTTTTGTGTCCGTTCCATGTGAAAATGATTAATAAAAATTTCCAAAAATTTCATAAAATTTTTTCAAAATGCTATTCGATATTTTGATTTCATAAACGTGTACATTTTACTTTTTGTGGTTAGTTTTAGTAATTGAATATAAAGCATGGTCTTTTCTCTTTCTAAAACCATTTGAATCATGTTTCTCACTATGGTAGTAAGGGAGATACAACGATTTCTATGAAACCTACAAGAGTTGATCCGAAATCCGAACTAATAGAATTTAAGCCTTAAGTATTGATAGAGATGGTAATTTTATAACACTAGAAAAGTGATTATGTAAATTGGATATACGGTGCGTATTTAAAAATCGTCGTCATGTTTCTGTGGGAACCATTTCATTTTAGAAATGGTCGCGTAATAAATGTGCGAATTATGCATTTTTAATGAATTTGCATTTGCCATGACGTTAGGTGATTTATAAAACATGATAACTGCTTAATCTGATATATTAATAATATGATTAGAAGCCACTTCTAATAGCCGCTAGTCTAATCGTGAATATTTATTTAATTTATTTTAGTAATTCGGCGCCTGTATATTTTAAATAAATCAAATTAATAATATTTCTATTTTTGATGCTGAGCATTTGGCGTGGAATTCCATTATATGGATTTAACCTCTCAGGTCTCTGAAATAATAGCACATAATGTTACCTATCATAACCTATTTAACCATTTTTTCATCACTTTTAAGCGACTTTGGAATACCACAAGGTATCATTTATGGCCCTCTTCTGTTCATCTTAAATGTTAATAATATCTTTAAATTAGGTATCAATAACAGAAAATATATTTCATATGCAGATGATTTGTATTATAAAATGGAGTCCTCAGCATGGGTAAGCTAACCAGTGAGGCCAACATTTCCTCAAGTCACCCTCAAAACCATTCCATTAACTTAACTAAATATTAATTAAACTTACTAACCATCACGCCGTTTCTTCGCTGGGGTAGGCAGTGATGACCGTCCGTCAAGCAACTATGTCTTGGCACACACTCCTTGCCTCATTCACATTCATACATACTCTTATATTTTTCTGACTCTTATCAAGTATCTGATTCGCTTGATCGTGCCATTTCTTCCTCTTCTTCTACCGTTCACATTTGCACTCTCCTTACACTACATATTTTATTAATTCATTCGCTCTACATGCCCAAACCATCTGAGCGTCCCAATTCTTATCCATTACGTTTACATCAGCCTCGCGTTCTTTGCGGATCTCCACATTTCTCACACGGTCTTGCATGGTTTTACCACACGTACGCGTCAGGGATCTCTCTACCTCTACAACATTCAGTCTACTTTCATCCTTATAATAATAATAATAACGTAATATTTGCACACCGCAGTTGTGTGTTATTTTTTTAAATTTTTTTTTTGTTGTTTTTATTATAATCTTTATTTATTAAGTCACGTAGGTGATTGTGCTGTGTCTGTCTAACTAGGAATTCCTGTGTTAAGAGCAGGCGCATTTTGGCGTAAATAGTTTAAAACAAAAATAAGGAAAACAACAACAATGTTATTTACATTTATTTAAAGTAAAAGTACAAGGACAATCAGCATCGTACCAATGGGAAAGCATGCATTAGGAGGTTCTTATATGATCTGTCTTATCTTGGTAGTGATCCAAAACTTGGTATCTGTTTTGTATTTTACGTGATTAGTGTGCTGTCTAATGGTCAGTGGAAGTGTATTATAAAGTTTTGTTACAAAGTAACTGAAGTTTCTTTGACCAAACGTTGTTTTGGCGAAAGGGATAAGTAAGAGATTTTGCCCTGTGGGTCTCGTATCACGAACAGTTTGTATATTGTCAAAAACAGTTCTATGTTTAAATAGATAAATTAGTATATTTTTGGCATAAAGTTGCCTAATGTCCAAAACACCGATTCTCCTAAAGATTCTCCTATTTCACTTCAAGTGCGCTTAACTGTCTTTTTCCTTGCACTGTCCCAACTCATTGCCCAGGTAGGCAGTTGGGATCGGCTCTTCTCGTTCTCAGGCTATATCTTCTTCGGTTCTTTGTATCTTTTCATCCAGGCCGTTTCTATGCAACATTTTGTATTGATTCATCCAGGAGTTCTTTGGTCTTCCTCTGGATGACTGTCGATGAAGCTCCATAGACATTGTCTGCTTCACTGTGTAGTCTGGTGGTCTCCGTCTTATGTGCCCATACCATCTCACATGTCGTTCCTCCAGCATACTGTTTATGTCCGTGACACCCAGCCTACCACGAATGCCTGAACTTTTAATCTTAGCGAGTGATACTCCTGCCGACCATCATTTGCATTTCTGCTGCTTTGAGTTGCCTAGAGTAGGAGTGTACATAGTCCAGCATTCGGAGCCGTACATAAACTACCAAACCTATACATAATCCTAGTGTTCCTTACGAATCCTTACAAAATACTGATAATATGAAACAAGGATATATACAGTATATACAAAGCAATACCAAGAGAACAAAATTAACAAATCAGTGCTGTTTTGTTTTGTGCACAGGACCTTCCTCTGCCAGTTCAGTAAATAATTGTCTTGATTGATTGACATCATCTATATTCATAATCAGACTGATTATCTATTTTCTACATTCCGATATTTGAGTTCCTGCAAAAATACCCTTTATGCTAAACATACATTTTTTAGCTATTGCCAATGGGTTCTAGAACGATAGTTAGTTGGGACCTAAATGAATAAATAAAAACGAAAAAATCAACCTAACCCGCATGCTGAAAGATAAACCCTTTATGTTAGTCCTCGGTTCCCGGCCATTGTATTAGGAATAAGTACGTGTAGGTAACAGTGGCGGTTCGTGGCCATCTCATTGTGAGTTTAATCGGAGATTAAAGAAGGAAAAACATTTTTTTTTGGTAGAAAGCAATCACTTTGTTTTATTTATTTTATTTTTTTAATACCGACCGCTTTAGCTTAACACAAGTATCTTCACGGTATAAAATTAAACGTTTAAGTGTCTTTAATCACATAACTGCACCATAGATTAGCGACCTAGCTACAATATACAATTTAGTAAATCATTCATACTAAAGAGTGTTGTATTGAAGGTTACAAAATTAGTTTTAAATATAAAAATCACAATTTACGCAAAAATTGTTCGTTTTTAATACAAAAGTTAACCAGCAATTAAAATACGATAATTCCTGAAAAACAAACTATTGATTCTTGCAAAATACTATTCATTACAAATTTGATGTTATTAAATCTCATAGGTGCTGTGCACTCAGGCAGCTAGTGAATTCCTAAAGTTTGTAGGTCTACCGCTCTGGCGCCCCCAGCAGAATGTTACGTAACAATCTAAGAAATAAAATGTAGGTTCCCATAGGGGCTGAAATTCATAAAGCTCCTAACGGATTTAAGACGAATATTCAAGCCAAATATGTGTATAGGTATTCTTAGTGCGCATTATAGCACCACAAATATAGATAATAGATTTAAAAATAGCTTGGCAAACGGAGTCTAGAAACGGTCGATTTTAGCGCACACGTGGTTTCTATTTATTTTGTGAATTATTTTACGAAAGAAAAAATAAATAAAAAGGCAGACTGTCACAGATAATCTTATACATAAATTTGTTTCTTTTAAGCGTTCATTTCTTATGAAAAAACTCAATTTTTAGTAGTTTACAATACTTATATTTTTTATGAAGTAATTAACTTTTTTTTTAATTATTCTCAAGCGAAACGATTAGAAAAGCTTCAATTTATCCAAAGCAATTGATATTCACACATAAATCGATTATAGTTATAAAGATTAATCGAAAATAATCATTTCATTTCATTTTATAGGTGCTGTGCACAGGGCCGGATCTACGAAATCTGGCGCCCTGTGCAGTAGGTACCGATGGCGCCCCCCCCCCCCTACATTTTTATTTTGATTAAAAATTCGTTCACCCCAATTTTTTTATTTATTTTTTGTTTTTACACTAATTTATCAAATAAAATCAAGACATATAAAGGGTGTAACTTTTCCAAGTGACCTGGCGGTAGCTCTCACAGTCGTTTTTTTTTAAAGAGAGAATCGCCAGGAGCCCTATACTCTCTGAATCTATTGGGTAAACATAAAATTATGGTGCTATTTTAATTATTTTGGGTAAAACTCTTTTTGCAAGTTATGCTTTAAAATAATACAACGAATTGTTTGTTTGTGCCCGTACCATGATTTAAAATATAGGTTACGAGACAATGCGGGTGGTTTCGCTGAACTAGGTCCATTAGACATTCTTGAGATTTACTGCGTTTATGTATATACCCAACGCGAATATTAATAGAAAAAGCAAATACAAATATGTTCTCATGGCAACGTACAGCACAAGAATAGCATCTACAGCTTCTGACTAATAAGAATATAACCTCAAATTTGTACCTTGCATTTCCCCTGTGTTGAGCGAACAAACACCATACAAACACTAAATACTGACGTATGGTGTCAACGGCTTACGAAAGACGCTTACACTGACATTGTAAAATAACAGATCCAACAAATCTAATAGATAATAATTATACATTTAACGAACTTTAAATAATATGTCAAATCAATGATCTGCAATGATCAAACTGTCAACACGTAACACGTTGCAACCTGCAAATACTGCAAACCGTGTGATGTTTTTGTTAATGGAATTTACTGAAGATTTCTCCTAGAGACTTAAATCGTACAAAATAATTAGCGAGCGTACGCTAACTAAAATTGTCAGCATTTTGAAAGGCGGTCGGTTTGTTTGTTCTCTTGAACAAAAATACCGCGCTGTGATTGGTTATTGAATTTGGATCTCACCCATTCGTCGTAAAAGACGGTAAAAGATATATGGAAAAATAGATCTTTCGTTTAAACTAAATATATGGAATTTGTAAAAAAATTCTGTAACTGACAATAAATTCGTAATCCGTAAACCAACCTGATGCGTGCGCATTCTGTTTCTTTGGAAAGTGTTGCTAGAGCGTAATAATTATTTCGTACTATGGGTAATTTTGAAACGATTCAGGGAATATCATAACTAAATTTTAATACAATATTTATTTTCTCACGGCGCCCCTTCGGAGTTGGCGCCAGGTTTTTTGCACGTTTTTGAACGTATGGCAGATCCGGCGCTGGCTGTGCACCCAGGCAGCTAGTAAACTACCAAGGTTTGCAGGTATAGCGCTCTGTCACCACTAATACGTTTTGTATGAATCTAAGAAATGTGACGAAAGTTCGCATAGGTGCTGACATTCATAACGCACCTTTGAGATTTGGGATTCATTTCTAACTCGCTGGGCAGTACAAACATTATTTAGACTGGTGGATTTGTAAAAGTATAATGTTATATTTTAATGGGAGTTTACTGCCAAAAAAAGTTTAGCGAAAACGCCACTGGTCGGTAATAAGAAATCGTCTCTTTGTGAACACAGCCACAGGATAAAAGGACTGAGAAGAAGGTATAGATGTAAAAAGCGAAGAGACAGAGGAGAAGGCTGGATGCGCTATTGTCTCGGGAACGCCTATATTTTATAAGATTGTCTCCTGATTGCCAGGAGTTGTTGTTAAAACGTGCAGCGCGGATTTAACGTTGCATTTCTCCTCGATGGGTTAACTTTAAACTGAATGACGGCCTCTGTGGTTGAATGGTTACGATCTGGTGGTTCAAATCCTAGCGTGAGCAAGAGAATTAAAAAAAATGTTTTTTAAAAATTATTCATGTAATATCAATTTATTCATTTAATAACAAACGTCTATGCCATTGGTCAACCCAAGTGGTTCGCTGCGTTTGACGGCTTAACAGGTTTATCCGAGTCTTGGCGACGAACACGTCAGTCCACTAACTGCGTGGCAGACCGATTTGGGAGAGTGTGGTTGAGAGACCTTTTGACCTCTCTCAAAACACCGCCTTGCACCCACGCAGTGGGAGGAATGGATTCATACGTCCAGCATTCCTAGATACACTGACCTCCACTTCCAGATTCCTACCCACCCCAAGGTACACTGATCTCCACCTCCAGATTCCTACCCACACGATCTAGTTAAGCAGATACTTCAGTCGGGCCAAGTCAAGGGTCAGAATAACATAATGGGAACGTACCCATACTACGTGACCAACTTTTTGCAATTTTTAACCCCTCCCCCCCCGGTGACCAAAATCCTAAGCAACCCGCCGCTCATTTGTATGGAGCGTGACATTTTGAAGCCCCCCCCCCCCTAAACGTGTCACGTAGTATGGGTACGTTCCCTAAGGGAACCAATGAGACGATGTATGATTTTTTTTTACTTTTAACTCCACACAGTAGGCCTTGAGGATAATAATTTCCCTCAGGGCCTATGTCATCTGGGATGCTGTGTGGAGGGTGTTTTTGAGGAGAGGAATTGCTCTTTACCCTAGAAGAGACCCATGTTGTAGGAAGGAGGAAACACAGAGGCCGGCAAATCATTCTACAGCCGAGCTGTTGGAACACAAGAACAAGTCGAAGAAGCCACCTGTTCTCATGTGACAAATGTCAACCGTGTACCAATGTTGGGCACGCGTTTGGCGTGTATCCCGACTATTCACCGGTGCCGAAGGGATCAATGACGCTGATTCCTCGGATCATCTTCCATTACCTACTAGAACCTGTAGAACAAGGATAGCATTCCCACCCGACGCCTGTGCTCTAAAGATTGCAATCCGTCTGTTAAATTAGGAGAATCTATCAGACGGACCGCCCGTTTCTGTACAGAGTCGAAGGTATTTTGGAGTTCCAGACCAGAGGTGGTTGCCAAATTCAACCGTGGGGCGCACGTGCGATTTGTACAGGGTTAGCAGTTGTGAACTATCTGCAGTATCTGCGGGCCCTGTACAGTACGCCCAGTTTTTGAGAGGCTAACTTTACTCTGGCTTCGATGGCGCCCCCATATCTGAATGTGAACTAAGCAAGGTGTGTGCCAAGACGTAAGGGAACGTACCCATACTACGTGACCAACTTTTTGCAATTTTTAACCCCCTCCCCCCCGGGTGACCAAAAACCTAAGCCCGCCGCCGCTCATTTGTACCAAGCGTGACATTTCGAAGACCCCCCCCCCCCCTAAACGTGTCACGTAGTATGGGCACGTTCCCTAATGGTTCATTAGTTAGAATAATTTTCCAAAATTGGTAACTTATCTACAATTTACACCAAGTTTTAGAACCAGGGAAGCAGAAGCTCAAAGAAGACCTCTCTTATCTTTTTTAAATGTAAAGAATGCAACAAAAGGAGATCCTGAATTTGGCCCATTGATGCGAGCAGGACTCTATGGATGTATGTCTGTATTGTCTATACTCTATAGATCTGAGTGTGGGATTAACACAGCCCGGGAGGCGTATTTACAAAACCTATACCGATTCAGTCGCGGTAACGACAATTTACATTTTAAATATACCTCTATCTTGGTTGTTTTTTATCACATTGCAAAAAAAAAAATTGTTCTAAAATCTAGATAAAATAATCTTTCTGATGTGTATATTAGAAATTAATAATTTTATTTCTAAATATTTAAATTTTAATATTATTCCCAAATATTGTAAATACACCTCCATAGTGATCATTTTTTATCATTTTGCAAAAACAAAAATTGTTCTAAAATCTAGATAAAATAATCTTTCCAATGTGTATATTAGAAATTAATAATTATTTTTTTTTTATTTATTTATTTAATATAGTTATATAATTGTACAGTGGAGTTATGGAAATTACATAGCGGTACAGAAATTATTTAAACATTGCAATCTCACCAAAGAAGAAGCTAGTTCTTGTGCTTGATGAGCGAGTTACACTAACTATAACTGAAATAGAACAACATTATGTAATAAGTAAGTATATTATAGGATAAATTGAGACTTCTGGATCATCTAAATGTGTAGGTGTACATACATAGGATACGGTTACATACGGTTATTGTGCACTTAGGAGAAATTCGAAAAATCTAAATAAAATAGAGATGAATATGTATTAAAAATAAATAGAAAGAAAGAGAAAAACAGGTAATTATTTAGTTAATTATTCCTGATGAAGTGTAGCTTCAATTTGAGTTTCAGTTTATTGATGTCTTTGGTTTTTTTTATTTCAATGGGAAGGTTGTTGAAAAACTTTATTCCTAAATAGATATAATTGTTTTGCATTAGTTTGGTATTAAATTTTGGTGTTTTGATGTTGTCTTCATATCTTTTTGATTGGTGAGTTTCAAATTTCTTGATGATATTATCTTTGTAAATTTGGATAATTGTATTTCTAAATATTTAAATTTTGATATTGAAAATTTAAAGCGACTGAAACGCGGTAGGGATTGTAAATACGCGCCCGGGAGATGTTGTTCTCGGCCACCGTTTTCAATAGTCCCGTAAAAATTCTAAACGAGTAGAACAATAGAACATAAAATATTAACTTTCGTAGGTAGGGTATTATAAATGGATGCTTTATCACATTCATGACCGTGACTCATTGGACTTCAAAATAACGTGAAACAGCTTAGGCATGTACGCGAATCATTAAGGCGATCCACTAGTTCACTACTGTGCCGTGGACAGTAGTTCTTCGGTGGACGCCATAGGGGTCACTTTGAATAACCGAATTCGTCGACTAGCGGCCGTATTGTAAAATATCAACGCGAAATTGCATATTTTATTTTATTTTGGGAAGATTGGGTGTAAATATCAACTTTTTTTGCGATTATTATAAAATAAACTGAATTTGCCACATTACACAATAAAACCATATCCGAAAAGGGGTTTATAAATAGGAGAGTTTGGACTTGAAAGTGTGTTTTTTAGACCTTATACTTTATTTTTTTATAGGCTTATTAAAAAACTTGTTAAAAAAATGACCGATATTTTTAAGGGCCAAGGTATGTTCTACACGCAGTATTTAATTGAAGCATCTACAATACTTCTAAGCGATCAAATTTTCAAAACAAAAACATATGATTTTGCATTATTTACTATGACTTCATCTTAAGTCTAGCAGTTAAAAACCCGCTCTAGCTTTTCGCTGCTAGGCCCTGCGGGCGGCTTGTTGTTCGGCTTCGCCCGTTTGAGTCTTGATGATCTTTTATAAACCCGATAAGAACTTATTCGTTATTTGTTTTGGGGTGTTGTGCAGTGTTGCGCTACCTCCTTCTTTAGCCAACGTTTCGGACAGCGTTACAGTGTCCATCATCAGGGCAGATGTATTGTGAATTTTCACTGATGATGTAACGCAGTCCAAAACGTTGGCTAAAGAAGGAGGTAGCATAACACGGCATAACACCCCAAAAATAAATAACAAAAATACCTTTGGCCGTGAAAATCTAAATTTAAAAACAGCCGGTTCCTCGGATCCACTGGGATCCCGTGACAGCTAGTTACCGGGACGAAGTAACCGCGCAGGCAATGACGTCATATATAATATATAGATGCGTGGTATTATTATTCACAACTGCCAGTTACAATAATAATCGTATTATCGATAATCTCTCCATATCCGAGAGATTCAAGAAATTACAAATCCAATAGTACTTACGCCTGCCAGGCGATACTCTTCACGCTAGCTGTTAGTAAATGGCGGCATCTTTTGGCATCGCTGTAATTCGGTTCTGTTACAAAAATTTCTATATAAATTTCTTTATAAAATCAACGTACGAAACCGGTTTTGCGTAAGGCGCTGCGTCAGAGTTGTGTTTTTAGTGTGGAAGATACTCTCAGTATCGCCCTGGTGTAAGACCACCATTCAGAATTGAAACGTTGCTTGAAATGGCTTCTGCCGTGTTTGGTGACCAGATCTGAATAGCCAGGTACTTCCCCACCTTCCTCTTCCCTACTTCCCTCCCCTCCCCACTACCTTCAGCCTCACAACATACCCCAATTGGGGATGCCGTAGTCCCACAGAATTAAAGTCCCACAGACGGGAGCAGTTGGGACTCTTGTGCGGTGTTCATGTAAAAAAAAAAGTCGGATTTTTAAATTTTAACCAATCAATCGCTAGGCTATTAATACTGTTGGATTGGATGAAGCCGCAAGCCAAAAATGTGTGTATTTTTAGTGTGCCTTATATCGCCACTAATATTATGTAAAAGACATAAAAATCACTAAATCGGCAAACAGAGTCTAGAGGTTTCGATTTCAGGTACAAAAGTGGTTTATATTTATTTTGTAAATATTTTTATAAGAAAAAAGTTTAATCTATGGAAACTGTCACATATAATTTTATCAATTAAATTGTATTTTTAAAAAGTTGAATTGTAATAAAAGTAAATTTAAAAAAATGAATTGATATAAAATTGTTTAAAAAAAAGTTGAATTAATAAAAGTTCAAAAGTTAATGAAAAAACACATTTTTAAATAGTTTACGCTTATATTCTTTACTAGCTGACCCGGCCACGCGTTACTGTGGCTAACTAAAACACCGTCATCTTTGAGTTTATCGCGAAGAGGACCGGAGGACTTTAATTTATAATACGTAGAGATGGTGCGAAAGATTATAATAATGTGCATGAAATGCTCGAGGTAACTAACGTATTTAAGTTGATTAGGATAAATACTGTATCCGTCTAAATAACTTTCCAATTACCGCATTGTACGTGACCATTTTTTTAGAAGATAGAATGGGTATAGTAAGCTATCCATAAAAGATAGATATATGCCATCTCGGATTTTTTGTAGATCTATAAAGGAGGAATATCCCACCTGCATTGTTTTGTTATGTCTCAAAGGAATTAGGCAGTATTTTTGATGAAAGATCCCAGGCGGCTTGGCTTTATCCGACAAGTCTACCAATTATCGTTGTTTCAACCAATTTACACAAAACCTTGACAAATTATATACCTAAACCTTCCTCACAAATCACTCTATCTATTGGTGAAAACGCATGAAAATCCGTTCAGTATTTGAGTTTATCGCGAACTGACAGACAGATCAACGGACGACGCGGAGGACTTTAATTTATAATATGTATAGATAGAGATGAGGAATTTTTTATTGCTTAATTTAACATCTTAATTCTAATTTTACATGGAAACGGTAGAAAAAGCTTTAATTTATCCAAAGCATCATTTTTTGTTTTTATAACGTAAACCGATTCTTAGTAAAGATTAATTGAAATAGTGATTTAGCATTAATCTTCGCCTTAAAAACCAAAATCATTTGAATACTGCTGACTAATTATAATAGGTAAGTATAGATATTATAAATTTGTATACTAAGGTAGGTAGGTAATTTTCAAACTTTCAGTTTCAAGGCCTGAAAATAATTCATCGAATTTCAAAGTTAATATCAAATACAACTGTTAGGAACCATTTATTGCATAACCAACACAACACCTCTATTATAGGTCAACCCAAGTGATTTGCTACGTTTGGTGACTTAGCGGGGGTTCTCATTTTATGGGTTGAGGTTTTTACGGATCTTTGCGGTGGATGCAACTGAGGGAGGGAGGACTTTTGACCTCTCCAGCAGGATGGGAGGGATGGATTCATATCTCGGTCACTCCTGGAGACACATTTTTTATTTTTTTTTAACTAAGTAATAATACTTGTTAGTTAAGTTAAGTAGTAATACTTCACAAGATTCTCAGCTGCTCCCGTCGGAAGCCAGTGAGACTGTGGCATCCCCAATTGGGATATGTTGTGAGGCTGAAGGCAGTGGGGAGGGGAAGGAGATGGGGAAGAGGAAGGTGGGGAAGTATCTATTCTAAGTAGGCTACTAAGTAGGCTATTCAGATCTGGTCACCAAACAAGGCTTAAGCCATTTCAAGCAATTTTCAATTCTGAATGATGGTCTTTTACCAGGGTGATACTGAGAGTATGTCCCACTCTGGAACGTGCCGCAAATATACTATACATTATTTTAAATGAATTAATTGTGAAATAACACAAATTATTCAAATAAATTTTATTTGCCCATATCGGGATTTGATCCCGCCACCTTCGGATTTCGAGTCCAAAGCCATACCGCTAGACCACGCCGGCCGTCGGAAATAACATTAACCCAAAATACCCTCTTTCACAAGGATCCCCGAAGATGACACAGGCCCTGAGAGGGAATTATTTTTCTCTCGTCTTATTCTTGATTTTGTCTAGATTTTTGACATGACCCGATTTAAATATTTGATTGACTTGATCGTGCCACGTCTTCCTCGGGCGTCCCCGAGTTATTCTACCATGTTACGTCGAAATAATCCATTAAAAAACAAGACAGCTACAACCATACCGCGTTTTTTCGTGAAAACTTTGACCCCAAATGCTCTTACGTGTGTCTAATGGATCCCTAATTGGGGTCTACCGGACTAATGCTCCTAATAGTGGGTCTGAGAGAACCTACACGGAATATTGCGCTTATGGAATGGTAATTCGTTTTTTATCTCGGTCAAAAGCACCCGCTCTTAGTACACCTTGTGATATACCATTAGGTGATATTATAACGATCGTAAGAGGAACGGCTACGCGGCCTTTTTCATACTAAACTTAATTTAGATTTGAGACCAAAATACTTAAGAGCGTTTAACCAGCCAGCGGACGAAAATCCACATTTCGTCGAAAGTTGTTCTTCCGATCGTGCAGGGCGGTTACAATGAGAAAGATTAATTATTCTCCGTACCAGCTTTTTAAAATTATAACTCAATATCGAATTTATTTCAATTCAAATTAGCTTTAATTTATACCTTCATCCAAAAATGCTGAAAGGCGTGATGATAAAACTATTAAAATAGTGTACTTTTTGTAGTTATCTTTTGATTATAAGTATTTTTAATTTTTCAATAATGTCTAAATTTAATAAGAATGTTAAAAAAATCTGAAATATATTAGTTTGTAAGTGCGCAAATAAATACACAAATGGACCAATTTTCGTCAAGAAACACATGTATGTACACATTTTTTAATGATTTTATTTAAACTAAAATTAAAATTCTAAAATATGCGTTTGCTAGATAATGTATTGATTTATTTTACTGCATGATTATATTATTTGAAATGGGTGTGGTATAATACAAAAACTTTTTTGAAAATTTAACAAATCTGCTAACGACCTATGGAATAACCTTATTATACTAAAAATTAAAAAAAAATTCTCAAAATTTATTACATACGAATGCTAGATAAATGAACAATCTTTCGAAATCCATTTATAATTTTTTGTGGAAAAGAGTCAATACGTCTAAAAACTTTTTTGAAAATGACGTATTTCCGGTTTTCTCTGGTAATGCCCTCTTAAGGCTCTGCAACCGGACCCGAAAAGAAGAAGATCGAGAGATACGAAATTACCAATGCTAGAGGAGAGCGCTAACATTTACAGCGACAAAATCGATGCGAAAATGTTTAATAAAACACGACTCGTTTAAAATAGAGCAAAAACCTTGCTGGAATTATCTTAAACAGCATTTAAAGAAACCCTGTGAATGTTTTCATACATATAACTTGTAAAATAACTGAAACAATTTTTTTCCATCGAGAGAATTTTATATAAGGGAACGTACCCATACTACGTGACCTGTTCAGGGGGGGGGGGTCATCAAAATACCACGCTTGGTCACAACGGGGGGGGGGGCTTAGGTTTTTATCACGTAGTCAATCTAGAAATCTCGCGTTTTTTTTCGAGCTACGAGGGGAGGTTTTTAAGTTCGCGGAATGGGAAGGTAAGTGATTAATGGGGGTACCGCTGAATTAGGTACTAATTGAACAACTCATTTTTAGGATAAACACCGGGTTTTATCGTAATTAGGTCATTAGTTTAGGCTTTAGCCGTGTTTGGTGACCAGATCTGAATAGCCAGGTACTTCCCAACCTTCCTCTTCCCCACCTCCTTCCTCTCCCCACTACCCTCAGCCTCACAACATACCCCAATTGGGGATGCCATAGTCTCACTGGCTCCAGACGGGAGCAGTTGAGATTCTTGTGCGGTATTCACTGTAAAAAAAAAAAAAAAGTCATTAGTCTTTGAGCTATCGTCGACCAAACACTTCAATCGGAAGAAATTGTGAAATGTGGAGAAAATTGAGTTCCGCGCTAGTTAATTTAAAGATCAGAAAAATGTATTAGGGTAGTAGGTGAATATGTTGAAAAGGAAAAATAATTTTGGTTTTTATTTCCACTCCTTACCCAATCCGCAAACTTAAAAACCCACCCTCGTACATTTAAATAAGTGAAAAAGTTCAGGGAACGTGTTTGTTGAAGATGATTGAGATGAAAAATGTTTATAAAAATAACAAGATTTTCGTTTCCATAAATTACGTTCCGGTTTGAATATATTTTGACATAAGTTTTATCTTGATAATATTTTTTCCACTTGTAATGCATGCACTCTTGCTGTCACGCAGCAAGCGCCGTATTAATAAAGACAAATATAAGCCAAATAATGCATTTTTTATTTTTTGTTAGCAAAAAATGATCCGAAACCATATTTATGAAATACTACTTGAAAACTGTAGGGGGGGGGGTCTTGGAATATACTACACGTGGTCACCGGGGGGGGGGGGGGGGTTAAAAAATTGCAAAAAGTGTGTCACGTAGTATGGGTACGTTCCCTAATTTGCGTTTCTGCGCGGGCAAAGTCTAGATATCCAGTACTGATATGTGCTGCTCACCCTTCCCCTCTCGCCTTCCCACATCGCCTTCCCTCTCTCCACTCCCCTCGCCCGCTTCCCACGTCCCGCGAACCCCCCTCCCGAGCTCCCCCCTTCCGCATTTCATTCATTCAGTCCCGGTACATTCAGTTTTCAAACAGCTCGCGTGCCATCTATTGCTATTTTGTATACAAATTTCATAATGCCGGAGCTCACCAGTAGTTTTATACAAACCTTGTCCTGACAACAACGAACACAACAAATAAAGAATTATCCAATACGGTGCAGTCGTTCGGAAGTTGTGCGCGTACTTATATACCGGCGATTCATTTTTATTTATATAGATAGATAGATTATAAAATATAGGCCATTAACCACCCAGCCTAATATGTTCGCTTTTGGGAACAGCTCACACAGGTCTCATGGAAATCCTTGTATCTTCTTTATTGTCTTATATTCTTCATTTCACATTGTTACTCTGTGCACTCTGTTATTAGTATTTCTAAACGTAAACTGCCTCCTATTCTTTATTATAATTTAGTTTGACTCCAGATACTAATATCTACAGCCTGTATGTCGGACGAATATCTACAGCTCATATGTTGAACTAATATCTACGAACTTCAGAGTGTTGACTAATATCTACAGAGCTAAGGTCGGACGAATATCTATGACGGTCCCAGTGTTGACTAATATCTACAGAGCGTAGGTTGAACTAATATCTACAGAGCGTAGGTTGGACTAATCAGCTAAATGTGTCCAATAGTTCGATGTTAGGGATTTTTTGAAATACATACTTACATAAATTAAGTTTTTTAAACTGCATACGCAATATTACGTTATTCCAATATGCTATACATAATTGCAAATCCAACCTCTGCCAGTGCTGTAGATATTCGTCAACACTTTGGTTCCCATAGATATTAGTAGTCAGCAGTTTGAGTTGTAGATATTCGTCAACACTTTGGTTCTCATAGATATAAGTCAACAGTTTGAGCTGTAGATATTCGTCAACACTTTGGTTCTCATAGATATTAGTTCGATTTTTTCAGTTTTTGGAATTCCTGTAGATATTAGTAGACGCCTCCTTTAGTTTTAAGAATTCTTGTTGTTAGCATTGTTCTTTAGGAATTGCTTTGTATGATATATACTGTATATTCTTTGTTTCACATTATTTAATCAATTTTGTATTTTGTAAGGACTCGTAAGGAACACCATAGGATTAATTTTATGTTTATTATAATTAAGCGCACTTGAAGTGAAATATCACAAAACTGCGCTATATAAATACTAAGTTATTATTATTATTGTCATGGTGAGAAATATGATCTAAACGGTATTAGAAAGAGAAAACACCATATTCAAATCGTTCAGGGGGGGAGGGGGATCTTCAAAATACCACGCTTGGACACAATGAGGGGCGGGGGGCTTGGGTTTTTATCACGTAGTCAATCTAGAAATCTAAATTAAGTTCTGGTTACAGTATATTTTGACATAAGTTTTATCTTGATAATATTTTTTCTACTTTTTAGGTATGCATGCACTCTTACCGTCACGCGGCAAGCTCCCTATTAATAAAGACAAATATACTTTTCACTTTTTGTTAGCAGGAAATGATTCAAACCATATTTACTACGAATTTCTACGTGATACCATGAATTACTATGTGAAAACTCTACCGGTCACCGAGGGGGGGGGAGGGGGTTAAAAATTGCAAAAAGTGGGTCAAGTAGTATGGGTACGTTTCTGACTAAATCTATTTTCCACGAATGTAGAGGCAAATTTTGCAATTATTTGTTCAAAATCTCCGACTTACGATCCCCTTTCCAGCTATTGTTTTATTGTATAATGTGGCACTTGAAGTTCTTAGATTATAATCGAAAAACATTTTAACAAGCTTTTTTTAATAAATCATCAGGCGGCCATGAATTTCACCCTTATCGCCATAATTTGTTTAGCGCCGTTTTTGTGAAAAATCAACTCAATAACGGCTTAATTATACCACCGCTGAACCTGTGCGTAAGAATCTATTTAGTTCAGTTGCACTGTAAACCAACCCACACAGTAGTTTCCGGTCATAATTCAAAAATTAAAATATCTCAAAAGTGTAAATATCACCGAAACGCATTGATCTCATGCTTGCTTGGGATCCTCCGTAGGTACCGATTGTGGTCGCTATACAAATAATGTAAAAGAAATATGTACTTAAATATAAAGAAATAACCCCGTTTAGATAAAAGTCAATAGTCTGTCGTTATCGAATCGCTCGTTCCACTCGAGACGCCAGTAATTTATTTGGTTCGGTGATTATTCCGATCACCGCTATCGCGACCAGGAATATTGCGCACGGATTATTCCGTACATGAAAATCTCCGAACACGAAATATTCCAAACAGAATTTGTTCTTGGTCGAGGGGTAAGGGGTAACTAGCAAGTCGGAGGTCGCGGGTTCAAATTCTAAGTAAATTTATTCGATTAATTTTCCCAATTTGCTCATTTAAAATAACATGTGTTCCAGTGTGAATTATACTCTCAGTATCGCTCTGGTGTAAGACCACGATTCAGAATTGAAACATCGCTTTAAATGAAAGTGTTGTGACCAGATCTGAATATCTCGATACTTCATTCACCTCTCATTTCCCCATTTACTTCTCCCCACTACCGTCAGCCTCCCAACATATCCCAATTATGTTAAGAGGCTGACTTTTAACAAAACACAAATTAAAATCGTGTCTATATTTCTGCAACAATCTTCGGCAAAATTCGAGCTCTTTTAGCTTTGTTTTCCCACTAGGGTTCATGTTTTCTCGAGCTTTTCAATTTCTCGGGTCTCGAGAATTCTCGAGGCTAATTTCTCGAGGCTTCTCGGGTTGCCGAGAAATTTACATTTACGAACGTTTTCTCATATTATGTGGTTCCAATAAAGTCAACAAATTCAGTGGTTTTCCTCTCAAATAAAAGTATCAAATTAATTATAAAACTTTTATTGATTATATTCAAAAACATTAATCTTATGAATAAGCTAATTAACTTTTTTTTTTAAATACAGGCATAATATTATTCAGACTCATAATTATAATGACAGCACCACTTTTGGCTGGTTATTTAGAACGTATAAACAAAAGTAGCTTCTATTAAACTAAACAAAAAATCAACATGAAAGAAAACGTTAATATCTTAACTTATAATTAAATTACAATCACAGCACCATTTTTGGCTGGTTATTTAGAAAAAAATCAACTTAAAACTTGTAAACAAAAATAGCTTCTATAAAATAAAAATAAATTACATGAAAGAAAATGTTAATATCTTTAATTCAGGTAGAAAATAAATGTAAATTATAATTAAATTACAATCACAGCACCATTTATGGCATATAATTTAAAATAAAAACAAATGAAGACATGATTTCTCGAGTTCTCGACTTTTCTCGAGCCGAGAATTCCCGGGAATGTACCCTATTTCCCACACCAGCAGAATGATGATACTTCTCGATGAAATTTCGTACACTTGACATTTAAAAAGTAAAAAAAATTACTGTCTACATCGGATTTCGAAAAATTCCGTGTAAAACCCGGAATACGCTGAGGTCTTCTGCTAGTAGCATAAAATAAGATCGGCTTTTTGGTTGTAATTCGACGTTTGTTGGAATGATAATCATAATTTAGAATGGAAACATGGCGCGTTGCTTTTAATGGATTTATCTATGTATATTATGTTTACTGCACAACAGAGCTCAAGAGTCAAGTTCCTCTTTATCGTCGGAGAATGTCATAGTCTCACTGGCTCCAGTCGGGAGCAGACGGGTCTCCTTTGCAGTATTCACATAAAAAAATTCCAGACGCAGATTATTTGGACCGTGCAATATTATTGTGGATACTGATTATTCCGCCAACAAATTATTCTGAAAATTACAATATTCTGAATATCACAGACTATTTATTGCGATTATAAAATGGGAACACAGATTATTCTTTAAAAAATATTATTAAATAATGTAATAAAAAATTTATAAGTGCCTACCTATAATTTTTTGTTGGATAAATGAATTTTCGATGCCAGACACATAATTTCATTTACATAAAAATTCACATATTTGACATGTTATTATGACTGTGCAATTCGTGGATATGCTTTATGTCAAGGTTACCTAATATTTATTTAGATTAATAATAATTTTATGGTGATTAGATAATATAACGTCGTTTTTGTAAAAAAAAATTCAAATAAATAAAATTTACTATATATACCAAGAGAATGTATGAGACGATGTATGAATGTGAGTGAGGCAAAGAGTGTGTGCCAAGACCGAGTTGTTTGGCGGTCCATCCTCTCTGCCTACCCCTGCGGGGAAACGGCGTGATGGTTAGTTAGTTAGTTAGTTAGTTACCGGTCAGTGGTTGAGTGGGCATAGCGCTTGGGCCACACGTGGGCGTCGCGTGTTCGATTCCTCGGCTGTCTAAGTCCTCTATCACAACACAAGCAACATTTTCGGCTTTCTGTGGTGGTAGTAGGAGATTTTCAAACATTGTTGGGTTATTCGTAACCCTGGAATGTTAGTCTTTCTTTAAAAAAAAACATTTTCAATGGTTCTACACAGGAGGCCAAGAGCAAAAAAATCCCTCAGGACCTATTTCATTTTTTAAGATGCTGTGTGGAGGGTCTTTTTAGGGAAAGGAAGGAGAGGAAGTTCTGGGTAGGAAAAAGGTATGAGGGTGGGTAGGAATCTGTGGGTCCAAGTGCCCAGGAGTGACGGACATTTTAGCAATCCATCATGAGATAGTCCGGCTGGAGAGGTCCAGGTTTCAACTAGCCTCTACCGATCCGGCCCACAACGCAATAGGAACCCGGGCACCCGTGCTAAGTCACCCAACGTAGCGATTCACAACGAGGGGTGTTGCTTATCCAATAATGTGCGCTGGTACCCATACCCGCCTCCCAAATTGATAAATAAAAAAAGTATTTATATTTTCAATGTGCGCAATATTCTCTGTTCGGAATAATCTGTGCGCAGTATTCGTGGTGGGAAGAATCTCAGCTCCATTTATTTAAATGCACCGAAAAACCAACATTGTTCCAGCTTTTATTGTAAGCCGCCACTCTCTCTGATCAACTCTATCAGCTTCAAATCTTTAGACTCCAAAAATCACGTAAAAATTCATTACTTCGAAAGAGAAAAGTTCAAAGCATTCCCTCGTACACTTCTCGTTTCACCATATTTGATCTGAATGTTTTTGTGAGTGTTCTCTTGCTACTTCATATCCTGGAATCGGTCAGGACGAGCCTGAGAGCCAGTTTTTTGCTGAATCACAATAACAGCGGCCGTGGAAACACGCAGTCATCGTTCATCCACTTTACTTCAAAATTGTTTAGGATCACGCACCAAAAGGACCAAACCAAATAAAACCAAGTGAAATCCGCTAAAGTGTATATGAATTACTCATTTTTACAACAATTCTTTATATTATTTTGTATTTTGAACGGTGAGGATGAAATAAAACTTGTTGTCGGGACTCGGGACCTTAGACCCGGTATGAATCACACAATCGCATTGTTCAATGAACCAGCTGTTTTGAAAGCTTTTTATGCGCGATGCGCACTGGCGTTGTACACGAAATCATCTTGTAATTCATTTCTTTTATTCATCGCATTTACTTCTTGTCTGCCTCGTTTGAAAGTGAGTGATCTATTCCAGACACTTGTTGGAAGTGGACGGTTTTATTGGCCCTTGTAGTTGTGAGTTGACTATTGAAGGTTCACTCCTTTCTTTGCGACTTTTGAGGCTGCATAATATTGATTATTGGTTTGGAGAGATGACAGCAGACTGGTCTCGTCAGGTCTCCTGAACTCTGATGAAATGACGTCTGGTATTGAATATTTAATATGTCTCATACGGTACAGGAAAAATTCATCCGGGATCAACAGGTCACCTGAAGCAGTGTCCTGGAGTTGCTTTTTAAGAGGAAATAAATAACCAGAGAAAACCGGAAATATGTCATTTTTAAATCAAATTTTAGACGTATTGACTCTTTTCCTCAAAAAATTAGAAATTGATTCCGAAAGACTGTTCTTTTATCTAGTAAAGCTATGTTTAAAATTTTGAGAAAATGTGTTTATTTTTAGTGCAATAAGGTTTTTCTGTAGGTCTTTGGCAGATTTGTTAAATTTTCAAACAAAATTTTGTATTATACAACACACATTTCAAATCATATAATCATACAGTAAAATAAATCAATAAATTATCTGGGAAAGCTACGTTTCTGAATTTTAATTTTAACGTGTTTTGAAACTAAAATTCTTCAGTTTATCTATTTTTTTACGGTGTTAAAAACTAATATATTTAAGATTTTTTTTACATTCTTATTTTGCTTAGACATTATTGAAAAATTAAAAATACTTATGATCAAAAATTAATTACAAAAATACATAATTTGAATAGTTTTATCATCACGCCTTTCAGCATTTTTGAATGTAGGTATAAATTAAAGCAAATTTTGAATGAAATAAAATCGATATTGAGTTATTATTTTAAAAAGCTGGTACGGAGAATAATTAATCTTTCTCGTTGGAACCGCCCTGTACGATCGTAAGAACATCTTTCTGCTCAGCTGGTTAATGGCCTTTAAGGCAATCCATCTCGTAATATTCGGAATCTGGCGAATTCACGCACTTTTTTTCCTTAGCTCCACACAGGAGTAAATATGCCTATTTCATCTGAGGAGTGCTGTGTGGATGGTCTTTTTAAGGAAGGAAAGGATGGGAAGTTCTGAGAAGGAAAAGGGTACGAGGGGTAGGTCAGTGTGTCCAAGAGTGACAGCTTATGAATTCATCCCTCCAACTGCGGTGCAAGACGATGTTTCGAGAGAGTGTGGCTGGAAAAGTCAGAGACTTCCTCAGTCATTCTCTCCCGGTCCGTCCTGCCATACAGCTGGTGGGCAGGCGCATCCACCGCCAAGACCCGGACGTTTACATCACCCCATGAACCCGGGCACACCTGCTTAAGGCGCCGCTACCCGAATTTCTACCTATTTCTTACATATCTCCCAAACATTTGAAGTTTTTAAGCTCTTAAAAAATATATGTTATTTTTTAAGATAATATCTAGCCGCGTTCCACGCCGAAATGCAAATTATACAAAATTCTCTCGATAGAAAAAAATCGCAAAGTATGCTCCGAAAATTATTATAAACACGTTTGTTTCAGTTATTTTACAAGTTATAGTTGTGAAAAAATTCACAATGTTTCTTTAAATCATACTTAAGATACCTTCCACGAGATTTTTGCTCGATTTTATTAAACATTTTTGCAATTTTCGTATCGATTTTATCGCTTTAAATATTAGCGCGCTCCTCCAACATTTGTTATTACGTATCTCTCCATCTTCTTGTTTTTGAGCGCGGATGGGACGCCTTAAGAGGTAATAGCACCGGTGAGAAATCTCGACGGTAGGTATTTTAAAAAATTCTCGCTGTCGCACCGCGCTCAAAAAAGAACTAGCTATCGATGTGTTGGTGAGACCACGTGAGTGTTTGGTTGTACACCCTCTCGCCCCCTTCGCGTCTCATGCCTACCGTCTTTCGCCTCATACCGCCATATCCAATATTCTGTTTAGATAAAGCATGTTTCGACTTATTTCGTCGCTAATGAAGTTTTTGAATCGGCCTTGCGGTGTGACAGAAAAAGGGCCCATTATTTTTAAACGCACGAGGTCTGCTATTGTCGGTTATTTATAAATATCGTCGATAGGTATTGTAACAATGTCTTCTGTTCACGCTTATTACCGACAAATTACGAATTATTTTACTAGAACTCTATGTAGGTTAGTAGTTTTAAAGTTTTCACTGTATTTGCGTTTATAAATATGCAGTCAAACCAACTACATCGAATTATTATATACATACATATGATTATTCTCTATGATACATTAGTTATTATTGAAAATTAGTATTAACCTCTCAGGCCTCGGGCCTGTTTTTCGAAAAGTCAAAATATTTCCGCTTTCCAATAAATTCCAAATAACTTTAATATTTGTGAACGCATCCGAAAACTAAAAACTGTTTTTGAAAGATGATGAAATACGCTTTCAAATTTTATAATTCGAAATAAACATATAATTTTGTTTTTATTTTATTAATAACTAGCAGACCCGGCCACACGTTGCTGTGGCTAACGAAACACAACGCCATTTACCCAACCTTTATAAAATCCACACCATCCGCTCGCCAGCTGCCCGCTGCGCGCTGCCCTTTGCCTAAATTGAATATTTGAATTTCTTGGCTTTTCTCTACTATAATAAGCATTTATTATACACATAAACCTTCCTCTTAAATCACTCTATCTATTGGTGAAAACCGCATGAAAATCTGTTGCGTAGTTTAAAAGATTTATGCGCACATACATTTTGAGCGACTTCATTTTATACTATGTAATGATGATGATACCACAAAACTTAAATTTCTACTCATATAATTTGGCACTTACCTATCTTATTAAAAAAAAAACTCAAAAATGCATATGCAACAAAAATGTATTTTTGACCGATTATCTCTATCTCTACATATTATAAAGTCCCCCGCGCCATCTGTCTGTCTATTCGCGATAAACTCGAAAACTACTGAACGGATTTTCCTGCGGTTTTCACCAATATACAGAGTATTTCGTGAGGAAGGTTTAAGTATGCAATTTGTCAATGATTTGTGTAAATTGGTTGAAACATAACGATAATTGTTAGAAGTGTCGGAAATAAGTCCAGCCGCCTGGTAGCTTTCATCGAAAACGCTGCACAATCCTTTTGGGATATAACCAGGGCTGGGCAAAATACATGCTTTGCTGTAATTGAAATACAAATTACAAAATACTTTTTCGCATGTATTTAAAATACGAAATACAAAATACTTTCAAGTCATGTATTTGAAATACAAAATACAAAATACAGTATTTTAACCATTTTTTTCTTTCAAATACAAAATACAAATTACAAAATACAAAATACATTTGGTTTTGGTAGAACCTTTGGTTGCAATAAATTGTCATAAATGCCCTTATCTAAGGGTGCGTTTAAATAGAAGCAATGTTGAGCAGAGTGAAACAGAGACGTGCAAAAATTGACCAATCATATTGCTCAAAAGACACATCTCATCTCCGCTTCACTTGTAAAATTTGTGGTAAAGGACTCAGGTGTTAGGTAATATAATAATAATATATTATTATTATAACACGACATTTGTATAGCGCTATTTTGTTTTATTTCTAGTGACCGACCGAAGGTTCGGTTTCGGTTTCGTCAAGGTTCGGTAAAAAAATCTAGTTTCGGCATCAGTTTCGGTTTCGGCAGAAAATCTGCCGAACCTTCGGCCGCACCGAAACTCTGCATTTGTGAATTATCGCGTGCCGTTTGACTGACTTCCGGTGAGTTCGTGGCTCGTGTGTCATCCACCATCATCAACTGAGTTCGCTGGCCGGTCCGGCGTGCTTGTATTGTGAGTTTATGTAATCACAAACTTCAATTATTTTTATTTATTTCATTCTAATTTTAATTTTATTTAACAAGTGTAAATAAAAATTAAAATCTAATCTCCTTCAACCGAAGCGATCTTCTGAATAGTCCCTCCTTTGATGTGCTTGGTGTAAGGCCCTCCGTTCATGGAGATACTTACAATCTTCGTAATTGTGACGAAACCACAAGTACCCTGTTGATATACATACTACTTTTTAATGCTAGTCTCCGTACACGGCGCTATCCGAAATATACTATATAGTCACATGAGAACGGGTCGTTTCTATGACTCATTCTTGAGTTCAACAGCTCGGCTGTGGAACCCGGCCTCTATGTTTCCTCCCTCCTTCCTCTCCCCAAAAAGACCCTCCATACAGCATCTTCAAAGATGACATACGCCCTGAGGGAAATTATTTTTCTCTGGGTCTCTCATGTGGAGTTAATGTAAAAAAATGTTGTGATTGTAAACGCAATTAAAATTATAGTACTCAATTTATGAGGTCCTTACTTTATAGTGAATAAAAGTGTAAAAAATAAGCCGAATTTCAGTAAACAATAGATTTTTAACATGTCTAAAAAAGTTTCGGTTTCGGTTTCGGCCGAAACTGAGAAAGATATCGAATATTCGGTTTCGTTTTCGGTAGAAAATCCTGTTTCGGTCGGACACTAGTTATTTCACTTCAAGTGCGCTCTACTGTAATTAACTTAAAAATAGTTTAGTATTCAGTCAAATTATTCCTATAGTGCTTGATCTAATACTATGACACAAAAATGTACAATACAAAGCAATGACAAGCATTACATAATATGATACAAATATGATAGAAAATGTACAATAACAGTGCTATTATAGCACAGGACGTGTTGCCAACTCTAAATATTAACACACATAACATATAGCTCTGGATTCTAGCGTTTTTAGTCTACGTATTATCTATGTCAGTTTATTTTTCATTTTCATTATTAAGATCGCTAAATGTATTTGAAAATGTATTTTGAAGCCATAAGTATTTGAAATACAAATTACAAAATACCTCAGCCCCATGTAATTGAAATACCAATTACAAAATACATTTTTAGGAAGTAATTGAAATACAAATACAAAATACGTATTTGTATTTCAAATACGTATTTCAATTACAAGTATTTCAAATACTGCCCAGCCCTGGATATAACAAAACAATTAATGGTGGGATATTCCTCTTTTATAGATCTACAAAAAAGTCCGCGAAGGCATATATCTATCTTTTACGGATAGCTTACTATACACATTATATCTAAAATGCAATTGATAAGAATAATAAGATAAGAAGATAGAATGCGTATAGTAAAAGATAGATATATGCCATCGCGGACTTTTTTGTAGATCTATAAAAGAGGAATATCCCACCAAGCGTTGTTTTGTTATATCCCAAAAGGATTAGGCAGCGTTTTCGATGAAAGCTACCAGGCGGCTGGAATTTTTCCGACACTTCTAACAATTATCGTTATGTTTCAACCAATTTACACAAATCCTTGACAAATTACATACGTAAACCTTCCTCACGAAACACTCTATCTATTGGTGAAAACCGCATGAAAATCCGTTCAGTAGTTTTCGAGTTTATCGCGAACAGACAGACAGACAGACAGAAAGACGGCGCGGGGGACTTTACTTTATAATATGTAGAGATAAAAAAGGTTTAAAAATAGCCCACCTTAAGTTTTTTTCTAATTAAAATTACGATAACGAAAAAGATAAAAGCACTTACATATTTTATTAGACAATTAAATCTAAATGGATTTATTGTGTTGTGTGTATCATACGTGTGAGTTGACATGTTTGTAAATAATAATGTTTAAAATGTTAGATATATCGCTTGCTGAGGTTTGATTTGTACTCCTGTATTTTTGAGTTTCTTTAAGCAGTAAATACAAAAAAGGATGTGTTAGTTCGTTCAAAATTCAATAAAAAATGTTGGTCTTTTACCTATAGATAGATTTACCTACACATTTTTTTTAAATATTTATTACAGTCAGTTTGAAATAAAGGAAACAAATATATAATTTTTTTAAACTTCAAAACTTTTTATTTTTATTTTCAACTTTATAAAACCTTAAATTGTAATATTACATGAATAATATTATATAATATTATATAATTACATGAAGACAATATTAGCGAAACTTCAACCCAAGGCTTCAGGCCCAACTTCATAGTACAAAAAAAAGTGCAAAAATCACTTACTTCGCAATTTTTGCAATAAAATAAAAGCACTTAGAAAAAAAACCAACAACGCTAAAGGCTTTGTACCAGTTCACATAAGGAAAAAGGTTGAAGCAAACGTTTTACGTATGAGAAAAGCTATAGTTTGAGCAGTAAATTACAGAAAAGAGCAAGAAAACACGGCACAAAGTGATAAAGTAAAAAATCTGAAAATGGACAAAAAAATGCCGCAAACCATGTTTTTGGTGATCATACAAAATGTTCGTCATACTATTGCAAGTCGGAGAAGTATACTAATGATCCAAATTTAGTAAGCGATCTTCAAGATTGTGGAACAGGACTGATATTCAACAATTATTGTCGTCTCTAATAGCAAATGCAGAAAGTCTTATTATTAACGTGACAAATAACACTGTGGAGCAATTCAACAACGTTATAGCCAAATTTATAGGCGGAAAAAGAGCAAATTTTACAAAAATGGGATAACTTCAGCAGTTGAGCTTCTTGAGCAGTAACTTCGTGGAATAGTGAAATGACAACCCATTCACGAATACAAAAAAAATCCAAGGCCACAGTCCTGGCAACTACACGAAGCATTTTATTGAAAGAAAACGACGTTCGAAGGAGACAATACAGAGGTGTCGAAAAATAAAACTAAGGTATTACGAAAACACGACCGAAAAGAGAAAAAAAGTTGCAGGGCCTGATGAAAATTATGGTCAATTGGAATTAGATCCAGATATGCCAGCTGAATTATTTGAAACGATAAAGAGGAATTTTTCAAAGAATTATCTCCATCGAATAAGGATGAACTCGAAAGGAATACGGTGGGCCAAAGCAATAATAATTTGTGGACAATTGAAAGGCGTAAGCGGCTTACAGCTTCTAACTTTGGACAAAAATATGTAAGCTACGGCCAAAAACTTCAGTTGCGAGAGTATTAAACTCGCTACTGTACTCGCCATTTAAAGGAAATATGGCCACAAATTATGGGAAAGAAAATGAAAACCAAGCAATTGAGCAATTTACAAAAGAAACAAAATTAGAGGTATTCGCCTGTGGACTATTTATCGATGAAAACAAAAACTTTTTAGCGGCAAGTCCGGATGGCCTTTTTGGCAAGGATTCTATAATTGAAGTGAAATGCCCATATAGTATAGTAAATATGTCACCAGAAGAAGGATTTGAACAAAAAAAATTGATAACTGTAAAATTGAAGACAATGCTTCAACATTAAAACGGAATCACAATTACTTCTACCAAGTACAAGGCCAGTTACACATTACTCGTCGTAAATACTGTTATTTTGTCGTGTGGAGTCCTAAAG
This sequence comes from Limnephilus marmoratus, assembly GCA_917880885.1. Classification (NCBI taxonomy): domain Eukaryota; kingdom Metazoa; phylum Arthropoda; class Insecta; order Trichoptera; family Limnephilidae; genus Limnephilus; species Limnephilus marmoratus. Next base: position 27,661,785 of record OU862930.1, on the reverse strand, counting down.
GTTTGCCGTATGAAAAAATTGAAAGGGACGATTCAATCTGGCAAAAAATTGAACCACTGTTAAAAAAACTTCTACCACCAATGCCTTTTACCAGAAACAATTGACGGTCGCATATCAAGAAATTTACCGGCGAGAGAAAGATCTAAATCATAAATTGTTTAAAATTCATTGTATAGTGGTAAAAAATTTTGTACAATAAAGTGTTTACAAACAAAAAATTTCAATTAATCACTGAAGGCAATGTAAGCGACTCTCAACTAAAAATTTGAAACAGATTTTTTTTAAAAACATAAACCTCACATTGGAGGCACCGAGGAAAAATAATCGCTCAGGGACTTTGTTGGAGAAGTTGTTGGACATCATTGGAGAAGCTGTGTGGAGGGTATTTTTAGGATAAGGAAGGAAAGGAAGTTTTGGGTAGGGAAAAGGTAGGTAAAAGTATGAAATGATGGTGGAGAGTCCAGCTGTAGAGATCAAAAGATCTTCCTCTTCCAGTTTCTCCCAATCCGGCCCGCCACGCAGTAAGTGGACAAAATTATCCGCCACCAAAACCCATGCAGACCTCATCCGTGAACCCGGGAACCCAGGCTCTGTCACCAAACATAGAGGACCACTTGCGGTGACCAAGTGGCGGGGGTGTTGGTTATCCAATAAATGGTTCCCGGGGCGATGGTACCTAAAACGCCTCCCAAATTGAAAATTTATTATAGTACTTGACATAAAAAAATTTAATTTTGCACAATTTTAGTATGAAAGCTCGGTCAGTATTGGTATACCGCGATGAGTCACTAAACAGAAAAAAAACGAATAAAAAATATCGATTACTCGGGCAAGGACAACACTAGTCTACCGATAAAATTCTTTACATCACTACTTCGCATTATATGTATGTATTTGTCAAAACCCACGTTCCCCGGCCCCCCTCAGGAGAAATGAGCGAAAGGGACACCTGCACGTCGGGCCGAAAATACCTAAATAAAATCTTCGAAATCGATGTTTTGTATTCCCCATTTTTCTTCTCCAAAACTGGACGGATTTAAAAAAATTTTTTCACTACCTGTATTAAAAGAAAATATTCTATGTCGGTACGTTTTGCTTTTTTTCAAAATACATTGTTTAGTTTGTATACTGAACGTTTTTTGACGGCGTTTAAATTAGGCAATTTTATTCATTTTTGGAAGGTCGTAACTTCTATGAGAAGTAAATTATCAAAAAAAACAAAACGTACCGACACGCTAGTGGTCAATATCTATATTATGTAAAAAAAAATTTTGCTCTAGGGTCAAAATCCAGAGAGATAAACGGGGAATACGTTTGTATAGAAAAGCGCAGCTAGTATTTCCTCTTAAGTCACCAAACGTACGGAACCATTTGGAGTGACCTGTAGGCACAAAGTGCAGAGTTGTTGGTTACCCAATAAATGGTTCCGGGGCGGCGGTACCCATATTCGCCTCCCAAATTGAGGTAACAAAAATAGCTCTTGATTTTGATTAAACAATCCCTGACTCATGTCTCTGGTTCACGGCCGGTCTCTCTTGTTTCTATTATCTATGCTGTATAAACAATTTGAAAGAATTAACTTTATCTGACGATGCCAAAGTGGAAAACCGTCAGTTGGTTCAGATCAGTAACCACCGTGGGAGTTGACTTCACAAACTCATTTAAACGCGAACAGTAATTTATAATCCAGAAATAACAGTTTATACGATACATTATTTAAATTGATCTGAAATATTAAGATCCGTCAACAAGATAACCGGCTCTGTCGGATACTGATAGCTAATGGACCAACCAGACTTCTCTCACGGATCTGATCTGAATATCCAAGAGTCGATATTCCCGATTAGCTGGGTTTATATACTCCTACGTATATATTTATATTTATGCGGTATGAAAACCTATCATTTTCTGATACTGGAAGATTCTCAGGTTGTTTTCTTCCCGTGACAAAATATTCCCTTTAAAATATCCCCGCCAAAATATCCTACAGACAAAACATTCTCCGACAAAATATCTATCTAAACCTAACCTAATATTTCTATTTTTGAGAGTGATAATTCATGGTGGAATTCCATTATAATAAAACTAATATAAAACTTTATTTCACTTAATTTTATTTGACCGTAACCGGTTTCAGCTGGTTAGAGCCATCTTCAGACTGGTACAAATAATTCTTAGTCTACGGTTTATATACACGACATGTTGGGGAGGGGGAGAGGGGTGGTCTACAAGGATTTTAATCAATTATAATAATTATATTTGTTGCTAAGTCGTTTTAGGCTGTCGAATTTCTAAATATTTTGGTAATTCCAGTAAGCTAATTACTTTGGGTTTGTAGCTCACTTCAATGATGATTAGGGAAAAATAAAATTAAGTGGAATAAAGTTTTAACTTCTTTTTATTATAATATATTAACCTAACCTAACCTAACTTTACAGGATGTCTGTATTATTTTTGTCCTATTTTACTATTTTTTAACAAGTGTCCCCATTGGTGCAATTTATTTGAAAATGTGGCAAAATACATAATTTAGTTATAACTTAATAATTTTATTACGAAATTTGGTTTTGCATTTTATTTATTTATTCGTTTAAGCATCCGCTACCCTAATTTCTACCGATTTCTTACATATCTCCCTTAAACACGTAAAGTTTTAAAGTTCTTAGAAAGAAAAATGTTATTCTTGAAGATAATATCTAGACATTGCCCGCGCCGAAACGCAAATTATATAAAATTCCATCGGTAGAAAAAAATCGCAAAGCATGCTCCAAAAATTATTATAAACAAGTTTTTTCAGTTATTTTACAAGTTATATTATGAAAAAAATCACAGTGTTTCTTTAAATGCTGTTTAAGACAATGCCCGCGAGATTTCTACTTCCTTTTGAGCCCATTTGTGGGTCCTTAAGACGTACACAGTTATAAGATGTTAAATTTTTACATGGTTTTGCACCTATTACGTAAGTCACAGAATGTCATTTGGTAGTTACGCCTGACATATGTAATAACGACATTGTTGCAATAGTGGTAAAAATGACAAAGTTTGCAAGTGAATTCGAGAAAACACAAAGGATTTCAAATACATTAATCACGTCAATACTCAAAAGATAAGACCCACTTCACTTTTGTTTATATATATTTTTTTTTTAAAAGAAAGACAAACATTCCTGGGCTACGAATAACCCAACAATGTTTGAAAATCTCCTACTACCACCACAGAAAGCCGAAAATGTTGCTTGTGTTGTGATGGAGGACTTAGCCAGCCGAGGAATCGACCACGCGACGCCCGGATGGGATCCAAGCGCTATGCCCACTCAACCACTGACCAGTCCTTTTAGTTGATGGCACGGACATATGAATATATCTGGACCTGCCCTAAGTGATAAAAACGTATTTTTTCCCCCTTCACATGGCGCCGGCTGAAGCTCCTCCTTGGAACCGACTCGCTCCATGGAGAGGGGATAGAGCCTCGCTTGAATCTAAAATGTGTGACGTCATCATTCTTGTCGTGAACAGCGAGAAGCTATCATCCATACATTTAACGAAATAACGGCAGCTTGTGCTATACAATATATCTACATATCAATGTGCACATAGAGAATGTGGGCGGTTCTCCAATGTGCTCGTCGCTGGTTACAGCGGTAAGTAAATTATGAAACATTTGTAAAAGTGTTTTAACTAAACAAGGCAACAAAATATTGCTATGTGTATTGGGGCGAGTCTTTTTGGGGCGAGCATTTGGCCTTAGCAAATATGTTATGAACGTGGCAAGCAATTCGCGCTCCCATGTAAAAAGGTCTATTCATTCAAAGCAGATTTTGCTTTTAAGAACTAAATGGTGATATTGTAATGCGAGATGCCTATATACTGTCAGATTGATTATTCAACGAATAACAGTCATCTTTCCCCTCTTCGCACTCCATAGTTTGGTTTTACCCCTCATCAGCAACTTCTTGTCTATCCATTTGGATGTCTATGGTTGATGGTGAAGAATGTTTATGTTAAAACAAAATATTTCTGAGCTATGAACTCCATAGCAATCTCACTACAACATAAATAATGCCACTTAGAGAGCACCTTTTAAAAATGATTTCTTAATTGTTTATGTAAAGGGCACACAAACTCCAATAGCTCGGAGGGCTTTGAAGCAAAGAATGGACGGTTACCTCGAGAGTGTTTTCTCTTGGGGTAAGAATAACCTTGTCGAATTTAATGTTTCAAAGACCCAATCATGTTTGATAACGTCTAAAAGGGATCGAAATGAAAATCTAGTCTCCTTCAACGGAAGCAATCTTCCGAACAGGACCTCCATCGATATGCTTGGTGTAACTCTAAGTGACCAGCTCAGGTACGGGGGCTCCATCGAAACCAGAGTTAAGTTAGCCTCTCAGAAACTGGGCGTATTGTACAGGGCCCGCAGATACTTTAATAGTACACAACTGCTAACCCTGTACAAATCGCAAGTGCGCCCCACGGTTGAATTTGGCAGCCACCTCTGGTCCGGAGCTCCAAAATACCTAAAAAACACCCTTGACTCTGTGCAGAAACGGGCGGTCCGTTTGATAGATTCTCCCATCTTAACAGATGGACTGCGATCTTTGGAGCACAGGCGTCAGGTGAGAATGCTGTCCTTGTTCTACCGGTATTACAATGGAAGATGCTCCGAGGAACTAGCGTAATTGATCCCCTCGGCACCGGTGCATAATCGGGAAACACGCCAAACACGCGCCCAACATTTGTACACGGTTGACATTAGTCACATGAGAACGGGTCGTTTCTATGACTCGTTCTTGAGTTCAACGGCTTGGCTGTGCTTCCTCCCGGCCTCTGTGTTTCCTCCCTCCTACAACATGGGTCTCTTCAAGACCCGTGTTCACTCCTTCCTTTCCTCAAAAAGACCCTCCACACAGCATCTTCAAAGATGAAATAGGCTCTGAGGGAAGTTATTTTCCTCAGGGCCTCCTGTGTGGAGTTGATGTAAAAAAAAATGTTTTTTCTAGTCGGCCTTTATTCGTTACGAATGAGAGGGGGATGGAGGGGGGGGGGGGGCAGTAAAAGATAGAGAAGGAAATAGATTTGCCCGGCAATATTGTCGACAGGAATAGGCAATACACAACAGTCTTGCGCAATCTTGATCAACAATGCGGAAATACCTTGCCGTCAAAAAATTGTCGTAAAAAAGTGCTCGTAATATTTGCGGTTCTTACCAAAGTGACGCAAATTCAGTATCGCCCTGGTCAGACCACCATGCAGAACTGAAATGTTCTTGAAATGGCCTTTTCTGAATTTGGTGACCAAATCTGAATAGCCAGATACTTTATCCACCTTCCTCTTCCTCACAACTACCTTTAGCCTCACAACATACCCCAATTTCATATCCCACAGACATTCCAGTCAAATTCATTTCTCCACAATCCGTGAACATTTCTGGCGGGAGCGAGTTCAGTGCATGCGCAGTGCGGAATCTCCACCACTCCTGGTATCCCTTGGGGTGTGGCTGGGCGGTGAGGGGGCGGTGGGGTGCGGCGTGCGCCCCCCAGGCCATTCATGCGCGCGCAGCACGAGCTGGGGTCGTGCTCGCACACTTAGTGTACTCGGACCAAATACACTGGATGGAGCCGGCATTTTGAAAAAAAAGTAAAAAAGTTAAATACGAAGAAAACAACTAAACGCGATTCATCGTTCGTATACTGCGCAGCTTTGCCGAAGTTATCCGGAAATCTAGGATGAATTAATTACTTTATTAAATTACTTAGACCTTTCATCCGATTGCGATGAAACTTTGGTGATGTGTTGTGCGTACGCCCGCGAAGGTTTCTATGTATATGAAGGTGAGCTCTGGCGTTATGCAATTTGTTTAAAAAACTAAAAAAGGGTGAGAAGGCGGGGGAGGGGAGTGCTGATATTTGCTGTGCTGAGCTGAAAATTACATACCGCGAAAGCTTTACAAATCTCTTGAAAACTATGTCCTTGTATACCTTCTTCCACATTCCTACATTAAACTGTTGTATTTTGCCTTTGTTAGAAGTCAACTTGAGTATAATTCTCCCGTCTGGAACTCACCTTATAATCTTCATGTTCAAGCTATTAAAAGAACACAAAATAAATTCTTACGTTTTCTATATTTAAAAATGGGTATTCCAGCAATTTTGTTGAACAAAAACACTATTTTAAATGATATGATGATGCTTAAATTGTCAGACAGAAGGATTTTCAATGACTTGGTACTTCTATATAAAATTTTAAATGACGTAGTTAATAGTCCAGAATTGCTTGCATTGAAGCGTTGGTATTCCGCTGTGTAATGCTGGAAGTCAGGATTTATTTCAGTGCAGAAATTCTGGGACTAGCTACTATATATATTCCTCTTTGCTTAGAATACTAATGGAGGGAATTAATTATACCAAGTCAGTGGACACCTTCAATTTATCACTAAACAAATATAACATATTTATACTGAGGCCGTTCAGTTATGTACCAAAAATACTGTATATTTTATACTATGCATTTGTAAAAACCCCTAAAAACGGCGTTACTAAATAATAAATGTATATAATGACCCTCATACAAGATGTTATTCGTATTTTTATGTCGTAATTGAAAACCCTAAGAAATAACATTTAATGTCTAAGGCATATTTTTCTTTTAATTGTCTAATACTAATGTATTGTTTTTTATTTGTTTCAGGTAAGAATCTTATTCATTTTATCCCTGATTTATCAACAACTCCTTTCGGGTAAGTGTCGTGTAATGTCTTTATAAATCTCTAAAATATATATCCTTAAAAGGGCGTTAATAAATAAATTGGTTAATTAATCAGAGATAAGTTCACGTTTATTATGCAATCTCAGACCTACTGTAATTGAAAATTGAAGATCGACTTGTTCGTTTTTATTTTTCAACTTTATTTCTACTTCCAACGCATCTTTATCCTTAGTAATTCCAACCCATCCTCATCCATAGTATTCTAAGCCATCTCATAAGTAGATATTTTACCTCCTCGATTCCATGCGCTCCTGGTGACGGCTGTCGTATCCGTGACGCTTGGGAATAATAAACGCGCGTATCAAAGGGGTTCCTGCAGGTTAAATAATTATAATAAGTCCATGGGATTCTTCTTGAGTGGGACTCGTCTCGAACCCGCTTACCTTACTTAAAAAGTCCTACGAAAAAGGTAACATAACCTAATCTAACCACTTACCTCACTCGTTCAGTCTGTATGCAGCTTATAAGGGTGGAAAATTTCACCAGTTTTGTTTTATGCTTTCCTGGTACTTTCAAATTTTACATGCTAATTAGGGGACAGAAAAGTTTGTCCTAGTTGTACGCCAGTTTAACGGATTTGCTTTATTTGCCGTCATACATTTTATTGGAGCATTAATTTAAGGCATTACTGGCAGAGTAAGGATTAACGACGAAAAGAGATCGTTGCATGGTTATGCAGATTTTGCATCATGTTAAAAGGTGGATTCTACAAATATGACAGGCAATGTAGTTTAACGCATGGAATTGGCATAAAAACCGACTGAATTTTGTAAAAATGACATCCCTGAGGCGTACGTCTGATAAAACCATGGGTGACCGTGTGAAAATGTGGAGATTCGCAAATAATGCAAGGCTTGATGTAAGCGTAATGAACGTCATGGAAAAAGGGGTTCCCTAACAGTTGATCCACCGACAATTGCCCCCCGGGTATACTAACTTATTTACAATAAGCAGTCGGTTTAGAGATAATACGGTATACCTAATTTCACAAAATATAACAAGTGTCCCCGAAGGGATGTGCAGAGAGAATGTACCGCCGAATAACGAAGTATAAAACATATTTTCTTTCAAATGCATCAAGGAAAAATCTACTTGTCTGTACACTGTGTATAAGCCCATAAGTAAAAAAAATCGACACTGTATATAAATTAGTTTGATATTCATACCAACTTATTATTAAGGGTATTTTTGAAGTCGGTTTTACGTTTGAAATTAGTAAATAATGCACAAAAAATATTATTTTATGATATATATCGTTTCGGGGGAGCATTTGTCGCCGGATCAACTGTCGTTTCACCGGAAAACCGGACTGTTTTGGGCATGTAAGGAGAATGCATGTCGGGGAAGCCTGCGGAAGACATGGCACTATCAGGAGAATTAAATATGTTCTTGCGTCGCGTCGGGACATTTCAAGATTCTGAAGGGAATAACAGAAAATAATGTATGACAAGGTGTAAGAATGTGAATTGTATGTAAGAAGTGTGTGCAAGGACAGATTTGTGTGGCTTAACGTGATGATTAACCGATTAGTTATAACAGCAATGATGTGGGCTAGACAATTTGAGCTCTAATTTGAAATCGTTCACCTCAATTATAAAGCTGAAAATCTGTGTTTCGCAGCCAAAAAACTCTCGAACGGTGAACTCTTGCTTCGTGAAATTTGCACAGCTTTTCATTTATAGGAACAGTATTTTGTGCTTGCAATTTATTTCATTTATTTATTTATTTATTCTTAGTACATTTACATTACAAAGGTATTCATTTCCTACTTACTTTGCTTTAAAAATTCAAATATAATTCCTCATATTGCATGTTACAAATTTTGAAATAATTGTTCAAAATGAATGAGATTAAAAAAAATAATAGTGTTATTGATATTTGTCGTTCTTTGTAAAATACATATTTTTTTGCTTAATGGTATCACATGTAGTCGTTTCAAGCCACTTGGAATTCTTTTATCTTTGTATTAAACTGCCCTGAAGAAGCTACGGTTGTAGCGAAACCCGGTCGGCATAAAGTATAAAAAGTAAAAGTGGTATTTACAAAGTTATTATTTTATTTTAAAAATTTAAAAGTAAAAATGGGAAACATAGAATGAATGCTTGTATTTTTTTCCTTAACTTTAATTTGCAAAAAGCTCGTTATTTTAAAATTCAATTACAAGTAGATAATTCAATTTTACATAGAATGTCACATATCTGATATTTTCAAATAATTTTTCTTATTTGAAATTCTTGTAGTTGAAAATTGCGACCCCTGTACGTAGAATTGAATCTACTAGTAAAAGCTTCGACTTGCTGTGAGTTTCACTCGTTCATTTTCTGCACTCCTGGTAGGGAATTGGAGTTTCGGGGCGAATCGGAACGTTCGAGGAAAAGCTACCGATGAATTTTCACCGATTAATATTAAACCATTACCTCCGTGAATTCCTGGAATCCTGGTATATTTTCAGTGAAAACTTCATTTTGTTCGGAAAGGTTTTCCTGAAAATCATGACGAAACTTTTCACGTTTTCATTCGGTCGCGGAAATCACCCTCACTCCTTAGATTTCTGCTATCCTGGTACAATTTCAGCGGAATCCTTAGTTAGTAGTGCTGTGTGAGCTTTTCCTGAAAAGATGACGTGGATTTTGATTGGTTACCCTACTCAAAGTTTCTGTCTTCCTGGGAACAGAATTCCCATTTCTACGCCTGAAACCTTTCAGAAACGCTGAAAATGACGTAGCCGTAATACCGGAAAATGTAGGCTGTTTTTTAAAATCTGTGCCGTTGGAATTTTATGGCAACGTCATTAAAATCATAGATATAATATAGTTATATACATCTATGATTAAAATAGTGATAATGAACGTACTCCTAGATACAAAACCGTAGTTTCATAAATTTCCTTACTTGGGAGAGAAGGGATCTCATCTTTTTAAAATTCACGTACTTGACTCCCCATATTGATCTTCCTGTGGTTTAGAAGTAGGGGTGACCCGACAGTTGGTCCGCCGATATTTGGCCCCCCGAAAATATATTTACTATAAAATTATATTTTTTACCAATAATTTCAAACGTCAAATCGCCTCCAAAAACACCTATAATAAATATATGGTATGAATATCAAACAAATTTATTATACAGTGTCGATTTTTTATACATTTGCGCTGGTAACACAGTATTTCGAGAAGCAGATTTTTCCTTGGTGCATTTGAATGAAAATAAGTTTTATATTTTTGTTTTTCGGCGGTACGTCCTTACTGCGCATCCCTTCGGGGTCACTTAGTTTATATTTAGAGTAATTAGGTATACCGTAGTTTCCCTAAACCGACTGCACATTAAGTACGAGGCCAACTGTCGGCAGATCAACTGTCATGGAACCATTTATACTATTATTTTCAAAACGCCAACCGTTTTCTTCAAAAGTTCTTTGATTGATTTTAATTTTATTTTCAAGCCAATTTAATAAATGTTTGGCGATTGAACTGAAATTTAAACAAACTTAATAATCTTCCGATGTACCTGCATGTGTTTTGGAACATGCTGTTATTAGATTATTGTCAATTCTGGATTGAAAGAGAGAGACTCCTCCGGACAGCTCTCGTTCCGGAGGACAGTGGAAAGTTCAGTTACAATCGGTTGAAGTTAAAAATGTCATCTCGTACGTGATCCCACTGATATATAGTCTGGGTTCTCTACCTCTACCTCTACCTCGTAATGTCTGGTATTCCATCAACAGGATTAATTGCTTCCACAGCCGTTGTGTACTATATGTGATGAACAAATCGTCACCTCATTTGGTTACTGACACTTTTTAAAAAAATGGCCTTAAATGCCAAAGCATTTCTTTTGCTCATTTCTATACTTAAAATAATTTTATATGTAAGACTAAGTCCTAACATCAAGCATTTTAAATACATACTCATTTATTTTACAAGCTTCTAACTTCTCTTACACTCTCTATTTTGTTTGTATCCGACAGTAGATCGTTATTACGAGGCGTATTATGGTTCGTTACTTTAGTTGGATAGGGTTCTAACTTTGCCTTACAATGTTATAAGGCTTTAAAGTTTTCGAAGACGAATTTCCTAACCTATTTAGAAATTTTGGATTTTGAAGTTCAATTTTGTGTAAAATATTTTAGTTTATCGTATTTAATGCAAAATATTTAAATATGACATGGCCCTAGCTTGGAATTGCATTAGGGAAATGTAATTAGAACCTTTTGCAATGAATTATTTATTATACCCTCGCTCTAGCTGGTTGCACATGGTTCTATTTGCGTGTTTAGGTGTGTTCTAAAATGGTAAAAATTTTTCTTTTTAACATTTTCAATTGAAATTCTTTACATAAGATTCAACCTCAAAATCAGAAATTGGTATTTCTATATTGAAATTGGTATTGATAAAAATGATTTTCGGCTATGTAATTATCGTTTTTCACACCTACAAAATTATGTCCCGTCTTTCCGGTTTATAAAAAATGGTCTGATTTTTCGGATTGATATTTTAAAAAAATCCCCAGGGTTTCAAAAATACGATAAAAAAAATAAAAAAAAACCGAATGTCATAGAATATTTGCCTAAACCGGAAATTAAAAAAAAAAGGTGATGCAAGTGGCCTATTGTTATTATATAGTTAATGCACACCTTGCCCAATGATCACAGGTATTCCTGGTAAGTTACCAAACGTAGCGAACGGGGTGAGCTATGACCTTAGGAGTGACGTATGACATTGGGGTGAAATATAACCATGGGGTGACCTACGACCTTGGGGTGCCCATCCTTATCCTTATCACTCCCTAAGTAAAGCGTGCGTAGAGGCCCAATCGTTCGCCTAGCAATCGATCACCTTTCGCATCGATTACCGTTCGGGTGACATTTTTCGTAACAATCACCACTTTTCATAACGCATTCACCAGCTTACCCCCCAAGTCGAGCGTGCGTAAAGAAGTTTTACTTCAAAAATTGTGAAGTTAGAACCCTATCCAAATGAAGTGACGAAATAATAATAATAATATTTGGCTAATTTATATAGCGCCGTTTTTGTGAGAAATCACCTCAAGGGCGCTGTACAGTACAAGTAAATACGTAATAAAATTGGTAAAACTAAGATTTGTAATTATAACTAGTGACTTATATCTAAGACTTGTTCGGATGCTTGGATTGAAGAGGTTCTCAAGGGTCCTCAAGACGCATGAAGTCTTGATATCCCCTTCAAGAAGCCTAGATATCCCCCTCAAACGAATGAAGAATAAATGGTTTATCAACTACATACTGATGAATTTGTATTCCCGGAACCGTCTTTCTATCGCTATTAAACCATGAAACAATACTTTTACGATGATAGAAATAATGTTAAGTACCATTTGAGAGGCGGGCGTGAGAACCCGAGCATTCACGAATCGCCTCTCCCACTCGCCTCTGTTGTTACGGCCAATAATAACAATAATAATTGGATAGGAGGTACACCTATCTCCTACTATCTACTGGTTACTCCTAGTAGGCCGGTAGATACTACAAGAATACAGGTAAGTTCGTGGGCACCGCGCGTGCGCATCGCGCTACCGACTTTAGCAATGGGCTCGGTACGACTTTAGTATGGGTCGTGTAGGCACCGCCCTACCCGCTCGCTTTATGATCTCCTGATAACACTAGGAAACCTCCCCTCCGTGTATTAGGTATTTAAATCACCGTTGTAGCGCATTATCCCCTGGATTTACTGAACAACCGGTTACATAAAATATTTATATTTGAATTTCCGTACATTTTCACGCAACACCTATGACAATTTATGTAATCCTGGTAGATTTTCGAAGCCTTTGCCGCAACGTAAACGTTTTCCGTAACACCGCTTTGTGCACTGTATTCCTGCGCATGTTCGTTATTCGTCCTTCCACCGTTTTCGTCTTATGAACTCCTGGTAACTTGTAAAAGCCTCAACCGCAAGGTTGACGTTAATTTGTAACACCTTTCCAACGAATTAATTAGGAAATATGCAAGTATTTCCGTTTGTAACACTTACATACGTATTACAATTTTCCTACCAACGTACAAAGTAACCGCATCGTTCTTTCTGTCTTTCAACCCCTTTTGATTCCTGTTTTCCGGGTAATTTTTTCGAAGCCTTTACCGCGACGCGGACGATTCTTGCAACACCTGTGCTGCTAGATGAATTTTAATTACCCACACAATTTCCCTCCATGTTTTCTAGAAATTGAAATATTTTCTTTTCATTGCAAGGGATGAACTAACAACCTACGATCGTTTATGTTCTCCGGGTATCTTTTCGAAGCCTCCAACACAACGTTTTCGTCATTCTTTATCGGTTCTTTCATTATATGGTAAGTTAACATGTAAAATATATTATTACTAACGGACGACCCGTGAAAAATCACGAAATATTGTAATTGTAGGATTTGTGAATGTAAAAGTATTTATAAAAAAAATATTTGCCGCAGGAACATTGCCTTTCAAAAGACGATCAAAAATTTACCCTTCGAATGAACGTCGTTAGTAAACTTGAAAATTTACGACATCTGTCAAAATCTAAACAAAAGGAATACACATTTCGATTATAGAATTATTAATTACAAAAATCAGAATGTGCAATTCAAACGCGGTAGAAGTGAAACCTTCAGAAAGCTAAAGTAGACAAGAGAAGGGAGGCTATGAAGCACCGCACAAAGAGAAAACCCATAGGCTACGAAGCACCGCTATAAGCTACTATCTCATTCTCTCGCAGGCTATATCCTGTAGATGTATTTGTTTGTCTCTTTTTAGTGTCGCAATTTTTCATTTCATCGAGTTTCAAATCACACCGGTACTAAATAAGTTTTCACTTTAATAATTTTGGTACCTGCTTATCGCTTGTCTGAATCGTCAGTAGCTTCAATTTTGAAAATCAAAGTAAATCCCCCATCTAGAGGTCATTAAATCGGAGTTACTCATAGACGCAGACACGTAGGTACCAACGAAACAATTATTTTTGATTGTTTCATTGTTTGCAACTTTTGTAAACACGTTTGAAATACCTATGATAAAATTAAGGATAGATTATAGAAACATAAGGGATATGCCTTGGAAGCGTGCCGACTGTCGCCAAGCTCCGATCGAACTGCACGGATCAAACGAACAGTTATTCGTTTGGTATGTAGATAGAAGCAAAGGCGATGCTGGCGGCATGCGCGTTTTTCTACTAACAATTCAATTTGGGAGGCGGGTATGGGTACCGACGCCCCGGGAACCATTTATTGGATAACCAACACTTCTGCCATAGGTCACCCCAAGTAGTTCACTACATTTGGTACCTTAGCAGGGGTGCCCTGCTTCATGCGGTGACGTTTATACGAGTCTTGGCGGCTGCGTCTGCTTTCCAGGCCGGATCGGGCGAAAACGGTTGAGGGAGTCCCTTTGACTTCTCCAGGCGTACTCTCTCGGAACATCGCCTTGCACCGCAGTGGGAGGGATGGATTCATACGTCCGTCATTCCCAGACACACTGACCCCTAGACCTGTATCCACCCTAATACCATTTTCCTTTCCAATACTTCCTCGCCTTCCTTTCCTAAAAAAAACAACCAAACAGTGACGACCGGCGTAGTGCAGCGGTAAGGCGCTTGACTCGCATTCCGAAGGTCGCGGGATCGAATCCCGGCATGGCAAATAAATTTTATTTGAATAATTTGTGTATTTCACAATTTATTCATTTAAAATAATATATAATATATTTGCGGCACGTTCCAGAGTGGGAGATACTCTCAGTATCGCCCTGGTGTAAGACCACCATTCAGAATTGAAACGTTGCCTGAAATGGCTTTAGCCGTGTTTGGTGACCAGATCTGAATAGCCAGGTACTTCCCCACCTACCTCTTCCCTATCTCCTTCCTTCCCCACTACCTTCAGCCTCACAACATACCTCATTTGGGGATGCCATAGTCTCACTGGCTCCAGACGGGAGCAATTGGGACTCTTGTGCGGTATTCATGTAAAAAAAAAAAAAAACAGATTCCCAAAGATGACATAGGCCCTGAGGGAAATTATTTTCCTCAGGGCCTCCTGTTTGGAGCTAAAGTAAAAAAAAATCATGTCCCATGTCCTTTTTTTTCTAATATCTTTGTTCTGGACGAACTTCTTACATAAATTGGCGTGGAATTTATAATAAGTAGGTATTATTTTTTTTAATAGTCCTTATTAAAATGATCTCTGAACATCTCAATTAGGCCAATTCTAATTATTTAATTAATGGGCTATAATTATCAAATAAGTGCTGCTAAGATATAACGACTTTTACGCTCTGAGCTGACATTGTAAATTACACTTTGTTAGAAAATGTGGCCTTTCAACATTGTAAAAGTGGCCTGTGAAATATGAACAATTTGCTGCAACTATAATTAAATACATAGTGACCTCAATAGTACTTCATGCTGGTTACAATTGGATACCCGAAAATGAAAGTTTATTATGTTAGTCATTCCGGTTTTGGAAGAGATGGCCATTCTGCTTTTTTGGGACATTTTCTTTTATAAATGACTATAAGTTAAAACTGCCTAAAAATGTCGTTTTCTAATAAAAAAACGCCATTAATAGTTCGATCGCCAAATTACGAAGTCAGTGCTAAGTTAACTTCACTGTTTAAGAAGAAGAAGATGGAGAGATGTGTAATTACGAATGTTAGAGAGAGTGCGTTTATATTTAAAACCGTAAAATTGAAGCGAAAATTGGGAAAATGTTTAATAAAGCGTGACTCGTTTAAAATAGAGCTAAAATCTCTTGGGGGCTGTCTAAAACAGCATTTAAAGAAACACTGTGAATTTTTCACACATATAACTTGTAAAATAACTGAAACAAACGTGTTTATAATAATTTTTGGAGCATACTTCGCGATTTTTTTCTATCAAGGGAATTTTATATAATTTGCGTTTCGGCGCGGGGAATGTCTAAATATTATCTTCAATGTATATTTTTGTAAGAACTTTAAAACTTAACGTGTTTAAGGGAGATATGTAAGAAATCGGTAGAAATTCGGATAGCGGCGGCTTAAGAGGAACGCATGCGCGGCCCATTTTTGCACGTTTCATACAAATCTTAGATTTGGATTTGAGACCAAATTACCCAACCAAACTGAAAAATTATTTTTGTTATCAAAAGTTATATCAAATATCTAGTTAGGATGTGAGCTACTTTATTTATTTTTGCTTTAAATTATAAGATATACGCCATTAAAGATTTGAATGTTTCGGGATTTTAGAGGCGATTTGGGCAATTATTTGTGAGTAAATGAAAAACAATAAAAAAATTATTGTACTACATTTATTTTAAAAATATAATGAAAAATAAAATTAAAAACAAAAAAATCTGAATAATCATAATGTAATTTTAATATATAAACGACTATTTTTTATTCCGCCTTAAATAGGTAATTTGCATTTTTAATTTACACCCATCAAAATTGTTTTTTATAAATTTTTATTTTTTATTTTATATTTCATTATATTTGTATGATAAATAGAGAAAAATAATTTTTTTATCGTTTTTCATTTACTCACAAATAATTGCCAAAATCACCTCTAAAATCCCGAAACATTCAAATCTTTAATGGCGTGTATCTTATAATTTAAAGAAAAAATAAATAAAGTAGCTCACATCATAACTAGATATTTGATATAACTTTTGATTACAAAAATAATTTTTCAATTTGGTTGGGTAATTTGGACTCAAATCCAAATCTAAGATTTGTATGAAACGTGCAGAAATGGGCCGCGCATACGTTCCCCTTAATAAATAGTTCGACCGTCAAATTCCAAAGTCAGTGCGATAGTCTAATCGCTCAAAAAATGTGTCATTTTGAAATGTTTGTAGTAATATTTGGTTAGACTTATTAGGTTTGTACGGGTTTACGGGGTGAGGTTTGCCCGGGCTTGGCGGTGGATACCAGGCAGTGTCTACCAGCTGCGTGGCAGGCAGGATCGAGGGAGACTGGTTGAGTGAGACCTTTTGACCTCTCCAGCAGGACCCTCTCGGAACATCGCCTTGCACCGCAGTGGGAGAGATAGATTCATACGCCCTTCACTCCTGATCTCTATCCACCCCTCGTAACTCATAACTTTTCTTACCCAGAACTTCATTTCCTTTCACACAGCATCCGCAAAGACGACATTGGCGTTGAGGAGAATATTTCCCTCAGGGTCTCCCGTGTGGAGCTAATGTAAAAAAAATAAGTCTCAGACAAGAGCAAATGGGACCCATAAAAATAACAAATGATAAACACATTTTTAATGTTATTTCTTACACGTGTGTTATGATTTTGGTTCCTTGTAAAAAAGAAACAATCTTTCTAGTATGACAAGTTTAACTATATAGATTTGTTTGTATTACGAATATAAACAGAAGGATTTTTGTCAAGGCGCAATCTGTTGTCCGTTTTACCTATACAACTATATTACACCTCTGTGTATACGCAATACATTATATGGATCTGTGTTCATTCTGTGTACAATGTAAACAATATAATATGCGTTCACTGCACGTGTGTAAGTCGAAACGACTACTGTGTTAAAAAGTCGTACCTACCAAAACTTCGGCTAACAGATGAAAATTTACGGGTTACGATAAACCTGACATTATGTGTGAAGATTAATGCTAAACGACTATTTTCGATTAATCTTTTTACTACGAATCGATTTACATTATAAATACAAAAAATGTGCTTTTGATAAATTAAAGCTTTTCCTACCGTTTCCATTGAGTAGAATTACAATAAAATTGTTTTTTTTTTTTTTTACATGTGCTCCACACAGGAGGCCCTGAGGAAAATAATTTCCCTCAGGGCCTATGTCATCTTTGGGGATTCTGTGTGGAGGGTTTTTTAAGGAAAGGAAGGAGAGGAGAAGGAAAAGGGTTTAAGGGGTGGGTAGGAATATGGGGTTCAGTATGTCCTGGTCACCAAGACCTAGACAAACCTCACCCCATGAACCCGGGCACCCCTGCTAAATCACCAAACGTAGCGAACCACTTGGGGTGACCTATGGCAGAGGTGTTGGTTATCCAATAAAGGTTCCCGGGGCGGCGGTACCCATTCCCGCCTCCCAAATTTACTTTATAAAAATTACAAACGTAATGTAAAATGTATTTTTTCAAGAAATTAGAAATTTATGAACACGTCATATAAGAAATAACTTTTTGAAAATATGATGTTATTTATTTATTTATTTGTTGAACGCCCAAAGGGCTTTTACATGTTTGGTAGTAACAGTTAATTTATGACAGATGATTTTTAAACAGATACAGAAATAATAAAAATAAAATTAGATAAAAAAGCACACAAGTCATAAAAATACAAAAATACAGCGATTTCATAGTCTTACAGAAAAACATATATTTAGGAATAAAACAGATAAAGAAATATAAAAATAAAATTCGATAAAAAAGCACGCAAGTCATAAAATTACAAAAATACAGCAATTTCATAAGTTTACAAAAATTTAGATATGTTTAGGAATAGTTTTGGAATAAATTTTTTACAAGATCAACAAATTTCGCCAAGTTTATGTTAAATATGTCAATATCACCTAAGTACTGATTTCCCATAGTGTGAAATCGTTGTATCGGAGAGTGGCAATGTAGTTCCGCTTATGAATGCTACAGTAGAATAGTGTATTGTATGACTAACATTATCAACGACAGTTTTCATTGATTCACTTTTTTTTATAAAATTATTCGTAAAATAAACAAAAACCACTTTTGCGATTTTTATACATATTACATAAATGTAGAAATTCTTGGACTAAACTCCCATATGTATTCCTCTTTGCCAAGAATACTAATGGAGGGAAACACTAGTCAGTGGACATCTTCAATTTATCTTTAAACAAACATATTGTTGCTGAGGCAGTTCAGTTGTATACAATAAATACTGTATATTTCTTACCATTCATATGTAAAAGCCCCAAAAGGGGCCGTAATCAATAAATAAATAAATATTTATCTATAAATAAATTTAACGAATAAACTACAGTCATTGAAGAGATTTGATAATACCAACTAGAAATGCCTTCCATAGAAGATTAGAATGGAAACCTATGTCCCCTGTCGCCACTGACGTTGTAGTTTTTGGTTCTAGCCAATTTAGGGAGGCGTCTACTAATATCTACAGGAATTCCAAAAACTGAAAAAATCGAACTAATATCTATGAGAAGGAAAGTGTTGACGAATATCTACAGCTCAAACTGTTGACGAATATCTATGAGAACCAAAGTGTTGACGAATATCTACAGCACTGGCAGAGGTTGGATTTGCAATTATGTACAGCATATTGGAATAACGTAATATTGCGTATGCAGTTTAAAAAACTTAATTTATGTAAGTATGTATGTAAAAATCCCTAATATCGGACTATTAGACACATTTAGCTGATTAATCCAACCTACGCTCTGTAGATATTAGTCAACACTCTGAAGTTCGTAGATATTAGTTCAACATATGAGCTGTAGATATTCGTCAGACATACAGGCTGTAGATATTAGTATCTAGAGTCCAATTTAGCACACGTTCTGTCTCAGACATTGCTTGATATCGTGTATCGCCATTATATTTGTTAATAATTATATTATTCTAATACTGCCTATCGTTACCGTAGGTACAGGTGCCCCGACTCACTGTTTGAATTTGGTAGCCACCTCTGGCCTGGGACCCCTAGATTGGAAAACAGAAACTCATAACTGCCTTTTTTATATACGTTTTTTTATCACAATTCACGACATGTCGAACATTTACCAGCACTAGATTCTACTGAATGAATGCTGTTGACATGAGATCCCTGAGGCGTTTATGTGGTAAAATGTGGAGATCCGCAAAGAATGTTAGGTTGATTAAGCATAATAAAGGTAGGATGAAAGTAGACTGAATGCTGTGAGATCCCTAAGGCGTACGTGTGGTAAAACCATGTATGATTATGTGAGAAATGTGGAGATCTGAGCTTAATGAGTAAGATTAAGAAAGGGACCCTCAGGTAGTTTTGGGAAATAGAGCGAATGAACGAAGAAAGTAGTGTAAGAAGAATATATGACAAAAATGAGAATGGTAGAAGAAGTCGGGGACGCCCGGGGAAGACATGGCACGACCAAGTGAATCAGATGCTTGGGCCATGTCAAAAGTCAGAATAATATAAGAGTATATATGAGACGATGTATGAGCAATGAGTGAGGCAAGGAGTGTGTGCCAATATCGAATTGTTTGGCGGTCCGTCTTCTCTGCCTACCCCTGCGGAGAAACGTCATGATAGTTAGTAAACTGCTGATCCAATGACTCACTGCTGACGTACTCACTGTTTGAATTTGGCAGCCACCTCTGGTCTGGAGCCCCTAGCTTGAAAAACAAAAACTGTTAACTGCTTTTTGTATATATATTTTTTATCACCTTTCAAACATATACCAGCAATAGTTTCTAGACAATTATTGTTCGTAAGTTTTCAATATTTTTTCAGAATGTTCTGAATCTCGTGCAACTCCGGGTACGATCGCTTATAATGTACATGTATTATAAATTGTAACAGCATGTCTTGATATTCATAATATAACACTGAAGGCTTTCTGAACTCTGTAAGTCACAATATCGTATCTGTGCAGATGATATTATGCACGCACATATCCAAACACATTGTACACACACTACGCACACTAACGAGATGTTATTGCACGCAGACATCCAAACGCCCTGTACACATCACACACACAACCAAACAAAGCCATCATCTGCCTGCTATCTCGTACTTCAATGGCAGCACTCACACTAGCAAGAAGATCTACACCAACACAGTCGCAGTTGTTTGGAACGTACCGTGTGTGTGTGTGTGTGAGTGAGTGTGTGTGTGATGTCCTCAGTGTTGTGTGAGTGTGCGTGCGGCCGTAACGTGGGAACCGACTGCCTGGAGCAAGCGTGCAGTGCTCGAATAGGAGAGACGCCTTTTAAATTTTTATTTTTATTTGTTTATTTATTTAGTGCAGAAAACATAGATCGCGAAAATTACAAATTATGTAAAGTGGAAAATGTTATTTGTTCAGAAAGGGGAAAAGATTTTTTTTTTTCAAAAATCATATATATATATTTTTTTTGCATTAGCTCCACACAGGAGGCACCGAGGAAAACAATTTCCCTATGAACCTATGTCATCTTTGAGGATGCTGTGTGGAGGGTTTTTTAAGGGAAAGGAAGGAGAAGAAGATATGGAAAGGAAAAGGGTATGAGGGGTGGGTAGGAATCTGGGGGTCAGTGTGGCCAGTGTGAATCTATTCCTCTCACTTGGGTGCAAGGCGAAGGGTCGGGAGAATCCGACTGGAGAGGTCAAAAGGCCTCCCTCAATCAATCTCCTCTGATCCAGTCCACCATGCAGTGTTTGGGCAAACGTATCCGCCACCAAGACCTAGACAAACCTCATCCCATGAACCCGGGCACCCCTGCTAGGACTCTAAACGTAGCGAAGCACTTGGGGTGACCTGCGGCAGGGGTGTTGGTTCTCCAATAAATGGTTCCCGGGGCGGCGGTATCCTTACTCGCCTCCCAAATTGAAAATATCTTCTAATACTTAACATTTTTTGTAAATTACAGTATTTAATTTGTTTTCAATTTTTCAGAAAAAAAAACCGCCTAAAATGCACGTCGTAAGAGACGCAATTACTTTTCTTGAAATATTTCGACGAAGCAGATCGAAAGAGTAAAAAAAAATGGAGAAAAATGTTATATTAACTCATTTTTTAAAATTTATTGTCCTTTAAAGCATTTCAAATTTACGCTTTTGACATATTTTTGATAATGATTGTAAACAATTTTTTTTTTTAAATGAAGTTTTCCCGTTTTAGGACAGTCAAATTTAGTTTTTATTTTTATTGTGTGAGATTATAAACATGAGTAACATTTTAAAGTAGATAATATTGTTTTACGCGTAATTTTTTTCTTGTTATTGAATATTATATTGAATTAGGACGTTATTTAAGAGGGCATTAGCAGAGAAAGCCGGAAATACGTCATTTTCAAAAAAGTTTTTAGACGTATTGACTCTTTTCCACAAAAAATTATAAATGGATTTCGAAAGATTGTTCTTTTATCTAGCATAGTTATGTAATAAATTTTTAGAATTTTTTTTAATTTTTAGTTTAATAAGGTTATTCCATAGGTCGTTGGCAGATTTGTTAAATTTTCAAAAAAGTTTTTGTATTATACCACACCCATTTCAAATAATGTAATCATGCAGTAAAATAAATCAATACATTATCTAGCAAAGTTATGTATTAGAATTTTAATTTTAGTTTCAATAAAATCATTAAAAAATATGTACGTACATGTGTTTCTTGACGAAAATTGGTCCATTTGTGTATTTATTTGCGCACTTACAAACTAATATATTTCAGATTTTTTTAACATTCTTATTAAATTTACACACAATTTATTGAAAAATGATAAATACTTATAATCAAAAAATAACTACAAAAAGTACACTATTTTAATAGTTTTATCATCACGCCTTTCAGCATTTTTGGATGAAGGTATAAATTAAAGCTAATTTGGATTGAAATAAATTCGATATTGAGTTATAATTTAAAAAAGCTGGTACGGAGAATAATCAATCTTTCTCATTGTAACCGCCCTGCACGATCGGAAGAACAACTTATGACGAAATGTGGATTTTCGTCCGCTGGCTGGTTAAACGCTCTTAACATGTTTGAAATCATCTCAAGGGCGCTGTACAAACTTTTAATATATTTCTAAAATCTGTAAAAACTACAAACTAGACAATCAATCAAAAACAACTTATGGCTAAAAATTGTATCCACCGGTTCATTGATCACTGATACGAAAATATCTGTACAATGTTTTGACCGATGAACACGATACTGCCTAAAAATGTATGCAGAACCCTACTTTCCTGGGAGGTCGCTTGAGATTAACACTGTTTATTTTGTATGTTTAAAGAAATTTAGATAGAGTTCGCACACAGAGGACGTAATTGTGAACACATGTTATTTAATCCTGAAATATATTATAATATTAATTTATAATATATTCTTTAATGAGTGTAGGTATTTTGGAAAGCAAAAGCAAAATTTTATGGTGGGCGGTACATAGTAGTACAAGGATTTGATCTTCCTAAACGTGATTCGTCAAGAGACAGATTGATGTGTAAGGATTCGAGTAATTCTAATTCAATAAGAAAAGTGTGATTATGACATATCATAGGCAATACAAATATGATACTCTCAGATATGTATATTTAATTTGATGGTAAGAGAGCCCAAAAAGCTAGGTTTTTAGTTTGGACCCAAATTACATTGGGCTTGTTATGCATCTTAATTCCAGAGGGAGTCTATTGCCTTAGGCCCAGATACTCCGAAAGCACGATCTCCAAACTTCGTATTCGGCTTTCGTTTAGGTTCTACTAGTTGAATATATCCGATGAAGTTGCTGATCTAAGGGTTAACTGCCTCGGATCAGTATTTTCCGGGACGCATAATTCAGAGATGTAAGGTGGGGCCATGTCATTGATTGATTTAATCACCGTCCAGCACAATTTGTACTGGATTCTTTCAGGGCACTTGAGCTAGTGAAGGCATTATTTTTATAACAGTCCTGATGATGGTACGGAGGTACCGAAACCGGTATACAAAATACACCAATAAAGTGACTTAAAACAAAGTATAATCTTTTCATTTATATGTTTATTATTGTGTTGAGATAAATAAGTTTATTTTCTCATTCGAGCACCGCGCGGCCGCGCCCGAGACACAAGTGCGAGCGGGACGTAAACACCTTTCGAAGCCATCACGTATGCAGTCGCGAAGGAAAGACCGAGACGGAATCACTATTGACAGAACGATACCCAATGGGTATATAAATTATTGCTCGGCCGAACGCGTGCAAATTAAAAAGAAAATTTAACACCACTTTGTTAAAAGGTCCAATCATTTGTATGGAATTATCGGCATTACTTGTATTGTTATGTGAATCACTTTTTGTGAGGTGGTGTATTTTTGTCTTACGTCGGTCAAAACGAATCATTACATTGGTAACAAGGGGGATTGTAATAGAATAGTTCAGCGGTCGAGAACCTTTTTAAATTTTATTTATTTAATTATTCGCTCAACTTCAACAGTTTGAAGTAGGTTACGATATGTGGTTACAAAAATAATGGCTGCCAATATTAAATTATAATAATAATAACGTTATATTTTTATAGCGCGGTTTTGTGTCGTTTCACTTTAAGTGCGCTTGAAGTGAAATTACACAAAACAGAGTCCCAACCGTATGGAGCTAGTAAAACTGTATCATCCCCAATTGTGGTAAGTTGTGAGGCTGAACGTAGTAAGTGGGGAGAGGAAGAAAAACGGGGAAGAGGAAGGTGGTGAAGTACTTGGCTGTACCTAATCTGGTCACTAAATACTTCTAATAAATTGAAGAAGTAAAATATTTAACACCCTGTATAATAAAATAAAAATAATACATATGATTTTTTTTTTTTTTTTTTTTTTTTTTTATTAGCAAAATTTTTTGATACATGGGAATAGGTACAAACATAATAACATAAAATATAAGAGAGTAACAAAAAAGATCCCACAAAGGCGAAGCCTGTGCGTGGGTATTATATTATGTGGATATTAAACAGTGGTGGTTAAAATAGAATTTAAAAATATATATACATAGTGTCTTTAGAGATCAACATGATCGATTTTACAGGAGATTATTGTGGGATTTCTTAAAATTAAAGAAATGTACATATAATAACGTATGTATACACCCAATAAGTACATACACACGTTCATAAATATGTGTACATATAATACACATATATTTCCTTTTATTAATCTTAAATACAGAAAGACATGAAATATTTTAGGAATTTAGAAAACATATAATACAATTTAAAGAAAAAAAATTCTCACTTCCAAATTATTTTTTACCCAGCTTTTAATATTTTTTTTATATACGTTCAGATTTTGACAAGTATTGATTGAATTGGGTAGGGAATTGAATAGTTTTGGGGCAATACAGTTAATGTGCCTTTGGGCCAGTCTGGTTTTGCAGTGAGGCACTGTGTACACGCACGTGGTATGTCTCTGGCTAGAACGATTTGTGTTTTTAGTAAAATTGTTAGGACGAGAAAATATAAATTTAAGACACTGGATACAGTAGATCTGCCTTAGTTCCGTAATTTCAGTTTCCTGAAATAACTGATTGGTGGGATACGTCTTGGCCTTCTGGTACATTACCTTAATGATGGACTTCTGTGCAATTTCTAATGGTTTTACATGTTTATTGTATGTTCCTCCCCACACGATTATTCCATAGGAAATGGATGAAAGCACCAATGCGTTATAGACAAGTTTCATGGTTCTTATATTGACAATGTTGCTCATGCGTTTGAAAATGTAATTTAGGTATCTCAGTTTATTAACAATTTTTTCTATATGGTAGGTCCATTTGAGTCGGCAGTCTATAGTTACACCTAAGTATTTGATATTATTTCCTAATTTCACATTTTCGCAGTTTGAGCATGTCGCAAAGTTACAATTAACGTTATGGAACTTCAAGTTAAGATTGTTTTTAGGGGATGACTTTTGGGAATTATAGAAGGGAATAAAAATGGTTTTATCAAGATTTAGACTGAGAAGATTTCTATCTAGCCAATCTTTGACTATTGCAATGCATTTGTTAGCCTTACTGGTTGTATCTTCCCACGTTTTACCATGTACTGTTATTGCAGTGTCATCGGCAAAAGAGAGAATTTTACCTGGTATTACAATATTGCATAGGTCATTGATGTAGATTAGAAAGAGTAGTGGCCCTAAGACTGTTCCCTGAGGAATACCATGTTTTACCAAATCACAAGAGCTTAAGCTTGATCCTATTTTTGTGCATTGTTGGCGATTTAATATATAGCTTTTTAGTAGCAAGAGACTTTTGTTTTTAATACCAACGTTAATGATTTTCTTTAAAAGAATTATATGGTTGACTGTATCGAACGCTTTCTTTAAGTCCAAGAAAATAGTTAAAGTTTTATTATTAGAGTCTAGGTTAGAGTATATGTTTTTGGTTAAACTAAAGACGGCATCGTCGGTGCTCAGGTTAGTCCTAAAGCCATATTGATTGGCTGAGAGAATTGCATTCGATTCTAGAAAAATCATAATTTGTCGTTTTAAACACTTTTCGAAGATCTTGGATAATTGAGAAGTTAAGGTTATTGGTCTGTAGTTGTCGGTTTTACATTGGGATCCGGATTTATGTATTGGAATGATATGGGCGAGTTTAAAATTATCAGGATAGATGCTGTGTCTGATGCAGTTGTTGAATATGTAATGTAATGGGATGATTATATGTTTTTTAATTGATTTAATTGTACCGTAGTCCAGTGACGACCTCCGTAGTCCAGTGGCTTAGACTCTTGACTCACATTCCGGAGGTCGCGGGTTCGAACCCGGCATGCGCAAATAAATTTTATTTGATTAATTTGTGTTATTTCACAATTAATTCATTTAAAATAATATATAGTATATTTGCGGCATGTTCCAGAGTGGAAGATACTATCAGTATCGCCCTGGTGTAAGACCACCATTCAGAATTGAAACGTTGCTTGAAAATGGCTTTAGCCGTGTTTAGTGACCAGATCTGAATAGCCAGGTACTTCCCAACCTTCCTCTTCCCCACCTCCTTCCCCTCCCCGCTACCTTCAGCCTCACAACATACCCCATAGTCTCACTGGCTCCAGACGGGAGCAGTTGAGATTCTTGTGCGGTATTCACTGTAAAAAAAAAAAAAAAAAATTGTGGTATTGCTTATGTTATCTGGGCCATTTGCAGACTTCTCTTTAAGGTTATCAATTTGTCTTGAGATTTCAAGTTCTGTTATTTCTTTGAATGTAGATAGCTCAGAGGTAGTGTCATTAGACTCTGAAAGTTCGGGAGGAATTTGATTCGAGTGAATATTAAGACTGGGATTATTATCTATAAGAGTTGAGGCGATATTTGTAAAGAAGTGATTGAAATTATTTGCAATGCTCTCAGCATCTTCGATGGTTGTGTTATTGTCAGTAATGATTTTTTGAGGAATTTTATTAACCTTTTGGTTCCTATTTGAAATTTCATTTATGACTTGCCATGTTTTTTTCGAGTCGTTGTGAGCAGTGGCGGTTCTTCTCAAGGGGACGGTGGGGACAGACCCCACTTCATATTTCAGAAACCTATTGAGAATTTTTTCGATGCTTTATGTTCACAAACATTAATTCTTAACATAAAAGTAATTATTAACATTTGCAGAAACATAATCTATAATTTCAATTCAGAACATTTTTAAGCTCGAAAATGAAAAAGTTTCTTCGAACGAACATGCGACCGCTCCGCTCACTTCCTTGTTGCGTACTAACTACGCGATTTCGACGATCGCGACTCGCGATTCTGGCTCGAATCTAGCCGTTGCCACCCGCCATGCGCACTGCGCAAACCGTTCTGCGCACCAGGGGGACATCACGGGATTTTTTCCTTGAAATTTATATCTTTTATTCGTACTGAATACGTTTCTTAGGGATCTCGCGAATTCGCGCATGCGCATTTGAGTCATAGTATCTTTCTCGTGGGGATAAACTGTAGGATCCCCTCGTGGATAATTGGGCGTTTGTTTTCGTTCAAATTGAAAGATGTGAGCTATGCACGGACCGGGATTCGCGTTAGTAGTATTATTGTTGTACGTATTTTGTTATTTTATTTATTGCTTCTTCTTCTTCTTCACAATTTATATGTACATATATTTTTAGCATGTAATTATTAACCCCACTAGGGTTCGCCTGTATTCGCCTTATTAAAATAATAATATAGGTCGGATTATTTCTAAAGCGCCGTTCTGGTGGAAAATTTACCTCAAAGGCGCTCTAAACCTAAGTCGGTTGAATTATATTTGTAATTTTTTATTAAGCTTTATATTCATATATGTACCTATTTGGTATTTCTGGTAAGGTGCGTAACTTGCCCAATAATATTTTTGTGAGAAAAAAATATATTTATTCAAAAAATTAATGAATTATTTACTTTAGACTTTAGACATTAGAATTGAAAACATAAAAAAATATACCTACTCGTGCAGGTACATGAATATAAAAGAGTAGGTTTTTTGAATGTTCTCAATTATACTGAGGTAAATTATCATGTAAGTATATTTATTTATATCTACACATAAAAAATATCTGTCCCCACCATCGAAATTGTGCTCGAGCCGCCACTGGTTGTGAGCATTATGTAGTTGAGTAGAGTAGTATTGTTGTTTTCGTTTTTTATGATAGTGTTTAGATAGTTTCTAAATAAAATGTATTCATTCCGTTTGGTGTGGTTCTGTGTTTCGTTTTTAGATGTGCAAAGATTTTGATGATTTTTATAGATTTTGAAAAGTTTGTTTCTATGTTGTATTGAGATTATCAGTCCGCGCGTAATCCATGGTTTTATATGTTTATGTTTACTTTTTGGTGGTGCTATTGGTTCTTGACTTTTTACAATATGAATGCTAAATTCATTAGGGTCGTTGGGCATTTCCCCCAATCTCCCTTTTATTTTTCTTTAAGGCACCAATGAGGAACCGGCTAAGGGGCGCGGAAGCTGAGTGTGGTTTACGGCTAGATCGAACGTCATGCGCATTCTTGCTGGGACTGCCAATCGATTGGAAAGGAATCCCACCCGTTTTCCAGCGCTATACCCTTATTTTTTATGTACTGTGTCTTCCTTCCTACAGGTGCTTGCAGGGGTTCCATGCCAACTCAGAATGAAACCAACTCAGAAACACCTCAGAAAGGTCATTAAAAGCTATGAAAAAATAATTTAAAAATTGTCGGTAACCCTAACCTAACTTAACCTATTTAACCAATTTTTTATATTTTTTTATCATCACTCTTAATGACCTTTCTGAGGTGCTTCTGAGTTGGTTTCATTCTGAGTTGTCCGGTCCGATACAATCACCCAACGCTTGCCTCCTCGTGGACTATCACCAACCTGTCCCATTGTCTTGTCTATTGTCGTACTTGAACTAATTGTATCTTGATTTCCCGTTAAGCACTTGCATACTGCTTACTAACAACTTATGCAGGGACACTGGAGATCTAGATTCGTTCTAAATTAAATGTAGATTCCTTCATTCAAAAAAATTAGAGTCCTTGCGAGAGCCTTGAAGGAGTAACCATCTGTTACTTATTCCAGGGCGGGTAAGTGGTGGACAACTTCCAATATGATTAGAATTAATGTTATAAAGATCGTACCTTTTATGTTTTTTGTGAATTATAAAAGCGCCCTATGAAATTTAAGATTTCAGAGTTGTCTATCCCTGACGGAAAGGGACACACTTATAAATGTATCACAAGTGCGAAAGAGACAGCGAACCATATTTTGTTCCGGTTCGCGGAGAAAGATTAAAAGCACAGAACAGAATGATTAAACATAGAAAATAATATCGCGTCCGTAACACGGTAGTTAGAAAGAGGCGCGCTTATGGCAGCGTGGCTTAGTGGGAAGAGATCAACAACAGTTTTCTGTGGAACACGCTTCATATACTATCTAATAACTTTAAATGATTTTTTACAATAAATAGAGTTTTTTTGTAAACAAGTCCTTAAATAAACATATTATAATGTTAGCATTTATAAAAAGCTAAGCTAGCAGTCCACAATGGAGTGCTGGTACCTACCCTGATGTATAATGTAAAGCAAGGAACCGGCAGAGGAAGGATGAAAGTAGACTGAATGTACCAAAATAGTGTGTAATATAGTTGTGAATGATGAATACTTGGAACAGGCGAATGAGTTTGTGTTTCTGGGAAGTATGTTTACGAGAGATGGGAAGGCTGATAGAGTTGTTGAAAAAAGGGTTAATGCAGGTAACTCCGTAATGGAGAACTGAACGCACTAAAAACTGTCCAAAGAAGCGAAGCTAGCAGTCTACAATGGAGTACTGGTACCTAACCTGATTTATGACAGTAAAGCATGCAACTGGCAGAGGAAGAATGAAAGTAGACTGAATGCTGGATAAATGAGATCCCTGAGGCGTATCTGTGGTAAAAACATGTACGATTGTGTGAGAAATGTGGAGATTCTAAAATAATGCAAGGTGATGTAAGCGTAATAAGTAGGATCAAGAAAGATGAAATAACTCAAATAACACAAATTAATCAAACAAAATTTTCTGGCTTATTCTGGGATTTAAATCCGCGACCTTCGAATTGCTATTCGAAAGCCTTGTCCACGACCACGAAGACCATTCTTCATTACATTACCATAGAGATAATTGGCAAATGATTAAATAATGGTAATTACGTAATTAGGGTTCCTTGCTTGCCGTCCCATTGAAATAATTTTAATGAAAAATCGATTGTAATTATTAAATTCCCCACTTTTACTAATAAGGGAATATGGTACAGAAAGCTCCAAAACGAACCGTTTAAAAGACCATGGTTTACTGAGGTAAATCTGAAAAGATCGGAAATGAGAATCATTTTTAGATTAAGATCCGGACATGAACTAATGAGAAGAATATTATGTTTGACAGACCTCTCTGATTCTCCAATGTGCTCGATATGTGAACAAATAGAAGATGTCGAGCACACATTATCGAAGTGCATTAAATATGAACGACAGGGAGTGATAATACTAATGACCTCCAACTCATTGGAAGTTTAGAATTTAATAGTCTCAACCGAGTTTCATGCCATTTCTAGAATAATTAAATTTATTAGATTAGGTAAACTCGAAAATATTTTGAAGTTAATTTTTATATAAAAGGACTAAGAAGGTACCTTTAAGGAACATTAACTAACCGTAGAATCGATCTAAGAAGAAAGATTTTTATCCCTTGTTTAGTTTAGTTAATAATAATAATTACTAGTTGCTGGGTGGCGACATAGATCCGCTGTCTTTACACTGTTCTCAATTTGGGAATCGGGTATGGGTACCGTCGCAACAGGAACCATTTACTTCAAAACCAACACCATAGGTCAACCGAAGTGGTTCGCTACGTTTGGTGACTTAGTAGGGGTGCCCGGGTTCATGGGGTGAGATTTGTCTGAATCATGGCGGAATCGGGCGAGACTGATTGTGGGAAACCTTTTGATCTCTCCAGCAGGACTATCAGAACATCGCCTTGTACCTTGAGGGATAGATTCATACGTCCGTCACTCTTGGACGCACTGATTCCCATATTCTTACCCACCCTTCAAACATTTTTCCTCTTCAAAACTTCCTCTCCTTCCTTTCCTAAAAACACCTTCCACATTAGCATCCCCAAAGATGATGTAGGCCTTGGATGGGATTATTTTCCTCATCTGTTGAGCTCATGAACATTACAATAAAGCCTGAAATACAATGTTCTTGTTAAGCTATTATCACACTAACTTTAAAGAAACCATAACATTAAAAAAAAAACGAGTATGCTTTAGACCACACGACTGAAGTAAAACTTCTTTAGCTCCATTTATATGATAGGAAGAGAGAAAGAAAATGTGCACGCGCACTGCTCTCTCTTGCTCCTACAGTGTGATACAGACAATAGGCCTGCACTCTGTATTAGATATACGAAACGTAACTTGCTATGAGAGAAAGAGAGAAAGAAAATGTGTGCTCGCACCTCTCTCCCTTGCCCCTACAGTAATATATGAAACGTAACTCTCTCTCTCTTTCTATCTTCACTAACTTATATCTCCCTCTCAACTACCGTTCGCCTCGCTTTTTGTAACGCTCTCGTCACGCATTCACTAGCTTTCTCCACAAGTCTAGCGTGCGTAAAGAAGTTTTACTTCAAAAATCATGTGTACAGTCACACGCGGTAGAAGTGACACCTTCAGAAAACTAAACTTTGAGAGAATGAGACAAATGCAAAGTATCAGGAGTAGAATAATTGTAGGGTTTATTTATTATAATATTGTTAACAAGTTTAAAAATTATTTTACATTTTATTCTATGAAGCACCGCACAAAGAGGACACCGATTAGTCTATCTCATTCTTTCGCAGGCTAAATCCTATAGATGCATGTGTTTGTCTCTTTTTAGTGTCGCTTGTTTCCTATTCATCGTGTTTCCTATTCAACGGTGTAAAAGAAGTTTTCACTTTTTAAAAAAATCTCCCAACTTGATAAATTCAGGTACGTAGTTAAATGTTGCACAAGTTACAACCTGAATGAATCCGTTATCTCTCCTCCAATATATTGCATGAATGAAAGCATTGATGTTTTATCAGAGTATCTCAGATTAAACTGACTTGTGTTACGTCATAGTATGTCGTTTGTGTAATACCCACCTTTATTAGGATATTCTAGAAAATTCATACAAAATCGAATCTGACAACGACATTTAGTAGGTCATATTTATTTTGAGGAATATAAACGCTAGAAATATTTCGAATCTCATGGCTGCAAAATTTTAAAATCGAGTGTCTTTTTGCACGAGGCTAGTAAGCGAAAAAGCGTTTTTTTTTTATTTTGTGCTTAATTTTATAAGAACGAAAAAAAGTTAGAACATGGAAAACCTCAAAAATAGCCATAATAGCGTATTTTTTTAAAATTGTTTCTTGTATAACTTCATATTTAAGTCATGAAAAAACATTATTTTGGTTGTTTACGCTTATATTTTTTTGTTACGTAAATAATAATTTTATTGTAATTCGAATACATAGAAAAGCTAGTAAAAGCTTCGATTTATTCGTAGCATATTTTTTTAAGTTCATACTTGTAAGCCGATTCGTCGTAAAGATTAATCAAAATAGTATCTAAATAGGATTTCACGTATATATTCATCTTAACCAGCCAGCGGCCGAAAATCCACGTTTCGTCGAAAGTTGTTCTTACGATCGTACAGGGCGGTTACAATGAGAAAGATTAATTATTTCCGTACCAGCTTTTTAAAATTATAAAACAATATCGATTTTATTTTATTCCAAATTTGCTTTAATTTATAGGTACCTATTTATCATTTTTCAGTAATAAGCAAAATAAGAATGTAAAAAAATCTGAAATATATTAATTTGTAAGTGCGCAAATAAATACACAAACGGACCAATTTTCGTCAAGAAACACATGTACGTATATATTTTTTAATGATTTTATTAAAACTAAAATTAAAATTCTAAAACATGCGATACCCAGATAATGTATTGATTTATTTTACTGCATGATTATATGATTTTAAATGGGTGTGGTATAATACATAATCTTTTTGGAAAATTTAACAAATCTGTCAACGACCTATGGAATAATCTTATTATACTAAAAATAAACATTTTTTCTCAAAATTTAAAATATGCGAATGCTAGATAAAAGAACAATCTTTCGAAATCCATTTATAATTTTTTGTGGACAAGAGTCAATACGTCTAAAATCTGATTTAAAAATGACATATTTCTGGTTTTCTCTGGTAATACCCTCTTAATTTTTTTTTAAATTTTTGTTTAAAAATTCTAAAACTTCTGTGAATTGAAAATACCTACATTTTTACTTATTGTGTTATTTCATGTTGTAACATTAAATTAAATTCACAATTTTTACAGTAAACACAATTAGTTTTTGTTTTGGGCACGTGGTCGAGGATTAAGGCTCTTGACTAGCGGTCTGGAGATCGCGGGTTCAAATGCGCAGATAAATTTTATTTGATTGATTTGTGTTTTCGCAATTTAAGTTCTGGGAAGAAAAAAGCTGTGAGGAGCCACTTGGGGTGACCTATGGGCCTATTGCAGAGGTGTTGCTTATCCAATAAATGGTCCCAGGGCGGCGGTACACAAACCCGCCTCCCAAATTTCTACCTAATTCAGTCTACCTTTCATACTTCCCCTGCCAGTTCCATGCCTCACTGCCATAGCACTCCATTGTGGCAAATATTGACTTAGTTTAATGCAGTTAATTCCTTTCCATTTCATTACCCGTCACCTTCATCAGTTATATTGCCAGTATCACCCCGTGACATTTTAACAAGCAGCTGTCAATAACTGTGACTGTTATCGCGCGCCACATCATTGCATAGTAGACTTCAAGACGTTAACCCCTCAAGCCTCGGAAGGACATTATTAGCCACAATCATCATAATATTCCATCAGAAACTCTGAAGGACAGATCTGACCGGGGCGTTCATACATTATAAATGCATATAATGCGGAGATATGTGATTTCTTCTGTCTCATATTTTCATACTTGCTATCATGCATAAAATCAAAAAAATTATCAAAGTATACGTTTACAAATGGGCGGAATTTTTTCATTGACAATTTAAAAAAAAGTGTTGAAAGTTAAAAAACTATTTATATATAAATGAAACAATGTTACTTTGTTTGAACCACTTGTATATTTGTTTAAAGCCGACCGGTTTCGGAACGACCGTTCCTTCCTCAGGGCAAACGTATACTGATTTGACAATTACAAAAAAAAGATGACGCTTAGATAACTTTGAAGCCTTGGAAATAAAACAAAATCCCTTAATGCAATTAAAAAATATAATAATTATTCCCCGAAATTAACTGAAAAAAATCTGACATTTTGGATTCGTTTTTGCACAATTTAAACCTTGATTTCTCGAATTTGTGTTTATTTACATACGCAAAAGCCATTTAGGTTAATAAATAACGTTACTTTTATGGAAGTTTTATTAAACTCACGCGGAAAATTTAAATAAAAAAATAATATATACGAAATAACCCATATTTTTATGTTAATACAATTAAATTAACAACGTGACATTATCAAAGGATTAAAACAGTCAAAAAATCACACACATAATAGATAATAGATAGTAGGCATAGTGAATTGTTAATTACAATAGAAAAATTGTATAAAAACATTATACTAAAGGCAAATCAAATATCTCATGTGAAAACTATGATTTCGTCGCGCGTGATAAAAAATATTGCGGATTTGCGCATGCGTAGATCTACTGAAGTTCAATTAGAATTAAACGGTGAAATTTTCTTATATGCAGATGATACTGCAATATTTTACTGGGGTAAAGATCTAAACATACTACTAAAAAATGCACAAAGTGACCTAGAAAGAATTTGCGGTTGGCTCCAATCAAATATCCTAACAATGAATATAAAAAAAACAGGATTCATGATTTTAAGTTCAAACCGTAAAATAATTCCTTCACATGTACCATTAAAAATTGAAAATAACGATTTGCAAATCCTGAAAGAGGAAAAATATCTTGGGCTGTGCATCGATAAGCATTTAACTTTTAAACAACACATTCAAAATGTAAAAGATAAAATCACACCCTTAATTAGCGTTTTTAGCCGGTTATCATATCTATTACCAATTAGATTAAAAATAAGTTTATACTATAGTCTCGTACACTCACACCTAAATTACCTGATTGAAATCTGGGGAAATGCGTATGAAACATACATCAATGAATTACAGGTAATTCAAAATAAGATAATCAAAAAACTATTTCACTACGAATCCAAAACATCCACAAAAAAAATATATTTAGAAACAAAACTGCTAACATTAAGAAAACTATACGAGTACAATATATGTGTCCTTATATACAAAATAAATAATAAACTCATACATACAAACACAGAATTCATTAAAACGTCCGAAGTACACAAACATTTTACACGACAACACGATAACATACGTTTAAACACCATTCATACTAACTACGGTAAGCAATCAATTAGTTACGAGGGGGGCAATTTATATAATTGCCTTCCAGATGATATCAAAAACGAAAAAAGTGTGTGCAAATTCAAAAAAAAATTGTTCATGTTTATTCACAAAAAACAAAGTAGTGATAGTGAATAATATCGTATGGTAATATAATATCATGTAAATGTTAGTATTGCAATCTAATGTAATCTAAGGTTATGAAATGTAAAAACCATGTAATGTAAAAACTATGTAATACAATGTAAAAAGTACATAATTCAATATTCTAGTTAAGTAAGTGAAAATGTTATTTTCTTTTTTACTGGAATAAAAACTTATGAAAAAAAAAAAATGTTACCAACTTAATAAAGACATTTTTTTATTAATAATAATCATACAAAATTTACAGTATTTATACATGTTTAAGTAAAACATCGTTTTACGGTGGTGAAGTGTTTTTTGTAAGTATGGCTGTGAGGGGTTAATATTAATGTATTATTAGTAGGTATTTATTGTATTATTTAACGCCTTGGATGAGAGCTGATCACGCTCAGAACCTTTTAACGGTCGTTTCTCTTAACTTGGCGATTTCGCAATAAGTTGACAGCTTGACTTAGTTTTGTTAGGGCCACAGATAATAGAAACAAGGAAGATGGGTCTTGAGCCTTACTAGCTATTATTTGTGTGAAACAGCGCACATAGGTCAGGGTTTTAACTTCTGACATTTTTTAAAGACATTTGAATTCAAAACCATTTCTTTTGCTACCAAAATATTTTTCAGAGTCACCTGTGTTCCTGTGTAGTATTTCCGTAGTATGACGAAGTACTATCATCAAGCTTTTAAAGTTTACGTTTATTTAATAAGGTTCTAATATCACTTTGAACAATTATCATTTTGTTTGTATCTAACAGTTGATCATTTTTACGAGTTGCAGTATAGAGCGTCACTTTAGTTAGATAGGGTTCTAACTTAGCCATGCCATACCATGTACTTTGCAAATACGAATTCTCATAACTTATTTAATAATTTCTGATTTTGAGGCTGAATCGTGTGCTAAGTATTTTAGTTTAACATATTTTACCACCTTCCTTTTCCCTATATCCTTCCCCTACCCTACTGACGACCTCCGTAGTCCAGTGGCTAAGACTCTTGACTCACATTCCGGAGGTCGCGGGTTCGAACCCGGCATGCGCAAATAAATTTTATTTGATTAATTTGTGTTATTTCACAATTAATTAATTTAAAATAATATGTAGTATATTTGCGGCATGTTCCAGAGTGGAAGATACTATCAGTATCGCCCTGGTGTAAGACCACCATTCAGAATTGAAACGTTGCTTGAAAATGGCTTTAGCCGTGTTTAGTGACCAGATCTGAATAGCCAGGTACTTCCCAACCTTCCTCTTCCCCACCTCCTTCCCCTCCCCACTACCTTCAGCCTCACAAAATACCCCAATTGGGGATGCCATAGTTTCATTGGCTCCAGATGAGAGCAGCTGGGACTCTTGTGAGGTATTCACATAAAAAAACTTAGAATGGCAATAAGGAAATACAGTTAGAACCTTAGGCGACGACTTGTTACGCCCTAGCTGGTTACACATGGTTCTATCTGCTCATGGTTTAGGTATGTTCTAAAACGATAAGTATACGTCCTATTTAAAATGTTCCTTTAAAATATGTTAATCTACAATACTTTACATAATATTCACCTCAGGACTAGAAATAAATAATGAGAAATCGTCCTTGCAAACTTTAAATCCTCGTATAATATTTCAGAACAAGGTAAAGAAAAATTAGAATCCTATTCAACCCAGGTGATGATAGGATCATTTTTTTTTATTATTTTTCATGTAAATACCTCACAAGAGTC
The DNA here is from genome assembly GCA_917880885.1 of Limnephilus marmoratus. NCBI lineage: Eukaryota > Metazoa > Arthropoda > Insecta > Trichoptera > Limnephilidae > Limnephilus > Limnephilus marmoratus. The sequence goes on along the minus strand of OU862930.1, from coordinate 27,624,530 downwards.
CCAGCTGCTACCGTCTGGAGCCAGTGCGACTGTGGCATCCCCAATTAGGGTATGTTGTGAGGCTGAAGGTAGTGAGCATGGGAAGGAGATGGGAAAGTGGAAGGTGGGGAGATACCTGGCTATTCAGATCTGGTCACCAAACACGGCTAAAGTCGTTTCAAGCAACGTTTTAATTCTGAATGGTGGTCTTACACCAGGGCAATACTTGTGGAATAACACAAATTAAACAGAAAATTTATTTGCGACCTTGCGAGTCAAGAGCCTTACCTCTAGACAACGCCAGTCAAATAATCAGCACATAAAAATAAAACAGTATAGAAAGGAAGAAGGGAGATTCTATAATCTATGGTCCCGATTCCCCCTGGATAGTTGACATTGTACAGTAGTTGTTCCTGCAGGGTCCGCCCGCGCATGCGCCGTGCTGAGTGTGCTGGTGAGATGTCCGCCCACGCTAACCTCCGCGCAGTGCGCATGAGCAGGTTCGCATACGTTAGCCGGTGGCGGCTAGTTCCTTGTTCTTGGTCCTCTGCTGCAACGACTGCGCCTGCGCACTAGTTACTAGTTCGGCTAACACGATATACACACGTATATATGTATATGACCGTGCGCATGCAACCGCTATGCGCATCTGGATGCAATCCACTACGTTCATTTTTCTCTCATCTGACGAGAATGAGTAGGAAGTGAAAGGACTAATATTATTAAATTTTTTATTTATTTATATATATGTATAAAGTATGTTTACATTGGGTTTTTCGAGCTTGCCTCACTAGGATATACCTCAATACCTGTGTCGAGGCAGGCGTAGAGGTACATAAATGAATATCACAGTTACAAGAATATTTAAGGTTAAATACATATTAATTTGAATACAATTAAAACAGAAAGGTGATTGAAAGTGTGGGTAAATCCCACAAAGAGAGTTATCTTATAACTGTAGGAAAATATGAGGTAAAGTAGTAAATTCTATTATTTTAATTTATTATATATGGGTTAGGTCGTAATTTCTGTGTATGTGTAATTTATTTTACAGATGTTTGCAGTAGTGTGCCTTCCAATACTTACAATCCATTTTTTTTATCTTGTTTGAATTTTGGCATTGATTCTGTTTATTAGAACAACTCTTTTTTTATAATAATAAAAAAAAAATAAAAAATAATAATTTACCCGATAACTTCACCAGAGCAAGGCAACACAGACTTTTTACTTTTCCTAGAGGCAGGACCAACCTACCAATGGTTATGCCTCTGGGAAGAATGACCTCACTATTAAACCTTTCTTCTGAAATTGACATTTTTCGATCGAACTTCAATCATTTCAAGAGCGAAATAAAGGTATTCTTTAGTTTACACTATTAACTAAAGATTGTGAAATGTAATTGGATATACATGTTAACTGTTTTTCACAATAAATAAATAAATAAATAAATAACTTTTGAAAGTTATTTCCATCAATGTAATATACCATTGAAGAAGATAACACTAATAATATAAACGAAAATATGAAAGAGAAGAAGACACAGATAAATAAAAAGATAACCGTCGCAACTGGGACTCGAACCCAGTATCTCTTGTCTTACCGGGACAAATGCCGTACCAATATATCCCAATTTCGACAGTTATATTATTTTTCTGTGTCTTCTGCTCTTTCATATTTTCATTTAGATTATTAGTGTTAATCTTCAATAATTTACGGTGTTTGTGGTCGCACTCCTCCGAAACGGTTTGACCGATTTTTATGATTTTTTTTTATGTATATTAGATAGTTATGAGAATAGGTTTTAAAGTATATTTAATACCGCTAGGTGATAAGGGTGTCCCTATCCAGAAAAAAAAATTATTTGGCATCAAAAAATACCTATAACCCCAAATTTTAACCCTCCCACCTCCATCCTCCCATTTTTTAATCGCGATTTTAGTGTTTTTGTATGAACATATTTAGCCGTCTTTCTTCATTTCTCATCGAACTTTCATCCACACACGCGCAAGACATTCACGAGTCATTGATATTTCATTCGGCGTCATGTTCTCGCGTGGGCAAACCATCTAGCTTCTTTGTGTTGGCTAAAGACGGACTGACAAAAAATATCGTACACTCAATTGCTCTTCGAAATTCATATTGATTTTCTTTATTTTCTAATTTAGTTGGTGGTTTTTGTTTTTATCGGCGGTCATCGTCTACAGCGCTCCATTCTTCTTTCTGTAATAGATCCCACCCCCACACACTTACAATGCATTCGTTATTTTTGATTTAACAGCCAAAATATTCATTAGAAATAATTTATATGGCAGAACAACGTTTGTCGGGTCAGCTAGTATTATTATATATATATATACCGATATAGGAGTATTAGGACGTATTTTGCAAAGGGAACAAATTTATCAACGGTTTATTTTAAAAGATTTTCTGGTTATTCTTCTTCTTCTTCGTATGCCCTATCAGGCCCCCCGACGTTGGCGATCACTCTGGTAAATGTATCTCTATCCTTGCGCTGCCCGGAATAGCACACTTCTAATACCGGTCCACTCTCGTACATTTTGCAGCCAAGACATTTGTCTCCTATCAGGCCCTCGGCGACCCTCTATCTTGTCTTTTAATATTAATTGGAGCAAGTGTTATTTATCCCCTCGAAGTATGTGACCCAGACATGAAATTTTCCTGACTTTTAATAATGTGAGCAGTTCTCTATCTGCTCTAGCCCGCCTGAGAATTTCTGTGTTAGTGTTCATGTCGGTCTATGGGACTTGAGCATTCTCCGGTGAAGCCACATTTCAAAAGCCTCTAATTATATTATTTGTAAGTCTCTGGTTATTGATAATATTTTAACTGGTCTTTACACTCTTTCTAATTTCCATGATTTGTTTAAAACTTACTTTCTACTTTCTAAGTTTATCTAAATATACAATATGACAGTGTAGGAATTCTATTCCATTAATAATAATATTTGGCTGATTTATACAGCGCCGTTTTCGTGAAAAATCACCTTAAGGGCGCTAAATCACCTCAATTTATTTTATTTATTTATTTATTTATTTATAATTTCTCACCATACATGTGTTCTTATTTTTTTTTTTTTACAAAAATATTAACCTCACTAGGCTAGCAGCCTGTATTGAGGTTAAATTCATAAATTTGAGTGGTGCATTTACACACAAATCACTAAAATACAAAAAAATCACTAAAATACAAAACACTACATCCAAAACACTAAAATATTATATGCGGAAAGTAAGAAATAACAATATTATATTGGTGACCAGATGGGTAATTTGTAACAATATAGACCATAAAACAATCCTTAATAAATTACTATACCCACCAAGAAACAAAGGTAGTTCAAAACAACTAGGGTGACACTCCGATTTTTACAAATGGGACTCAAATAAAATCTGGTTATTTAAAAAATATATATGTTTATATATATCTTTTTATTTAAAAAACAAATATTATTAAAAAAAAATATCTTATTATTTTAAAATATGTTTTTTTTAAATTATTATTTAAAAAAAGGCCAAGGATGAAAAAATAGTATGCCAATCCTCTGACAACACAAAAATCTTAACATTTTTTTTAAATTTAGCTAATGAATTGGAAGACTTTATGTAATCTGGCAGAATATTAAATAGAAGTGGAGCCTGATATAAAAAGTTTCTTTGGCCAAAAGATGTTTTAGTACTTATTGCGACAAAGTTCATTCTTGAGCCAATTCTAGTGGTATGGATTTGTTGGGTTCTTTCTGCAGAATAAATATTGATAAAAAATTTACAAATTATTTTAGAGATGTACAGCTGTTTTATACTCATAACGTCAGATTCCTTGTAAAGAAGTTTCGATGGATAACGAAATTTTTTTTTGTACATGACCTTAAGAATTAATTTGTGAGCAATATTTAGTGGCTCTGCATTGGACTTTAGACAGGATCCCCAGCATACAATATTGTAAGAAAGTCGAGATTGTACTAAGGCATAATAGACAGATTTTAATTTATCTTTATCCAGTATATGACGAAGTTCTTTAAAAATATAGGTAAGTCTCCTGATATTTTTTGTTAACATGTCAATATGGTCATTCCATCTCAAATATTGATCAATATTTACACCTAGGTACCTTATACAGTCTACTCTTTCTAAAGGGTGGCAATTACAATTACAATTTTGCAGACAATTGTGTATAATTAGATTATGAGTGTTGGAAGGCTGACTTTTTGATGATATGCTAAAAGTTACATATTTTGTTTTTGATGTATTCAAAGTTAAGATGTTATTATTTAGCCAACTCTTTACTATTCTTAATCCTGAATCACATTTGTCAAAAGCATCTTTCCAGGTTTTACCCTCAAATATTAAAGCAGTGTCGTCTGCGAAACTAACAATATTACCAGGAATATCTAAATTACATAAATCATTAATGTAGATTAAAAACAATATTGGTCCAAGTACACTACCTTGTGGAACCCCAAATGAGATTTGTTTGCTAATGCTTAAATTATTATTTATCTCTACTTGTTGTGTTCTATCGCTAAGATAGGATTTGAACCAACTTAATGCTGTACTGGAATGTGAAATGCCAAGAGAAGATAATTTTTTGAGGAGTAATCCATGGGAAACCGTGTCAAATGCCTTTGATAGATCTAAAAACACAGCTAAGGCTTTGTTTCCATAATCCAGGGCACTAGTGACTTTCGACAATACCCTCAATACTGCATCACTAGTTCCTCTATTTTCTCTGAAACCAAACTGATTGCTAGAGAGTAGTTTATTTGTTTCTAAGAATGATACCAATCTCGACTTAGCCAATCTCTCTATTACTTTTGAAAGCGTGTTGAGTAGGGATATAGGTCTATAATTATTGACATCTAGTTGATCTCCACCTTTAAAAAGAGGAATCACTTTAGCTTTCTTACAGTGAGAAGGGAACATCCCACTCTTGAAGCTAATATTAATAATATGAGATATGGGACCAGCTAATTCGAATACATGGAGTTTATATATCATAACACTTATAGAATCAATACCGCATGAGAAAGACATTTTTAAATCATTTATCACATTTGTCACTTCAGAAATGTTAGTTGGCTTAAAGTCGAAATTGTCCCCGGTAATCTGAAGTTCAGATTTAAAATCATTCACAAGATACGTCTCACTGGTTTTATTATCACTGCACAAATTGTTAGCGAAACTTGGACCAATATCACTGAAGAAGTCATTAATGTGATTAGTAATTATATTTGGACTCTCTTCCATTGAAGTAATAATATTATTAATTTTCAATTTTTTTATGGTAGTTTGTTCCTTTTTAAGGTTTATGGCCTCCTTTATAATTTTCCACTGTTGTTTAATGTTACCATTGACTTCATCTAATTTTCTTCTGAAATATGCTTGTTTTGTTGTTCGTATTATCCTAGAACACCAGTTTCGATATCGCTTATAATATTCAAACAGTTCCAAGTTATAGCTTTCTTTTCTACATCTGTTGTGCAATTTATCACGTGTTCTGAGGCATTTGATTAATCCAGCGTTTATCCATGGTTTTAGATGTTTCATAATATGTTTCTCTTTTTGTACTGACGTACAACTTTGCACATGGGTTTTCAAACATTTTATGAAATTATCAGTTGCCAGATTGACGTCATTTGTTGATAGAACTATATCCCAGGATTCCTCCTTTAATTTGGTCTTCAAGAGGTGGTTGTCAACAACAAATTTAGGTTTTACATTATTATTTGAAATATTATGTAGATTTAAGCTCATAAACTTCATTAAAATTGCATAATGGTCTGTTATGCCAGTAGTAAAAGCTGCTCCTTGTGGTTCAAATTTTGATTTTGCCATAATATGATCAATGCAGCTAGATTTATTAGGAGTCACTCTTGTTGGTGAGTTTATTATGGGCTTCAAACCATGAAACGCCAGAAGTGATAGGTATTTTTGTGTTTTTATGTTCTTCAAATCTAGGGTATCAATATTTAAGTCCCCACATAAGATAATCTCCTTATTTTGCAAAGATTCAGATGCAAGGAATTCATTCAATGAGTCGAGAAAGTTGTCTATTTTAGTCTGGGATGGAGATCGATATACAGCTAATAAATATAATGTATTGGATAATTGCATTTTCAAGCAGTTTGCACTGGGGAGAGCAATTTCCTCAACAGTTACCTGAATGTTTTGTCTTACGTAGATAACTACTCCATCATTTTGTAAATTGTTCATCATAGTTTTGTAGACTACGTACTCTGGAATGCTAGGCATATTAATTACACTGCTCAGCCAAGCCTCTGTAAAGACTAGTACTTCCGGACGATGATTAATGCAATCCAGCATAGAAACAGTTTCATCAAAATTCTTGCTTATACTTCTAATATTCATGCATAGTAAAGAAAATTTTGAATCTTTCAAAAAATTTTTGCAAGATAATGAATCTTCAAAAGTTATGTTAGGTTCAGTATTGTCGGTTATATTATTTATGTTTTCCAAATCATCCATTTTTTTTTTTTTCAATAAAAGTGTCAGACTTAGGGGGGAGGATTACAACAATTTATTCAAATCATCTTCGTGTTTGATGATAATGACTCTTGAAGATAGTTCTGGGTTCTTTTTCACGCAAATTTTATTGTTCCGAAACCACACAAATTGAAATTTAGCTTCTTTAGCTTTTTGTTTAGTTTTCCAAAGAAGGGTTTTGGAATATGATGATAGAACTTCTCCAATGAAGATGTTCCTGTCCTTCAATTGCTTTATACTTTTGCGTGCGTTGAGAAATTCAGATTGGGACTTTTCATCTTTGAAATGGATGATCATCCTCTGAGCTCCGGGTTTATTAATAGTTTTATCAGGATATTGAGTAACTTTATTTATTCTACCTGGCTCAATCCGAATGTCAAATTTTTTTATGAATCTTTCCACGGTTTCCACAGAATTTTCATTCATCAAGGTTTCTAGGCCAGACAATTCAGCACAATTATAGCTTACATTTTGTTGTTCTATATCAGCTAGACGAATTTCTAAATGTTTTATTTTTAGATCTTTGATAGAATTTGCGTTTTCCAAGTTATCCACATTTTTTTTAAATTGCATCATGTTTCCGATATTATTAGTTATTTCATCATATTGCTGACCAATAAATTCAATGCTTTTTCTCATGTCGGATATCTCAGATTCGAGATTTTTTTTCAGTGTTGACGATTCAAGTTCAATTTTTGCAAAAACTTGTAGCTTAAATTCTTCCATTTTTTTATCCATGTATTTTACAATTTTTCCAAAATGATCCTCGTTTACTGCTGGAGAATCCGATGCCTTAGACCTAGTTTGCACTAGATTCTGATTGTTGGGCATTGTAAACGATTTACTTAAATAAATAATGATTCACAACTTATAAATGAATGGTGGTCACCCTACAACACACTTTATGATCACTGGTAAACAGAATGTAATATAGTAGGTACAAACTTATTGTTGTGAATACTAAGAGTGGTTAAGCAGTGGAGTATCACAAAGCAGACGTCCTCACTCAACAACAGTATTGTTACGACAATATTAAAATTATTAAAATCAAAAGCATGATTGGTCTCCAATAAATGATATGCCAAGTACGAAAAACTATTATTGTACATACACCTCATTTGCTCCTTTATCCTTATTTAAAAGTTCCTTTTAGTTTTACTTGTATAAAAAAAAAAAAAATAATCTTTACAATTGAATTTATGGACTCCAGATTTTTTTCATATTCAAGTCTCTTTCCTTATTATTTAATATGTAATATTTTAGTTTATTATTTGCATAAAATGCTGGCAGAATTGTATATGGTTTATTTTTCTTGTTATAATGTTGAAAATTTGATTATTTTAAAATATTATATTCGTCCATTTCCTCAAATAATAGATAAAAGACAAGAAAATGGTGCCACAAAATAAGTTTGCTGCGTTTAAAGAAGTGGTAATCTATTCATCAACTGTAAAATTTGAAGATCCACAAAAAAAAACACTTCCCGAGAAATCGCAATCTGTTGTAAAAAACTTTCCGTTTGTAAATTTTTATATGGAACATGTGTAGAGACTGTCTCGGTAAGATGTTATCTCGGTGAGTAATGCTCGTGCTCTCAGCTCTCTGGTCTGCGATTCTCCAATAACGATCAAGAGTTACTCGTTGTGCGCCATCTACGAATGAAAAATTACTCATCGTCTCGACGAACTTTAATAATAGATAACAATAATAATATTTGGGTGACTTGTAAAGCGCTGTTTTTGTGAAAAATCACCTCAAGGGCGCTTTACAAACTTATAATACATTTCTACAATCTTACTTCTAACTACCAACTAGACAAACCACTAAAACAACTTATGGCTTAGAATTGCATCCACCGGTTGATCGACCTCCGATACGAAACTATATGTACAATGATTTAACAAATGAACGCGATGCTGCATAAAAATGTACTGTACAGGCAGAAATTATACAGGACCATACTTACCTGGTAAGTCACTAGAGATTAACACTGTTATTGTTTATTTAGAGAAATTTAGATACACTTCGCATGCAGGTGACATAATTGGGAACTATAATAGTTATTATTGTAGAAAACAATCACTTTGTGGTTTGACATATTTAATAAAATAAAATACTTTTTTGTTTAAAACCACGAGATTTATGTTAATGTATTTTATGGCCGTCTATGTGTTTTTATATTTGTATCATGTTGTCTCCGTCTATATTTTGTTATATATAAGCACACATTATGTACTTCTTGTTTAGTATTAATTTGTACCCTGGAGATGCTTGAGTAAAGCGAAACCGGTCGGTTCATAAATTAATAAATCTCGTGGTTTTAAACAAAAAAGTATTTTATTTTATTAACTATAATAGTTCTTTAATGAGAGTACTTTGAAACAAAAGCAAAAAAACTATGATGGGCGGTACAATAGTACCTACAAGAATTTGATCAGAATATTTATCTTCCTAAATGTGATTCGTTCCTCAGTAAGAGAAATATTGACGTGTAAGGATTCGAATAATGTTAATCCAATAAGAAAAGTGTGATTAAGGCATATCGTAGGCAAAACAAGAATTATACGTTAACTTTGTCGAATGTTTAATTTTTTACGTGTTCTTCAATGTCGAAGGGTTGAAGAGGTGATTATATTGGCAGCTCTGTGAATATTGTCTACGTTTCTGATGTTTTTGACGTATCTATGGTGTGAATTTGAAATTATGGGCGCACTTTCTTCGAGATGGTTGGTGGGTATATTACTCAAACAAAAGAGCTGGTAATCACCGTGGAAAAGAAATTTAATGCTGCTAATACACGCTAACGACAGTACAATAAATTAATTATAAAGTTAATTTTCATGTGAAAACTATCTACCCTCTGGTGAAATATTCTTGTTGGTCAAAACATCTGCTTCAGTTTGCTCTACGTTATGTAATACAGCCAATATCGCCGATAAATCAGCCATTATAATGAACCTTAATCAACTTTTACCTCGAGAGTGTTTTCTCTTGGGGGTAAAAATAATCTCGTTGAATTTAATGTTTTAAGGACCCAATCTTGTTTGATTACGTCTAAAAGGGATCGAAATGAAAATCTAGTCTCCTTCAACGGAAGCAATCTTCCGAACAGGCCCTTCATTGATATGCTTGGTGTAACCCTAAGTGACCAGCTCAGGTATGGGAGCTCCATCGAAGCCATAGTAAAGTTGGCCTCTCAAAAACTGGGCGTACTGTACAGGGCCCGCAGATACTTTGATGGTACACAACTGCTAACCCTGTACAAATAACAAGTGCGCCCCACGGTTGAATTTGGCAGCCACCTCTGGTCTGGAGCTCCAAAATACCTGAAAAATACCCTCGACTCTGTGCAGAAACTGGCGGTCCGTTTCATAGATTCTCCCATCTTAACAGACGGATTGCAATCCTTAGAGCATAGGCGTCGGGTGGGAATGCTATCCTTGTTCTACCGGTATTACAATGGAAGATGCTCCGAGGAATTAGCGTCATTGATCCCTTCGGCACCGGTGAACAGTCGGGAAACACGCCAAACGCGTGCCCAACATTTGTACACGGTTGACATTTGTCACATGAGAACAGGTCGCTTCTTCGACTCGTTCTTGTGTTCAACAGCTCAGCTGTGGAATGATTTGCCGGCCTCTGTGTTTCCTCCTTCCTACAGCATGAGTCTCTTCAAGACCAATGTTCATTCCTTCCTCTTCTTAAAAAGACCCTCCATACAGCATCCCAGATACCTCTGTGTTTCCTCCTTCCTACAGCATGAGTCTCTTCAAGACCAATGTTCATTCCTTCCTCTTCTTAAAAAGACCCTCCATACAGCATCCCAGATGACATAGGCCCTGAGGGAAATTATTTTCCTCAAGGCCTCCTGTGTGGAGTTAATGTAAAAAAAAAAACTTTGCAAAATATATGATCTCTACCAGAGTGCGCGCGGGAAACGGTCTTAGGTTAGGATACAATAATACTAGATTTTGACAGTTGTTATGGCGAAGAACTCGGTGTCGACTGGTTCGACCCACTCGTTGTTCGAGTGGAGTGACTTTTGACTTTTGACGTCTAAGTATGTACCTTCGACGAGACTCGAGAATAACAGTGTCGACCAATGTACGTCCTTTCGACGGCGATTGCGAGGTGCCTCGACTGGAGACTCTAGTCCCTGGTCTCTGGTTCAGAACTGCGTAGGTGTTTATAAATATCCTCGCAAAGGCCTGCAGATAAATCAAATATAATAATATGTGGCCTGAGACCTGAGATGGTACAGGATTTGAACCGGGAGATAGCGGGCACGAAGGTGGTCATTTACAATGTCCTGTCAATTAGAGCTTTTAATAAGAAGGTCAACTACAAGATAGATTCTGTCTTTTTTTATGTACATGGCATGGCGCAGGAGAGGTGTGCAATTAACACTTTAGTTGTAGCTAAGGGTTTGCTTTAAGGCGAGACATAACCACGTTTATCGGGGGTTTGCCCGAGGCTCACATTTTAATTTATTTCGTCGAATTCGTAATTGAATTATCATTCAAATTAATAAAATACTTAGTTTTTACCACTTTTATTGTTTACAAAAACCAACTTGTTTCGTGAGCAACTCTCACTTCTTCAGGTTTTTTTTATTGAGTATCAATATCAATATCATTGAGTATCCATAAAAACCCTGAAGAAGTGAACGTTGCTCAAAATACTTGTTTTGGACAAATAATAGCAGCTCACGTTCATTCAAAGTTTTCTTATAGAATTCTTCGCAGCTCCTAGTTTTAAGGTTGTATTTATTTATTTATTTATTACACGCCCTGATGGGCTTTTACATTATAATTTATAAGTTGAGTAACAAACAATGAAGAAAATATAATACGATGAGAAAAGAAAATACACAAAACAGTGTAACAACAAAACAAATAATAAAATAAAAATACATATTATGTAAAAATGATAAGATGTCTCATACTCAATATAAACAAAAATTGAAGAAATTATGTAAATCTATTTGTGCCTAGAAGAATAAAAGTGATAGAATATACAACGTTTATACTGATTAGTTTTAAGATGAAATATATCACCTAGATTAGAATATTTATTTCCGAGACTGTGAAGTCTCGGAAATGGAGACTTTTGATAAGCTAGTGTCCTGGTGTTATTGAAGTAGAAGGGTAATAAATGTCGGCAAGATTTTTGGGGAACATGGATATTGATAAATTGAAGTAATTCAGAACAGTCAATTTTGTAATGCAGTATTTTATGTAATAATATTAAATCTGTGCTTATTCTTCTTTCTGAAAGTTTCAATAGATACGTTTTATCCAGGAGATAATTGTAATCAATGTTTAGTATGGGAATATGCAGTTTATAGTTTATAAACCTTAGAAACTTCCGTTGAATCTTTTCAATGTTGTCTGAATGAATGTTGTAAAAGGGAGACCATAACGTCGAGTTATATTCAAGTTGGCATCTGACAAGGGTTTTATATAACATAATAAATGTGTCTAAATCATTGAAATCTGCATCATCAACAACGATCTGACCGAGGGTACAGATAATCTAATACGTTCTTTTGTCCACTGTGCTCCCAATAGAGAAAACACTCTTTCTACACTTGCGTTTTGAGCTTGGATAGTAAAAATGAACTCGCCAATACTCAATGGGCAATCTGGCGATTGTGAAGTTTGTAAAAATGGTAACCCACATTTTATGGACCATCATACTAAAAATGCATCGTTTTGTTGGGATATGTACGAATTGACGATTGTTATTTCATCGAATGTCTTTACATCATCGATAATAACACATTTGGTCTCATATTTATTATTATTATTATTAAGTTAAAAGAAACATAATATTTCGCTTTCTTAACTTAAATACAGAGCTTTTATAGTACAGTAGTAAGAAGTAATATTTTTAATTTTGTTCCAACATTTTGAGTTTGAATAGTTTTTTTTTTAAATGTTTTTATATTATTTTCCGTTTTTAGGTTATCTGGAAGGAGATTATATATATGAACTCCCTCGTGACCAATACTTCTCTTGCCACTTTCAGTCTTGACAGTATTTGTGTACAATTTATTGTGTTGTCTAGTATGATGTTCGTGTACTTGTGGTGTTTTTATAAATGATGTGTTTGTGTGTATAAGTCCATTTTGTATTTTGTAGATTAAAAGACATATGTTATATTCGTACAATGTTCTTATTTTCAAAAGGTTCATTTCCTGGTACAGTTTTTTTGTGGGAGTGTCTGGGTTATAGTTGAAGAGTTTTTTAATAACTTTGTTCTGTATTATTTGTAAGTCGTTTAAGTACGTAATGTATGTGTTTCCCCATATTTCTATTAAATAATTTAGGTGGGACTGGACTAAGCTAAAGTATAAGCCCCTCTTGTTGGTAGAAGATGAGCAGTGACATTACAACAAGACTTAGGAGTTACCATATCACAAGATTTAAAATGGGAACCGCAGATCGCTGGGATTGTGAAAGCAAACTCACTAACATATTTAATCAGAAAAGCATTCCTTGACCTAACACCGGACATGATGTTAAAAATATACAAAACATATGTGCGACCTCTCCTGGAATATGCTTTCCAAATATGGGGTCCTTACTTCGCAAAGGATATAAATCTGATAGAGGGAGTACAGAGATGTTTCGGCGATATGAAGATAGACTCAAGGAATTAAGATTACCGACCTTAAAAGATAGAAGAGAAAGGGGTGACTTGATCGAGACCTTCAAAATTTTATCTGGACACTACAGCTGCCCTGGCATCCAAGAAATTTTCATACTAGTAAAAATATAATTCTCCGTGGACACTCGAAAAAAATTACCAAAACGCCTTTTGCATCTAATCCTAGAAAACACTTCCTTGCAAATAGAGTGGTGGATGCTTGGAACAAACTCCCACAATATGTCATCGATGCAACTAACATAAACCAATTCAAATCTCTATTGGATTTATATTTGGAGAGAAGAAAGGACTAAGTTAAAAATTAAAATTGTCAATCTGTCAAACTATTGTGAAATTAGATATGAGCGCATCAGCAGAATGCTGCCTGCTCATCTATAATATAAAAATGAATCGCTAAATGTGTTGGTAAGCGCAAATCTCGAGATCAGCTGAACCGATTTCGATAATTCTTTTTTTAGAATATTCCTTGAAGTACGAGGATGGTTCTTACGGAGAGAAAAATTAAGAAAATTGGGCAGAAAATTGGATAATTTCAGAAAACATGAGCACGTTTGACGGTTCGCGTGTTTGAGAATGACATTTTGCAAAACATTGATAGTTCAATCAGGATTCTATTTTTGAAAATCTTTAATAAATTTATTTAAAGTACTCCCCTAATAGTCTGAATCGAATCAAGAATTTTAGATATTTCAAATAGGTACCTATGTTAGGTACCAAATTTAATATACATGAAAAATGGAAATATGATTAAAAATTGTAAAAGGTGGCACGCGGGCTGTTTAAAAACTGAATGTACTGGGATTGAATATATGGAACGCGGGAGGAGGGTTGGCGGGACGAGGGAGCGGGAAAGGGAAGAAGGCGGGGAAGGTGGAAGGGGAACGCGGGAGGGGAAGGGGACGTGTGAGGGGGGAATGGAGCTCGGGAGGGGGGTTCGCGGGACAGGGGAAGGGGGAGGGGAGTGGAGTGGGGAGAGGGAAGGTGGAGGTGACGGAGTGGGAACGCGAGAGGGGAAGAGGACGCAGGAGAAGAAGAGGAGGCGGAAGGGGGACGGGACGAATGGGAAAGGACACTCAGAGAGGAGGACAATAACTTAAAATGGGATCTCCAAATTAACCTAATTACAAAAAAAATACGGAAACTCTCTTACATCTTCAAAACAATTCGAAACATTATGTCACTACCTCAGCTAAAAAATATATATTATGCACTCTGTCAAAGTATTCTAATGTATGGTATTTCAGTATGGGGAGCAGCAGCAGAGACTCACCTCAAATCACTTAAAATTAATCATAAAACAATAATCAGAATATGTTTAGAAAGCCTTATCAACATCCGACAGAACAGATAATGATCAACAATAACCTATTAGACATAAATAAACTATACATAAAGAAGATCATCCACAAAAACTGCATAAAAATATCACCACACTTCATAACTCACTCGCAATACACAAGAGCAAACACACACAATCAATTACAAGTACCATATATCAAATCAAATTTTGCAAAAAAACATGAATCTTACTTGGCACCATATATATTCAATAAGTTTGTAGCCCAAACAAAGACCTACGTCGCATCTAATAATTTGAATTGGGTTTTCAAAAGATTTTTGAACTGGTTGAATGTCAAAGAAAGAAGAGAGATAAGTAATATTCTTAATATCTAATATTATATATTTTCTATTTTCTACTCTGTTTTTAAATTCTGATTTTCCTCGTATTTTATTATTATTATTTTTACTATAATATATATTTTTCTTTTTTTTATGTTTTTACCACTTATTTGTTTTTATGTAATTAGAAATTGTTAGTTACCAGCCTCAGAACAGACTCTTTGTCTAGTGAGGAGGGTAAGGAAAAAAAATCATGTTGTACATAACTAATAATAAATAAACGCCCGGGTTGCCGGCACTGAAATTGAATTGAACCATTTCTTTATTAAATGGTATAGCAACGCATGCCGGGACCAGCTAGTTATATAATAATAATTAATATGTAAAACAGAATCCACGAGCTTTTCAAACTCAGTTCGTTCTTTTTTAACAGTATCCAGTCAAAAACTTTAAATGCAGACAAGGGTGTCGTCCATTTATCAAGGTACCGAATACAAGTTTTGTACATCATTTTCACGTCAATGTGATTAAAATGTCCGAACTTTCTTTGGACCGCCAGGACTTCTCAATTTTCTAAATGGTAACCCTATGGCCTTGTGCGCACTAGCGGCTAGCCGCGTAGGCGGTCAACCGCGCGGCTAGACGCATTTTTATTTTAGTATGAAATTTTTCGGCGGTTGGGTGCGTACGGATATGAGCGGTTGCATACTAAAATAAAAATGCGGCAGGCCGCAGGTTGACCGCCTACGCGCCTAGCCGATAGTGCGCACAAGGCCCATGGAATTCTGAGCATTTTTCTACAGCACCACATTTTGTTAAAAGTTTGTCATCTTTCTTTCGCTGGCTCTAAGTTTTCCTAATCTACTATTTTTCCATCTTGCGTTGTAAAGTATTTTGTTTACTGTTATTGTGTTTCATCAAATCTTCGCCTAGCGTTCAGTGTCAGTGGTAGGGAAAGCCTAAAACAAAATAAATCACGTCAATCAATCTTCCTAGTGTTTGCTACCAGTAACCACACGTGTTCCGTATCCCCAATAACGTACAAGTGTCCCCACATACGATATGTATTACATAGCAGTTACCCAATGTTCCCACACCTATCAAATAACGCCGGCACGTAGAGTTACTGGCTGCTGGCTTGTAGCTGGAGGATGGGGCTATCTGCCTATCTACTTGTCTGCTTGGAAGGGTGTTTGATGCCTGCTGTTGTGTTTTCTACTGTTTAAGGACTCGTCACGCGCTTCCGTGTATTCTTTCCACTTTACATAACACGATGTACGACAACACCAAACATGCGTTTATACGTTAAACGAATGGTTTTACCTTTTACACAGAAATACACCAAGAGCAAAGTACATACGCAAGTGTGTGCGGGACTCTCTGATTCTCCAATGTGCTCGATATGTGAACAAAATGAAGTTGTCGAACAAACATTAACAAAGTGCATAAAGGCGTGTAACATTTGGAAAAGTTTGGCCGTTAACGATAACATTCCTTATGTGGATGGCGATAAGGTTTAAATTACCTCTAAAACCACCCGCCCGTTGTCATTTATGCAAGGAAAAACATTTACAAAGAGTGTTTTATTTTATTTTTTGAAGTTAATGCATAAATATTGAAATATTTTGAACTTAATTTGCCAGGCTATGTAATAAAACCATAACCGAAAATGTCCTGATTCTTTATTTTTTCTGGACTTATAAAAAGACTAACATAAAAAACTCGGTTATTTCAAAAGCCAAGATGTGTTCTGCCCACAGTACCCATTTAATTAAAACATCTAAATTATTTCTAAGCGATCTAATTTTCAAACCAAAAACACGTGAATTTGTATTCCTTCATACAGAACAACAGAAGACCAACAATATTATTGACCTCGAACTATAGAAAAAAGAAGAAAAAAAAAGTGCCTTGTGGGGTGTTTCGTGATCCAACTAAAGGCCCAATTTGGGCCTATACTTCCATACAAACACTGTATTTAACCATGATTACGAAATTTAAATGGGACGGCGATATATAATTTCAGACAAGTATAAGAGAGACAGACCGCGTTCTATATGGTTAGGAACCAAAAGGTACCAATTACGCATTTGTTTCCATTTACATATGTATGAAAGGCACTTCTAGTGTTATATTCTTTATTCTATGCCTCGAACCCATCGGAAGTTAAGTATTTAATATTTTCAACTGAGTTCTCCTTTTTTGGCCAACGTTTCGGATAGCGTTACAGTGTTCATCAACGCTGGCCGAAACGTTCGCTAAAGAAGGAGGTAGTGCAATACGGCGTAATACCCCAAAAATAAATCTCGATAATACTTTTGGCCGTGAAAGTCTTAAATCAACTGTTTGATTGTTCATCATCAATCTGTTTCCAATGTTTTTTTAAAGACTAATATTCTCGGGTTACAAATAACCCGACAAAATTTTAAAATCTCCTACTACCACCACAAAAAGCGGAAAATGTTGTGATGGAGGACTTAGTCAGCCGAGGAATCGAATACGCGACGCCCGAATGGGGGACCCAAACGCGATGCCCACTGACCGGTCTTGAGTCATGTGATTGAGCTTTTTAAAAAAACAATTTTAAATAACCTAAAAGTTGCCCAAGTCGCCTTGTGGTTTTCTAAATCTGGCCGAAACGTTGTCTAATGAAGGAGATAGCGTATCCATAATACCCGAAAATATCCATAATACCCCAAAAATAAATCACGATGGCTGTAAAAATTTCAAATCACGAATCTTATTGTTTATCATAAAACTGTTTCCAGTGTCAATGAGCTTTTTAAAAAAATCATTTTAAAAATGGTCCAAGACTTGAGCCTTGTGAAATGCCAAAAAATCCCGGGAAGTATGAAAAGATGCGAGTCCCGCGCCGCAATAAAGCACATTAATTGCTGAAAGATTGCAAGATACGGTACGGGCCCTTATAGACGTTCGGCTAAAGGAGAAGTGTAACACGGCATAATACCCAAAAAATAAGTCACGATGATATAAAATTTCAAATCACGAATTTCATTGTTCATTATAAAACTGTTTCCAGTGTCAATGAGCTTTTTAAAAAAATCATTTTAAAAGTGGTCTCAAGACTTGAGCCTTGTGAAATGCCAAAAAATCCCGGGAAGTATGAAGAGATGCGTTTGCAAGACACGGTACGGGCCCTAATCGACGTTTGGCTAAAGGAGGTAGTGTAACACGGCATAATACCCCAAAAATAAATCACGATGATATTAAATTCAAATCAAGAATTTCATTGCTCATCATAAAACTGTTTCCAGTGTCAATGAGCTTTTTAAAAAATCATTTTAAAAGTGGTCCAAGACTTGAGCCTTGTGGAATGCCAAAAAATCCCGGGAAGTATGAAGAGATGCGAGTCCCGCGCAGCAATAAAGCGCATTAATCGCTGTAAGATTGCAAGACACGGTGCGGGCCCTGATAGACGTTCGGCCAATTAGGGCGCGATTTGGGGTTTAATTGGCGGAATGCAGTTTAATATATCGTTAAAGGGAACATCTAATTGCTTGCAACGAATGCACCAACATCGCTGAAGAGATAGTATACTGTTTGTTGTGCTTTCTGTTTGTGCATGGGACGGACAGAATCATTTTAACAATAATTTCATAATAAATATATTTAAAAGATATTAACGTTACCGGGTTTCGGGAATAATTAAAAGCGGAAATTGTTGCATGTGTATGTAGGTAGCCGCGACAGGTAAAAATCAGTGGCGGTCCGTGTATTTCAGTGAAACAGTTTGAAAAAATACGACATTACTGACGTTGTAGTTGCTGAAAAAATATTTTTTTTATTTTTTAAATGTTTATTTTTGAAAATCATGAAAATAATGGTTTTCACAACGGAAGATCTCCAAAAGCATATCAGAACACTTTCAAGCATGTAAATATAAGCAAACTCGGCCACCCTGACAAATCGGCAATTGCCGAAGACCCAAAACACATTCGGCACGCCTAATGATTAATAATATATAAATAAATCTCAACAGTTCTCGGAATCCGGTAATTGACGGTTACACCAAAATTAAACGCAGAAAACCATTTTACATTATATAAAAAAGGAGGTAGAGCATCACGGCATAATACCCCAAGAATAAATCAAGATATGTAGTATGTTTTGGACAGCTGGATGCGGAATCGAAACATTCGAATGTTTTCCTTCGTTCAAATTCGTTGAGCAAACAGTAACCTTAACAAGTAAAGTTGATCCTTGCTAAATTTTTGCGATGATGTTTTTTGATATAAAAGCTAATGTAGATAGCGAACGAGCTCGGTTTACTGACGATATTGTGGTCAAAACTGTCAAATGTAAAAATTATCGTTCTTGACTATCGTCTACTAATCACCAATATTGTTGACTAGAGTCGTTTATCGTGTCGACGTTGTCTTTCATATAAGGGCCCCGGGTAATTAGGCATTCTGGTAAACTGTCAATAAATTCAAAATAATCTGTAATCTTACTATATATTTCTACCTTAGCAGGGGTGCCCGGGTTCATGGGGTGAGGTTTGTCCAGGTCTTGGCGGCCGATGCGTGTGTCGGGATCGAGAGAGACTGATTGAGGGAGGTCTTTTATCCTCTCCAGCCAGAATCTTTCGACCCACTGCCTTGCACCGTAGTTGAAGGGATGGATTCATACGTCCTTCACTCCTGGACACACTGACCCCCATATTCCTACCCACCCCTCATACATTTTTCCTTCCCAGAACTTTCTTTCCTTCCCTTCCTTAAAAAACCCTCCACACGGCATCCCTTAAGATGAGATAAGCCCTGAGGGAAATTATTTTCCTCGGGGCTTCCAATTGGGAATTGTCTCACTGACTCCAGACGATTTTATTGTTTGTTTATTTATTTCCCACAGGACTTTTACATGTTGGTAGTACAATTTTAACATGATAGATAATTTTGAAACTTAAGAATGAAATAATAAAGGTAAAATTACATTAGATAACAAATACACACAAGTCATAAAAATACAAGAAATAAAAATGGAAAAACACAGCGATTAGTTTACAAAAATACAAGATGCGTTTCGGAATAGTGTTGGATTAAATATTTTGCAGGTTCCACAGGAAACTCACTAATGATATTAAATATTTCAACATCACCTAAGTTTTGATTTTCCACAGGGTAGTTGTGTCGGAGTGTAGGCAATGCACGAGTAGTCACGCTTATGAATGCTGCAGTAGAATAGTGTATTTTATCGTGTTGTTATTGTGGGTATTCGTATGTTTATCAGTTGCAGAAGTAGTTTGGAGCAGTTAGGACTCGTGTGCACTACTCACATTTAAAAAATCTCAATTAGTTTCTTAGGTCTGATTCGATCCTGCGGAGATGCTGCGGGCGAGTGATCTCAGATGATCTGGTACATTAAGAGGCGAACGATAAAATGAAAGAGATAATTGCCGCGAACTCGGGGGTAAACCGCTACTCTTTTGTTCATACAAACAACATTGATTGTCCTTTATCTAATTCCGGATCCCTGAGAACATGATCCTGTGAAGGTTTACAAGGATTATTTTTAATTTCTTTAAAGAAAATTATAAAAAATTATAAAGCCGTTTTAGTGAAAAATCACCTCAAGGGCGCTGTACAATTTATTATAAATTTTAGGCTCTATCTAACTTATTTATTTACAAATAAATACAGAAAACATACTTACCCGGCAGGTTACTTCCGATAAACACACTTTAATTAGAAATGAAATATTTAAAACATTTTGTTTTTACCATGATAATCTTTATTTAAAAAATCAACATGCTTCGAGAACGATGTTCTCTTCATCAGGACATCATATATGTAGGTACTAAAAACTAAATTATCAAGTATAGAAAGACAGGCGTGGGTAGAAATGGAAGTAGTGGGGGGGAGAGAGGTGGAAAGGGCTGGTGCTTAGAAGATCAACAGGGGGGGGGGGAGAGGGGGAAGAAAGCAAATTCCGAATAAATATTACTATTTAGACATCTCAAATGTTCCTTAAGCCTCGTTTCAAAATTTCTACAAGTTTTACCTATTTAAAAATGGTTGCAATCATTACAATTCAATTGGTAAACTCCGGATTTTTTAATTTTTTGGTCGTTGTCCTTGTTATTTAAAATATAATTTTTCAATTTATTATTTGTATAAAAAGCTGGCTGAATTGTATTAGGCATTTTTTTCATGATTAAATTGGAGGTTTGATGATTTACAAACAAAATTAAACATCTACCGGATCTGCCGGATCTGCCCTGATGATGGACACTGCAACGATGTCCGAAACGTTGGCTAAAGAAGGAGGTAGCGCAACACGGCATAACACCCCAAAAACAAATAACGAAAATATTTTTCTCCATTGTTTTTTTTAATATTATCTCTAAGTAAATTTTAATTAGAAAGTTTACGCTTGGAGAAGATACGGCTTTGCACGCGGAGGACATTATATTTAAAACAATGGACATTGCATGATTTTATATTTACTACCCCCATCACTATTAGTATTACATTTATGAAAGGATTAGTGGCAAAAGTAGAGTTGATATTTATTTTGAGAGACTGGAGAATTTAAGACTCTTTAGCAGTGGCGGCTCGTGACTTTTTGGTCTGCCAGAGTGCTGATATTAAAAAAAATGGCATTATTGATGTTGTTGTAGCCGAAAAATTTTTTTTTTTTTTTTGTAAATCACTTTTTTGTATGAAAAATTTCAGAAAGTTTCAGTTTGGCGGTGTGCCGCACCGATTTCCCGAAAAATCTTCATACAAGACACCGATTTTTGAAAAAAATAAATTATTTTTCGCATACGACAACATCCATGATGCCATTTTTTTTAAATATTAGCACCCTAGCACACCCAAAAGTCACGATCCGCCACTGCTCTTTAGGACGGGAGAATTTTTATGAAATGACCACGGACATATGAATATATCTGGACCTGCCCTAAGTGATAAAAACGTATTATTTCCCCCTCCACATGGCGCCGGCTGGAGCTCCTCCTTGGAACCGGCTCGTTCCATGGGGAGGGGATAGAGCCTCGCTTGAATCTAAAATGTGTGACGTCATCATTCTTCAACACATACATTTAACGAAATAACACGTCAAAACGGTAGCTTGTGCTATACAATATATCTACATATCAATGTGCACATAGCGAATGTGGGCGGTTCTCCAGTGTTCTCGTCGCTGGTTACAGGGGTAAGTAAATTATGAAACATTTGTAAAAGTGTTTTAACTAAACACGGCAACAAAATGTATTGGGTACTATGTGTATTGGGGCGAGTCTTTTTGGGGCGAGCATTTGGCCTTAGCAAATATGTTATTAACGTGGCAAGCAATTCGCGCTCCCATGTAAAAAGGTCTATTCATTCAAAGCAGATTTTGTTTTTAAGAACTAAATGGTGATATTGTAATGCGAGATGCCTATATACTGTCAGATTGATTGTTAAACGAATCACAGTCATCTTTCCCCTCTTCGCCCTCCATAGTTTGGTTTTACCCCTCATCTGTAACTTCTTGTCTATCCATTTGGATGTCTATGGAAATGACCTTAAAAACCCTACAAATAAGAATTTGTTTCCATTTTTACACAATTAGTTATTTACTATGTCGAGGTCAGTGAAGGTGAAGAGGTGAAAGGTTTTTGACTTTATTGATACCTACGACTGTCTGAAAAGAGTTTTAAATTGAGCTTTAAAAAGGTGAGCTTTTAAAAAGATGAGCTCTAAATTCTGCCGAGTCTGTGATCATTCTTGGCAGTCCATTCCAGGCTTTAGGTCCTGACACTCCGAAAGCACGCTCACCGAACTTCGTATCTGGTGTGCGTTTTGCCTTTATTTCTGTTATCTACGGCTCACCTACTTGTAAAAATACCACCAGCATCAAACACGATATGTCTAAGCTTCGGTATCTATATTATTACTTACATGTGTTTTTAAAAACAAAAAGTCGGCGTTTTTTTGTATGTTTTAAGACAGCCACGACTTCCTGTACCCTCCACGTTTCTTCTAAGGCCCTGCCGCCGTCTCGGTGTCGGTAATAACATGACTAATAACCAAATAAAGACGTACCCACCACAGCTAGCATGGTATTTCGTCGGAAGGACTATAGTACAGCTCGGGAGGTCCTGCTTTAACTCGACCGGTTTGCATTCCGTTTGTCTGTAAATTTGTTATTACATTACGTTTCAAGGTAGTGGCCGAGTTGTATATCATATTTTTATCCTGCCAGAGTTTGCATGAGCAAACGAGCTGTCAAATCGTAATAATTAATGTTATGGTACCTATCTTCCTGCCTGAAGAAAGTTTTATATTAGAACTAGCTGGTTCCCGGCATGCGTTGCTTTCCCATTTTAGAAAGAAATTGTTTCTCCCTGCGTGTCCTTTCCCATTCCGCCTCCCCTTCTTCTCCCGCATCCCCTTCCCCTCCCGCGTTCCCACTCCGCCTCCTCCACCTTCCCTCTCCCCCCTCCACTCCCCCTTTCCCCCGTCCAGCCAACCCCCCTCCCGAGTTCCCCCCCTTCTCCCGCTAACCCCCTTCCCCGTCCCCCCTTACGCATTCCATGTATTCAGTTTTCAAACAGCTCGCGTGCCACCTATTTTAATTTTTTATACAAATTTCATAATGCCAGAGGTCACCGGTAGTTTCATACAAACCTTATCCTGACAATAACGAACACAAAAAAAAAGAAATATTCAATTTGGTGCGGTCGTTCGGAAGTTATGCGCGTACATACATTTCGGCGAATCATTTTTATTTATATAGAAGATAGATAGATAGATTGTAATTGAGGTTGTGACGTTTTTTCGAACAAATTGTGTATATTAATTTGGGAGGCCAAATTAATACCGCCGCTCCGTGAACCATTTGTATATATAATAATAATAATAATATAATACCTAGGTCACCCAAGCGGTTCTGTATGTCTGGTGACTTAGCAGGGGTGCCCGGGTTCATGGGGTCAGGTCTTGGTGGCGGATGATCTGCCCACCAACTGCGTGGGAGGGATGGATTCAAATGTCTGTCACTCTTTAACCCACCGGCCCCAAGATTCCTACCCAGCTCTTATAATTTTTTTCCTTCCCAGAACTTCCTCTCCTCTAAAATACCCTACACACAGCATTCACAAAGATGTATAGGCTCCAATAGATTCCATATTTGAAATTTTAAAAATGTTACATAAAATAATATATGGTTTATAACTGATAACGAAATTTTAATTTTGTGGCTTTTGAACTTTTGGGCACTACTTTTCACATTTTTTTTGTATTTCTTGGGCATTAACTATGTAACTATTTCTAGACTTTTTGTTTTGAAGAGTTTTAATTTTCAATGTACATTTGTTACTTTAACCTTAAATTTTTTGCGACCGGTTTCGACACATCCGTGTCATTCACGAGCACACTTCAGGGTGCGTTTCCATAGAAGCGGAGCTGCGCGGAGCTGAGCTATGACTTACAAAAATTGACCAATGATATTACACATCTCTGTGATTTGAGCAATATCATTGGTCAATTTTTGTAAGTCTCAGCTCAGCTCCGCGTAGCTCCGCTTAGCTAGCTCGCGTAGCTCCGTAAAACGCACCCTAAAACTAACTTGAAAATTCGATACAAGTACAAAAATTAATTAGGTGGGGGTAATGGGAGGGGGGATTTTGGGGGAGGGGGAGAACGGTGGGAGGAGTCAACATCACATGAAAACATCGTAAGTAAAGGTGATTTACATGGTGCTATTATTTTATTAACTAAAATTAATTTTCGATTTAATTTTCTTGTTAATTTGTAAAGTTTCTAAAGCGCACAAATTAAAATATGAATTTACATTGCAATGATTAAACTTAGTTTTTTTTTTTTATTTTTTGAAGCTGTGGCCTGTCTCTATTAGATGATTAGCAAACTCGGAGTAGTTATTATTTCGTAAACAAAGTTCAAAATGTTAAAAAAAAATTAAGGTTAAAGTAACAAACGTACATTCAAAATTAAAACAAAATGCTTTTCACAGAAGTACTAGAAGGCAGTAGGTATGTAATATCTAGGAACTAAGAACCCACGTCTCTCTGACTACCAGGCTTCCCGGCGGGTACTTGATAAATGATAACCCAAACAATAAGCAACTGAAATGCACTCGTGCCTAGGGATTGGACAAAGGATGTCACATTACACGTTATTTTCATAAACAAATATTTAACGCTCACGTTTCATCTTTGTTTTATTTATTTACTAGTTGAAGTAAGCCTAGGAGGTGGTTTATACCAAAAAGAGTATTGTATATTTTGTTAAGGCGCCGTATCCGTGCTCAAAAAGAAGAAAATTGAGAAATATGTAATTAGGAATGTTAGAGGAGCGCGCTAATATTTAAAGCGATTAAATCGATGCGAAAATTGAGAAAATGTTTAATAAAACACGACTCGTTTAAAATAGAGCAAAAATCTCGCGGAAGTTGTCTTAAACAGCATTTAAAGAAACACTGTGATTTTTTTTCAAATATATAACTTGTAAAGTAACTAAAAAAAAACGTGTTTATCATAATTTTTGGAGAATACTTTGCGATTTTTTCATATCGAGGAAATTTCATGTCTTTTTGGCGTAGGGAATGTAGAGATATTTTCTTCAAGAATTAACATATATTTTTTATAGAGCTTTAAAATTTAAGGTATTTAAGGAAAATATGTAATAAATCGGTAGAAATGCGGGATGCCGCGGTTTAAGTCTGCCCACTTTCATCAAGAAGTATCAAAATTCTGCTTTAAGCGGTTGGAAACTTGGTACTTCTTTACTTTTTTTTCATTTTCTAGATTCTTATATGCTTTGAAAAGGTGAATCATTTAGGACCCTCTAAAAATTCTTAAATATGCCTAGTCCTTACACCACAGATGTTCAGTATACAAATTTGACAATGTGTTTATAAAAAAGCAAAACGTGCAGATATAGAATATTTTCTCCTAATACAGTTTGTGAAATTTTTTTTTTACAAATTGTCCAGTTTTAAATTAGAAAGCAGACTAAATCGATTTTGACGATTTAATTTAAGTATATAACAAAGATATTGTAAATCAGCCTGAGGTGCAGTTATTCATTGAAAACGGAAGAAAAATAAACGACCTAACTTTTTTGTTTAAAATTATTCACTCCGAATTAGATTGTTGCCAACTCCTGCAACATTGATTTCAAAGTACCTAACCGAGAAACAAGGCAAAACATATCATTCTGCAACAATAATTCTGTAACCAATAAAGTCATACATGCACCAATTTCTCGACTACGCACAATAGGGAACAAATTCACCTCAAATATCGATGTATTTAATGTAGTCTGAATTGTGGACACAATACCCAGCAGCGCAATGGGACAAACTGAGGGTGTGCTACAATAATGCATATAGGCAACTTATGCAACTACCGAGGTTCTGCAGTGCCTCCACGATGTTCACCGAGGGGAGGGTGCACTCATTCTCAGCCTTACTTCGCCACCGACTAGCCAGCTTCTGGAGCAGGATACGGACTTCAACCAATATCATTGTCGTGGCTGCATCCGAGTGGCTCAGTTCCCCATTAAATGAGCGATGGATGCAGATGATGAGGCGACCTCCATGATGGACGATCCCAAAATATCTTTTATCTTTTTATTTTTAATTCTGTCTGCTTATTATTTATTTTAATTTTATGCTTATTTTTTGTTATTTGTATTTTTCATTTTATGTTTTAATTAGGTACATACCTAATATTTAAAGATTTTTTTCTTTTATAGTTGTTTATGTAATATGGCAGACTGGGATTGCACTACCCTCCCAGTCCTGCTGGAATAAAAACTTAAATAAATAAATAAAAATACAAGTTTACCATTACATTATTCAAGAAATGTCTGAACAATATTTTTATGTAGAATATTTTGATATCTAAGGAGCATCACATGGGGTCTATTGCATATATTTGTGTATTTCTGTATTAATCTACAATGTAAAAACTTGTTACCGTTTTCTTGTTATGTAACTTGCATTTTGTCATGTATTATTCATCACATTTAATCAGTCACCTGTAATTTTTGTAATTACTAACATATCTACTAGTTTATTTCTATGCCATTTACAACTTAGAAACTTTCTCTTTTATTGTAATGCACTATCTTTCCTTAAATTTATCTGTATACCTACCTTTCGTATGATGTTTACTAGTTATATTTTTATAGTTTATCTTTTTTTATTTAAAAACTGTCTGTATTATAAACTTGTCATGTAAAAGCCCATCAGGGCGTTGAAAATTAATAAATAAATAAATTATACCTATTTTAAAAATTTCTCAGTGCCCGTATTTCTTCGTAAGCACTCGGCAACTGTGTGATTCTTTACTAAAAAAATATACTTTTGAGTTCAAACATTTTAACATTACCTAATGAGAACCGTCCGGTGCATTTATTTGCTTTGTCTATTTGTTGTTGGTTATTTGTGCGGACGTTTCCGATAGTCGGGTTTCTCGGTTCCAACCCTGGCCAGGCCACTCGACCGAGTCAACACATTTGTTAGGAAAACAATATTTCTAGGAACGCCCGATACACCTGCCCATATTGGCTTTACGGGTGACCTAACAAAACAAATCAATATTTTTTTATGAAAAATTACAAAAATAAGAAGTAAGAACTCATTTTTACCTGAAAATGGTGTTTAAACTCGGCAGAAACCGGTTAGTTATTGTTAGTTGTATTTCAATGGAAGGGGATCTGAGGGAAACACGCCAAACGCGCGCTCAAAATTTGTATGCATTTGACATTTGTCACAAGAGAACGGGTCGGGAAAAGAAGGCTTCGGGTCGAACTTTAAAAGCCGTTTTCACTGGCTCTGGCGCCGATCCTACTGTAATTTTATGTATTTACTAATTAGAGATAGCCCGAACAGGAATAATAATACTATCACGGACTAGTCTGAAGATGGCTGTGACAGGCTGAAACCGGTAATGGTCAATAGTGATAAATTATCGAATCAGTCACAGTCAATTATAATCTCTACATCTCTTCTCTACATCTGTATCTCTATCTCGGAGGCGTCTACTAAT
Source organism: Limnephilus marmoratus (assembly GCA_917880885.1). Classification (NCBI taxonomy): domain Eukaryota; kingdom Metazoa; phylum Arthropoda; class Insecta; order Trichoptera; family Limnephilidae; genus Limnephilus; species Limnephilus marmoratus. The sequence goes on along the minus strand of OU862930.1, from coordinate 27,596,714 downwards.
ATCTAGAGGAATTCCAAAAACTGAAAAAACGAACTAATATCTAAGAGAACCAAAGTGTTGGCGAATATCTACAGCTCAAACTGTTGACTAATATCTATGAGAACCAAAGTGTTGACGAATATCTATAGCTCAAACTGCTGAATAATATCTATGAGAACCAAAGTGTTTACGAATATCTACAGCACTGGCAGAGGTTGGATTTGCAATTATGTATATAGCATATTGGAATAACGTAATATTGCGTACGCAGTTTAAAAAACTTAATTTATGTAAGTATGTATGTAAAAATACCTAATATCGGACTATTGGACACATTTAGCTGATTAGTCCAACCTACGCTCTGTAGATATTAGTTTAACCTACGCTCTGTAGATATTAATCAACACTGGGACCGTCATAGATATTCGTCCGACCTTAGCTCTGTAGATATTAGTCAACACTCTGAAGTTCGTAGTTAGTTCAACATATGAGCTGTAGATATTCGTCCGACATACAAGCTGCAGATATTTATATCTGGAGTCTCTATCTCTACACATTATAAATTAAAGTCCCCCGCGTCGTCTGTCTGTCTGTTCGCGATAAACTCGAAAACTACTGAACGGATTTTCATGCGGTTTTCACCAATAGATAGAGTGTTTCGTGAGGAAGGTAAGGTTTTCGCATATATCTATCTTTTACCGATAGCTTACTGTACCCATTCTATCTTCTAAAAAAATTGTCACGTACATTGCGGTAAATAATTGATTGAGTTATTTAGACGGATACAGTAATTAATCCTTATTAACTTAAATACGTTAGTTACCCCAAGCATTTCATGCACATTATTATAATCTTCACACCATCTCTACGTAATATAAACTGAAGTCCTCCGCGGCATCTGTCTGTCTCTTCGCGATAAACTCAAAGACGGCGGTGGTTTTGGATAACCATCCAATAGATGACGTTCTGTTTTATTAGCCAGTGACTCTGAATCTTCAGTTTGGAGAACAACGTGTCCAAAGTTATAGGCAGATAGTTGAAAGACTTTTGTGGATGCCTAGCTCTTCCAGAATGGACACGTTTGTGAGTTTGGCTGTCTATGAAATCCTGCGCATTTTTCTCCAGCACCACATTTCGAGGGCGCCTATCCGCTAACGCTCTGCGTCAATGTAGATATGCTTTCATCTCAGTTCTTGATTTCATCACCCCGAATCATTCGGCGGTAGTGTAAGTAACGTATTGATATGCGAGGTTTTTTTGTGCATTCCAAAATTTCTTTGTGTTTTTGAGTTCACACAACATCTGCTCTGTAATATATTTTTTCTATCTTGGATAACTCATTTCTTTTCACCCTATACCGGTAATAAGGGAAACAACCTTACGTCATGGGCAAATACGCCATATCCTCCGAAAGAAACGATATCTGGTATTGTAGAAATAATAGAAGTATTTGGCTATTCGGATCTCGAAAAAGTTATTTCTAACATAACCATATCTATGACGAGGTTGTCTATCATACTAGGGCCTCAAGGCGATGTTGTCTTTCATGCTAGGGCACCAGGTTGATATTTTTTTCACGCTAGGGACCTAGGGCGATGTTGTTTTTCATGCTAGGGCCGCAGGGCGATGTTGTTTTTCATGCTAGGGCGCCAGATTGATGTTGTTTTTCATGCTAGGGACCTAGGGCGATGTTGTTTTTCATGCTAGGGCCCAGGGCGATGTTGTTTTCGATGTTAGTGTTCATGGCAATGTTGCCTTTAATGATAGGTTCTCAGGGCATTCAAGCTAGTGCCATAGGGCTATTTCATATCATTGTCCCCCGGCGATATTGTATTTCATGATAGGTCCCCAGGGCGATGTTGTATTTAATGCTAGGCCCCCAGGGCAAGGTTCTTTTTCATGACAGGCCCAAAGGCGATGTTGTATTTCATACGAAGGCCTCAGGGCGTTGTGGAAAGTATTCTCACCTTGGGGTGCAAAAAATCAATTCTTAATTTTTTTTGCTTACAAGTGTTTTATTTCTATTTTTAATTTAAAAAAGAATACTTTTGGTTGTTCATCAATACTGTACAAGCACGTACCAGTTTCGTATTACATTATTATGCCATCACTTTATAAACAATTCCGCAAGCTAATATATATATTTTTTGATTATTTCCACGTGTGCGTCCTATTTACATGAGTCACGATTCTGAGAAGCGTACGATGACACTTTGTTTTTAACCCTGAATTAGTTAAAATGAACATGTGCAGAGCACTGATAATAATACACCCATGTGTCATTGGCTCGTACACGTTTTTATAACTAGTTGATGATGTTATAAAAATATCATCACCTCCTTTTTATCTTATTCAAAATTAAGGTTCGTGAATTTAAAATTATTTATTACATTCATGATATTATTTCATGAAAAGTTCTTCTTCTTCTTAAGTCGGTTACTCATTGCTGAGGATCGTTACTCGTTACTCCTACTCCAATTTCCATGGTGGACAAGGCTCGTCCACTCCTCGCGGTTCTGCCCTGCGTGGAGAGCTACGTAAATCCTAGCATGTAACGCCAGTGATTCTTTGTCACTCCAGCGAAGTGGTGACCTCTACTTCTTCTGCCAAACACTTTACCAGTGACTATGAGTTTCTCCAAGTTGGAGTCCTCAGTTTAGAGAGCAACGTGTCCAAAGTCTTTTGAAATACGTTGTAAGCAGATAGTTGAGCCTATTGTGGATGCCTAGCTCTTCCAGAATGAACACATTTGTGCGTCTGGCTGTCCGTGGAAACCTGGGCAATTTTTCCTAGCACCACATTTCGAGGGCTCTTTTTTATTTAACCGACTATATAAAATAATTCTATAAGTATACAAAATACAATGGTTATGTTAGGTAAAGATATTATATTTCTTAGTCCTCCTCACTAGGGGTTCCTGTGCCGACACGAATTAAAATTGTTTAATTATAATTTATTTGTCTTCTATGTCGTTTTTAGTGTCTTCATTAGAGTGTTTTCGTTGACCTCTTTCAGCCATGTTTTTATTCTTGATTTGTACTCATTAATTTTTTTTCTTAGTTTTATGTCTTGGGGAAGAATATTATGGAGTTTATGGAGTTTCAAAATAAGTTTAGTTTCTTTGTCCGAATGTGGTTTTATAACTTATTCGTTCTAGTGTGATGGACACGCGGTCTAGTAGAGGATTCAATATTTTTGAATAGCTTCAATAATTTATTTTTGACATATATTCGTTGTACATTTGGTACATCAAAGGACTCCAGTTACTAATATCTACAGCCTGTATGTCTGACGAATATCTACAGCTCATATGTTGAACCAATATCTACGAACTTCAGAGTGTTGATTAATATCTACAGAGCGTAGGTTGAACTAATATCTACAGAGCGTAGGTTGGACTAATCAGCTAAATGTGTCCAATAGTCCGATATCAGGGATTTTTACATACACACTTACATAAATTAAGTTTTTTAAACTGCCTACGCAATATTACGTTATTCCAATATGCGATATATAATTGCAAATCCAACCTCTGCCAGTACTGTAGACATTCGTCAACACTTTGGTTGTCATAGATATTAGTCAACAGTTTGAGCTGTAGATATTCGTCAACACTTTGATTCTCATAGATATTAATTCGATTTTTTCAGTTTTTGGAATTCCTGTAGATATTAGTAGACGCCTCCCATCAAAGCTATTGAAAATTTCAATAGAAGGCGTTCTAATAGTTACTTTCAGTATGGTCTTTATAATTCCTTTTTAAATTATTTTCAGGTTGTATATGTATTTATGTGTAGTAGATCCCCATCCTAAAATTCCATATTCAATTTGAGAATGACATAACGCGTAGTAAACCATTTTTAAATCCTTTTTATTTATTTCTTAGATTTTTAAAGAAATATATAAGGCTTGTGAGTTTTTTCAGTAATACCTTTGATGTGTAGGTCCCATCTAAGATTTTCATCAATTATTACTCCTAGATATTTTATGTTTTGTGTTTTTTCTATGACTGGGCAGTGACATTGAACATTATTTCTATGGCATTCTATCCACTTAAATTCGCTGTCTGTTTCCATATCGTACAGAAATGTTGGGAAAATCAATGTGTTCATAATTTTTATATCTAGCTTACCTCATAATCTAATGCACTGTTTATGAGTATGTAAATGTTTAATAAAATTACTAACTGTATGTTCTTTGTTCCAGTTGCACAGCCCGCTACGTGGGCGAGTACTGCCAGCACCCGAATCCCTGCTACACGGGGCCCGCCCCGCGCTGCCAGAACGGGGGCACTTGTCGCGTGCGGACCTCGGGCTCCCCGGCCTTCTTCTGCGACTGCCCGGTGGGCTACAGCGCGTCCCTGTGTGAGATCCGCGAGAACAACAGCTGTGACTCGGCGCCCTGCCAGAACGGCGGCTCCTGCCTGCTCAAGAGCCTGTCGGACTACCAGTGCACTTGCGCTCCAGGGTACACCGGTAAGCTTTCATCAATCTTATTTTATTTCTACTAATTTTATGTATGCTGTATGGTTTCTTACTAGCTTCTTCTTCTTTAGTATTTTCAACTCAACAACCAGTGTATGAAAATAAAGCTATGTACAAAACGAAGCTTGGTAGGTGTTCCTCAAGGTTGCATATTAGGTCCATTTTTATTCATGGTGTCCTAAAACTCAACATTAGCCTTTGGACGACTGATAGGCAAACTCATCGAACGTTATTAATATCTTAGCATCTGCATGGTTAACCCAGCTACGACTGCATGTCGGACGTCACGCCCTACGCGCCGCGCCACAAATAACATCTGTGTTGTTTCGAATTCAAGAATTCGACACAAGATGTCGCTACTTCCGCCAACAGGTCGGTCGGGGACGTCTCCCCTCTAGGTATAACTGCTACGAGTTTGTGATTATGTGGTATATCTAAGGATATCAAAAGATTGATGGTAATACATGTTGTATCAAGTGGCTATATATTATATGTGACGTCATTGCTCTATCTCGGTGACTAGCTGCAGTGGATCCGAGGAACGGGCTGCTTTTGGAATCAGTTCGTGTTGGATCTATAAAATGGTCACCAACACTAACTGGGCGAAGCCGAACCAAAAGCCGCCCGCAGAGCCTAGCAGTAAAAACCTGCGGGGTGGGTTAGATTGGGCTTGTCATAGTTTAATATAACATAACTTCAGCAAAAAAAGTCGTTAGTTTTACGAGATATTGGTACTTTTAGAAATTTCGAGAACATTGACACCTTGGATCGGTTTTACCACAGGCACAAAATTCCATTTTGTAAGATTTTATTTTCGAGCCAATGCTAGGTTACATGTTCCTTTAAACCTCGTCTCCATTCCTTATTCTGTTCAGTCTATCTTTCAACTTGGTGTGGAAACTATGTATTGTGGCGTTTCCAGTTTATGCCCTGGTTTGTTTTTATTTGTTGTTCTTTAACTCCAACCATTAATCGCTATTTCTCTTCCAGGCGCTTTCTGCGAGTCGCAGGACCACTGCGCCGGGCACCCGTGCAAGAACGGCGCGTCGTGCACGTCCACCGAGGAGGGGTTCGAGTGCGCGTGCGCGCCCGGCTTCACCGGAGACACGTGTGACAAGGACGTGGAGGAGTGCGCCCGACAGCCATGCCGCAGAGGCAATTGTATGAACACGCATGGCAGCTACACGTAAGTAGATTAAATTTACTTGTTTTTATTTTTGATATCTTTTAAATAATGCAATTTACTTACATAGATTATTCAGCTTATATTTTGTTTTTGGATTATACTACAAGCAATTAATCACTGAAAATACAACTATTGAACTTAAATAAACAAAAGAAAAAATATTGGCCGGCGTTCCTCAAGGTCCCACAATGGGTCCACTTGTATATATCATTTATGTATTTAGTAAACAAGGTACAGAGATGTAGCTCGTCCAGGTCGAGAGTCGCGAATGCCATTGTTTTTTTTTAACACGGCGCTAATATTAGGTATTTATATTTGTTAAGATTATTTAAATTCTTTGAAATTACACTTCATATCTTTATGGTAGGTGAAAATGGGTATGATTTAAAAAAAATCCACTCAAGAGCTAAGCTTTCAAATCCAATGTGTGTCTGAAACATTTTCAAATATTGATTTTCTTTCGTTGGCCTATCAGGACCATAGGGCTGAAAGGTCTTAAATGTTCGCTGCTGCTGGTTACTTAAAGAAATATCAACTTTTATCCTAAAATCATTTGCTTTTATTCTCTGATATTCTTTCTTCTTCCATGATTTTTCTAATTGGTATCTGTCCCCCTGTAGATAATTTGAAAATTCCTTACTTTGATGTTGGTCTTCTTATTTCTCCGGGACGTTCCTAGCACTAAGCGAATTTTCCGAAACTTTATATTAATTTCCATTCGGCTAATCGATTTTCTTATTGAGTGAACTATTCCACCTGATTTGTATAACGTTCATGAGATAGAGAGAAGAAAACCATAAAATGGTGTGACCGATTATGTCTCTTCTTCATCCCCCATTAGAGGTACGAAAACAGTCTGCAATATATTTGTGAAATATGAATATTTGGAGCTGGGGAATGAGTTTGTGTATTTATGAAGTATGTTTACCAGAGATGGAAAGGCTGAAAGAGATATTGGATGGTAAATGCAGGACCGATGCTAGCAGTCAACAATTGAGTGCTGGTACCTACCCTGATGTATGGCAGCGAGGCACGGAACTGACAGAGGAGGGATGAAAGTAGACTGAATGATCGTGTGAGAAATGTGGAGATCCGCAAAGAATGCAAGGCTAATTTAAGCGTAATGAGTAAAATTGAGAAAGCGACCCTCAGATAGTTTGGACATGTAGAGCGAATGAACGGTAGGCTTGTTGAAAATGTATCGATATATCGATATTTTTAATTCAATATATCGATATTTTTAGCCGATATATTTTGATCCGATATATCGATACACAATATCCAATATCGAAAATTGTATCAAAAACGATATTTTTTAAATTTATGTATTTAAAGTCACTAGAATCCAAAACCGTATAGGAACGAACGGAAAAAAGTAACTGTATTTGGTCATGACATCTGGCGGTTGAAATTTTAACTAATAATAGCTTACAAATCTATTGTCTTTGCATTAGTACTTGTGATCGGTACATACATAGAAATGTATGCTATTTTTCGCCATTTTTTTCTAAGCCACTCCTATGTGTTGGTTCCCAATTGTCTATGATTGTTGACTATACCTTGTTCCAAACACAAAGTCCTTTTTGACAGATTAATACGCCAATAGAATGTTACTGAGACGCATACAAACTTTGTATGCGTCTCAGTTTACATATAAGTTAGAAGACAGCTTTTTAGTTTTTGATATTTTTGTAATTATTACGTAATAAAAATGAATAGTGATAAAAATACCTTAATTTTTATTGAGATTTTTGTACATTAAAAAAAGCAAATTCTGTACAAAAATTACTAATGATGTAATGATAAATTGAGCTGAATGCACTATTATTTTAAAAACGCAACATTTCTTGAAAATTTTACCGATATATCGATATTTTTTCCTCGATATATCGACGTCGATATTGATATTTTAATAAATATCGATACATCGATATTTTTTTTCACTTTCGACATCCCTAATGAACGGAGTATAAGGTGAATGGTAGAATAAGTCGGGGATGCCCGAGAAAGATATGGCACGATCAAGTGAATCAGACACTTGAATCGGGTCATGTCAAAAGTCAGAATAAGAAGAGAAGATGTATGAATGTAAAAGAGGCAAGGAGTGTGTGCCAAGAACGAGCTGTTTGGCGGGCCGTCCTCTCTGTCTATCCTGCGGGGAAACGGCGTGATTTGGATAGTTAATTACAGTCTTTTGAATAGTCAATTTCGGCATCCCAGTCCGTAGTGAAGAAGAATATATGTATGACGCAAATGTGAATGATAGAAGAAGTCGGGGACGCCCGAGAAAGACATGGCACGAACAAGTGAATCGGGTACTTGAGTTAGGCCATGTCAAAAGTCAGATAATATGAGATGATGTATGAATAAAATGAAGGCAAGAGCGTACCAAGTATGTACCAAGAGCGAGCAGTTTGGCTGTCTGTTGTCCTTTCTGCCTATCATGCGGGAAAACGGCGTGATGGTTGGTTATTGATTAATCAATTTCGGCATCCCAGTCCGTAGTGAAGAAGAATATATGTATGACGCAAATGTGAATGATAGAAGAAGTCGGGGACGCCCGAGAAAGACATGGCACAAACAAGTGAATCGGGTACTTGAGTTAGGCCATGTCAAAAGTCAGATAATATGAGATGATGTATGAATAAAATGAAGGCAAGAGCGTGCCAAGTATGTACCAAGAGCGAGCAGTTTGGCTGTCTGTCGTCCTTTCTGCCTATCATGCGGGAAAACGGCGTGATGGTTGGTTATTGATTAATCAATTTCGGCATCCCAGTCCGTAGAAAAATGCTATCAAGACATTACAATTTAACTTTAACCAACACTTTTAATTATTAATCAGTCTGCATTATCTCGCAGCTTAAATGATGAACTTTTATTTGACCATCTCCGAAGCAACACCCACCAAATTTGGTCCACATATCCCATTATGTCTCGGTTATGTTATTCGACCAAAGAGAGCACACATCATTAATCTCACTGCCCGAGGGCAAGCAGGCAAACACACAGCACAGTCAGAGCGTCCAGCGTTGAGAGTTTGAGAGTATAGTTTACCGCGTGGCCATGCAGGTAAGGTACAGGTACTACTACCGCGCTATGCAGTGTTACGGCTGTACAGCTCGCCAACATATTTCAATAGATTTACGGTCAGTCCAAGCTTTTCCCTTTGTAAATTATCCATCTCCAAATTCTGACAAGCACGATTACAAACAGGGCTGCCAAATCACTTCTTTACGGTTTTATAATATACAAGGTGAAGAGATGTAGCTCATCCAAGTCGAGAGTCGCGAATACCACATTTTTTTAAGCGACGACATCTTTAGCTACCATTTTGATTTGAAACTCGATGAAACGGAAACGAGCGACACTAAAAAGAGACAATCACGTAGATCTATGTAACTAAAGGGAATGAGACAGCAATAAAATGTTTATTTAATTCACGGGTACTCATTTCCAATATTTGACCGGTCGGTGGTTGAGTGGGCATAGCGCTTGGGTCTCACCCGAGCGTCGCGTGTTCGATTCCTCGGCTGGCTAAGTCCTCCATCACAACACAAGCAACATTTTCGGCTTTCTGTGGTGGTAGTAGGAGATTTTCAAACATTGTTGGGTTATTCGTAACCCGGGAATGTTTGTCTTTCTTTAAAAAAAAAATATATATATAATACGATAAATACATGGTCATAGGCAAGCCTACTTTAAACTAGTGGTATGAAGCGCCTGACGAACCTAAGTGGCTAGATATTCAGCGGACGAAGGGGCGAATCCTACGATACCCAAAAAAATAAATTGTTTTTGTAAAATCAATATAAAATCTTTAAATCACTCCAAAATGAACAGACAATGAAAACATAAAAGAAGGCGACATCTAGCGACTCCGAAGAAGAAAACACAAATACTAATAAGATGACTACGTGTACCTATAGAAAAAGGCACACTGGAATTCGACGACAAAAATATGGAAAAAATCATCCTTCACATTGATAAAAAAAAGTGCTTCCTAGTCTCCCCACCTTTGTCTACTTTCGTTTTCTAAAGGTTCACTTCTATCACGTGTGAATTGCACATTCTAAATGAGATATACTGAGTTTAGTATTGCATATTAGCTGTCACCAGCTGCCACAAACGTGCCGTTCTGGGCTCTTTATTGTGAAAAAATGTCTTTCTGAGCTTTTGAGAGGTACAAAAATAATTCACAAACCAAAAATAAATCGCTTGGAGTTTCTTTTCATGGTAAATACATGCGTATCATTTATTATTTCAATAAATACAATTTTTCCCCAGATTTTTAGTTACCCGAAAACAATAAATGTCGTAATAAAATAAAGTGAGATAGCGAAAGAAAGAAGGACAACCTACTGTCAGTAGGTCGTCTCGTACAGCATTTCGTATTCGTCTTAGTTTAAGCATATCTTGTCATCTCACTTGTGATGTAGAATGTAGTAATTCGTCGCAACTTTTATGTACGTAAACGCCACCCGTTCCTATATCTATTTCATTCATTCATATTCTTTGAATGTTCATCTTGTGGAACATGAGCAACGTTTGAATTGAGAATTTTCTGAAAACATAAGAGTTTTGGTTACTTACCACATTTAAGTTAATTTTTTGCGATAATAACGTGTCTATTTGTATTGAATTGTCATTATTAATAGCTGCATTCAGGACCGTTTCTAACAGCTAGTGTGTTGTGGACTAGATGTGTTTTTGCCTCAGACCAGAAGTGGCGTCAGTACTATCACTCTTTACTACAGGATCTAATCGTGATCCTTGTGGAATGCCGCAGTTTTTTGATACGTACACACTTTGTAGTCTGCTAACGCAAGAAATTTATCAAGGAACTTTGGTTTCCACTGCTCCTTCTGAAGAAAAATCATCCACTGAATGTATTTCACCCATTATTATGTTCTATTTCCGTTGATCTCGTATTTCGTCAACCTTTTCTCATACTGTACTATCTCGAACCACACCTCTCATCGTATTAGAAAATCTGTCTCCTTGTCTTCTTATTCTTGGTATAATGGTATTATGGTATTATGGTATTATAATGGTACTATATTTAATGGTAATTGACCGGGTAGTTAACTTCATTTTTCTTTATCTTGGTAATCAGATGTTTTTTTCTTCCAAACTTATACAATGTTATGGAGTCCTTCAATAATATTAATGTAGATATATATTTATTATATAATAAGGAACTCCAGTGAAAAATATTCTGGCTTTAAAAAAATATGTTCATACAGACCAATAAACCCTGATTCTGAATATATAAGTTTTTTTTTCATAATATTAAACATAGAGTTCTTAAAAAAATATTAAAAAGTGCATTTTTAACGTCTCGTTAAAGTACACTGTAAAGTTGGTACGATTGAGTGGTAAGTGCTGACGTCACGCGTCACCAGTCATTTTATCACATTGTATTGAAATCAATTGAAATGTCGGTATGGCACAAGGTGGGTGGTTTGACATATTTATGGGCACAAGCCATCAGTATTAACATCATTTCATGTTATTCTTTATTTCGTACTGTATATAGAGATTTAGTTGTTGTGTTTATTGAAACAATATTTAAGAAAAACTACTGCACAAAAAAAATAGTAATGCTTCTTCTAGGGAGAATACTTCGAACAACGGATTTCAAAATGGCGGTAGTTGATCAGCTGATTTGCCACATCCTATCCTAAATTTTCAGAAGTGATGACGTCACACGATTTACCATATTTCCGGTGGTTTTCGGGGGATCTTGAAAAATTAAAACTTTGACAATTATTTTAACTATTAAAACTAACTCTAAAAATAAAAATGCAGTTATTTAAGTTGGAAGGTCATTATTCATAAAAAAAAAAATAAAAAAAATGGACTGGAGTTCTCTATTCTATTCGTCATTTGGCAGCCCTATTCCTCTCAATTGCATCTCCTTTCCTCCCGTGTTCTACAAAATGTCAAAAACGAGACACATACAACATTCTAATTCATCTCGGCAAATGCCGGACTGCAAGCGAGCACTTATCGGTCAAATATCCAGAAACCTCATCGAAAGGTTAGACAATCAACTTTCGCATTATGTAATTTCTCAGCAATATTTTACCCCTTTTTAAAATTCTGCCAATTTTCCTCGAACCGTGAAATCAACAGTCTACCTGTTCATTTTTTGTTGTTTTAATTCAACTAATGTTATGGTTTTCTGTCTCTTTCTGCCGCGATGATTTAAACACGGTGAAAGGGAATGGATGTGTGGGTCATTTGTTATTTATGGACCTATAATTTAGAATGGATCGCCGTCCAATTTATTGAGTTGAATTACAAAACGATATTGTTGATTTTGTATTATGTTTGTCTTTGGTTCTTATAGATTTGTTTAAATGGCTTTTTAAATTCTTTCTTTGAACCCAACGGGCTCCATAGATCGTTGATTTGGGGTGATATTTGAGAGCTGGTATATTTTTCTGAAACTTCTTTGTTTATCCATCCGCTCTGCACGCGCAAACCCTAAGCGTCACTTTTTTAATCTTGTCCTTGGCTTGATTTATTTTTGAATCTCCTTCGTATTACTTTATACATAGTTTTATCCAAAGATATTTGAAACTGTGATCTCATTTCTGTGGCATCAGAGTTTCATCCTTCCTCTGCCAGTTCCCAGTCTCACTGCTATACATCAGGGTAGGTACCGGCACTCCATTGTGGACTGCTATCCTCGATTAACATAATTTTTCATTCATAATGTTGGTACATTGGTACATTCGTAATGTAGTTCTTGGTCGAGGTATGATCAAGTTAAATATGACTGAATCGTATAGGGACACATTAGCTCAGTTGGTAGAGCACTTACCCGGCAAGTCATGATCCTGGGTTAGTTTTTTTCCTTTTTCTGATTTTTCAGCTTCAGATTTTCGGTTGAGTTTCGCTAATATTCATTAATTAAAATTTGTTTGGGCATGTAAAGCGAATTAACGAGGAAAGGAGTGTAAGGAGAATATATGACGCAAATGTAGATGGTAGAAAAGTCGAGGACGCCCAAGGAAGACATGTCACGACCAAGTGAATCAGATGCTTGAGTCGGGCCATGTCAAGAGTCGGAATAGTAGAAGAGCATGTATGAGACGATGTATGAATGTGAACGAGGCAAGGAGTGTGTGCCAAGACCGAGTTGTTTAGCGGTCCGTCATCTGCCTACACCTGCGGGGAAACGGCGTGGCGGTTAATTATTAATTAAAATTTAATCTAAAATACCGTTTTCGCATTAAGCTTCACCTTAAAGCAAAATTTTTACACTCTTAAGAAAATTAGCACATTTGACGTTCAAAATAATTTCAAAAAACTCCGTGTTAAGCACGGGCAACGCCGGGGACCTAAGCTAGCAAATAAATAAATTCTTTCCAAAAAAGGAACGGAAAAAATTAATGAGCCCGAGTCACGCCTCAACTTCGTGTCTCGCCTAAACAAATTTATAGGAGTAACGCGATGAACTGAACATTGGGCACTAACCACACTAGGCAAGGGTGACTTAATTCTACCCTTAATCAGAACATCGCGTGCCGCAAATTGCCCTATCCTTTTATTCTTTAATCCTTTTTCTACTGTGAAAAGATCAGTGGCGTACTCGGGCTAAATTCTAATGTAATTTTTAATTTGGATGATGAAAGTTCGATTTGGATAGGACACTAAATAAGGCGTTACTTAATAGACGTAATATATTAGTGTAACGTTTTTGGTTTGAAAATTTGAACGCCTAGAAATTAGAAATGTTCCAAACGCTTTAATCAAAAATACTAATTTCGATTATTTGTCTGTCTGTTACTCTTGTTCAATGAACAGTAGAACTCGAATTTGATTTGAATCTAAGTGTCATTTTCACAATCGGAACTGTTCGTAATAAAGCGATAAATCGATTAGTACTTAGGGCATTCTTTAAATACAGTACTTAGGGCATACATTAAACATGTAAACAGTTTTTCTTCCAATCTAGACCCTCCCCCCCTTGATGAGATAAATTTGGGCCATTTCGTATATTCTTTTCAAGTAACGTGAGATTTTGTTGGAACCCCCCCCCCCCTTTTGAGTTCACGTAATTAATGTGTGCCCCCTTACGCGTATTGTTATATTTTTTAAAACTTTAAAACTTCTTTACGCACGCTTGACTTGGGGAGTAAGCTGGTGAATGCTTGATGAGAGCGTTATGAAAAGTGTTAGAGGGCAAGGCGAACGAAAGTTGAGAGGGAGATATAAGTTAGTGAAGTTTTTCTTCACTCGTGTGGTCTAAAGCACATTCGTTTTTGAAGTATAACTTCTTTACGCACGCTTGACTTGGGGAGTAAGCTGGTGAATGCGTGATGAGAGCGTTATGAAAAGTGTTAGAGGGCAAGGCGAACGGAAGTTGAGAGGGAGATATAAGTTAGTGAAGTTTTTCTTCACTCGTGTGGTCTAAAGCACATTCGTTTTTGAAGTATAACTTCTTTACGCACGCTTGACTTGGGGAGTAAGCTGGTGAATGCGTGATGAGAGCGTTATGAAAAGTGTTAGAGGGCAAGGCGAACGGAAGTTGAGAGCGTTATGAAAAGTGTTATCGGGTGAGGCGAACGGAAGTTGAGAGCGTTATGAAAAGTGTTATCGGGTGAGGCGAACGGAAGTTGAGAGGGAGATATTTAATTAAGTTAGTGAAGTTTTTCTTTATTTAAGTTAGTGAAGTTTTTCTTCAGTCGTGTGGTCTAAAGCACGTTCGTTTTTGAAGTATAACTTCTTTACGCGCGCTTGACTTGGGGAGTAAGCTGGTGAATGCGTGATGAGAGCGTTATGAAAAGTGTTATCCGGTGAGGCGAACGGAAGTTGAGAGGGAGATATAAGTTAGTGAAGTTTTTCTTCAGTCGTGTGGTCTAAAGCACATTCGTTTTTGAAGTATAACTTCTTTACGCACGCTTGACTTGGGGAGTAAGCTGGTGAATGCGTGATGATATGAAAAGTGTTATCGGGCGAGGCGAACGGAAGTTGAGAGGGAGATATAAGTTAGTGAAGTTTTTCTTCAGTCGTGTGGTCTAAAGCACACTCGTTTTTGAAGTATAACTTCTTTACGCACGCTTGACTTGGGGAGTAAGCTGGTGAATGCGTGACGAGAGCGTTACGAAAAGTGTGATTGGGCGAGGCGAACGGTCGGGCCTTTACGCACGGTTGACTTGGGGAGTAAGCTGGTGAATGCGTGACGAGAGCGTTATGAAAAATGTGACCGGGCGAGGCGAACGGAAGTTGAGATGTTGAGAGGGAGATTTAAGTTAGTGAAGATTTACTTCAGTCGTGTGGTCTAAAGCACACTCGCTTTTTTATCAGATTTTGTCTGTTTTGTTCAATAAACCGCAGAACTCGAATTTGATTTGAATCTAAGGGAACGTACCCAAACTACGTGACCAACTTTTTGCAATTTTTAACCCCCCCCCCCCCCCCCCGGTGACCAAAATCCTAAGGAACCCGCCGCTCATTTGTATGGAGCGTGACCTTTTGAAGACCCCCCCCCCCCCCTAAAAGTGTCACGTAGTATGGGTACGTTCCCTAAGTGTAATGCTCAGAATGAACTATCTACTGGTCAGACGGGATGTGCACATTGTATCACATTTCTTCATACTGATTCGTGGAAGGTTCGAAAACTTGACTATCATGGAGAGCATTAGTTTCTATGTTCCCGATGGTTATCTCCGTCACCGACAGCATAGGCTGTTTTATTTCCCGGCTTGCAGAACTACCTTGCCAATGGTCATGCCAATGCGGAGAGCTACCTTGTTGTTAAATAGAATCACTTCAAATATTGATATGTTTAACATCAATGCAGGATAATTTAGAAGGCAAGCTTTGTTGCTGTTAGTATAAATCTGTTTAGTGGGCATACATTAATTACGTGAGCAGTTTTTCTTCCAATCTAGACCCCCCCCCCCTTGATGAGATAAATTTGGGCCACTTCGTATATTCTTTTTTTTTCCCGTCTGGAGCCAGTGAGACTATGGCATCCCCAATTGGGGTATGTTGTGAGGCTGAAGGTAGTGGGGAGGGGAAGGAGGTGGGGAAGAGGAAGGTTGGGAAGTACCTGGCTATTCAGATCTGGTCACTAAACACGGCTAAAAGCCATTTTCAAGCAACGTTTCAATTCTGAATGGTGGTCTTACACCAGGGCGATACTGATAGTATCTTCCACTCTGGAACATGCCGCAAATATACTATATATTATTTTAAATGAATTAATTGTGAAATAACACAAATTAATCAAATTAAATTTATTTGCGCATGCCGGGTTCGAACCCGCGACCTCAGGAATGTGAGTCAAGAGTCTTAGCCACTGGACTACGGAGGCCCCTTATATACAATTATTCCTTGCTGATTGGCATATTTTGGATTTTGCACGATTGATAAACGCTTGGTTGCAGTCTAGCCACTTATTGTTATCTTTGTCTATTTTTTGAAAACAATTTGAAATATTAATTTTGTAATGTTCTAAAAGGAATGAATAAATTGAATTGAATATAATAAATACAGCACCACCCCTGTTTAGTCTAGGATCCTCATTCCGGCGGCATTATCTACCTGGCTTGATCTGGTTTTAAATGAGCCGTTATCCGTTTAACCGCCTTGCCACTAGCCACGCCGGGTCCGTTTCCTATATTCCCAGCATCCCAGTTACTCTACACGGCGCGCGGCGAGGCGAACCACTCTGATGCTCAAGCAATTACTGTAGGCTTAGATTTTCTTAGAACCTTATCTGTCTTATGGTCGTTTTACACGGGGCTTCTTTTCGTACCGATCCCCATATGGAAACTTTATAGGGACCATTACTAAATTTATTATTACCTTAATACATTCACACATTTTTAACATTTCATACAGTGAATTCGACTTACTTAACTGATATGTGATTTATGTGGATGCGGATGTCGAAGGACCTTGAATTTTTTTATGTGTTTTGAAATGTATGAAAGACCACTACACAAGTAAAAATGAATGCACATAAAGGAATGGGAGAAAAAGGGCGCGGGATGCGGAATATTAGATGTTTACGCGGCGAGTTTCGATTGACGACTGATGGTAACGTTAAAATGACAGGTATATAGGGATGGGTAGGAAAGGAACATGTAACAATCAAGCTACAAGGTCTATGATGTATGTAGATATATGTAGGTAAGTGTATTGTGTAAATGCTCAACCACTTAACACAGCAGCCCACATTTTCAAACCTAAAAACAATAATTGACATTTATAATAATTTATAATAATAATATAATAACTTTGTTTGATTCCACTTTATTATATATCTTTAACCACCGATTATGGTTCTACCTGAATCTTCATCAGGGGTGTATAAAACATATTTTTGGGGAAACATTTTTTTAAGCTGATCTCCGGTATTGTACTAAATCCACCTACGTTAAAGGAGATTAACCTATATGTCCCTAACGTGGGAGATCCCACGCACTTTTTTATGCTCCGAAAGTAAGAATTTCTTCCTTTCAGAATGCGCCATTAAACAGAGCAATTGAACGTTGTTATGCAGAAAGCAGCCAGCCCTAAAAAACTCAAACGGAGATACGAGCACTTTTGTCTAAAGATTTAATAATCAAATCTACATAACACCTAGGATGTTTTTTACTTCAAAAAATTATAAATAATATGTAGATATCCAATTGTTATAACTTTAAAGTGGATTTAAGGGTAGATTTTTAGAGAAATTGGTGTTTTATAAGGTCTGGCTGCTTTCTGCAGAATACATTATTGAGAATGTAAGCGCAGCAATCAACCGTCCGACCTTACTTTGCGAAATACGCATTCTGTGGAAAACAGCCAGAACTACCAAATACACTTAATTTATGAAATTAAGCTTTATTATTTAACTTAAAATCGGTAGTTATACAATAGATATAGCTCTATAATATACGGTTAGTAATTTTATATTCCGAGGATTTTTTTATTTTTCAAAGGAAATATAAAATTTTAAACTTTAATACGCAATACTTTCTGAAACATAATATAGGTATATAGATATTATAATTTATTTAATTTTCATTATGGGTTTTTATAACCATCTGCTAGAAATCAATGCTTGTGGTCGTGCATAAATTTAAAATTTTTAAATTAATATAAGTAAATTGTTATTAGAACCGGCTAACAAATGCTGTCTAGCAGTCTTGGACTTCATTTAATTTATGTAATATTATTGATAAATGATAATACATACTTAAAATTATTGATTTTTCTCAAAAAATAAGTTATTATTATAACGCGAGAGCGCTTTCTGTAAATCGCCACTTGAAAGTTTCGGTACAAACGCTAAAGTGTAGAAAACAGACAAGCGCCGTGACCGTTTTCTGCAGATCAGTTAAACGTCATAAACATAATGTTAGTTGTACTGACAAAATCGACCAGTTGTCTCTGGCTGTTTTCTGCTGAATGTGAGAGCCGTGGGCGCTTTCTGCAGATTGTTGAACGGCGTTTTCGTGATCAGCAAATATTTAAGAAGGCGATTACTATGAATTTTTATATGAAAGCGGCCTGGCTGGTTTTAATAGAACATAGAATTGACGTTCCTCCGTCGGATTACAACAATATCTCATTTTTGCCAAAATTGTGGCCTGGCTGCTTTCTGCATAACTACGTTCAATTCAACCGCTTACAACTCTTTTTTCTTCATATTCACTAAATAATTAAGACGCGTCAATGAAAACCTATTATTGGTTGAATAATTTAAACATATTTTACCGTGCATTATAAAATATTATAATTTTTGGTTTTCCAAATGAAATATAATGAAATAGTTTTTTTTATCAATATCTCTTCTCTACATATTATAAAGTAAAGTCCCCCGCGCCGTCTGTCTGTCTGTCTGTTCTCGATAAACTCGAAAACTACTGAATGGATTTTCATGAGGTTTTCACCAATAGATAGAGTGTTTTGTAAGGAAGGTTTAGGTATGTAATTTGTCAAGGATTTGTGTAAATTGGTTGAAACATAACGATAATTGTTAGAAGTGTCGGAAAAAGTCGAGCCGCCTGGTAGCTTTCATAGAAAACGCTGCCTAATCCTTTTGGGATATAACAAAACAATATATGGTGGGATATTCCTCTTTTATTGATCTACAAAAAAGTCCGCGAAGGCATATATCTATCTTTTACGGATAGCTTACTATATCCATTCTATCTTCTTATCTTATTTTTCTTATTAATTGCTGTTCGTTTGTCTCGCTAAAACTCGAGAAGGGCTGGGCCGATTTAGGTGATTTTGGTTTTGAAATGTTTGTCGTAGTCCAGGGAAGGTTTAAACGGTGAGATAATATGGAAAAATTGTGAGGAAGACACTACCTAATCCATTTGAGATATAACAAAACAATGCATGGTGGGATATTCCTCTTTTATAGATCTACAAAAAAGTCCGCGATGGCATACATCAATCTTTTACGGATAGCTTACTATACCCATTTTTCTAAAAAAATGGTCACGTACAATGGGATAATTGGAAAGTTATTTAGACGGATACAGTATTAATCCTTATTAATTTAAATCCGTTAGTTACCCTAAGCATTTCATTCACATTATTATAATCATTCAAATTGAAGTCCTCCGCGGCATCTGTCTATCTCTTCGCGATAAACTCAAAGACGGCGGTGGTTACAAAGGTTGGATTTTACAAAGTGTTTTATTAGCCACAGCAACGTGTGGCCGGGTCAGCTAGTTTTAAATATAAAACCTATTAAATATGCAATATTTCGACATAATGTAGTTACGTTAAATAATGACAGACTTCGATTTGGGAGGTGGGTATGGTTACCGCCGCTCCGGAAACCATTTATTGGATAACCAACACCTTTGCTGCAGGTCACCCCAATAATAATAATAATAATTGGAAAATTCGTAGAGCGCCCAAGTGGTTCACTACGTTTGGTGACGTAGCAGGGGTGCCCGGATTCATGGGGTGAGGTTTGTCTAGGTTTTGGTGACGAATGGGTTTGCCCACCTACTGCATGGCGGGCCGGATCTGGAGAGACTGGGTGAGGGAGATCTTTTGACCTCTCCAGCAGGACTCTCTCGGGATTCATACGTCCGTTTCTTCTCGACACACTGACCCCCAAATTTCTACCCATCCCTCAAACCTTGGGGAAAACCCAAATTTCCCTTTCTAAATAGAACCCTTACACAGCATCCCCGAAGATGACGCATGCCCTGAAGGGAATTTGCCCCTCACAGAGCTAATGTAAAAACAAAAGATTGCAAATAATGTGCGCCATCTGAATGAAAATCGGTACCAAAATACTACACGTCCTTTTTTCGTCATGAATACACGTAAAATGACGACCCATACGGAAACCGGACGAAAAAAATATTCGTGTAAAACCTCCATTAGAATCTTTATCGTTTCGTAAAAATAAAGCCAGGTCAGGTTATGATGTGAATCACGGTAGCTACCGGTATTATGAAGAAATATTTAATTCGGTAGTCGGCTCTGATGTTCGAGTAACTACTGTAGTAAATTTTTTGTATTTTTTTAACATTAGCTCCACACAGGAGGCCCTGAAGAAAATAAGTCATCTTAGGGAATGCTGTGTGGAGGGTTTCAAGGAAAGAAAGGAGAGGAAGTTAGGAAATAGATGTGTTTTTGTTTTTTTTACTTTAGCTTCACACAGGAGGCCCTGAAGAAAATAATTACCTCAGAGCCTATGTCATCTTTAAGGACGCTGCGTGTAGGAAAGGAAGGGGAGGAAGCTATGGGAAGGAAAAGGGTTTTAGGGGTGGGTAGGAATCTGGGAATCAGTGTATCTAGGCGTGATGGACTTGATTCCATCCCATCAACCGCGGTGCAAGGCGGTGCGTCGAGAGATTACGGGTGGATAATAGAACTCTCAGTCTCTCTCGATCCTGCCGACCACACGGCAGGTAGTTGGACGCTTTAGACAAGACCACCTGACTTGGACAAACCTCAACCCATGCACCTGGGCACCCCTGCTATGTCAACAAATATAGCGAACCACTTGGGGTGACCTATGGCAGAGGTGTTGGTTAACCAATAGCGGTACCCATACTCGCCCCCCAAATTGTTATTATTATCTATAAAGAATGATTGTAAATGTGTGCTTTTTGTTTTCCACAGTTGTATGTGCGAGGCGGGCTATACTGGCAAGAACTGTGAGAGCGAGTACGTCCCCTGCGAGCCGAGCCCCTGCAGTAATGGAGGCACGTGTCGCCGTCTGGAGGGGCTGTCCTACGAGTGCAAATGTCCCGATGGTAAGTGTTAATTAATCCATCCATTAAATCAATTTGTGTTATTTCACAATTAATTCATTTAAAATAATATATAGTATATTTGCGGCACGTGCCAGAGTGGAAGATACTCTCAGTATCGCCTTGGTGTAAGACCACCATTCAGAATTGAAACGTTGCTTGAAACGGCTTTAGCCGTGTTTTTTGACCAGATCTGAATAATCAGGTACTTCCCCACTTTCCTCTTCCCCATCTCCTTCCCCTCCCAAATACCTTCAGCCTCACAACATACCCCAATTGGGGATGCCCTAGTCTCACTGGCTTCAGACGGGAGCAGCTGAGACTCTTGTGAGGTATTTACGTTACTCCTGGACACTGATTCCCAGATTCCTACCCACCCCTCATATCCTTTACCTTCCCAAAACTGTTATGTAAGAAAAAACAGTGTGCTTTAGACCACACGACGGAAGTAAAACTTCACTAACTTATAAAAGAACATATTGAATTGAAATTTGAATTGAATTGAATGACATTGGGGCAACATATTATGACATTGGGGTGACATATGACCATGGGGTGACCTACGACTCTGGGGTGACCTACGGCTGTGGGGTGACCTACAAGCTTGGGGTGACCTACTACCTTGGGGTGACTTACGACCTTGGGGTGACTTACGACCTTGGGGTGACCTACGACCTTGGGGTGACCTACGACCTTGGGGTGACCTACGACCTTGGGGTGACCTATGGCATTATTATTCAATAAATGATTCCTTGTCCTCGCACCTCTCTCTCCCTTGCCCCTTCAGTAATATATGAAACGTAACTCTCTCTTTCTATCTTCACTAACTTATATCTCCCTCTCAACTTCAAGCGTTTGTAAAGGCCCGACCGATAGTTCGCCTCGCCCGATCACCGTTCGCATCGATCACCGTTCGTATCGATCACCGTTCGCATCGATTACCGGTCGCATCACACTTTTCGTAACGCATTCACCAGCTTACCCCTTAAGTCGAGCGTGCGTAAAGAAGTTTTACTTCAAAAATACATATCAAATTCTTTAATAATTTGTTTTATATAATACTAGCTGACCCGGCCACGCGTTGCTGTGGCTAATAAAACACAACGTCATCTACTGGTAACTCTATTAATGGAGGACTGAACGCCGTTGGCAGCAACAAAAAACTGTCCAAAGACGCGAAACTAGCCGTTCATAATGGAGTACTGGTACCTACCCTGATGTATGGCAGTGAGGCATGGAACTGGCAGAGGAAGGATGAAAGTAGACTGAACGCTGTAGAAATGAGATCCCTGAGGCGTATGTGTGGTAAAACCATGTATGATCGTGTGAGAAATGTGGAAATCCGCAAAGAATGCAAGGCTGATGTAAGCGTGATGAGTAAGATCAAGAAAGGAACGCTCCGATGGTTTGGGCATGTAGAGCGAATGAACGAGAAAAGGAGTGTAAGGAGAATATATGACGCAAATGTGAATGGTAGAAGAAGTCGAGGACGCCCAAGAAAGACATAGCACGACCAAGTGAATCAGATACTTGAGTCGGGCCATGTCAAGAGTCAGAATAATAGAAGAGAATGTATGAGACGTTGTATGAATGTAAACGAGGCAAGGAATGTGTGCCAAGACCGGGATGTTTGGCGGTCCATCCTCTCTGCCTACCCCTGCGGGAAACGGCGTGATGGTTAGTTAGTTAGTTTTAGTTGAAATGCTTGGGGTAACTAACGTATTTAAGTTAATAAGGATTAATACTGTACCCGTCTAAATAACTTTTCAATTACCGCAATGTACGTGACCATTTTTTTAGAAGATAGAATGGGTATAGTAAGCCATCCGTAAAAGATAGATATATATATGCCTTCGCGGACTTTTTTGTAGATCTATAAAAGAGGAATATCCCACCATGCATTGTTTTGTTGTATTCCAAAAGGATTAGACAGCGTTTTCGATGAAAGTTACTAGGCGGCTTGACTTTTTCCGACATTTCTAACAATTATCGTTATGTTTCAACCAATTTACACAAATCCTTGACAAATTACATACCTAAACCTTCCTCACGAAAATCCGTTCATTAGTTTTCGAGTTTATCGCGAACAGACAGACAGACAGACAGACAGGCGACGCGGGGACTTTAATTTATAATATGTAGCGATATACCTTACTAATAGTTGGGGGTTAGAACATACAACGGAGCTTTTAACGGCAGGAATATCGTCGCTAGTTGGCTAGGCATTTCCGCTGTTAGCGGTTCGGTGTTTGCTGTTTGCCTCTCTCGGGCCGGGGCTCCTTGTGTAACAATACCCACTCGGGCAGCAGCAGACAGCACCAGGGTTAGGCCCCGGTTAGGGCCCGGAGCCTCGGGCGTGGCACGATCACCGTGCGACCGGGCCCGCTGTCCGACCTAACCGCAGCAATACACCGCCAGAGAAGCCAAACTAATGGTCTTCACTATCTTTTCTTCATGCCAAACATGATGCACTACTATGCAATGCAAAATCGTGTCTTTGTCTTTAAGAGGGTATAATCAAATACAACCGGAAATGCGTCATTTTTAAAATTCTAGACGTATTGACTTTTTTCCACAAAAAAGTGTAAATCGATTTCGAAAGATTGTTCTTTTTATAGGTATGTTTTAAATTTTGAGAAAAAATGTTTATTTTTAGTACCTATAATGTTATATTTATATTATACTAGCAGACCCGGCCACACGTTGCTGTGGCTAACGAAACACAACGCCATTACCCAACCTTTATAAAATCCACACCACCCTCTTGCCAGCTGCCCGCTGCCCGCTGCCTGAATTAAATATTTGAATTTCTCGGCTTTTCTCTACTATACTAAGCATGTATTATACATAGAAACCTTCCCCTTGAATCACTCTATCTATTGATGAAAACCGCATGAAAATCTGTTTCGTAATTTAAAAGATCTATGCGCACATACATTTTGAGCGACTTCATTTTATACTATGTAATGCAATTCGAGCGATCGCCACTAATTATACAATGCTTGCAATGCAACACTGGATATTTGAAAAGGGAAAATCAAATACCTACTTACTCTAGGACATCTATTTTCCAATTTCTTCCGTAGAACGAATTTCAAAAGTGACTATAGTACGGCCCGCCAGCCGTTTTAAATCGCATAAAAATATGTTTTCTTTAAATTTCTCGGCTTTTCTCTAATATAATTTACATGTATTATACATATAAACATTCCTCTTCAATCACTCTATCTATTGGTGAAAACCGCATGAAAATCCGTTGGGTAGTTTAAAAGATTAACGCGCACATACATTTTGAGCGACTTCATTTTATACTATGTAATGATGATGATGATGATTGGAGGCGTCTACTAATATCTACAGGAATTCCAAAAACTGAAAAAATCGAACTAATATCTATGGAAACCAAAGTGTTGACAAATATCTACAGCACAAACTGTTGACTAATATCTATGAGAATCAAAGTGTTGACGAATATCTACAGCACTGGCAGAGGTTGGATTTGCAATTATGCGTAGCATATTGGAATAATGTAATATTGCGTACGCAGTTTAAAAAACTTAATTTATGTAAGTGTGTATGTAAAAATTCGTAATATCGGACTATTGGACACATTTAGCTGATTAGTCCAACCTACGCTCTGTAGATATTAGTTCAACCTACGCTCTGTAGATATTAATCAACACTCTGAAGTTCGTAGATATTAGTTCAACATATGAGCTGTAGATATTCGTCAGACATACAGGCTGTAGATATTAGTATCTAGAGTCGTAATGATTTAGGTTATACCCTAGGTCGTTGGCAGATTTGTTAAATTTTCAAACTAAATTTTGTATTATACAACACACATTTCAAATCATATAATCATGCAGTAAAATAAAACAATAAATATTCTAGGAAAGCTACTTTTGAGAATTTTCATTTTAGTTCAAAAAAAATCTTTAAAAAAAGATCCAAGCACGTGTTTTGTGACGAAGATACTTCAGATTGACTATTTATTTTCGGTCTTACAAACTAACATATATAAGTTTTTTTTTGCTTTTTTATTTTGTTTAGATGTTATTGAAAAATTATAAATACTAACGATCAAAAATCATTTACAAAAAGTTCATAATTTTAATAGTTTTATCGTCACAAGTTTGAGCGTAGGTATAAAATACCCCACAAGAGATTTTGGCTCTATTTTAAACGAGTCTTGTTTTCACTTAAATTCTATCGTTTTAAATATTAGCGCGCTCTCTCCAACATTCGTAATCATCTCTCCATCTTCTTTTTGAGCGAGATACGGCGCCTTAAGAACCCGACTTCGAATAATCCTCTGACGCTGCGACTTATGCAAAACCGTCTTCTTACTTTGAAGTTTGTTAAAAAGCTACTTTCGTAATAGAACCAAATTCAAGCAATTATCCAATAATGCCAAAATATGGTGCTTACGTTTCTCAGCTAGCGTGAGAAACGTCGGCTGGGAGGCGTAAGTAGATACTGTTGGATTTGTAATTTCGTAAATCTCTCCGGGTGTGGAGTGATGATAATATGATTATTATGGCAGCTGTGAATAATAATATTACCGCGTTGCGATTTTTACCACGTATCTATATAGATATCATATATGACGTCATTGCCTGTCGCGGTTACTTTGTCCCGGTGACTAGCTGTCACTGGATCGCCTTAGATTATTTTACGAGGCACCGGCTATTTTTGGAACCAGTTCTTTTCGGATTTATAAAATGGTCGCCAACACTTAAACTAGGCGGAGCTGAACCATAAGCCGCCCGCAGGGTCTAGCACCAAAAACGGCGCCATAAAAGTCATCCAAATATTTTTATTATTATTGTTATTATTAGAGTTTTATTTAATTATCTTTAGAATATTTAGATTTAGCCGCAGGTTGGGCGCCAGTGTTAAGTCAGATGGCCGTTGCACTAGTCCACCGCAGCCTCTATAGTTCTATAGAGTACAGACTACATTAAACGAGACCTACTACAGCCGCATAGAAGACTAGTATTGGATAGTGCAGTTGTTGTGTTGTATAGATCAAACTGTAGAGTGGTGTAGATAGAATGGGAGAGGCATTCTAAGCAGTGGCGCGGCCACCGTACAAACATTTGGGGCCCGCGCTAGATATCACTAACTAAACTATCTAACCATCGCATTAAGATGTTCACGCCATACAGAACTATTCCACACGCTTAATTACAAGACAAATGCAGAATCTAATTCGCCAATCAATCGTGCTCTTCATATGCTCAATATTATTGGTCTAAATTCTAACATCGACATTTTTTCCAGAAATCCACAAATACGTCATTTTTAAATCAGATTTTAGACGTATTGACCCTTTTCCACAAAAAATTATAAATGGATTTCGAAAGATTGTTCTTTTATCTAGCATTCGAATATTTTAAATTTTGAGAAAAAAACAGATACGATTTTAGATTTTCACGGCTAAAAGTATTTTTGTTATTAGTTTTTGGGGTATTATGCCGTGTTGCGCTACCTCCTTCTTTAGCCAACGTTTCGGACAGCGTTGCAGCGTTGATCACATCTGCCCTGATGATGGACACTGCAACGCATCTTCCCTTTTTTGAAAATTTAACAAATCTGCCCACGACCTATCGTATAACCTTATTATACTAAAAATAAACATTTTTTCTCAAATTTTTGTTATTAGTTTTTGGGGTATTATGCCGTGTTGCGCTACCCCCTTCATTAGCCAACGTTTCGGACAGCATTGCAGTGTCCATCATCAGGGCAGATGTGATCTGCCCTGATGATGGACACTACATTAAACGAGACGCCGTCCGAAACGTTGGCTAAAGAAAGAGGTAGCGCAACACGGCATAATACCCCAAAAACTAATAACAAAAATTTGAGAAAAAAATGTTTATTTTTAGTATAATAAGGTTATACCATAGGTCGTGGGCAGATTTGTTAAATTTTCAAAAAAGATTTTGTATTATACCACACCCTTTTCAAATCATAGTTAAGTGATAGCTCACTGATAGCTAATAATGTATAACTTTTTTTCAAAATTATTATTTTTAAACCTAAGATTTATTATTGATTCTCTAACTGGCAGCCCTGATAAGCAGAACTAATTAGCAGTACCTGTAATCATTTCAAACTTCAGTAATTTCAACTGAAGGTAACAATAATATCATTACTAAGTTATGTACTCCATTTTAGCCAATTCCTAGAATCAAACAATATGTACAAATAAAAGTAAAGTGGGTATATTATACTTGATGTTGAGAATTTTTCTAAGAATTCACCTTTATTTACTTATGTTTATTCTGCATAAAAACGTGTATTTTGTACGAGCTCATACTATTTTTTTCTTGTTGTAAAACATATTTGTATCCTATAACTAAATACTAGTTGTTATCATACATATGTACTTTGTTTAATGTATATATTATCATTGAAATTATCCTCCTATGTACCACTATGTATCACCGGATTGTAATAGCCATTTTATGGCGTTGAAATAAATAAATATCATGCAATATAATAAATAAATGCATTATCTGGCATGTTTTAGAATTTTAATTTTAGTTTAAATAAAATCATTATAAAATATATACGTACATGTGTTTCTTAACGAAAATTGGTCCGTTTGTGTATTTATTTGCGCACTTATAAACTAATATATTTCAGATTTTTTTTAACATTCTTATTTAACTTGGACATTATTGAAAAATGATAAATACTTATGATCAAAAAATAATTACAAAAAGTACATTATTTTAATAGTTTTATCATCACGCCTTTCAGCATTTTTGTATGTAGGTATAAATTAAAGCAAATTTGGAATGAAATAAAATCGATATTGAGTTGTAATTTTAAAAAGCTGGTACGGAGAATAATTAATATTTCTCATTGTAACCGCCCTGCACGATCGTAAGAACAACTTTCGACGAAATATGGATTTTCGGCCGCTGGCTGGTTAAACGCTCTTAACGTATAAGGTATACCGTATTTTCCCTAAACTGACTATACATATATTGGGGGGCAACTGTCGAGGAATCGCTTGTTAGGTAAATTCGCCGCCCGAGGTCGGGCAGGTAACCGCCGCGCCACTGTTTCAATGTACAGATTATACAGCGAGAGCAATAATTTCCATCTTCACGATGTCGGAGTGACACTACTCTCTAGTTCCAGTTTACAGTTCCAGTTTCTATTGCAGGCGAAATAACTATCATTATTATCGGTCGAAAATTATAGGTACTTCACCCATAAATCTTCTAGGTCGCGGCGTTCCACACAAATGTACTTAAGACTGTCATCAAATACCCAATTTGGTACTCGGATATGGGTACCGCCGCCCCGGAAACCTAACTAACTAACTAACCATCACGCCGTTTCCCCGCAGGGGTAGGCAGAGAGGACGGACCGCCAAACAACTCGGTCTTGGCACACACTCTTTGCCTCACTCACATTCATACATCGCCTCATACATACTCTTCTATTATTCTGACTTTTGACATGGCCCATCTCAAGTATCTGATTCACTTGATCGTGCCATGTCTTCCTCGGGCGTCCCCGACTTCTTCTACCATTCACATTTGCATCATATATTCTTTTTACACTACTTTCTTCGCTCATTCGCTCTACGTGCCCAAACCATCTGAGGGTCCCTTTCTTAATTTTGCTCATTATACTTACATCAGCCTTACATTCTTTGCGGATATCCACATTTCTAACACGATCATACATGGTTTTACCACACATACGTCTCAGGGATCTCATTTCAACAGCATTCAGTTTACTTTCATCCTTCCTCTGCCAGTTCCATGCCTCACTGCCATACATCAGGGTAGGTACCAGGACTCCACTGTGGACTGCTAGCTTCGCTTTTTTTGACAGTTTTTTATTAGCGCCAACAGCATTCAGTCCTCCATTAATGGAGTTACCGGCATTTACCCTTCTTTCTATATCTCTATCAGCCTTCCCATCTCTCGTAAACATACTACCCAGATAAACAAACTCATCCACCTGCTCCAAGTATTCATCATTCACAAATATATCGCACACTGTTTTCGTACTCTCTCTTTCAAACACCATGACTTTAGACTTACTTACATTCATCATTAACTCATTCTTCATACATACTTCGTTCATCCTAGATACTAGAGACTGTAGATCTTCCATAGTGTTAGAGATCAGCACCGCATCATCAGCAT
This sequence comes from Limnephilus marmoratus, assembly GCA_917880885.1. NCBI lineage: Eukaryota > Metazoa > Arthropoda > Insecta > Trichoptera > Limnephilidae > Limnephilus > Limnephilus marmoratus. Next base: position 27,567,646 of record OU862930.1, on the reverse strand, counting down.
ACAACAGGCAACATACTTTCAGACTATTCAATTTCGCGCCCAATCCCACATCTTTCAATTCTTGCATACAATTATCCATGTATAGATTGAATAACCATGGTGACATTACGCAGCCTTGCTTAACACCTTTTGTGATGTCAAACCACTCCGTAAAATCACCGTTCACCCTAACACATGCAACGCTTCCCTCGTACAGAGACGCAATTGCCTGTATGAGATTTGTATTCACTCCATACTTGGACAACACTTGTCCCCGGAAACCATTTATTGGATAACCAACATCCCTGCCATAGGTCATCTCAAGTGGTTCGCTACGGCTGGTGACTCAGCAAGGTTCATGGGGTGAGATTTGTCTAGGTCTTGGCGGTGAATACGTTTGCCCACCTACCGCGTGGCAGGCCGTCTCAGGAGAGATTGGTTGAGAGAGACCTAACCTAGACATCTAGCCGGACGCCGCACCGCAGTGGGAGGGATGGATACGAACGTCCATCACTCCTGGACACCTTGAGCCCCAGATTCCTACCCACTCCTTAAAGTCTTGTCCTACCCAGAACTTCCTTTCCTAAAAACACCCTCTACGCACAATCCCCAAAGATGACATAAGCCCTGAGGAAACAATAATATCCCTTATGTAGATGGCGATATGGTTTATATTCCCGTTTTACACCAGCCGCCTGCTTTGATTCATTCACGAAAAAATCATCGCTAAAAGCGTGTTTTATTTTATTTTGCGAAGCTCAGGCACAAATTTAATATTCCACATTACACAATAAAACCATAACCGAAAAAGGGCTCGTAAGTAGGAGATTTTGAATGTTAAAGCAGTTTTATACAACTGATACTTTATTTTTTCTGGGCTTATGAAAAAACTGCATGCAAAGTGTATGTGTTCTGCTCGCAGTATTCAACCCCTCAGGCCCCGGGCCTATTTTGACGGAAGGTCAAAATATTTTCACTTTGCAATAAAACCTAAATAAATGGAATATTTATGAACCTAAAACTAAATACTTTTATTGGAAGGTGGTGAAATACGCTTTCAAATTTCATAATTCGAAATAAATATATAATTTTTTTAAATGCTAACATATGTAAAAAGTTTTAAAAGTGGCTCATCTTACGTTTCTTTTAACTAAAATAACTGATAAAGCGTCGATGACACGTGGCGAGTTTACAAGCTACTACTATCTGGGAAATTCACTATCTGTTAGTAAATTCGCCCAGTGTCATCGTGTTACTTGCTAACTAGCAGCGACTAGCAGATTGTTGACAATCTACGAAAAAAAGTTGAAAGGTCGTCAACTTTACTCGCCTACACGCTTGCTCGTGATTGGTTTATTTATGTTTCCAACATGGCTTCCGATAAACAGCTGATTTCGACTGTCAAACATGTGAAGAATTAGTTCACGCAGGCGTCGTTATTCTTGTTACTGGCGCTAGCAGCGGCCTCAGTTTCCTACGCTTCTGAGCGAGTGGACAGTTTTGTGTGTCATCATGACAATCTCACTTGCCGATTTATCCGCTTTTAAACTTAGTAGATAGTAGCTTGTAAACTCGCCGTGTGTCATCGAGCCTTTAGGGAAAAAAATAAAAACAAATTTATTTGGAAAATGTATTATAAATGTTATTGTCAACTCACTTTTTTGTTGTTTCCTTTAAAAATCTTTATTACTTTTCTTATATATAGATACTAAGTATAAAATGAAGTCTCTCATGCTGTATGTGCGCTTAGATCTTTTAAACTACGCAACGGATTTTCATGCGGTTTTCAATAATAGATACCTAGATAGATAGATAGTGACTCATGAGGAAGGTTTAGGTGTATAATTTGTCAAGGTTTTGTGTAAATTGATTGAAATACATAATATATCTGACCAAGCGGCAGCGCGCAGCGAGGATTTTATTTAATAGATGACGTTGGTTATAAAGGTTTCGTTAGCCACAGAAACGTGTGTCCGGGTCTGCTAGTAATTAATAAAAACTTCACAATTTTGTTTCAAATTGCGGTCGAAATCTTTGAATTCATAAAGGTGTATATTTTAATTATTTTGTGGTTAACTTTTGGATTTGAATATAAAGCTTCTTATTTTCTCTTTCTAACACCGTTTAGATCATATTTCTAACCATGATAATGAGGGAGACACGACGATTTCTATGAGACCTATATGAGTTGTTCCGAAAAGCGAACAAATTAGCATAAGAGGTTTAGCCTTAGAACCTGCAAAGATTTAAAAAAGTAAAAACCATGAAAATGCTTTACTTTGCGTACGTATGCAGTTCTCTGGAGTACGCCTTTCAAATATGGAATCCCGAGTATATACGTCACATGGAAAGGATTGAGAAAGTGCAAAACCGATTTCTACGATACCTTGATTTTCGGAGCTATCGTCCTCATCTGAGCTACGAAGAGTCCGCCGCATTCTTCAGGATATCGACTCTGGAAAGTCGAAGAAATTTGGCAGACGTACTACACATAACTAATATACCACTTAATCCACATACCACATAACAATTTTTCTCATTTTTTTATACCTACTCACTAAATAATTAATATACGTCGGTGTCTAAAGTCATGGTGTTTGAAAGAGAGAGTACGAAAACAGTATGCAATATAGTTGTGAATGATGAATACTTGGAGCAGGTGGATGAGTTTGTTTATTTGGGAAGTATGTTTACGAGAGATGGGAAGGCTGATAGAGATATTGAAAGAAGGGTGAATGCAGGTAACTCTATTAATGGAGGACTGAACGCCGTTGGCACCAACAAAAAACTGTCCAAAGACGCGAAACTAGCCGTCCATAATGGAGTACTGGTACCTACCCTGATGTATGGCAGTGAGGCATGGAACTGGCAGAGGAAGGATGAAAGTAGACTGAACGCTGTAGAAATGAGATCCCTGAGGCGTATGTGTGGTAAAACCATGTATGATCGTGTGAGAAATGTGGAAATCCGCAAAGAATGCAAGGCTGATGTAAGCGTGATGAGTAAGATCAAGAAAGGAACGCTCCGATGGTTTGGGCATGTAGAGCGAATGAACGAGGAAAGGAGTGTAAGAAGAATATATGACGCAAATGTGAATGGTAGAAGAAGTCGAGGACGCCCAAGAATGACATGGCACGACCAAGTGAATCAGATACTTGAGTCGGGCCATGTCAAGAGTCAGAATAATAGAAGAGAATGTATGAGACGTTGTATGAATGTAAACGAGGCAAGGAATGTGTGCCAAGACCGGGATGTTTGGCGGTCCGTCCTCTCTGCCTACCCCTGCGGGGAAACGGCGTGATGGTTAGTTAGTTAGTTAGTTAGTTAGAAAACCTATTATTTAAATATTTACACATATTTTATCAAACATTATTGTAACTATTGGTTTTCCAAATAAAATAAAATTAAAAAATAACCAAAATCATATAATTTTGCATTACTTAGTAGTGCATCACCTTGAAGACTTTTTTAATCGATACTGATGTTGGCTTTCATTCATGGGCCCCTGTATATGAACGACGTACATTCATGGGAAACGTTGTAAACACGTCATCAACATCATTTTCAACATCATCATCATCATCAGCGGAGAGAGACGTCTGCAGTGATGATGACCCGTGTATTGTGTTGTATGGAACACGGACAAAAGACCACCCGTCATTAAGGCAGGAACTGTCGGACATTGTCGGCTTCGACGTCATCAACGCTGATTTATTTCTTCAAGGGGAGATTCTCCGGTTATGGGCGTAAATATGTAGTGTAGCGGTGGTAATGAAATAAAATCCACACTTTTATACGAAAAACATAATTATTCTTTATTGGAGTAGGTACAATCGATTTGCAAGTGTGACAAATAAATATAGATATCTAACAACAAAAAAACCAAAACACATATCATCATCATTACATCATTTCATCATTACATAAAGTATAAAATGAAGTCGCTCAAAAAGTATATGCGCATAGATCTTTTAAACTACGAAACGGATATTCATGCGGTTTTCACCAATAGATAGAGTGATTCAAGAGGAAGGTTTATATGTATAATACATGCTTATTATAGTAGAGAAAACCTGAGAAATTCAAATATTCAATTCAGGCAGCGGGCAGCTGCTGGCAAGCGGGTGGTTTGTATTTTATGGTTCCATGACAGTTCATCCTGCGACAATTCATCCGGCGACAGTTCATCCTGCGACAGTTCATCCGGCCGACAGTTCATCCTGCCGACAGTTCATCCTGCCGACAGTTCATCCCGCCGACAATTCATCCGGCGAAAATTCATCCTGACAATTCAACCTAACCTAACCTAACCTATAAGTATAACCTATAAGTATAAGTATGTCGTATTTTATTATTCACGCGTGCTTCTTCGGAGAGTCGAAATTATTGTTAGTAAAAATATTTTTACAGCGGATTTCCACTCAAGATGCCTTTAGATATAAGTATATCGATTTTGGTTGTACGGCCGTATATCCTCATTACCTTATCCTCCTTACTTAATAAAAATCTTCTAAATGATCAGGCAGGATGAATTGTCGCCGGATGAATTGTCGGCGGGATGAACTGTCGGCAGGATGAACTGTCGGCAGGATGAGCTGTCGGCCGGATGAACTGTCGCAGGATGAACTGTCGCCGGATGAATTGTCGCAGGATGAATTGTCGGGTCACCGTATTTTATAAATATTGGGTAATGGCGTTATGTTTCGTTAGCCACAGCAACGTGTGGCCGGGTCTGCTAGTATTTCATAAGGCAAATGTATTTTAAACGTAATCGTGAATTCACTTTTTTGTCGTTTCATATAAAAATAATTAATAAAAAATTCCCCAAGTTTCATCATTTTTATTTCAAAATGCGATCCGAAACTTTGGTTTCATAAAGGTGTACATTTTACGTCTTGTGTGGTTAACTTTTAGATTTGTATATATAAAGCGTTGTGTTTTCTCTTTCTAACACCGTTTATACTATAATTCTCACTATGATAGTAAGGGAGGCACTACGATTTCTGTGAGACCCATATGAGAACAAATTATCGTGAGGAGTAACACCAGCCGACTGTTTAGATTTATGCAAAAAAAAATCGCCAAAATTCACGTTTAATTTTTTTTTGTAAAGTTCATGCACAAAGCACAAATATTTGGAGCCACATTTTTTGGAGCAAACATGAAAATGGCGCGTATTGTTCATTACCCGTACATGCTCGTCTGAACTTAAGAGGCCGGTTTATCGCATTATAATAAGACAGAGGCCCTTTGTTCTAATCTGCGAGGCCCTTCCATTCATCACCTCCTTTGTCCCTCAACACTCACAACCCACAGGCTCTTCTCAGGCAGACCCTGTACCACCTGACTCCAGATACTAATATCTACAGCCCGTATGTTTGACGAATATCTACAGCTCATATGTTGAACTAATATCTACGAACTTCAGAGTGTTGATTAATATCTACAGAGCGTAGGTTGAACTAATATCTACAGAGCGTAGGTTAGACTAATCAGCTAAATGTGTCCAATAGTCCGATATTAGGGATTTTTACATACATACTTACATAAATTAAGTTTTTTAAACTGCATACGCAATATTACGTTATTCCAATATGCTATACATAATTGCAAATCCAACCTCTGACAGTACTGTAGATATTCGTCAACACTTTGGTTCTCATAGATATTAATCAACAGTTTGAGCTGTAGATATTCGTCAACACTTTGATTCCCATAGATATTAGTTCGATTTTTTCAGTTTTTGGAATTCCTGTAGATATTAGTAGACGCCTCCTACCACCTCACTCTACCTTCCCACTTCTCTCTCCTGTGTCATTAGACCTTAGCATGATAGCCATAGAAAAAAAAAAACAAGATATGCGATTTAGGCGTGTTTTCGTTATCCAAAAGTCTGCTAAAATTTCCAATACAGAACTATGTTTTAACACTGCAGACCTATCTGGACTCTCCTTTCTGCCAAGCCCATATTGAAAGAAACAAAATATACAATACAGAAATTATAAACAAAACTTAAACTTTTCAAATCTCAACTCCCTTGATACACGAAAGAATCACAACCATACTGAAAGAATTAAATAAAAATTAAACACATACAGCCTTACTAAAAAAGTCGAGGAAATTTTATTTAATTGATAAAATACCGTGGATGCGAAAACATTACTAATAAAAAAAAAACAAAAATTATTCGTGGAAAGGTATACTTTGCACACAGCCATAATATATTATAACGGTGACCGGACAACTCGGAATGAAACCAACTCAGAACTATCTCAGAAAAGTCATTTAGAGTGATGACAAAAATGTATTAAAAAATTGGTTACGTTAGGTTAGTGTTGTGGGCTATTTTAAAATTGTTTTTTTCATAGCTTTTAATGACTTTTCAAAGAGGTGTTGAGTTGACTTTATTCTCAGTTGGCATGGAAACCATTATAATATACACATACGTTCAACCATATTGAAAGAATCGGAAGATTTTTTTTTAACACAAACCAACATACACAAACAAAACTTACACTTTTCAAATTACACCGAATCTATAATTTTCACAACTTCAACTCCCACCATTCAGAAATCAAACGTTACTTGAAATGGCTTTAGCCTTGTTTGGTGATCTGCCAGGTGCTTCCCCACTTTTCTCTACTCCATCTCTTTCCCCTCTCCACTACCTTCAGCTTCACATCATACCCCGATTGGAGATACCATAGTCTCATCAGATCCAGGCGGTTGGGAGCAGTTGGGACTCTTGTGCGGTATTTACACAACAAAAAATATATATTCAATAGTTTTCCCACTTGCACCACGATTTTCCGTACACCCTGTTTGTCGTGTAATGTAGCAAAGATTGTCTGGTAATTATTGTTCGTATCTGGCGACAGGACCTGCCGACCAGATGTGTGGGAACGCTTTTTTTGGGGTTCCCGATTGTAGGGATTGCAGGGTCACCATAATTTCATAGAAATTTGGTCGCCCAGAAATATTATGTATGCTTTCATGAAATACTGCGAGTAGAATGATTCCATGACAGTTGTTCTCTCTGCCAGATGAACTTCAGCTGATTTCATTCGTAAAGTAAGTGTGCAGGGAGGATATACGGCCGTACAATAAAAGTCTATACACTTATATCTGCATGCTTCTTGAGTGAAAATCCTCTACACAAAAATATCTTTCTTTGATAATAATAATGTCGTGACCCCGAGGGAGTATGCAGTGAGGATATACGGCCGAATAACATATTAAGACATACTTATATATTGCAAAATGTTTAGGGAAATACGCTATATCTACTTACATAATATAATATGACAGCGTAGTCGGGGGGGCAACTGTCGGGGGACCAACTGTCGGGTCACTGAGTAGAACATGTAAAAATGCTTTAAAACATGAAATCTCCTACTTACGATCCTTTTCAGTGTTTAGTTTTATTGTAAAACGTTAAAAATTAAGTTCGTTACAGTATGATCCGAAAATATTTTCTTATTATTTGTGCAGTTTTGTTATAAACAAAAAAAAATTAACATGCTTTTTGGTGGCGTTTTTTTTGTGCATAAATCAATCAAATTCAGATTATTTTGCGTAAATCAGTTAAATTCACGATTTTTGTTTTGCATAAATCATTCAAACTCACGATTATTTTGCGTAAATCAGTCAAATTCACGATTATTTTGCGTAAATCAGTTGAATCCCATATTTTTTTTGCATAAATCAGTTAAATTCACGTGCGTAAATCAGTTAAATTCCAGTTTTTTTGCAGAAATCAGTAAAGTTCACGATTATTTTGCGTAAATCAGTTGAATCCCATATTTTTTGCATAAATCAGTTAAATTCACGATTATTTTGCGTAAATCAGTTAAATTCACATTGTTTGGCACAAATCAGTCAAACTCACGATTATTTTGCGTAAATCAGTTAAATTACAGTTTTTTTGCAGAAATCAGTCAAATTCACGATTATTTTGCGTAAATCAGTTAAATTCCAGTTTTTTTTGCTGAAATCAGTCAAATTCAAAATTATTTTGCGTAAATCAGTTAAATTCACCATTTTTTTCCATAAATCAGTCAAACTCACGATTATTTTGCGTAAATCAGTTAAATTCACCATTTTTTTCCATAAATCAGTCAAACTCACGATTATTTTGCGTAAATCAGTCAAATTCACGATTATTTGGCGTAAATCAGTTAAATTCACGGTTTTCTTTTTGTATAATTCAGTCAAATTCGCGGTTTTCTTTTTGCATCAATCTGCAAATTAAAATTTTATCGCCCGCCAGCATACACACGCAGGTGCGTTATTTATTTAGAATTGGTTAGATTGGATGACCTTAAAACTTAGTATTCTACTCTATTTGCTGTATCAATGAATGAAATATAAAATAAATAAAAAAAATATTAAAAAAGCATTTTGATTGGCGTAAATTAAGTTACAAACGATCGATTTACATTGGAACACAAATTTTTCGTATATAAATTAAAATTTCTGCTAAAAAAAAACCCTTTTACAATATTTTATTTTTTAGTTTTCATTTTATATATTGAACAGTAGGTGGGCCAGATTATGTTTTTAAATAATTATAATAATCTCACAAAAAATACCAAAATCGCCTCAAAAATCATACAAAATTGAATTATTTAATGGCCTATACATACAGGGTGTTAAGGGATGGTGATATTATTTTTTTTTCTACAAAAACATAAAAAAAATTGTAGGTGTTGGAATGTTGGGGGCGGGGTAAGAGGTTGGGCGGTTACTCGGCTGAGTGACCATTGACGACATGCAGAAGACATTTTTTTTTCGTTTGATTTTGAAGAAAAAATATTTTTTTCAAAAGGCGTTGAAAAAGACCAAAATTTCATTTACATATTTTACTCCAAATAATGTCAGAAATCACTGGTTAAAATAAGTCAAGTGCGGCCCTTAAAACCCTGTATATCAGATTACGAAACACAAATAAATAAAGTAACATGTATCCTTACTAGATATTTGCTGTTCCTTATGTTTAAAAAAAAGTCATTATTCAGTTCAGTTGGGTATTTTGACCTCCAATTCAAACTTAAGATATGTATGAAAAAAGCCACGCAGGCGTCCCTCTAAAGCAGTAGTTCCCAACCTTTTTCTGACCCGGGACCACTTGTATGTTTATTTTTTTTATTTTATCGACAGGGACCACTAGCAGTGACATAGCAAAGGGGGGGTGGCGCCCCAGGTACTACCCGACCGAGTTTCACCCCCTAGGAGCACAATTCTCTCCCCCCCCCCCCCCCCCCCCCCGTGTTTGTCAATTTATGGTGGAGGGGGTTGCACCACTTTGTCTCGCAGGTGCTACCCACCACTTAATAGGATAGCATAATGGGAGGGGCGTAATGGGATAGGGTAGGACGGATTCCAGCAGAATATTTACCACAATGGAGGGGGCGGAATGGGATATGGTGGGACGGGTTCTAGCAGAATATTTACCACAACGGAGGAACGAACGAAATCTTCTAACCTCACTAGTGGTCCGCGGACCACTAATTGGGAAACCCTGCTCTTAAAGTTTAGATAACAAACAAAAAATGGACACAACAGATTGTAGGTATAAAGATTCATTCAAGTGTATATTATAATATATATTACAAGAAAGAGAAAGAAGAAAACAGTTTAAAAAAATTATATTATTTGTTTTTTTTTTGTCTTTTGGTCACCCTAACTTAGAAAAACAATATTGAGAGAATCTCTGGATAAGAAATGTGTTTATGTTCAGATCTCAGAGTAACAATGTTATGAGAACCATTCTTCATTAATGTTACAAGTAAAACAGCAAAAGATAGTTAGGTGGGGATGACTTAGGAGGAAACTCGGTCGCCGAAAAATTGTAACAATAAGCATTTTACCAAACTGTTGCTGTCACTGTCGCTTTTACTCCCCCGGATACTGAACGAAAGGGACAACTGCACCTCAGACTGATTTTACCTAAATAAAATATAAAAATCGAGGTTTTGTATTCCCTATTTTTCTCCTTCAAAACTGGACCGATTTTAAGGTTTTTTTTTTACTAACTGTAATAGAAAAAAATACTATAAATAAAACACATTATTATTACACTGACTAACCTCAGTTAACTTTTTACCCGCGTTGTTCTACTCCGTTTTTTAATACCCATACGCGGTATGTATATGTCATATTTCAAGTACCACGAGGCACGAGGACACATTCACTTGATTATAGATGTTTTTTTACGAAAAAAAATTTTACTTTCATATGCCTGAATATGTCAGCATCGTGATAGTTGTAACATATCTATTTCATGAGCAGGTACTGCTCAAAATAGGTACCGTTTATTGTCTATGCTTTATTTATTTTTTTATTTTTTTTTTAACTTTGTTGGTTGGCCAAACCGCAAGGTGACCGGAAAGGTGATTCGAGGAAAGATGGCGGCAGACATCACGTAATTTTTTGAGGCGAGAGGAGATTTTTGAGGAGAAGTTTGGTTGTAAAAGATTCTAGTGCAATGTAGCCTAGAAAGTTATTTATTTTTCGTTCTGTGAGTGTGGGACGACTTAAATGGCATAGAAGCCTTATTTTTTTGTTGAATTCCTCGCCGGATGCCGGGAGATTGCTGTATCCGCATGCGGAAGAAAATTTAAACGGTAATCAACGGGGATGTATTGATTACTTGGCTGTTCCTTGGCCGGTGGGATTTTTACACGCCGCTTGATGGGTGTAGATCCGCCGTGTGCTTGATTGTTGGGTGGAATCCCTTTAAATGAAGCAGCTTTGCGACTCTTGAAGAGTGCGCCGACGTTGCTGTTCCTTGGCCGGTGGGATTTTTACACGCCGCTTGATGGGTGTAGATCAGCTGTGGATTTCCTTGAAACTGGTGGCCCCATGACGTGCTGGACGGTGTCTAGGGGTTGGCTGTCGTCGTTTGCAGGAGTGTCACGACTATCACGGCGACGGGACGTGTGCGGAATTAATAATTAAACGTAATTAGCTGACTCTCTCTTTCTACCACAGTTAATAGTTGCTCAAGGTATTTATGTATTGTTTACTTTTCCTTGGTTCCTTTTTTCTCTTGCAAAATGCAATAAACTTAACATTAATTTTCACTAGTAAAACCAGCGTTTTTATATGCATGACCTCAAAATCCTTTTCTCCACTATCCTGCGAAGGAGATCTTCTTGCTCTGGGAAGACAGCGGTCGGATGACAAAAGGTATAGGTACCTACACTAAATGCTATTACCTTAAATAATAATTCACATTACATTTGAATTCACATTACATAGTTGCACGAATATTCTGGCGAGCGTGGAAAAATACTGTGACATAGTAGCGCTGTTATATCGTCAGTCGAAGTTAGCGTAACAAGGGCTGATACGGGCGCGTGTGAGGCATGGCTTTTGCCGTATCAACTGTTGTTACGATCGCGTGGAAAAGGTTAAAAATTTTATGGAATGAGCTTATTTTCTATATTGACGCAATGCCCACTCGAACCTTTGCGCCCCCTAAATGCTAAAAATTTAAAAACGCCCCCCACCAGACCTCCAAAATGCCCACAGGGGGGCGCTGGCGCCCCCGTTAAGAATCACTGGTTTAGATGGTTTGATGGTTTGCCCCCCCCCCCTTGGTGAGATAAATTTGGGCCACTTCATATATTCTTTTCAAGTAACGTGAGATTTTGCTGGACCCTCCACCCCTTTTCAGTTCACGTAATTAATGTATGCCCCCTAAGTGCTATGTGGGAAGGGGGGTGATACCATGTCGTCCTGCCCCGGGTGCCACCCATGCTAGCTAAGCCACTGCATGTAGAGCGAATGAACGAAGAAAGGAGTGTAACTGAAAAGAGAATATATGATGCGAATGTGGAGTGTCGGAGATGCCCGACAAAGACATGGCACAATCAAGAGAACCAAATACTTGAGTCAGGCCATGTCAAAATTTAACTGAATAATTGGATAAAAAGAAACAATAAAAATGTATAAATAATTATTTTGTTTCTTTTACCAGGCTACCAAGGCAAGGACTGCGGCGAGAATATAGATGACTGCCCCGGAAACCTGTGCCAGAATGGGGCAACGTGTATCGACGGTGTCAACAAATACCATTGCCGTTGCCCGCCCACCTTCTCCGGAGAGCTCTGCGAAGCAGATCTGGATGAATGCTCCCTCAGGTACTGTTCAACCATATTACTTTACCAATAGTTACTTTGTTTCTTCTTCTTCTTTGTGTGCCTTTTCAGGTCCCCCCGACGTTGGCGATCACTCTTGAAAATGTCTCTCTGTCTTGCGCTGCCCGGAATAGCTCTTCCACACTTCTAATGCCGGTCCACTCTCGTATATTACGCAGCCAAGACATTTGTCTCCTACCAGGCCCTCGGCGACCCTCTATCTTGCCTTTCAATATTAAATGGAGCAAGTGATACTTCTCCCCTCGAAGTATATTACCCAGATATGATATTTTCCCGATTTTTATTAATGTAAGCAGTTCTCTATCTGCTCTAGCCCGCCTGAGAATTTCTGTGTTGGTGATCATGTTACTTTGTTTAATTCATTTCAATTTAATTTTTTCATTTTCAAAACATTACAAAAATAACATTTCAAAACATTTTTATAATAGAGAAAATATTTAATATAAGATAAGCAGATTTAAACTAACAGCAACAATGCTTGCCGTCTAAATTGTGCTTCATTGATATTAAACATATCGATATTCAAAGTGATCCTATTTAACAACAAGACAGCTCTCTCAAATGGCATGACCATTTGCAAATTAGTTCTGCAAGCCGGGAGATAAAACAATCTATGCTGTCAGTGACGGAGATAACCGTTGGGAACATAGAAAATAATGCTCTCCATGATAGTCGAGATTTTGAACCATCCACAAATCAGTCTGAAGAAATGTGTTACAATGAGCACATCATCCCTTCTGACACGTAGATGGTTCATACCGAGCATGACCAAGAGAAAGTTGGTAGGGTTACCAGTAGTAAACAGTAGACCTCGTTTCCATACAAAGTAGGTTTCTAATTTTCTCTTATCACTGCTTTCTGGCCATATTTTGGCCAATTTGCAAAAATCCTTGAGCGTCCACTGGCCAAAATGTGGCAAAATTTGAAGATATATTTTAAAACATTTATTGGAATTATTGCAAAGGTTCTCCGGTGCATTGTAATCTTATATTAATCATAAAAATGACAGTGTTTTTTTAACAAGAGATGTCTCGCATCTCTTCTAAATTATTGGGGGGCATGCATTAATTACGTAAGCTCAAAAAGAGTGGGCAAATATACTTGAAAAGAATATACGAAGTGGTTCAAATTTATCTCACCGAGGGAGGGGGGTTTAGATTGGAAGAAAAACTGCTCACGTAATTAATGTATGTCCCCTTGGGTATGTAATGTTTGGGTATTATTTACATTCAAAGACTATTAGTTCTATGGGGGATTTATCAAAAACTTTAGGTTCTTGATAACAAATTGGTTTATTATGAGTTTACGTATTTACAATAACAATGCTGCAAGTCACATGACCTGTCTATACTAGTGGCTAATTGAATCTGGTCGGTGGGCTGGCTAGAGTCAGTCTCGGCGGCATCCGCCTACTCAGGTACCCCTGTCGGCCATGCATAGAAGCACTTTCCCTGCTGGCATCTGACGGCATCACTTAAAAGCTTTTTCAATACATTACAGAGATGGATCCATTTTAGTGAATACAAGACGCCACTGAAAACTAATGCAATGTTTGTTTGTTTGTTTGGGTTCAGGCCGATGGTGTGCCAGAATGGCGCCACGTGCACCAACACGATGGGCGGCTACTCCTGCATCTGCGTCAACGGCTGGACGGGCCCCGACTGCTCCGTGAACATCGACGACTGTGCCGGGGCCGCCTGCTTCAACGGGGCCACCTGCATCGACCGGGTCGGCTCCTTCTACTGCAGATGCACTCCCGGAAAGACAGGTAAACATACTAACCTAACCTAACGCCTCTTATTACCTACTTTACCTAACCTAAAAATGTGTCTTGTGATGATATATCTATACATATATACAGGATGTTAAGGGACGTACTTGACTTATGTTAACGAGTGATTCCTGACATTATTTGGAGTAAAAAATGTAAAGAAATTTTTGTCTCCGGTGACATTTTTGATGTGTTTTTTCTACAACACATAAAAATGGTAGGTGTTGGACAGTTGGAGGCGCGGCTAGGGTTTGGTCAGTTATTCGGTGAAATTTTGGTCTCCGGTGACTTTTTGATGACTTTTTCAAATGTTTTTTCTTCAAATTAGCCCTCCAAGGCCCCCTTTAACAAATCTCTTCCTTCAGTTAGTTAGGCGATATAGGTCCCCTGTCTGTGCAACATAAAGCCAGGGGCACTTACTGGATAATCAACACCTCTGCCATAGGTTACCCAAGTGGATCACCACGTTTGGTGACTTAGCAGGGGTGTATGGGTTCGGGGATCGGGTCCGGGTACGGGGTGAGGTTTGTCTAGGTTTTGGTGGCAGATGGGACTGGCCCCCAGCTGCGTGGTGGGCCGGATCGGGAAAGATGGATTCATACGTCACTCCTGTATGCACTGACCCCCAGATTCCTCTTACCTTTTCCTTCCCAGAACTTCCTCTCCATCCTTCCCTTTAAAAGACCCTCTGCAAAGATGGCGAAGACCCTGAGGAAAAATATTTTCTTGTGTGAAGTTAATGAAAAAAATAAATATTTACAGGTTTTTGATTGTTTTTCTTATTTCCAGGTTTGCTTTGCCATCTGGAAGACGCGTGCACATCCAACCCGTGCCACGCGGATGCCATGTGTGACACGAGCCCCATCAACGGCTCCTACACGTGTTCGTGCGCGGGCGGGTACAAGGGGATAGACTGCTCTGAGGACATCAACGAGTGCGAACAAGGTAATAATTTATTCTTTTTACTAATTGCTGTTTTTTCTCCCTTTCAAACATAATAACAAAAGATATACGACGACCTCCGTAGTCCAGTGGCTAAGACTCTTGACTCACATTCCGGAGGTCGCGGGTTCGAACCCGGCATGCGCAAATAAATTTTATTTGATTAATTTGTGTTATTTCACAATTAATTCATTTAAAATAATATATAGTATATTTGCGGCATGTTCCAGAGTGGAAGATACTATTAGTATCGCCCTGGTGTAAGACCACCATTCAGAATTGAAACGTTGCTTGAAAATGGCTTTAGCCGTGTTTAGTGACCAGATCTGAATAGCCAGGTACTTCCCAACCTTCCTCTTCCCCACCTCCTTCCCCTCCCCACTACCTTCAGCCTCACAACATACCCCAATTGGGGATGCCATAGTCTCACTGGCTCCAGACGGGAGCAGTTGAGATTCTTGTGCGGTATTCACTGTTAAAAAAAAAAAAAAAAATACAGTGAAACACACCTCTATCATTTTTGAAGAGTCTAACTGTTTTAACTGGACTGCCAGTGTGGTCGCAAATAGATGAACTGTAATCAATAATTTTTAATTTAATCAAAAAAATATGGCGTTTCAATATGACACAACTATGGGGATATGTGAACAGTGGACCCTGGAAATTTTAGGTCCGATTGGTAAAATATTTGGATCACGGAACACGTCCACAAGGCATTTCTTGAGTTCTTCTTTGTTATATGGCTGAAATACTCAGAACACTATAAAGTGAAAAGATGAACATACGCGCGCGCACCGCTGCGTTTGAATGTCTATCGACAACAGAAGCGACAACTATTGTCAGAAGCGACAACTATTGTCAGAAGCAACAACTATTGTCAGAATGTTTCTTATTTACAAATTTAGTATCAAAACCCCTTTGTTTTCCTTCGACCTTTTACCGGCTGTCCCTAAAATAGATTTGGACTGATTGTTTAGAAATCTTCCTGTTTTCAGGGTCGCCCTGTGAGCACGAGGGCATATGCGTTAACACGCCAGGTAGCTTCGTGTGCAACTGCACGCAGGGCTTCACGGGCCCGCGCTGTGAAACCAACGTCAACGAGTGCGAGAGCCACCCCTGCCAGAACGACGGCAGCTGTTTGGACGACCCTGGTACCTTCAGATGCGTCTGCATGCCTGGTAATTATGATTTTATGTAATATATATTTATCCACAAATAATCTTTGAAAAAGTGTTTTGTTTTCAGTGTTGTCATTTTTTTATTTTATTTATTTAAATCTGCACAGAAAATAGGTAAAAGGCTTTTCAATCAATATTTATTTAGTCTAAGTCTATTTTACTTATGCATTATAATTTGTATGTATGTACTTGTTTTTATCGTTATTTATTTTTGGGGTGTTAGGCCGTGTTGCGCTACCTCTTTAGCCAAGGTCTCACAGAATCGTTGTCTCCCTTACTCTCACAGTGAGAAATATGATCTAAACGGTGTTAGAAAGAGAAAACACCTTGCTTTACATTCAAATCTAAAAATTAACCACAAAAGAAGTAAAATGTACACCTTTATGAAACCAAAGTTTCAGATCGCAATTTGAAAAACATATTTAAAACTTTGGGAATTTTTTATTAATTATTTTTACATGGAAAGACAAAAAAGTGAGATAACAATAACGTTTATAGTACATTTGTCTAATAAAATATGTGTGTTTTTTTTTCATTATCAGTAATTTTAGTTAGAAAAAATGTAAGGAGAGCCATTTTTAAAAATTTTTATATTTTAAAAATTATATATTTATTTCGAATTATAAAATTTGAAAGCGTATTTTAGGGAACGTACCCATACTACGTGACACGTTTAGGGGGGGGGGGGTCTTCAAAATGTCACGCTCCATACAAATGAGCGGCGGGTTGCTTAGGATTTTGGTCACCGGGGGGGGGGGGGGGTTAAAAATTGCAAAAAGTTGGTCACGTAGTATGGGTACGTTCCCTTATCACTGTTTAAAAACAGTTTTTAGTTTTTGGATATGTTTAGAAATGTTTATTTGGATTTTAAATGTTTATTTGGATTTTATTGCAAAGCAGAAATATTTTGACCCTCTGACAAAATATGATCGAAACTTGAGGGTTTAAGTCTAATGTAATTCTTCAATCTTAGAGTTTTAATAAATTTAATTCTTTCCTCAATTAGTTCATGGTTTGTTCTGCACGATTAATTTTCTTTTTTTTACATTACTCCACACAGTAGGCCATGAGGAAAATAATTTCCCTCAAGGCCTATGTCATCTTACAAGGGTTTTTTTAAGGAAGGGAAGATGAGGAGTTCTAGGAAAGAAATAAGTATGAGGGGTAGGTAGAAATCTGGGGGTGGGTGTGTCCGGGAGTGACGGACGTATCAACTGCGGTGCAAGACGAAGAGTCAAGGGATTCTGGCTGGAAAGGTCAAAAGACCTCTTCAACCATTCTTTCTTGATCCGGCCTGCTAAGCAACAGGTGGGCAGACACATGGGCCGCCAAGACCTTGACAAACCTCAGCAAACCTCAGCCGGTAAACCTGGGCACCCCTGCTAAGTCATCAAACATACAATAAATGGTTTCTGGGGCGGTGGTACCCATACCCGTCTCCCAAATTGAGAGTTTTATGCAGTTTTATTAAGTTTTAGAAAGGAACCAGCTTATTTAGTACTGATAACACACTGTTGTGAATGATTGCCAACAGATGCAGGAAGAAGTGTATGTTTTCCCAGTGATTTGCAACAATACTAATATAATGACTATGCGGCGTGGGATCTATTGTTATATATTTTCTTTGTCTGCTATTTATCGCTTATATTATCTTATATAAATCATTCTCCGTGGGAAATTAAAGCGTGATTGATTACGTGCATCCGTGAATAACTTTTTGAATGAAAGTTTCTTTTTAATTTTGCATTTTACGCAATTTCTGTGTTTGACTCCAATAATTATAATATGTGAAATATTTTGTTATTTTTTTGGATAATATGTAAAAGAAATTTTGCTGATTTTTATGATTCAATAAATTATTCTCATTTTTAATCTATTAAACGCCAGCGTTTTTATAAGAATGTGTTTAAAAAAATCATTTCTTTGAATATAATTTATTCTAATTCTTCATTGAAGAATAAGATAACAATAATAATCTAAACGAAAATATGACAGAGAACAAGACACAGAAAACAGAAAAAAGACAATGGTCGCAACTGGGACTCGAACCCAGACCTCTCATCCAACCGGGACGTGCTCGTTAACCAATTTCGCTATTGCTCCCTTCTGTCAAGCCGTCATAATAGTCAATCTCATATTTCAAATTTAGAATTAACAATATGTCAACTAATTATTTTTTCATATTATGGGCAACTACCCTTTTTATTGGAAACAATCATTCTAAGAATTGTTTGTATCCTGGATAGTGTCTCGGATAAAAGTACGAGAGGTTTGTCTTTTTTCTGTTTTCTGTGTCTTGTTCTCTGTCATATTTTCGTTTAGATTATTATTGTTATCTTCTTCTTCAATGATATATTACATTGATGGGAATAACCTTCAAAAGTTATAAAAAGAGAGTTATTCATATAAAAAATTGCATATTCTAATTCAATTTGGGAAGAGAAAATGGGTATCGCTGCCCCAGGAACCATTTATTTGATAACCAACACCTCTGCTATATAATAGGTCACCTCAAGTGGTTTGCTATGTTTGATGACTTGGCAGGGGTGCCCGGGTTCATGGGGTGAGGTTTGTCTAGGTCTTGGCGGCGGATGTCTGCTCATCTGCTGCGTGGCGGGCCGGAACGAGAGAGACTTGTTGAGGGAGGCCTTTAGACCTCTGCAGCCGGACTCTCTTGACCCTTCGCCTTGCACCGCAGTGAGAGGAATGGATTCAGACGTCCGTCACACCTGGACACACTGACCTTTCTTTCCTTTCTTTATCTTAACCGGTCAAAGGCCATCAAAATCCAGGAAAAATACAGAAATTTCCTAACAAAACACCATTTTATGATTAATTTTGAACTATCGTATATTTTATTGACCGAAACACATTCCTAGAACAATAAACTATGTACCAAAACAACATTACTTGCGTTAATTATGTAAATTAATAGGTTTTACGATGTTTTAGTCGAGGAACATGCATCGACTTTGACAGATAAAATTCGCGGCAAATTTGACATTTTAATGCCACAGATAAAATCGTTTAAAAATATTCTGGGGTTGCAAGGTGAATGAAATTTTTACCCGTCTTATGGGGAAATAAATGTTGGCGCAAGCGATTTTGACCTTGTCCTTCATTCATATTCTGTACATAGAAGGGTCAAAATCGCAGACAAACATGATTTATTCGAATTTTTTTTAAATTTTATCCCGCGCATGCGCACAATACGCGCATATCCGCGCGTCTCCGGCAAATAACAGGTTATAAAACCCTCCACACAGCATCCCCAAAGATAACACCGGCCCCAGGGGAAATTGTTTTCTTCAGGGCTTCCTGTGTGGAGACAATGTAAAAAAAATATATATGTATGTTTCCAAAATAAACTTTAATAAAAACATACATACACAGGGTGTGGGACGTATTTGACTTACTTAAACCGGTGATTCCTGATATTATCTGGAGTAAAAAATGTGAACTCGACTTTCCCAAAAGAGTTAATTTTATTATTTTATAATAATTATGTTGAATTTGTTTGTGGTTAGGTTTCACCGGTACCCAGTGCGAGATCGACATTGACGAGTGCGCCAGTACTCCTTGTCTCAACGGAGGAATCTGCAATGACCTCATCAACACTTTCCGCTGTAACTGCGCAATAGGGTAAGTTTATACTGTTTCTTTACTAACTTAATATAAGGGCAGCTTTTGGTTCGGCTTCAACCAGTTTGAGTGTTGGAGACCATTTCATAAATCCGATAGGAACTGGTTCCAAAAATAGTCTGTTCCTCGAATCCACTGTGATCCAGTGATAGCTAGTCATGGGACAAAGTAACCGTGACAGACAATGACATAATATGTAATATATAGTGTGGCATTATTATTCACAACTGCCAGTTACAATAATAATTACAAATCCATAGTACTTATGCCTGCCAGGATGCTAATCACGCGATCTGTTAATGTAAGTGGCACCATCTTTTGGCATTACTTTAATTCGGTTCTTTTACAAAAGTACATTTGTAACCCAAAAGTTAACCACAAAAGAAAGTTGAAAGAGCTGTAAAGACTGTTACTGAAGCCTATACAAACTCCACCTACGAAAACGGTTTTGCGTACGGCACGGCGTCAGAGTTGCATTCTTAGTCGGATTCTTAAATTTCAACTGTACAATCTCTAGCCTATTAATACTGTTTGATAATTGATGAGTTAATCATGTAGCTTCGTTCAATAGATGCCGATAGCATAGATAGTAATACAAAGTTTGCAATATTCCGACAGATAGTCGTTAAATATGATATCAGAAGAGTATCATCTATCGTCGTTTGTGTCTTCGTTATGGACGGTTATGATGATTGACTATGTTTTGTGTAATTTATTAATCAGTTTATTCATAAGATGTGGGTAGCCAATCAGCAATATTTGGCTTCTCAGAAAAAGTTCAAATAATGCATATATGCCATCTGCACAAAGCTTCAGTTTCAAATTGACTTGACCGTTGTACTGAAATAGATTGCTTGCGCGCTACAGACTTTCGTTATTGTTGTCTTCTGGAGTTTCTTCAAACTCCTTCGGAATCTCTTCGAACTGTGCCAAATGGCGGGGTCGGAAGTGAATCTGTTAGAGGTGAGAAAAGGAGATGGTGTGGTTTTTTGAAAAAAAAATGCCGCATTGCCGCAATGTACGGATAACACATACAATACTTTTTTCTTTTGCAGCTTCTCGGGTTCCCGCTGTCAGGACAACATAGACGACTGCGTGTCGAACCCGTGTCGCAACCAGGGCGTGTGCCACGACTCTATCGCCGGCTACTCATGCGAATGTCCGCTCGGCTACACGGGCATGTCGTGCGAGACCAACATCAACGACTGCCAGTCCTCGCCGTGCCACCGCGGGGAGTGCATCGACGGACAGAACAGCTTCACCTGCAACTGCCATCCCGGCTTCACGGGCCTGCTCTGCCAGACTCAGATCAACGAGTGTGATTCTAATCCCTGCCAGTTTGGAGGTAAGTTCTACAACTTGAAAAAATAAATTATTATTGACTATTAAAATATATAGTATAGTTGAATGTTATTGTTCACAATCCTCCTCACTAGGGATTCCTGTTCCGAGGCGGACAGTAGGTAATTGTGTTGGTGTTACATTAAGATTTCGTCATCTTCATGTTTGTTGACCTCATCTACGTGTTTGTTGATTTCTTCATCTTCTTGTTTGTTAGTGTCCACGTCTTCATGTGTATTGATTTCCTCATCTTCATACATGTTGATTTCCTCATCTTCATACATGTTGATTTTCTCATCTTCATAGATGATTTCCTCATCTTCATAAATTTTGATTTCATCATTTTCATACATGTTGATTTCCTCATCTTCATACATGTTGATTTCATCATCTCCATAAATGTTGATTTCCTAATTTTCATACATGTTGATTTCCTCATCTTCATTCACGTTGATTTTCTCATCTTCATACATGTTGATTTCTTCATTTTCTTGTTTGTTGATTTCCTTATCTTCATGTTTATTGATTTTTTCATCTTCAAGTTTATTGATTTCCTCATCTTCATACATGTTGATCTCCTCATCTTCATGTTTGTTAATTTTCTTATCTTCATGTTTGTTGATTTCCCATCTTCACATAAGTTGATTTCCACATCTTCATGTTTATTAGCCATATTTTGATGATGTTTTTAAACTTGTTTATCTCCATGGTATTTTTAATTTCATTCAATTTACACTTTACACTTTTCTCTGCTGATATTTTGGTATTTTAGGAATTTAAGACACTTCTTACGCATTGCGAGTTATAAGGTTGAAATTTTGATTTATGCCAACAATATTGCCAAGATTCATGTTTAATTTTATTTTGTGGCACAGATATTAAAATGCTTTCTTTGATATACGAATGCTAGTTGGAATATTCAGTTAACCATTGCCATTTCAAGCAACCCTTTCAATTCTGAATTGTGATCTAATACCAGGGCGATACTGACAGTATCTTCCACTCTGGAACGTGCCGCAAATATACTACATATTATTTTAAATAAATAAATTGTGAAATAACGCTAATTAATCAAATTTTAGATTTAAACCCGTGAGTTCCAAATTACAGTCGAGAGCCTTACCCCTTGGCCATGAAGGCTGTCAAATAAAGAAGAGAGAATTATTGTAGATATCTTCCGTGATCAAAGTTGCCCTATATTAAAATACTCTACTTCTCCTTCCTTTTAAAACCTGTACAATCTATGAACTTTCCTCTTCCACAGGCCATTGTGAGGATCTGATTGATGGTTACCAGTGCCGATGCAAACCCGGAACCTCGGGTCCCAACTGCGAAATCAACGTGAATGAATGCCACTCCAACCCTTGCAGAAACGGGGCTCGATGCATTGACGGAATTAACAGGTAACATCGCAATCTCAATAATACAATCACTTACTTAAATCAAATATCTCAATCATTGATAATAGAAACAAAGGTAAACAGCCATTTTTTAAAGATAGGGTGTAAGGGCCTCAATCTGGGAGGCGGGTATTGGATAACCAACACTTCTGCCACAGGTCACCCCAAGTGCTTCGCTAAGTTTGGTGACTTTGCAGGGGTGCCTGAGTCTTGGCGGCGAATACCCACCAACTGCGTGGCAGATCGAATCGGGAGAGACTGATTTAGTGATAACTTATTATCTCTCCAGCAGGACTCTCTCGGAAGATTGCCTTGTATCGTAGTGGGAAGGTTGGATTTATACGTCCGTTACTCCTGGACACACTGACCCTCCCCTCATACCTTTTTCCTTTCTGGAACTTCCTCTCCTTCCTTTTCTAAAAAGACCCTCACGCAGCATCCCCAAAGAAGACATAGACCCTTTTTCATCCGGGCTTTCTGTGTGGAGTGAAGAGTAATGGTTTAATGGTTAAGAGAGCTGGGTCGGAATCTGGGGGTCAGTGTGTCCAGTAGTGACAGACTTGTAAATCATGCCTGTGCCTTGGCAATTGGTCGAGAGAGTCCGACTGAAGTGGTCAAAGAGTCTCCCGCAATTGGCCTCTTCCGATTCTACCCGCCACACAGTTGCGGACATACCCTTCTGCCACCAAAACCTGGACAAACCTCTCCCCATGAACTCGGGCACCCCCGCTAAATCACCAAACTTAGCGAATTGCTTGGGGTGACCTATGGCGGAGGTGTTTGTTATCCAATGAATGGTCCTCGGGGCGACAATACCCAAACCCGCCTCCCAAATTGAAAATCACTTTGTTTCTTTCTACACAGCAAATGCATAACTTTGATAGCCACAATTGCAGTTTGGTCATAACTCGGCAACAGTCAGCACGCTCCCTTGCCATCTCCCTTTATTTCTATTATCTATGATCTCAACTAATGTTTGGTGGAAAGTTTTAATAACTCTAACTTGTTCTTTTTTATTACTTTCATGCAGCGATTATAGAGTGTAAGTCAGGAACATTGGTTTTTTTTAAATTATGTTTTATGTGCATTATGAATTTTGCATTCTATTGATTTTTGTTTGTAAATTAATTATAAGCAGTCATTTATGACCTAGCAATGGAGATCCTGGGTTCGAGTCCCAGTTGCGACCGTTACCTTTTTATTTTTCCGTGTCTTGTCATTTTCATATTTTCATACAGATTTATTAGTATTATCTTCTCAATGTAATTGGTATGTGTTCCTGGTCCATTCAATCGTCTCAAAATAGTAGCCGTGTTTGATAGTATCTTTTTATTCCACCAGAGCGCAAAGACCTTTGCGAGCTATCAAGTCGGAGCAATCAACACATATTTATTTAACGCCCAGAGGGCTTTTACATGTTTGGTTGTACAATTAATTCATGACAAATTATTTTTAAACAGATAAAGAAATAATAAAAAAATTAGATAAAAAAGCACACAAGTCATAAAAATACAAACATACAGTAATTCGATAGGTTTACAAAAATAGAGATATGTTTAGGAATAGTTTTGGAATAAATTTTTTACAAGATCCACAAAATTCGCCAGGTTTATGTTAATTATGTCAATTATGTCAATTATGTCAACATCACCTAAGTGCTGATTTTCCATAATGTGAAATCGTAGTATCGGAGAGTGAGCAATGTAGTTCCGCTTATGAATGCTGCAGTAGAATAGTGTATTTTATCGTGTAGTTACTGTCGGTATTCGTAAGTTTATGAGTTGCAGGAGTTCGCAACAGTCGAACTTAGAGTTAAGTAATTTGAATAAAAATGTTAAGTCGTTTATTTTATGTCTGTCTTGTAGTGTGTGTATTTTTAGAATATTTAATAATAAATTATATTTTAAGTCTTCTAGTGGGATATTTAATTTAAAATTTATAAAACGCAGAATTTTTTTTTGTATTCGCTCAATGTTATTAATGTGAATTTTGTAAGATGGAGACTAAACTACCGAGTTATATTCCATTAAACTTCTAACTAACATTACACAAAGTCTGGTGGATAGATTCGACAATATCAAAAATCTATGTAAACTGACAATTTTTCAGAATAGACAGATTTTAAAAGCAGAACAAGGGTTAGGAGTATAAAAAGAAATCAATTTAATTGTCAGTTTTCCTCTTTTGTTTTCTATCGTTGATATTTATAAAAATGCGCATGTCTGTGTGTGTGTAGTGTTGTGTGAGTGTGTTGCTACCCTAAGTGTCCAGTGTGGCGTGTGTTAACCGTGTTTGTATGGCAGGTACACGTGCGAGTGCATCCCAGGCTTTACGGGTCTGCACTGCGAGTCCAACATCAACGAGTGCCTGTCTAGTCCGTGCGCCAACGGGGGCGCCTGTGTGGACCTCATCAACGGCTTCCGCTGCGACTGTCCCAGGGGGTACTATGATGCCAGGTACAATTCTGACTTAACATAACCTAACTATGCTTAACACATTGACAGAAACATTAACACATTGTCAGAAAACATGTTTGTGCTTTGTAAAATTGAAATCTCTAAGGCTGGAGCCACACTGAAATGCTTTGTTTAATGCTAAGCTCGGTGCTACACTTATTCGGTCTTACTCATAATCGCAAAGTAAGATAACACCACGAGAGCAAGAACGGGTTAGGTGAAATTATTACTCATAATGGTGGGTCAACCGCACGCATGCGCGTTTTATTACCCCGTCGCTGTACGGGAGATTTAGTAGCTGTCAGAATTTAAACCACCTGATCACCAGGGTTAACTCAGTACTACGGCAATGTACGGCAGTATAACTTTCGAAATGGCGAACTTTTTTGAGAACTTGACGTTTTGAATGGAGCTTTGCCGTATTCGCGGCGTTCGTGCACCACGGCTACAGAAAAGGTACAAAAAAAGGTACAATCCATTTGCGGCACTTACGAAAGGAGATTTTAGGTCTAAATATAGATTTACAAAAGTTAACGTGAGACTTTTGATTGACTTGGTACAGCCGTATTTGTATGTGAACAATAAACGGGGTGGCAAAATATCTACTGATTTTCAAGTTCTTTGTGCCAATTCTTAGTTATTTTTAAAATGTGAAACACAAAACAATCGCGTTGAATAATATTTTGACGTATGAATAAACGTGAAGTTGGCAACACGCCACGAAATGCCAAATTGACCGCGTTTTTCAGCTTTGGAGCAGAGTGTTGCTACCGTAAAAAAATCATAACCCATAATCCAGCTGTCGAGCAATATTGGGAAAATTTATGATTATGAGTAAAGATTTTTAACCTAAGCAGTTTAGGCCCCCTCCCCTGTATATCTAACGCGACGCTACAGCGCCGTGTTAGGGATTCATTATGAGTAAGGCTGATTTACTAGAGAGTCCCGCATGTTAAATCAGCCGTATATGACACATTTTGACAGCTTTCTTAAATGCGATATTCCATGTCGTGCTAACGAGCTAAATACTACGCTCGTATTAAGATACAAACTCTTATTTCTCACCTTCACCATTGGTAAAATTGTCAGCTATAACGATGGTAATAACTTGGATCTGTTTTCATTTAACCTCTTCTTTCCAGATGCCTTTCCGATGTTGACGAATGTGCATCCAATCCTTGCCTGCACGGTGGCAAGTGCGAAGACGGCGTGAACCAGTTCATCTGCCACTGCCTGCCGGGCTACGGGGGCAAGCGCTGCGAGGCAGACATCGACGAGTGCGGCTCCAACCCGTGCCAGCACGGCGGCAACTGCATCGACCGCCTCAATGCGTACAAGTGCGACTGCGTGCTGGGCTATATTGGTAAATACAACACTCATTAGTAGACATATTATGCACACAGTATATATTGAAATGTGGACATCGAAAAATGTGGATATCCAAAAATGTGGACATTGAAAAATGCAGATATCGGCAAATGCGAACATTTACAAATGTGAACATCCATAAATGCAAACAACAACAAATGTGGACATCGATAAATGCAGACATCAGCAAATGTGTCATCGGTAAATGCAGACATCGACAAGCAGTCAGGAGATTGTTTATACCTTTAGCCCCTCGTGTTTATTTAATTTTAATATATTTTTTTAACTTTATTTAATTCATAAGGTCTTCTTTAGGGATGCTTGCAGTGTGTCTTTTTAAAGAGGTGAACCTTGGTAACCTGGTGGCGCTGTAAGGGCTTTAATATTTATTGACATGTTTTATGAGCATTACAGTTATCTTAAGCATTTTATTTTAAAACCAGTTCTTTTCATCCATTCATTTGCCAAAAACAAACTTTTACCTCTAAGATACACATTGATCTGACAGTTAATTCCCAAAAGTTACCCCTCCCCCAAATTATATTATTATAAAATTGTAATTTTTTGCACATTATTTACCAATTTCAAATCTAAAATAGGCTTTAAAAATGCCTTTTAATAAGTTGGTATGGATATCAAACGAATTTATTTATAGTGTCGATTTTTGTACTTCTACGCACTGCTATATATAAACAGCCTTACTAAAAAACCCAGTGAAAATTTTATTCAATTGACAAACGGCCGCGGATGTGAAAACATTACTAATTAAAAAATTTTTCATGGAAAAAAATACACATGGTTTCCACGGCCTGGGGGGGTAGTTTATCTCTGTTTTAACGATTGATGTTCGGACGAAATTTGGAATTTTTCCTAAGTATTTTGAATGTTCTATATATTTCTTATTTTTGAAGGTGTCGTAAAAACCAATACCATTTATGAAAACTAGACAAAATTACCTTTTAGATTCGTGTATTTAAAATACACTTTAGTTTTCAAAAACTGCCATAATTTAAGATCCAAACTCGGAAAAAAATGGAAAAAATTTCTTACCCAAACATATTTGATGAAAGTGTACAGAAATTTATAAAAAAAAACAAAATTTGAAAAAATACTGACCTTTTATATAATGAATTTGGAACGAAACTGCCACCTCACTTTTTCCTCGTACATACAATAAAAAAATAATAAAAAATTTCAAAGTTTTTTTATTGCCAAAAAACTAACCTAAAAAAATAATACCGACTTTTATAACAGATTTCTAGCAACTTTAAAACGTTAATTTCGTTGATAAGTTTAGGTACACATGTATTAGATATTAATATTTAAAAAAAACACCACATTTATGAAATTCACATAAAATAAAGATCTTAAAATGTTAATTTTATCTTTTAAGAAAACTATCTATAGTTCTATAGAACAATATTCTGACAGTCCAACTTTGAAAGTACGGCGTTTGTACAATAACTCGATTAAACTGATGTAAACCACACACATAACATAATAAATATATCAATCATGTGAATAGAAGAGTAAATTCGTCACTACAATAGAAATTAATAAGTAAAATCACAACATTTAGGCACTAACAAATTTTTCTGACACCCCGCCATAAAAAACACACCGGGCTATGTTCATCGCGGTGCCGTTGAGAAGGCGCGCCAATAATGCCCCTGGCGGAGAAGAATTAAAACAACATTGTTTCCTAGGAAATTAAAACCATTTGCAATGTTGTCAGATCTTAATGCATTTTAACAGCGTGACCACGCAAGAAACGTTATTAGTAACAAATTGGGATCTAGCGTACACAAGGTTTATTTATGTTATTGCAATAATACAGTTAATCGGTCGCGCTGTGGTTTTTTTTTAGTAAGGCTGATAGTATATAAACAAGTAGTTTTATCCTTGATGCATTTGAATGAAAATATGTTACTTTTGTTATTCGGCGATACATCATATTTTGTGTAAGTATTTTCTGCATATTGTGTATAAGTATGCCGGGGGGCCAACAGTCGGGAATCAACTGTCGTGGAAACAAGATATGTAGTACAGTCCTATTCCACAATAATTTTTCTGAAAATGTAGTAATTCGGTACCCGCTGTGAGAATTGAACTCAATCCGTCCAACCAATAAATATGACAATAATTCTTTCAGGAATCAACTGCGAGACTAACATTGACGACTGCATACAAAATCCATGCTTGCACGGAGGCTCCTGCATTGACCTGGTACATGACTACAAGTGCGTGTGCGTATTACCACACACCGGACGCAACTGCAAGGACACACTGGACCCGTGCGCACCCAACAAGTAAGCTGAAATCATAAATAAATATGGGTACTGTCACCCCGGGAAACATTCATTGGATAACCAAAACCTCTGCTTTAGGTTACCCCAAGTGGCAAGCTTCCCTTGGTGACTTTACAGGGGTGCTCGGGTTTAGTAGAGGTCTTGGCTGCAGATGCTTCTGCCCACCAGCTGCATGGTGGTCTAAGAGATTGGTTAAGGGAGACCCTTTGATCTCTTCAACCGGACTCTCTTGATCCAATGCCTTGCACTGCTGTGGGAGGGATGAATTCATATGTCCGTCACTCCTGGACCCACTGACCCTCAGATTCCTAACCAACTCTCTTACCTTTTTCCTTCCCCTTACTTTTCTTAAAAAGACCCTCCACACATCATCTTCCGATGACAGGCTCTGAAGGGAATTATTTTCCTCAGGATCTTCTGTATCTCCTGATCTCCTGGAGCTATTCCAGTGCTCGGGAATATTTAATTTTTCAGTTTGAAAATTTTCGGCCCTTTTTCAAAAAATCATACCTCTGAATTTTAATATTTTCACATATCAACTGCTTATAGTGTTAGAGAGCCATTGAATGAACCTATATTTAAATGTTTATCCCATATTTTTAGGATTCATAAAACATTATCATAAGTCCCTAGTTATAATTTTGAATCTTGGATGTAAGCCTATCGTATTAATTTTATTTTATTATATGCTTACATATACAGCGCCCTTGAAGTGATTTTTCACAAAAACGGCGCTTTATAACTCAGCCAAATATTTTATTATTATAAAAATCGTTATACACGCATGAATTCTGCGCGTAATTTATTTTAAAATTGACGTTCCGACACACGATCAATGATTTTTGAGAAAAAATATTTTAATAATTTCAGTTCTTTTATTTATAATATTTTGATGAATAACTTTTTTATCGAGATTAAAAAATTCTCTAATTTAACCATATTTCCAGGTGCCGTAACGGAGCCAGATGTTCTCCGTCCCAGTCCTACGAAGAATTCTCTTGCGCCTGCGCAAATGGCTTCACAGGCCGCTACTGCGCACAGGACATCAATGAGTGCACGGCCGGCGCACCATGCCGCAACGGCGCCACCTGTGTCAACACGCCAGGCAGCTACCATTGCGTCTGCGCCAAGGGATACGAAGGGAGGGACTGCGCTATCAACACTGATGACTGCGCCACTTGTAAGTTATTAATACATCAAACATTTATGATCAAAAGACATTTATTGCAGACTTGTTACATTGTAATCAACGGCTCGTTTAAAATACAAATCAACAGCATACAAAAGGTTATCCTGGGTACATACTACCAACAGAGCGTACACGACAGTTATCTGCTTTTTAACCACTCGAGCGATCGTGATTTTTTTGCACTCTACTTCTTCTTCTTCTTGTGCCCTGTCCGTTCAACGGACATTGGCTATCATGTTGGCTATGTGGACCTTGTTTTCTGCGGCCCAGAACAGCTCTATAGTAGACTGGCCAAACCACTGTCTCAGGTTTTTCACTCATGATGTTCTCCTTCTTCCAGGGCCCCGTCTTCCGGCAATCTTTCCCTGTATTATGAGATGCAAGATCTCGTACTTCTCTGGATGTCTCTGCACATGACCTAGATATTGAAGTTTACAGATTTTTATAGTTTTAATAACTTCTTTTTGTTTATTCATCTGAACCATAACATCTTGATTCGTAACTCTGTCCGTCCAGCTTATTTTAAGTATTCTTCTGTAGATCCACATCTCGAATGCCTATAATCAAAATCAACAGCTCGTTTTAAATACAAATAACAGCATACCAAAGGTGGCATTGCGTACATACTACCAACAGAGCGTATACAACAGTTATCTGCTTTTTAGCCACTTGAGCGATTACGTTTATTCTGAAAAACGTGTTGAGCGATCGTGATTTTTTTGCACTCGATTTGTAAATTTCTCACCCACATTAAAAAACCATTTTTTAGAATTTTAATACGGAGACATATAAACTGATTGAAGTGCTACATAACCCATGAATCCGCCTATATTTTACTGTTTTATAAAGGAACGAATTCTACGTGTTCGTATCTTTGAAATTGGCAAGAGTGCCATTGGTCGTGGTCTAGCGAAAAGGCTCTTGTCACACAATCCGAAGGTCCCGGGATCAAATCCCGGTGTGGGAAAATAAATTTTATTTGAATAATTTGTGTTACTTCACAATTTATTCATTTAAAATAATGTATAGTATACAGGGTGTCCGGGGGTAAAGTGCATTAACTTCGGGAGGTGATTCTACATGACAGTACAAGTAAAAAATATAAATAACTTTTTTTCGAAATTCCAACTTTTAGGGGTAGTTTTGAGGTAAAAAGATAAAATTAGTCTGGCGTGTGCGGCCAGATTTATTATTTTCCGCTGTTACGATACGGGCTAATCACAATCGAGTTGGGCGCCCGGCAGGCTCTCAACAAGTAAAAATGTACCTCACACTAAGGATTTTTAGTAGGTACGTCTTTTTGTATGGGAAAAAAAATGTTGGAATTTCGGAAAAAGTTGTTAATCTTTTTTACTCCTACCATCATGTAGAATCACCTCCCGAAGTTAATGCACTTTATCCCCGGACACCCTGTATAGAAGACACTCTTAGTATCGCACTGATGTAAGACCACCATTCACAATTGAAATGTTGCTCGAAATGGCTTTAGCCATATTTGGTGACCAGATCTGATTAGTCAGGTACTTCCCACCTTCCCCTTCCCCATCTCATTCACCTCCCTACTGCCTTCAGCATCACAACATACCCCAATTGGGGATGCCATAGTCTGACTGCCTCCAGACTGGAGCAGTTGGGACTCTTGTGCGGTGTTCATGTAAAAAAAAGAAAAAAATTCCATTTTAGATTTGAAATTAGTAAATAATGCAATAAATTATTGTCTAATTACCGTTACAAATTATCTGAAATTTCTTGGACAAAATGTTGTTTTAGCGAAAGATATAATAAGTAAGTGATTATGCCTTTGGTTCTAGTATCAAGATTATCAACTAGAGTTCTGTGTTTGAAGAGGTGTGCTAGTATGTTTTTGGTGTAAAGTTGCCTAATATCCAAAACATTCTACTAATAATCGTCCAATCTGCTGGTGATGGGTAGTTTTATAATAATCTTTACAACTCTTTCTATATTATAATCCTTTCTTTCATCAGATCCATGCCAGAATGGAGGCACCTGCCTGGACGGCATTGGTGACTACACATGTCTGTGTGTAGAGGGATTCAGCGGCAAGCACTGTGAAGTGGATATCGACGAGTGCCTGTCTATGCCATGCCATAACCACGCCACCTGCAACCAGGTAACAAACAAACACTCTTATTTATATTGCTTACTTTTATTATGTTATATAATAATTTCACCTGAAGGGTCCTTAACAAGGCTAGAAAATACTAAGGCCAAAATTACCACCAAAATGCTTAATAATACTTAGATTTAAATACATATGTGATAGAATGCAATAAAATTGAATTGAATGTAATAAGATGGAATGAAATGTAATATGATGCATTGTAATGTTATAAGATGGAATGAAATGTAATATGATGCATTGTAATGTTATAAGATGGATTACATGAATGTGACGGAATGAAATGCAGTAGAATGTGATGTAATAAAATGTGAAATAATGTAAGAAGATGGAATATAATGTTGGACTATAATGGGTAAAGATGGACTGGATTGTGGCAGAAAGAATTGTGATGGAATGCAGTGTAATTAGATGGAATGGATTGTGACAGAATGAATTGCCGTGGAATGTGATGGAATGCAGTGTAATTAGATGGAATGGATTGTGACAGAATGAATTGCGGTGGAGTGTGATGGAATGCAGTGTAATTAGATGGAATGGATTGTGACAGAATGAATTGCGGTGGAATGTGATGGTTGCAGTGTAATTAGATGGAATGGATTGTGACAGAATGAATTGCCGTGGAATGTGATGGAATGCAGTGTAATTAGATGGAATGGATTGTGACAGAATGAACTACGGTGGAATGTGATGGTTGCAGTGTAATTAGATGGAATGGATTGTGAAAGACTGAATTGTGATGGAATGTAGTGTAATTAGATGAAATGGATTGTGACAGAATGAATTGCGTTGGAATGTGATCGAATACAGTGTAATTAGATGGAATGTATTGTGACAGAATGAATTGCGGTGGAATGTGATGGAATGCAGTGTAATTAGATGGAATGGATTGTGACAGAATGAATTGCCGTGGAATGTGATGGAATGCAGTGTAATTAGATGGAATGGATTGTGACAGAATGAACTACGGTGGAATGTGATGGTTGCAGTGTAATTAGATGGAATGGATTGTGAAAGACTGAATTGTGATGGAATGTAGTGTAATTAGATGAAATGGATTGTGACAGAATGAATTGCGTTGGAATGTGATCGAATACAGTGTAATTAGATGGAATGTATTGTGACAGAATGAATTGCGGTGGAATGTGATGGAATGCAGTGTAATTAGATGGAATGGATTGTGACAGAATGAATTGAAGTAGAATGTGATGGAGTTAGATGGAATGCAATTAGATGGAATGGAATGTGACATAATGAAATGCGGTGGAATGTGATGAAAATCGATGGAATGCAATGTAATTAGATGGAATGTAATTTTATAAGACGGATGGAATATATAAGATGGAATAGATATTACAAGATGGAATGGAATGTAATAAGATGGAATGAAATGTTATAAGATGGAATGGAGTGTAATAAGACACGTTGTAATGTGACAGTTGACAGATGCGGTTGAATGTGATTGATTGGAAAGGAATGCGATTGAACGGAATTTGATGAATTGGAATGTATGGAAATAAAGGTTAGGTGTTAATTTTTTAATTTTCTTTCTGAAACCGCTGTAATGGGAAGTTAGCCAATTAAAAAGATATGAAAATATTAGTCAGTGGCTTTTTCAGCAATTTTAATGAATTTGTTATTTACTCTATTCCAGTACGTCAATTCCTACACGTGCACGTGCCCGCTGGGCTTCTCAGGCATTAACTGTCAGACCAACGACGAGGATTGCACCGAGTCCAGCTGCATGAACGGGGGGACGTGCATCGATGGCATCAACTCCTACAACTGCTCCTGCCTTCCAGGGTAAGTCTACAAATTGCACCGTTAGCCACTTCTTTGGAATGGCAGAATAATAGCCAATATACTGTAATGAACACAGTATAATCGTTATTTGTTTTTGGGGTGTTATGCCGTGTTGCGCTACCTCCTTCTTTAGCCAACGTTTCGGACAGCGTTGCAGTGTCCATCATCAGGGCAGACACATCTACCGGATCTGCCGGATCTGCCCTGATGATGGACACTGCAACGCTGTCCGAAACGTTGGCTAAAGAAGGAGGTAGCGCAAGACAGCATAACACCCCAAAAACAAATAACGAAAATAATTTTGGCCGTGAAAATCTTAAAACGTATCGAACACAGTATAATTTCGAATTTTTTTTACATTAGTTCCACACAGGAGGCCCTGAGGAAAATAATTTCCCTCAGGGCCTATGTCATCTTTAGGGAAGCTTTGTAGAGGGTCTTTTTAGGGAAAGGAAAGAGAGGAAGTACTGGGTAGGAAAAAGGTATAAGGGGTGGGTAGGAATCTGAGGATCCATGTGTCAAGTAGTGGGGGATGATAAGAATCCATCCGTCCCAAATGCGGTGCAAGGCGATGGGTCGAGTGAGACCGGCTAGAGATTTCCAGGTTAGGTCTCCCTCAACCAATCTCTCTCGATCCGTCCCGCCATGTAGCAGGTGGGAAAACGTATTGGCTGCCAAGACCTAGACAAACCTCACACCATGAACCCCGGCACCCCTACTAAGTCACCAAACATAGCGAACCACTTGGGGCGACCCGTGGCAGGGATGTTGGTTAACCAATAAATGGTTCCCGGGGCGGCAGTACCCATATCCGCCTCCCAAATTATGTATAATGAAGAGATTAATGATGTCATTTGTTCCCAACAGATACACGGGCTCTAATTGTCAGTACCGCATCAACGAGTGTGACAGCGCGCCGTGCATGCATGGCGCCACGTGTCACGATCACATCAAGGATTACACGTGTCACTGTCCATACGGATACACAGGCAAACACTGCAATGCCTACGTGGACTGGTAAGTTATTATTGCAAATTCAGAAGAGTATTTATGAGACGATGTATGATTGTGAATGAGGCCAAATGTGTGCCAAGGCCGAGTTGTTTGGCGGTCCGTCCTCTCAGCCTATTACATATTATTTATTCAAATTCTACAGAGGGTTTTTTTTTTTTAATTTCAAAAATTGATATAATATATTGTTTGATATAATATTAATTTTGATAATAACCATGTGTTAATACATTTTGTAAATTATTTAAATACTCATTTAACCTTGTGTAATGTATCCAGGTGTACCGGTGTGAAGAACATGTGTGAGAATGGCGCCACGTGCGTACAGGCCGGCCACCTCTACCAGTGCGTGTGTGCACCGGGCTGGTCCGGTAAACTCTGCGACGTGGAGATGGTTTCCTGTAAAGACGCATCCATTCGAAAGGGTAAGATATTTTCAACGTTATATTAGTGAATTTATATTCTACCATTTCACAATCAAGCAATTTTGATTTTGATTTTACAACTATCTTTTAAATGAGCAGCCATCTCTGGTCTGGAGCTCCAAAATACCTGAAAAATACCCTCGACTCTGTGCAGAAACGGGCGGTCCGTTTGATAGATTCTCCCATCTTAACAGACGGATTGCAATCTTTAGAGCACAGGCGTCGGGTGGGAATGCTATCCTTGTTCTACCGGTATTACAATGGAAGATGCTCCGAGGAATAAGCATCATTGATCCCTTCGGCACCGGTGCATAGTCGGGAAACACGCCAAACGCGTGCCCAACATTTGTACACGGTTGACATTTGTCACATGAGAACGGGTCGTTTCTTCGACTCGTTCTTGTGTTCAACAGCTCGGCTGTGGAATGATTTGCCGGCCTCTGTGTTTCCTCCTTCCTACAACCAGTGGCGGCTCGTGACTTTTGGGTGTGCTAGGGTGTTATTACTAAAAAAATGGTAATACGGATGTTGTCGCAGGCGAAAAAAAATTTTTTTTTTTTTTTTCAAAAATCGGTTTTTGTATGAAGATTTTTCAAGAAATCCGTGCGGCGCACGGCCAAACTGAAACTTTATGAAATTTTTCATACAAAAAACTAATTTTCAAAAAAAAAAAAAAAATTTTTTTTCGGCTACAACAACATCAATAATGCCATTTCTTGTAACATCAGCACTCTAGCACACCCAAAAGTCACGAGCCGCCACTGCCTACAACATGGGTCTCTTCAAGACCAATGTTCATTCCTTCCTCTCCTCAAAAAGACCCTCCACACAGCATCCCAGATGACATAGGCCCTGAGGGAAATTATTTTCCTCAGGGCCTCCTGTGTGAAGTTAATGTAAAAAAAAATATATATATATTGTACTTAACCCCTCTAGCTAAGTTACAAAATGACTGATACCGCTTAAAAAAATGCTGTCAAATGCCGCCGAATTTTCTAGAATTTCCGCATTTTAATAAAATCAAAATAATTTGAATATTTCTGAATGTATCCAAAAACTAAAAACTGTTTTGGAAAGACGATTAAATACGCTTTCGATTTGTTTCATTAGAAATAAGCATTTTATTTTTGAAATATTAAAATTTTGAATGCAAACATTAAAATTTTATAAAAGTGACTCACCATACATTGTTTCCTTTAAAAACTGAACTAAAATAACTAATAACATAAAAAGAAACACATTTTTTAATAGTCGAATGTATTTTAAACATTATAGTCATCTCACTTTTGTATCATTTCAAACAAAAATAATTAATAAAAAATTCACAAAGTTTCATAAGTTTTTCTAGTATTTGACGTTCACACAAATTTTCGGAAGTTTTAAAAATATTATTTTTAATTATTATATTACGTTTATTAATGAGGGAAAGGGCGTAAATAGAACCATAATAGTTTTATGCTATCAAAACACTCAATTTATATAAATATTTACAACAAAACAATGTTATTTTCGATTTAAACGGCAAACATAACCTTAAACCAGACCTTTACGATTTTAAATAAAACACGTACTAAACTACAATAATGCACTGTTGTATGTAAATAAAACGGAAGCATAAAGAATATATTATTCAATTCCACTTCAAACGGAGCACTGGTACCGCAATTGTATTTTTTCACAACCACAACATTCCATCGACCTTGTTCGAAATACGATCCGAGACACTTGAAATTAGTATGGAGTTGACAGATAAGAAATGCTATTACGGGGACCCCCCCCCCCCGGTTTGCGTAGTGATGAGGTCAAACTGCAGAGATATTTCGATTATAAAAACGAACACAAGTTATTATTACTTCGATATTTTTCACAAAAGTATTCAGATGATCGAAATATTTATAAAATATTACGTACTTATAATAAGTTATTCGATATTTTTCGTAAAAATAGATATAAATCTACGAAATATTATGTTTTTCCAATAGCATTTATTTGCATATTTACCTTTATAATAAGTTATTCGATATTTTTCGTAAAAATATATATATAAATCTACGAAATATTATGTATTTCCAATAGCACTTATTTGCATATAATAAGTTATTGAATGTGCACAATAATAAAACTCCATGATACTTATTATTTATTTATTATAAAGCAGCAATCAAACACAAAAATAAATAAATAATTTATACAACAGTCGTAAATATTTTTTTATATTAGGCTCGTGATTTCCAGGCGGTGTTAGAATTATGTAATTGATTTTCTGGTAGAAATATTTCAAACGGAACCATGTCCAATTCCGTATTTTTCGTCATGGGAATTTTTTATTGGTTCACGGTTTCTGCATATATATGTGTGCACGTATATAAGTGTATATATATATATAAATACACTTGTAGAAACTGTGATGCAAAAAAAAAATCCCGGGACATCCTGCGCGGGGGCGCACAGTGTGACAAAATATAAATATACGTAGTATTTCCAACCTTACTTTTTTTTACCTTTATAATAAATTATGGGTACTCACACAAAAATAAAACCCAATAATAGTTATTATTTATTTATAATAAAACAATAAAAGTACACAAAAATAAAAACTAATTTGTAACAATCGGAAGCTTGATTTCCACGCGGCAGTAGAAGTGAAACTTGTGGAATTCATTTTACATTAATTTTCTAGTGCGTATTTCAAATGTAACAATTTTTTATACTTCCATGTACAGCTAAGGGACATACTTGACTCACTTTAGCCGGTGATTCCTGACATTATTTGGAGTAAAAAATGTGAATAAAATTTTTTACGTCGCCATCTTTGATGGGTATTATTTACTTCGAGAATAATTCCTAATTATTTTCAAACCCATGGGGTATGAACCATTTATGTATTCAGAAATTGTGTTGATAAAATTTTTTGCACGTTATATATGTCGTTGTAACAGCCAACAATTGTATAAAAATAAGTCTGTACTAAAATATCATTTGATAATTGCTCATTATATTGTCGGATTCCATGGTGACGTCTTCAATTTCACTTCCTTCACCGTAGCTACCGTCGGAATCATTGCTCTCCATATCCTGAGGAACCGGGTCTTCCGAGTTCGATCCTTGCCTAAAATAAATTAATAATAAATAATAATAAAGGTTCTCATCACTTCATTACATAAAAATTCTCGAATTGCTATGTTTCGATTTTCGGACGGCCCCATCCCTACCTTTATTTACATACTTGGGAAGAGCGTGTTTCTCTGAAGGTGCCGCGTACCGATAAAACGTGATTTATTACCTTTTTTGTAATGTAATCCTTGAATGTTTTGATGGGCATAGCTTTAGAATACGTACTGTTTATCAAATTTAATTACAACAGATTGAAACAATACACTTTTATTATTCAAAATGACCTTGTAAATTGAAAATGACGCAAAATATCAAAAATATATTCACGTAATTCATTATTTATGAGAGAAAAATAATCTAAACAAAGAAAAAATATCATAAAGGGGTAGTCAATACACTTTATTATGGAAATGAAGTAGTTACCTGTGCATTTTCTTCGAAGTAATACACTAAAATTCAAATTTTCTGGAGCACTCACTACACGCATTTCTGCTTGTAAACGAACAATGGATGTCGGATGTTTGACGTCATATAACCGAATAATTCATTTTTTTCGTGAAGAACCTTGGAATACAAATTGTAGCGTAGTGTTTTCTCTTTCCAACACTGTTTAAATCATATCTCTCGTCATTATAGTAAGGGAGATAAAACGATTTTTATGAGACCACATGCGCTGTCTTATAAAGATGCCAAACTTACTTTATGTCAAATTTTTGTGTGTCTGATATAGTCGACAGATTTACTCAACCGGTTAAATTGTTAGACAGAAGGACTTTCACTGACTTGGTATTTCTGTATTAAATTTTAAATGATGCATTTGATAGCCCAGAATTGCTTGCATTGACAAGCTTTCCGATTCCACTACGTAATAGCGATGTGTCAGTTCAGCTGGAATGGGCTCATGTGATCCGCTCCTTTGCGAGAAGCGGTTCCTACTCCCACTCCTTTTTCAAATCGACTACTCCCAGAGAACCCGGCCCAGTCCCAGTACTCTCCGCATCCAAATAAATCCGGCGGTTATCCGGCGGTCCGAGCAACTCAACGCCGAAGCGCGAAAACCGCACTCGAATACAAGTCCCGGGTTCCTTTAAACCCAAGCGCCTTGTTCCAAGCTACGTGAATCGCGACACAATCCATTCATTTCGCCCACTCCCGGACTCGCGCGAACGCCGCGAACTACTACATTCCTGACTCACCCCGTGGCCGCCGCGCCGGCTTGCTCCGCGATCCACGGTCCGGCGTCACTCACCATTCCACTCATGAGTCGCGGGTCTCGGTGAGTTCCCGACACTCCCCGCTACCCGCGGCCGGCCAACTATGACACTTCCCCTTGAGTCACGTCACGAGCTGGGCGCTGGGCATTCATTCGATCGCTGTTCGTTGATCGACACACACGTGCGTGACCCCTTCGGCTAGGCACGGAGTAGTTTTTAATTAGAGCGTCTTATCTGGTATCGTTAATCAACGGGTGACGTGCATTATAAAATAATAGTTTATAGTAAAGCATTACAGCTTAATAATTTACTTATTTAAATTCTCAATAAAAGACCGTGCAGTGTAGATACATTGAATGTACCTACATTGCACGGGTGACGGGTCCTTGTTCTCGTACGGGTCTTGTCCGACTCCGGGGTTCTGAGTTCTCGTGTGGGTTCTACGAGTAGGTCCTGGTTCCGAGTTCTTTGAACCCGTGCGTCCCGTTTCGGTGCGCCGCAACAATACCCAGTGCCCAGTCCGCACCTAAGAACTCGGACCCGGGACCTGCTCCTAGAACTCGTGTACTTTTAAAAGGAAGCAAGTCTCGGAGGCTTCCGGAAAAATGCAGAACTTACCCACCTCTACTACGTAATACTAGATAGAAGTTGGGATGTATTTCAGTGCAGAAATTCTAGGATTAACCCGACTAACTACCGCATTGCCTAGATTGCCTACCGCATTTCCGCATTTACTAGAATACTAATGAAGGGAAATAATTATGACAAGTCAGTGGACATCTTCAATTTATCACAAAATAAATACAAAAGATTCTTACTGAGTCAGTTCAGTTATGTATATGCCCCTAAAAAGGGCATTACTAAATATATAATGTAATAAAAACCTAATCAACCCCAACCTAACCTAACCTAACTCAATTGCATCTGAATGAAAATGGTTTTGTTAATGAATGAATTTGAATTTATTTCAGGCGTAAAACCGAAAGAACTCTGCAACAATGGAACTTGCGAAGACATTGGCAACTCTCACCGCTGCCACTGTCTGGATGGCTACATGGGATCCTACTGCAACACAGAAATCAACGAGTGCGACTCGGCTCCTTGCCAGAACGGCGCTCAGTGCAAGGACCTCATCGGCTCCTACCAGTGCCAGTGCGCCAAGGGATTCCAGGGACAGAACTGCGAACTCAACGTGGACGATTGCAGACCGAACCCTTGTCAGAACGGAGGAACTTGTCACGATCTTGTCGATTCCTTCTCTTGCTCGTGTCCACCAGGTACTCTCGGCTTGATTTGCGAAATCAATCTTCCCGATTGCCTTTCTGATTCTTGCCACAACAACGGTACTTGCACGGATAAAGTGGGAGCCTTCGAATGCAGATGTCCTCCCGGTTTTGTTGGCCCGAGATGCGAAGGAGACATCAACGAGTGTCTCTCAAACCCCTGCTCCAATCACGGCACTCTCGATTGCGTGCAACTCGTCAACGATTACCACTGCAACTGCAAGAGCGGTTACATGGGACGACACTGCGAAAACAAGGTTAATTTCTGCGCAAATTCACCGTGTCAAAATGGAGGAGTTTGCTCCACCGTGCAGGCCGGCCATCATTGTGTCTGCATGGACGGGTTCTACGGTAAAAGCTGTGAGTTTTCCGGGTACGATTGCGATTCTGATCCTTGCATGAATGGAGGCGTCTGTAGGATATCAGACGGAGGCGGATATGTATGCGAATGTCCGGCCGGAGCTTCCGGAACCAATTGCGATATGGACTCTATCGACGAGTGTCTTTCCAATCCTTGTAAGCACAGAGAAGCCGTTTGCGAAAATAAACTGGGCGATTACGCATGCTATTGTCCTCCCATGTGGTCGGGCAAGAGCTGTGACATCTACAACCCGCAGTTCAGGGGAGGTCTGGGCAGGCCGGTCACCGGTGGCTCCAAGACCAACCCTAATGCCAATCCTTACGATATCGATCTGGAGTACCAGAGAGAGCAATGTGTGAAGCGCGGCTGCAGAGAGAAGCAAGGAAACAGACAGTGCGACGAAGAATGCAACACGTACGCTTGCAATTTTGACGGGAATGATTGCTCCCTGGGAATAAACCCCTGGCGAAACTGCACGGCCCCCATCAACTGTTGGGAAGTGTTCATGGACGGAGTCTGCAACGAAGTCTGCAACAATCCCCAGTGCTTGTTCGACGGA
This sequence comes from Limnephilus marmoratus, assembly GCA_917880885.1. Taxonomy (NCBI): domain Eukaryota; kingdom Metazoa; phylum Arthropoda; class Insecta; order Trichoptera; family Limnephilidae; genus Limnephilus; species Limnephilus marmoratus. The sequence goes on along the minus strand of OU862930.1, from coordinate 27,525,997 downwards.
CGAGACTGTGAAAAGTCACTCCAACCTTGCAACCCTATCTACGACGCTTACTGTCAGACCCATTATGCTAACGGCCACTGCGATTACGGTTGCAACAATGCCGAATGCAATTGGGACGGTCTTGATTGTGAAAACGAGCCGCCAGATCTTGCAGAAGGTGCCATATCCGTAGTGGTGCTGATGGAAATGAAGATGTTCAAAGAAAACCTCGTGGCATTCCTGCGAGACATGGGCCATCAATTGAGGACTACTTTGAGAGTGAAACAAGAAGCTTCCGGCAAAGACATGATCTACCCTTGGAAGGGTTCCACCACCACGGGATTACAGGACACCTTATTTGGCCGCACACACAATGTGGCATTTACAGAGAGAATCGGCCAATCCGGAGTGATTGCGTATTTGGAAATCGACAACAGGAAATGCGTACTGAACGCGGGAGCCGAGTGCTTCCCGACGGCGAACGAGGCTGCCGAATTCTTAGCGGCGACGGCAGCCAGACACTCTTTACCGCCCGGCTTCCCCATCTACCAGGTTAAAGGGGTGGTCATTCCGCCTGACGATATCATCAACACAACGCCCAATAACATGAGCTACGTCATCGGCGGGTTGATCTTCATCATATTTGCCGGTCTGTTTGTGGGAGTGCTTGTGACTACGCACAGGAAGCGTGCGGCCGGTATCACCTGGTTCCCGGAGGGCTTCCTGCGCACCAACTCGGGCACGAGGCGGAGATCTCGCAGACGAGGACCCGACGGCCAGGAGATGAGGAACATGAACAAGAACTCGTCCATCGCCTGTATGGACGTCGATATGAATGGCGGACACGTTATTGGTAAGTTTATTTTATATTTCTTTACCTGAGGGAGTGTGCTGCCATCAAATACAATTCAAAAAAGTTTTCAAAGAAATAAAGACCTTTTTATTCATTTGAAAATGTAAAATATCGATTTTTTCACCATTGATAAAAATTGATCTGCAAAGTCATAGAAAATTCATTTAAAATCATTCCGAGAAGCTAGAACAATCAAATCAACTATTACATCAAGAAAGATGCTGGTGCAAGCGATTCTGACCTTGTCCTTCGTATAGTTTCTTTATACAAAAGGGTTAAAATCGCATTAAAAAAAAGGCAAGATTTTTTTGGCCCGCCGACAGTTGAAGGGTTAAAAATGAATTGAAATTGTTTTTAAAATTATTGATTGAAGTTATTTTCATTCCTTGTACACAACTGAATGTTACAGCGAATATTGTCAGTAATTTGTTTATTTCCCTATCTAGGCCACAGCCAGCAATGGTCGGACGAGGACGATGAGAGCGGCGGGGGCCCGCGGGCCAAGCGCCCCCGCAATGCCGGCGAACCCGGGGGCTATGCTTCCGACCATACGGCTGTCACCGAGTACGAGGAGCCCACGGGGGCCAGCTCGGGGCCGCGGGTCTGGACGCAGCAGCACCTGGACGCGGCGGATCTCCGGGTGCCGCCCAGCATGATGACGCCCCCTGCTATCGTGAGTTATATTATACCTTATGAATGAAGCAAAAAATAGTTGTGTGGCGATCTAACCTCTCCGCCGGGAGCTTATTTACTCTGTTTTAATTTGTTTATGTTATTTCCAGCACGACGGCTGTGTGGACATAGACGCTCGAGGCCCTTGTGGAATGACCCCCCTAATGGTGGCGGCAGTTCGCGGGGGCTCGGGGGCTGGCCTGGACTCGGGAGGGTGCTCATCCGACACGGAGGACGAGCAGACAGCGCAGGTGATTCAGGAGCTGGTGGCGCAGGGAGCCCAGCTGAACGCCGCCATGGATAAAACGGGGGAGACAAGTCTACATCTGGCAGCCAGGTATGTTATTGACCGTTCGACGTATAACGTCCAACACTGTTGTTGGCAACAATATCTGATGAAAATTTGCCTTAACAGTTGGATAGAATTGATAATATCAGTATTTTATGAGAATCCCGCACAAGAGTCCCAACAGCTACCCACTGTACAGAGTCAATAGAACGGTGGAATCCCCAATTGGGAATGATGTTGTGAAACCAAAGGAAAGGAAATGAAAAAGGGGAAGGTTGAGTAGTACCTAGACTTTTTAAATTTTATTTTTATGGGAATATTGCACAAGCATCCAAACTGCTACCAATTTTCTGCAGTTAGTGACTACGGCATCCCCTTTTGGGGTATGTTGTGAGACTGGAGAGAGTGAGGAAGAAAGAGGAGACGGGGAAGAGAAAGGTTGGGAAGTACCAACTTGGGAGGCGGGAATGGGTACCGCCGCCCCGGGAACCTTTATTGGATAACCAACACCTCTGCCATAGGTCACCCCAAGTGGTTCGCTACGTTTGGTGATTTAGCAGGGGTGCCCGGGTTCATGGGGTGATGTTTGTCTAGGTCTTGGAGGCGGATGACCAGGACATACTGAACCCCAGATTCCTACCCACCCCTTAAACCCTTTCCCAGAACTCTCCTCTCCTTCCTTTCCTTAAAAAAAAACCCTCCACACAGCATCCTCAAAGATGACATAGGCCCTGAGGGAAATTATTTTCCTCAGGACCTCCTGTGTGGAGCTCATGTAAAAAAAAAAAACCTGGCTATTCAGATCTGATCATCAAACACAGCAATCAAAGAAGGTTTTTTTTTTCATATTTGGTGTTTATTTATGATTTTAGTTTAGTTTACAGATTACAAAATTATTCCTGTCCCACTCTAATCCCATTCTAAGGCCAATTATTTATTTATTTATTGGTAAATATCAATTATTTATTTATTTTCTATTATAACGCGGAGATGGTTTACGTGTAGTTCCTATGAGCACTCAGGTCATGGCCCATTTTGCTATCTCCCATTCTTGTGAGGTATTCACATAAAAAAAAATTTATACATGTGATATGATTGTTCCAGGTATGCACGTGCAGACGCTGCCAAGCGACTTTTGGACGCGGGCGCTGAGGCCAACTCACAGGACAACACAGGCCGCACGCCGCTGCACGCAGCTGTGGCAGCCGACGCCGTGGGCGTGTTCCAGATCCTTCTGCGGAACCGCGCCACCAACCTAAACGCGCGCATGCACGATGGAACAACGCCACTCATACTGGCCGCCAGGTATGAACCATTGTATTACTACTGTATTTAATTGGTCACACACTGTCAGATAAGGACAGGTACATGTATCAATTTCAAAGTCTCAAAAACCCAAGCTTTTCTGAATTCGGCAAAGAGGGAGATCAGTGACTGTCTGATGCAATTTGACCCACACCCACTCGTATTAAACATTTTGTCTATTGTTATTTTTGTTAATTTTCAAGAAATCATTGGCTTCGAAACGTGTTAATAATACATTAATTTATTAATAATAATAAATTAATAAATAAATTTGCCTCGATTGCTCGAGATTTCCCAGAAGATAATTTTTTAAATTTTTTGCAAACATTAAAAAAATAATTCCTTCGAATTTTAACATGGAGACATAAAAACTTATTATAGTGATGTATAGTCAATAATTAACCTGTATTTTACCGTTTATCTCATATTTGTAGGATTTATAAAAAAAATATAAAAAAACCGTAAAGTTTATAACCGCACGAATCGTGAGTGTTTGTTACTTTGAAATTGCCGTGAGGGGTACTTATTCGAGTCAACTTAGAATATTTTCGATCTCTGTATGTTGTCTGTGGTATACTTGATAATGGAAAAAGGACTTAATTATCGATAACAGCTGATCAAAAATTCGGCATGAAAAAATATTTTAAAAATTTATTTTTAACATCATTCTAAAATAGTCTACGAATTTCGGATTTGCGACATCTATGGTCATAATAGGTAAAGCATTTCAATAGCTTCGTTTTAAAATAAATGGCTGGCCATGGAAATGTTTTAAATAATTACAATAAATGTTTTACGAATGGTAGAGAAATGTGGTCCAATTTTGGACCGCTACCAATGGCAGAAAAATAAAAGTGGTCCATTTTTTTACCGTAATCGCTCCAGTGGTTTTTACGCACCAGATTTAAATGTCCGGGTTAAATTTTCCCCACAGGAAAAACTAAACCCTTTCACACACTTCCCCAAATGATCATCTAGTCAACCCACGCTATGCAATTGCACTATATAAGTATTATAAATACAAAACAATACAAGAACAACATGTCAACCTACTAGAGACCAAATGGGAATATAATTCACCGACTCCAGATATTTTCATAACAGAGGGTTCGGCTCTGTGGCATTTCTAATTGAACCTATAAATCCTACTGATCCCTCAATATAAATATTTAAAAAATCTTTTGTAATCCTACATGTATTTAAAATTACTGATTTTTGCATTTTTATATACAAATTCTTTGACAAATCTAATATGCTTAAATTTTGAATCAGATTCCTAGGTATTATGCCAGTGGCCGAAATAACAAATGGTAATATTTTTATAGTCCGAGAATGCCAAATTCTTTTAATCTCATTTCCTAAATCTGTGTATTTTCTTATTTTTTCAGAAATAGTTTTTTGAATATTACAGGAATTTGGAATAGCTACATCAATGATATAAGCTATTTTTTTAATTTTGTCATGTAAAACTATATCAGGTCTATTATGACTAATTGTTCTGTCTATTAGTATAGTTTTATCATAATATATTTTATAAAATTCATTTTCTAAAAATGAATTTGGTTCATATTCATAATATGGTACTATATTACGGCAGTCAATCAAGTTTTGTTTAATTACCAAACTTTGGTGAATTATTTTTAAAACCTGATTGTGCCTAAATGTATACTCGGACGGCGCTAATATAGAACATCCCGATATAATATGTTCTATAGTTTCCGGAAAAGCCAAACATTTTCTACATAAATCATCAATTTGATTTATATCTTTGATTATATGCTTTCTATAATTTTTAGTATTAATGACTCTATCTTGAATGGCAAGCATAAATCCTTAAATAAGCGGTGTCTACAAAGTGATTTGTTTTAATTTAATTAATTGAATGTATTTTTTGTTGTATTGCAGACTGGCTATAGAGAGGATGGTTGAAGATTTAATAAACGCCGATGCTGACATAAACGCCGCAGACAACAGCGGTAAGACGTCGCTCCACTGGGCCGCGGCGGTCAACAACGTGGACGCCGTCAACATTCTGTTACTGCACGGTGCAAACAGAGACGCTCAGGATGACAAGGTAACCTTTCAACACTCATTCAACTAATATTTATAACAATTCTTTCATTCTAAATTGTTTATTTATTTATTTATTTTCTACATTAGGAGGCATACATTAATTACGTGAGCTCAAAAGGGGGGGGAGGTCAAACACCACGACTTTTTAGACTTATGCCATAATTGAGTTAATTAAGGCAATGCACCTAATAATTAAATGTACGTGTTTAGGACGAAACACCCTTGTTCCTGGCGGCCCGCGAGGGTAGCTACGGAGCCTGCCGCGCGCTGCTGGACGCGCACGCCAACCGCGAGATCACGGACCACATGGAGCGCCTGCCGAGGGACGTGGCGGCGGAGCGGGTGCACGACGACATAGTGCGGCTTCTCGACGAGCACGCTCCACGCGCTCCACCACACCATCACTTGCACGTGCTTCAAGGTAGGAACACATCCACAGATTATGCAGTTTCATTCTAAATTCATCCATATGTCAAAATGACTACAGTGAAACTCTCTTATAAAGTTTTCCAAGGGACCGGAAAAAACAAACTTCTTTAGCAGGAAAATCTTATACGTGGGAAAAATTGGGCCAACTTTGGGCGGAGGTACCGAAAAAACCATACCATGAAACTTCTTAACTTATCAAAGGCCATTCCCTAACAAGAAATTCCCTAACAAAGCACCACTTTGTATTGAATTTTGAATTGAATGTTTTGTGGATTAATTTTGAGCTAACATATATTTTATTGACCGAAACACATTCCTAGAACAATAAACTATCTACCAAAATAACATTACTTGCGTTAATTTGATAAATTGATAGGTTTTACGATGTTTTCGTCAAGTATCACGCATCGGACTCCAAAGATAAAATCATTTAAAAATATTCTGGTATCGCCAGGTGAATGAAACTAGTGGCTATATCATTAATGATGTTGGCGCAAGCGATTCTGACCTTGTCCTTCATACAAATTCTGTACACAGAAGGGTCAAAATCGCATTCAAAAATATATTTCTTTAAATTTTTTCCGCGCGCATCCGCACGTTTCCGGTGAGTCAGAGGTTAAGAGGGTTTCACTGTATCACTTTTGTCTCATATATGAGGTTTTTACAATAACAAAATAGAACTTTGGAAATTACAGCAGTATGTACAGCAATTCTTTCAAAATGTTCTCTGGACATTATTCTTCTGAAGTCGGTTTCTCATTGCTGAGGATCATGACCCCTACTCCAATTTCTATGGTGGACAAGGCTCCTCCACATCTCGTGGTTCTGCTCTGCGTGGAAAGTCAAGGACACCCTGGAACCGGACGCCAGTGATATAATTGGTCACTCCAGAGTTACAACTCTGTGTTGAAAAAGGCACAAGTCAATCCTTTTTTGTCCATTAATATATTTCATTGAAGTAGTTGAAGTCTTGCAGTTGGTCATTTCTTTCGTTCATTGTAGTTATTCATAGTCTTTCCATTCCACAAGAAGTATTCTAATATGTATGTGTCGTTTTGTTAATTTCAGCATCTCCCAGTCACCACCAGCTGATATCGCACCCCACGGTGATCGGGGGTGCGGGGGGCAAGCCGGGGGGCAAGGGCAAGAAGGCGAGGGCTGGAGCCAAGCAGCCCAACAGTCCCGGAGAGGGGGCCATGGACCCCAGCGCCATCAGGAGGTAACAAGCTTACTAATACAAATAATATCAAAAAATCGTAAAGTTGGAAATTTTACGTTTAATTTGTCAATAATGCCATATTATCAAGTTATTTACTCTCTATAAATGGCGTAACTCACCAAGTCAACTTAAATTCAAATTTTCTATAATATAAAAAATATGCTGTTTTGTTCTGGAAAATAATGTCAAATCGATTTGCCTTATATTTTGATGGTTTCGGTGGTCGAGGTAAGGCTCTCAAATATTATGTCTATGGATGTGCACTTGTAATCTGTCAGACCAAAAAGTATAAGTAAATTGGTAATTTTTGACAGAACAAAAAAGTCTGGCAAAATATAGTATAGTGAAACCCTTTTACCAATACGCGCGCGCCCGCGCGTCTCCGGTCAATAAGAGGTTAAGAGGGAATTTCACCGTAATTTTTACAGGAACCAGTAAATTAACCATCTTGAATGTTTGCAGAAAACCCAGCGTGAAGAAGAACAGCAAGAAGAGCGGGGGCCAAGAGGTTCCTCAGAGCATAGAATCCATGGGGTCAAGTCCCGTGGAATCACCACTCAACAATCTACCTGTAAGTTCATCACTTCATCATTTTATAACTAGCCCAAATCTCTTTAGGGCTTTACACATTTTCCCTTTTACAACATCGAGTGTGCCAAATTTCTTCAAGAAATATCAAAATTCCACTTTAACCTATCAAGGGCTGTTCCCTTACAAGAAATTCCTTAACAAAGCATCACTTTGAATTTTGAATTGAATGTTTTGTGGATTAATTTTGAGCTATCGTATATTTTATTGACCGAAACACATTCCTAGAACAATAAACTATGTACCAAAACAACATTACTTGCGTTAATTTGATAAATTGATAGGTTTTACGATGTTTTCGTCAAGTAAAACGCATCGATTTCGACAGAAAGAATCGCGGCAAATTTGACATTTCGATGCCACAGATAAAATCGTTTTAAAATATTCTGGGATTGCAAGGTGAATTAAATTTTTACCCATCTTATGAGGAAATGTTGGCGCAAGCGATTCTGACCTTGTTCTTCATACAAATTCTGTACATAGAGGGGTCAAAATCGCACGTCTCCGGCCAATAGGGGGTGGGAAGATGGGGTGGGGTGTTGTTTTTTCACTAGGGATACCTGGTCGACTGTAGGTTGTTGTGTCGATGTTAATTCATCATTTTAATGATAGTCTCATCTTTATGTTTGTTGACTTCCTCACCTTTGTTTGTTGATTTCCTTATCTTCCTTTTTGTTTACTGTTTTTGTTAATTTACTCATCTTCATTTTTGTAGAACTCAAATCTTCATATTTTTTATTTCCTCATCTTCATGTTTGTAAATCTTATAAAGGTGTCCCAAATTTAGATTGTTATTTTTTTATTGAATCATAAAGTACATAGGATAGGGTCCACGGTTTTGCTGGCACTTAACACAAATGACAGCAAATTCAAATCTTGGGTTAATTTTGGGACACCTTTTATCTTCATGTTTGTCGATTTTCTTATCTTCATGTTTGTACATCTTCATGTTTATTGATTGTGTTTGTTACTTTCCTCATTTTCATGTTTGTAGACCTCATATTATCTTCATTATCATAGACCTCGTATATTTATGTTTGTAGATTTCCTCATCTTCATTTCTGTAGGCCTCATCTTCATGTTTGTTGATTTCCTCATATTCATGTTTGTTGATTTCCTCATCTTCATGTTTGTTGATTTCCTCATCTTCATATTTGTTGTCTCTAGTTTATTGTGTCTGTGATTTCCTAATGATAATGTGTTGTGTTGTTTGGTTCAGGATCTGCCGAGTCCTTACGATGCGACATCTCTGTACTCCAACGCGAGGGTCCAGCTGCACAACATGGCGCACCTGGACCACGTGGGGATGCTAGGGAGTAAGCAGCCTCCCAGCTACGAAGATTGCATCAAGGTATATATCTCCCACATACAAGTCAAATCCAATCGCCTAGCCGACTTTCTATAGTCAGAAGAGCCAAATATTCAGTAAACAGATTTTTTTTTTTTTACATCAGCTCCACGCAGGAGACCTTAAAGAAAATAATTTCCATCAGGGCCTATGTGGGGTGGGTTTTTTAAGGAAAGGAAGAAGAGGAACTTCTGGGAAGGAAATAGGTTTGAGAGGTGCGTAGGAATCTGGGAGTCAGTGTGTCCATGAGTGATGGACGTATGAATTGATCCCTCCAACTGCGGTGCAAGGCGATTCTGCCGGTGCAAGGAGGTTCTGGCCGGAGAGAATAAAAGACCTCCCTAAACCAGTCTCTCTCGATCCTGCACAGCAGGTGGCCACCAAAACTTGGACAAACCTCATCTCATGAACCCGGGCACCCCTGCTAAGTCACCAAACGTAGCGAACCATAATAATATTCCATTCAGAATCGAAGCTTTGCTAAAAATGGCTTTAGCCGTATTTGATGAGTTTTTTTTTCCAAAAAATGCCTGTACGAGCTAACCTTTTTATATACATTTTCTACGAACCTTGTGGCTAGGTGCGATCACACAGTTAAAAAATAATGTATTTCAATCGTGCCATTTGATTTTGTTTGTCTTCTCGTAATGTTGCTCTGTCCTAATTCTTTCACACTCAGTTTCAGACGGGACAATCTCTACACGGGCTGAGCCTGGAGGTGTATGGAGGGGGCGACCGGGGGGTTCCCCCCACCACCCTCTCCCCGCCCTACTCCAACCATTCTCCCACGCACTCAAACCACACTAACTCACCGCAGGCGTACATAGGTAAGTCAAATCACCATAAGAGCTTTAAACAGCCAGCGGACGAAAATCCACATTTCGTCGAAAGCTGTTCTTACGATCGTGCAGGGCGGTTACAATGAGAAAGATTAATTATTCTCCGTACCAGCTTTTTAAAATTATGACTCAATATCGATTTTATTTCATTCCAAATTTGCTTTAATTTATACCTACATCCAAAAATGCTGAAAGGCGTGATGATAAAACTATTAAAATAATGTACTTTTTGTAATTATTTTTTGATTATAAGTATTTATCATTTTTCAATAATGTCTAATAATGTTAAAAAAATCTGAAATATATTAGTTTGTAAGTGCGCAAATAAATACACAAACGGACCAATTTTCGTCAAGAAACACATGTACGTATATATATTTTAATGATTTTATTTAAACTAAAATTAAAATTCTAAAACATGCGATACCTAGATAATGTGTTGATTTATTTTACTGCATGATTATATGATTTGAAATGGGTGAGGTATAATACAAAATCTTTTTTGAAAATTTAACAAATCTGCCAACGACCTATGGTACAACCTTATTATACTAGAAATAAACATTTTTTCTCAAAATTTAAAACATGCGAATGCTAGGATAAAAGAACAATCTTTCGAAATCCATTTATAATTTTTTGTGGAAAAGAGTCAATACTTCTAAAATCTGATTTAATAATTTTATATTTCTGGTTTTCTCTGGTACCCTCATAATATAATATTTTCTCTGGTACCCACATAATCAAACCCTGACGAACATGACATCTAAACAGAGTTACCTAATGCTAATGGACGTTTTTCCGCTCGAAGAATTCGAAAATGCTTTGAATAAACTTCGACATCAGTTGTACATTGACCACCAGAAGTGAAGAAAAGTAAAGATCGCTAAAGTAAGGGTAAATGCAGGTAACTCTGTTGATGAAGGATTCTTGCGGTTTGCGCTAACTAAAAACTGTCCAAAGAAGTGAAGCTAGCAATCGAGTGCTGGTACCTACCCTGATGTATGGCAGTGAGGCATGGAACTGGTAGAGGAAGAATGGAAGTAGAGTGAATGCTATAACCTTGTATGATTGTGTGAAAAATGTGGAGATCGCAAAGAATGGAGACACTCAGATGGTTTGGGTATGTAGGGCGAATGAACGAAGATATGAGTTTTAGAAAAATTTCTAATGCAAATGTGAATGGTAGAAGTCAGGGACGCCCGAGGAAGACATGGCACAATCAAGTGAATCAGATACTTGAGTCAGGTCATGTCAGAAGTCAGAGTAATAGAAGAGTATGTATGAGACGATGTATGAATGTGAATGAGGCAACGAGTGTACTACGTTTGGTGGTTCGTCAGTATTTAAAAAAAATGGGTATAATTATCTAAAATGCCATCTAGATTGCAATTAAATTCAAGCAGAATCACATGATAGCAGCCAAAAAAAATATGCTTTAAGAAAATGAAGATAATATTGGTAATTCTTAGTCGAAGTATGATACAGCTAAAAATGACCAAAAGCAATACAGTCAGATTAGCTCAGCGGTAGAGCAAAGCCCCGGCAAGGCTGAGGTTCTGGGTTCAATTCCTATATGTAACTGAATCTTTTTCTGATATTTCTCTTTTACATTTCTCCTTTCAGAGTTGTTAATATTATCTGCAATGATTCAATATTTTATAAGTCAGGTATGCCTCATATGTCATACATATGTCTGGTAATATTATAGTATCGTGAAAACAAGCTTATGGATCCGAGTGGTTAAACAAATAGTATTATAATGTGTGTGTTGTAGGATCTCCGTCGCCCGGCAAGTCACGGCCATCGCTGCCCACGAGCCCGGCGCACATGGCCGCCCTCCGGGCCGCGGCCCAACAGCGCCTGCCGCCCGCCCCTCCCCCGCAGCTGCAGCAGCCCAACTACCAGTTCACCAGAGGTAACAACTTATCCTAACCAGCACGCCCTAACACCATCTCTAAACATTTCTACTATCATAGAATACTTAAATTCGTGCAGTAACATTCAATTCAAAAATAATGTGTCCATTTTTCAAGACGGGAATTTCAAGGGTCACAGTCTGCCAAAATGCAACGTTGCCAGCTCTTTCGCTGTATTAAAAAAGTGTATATGTTCGGTTTTCGAAACAACTCATAGGTCTCATAGAAATCCTTGTATCTCCCTTACTACCATAATGAGAAATATGATATAAACGGTGATATAAAATTACACCTTTGTGAAAGAAACCAAAGTTTCGAATCGCAATTAGAAATAAATTTATGAATCTTGGGGAATTTTTTAATTAATTATTTTTACATGGAACGACAAAAAAGTTAGTTAACGATAACTTTTATAATACATTCTTCTAATAAAATATGTATGCATTTTTTTTCATTATCAGTAATTTTAGTTAGATATTTTTTTATGTGTGCATGCAAAATTTTTATATTTCAGTTTATGTTTATTGCGATTTACAAAATTTGAAAGCGTATTTAATCACCTTTCAAAAACAGTTTTTAGTTTTCGGATACGTCCAGAAATATTCCATTTATTTGTATTTTATTACAAAGTTAAAATATTTTGACCCTCTGACAAAATATGGTCGAGGCCTGAGTGGTTAAATTCAGGTGGAAACATACTATTAAAAAATAATACTTCAATTTTTCAAGATGGGAATTTCAAGTGTCACAGTCTGCCAAAATGCAACATTGCCATCTCTTATGCAGCACAGTTAATTAAGGACATTTGTTATTAGTACCAAACAAATCAGTCTTTATTCAACGTGTAACTGAAACACCGTTTAACAGTTGGGTAGTGTTCTTTTATTAGTAAGGCTGTAGGTGTTTCTTATAGTCAGTAAGCAGTGTGGACAATCCGGTTCTACAGGATAATGACCGAGTTAGTCTCTTTTGATCTGATTGGATCCTTATTTTGTGAATCTTATATATTACTAGCTGACCCGGAAAATGTTGTTCTGCCATATAAATTATTTCTAGTGAATATTTTGGTTCTTTTGTACGCACTGCATTGTGATACATAACAAATGCCGAATGAAATGTCAAAATGACGCGACGCTTCTTGTGAATGATTTGTGTATTTGTGGATAAAAGTTTGATGAGCGCCATCTATCATTCAACAACATAAATAATTTCATTCTGTTTGAAATAATACGAATGACAGTTAAATTTGTTCATACTAAAATCGCGATTAAAAAATGGGAGTTAGTTAGGGGAATTTGGGGTTATAGGTATTTTTTGATGCCAAATAATAAAAAAATAAACAAAAAAAAATGTAAATAAAATAGAAATTATTTTTCTGGGTAGGGACACCCTACCCAGAAAACACGGTATAAAATATACTTTACAAACTATTCTCGTACCTACCAAATATACGTACAAAATTTCATAAAAATCGGTCGAGCCGTTTTGGAGGTGTGCTACCACAAACACCGTGACACGAGATTTTTATATATATAGATATGATTATTTATTTCCATGTACACAGCACAACATGTGCCATTAAGATAATTAAATTAACATAAATATGAATAGTACAACAACATACAAAATGTATAAGTGTAAAGTTTAAAGTAAAAAGTAAAAGGAAAAAGTCAAAAGTATTAAGTAAAAAGTATAAAGTAAATATATAAAGTAAAAAGGTAAGAAATAAGTTAGTTGAAGGTGAAATATATAAACTATAAATTATCTAATAAAAGGATAAAAATTACAAAATGTATTGAATATAAAAAGGTAAAGAATTAAGTAATGCTCTTAGTAGGAGACAACATATGTAAATAATTTAGGTAAACTTCCGAGAGAATCGTATATAATATGAGATTACGACAGTTGTATATATTATGATAAATTTAACATTGTGCAAGAACTGGTAGGTTATATTATGGTTACATGTTACATTATGGTTACTTGGTACTTGCAGACAAATTTTGCTTTATGCATCTTTTATATGAGGACTGACTACCGGCATTATCGATGATAGAATAATCATTATCTAATTAGTGCAAGCCATGTTTTATTGAATTTTGTTCTGCATTAGTGCCAGTATTGTTGCAATAATATAATGTAATCTTGCAGACTACACCTCGGGCATGGGGCAGAATAACGGCATGGCGCAGTTCACGCAGCAGCCCATGGGTATGGCGGGGCAGCCTCCGCAGCACAATTACACCATCACTGGCGTCATGTCGGGTTAGTTCATCCATTCATTCTTTATACCGTTATTAATACTCTTCATGCTTGTTCCTCCGTGGCTCTCATTGCCAAGTATCTTCATTCACTCTTGGTTCTACAACCCCTGTGGGTCTTGGCCTCCTCAAGAGTCTTCCTCCACTCATCTCAGTTTTGTGCCAGCTGTCTCCAGTTTAGAAGCTCCAAGGTACATATATCTTTGAGGACCTTGTCGCTCCATCTTAATCTTGGCCTTCCCAGGCTCCTTCGCCCTATCAGTCTTGAATTCAGCAGGGATTTTGGTGCTTGATGCTCATTCTCTCCACATGACCCAGCCACCGAAGTCTTCCCAGTTTTATAAATTTTGTGACGTTTAGCTCCTTAGACAGAGTATATAGCTCATTGTTGTAACATTGCCAAGTATCTACTGTTGGTTAATGATCTTCGACTATGAATTCAGAGGTTGAAATATTAATATGCAATTTGTTTTTCAGGTTTATACGGAGCGTGGCCCATGTCGGACACTTTCCCCACCCCGTCCCCCGAGTCACCGGGGCCCTGGAGCTCCCCGAGCCCACAGACTCCCCTCACGCAGTCGCCCCACTCCGACTGGTCCGAGCCCGCACACACCCTGTCCCCCTCCGACCTGCACCAGACCAACAAGGGGGCCACGGAGGCCATCTACATCTAGCCACCACCGGAAGCTAAATCAGAATTATGACACTTTTAAAGATTCCACGTATGTTGGCTTCAGAATAAAGATTCTATGTATGTTGGAATCAGAATTATCCGTATATGTTGGCATCAGAATAAAGATTCTATGTATGTTTGAAACAGCATTATGACAGTGTAAAATATTCCATGTGTGTTGGCATGAGAAAAAAGATTCTATGTATGTTGACAAATGAATTATGATAGTTTAAAATATTCCATGTATGTTGGCATCAGAATAAAGATTCTATGTATGTTGGTAACAGAATTATGACAATTTATCTGTGTATGTTGGCATCAGAATCATGATAGTTTATCCTTGTGTGTAGTTGTCATCAAAATTGACAGGAATTGTTGAAATCACAATTGACATTAAAAAGATTTCATGTATGTTGCACCAAAATTAACAGTGTTCGAAATTCCATGTAATCTCGGCATCAGCATTAATCTAACACATATTGGAATCGGAACTATGACTTAATTTTTAACATTCTAATGCTAGAATCAGAATCGCAATGTTTTTTAAGTTAACACTAATGTTGGAATCGGAATGATGGACAACTTTCTAATGACGGAATTAGAACATGACATACTTTAATATAACATTTGAAAAATGACATAGTTTTAATAGAATTGTCTTGCAAAACACAGCAAGCAACCTGCCTTGAATTCTGAAGAGTGATATTTCATAATATATTTTTTATTCAATGATATAAAGTACACTAGAGGAACCCACCAGATGTAATTGAATCCAATTACAGATGTATTGTTTTTGTTTGCTTTGATGTCGCATCATGAACACCTTTGCATTTCTACAACAATAGCTTGAAATCAAAACAACTTTCAGCGACAAAGTCTAGTATTTATACTAACTAGACTTGACTCGTGTATTGTATATCACTGATTTTATTGCTTAGTTTTTTTTTAATTGATATGTGGTCTCAACTCTATTCTCTTTGTAAAATATTCCATTTTAATTTTTTAAGTAATTATAATAATGAATTAGACTCTAATTACATAATGTATTTTTGTATTTCTATAACCTACTATCATTATTATATCTGAACAAACTTGTAAATTGAACCTTTTTAGTGTAATTTTTTTATGTTGTTTTATTTAAGATATGAAATTGTGCGTTGTGAATTTTTTTAATCGGTAAGAAATTTTTTGATCAAATTAATTATAAATATTGATCCCTTCCTTTTTGGTACTTATTTGCTTCATGTCCTTAAAAACCACAACCAAATGTTAAAATGTGACATTTTCCACATTGAACGGTTTTATTATTACCGTGACGATTCACGGTTACAGTCCCGTGACGGTAAAAAAGGCCAATAAACAAACGTTTCTTATCGCTATAATGCTGCAGCTCTTTCAAAAGATGAGATACACAATGTACATAGGACTCTTGACTCCAAAATAAAAAAGTGATCATTTTCTTGCATCTCTCTCACACACCGCACCGTGATGTATCTGTAGACCACTACAATACTACTAGCCGTGATGATAATTTTGAAAGTATGGAATATAGTTACAAGGACAATATTAAAGTGTGAGTGAATTTCAAAAATTAAACAACGTCAAATGTTAATGCACTGATCGTTTTGGTTTTGTTCTTAACCACTCGAGCCACAGACCAATTTAAAACTTTTTCCTCGGATTGCTCTTGATTTTTTGGTGATCATGTTGAAAAGTTTCCGCCCACATTAAAAAATATCATACCTTAACTTAATAATTCAAATTAAATATAATCTAAGAAAAATTTGCCTTAAACTGGCAGCAAAGCAATCTGAGGTATTTTAAATAGTGCCACATTGTGGCAAAAAGCACTCCAGTGGTTAAACATATAATGCGACAAACGATGAACATATTTCTGCACCCCCCCAAAGGAAACATGCAATCATTACCATACATCTCCCTCACACGTATAAATAAAAGAAACGCAAAAAAGTAGTACTTGGGTGGAATAGACACACGCATAAATATGGTGGAATAGTCACACTTAAAAAACGCAAAAAAGTAGTACTTGGGTGGAATAGTCACACGCATTTTGTGTGTGTCACCATTAATTAATGGATAAGAAAGAGCTGCGCTATTATAGTGATAAGGAACATGATTATTGCCTTTTTTGCCATCATGGCCCAAATTGGGCCTATATTTGAATCGCGAAACATGCCCACAAGGGTTATTCTTTATTCTATCTTTGGAAGTTTATCTAGTGCCTAAATGTATAGGTAAATGTGCGAATTCTGTGTTAAATTTTGCAAAATGTCAGCAATTTTAACATTTATATCACAATTACTCACTGCCGTGCATTTTGTGTTGAAGTCAGCTGGAATTAAACGTAAAATAACTTTAATTTGCATATTATTTATTTGGTGTCAAATGAATAGCCAGAAAGTGGTAGATGTGAAGCTAATAAGACCTAAATGTGACAATAATAATTTTTTAGTTTCATTGTTGATCATTTCTTAATTTTGAAAAGTCTAAACTTTAATAAATTTTTGAGTTGAACAAATAATATAATTTCTGCGTAAAATAAATGATAAGAGAATTATAATGTCAACAAAAGACATTCTGTGCTTCCTAAATGTTTATATTGAATAGGAAATATTTTTTAAAGAAGTTAACATTCTCATTTTTATATCATTATTATAGGATAATTCATGTTGTTTAAGTAAAATAAATATGTGAAATGTATAAAATTGCAAAAGTATCAAAAACCTGATAAATTATGTAAACCACTTTTATACAATCCATAATATACAGTACTTTCTCAGTAATCTGCCACTCTAATATTATTACCGCTCATTATAATCCACCGTTGTTTTTATTAGTTGAAAACACTAAATCCAGCTCTATAATTTACCAAATCAATTCAATTTATTCATTTTAAAAACATTACAAAAATTTTCAAAGCGTTTTTAACCCGTCAAAAGCCATAAAAAACACGGAAATTTTCTAACAAAGCACGACTTTGAATTTTGAATTGAATGTTTTGTGGATTAATTTTGAGCTATCGTATATTTTATTGACCGAAACACATTCCTAGAACAATAAACTATGTACCAAAAGAACATTACTTGCGTTAATTACGTAAATTAATAGGTTTTACAGTGTTTTCGTCAAGTAACATGCATCGGACTTTGACGGAAAGAATTGTGGCAAATTTGACATTTCGATGCCACAGATAAAATCATTTCAAAATATTCTGGGGTTGCCAGGTGAATGAAATTTATGCCTATCTCATGGGTAAATGTTGGCGCAAGCGATTCTGACCTTGTCCTTCTTACAAATTCTGTATATAGAAGGGTCAAAATCGCAGACAAACATATTTTTTTCGATATTTTTTCCACACGCATGCGCACAAACCGCGCGCAACTCCGGCAAAAGAGAAAATATTTTTGATGAGATAAATAGATTTAGACTAACATCAACCAAGCCTACCGTTTGTATTGTGCTTCACCGGGAGATTAAACAGTCTATGTTGTCGGTGACAGAGATAACCATCGGGAAAATAGAAACTAATGCTCTCCATGATAGTTGAGTTTTCGAAACATCCACAAATCAGTCAATGAGCACATCCCTTCTGACCCGTGGATGGTTCATACCGAGCATGCCCAAGAGAAATTGGGTAGGGTAAAGCCACCACGGATAGTAGCCATACTTCCCCAGGTAGAGAAATCTCAGAAATTTCTTCTGAACCTTCTCCAACATGAGGGAATACTTCACTCGAAACCACCGATCCACTCTCAAGCCTACTCCTAACCAAAGCATTGATAGTACTGCGAGGCCCCGGGTGTCTCTGAAATTTCTCGCAGTGCATAGGACAAAACCCTTCTCAAAAGAGTAAACTTGACATCTTAACTTAAACCAAAAAATGTAAATTTTACAAAAGATCGATAGTGGTTTATGTTTGTTTTTATGAAACACATGTTTTAAATTTTAGCACATTTTGTATGTTTGCATTGAAATCTACCACTTTTACTAATTGGACACTGCCTGGTTTGTAGTGGCTGATTAGTGAGAGAGAACTGTATTTATGTATCATTTGATTTGGAAATAACTGAGCTAACAAACCATTCATACCATTTCTATACAGGAATAGGCAGAGAGCATAGAATACCACACTTATCTGTCCTAACACACTCATGGATTTCATCTCCAATCTTACATACTCTCATATCTCTTACGAGCTCTTCCCTCTGTCATATTCGTGTTCATAGCAGGCCCAGCCTCTGGAGTAGCTTCTCGCAACTTAATCTTACATACTGTAATTCACTTGATCATGCCATGTCTTTCTGCGCCATCCCAGACTCCATTCATTCACTTATGTAACAAATATTCCCCTTGCACTCCTTTCTTCATCCATCCGCTGTATATTTCCTAACCTTTCAAGAATTGACCATTCAGAGAAAAAATAGATACTTTCAGTATCGCCCTGGTATAAATACCACCATTCAGAATCAAAACATTACTTGAAATGGGTTTAGCCAAGCACCAAACATACACTTCCCATAGATCTCATTTACCCAATTGAAAAAACTCTTCAATAACATAACATTACACATTATAACTTTTGCAGCCAGTAATGGGGGATGCGGTAGAAATCTGGCCCTGGCCAGTAATATTTGTGCGTGGTGTGATTAAAATTTATAAAATTCTATTGATCTTATTTTACATTATAAAAACATCTATTATTTCCTCACAAAACAATGGCAGACAGTTATAAATGTAAACATAGTAAAATACCCACATATTTGGTGCATATGTTACCGTAAAAGCCCGAATATTGGTAAATCCTAAGGTTTACCAACTCTTAATGGTAAAAGTCCGAACTGTTCTATAATCATCGTTCACCAACCTAACCTAACCTAACCTAACATGTACTAAATTCTAATGGTAAAAGCCCGAAAAAATCGTTTCTCATTTAAATATTATAAACGTTTTTTTCGGGCTTTTACCATTTGAATTTAGTACATGTTAGGTTAGGTTAGGTTAGGGAACGTACCCATACTACGTGACACTTTTAGGGGGGGGGGGGGTCTTCAAAAGGTCACGCTCCATACAAATGAGCGGCGGGTTCCTTAGGATTTTGGTCACCGGGGTGGGGGGGGGGGGTTAAAAGTTGCAAAAAGTTGGTCACGTAGTTTGGGTACGTTCCCTTAGGTTAGGTTGGTGAACGATGATTATAGAACGGTTCGGACTTTTACCATTAAGAGTTGGTAAATCTTAGGATTTACCGGAAAATCTTAGGATTTACCGTAGTTCGGGCTTTTACAGTAACACATATAACATATTATCTTCCATACGAAAAATATGGTACAAATGAACTTAAATTAATGAGCAACTCAAATTTCTAAATGTTTGGTATTTATCCCACTTGTAAATATATTCTAGGCTAGGATATTGTGATAGCGTTAATATAATATATGTATTATTAGCTTATTCTTAATTTAAACTTCTCCCCTTTCACTCTTTCGTAATGATACTTCTAACAGACAAAACACACATCCCATAGAAAAGTGTCGTAAGTCAATATTTTCTATTTTACGTTTTATCTCTGAAAAGTAAAGTGATTGTAATTGTGAAATCACTCCATCTCCGCAGGATGCCGCTAGTATCTCTTTTGTTGATATTCATCATTCATTAATTTGTTTTCGCTCTTCTATTAAAACAACTTTTTTGTCTTACGAAGCTTTTCTACGATATGTGCAAAATTGGAAAGTAATTAAACAAGTGACTGATCACCAATAAGTAATATAATTTGAAGCATTCTCTCATTCTTACAACCTGATTCTCATTCTAACTTGAGTTGTCGTAAATTAGGAACCACTCGAGCGATAGCGTATTTTAAAAAAAAGCCTCGCGCTATTGGATTCCATTCCAACTGCTAACTATATTTTAATCCCAATAAATCCACATATATTTCGCTGTTTATTCCATATTTTAAGGTTTTATAATAATTAAAAAAAAATTGTAAAAGCGTGAATTCTGTTTGCTAAATTGCCTTAAATTATTTGGGCCATATTGGATATTATTATTTCTGTACATTTTCTACGGTCTACTGAGTGGTCACAAAATGCAATCTTTAATGTGTAAAAATATGTAAATTTTTTAGAAAATAATCATTTAAAATGGCGCAGACTTCACAATACACAATTTACAATTTGGGAGGCGTGTATGGGTATCACCGTCCCAGAAACCATTTATCCACTGTCATGGTGATACGATACGTTTGGTGACCGGGGGTGCCTAGATTCATCAGGCGAGGTGTGCTCAGGTCTTGCAGCCAGTTTAAGAAGACTCTTTGGTCTCTTGCACTGCAGTGGGAGGGATGAATTCATACGTCCATCACTCCTGGACACACTGACTGCTAGATTTGCCTTTTTCGTACCCACAACTTTCTCTCATACCCTTTCTTAAATAGACCCTCAACACAGCATTCTCCATGAGTGGAATTATTTTCCTTGAACCCTTCTATGTGGGGTAAATGTAAAAAAAATAATAATCTAGAATATTCCACGGGAGGAAATTTTAATTCATAAAAATCATCACCTTACAGCTACCCAAATTTGGGTATTTATCGCTCGAGTTGTTTTATACATTCTCTCTCTCTGATTTCAATCCTGGGATTGGTTTGCAGCAATTTCATCTATTTGTTTCTTCCACTCTTCCCTGTCTTGTGCGGCTCTTTTGAAGTCTGCATATGATGAGCAGCGCACGTCCACCAGCAGGTCCTCCAGGTACTCTCGGCGTGGGCGTCCCCTAGCGTTTGTCCCCTCGGTCGTACCCTCCATTATGGCATGCAAGAGGCCTTCTTGTCTTATTGCGTGGCCGATCCATCTTGCGCGCCTTTCGGACAAGGTCCTGAGCAGGTGCCTTCCTCCTTCGATTCTTTGGAGGACTTCCTCATTTGTGATGTGGTCTCTCCAGGAAATTCCTAGTAGTCTTCTATAGGACTACATCTCAAAAGCCTCTAGTCTCCGTTTATCTCTTTCGGATAGGCACCATGTTTCGCAGCCGTACATCAAGATACTCCATACATAGGTCTTGATGAGGAGTATTCTCAGTTTCATGTCTATATTATTTGATTCTATTATTTTAGACCTTTTATTGAAAGCAAGCCTAGCCTGGTGTATACGGCTGTCGACCTCGCTCTTAGACCGACCGTCCCATGTTATTTTGCTCCCGAGGTAGACAAACTCCTTGGTGTTCTTTAGTGGAACTCCTGACATCTCTACTTTCATCTGATGTGATGATTTATACATTATTCATTGTAAATCCAGTATTGATAAATTTAAAATTTTTATATTTTTTATATATCGTGTGATTTTTCACGGTAGTATTAAATAACAACGGTTGTAAGTCGGGGACTTGCTTGTAATAAATGCTAAAAATATTACGCCACAAAACTATTTATCAGTGTGTCAAAATAGTTTTGAAACAAATTGTATTTTCTACAAATGTAGTTTATTTTTTTACTTTTATATAAAACTAGTGTGCAGTTAATTTTTTAAAATTCTATCATTGCTAATGTGCGCTTAACTGATTTTTTTAAAAAAGTGTTTTTATTTTATTTTAATGATTTTATTTATTAATTTAATCATTATTTTTACCTTTGATCTGATTTCAAAATTGCTTCTTATTTGATTGCTTAATCTCTGAAAGGCTTGTCGCTAAAAAATTAAGAAATTTAAGTGTAAAATCAAAATATTAAGCAGCTAAAATGACAACTTTTATAAAGAAACTTACAAACTATTAGTAAAAAATATTTGTTATTTAAGCGTATATTATATGACTTTATGATCTTGCATTTTTAAAATAAGATTAAGAAATTTGAAATCTAAATTTTCAAAAAGTTGTGTAATTTTTCTGCAACTAAATATGTTTTATTTTTGTCACTTTTGGATGTTGTAAAATAGCTCAACCTATATTATTTTATGTTGAATGCCTTTTTTTAGTTTGTAATTAATTTAGGCTCTAGTTTACGTGTAACTTAAGAATATTTCCTTTTAACAATAAGTATTATGTTTATTAATTCGTATAGTTAAAATAGAAACAGTTTTTAAATGAATTATTGTTTATTATAATATGGATGAGTAATATGAAAATTAAAATAAAGTACTCTTAATTTTAAATCGACTTTTATTTAATTAAGCAGTTATATGTAGTGATTGTCAACTGTTGAACATAACTGTTGGAAAAATTGCCAACCGTAACTACCGTTGGCGAATTGTCGACTGTTAAATAAAACTGTTGCAAATAACGTCACTGCCATTACCATTGGCAAATTGTCAACTGTTGGAAATAACGCAACGGCCGCTATCGTTGGCGATTGTTAATTGTTAAATAAAACTGTTGCAAAAAACGCCACTTCCGGTACTGTAGGCGATTGTCAACTGTTGGAAATAACGCAACAGCCGCTATCGTCAGCGAATTGGTTGAAAAAAATGATATTTCCGTTACTGTGGTGATTGTCAACTGTTGAATACAACGCAACAGCAAAGCAACGTCAACTGTTAAATAAAACTGTTGCAAAAAACACCACTTCCGTTACTGTTGGCGATTGTCAACTGTTGGAAATAACGCAACGGCCGCTATCGTTGGCGATTGTCAATTGTTAATTATAATTGATGAAAATTGTAACTCCACTGCCGTTACCGTGTTGGCGATTGTCAACTATTGAAAATAATGCAGCTTCCGCTCTCGTTGGCAATTTGTTAAATATAACTGTTAGAAATAACGTAACTACTGTTGTTTTCGATTGTAGACTGTTAAAAAATATAACTGTCGGAGAAAATTGCCAACTGCAGCCATCGGCAACTATGGCAGCGAACTGGCTGATATTTTGGGTTCTCACACAAAAGTATGGTTCTGTAGAGGAATAATAGACAAAGTCTCCAAAAACTGACATTAATTGAAAAACTCATAAACGTTACGGAGTGAATGCAAGGCTTGGGGTCGAATGTTGAAACCCGTTTTCTCGATCTCTATGCTACTATTTAAAATGCTACTTTCTGCGGATTCTTTGATTGATTTTTTTAAAGACCATAGTTTTTAGGTTGAATCCAAAATTTCAGGTGGTTCGGCGGCATAGGGCCTGAAAAAACGACTTTTTTAGTCAAACCCAAGCCTAACGTTACACCCATAAAAAAGGTTTTTCCACAAATGCTACTTTTTGCAAATTCTTTGATTGATTATGAAATCGATGAAGATCATAGTTTTCAGGTCAAATCAAAAATTTCAAGGGTTTCGGTGGCAAAGAGCATGTGAAAACGGGAATTGAAGTTCGACCGAACTCTGAATGCCATTTTCCTTGCTTGGCAGCGAACCAGTTTATTCTTTGGATTCTCGCTTTAAAAGTATATAAAAATGTATACAGGGGAGTCATTGACCAATTATTCAAAATTCACATTTGTGGAAAAACATCGTTCTTACTGAACGAATTAAAGGCTTTGGTTTGAACTTTCAAAGTAATTTTCTCGGGCTCTGTCTCACCGAACTGACTGTTGTTTTGGATTCTTATTTAAAATTATGGTCGGAAGAGGAATCACTTGAAAAGTATCTGCATAAAGTAGTATTTGTAGAAAATTGTTCATTCTTACAGGCGAGCTTAAAGGCTTGGGTTCGGAAAACCGTTTTACCAGACTCTATGCCTATAAAGTGTAAAACCCCCCGCATATTTATTCATTTATCTCTGAGGCACAAACAGAACACTTATGAAACATCTTGGGCTTATTGCAAAAGTAGTTTGTAATGAGTATTATTCCCAGTCAAATGCATCTGCAGCGTTCATAAATTTCACACCAAAAATACATACGGTTACCTACAGTGCCGGATTAAGAGTACTTGATGCCCTAAGCAATGCATGCCTGATGGCCCCCCTATCCATAATTAAAATGGTATCGGTCTTAAAATTATCTATTTAATACAACAATATAATATCGTTCAGTGGTTGAGTGGGCATCGCGTTTGGTCCCACCCGGGTGTTCCGTGTTCGATTCCTCGGCTGACTAAGTCCTCCATCACGACTCAAGCAACATTTTCCTACTTGTGCTTACTGTGATGGTAGTAGGAGATTTTCAAACATTATTGGGTTATTCGTAACCGGGGAATGTTTGTCATTCTTTTTAAAAATTAAAAAAATATAAAATTCAATACATTGTAATGTAATTATTTCCATGGAGGTTATTCAGTCAGTACTTACACAGATACTTTGGTAATATTAATTTCGGCGTGTTGGCAACTACTGCGAATTTTGACTGAAAGAGGTTGGCCGCACGGAGACGGTTCGGGATCGGGATTTCGGGAAGGAAGCAAGATGGTGGGAGACGTAAATTTGCAGAGCGGGTTGCTCGAAGTTTTCGGAGTTGGTGGTGAAAGACCCGTGATAAGTCGCCTGTGTTATTTTAAAAATGGAATGGCAGTAAAATTCATCCGGTCGTTTCGGGCTTAGAGGCCTGTAAATTATTGTAGTCCCACCATGTTGGATTGACTTCTGACTGCTGCCACTGTGGTTATCGGCACTTGGAGGTTGTTGAGCCGTTCCCCTGCATTGGCCTTGTTGGAGGGCATTTCGACAGATTGTCGAAAAAAGGAACTTATTAAAGGGCTGTTTTTACCCACCCACATCGGGACCCTGGTTATGTTAGCTGCTGCCTTTTGAGAGCTTTCTCTTTTCCTGGCACCTGGCTGGAAGTTGGCGGATAGCGACAGACAAATTGAGGGCGGAAGCTATAAGGGAGATGCCGTTGAGAACGCCTTGTCGGAAATCTGGAAGAGATTTTCCGTCATCAATACTTTGACTGCAAGGGCTTCGTGTTTTTTTTTCGCCTTACTAGACATGAGATCTCTCTTTCTCTCCTTCACCTTTTGAGGTTACCATTAAAGATATTTATCTGGATCATGTTTTGCTTGACAATAATTACAAGTACATTTTGTTCTAAAGGAACTTCTTTTATTTGCATCCAGATAGTAGCCTTCTTTTTATCCCACGCAGGACCCTGAAAGGATGAGAGCTCGTGTTAACGGAACCTATTTGCTGTGCCAACAGCAAATACCCGTGTCAACATCCTTAAAGATGACAGGACCCGGAGGGAATTATTTTCATCAGGGCCTCCTATGCGGGGCTAATGTAAAAAAAACGAGATTGATGAATGAAGGATGAAAGAGATACGTGGAGTAGGTATTACATACAATCAAAACCAAAGCATTTCTTATTTATTTTTAAAAATTCTATTTGCAAATTTTTTGTGCATTAAATTCGCAGAAAATAGTTTTTATGTCCAACGTTTTTAGCATATCTGACTCTATATATAATGCTAGCTGACCTGGTCACGCGTTGCTGTGGCTAACGAAACAACGCCATCTACTGGATGGTTACCCAATCTTTATAACCACCGCCATCTGTTAATTTGCATACAAGTCAAATCCACACTGCCCGCTTGCCAGTCCACTCATTACAGACATTCTCTTTTTTTTAATATATTTTAACCAATTTACACAAACCCTTGACAAATTATATACCTAAACCTTCCTCGTGAATCACTCTATCTATTGGTAAAAATCGCATGAAAATCTATTTAGTAGTTTTTGAGTTTATCGCGAACAGTTGGACAGACACGACGGAGGACTTTAATTTATAATATGGAAAAGTTGATAAGGCGTTGAGCCTTTCTTGCAGCATTTTTTAATTTTTATTATTTTCAATTTCGAAAAAGATCGTTCCGCTGTGCAGTTTGATAACATCAGTCATAAAAATAAACGCAGGGCTGTGTCCACATTAGGGACGCTGATTTAATTTTACCATCATATATTATTTTGTACAATTGTGCGTGAGTTTGATGTGGACTTGTGCGAGGCAAATCGGGAGCATTTGAATTTTTAAACGACTTCAAACAAGGAGGAGGTTCTCAATTCGACTATTTAAAAAAAAAAAATTAAGTTTGTTACCTCAGAACTTTCGACTGGGTGAACCGATATTAAGTAAAAAAATTAAGTAAAAAAATAATTGCGTATTCTTCTACAACTTAATAATCAACTTACTTTTTCTTCTCATCAATATGTAGGTACAATTGTTATTTTTGGAGTCGGTGTCAGCCAAGGTAACTACATACATAATTACAGGTGTTCACTCCCGCCGTGGCCCCGCTCTCGCCTCTCACCTCGTCAAGTCGCGCGTGCGACACAAGCACATCTCCTATAACTATGTATGTAGTTACAAACCTACCGACTCCAAAAATAACAATCGTACCTACATATTGATGAGTAGAATAAGTAAGTTGATTATTTAGTTGTAGAAGAGTACGCAATTATTTTGTTTTGGAATAGTTTTTTTTTTGAAGTCTGTTTTTTTTTGAAGTCCGTTTTTTGTTGTTGTTAAAAACGGGAGCGATGTTATAACCCCGAACGCAGTGGCGGACTAAGCTCGTCAGAGGCCCAGGGCGGCCCCCGCCCCCGTAGTTTAAGAATTTGATGTAATTTTATAAAATTTTAATTTTAGGCGGACTAATGGGGGGGTGGGGGGGGGGGGGGGGGGGGGTGGAAGGGGCTGCCCGCCCTGAGCCTCTGGTCCTGGAGGGCCTCCAAACACCTCCGTGTTCCCTTGATCAAATCCTAAACAAGGCTTTAAGGCACCAGGATACAGTAAAAAAAGTTGTTTTTTTTATTTATTTCATTTTCTGAAAGATACATTTGTGCTCTCTCTACCAAATATTTAAGGAAATTAGTAAAATTGACGTAAAAAACGCATTCAAAGTTTTGCTGAAGGATAATTCAACATACAAACTGTTTCAAACGGTTTCACATTAAATGCTGTATCGCTGCCAATTTTTCGAATTTCTTAAAAACATATGGTGAGAGCATTCTTAACAAATGCATCTTTCAGAAAATGAAAAATAAAAAATGACATAATTTTTTTTTAATTGTATCCTGGTGCCTTAAAGCCTTGTTTAGGATTTGATCAAGGGAACATGGAGGCGTTTGGAGGCCCCCCAGGACCAGAGGCCCAGGGTGGGCAGTCCCCCTGTTAGTCCACCACTGCCCGAACGTCAATGCTCTAGTAAATTTAAAACTGTGATGTGATGCCCAAGTAATTGCTTAATTTGCTTATGGGCTAATCCGGCAATGGGTACCTTACGTAAAAATATTTAAACAAAATATAAACCAACAATGGACACCGTCGCCCCCGGAACCATTATTGGATAACCAACACCTTTGCCATAGGTCACCTTAGTGCTTCGCTACGTTTGGTGAATTGGGTCACCGGTCCCATAAGCAGCAATAAGCCACTTGTATGGATTTCATAACGACTTGGAAAAAATCGTGTAGATAGATTTTTTACTAAGATTACGAAAATGTTAGTAAAAATTTTTAGAAATGTACAGTTTTTTTATTTTTAAATAAATAAATCCATTATTTGGGCCCGTGACGTCACTACATGAAAATGTCCCGTCGCCGAAAATGTTCCTATTCATTTTTGTAAAATTCCACACTGATTTATTTTTTTTATATGGCAACACATTGATTTCAGGCGAATTTTTGAATTTGACATTTAGCATTCACTAGAATTATTGTTTGTTCTCTGCAAACTTATCATTTGGTTTGACTTTTTGACAGATGTTATGAAGAGAACTCCGTACATTTTAGATGTCGGTACGTGTTATAGAGGTATAATGGTGATGGTGCTGATTTTAACAAAATCATATTTTATAATATTCTTATTATTATTATAATTTACAAGTACAAGTATGTTACATTGGATTTAGTAATATAGACGTTGTACATTATAATGATTTATGATCAATAAGATGGATCAAGGAAAAAAATATTTATGAGATGTAATATTTTTGGTATGCCTCGTTATTCTCCTGTGCCATTCGTGTGGAAAACGTTACTTTTTTTTTAAATGATTTTCGGCTATGTAATTATCGTTTTTCGCACCCATAAAATTATGTCCCGTCTTTCCGGTTTATAAAAAAAAATGGTCTGATTTTTCGGATTGAAATTTTTAGAAAATCACCAGGGTTTCAAAAATACGATTTAAAAAAAAATACAGAATGCCTTAGAATATTTGCCTAAACCGGAATTTAAAAAAAAATGTGAAGCAAGTGGCCTATTAGTAAAAACACAGGAGCGACGGTGCCACGCACTGCTCCAGGCCGCCGCACAGAGAAAACTCACAATGAGCCTTATGAAATTTGAATCGGAGTTATGCCCCCCTGATGAAATTTGGATCGGAATTATACCCCCCTAATGAAATTTGGATCGGAGTTATACCCCCCTGCAATCTGCAATGAACTGAGCTATAAACCTTTACCTTACTTTCGGACTTTACTTTTCTACGCGGCGGCCTGAAGTGACGCGCGGTGCCGTCGCTCCGAAGCGAACGTGTAATCGCCGCTTAAAGGACATGGGACAGTCTTTTCGGCACCTAGCGGCAAAAATCGGGAAAAACATGGCATAAAATATTTTTTCGAAAGGCAACACAAATTTAAACTAAGGTCAGCTGTCAATTAGTACTGTCAGTGTGACGTTATTACCGAGACCAAACAAAATCTGAAATATTAGTCAGCGCGCCTCGCGTGTAATGTGTATGGTGTCTGGCGGTGGCTGATTGATAATATATTACTTATAAGGCGGTGTTGTTAAACTGTGGCAATGGCGAACGACCGGGAGGTTTTACGGGAAATTTGGGAGGGGAAGCTTCCCGTGTGTTTTAAACTGGAAGAGGACGAAGTCTTCGAACTCCAGCAACCAGATCCATTCTACCTGATGGTGCCTAGATTGAGCTACTTCCCTATAGTCACCGAAAAGGTTTTACATTTTACTGTCTCAAAGAATTAATCATTTATCTAAATATGTTTCTTGTTGTATGCTGATGATGCGTTGCTGATTTCTAACAGTATGGAAGATCTAAAGTCTCTCGTATCTAGGATGAACGAAGTATGTAAGAAGAATGAGTTAATGATGAATGTAAGTAAGTCTAAAGTCATGGTGTTTGAAAGAGAGAGAGAGTATGAAAACAATGTGCAACATATTTGTGAATGTTGAATACTTGGAGCAGGTGGATGAGTTTGTGTATTTGGGAAGTATGTTTATGAGAGATGGGAAGGCTGATAGAGATATTGAAAGGAGGGTAAATGCAGGTAACTCCATTAATGGAGGACTGAACGCCAACAAAAAAACTATCCAAAAAAGCGAAGCTAGCCGTCCATAATGGAGTGCTGGTACCTATCCTGATGCACAGCAGTGAGACAAGGAACTGGCAGAGGAAGGATGAAAGTTGACTGAATGCTGTAGAAATGAGATTCCTGAGACGTATACAAGGTAAAACCATGTACGATTGTGTGAGAAAAGTGTAGATCTGCAAAGAACGCAAGGCTGATGTAAGCGTAATGAGTGAGATTAAGAAAGGGACGCTCAGATGGTTTGACCATGTAGAGCGAATGAATGAGGAAAGGTGTGTAAGGAGAATATATGACGCAAATGTGGAAGGAGGTAAAAGAAGTCAGGGACGCCCGAGGAAGACATAGCACGACCAAGTGAATCAGATACTTGAGTCGGGTCATGTCAAGAGTCAGAATAATAGAAGAGCATGTATGAGACGATGTATGAATGTGAACGAGACAAGGAGTGTGTGCCAAGACCGAGTTGTTTGGCGGTTTGTCCTCTCTATCTACCCCTGCGAAGAAACGGTGTGCTGGTTAGGTAGTTAGTTTGTTATTTATATAAATAAAATACAATAATTTCAATGCCTGTGTCACTGGCTATACCTGTGTCGAGACAGACATAGGTACATTAATAAGACAAAAATACTAAGGTTAAATACAGTTATACATAATTTCTGTAAGGTTAATTGAAGATTTGACCATTATTCCACTAACAGTTGCACTTTTAGGCACATGTTTGGAAATTGCACTTGATTTCAACAACAATTACTATAAGAAACAATTATTGACATGGATAAAGTAGGTTAATAGCACGGGCGTAGCCAGGTTTTAGTTTCGGGGGGGGTTCAAGAAAATAAAACTCAAAACTCGTGTCGGGGGGGGGGGGGGTATTGTCGGACTTTGTATTAGGTCCTTACATATGAAATTGGCGTTTTGCCGTACTGGCAACTTTGATCTCAAATATATAATTCATTTGTTTTCTCCTTAATTGTTTTTTTTTTTTGCGTCACTTAGTTTACAAAATGGAAAACTTGATTATTGACGTTGATATCTTAACTTTTCGGGGGGGGTTTGAACCCCCAAAACCCCCCCCCCCCCTGGCTACGCCCATGGTTAATAGGTTCTTAGTTTGGGTTAATTAAGTAATTCTTGCGTATTTTGATTGAAACAAAACATACCCAAATGTCATTCTATATAAAAAATCCAAAATAATGGCAAAGGCGTCGTTAAATTTTGACTGAATAAAAATGTAATTTTAATGCAACTTTTACCATCTATCCAAACGTAATTGGTTGTTTCTTATAGTAATTAACCGCTCAGGCTAATTTGTTCGCCTTTCATAACAATTCATATAGGTCTCATAGAAATTGTTGTCTCCCTTACTCTCGTAGTGAGAAATATGATCTAAACGGTGTTAGTAATCTAAAAATTGGTCACAAAATAAGTAAAATGTACGCCTTTATGAAACCAAGTGGGTTTTTTTTTATTTATTATTTTTGGAATTTTTTTAAACTGCATATTACACATGCCTCTATTTTCTGTATATTTACTAATAAGATTAATGTAATGTCCGCGACAATTACAATCTGTATTTATTAAAAAAGGTCTCGTTATACGAAAGTTGATTATTTATTATAAGTCAATTATGGAGTAGTACAATGCTTCCTCTAGTGAGGTGAAATGTGGAATGTTGGCGGCCCGGCGGCTCTGAGAGCTCCTGGCTAGCTCCCCTCCACTACCTTGTATTCGGGCGGGATCGGAAGCCTTCGGCTACGTTCGACCCCGGGTAAAGGGTACCACAGACACTACACCCTTCTCCCTCTAACCCATACTACGCTATCTACAAAACACAGATAGAAGGTCCCTACTATCGGACTTTATGCCACGATCCTAGCACTAAAACTTATTTACCGCAGGTCAGTGACCTGATATCAAAATATATTTATATCACACCAATAATATATCAAATAATATGCAAATATTCTCACATTAGAACACAAATTAAGTTAAGTTAAGTTTAAGTAGCTTGTTCTTCTGGGGTTTCTCGTCGGGGCCGAAGTCGACCCGCCCATGGGCTTCGCGGTGCTGAAGGTGACGCCGTCGCCTCTGATGGTCCTGGTGCGTTCTCCACCTCCTCAGGTAACCTGAAACCAGAAGTACCCCCAGTTAAACCACTTGCAACACTGAGGTATCCAACTCCCGAGGGTCATTCCAATTGATCTCAGACGCGGGATGCTGTGAATTATTGAGTTCCTCATCCCAGCTTACTGACAACTCCCTGATCTGATCTAAGTGTCTCTTCCAAGTTATGTTCGAGTTCCCTACTCTCACAATAAAAACCTTTTTACCCAGCGACTTACAAATTACCCCTTTAGCCCACAAAATCTTATTATTCTGGCGATAGTCTCGCACCAGGCATTTCTGACCAACTTTAAATACACGAGACTTTGCCCCCCTGAAATTTCGTACTTGTCTCTCTTGACTCTTAGCAATATTAATATTAGCCCGTTTTACCAACTCTGAGTCCTGTTCGCCTACTTTGGGAGGAAGTAGCCCGTCAAATGAAGAACGAAGCCTCCGGCCGACTAGTAATACAGCGCAATCCGTACACGACTGAACCATCTTCACCAGATCCTTGTTCAGTGATGACCACCAACAATACGCTTTAGCCGCGCCTTTCATCTTGACTATACCTGAATGAGATTTATGCAACGAAGACAACACATGATTTTGTAACAAAACTGGGATAATTATCCTATGGTTCCAGAATAAACAATCATCGACAATTGAAAGTTCATTCCTCTTAATCCAAAAATTCCATAAACTACTATCACGTTTCACAGTCTTAGGCCAACCTTGCCTTAAATGTTTACTAACTAACTGTAATACAGAGTCCGTACTAGTTGCAGTTTTCACAGAACTCAAGTTCAACTGAGTTCCTTCCACAATAAAACTCACTAAATCTGAACCGATTTTTCCCTTTAACGCGGATGGAACCGCTCTCGCGTTATGAAACACTGGGTTCGCATCCCGTTTAACATTAACACGCACTTTAAGCTTGTTAAATTTACCAAACTCGTTTGAAAAAACTTGAGGAAATTCCTTAAAAATTTCTTCTTTTTTCACAATTACCGTTAAACCGAATCATGATTAATTGGACCGATTCCTAAGTCGAATAATTCCATAAAATCACGTCCCACAATTAAATCAGATCCATTTGTGACAACTATAAAATAAATATTTTTTTTAGTGTTGTTGTAAGTCACCGAAAAAATTGATTTACCTACAATTTTTAATGCATACCCGTCATAACCGGCAATTACTCGTCAGGCGACAATTCCAAATTTTTTAATGACTTTGCAAAAAAAACTTCCGGCAAAACTGAGATACTTGAGCCGCTGTCCACCATCGCTGAACAAGGAATTCCATTAATTTCAATGTCAACCTTATATGGACTAACAAATGCTACGCGCTCCCTGTGCAATTCTTCCTTTACAAAAATCGGAGCTACCTTATTGTTTTTGCAAACGTTCTTAATGTGGCCCACCTGTTTACAAATAAAACATCTTGCGTTTTTAAATTTACAGTCTCTAAATGTGTGATTGGCACCGCAACAAGAACATTTCTTAAGACTTGAGAAATCCTTCCGACCGGGGCTGCCTGACCGCGAATCCGTTCTTGAAAACCCTGGTTTCCCCCCAGAACCCGATCGCTGACCGCCCGACGTTCTTTTCCCGATTGCACTTACGAATCTACCTACAGAACCCTCCTCTTTCACCTTCAAGCCCAGATGGTCCAACCCGACAATACTTGTCGCTAGTTCCTCCAAACTTGTTCATCTTGAACGAAAGACTGGGTCCCTCAAGATAAATTTTCTCTTTTGCTCTCCCCGGAATTAACCCTAGAGCAAACACATCTGCTAGATTAGCATCTAAACGTGTGCCGAACTCACAAAAGGTACTTAAACCGCGTAAACGCACGACACGAAATTTTTTACCGTTTCCCCTTGCGATTGTTTTGCAGAAAAAAACAATTCCCGTTCTCTAAACACTGACTTAGGTTTCGCACAATGTTTCTCTGATAAATTCATTAAAGTGTCGAACAACGTATCTGTGACCTTGGAAGGAAAGCAAAGATTAATCAAAACCGAGAGTGTTTCCGCTTCGAGGGAACTCAACAAATATGCCCTCTTCTGGGCCGCATCTAACTTTACGGTTTTCGCTTCATCACGGATCAATAGGAATTGTTCTAGCCGGAGTCGGAAAATTCCCCAATCGTCGCGAATATGGCAAAACCTCGGAATACCGCTGGTCTCCATAGTTAACCCGCACCCGAACCAACAGTGACTCAGCAAAAAAAAACACAAAAACACGGCCCGACGACAATAACCTCCGAAGGACAAACTACTTAACTCAACACAAGGGTCCACGGCGATGGCTGCTTGGCAAGTTACAGGTTTTCCTCTGACCGGAGTGGTCGACTTCCTTCCTTCTTTTGGGTCGGAGTGACCGTCTTCCTTCCTTCTTAAAAAAAATTTTTGGTCGGAGTGACCGTCTTCCTTCCTTCTTGGAAAAATTTTTTTTTTGACTGGAGTGACCGTCTTCCTTCCTTCTAGATCTGAGCGATCGTCTTCCTTCCTTCTTTAAGAATAAGGGATTCCGCCTTGTACCAATCCTCCTTCCAATTGCCGCTTTTCTCTGACACGACAATACGTTTGAGAAAAAACTGCCGAGTCACCCAAAACTTTGTGTGAAGACTCGACTGCGCCTTATTAAAATAAACTCTTGTTTCGTATATCAACCGGCTGCACAAGTTGTAATGTCCGCGACAATTACAATCTGTATTTATTAAAAAAGGTCTCGTTATACAAAAGTTGATTATTTATTATAAGTCAATTATGGAGTAGTACAATGCTTCCTCTAGTGAGGTGAAATGTGGAATGTTGGCGGCCCGGCGGCTCTGAGAGCTCCTGGCTAGCTCCCCTCCACTACCTTGTATTCGGGCGGGATCGGAAGCCTTCGGCTACGTTCGACCCCGGGTAAAGGGTACCACAGACACTACAATTAATGAGAATTTCCATGTGCATTTCAGATCAAGAAGCACTTCATGCGGTTCATTTCCCAGGAGAAGTCAGACAACGAGATGTGGCTGGATTTCAACGGACAGCCTCTGAAATGGCACTACCCCATCGGAGTGCTGTATGATCTGCACACGCAGGGAGATATGCAGCTGCCCTGGACCATCACCGTGCACTTTGACAAGTTCCCGGAAGAAGCCATCATCCGCTGTCCAAACAAGTAACTACTCTACTTATCGAAGACCATGTGATGTGCTTCATCAATTAATCAAATAAGAGAAGAGCTAAATTAGATTCCAATAAAAAAGAGACATTTATATAATGTGTTAATTCTTATTCATAAAATTATGAATAACCAAACGCCAAAATACTTTAGATTGTGACCCCTACTCCAGTTTCCATGGTGGGTAAGGCTCCTCCACTTCTCGTGGAGAGCCGAGGACACCGACGGACACCAGTTATAATTGATCACTCCAGAGCATTGGTGATCTTTCTCTGCTTCTTCTGCCAAACATTTTGCGATTGATTATGATTATATTACATACTTGGATAAAGAATGGCCTGGTAGAGCCACTCCGAGCAAATTGAGCGGCCTTCAATGCGATTATGTCCAGATCACCAAACAAGAACGGTATACGCACTTATGTAGTAGATATGTAGGTACTCACTGCAGTTAACGATATCTCCTAGTTTGGTATTTATTCGATGACGTATGCACTTGTGAGATTCACGGATATAATTTCGAGGGCGCGATCTGGTTTTGGGTTATTCACAACCACAATAAAACATCCTCCGTAGTCATTGTAACACGGAGCAAAATGATGAAAATAACCATAGGAATCTTGCTTCATGTCGCAAATTACGATTTGATCAACATCGGCACGCATTGCGAAGTAATTGTTTACTTGCTCGTCATCCAACGTTATGATACAGTTCTCTCTTCGGTCGAATGCCGATTATTGTCATCGGCGCTCCGTCCGTGTAGGTATGCTCAGAAGTGTGAGATTCTTTATGGTAGAATCTCTGCTTGCTATCTGGCTGCAAACAGAACAAACACACGCTACGACACCACGTCACGAAACAGACTATGAGTTTCTCCAATGTTGTAGGCAAGGCAGATAGTTGAAAGCCTATTGTGGATGTCTAGCTCTTCTAGGATGGACACATTTGTGCGTCTGGCTGTCCATGGAATCCTGAGCATTTTTCTCAACAGACCAATAAAAGGTTAAAGCATTACTTTGTGTGACCTTTTTTTTTGATAAATGTTTTCAGAAACCAAAATTCATCTAAACTGGGTCATTTTTCAGATCAAAACATAAACTTGGTTTAAGGGAATGATAATTTGAAGTGAATGTTTGGTTATTTGTTTGTTGCAGAGACGTGGTGGAGTCCCATTTCATGTCCAGCATCAAGGAGGCCGACGTCCTGAAGCACCGAGGTCAGGTTATCTCCAGCATGCAGAAGAAAGATCACAATCAACTGTGGCTGGGATTGCAGAATGGTAAATATTCATAACTAGCGTAGACCTGTCAAAAATTACAGAATATTATAATTGTAAGATTTGTGAAGCTGATTAAAACCCCTCCGCAACGTAAGCAGATATAAGCGTTAGAAATAGGATAGCAGTCAAGTACAATAAGCATGTTTATACGTCAGCGTGTGTGTTTCCATAGAAATCGTTTTAACTCCGTTATTGTTTTAGTTACATCCCTAAACTAAAAAGTAAAAGGTCGATAGTAGATCAAGCTGTACATCCCTATCAATTTGTCTATAGAAATACATAACAGGAATCAGCTGTCAGTCGCGTAGTTGACAAAAATATTTACCCGCCCGAATTTACTATCAGCGGCTCGTCCGCGCTCGACATTTTTAATTTTTATTAAATATTTTTATATGAAATGATAAAATGTGAGGTGACAAAAGTGTTTATTACACATATATACAATAGAATAAGTATTGTTGTTTACGTAATCTGTGATTTAAGTACCGTTTTCACATAAAAACATCACGTGAGTCATTTTAACATTTTTTTAATGTTTGCATTCTAAATTTTAATATTTACAAATATTAATATTTATTTGTAATATAATAATTTGAAAGCTTATTTTGTAACCTACGCTACGTTCAGAAATGTTTCATTTATAGAGCTTGAATTGTGAAGCGGTAATATCAAAAAGTTTTCGTAAAATGTCATTTCGTTTGAGACAGTTTAAGGGCTTAAATGGCGAATTTCGGAGGGGTTAAAAAATATTGGTCTCAGGATCATTTCCTTTTAAAAACAAACAAGCATTGTCAATTTTCTCTACAATAAAATTATATTTTTTTGTTGACAAAGTAGAGACATAATTTGGGACGGGAATTGGTACCGCCGCCCCGGAAACCATTCACTGAATAACAAACATCTCTGACACATGTCACCCCAAGTAGCAAGCTACGTTTGGTGACTTATCAGGGGTACCTGGGCTCTTGGGGAGATTTAACCTTGTCTTTCCTGGTGATGGATGCATCTGCCCACAAGGTACATGGCGGACCGGATCGGGAAAGGCTGGATGAGGGATCCCTCTGGGATGCAAGGATTTATATGTCACTCCTGGACATACTAATCCCCAGATTCCTACCCACCCTTATTTATTTTTCCTTCCTAAAACTTCCTCTCCTTCCTTCCCATAAAAAGACCCTCCGCGTAGCATCCCTAAAGATGACCTAGGCCCTGAGGGAAATTATTTTCCTCAGGGCCTCCTGTGTGGAGTTAATATAAAAAAAAGTGATTACTGAAATTTACCTTTCAAATGAACACCATTAGTAAACTTGCAAAATCATCTGTTAAAAATGTAAACAAAAGAAACACTCATTTCAAAAGTAAAATTATTATTATTATTTTTTTAATTTTCTTTATTCATTGCGTATTATGGTTACATTATTTGTGGATTTTTCAATTACCATGCTAGGCCAATGCCCGTATTATTAATTAATTAATAAAATAAAACAATTTTGGTACCTCGCTTGTCTGAATTGTTCCCACAATCAGTTCCAATTTTGGAAATTATAAAATAATTTCACGCAAGAATACACACAACCATTTCTCACCACAAACAACCCAAATAAGTATGTTTTGATTAAAAATTTCATATGATTTTCCCTTTGTGGTGATAAATCATTATTTTATAATTATTTTATTCAATAAAATCTATAAAGGCATAAGAGCTCCTCTTTTCTGATAATGTATACATGACCAATGATGACCTTAAATATAATATTCTGACGTATTATTTAAATTACAATAAAAAAACACAATCTCTTCTGTGATGGTAATGCAATGATTCAATTGATATTAATAATTTGTTTGATTTCAGACAAGTTTGACCAATTTTGGGCAGTGAACCGAAGGCTGATGGAGGCGGGGCCCGAGCAGGAGTACTTCCGCCACGTGCCCGTGCGCCTCTACCAGGAGGAGCCCCCGGGCCTGCTGCAGCGCCTGGTGCGAGCCACCACCGACAGCGGGGCGCGAGCCACCCTGGCGCACATGTTGGCCCAGGTCTACCCCAGCAGAACTGAAGGTACTCTAACTACTTATATCCAAAAATCGAAATTTGAGTTAAGTATGCAGTTATATGTTATGTAAAAGTGTACCCTCTTACTGGTACAATACTCAGAAACACCACCAAATCTCAATGATTAATAATTTATAATTTATAGTCCTATAATTTCAATACCCGCTATATCCGATTTCTTGACGAAATGATCTGAGTATGACATCTTGTTCATATTTTAGCGAGAAACAAGAGGAACCTAAAATTAAATTTCAAAACGTCCTTTATCACAACCAAAAACTATGTTAAAATTGCGAGTGAGAAACAAAACCCGCAACATCATTCAAGAAGTTACTATCAAAAACCCGCTATATTGGAATTCAATCAATCACGAGTAGCCATTTCGCCAAGACGGCGGGTTCAGAAACTCGCGCGTCAGGTCAGTTGTTACAAAAGCCTCTATATCGTGAGTAAATTACGAAGTCAGTATCAAAATCCGCTATATCCATTTTATTTATCGAAATTACTTAAATTATGCTAGACATACATAAAAAATTAACACTTTTCGAAATTATATTACTCCATTTCATTATTCAAAAAATTGAATGGCAATTACTTATTTACGCTAGAGATGTGACAGTTTTTTGCAGTTTTCTCCAAAACAATGAAAATTGATATAACGGATGTAGAAATTAAATTACTCAATTATAATGCAGAAAAATTTATAGTGAAATGAACAAAAAATTAAAGTTGTCTGAATTGCAAGTATGAAATTTGTTCTTCCCGTTCATTAAAAACTTAACTATACTATTGTTTGTTATGTGTCGTATTGTTATTTATGGTCTATATTGTTACAAAACAAATCATACTTAAATTACCCATCTGGTCACTAATATGATATTTTTTATTTCTTACTTTATTATAATATTTTAGTGTTTTAAATGTAGTGTATTTTAGTATTTTGTGTGTGTAAAATCACTCAAATTTATAAACGTTAACCTCAACACAGGCTGTTAGTCCTAGTGAGGTTAATTTTTTTTTGTATGTAAAAATAATAAATAAGAATGTATGGTGAGATGTTATAAATAAATCTGTTTTCATCCGGCTGGCTATATTTATTGATCTAGAAAAAGCTTTATAGCTCTATTTACGCAGCAACATCTTTTTGGGTAATGACAGAAGTACAGCATAACGTAACCACAGAAAAATATAGCTTTAGCGGCCTCGGTATGACGATAGAGGGGTCGTTTGGCAGTTCGGATTAGCTTAGGTACGGATTATCGATACTCTTGTGTGTATATAAAAGCTTTCAAGGCGTGAATAAATAAATAAATTACATCGATTTTATCGAAGGAAGCAAACACTTTGTGGTGTGACATTATATATTAAATGAAAGAACACACTTTGTAAAACACCACTTTTTATTATAATTGATATTTAAAAGCCTTAAAATTGAAGATTTCATCAAAACTGATATGTTTAGTGTTTTACCAACTGACCCAACCGTAAAATATTTAGATAATTTAAAATGTGCCCTAAAAAATTGTAAAAACTCTATTTTTCACGATGAGTCATATCACCAAACAAAGTTTCTCACAAAAAATCCCAAACCACCAAAACTGTACGGATTTCTCAAAATACATAAAATGAATTGCCCCATCCGACCTGTGGTCTCCTGTTGTAATTCCCCTAATTTTAAATTGTCTTCTTTTATTACAAAGATATTTAATGATACCAATGTGTTTTCCCCAAAGTATACCATCAAAAATTCATTAGCATTGATTGACGAACTGAAGGACCTGGTTCTTCCCGCTAACTGCAAATTAATATCATTCGATGTAGTCAATTTATTTCCTAATGTTCCCATCACTGAAAGTAAAACCCTAATATCCAATTTACTTAATAATTCACACTTAACTAAAGATCTAGCTAATGACATGTCACGTCTTTTTAATGTTTGTTTGAACCAAAATTATTTTCAATATAATAATATTATTTATCAACAAAAGGATGGCTTGGCCATTGGGGCTCCTACGAGTCCTCTTATCGCCGACATTTTTATGGATAATTTAGAAAATAATATTTTTGCTTCTAAATCACCTCTCTTAAAAAATATTTTATTGTGGCGACGTTACGTTGATGATGTTCTGTGCATTTGGACAGGTACCGACAGGCAATTAAACTCTTTTCTTAAAATAATAAATTGCTTTCACAAACAAATTCAATTTACTTTAGAAATAGGTATTAACTCAACCTTGAATTTTCTCGACCTAACTTTAAGTATCACTAATAATAAAATTGATTTCGATATATACCGTAAACCTACCTATACTGATACTACCATTCATAATTCATCCAACCACCCCATATCCCACAAACATTCTGCCTTCCACTCCATGATACATCGATTGATTACAGTACCATTAAATAATAATAACTTTAATAAGGAATTATCCATAATTAAACAAATTGCTATAAATAACGGGTATGAGACAAAACTAGTAGATAATATTCTTAATAAAAAGTTGAAACAAGTAGCATCAAATAAATTTCTTTTTAATAATCCTAATAATAATATAAATACGAATCACCAATTCCAATGGCGTAAAGTACTGTTTACGAATAACTTTTCTTCGTTAAGCGTAAAAAAATTCCCTCCGGAAATAAAACCCGCCTTTTACACCAATAACAACTTAGGTAAATATTTAATTAACACTAAAGATATTGATGATAAATTTAGCCACTCTGGCGTATATAAACTAAGTTGTAATGATTGCTCTGCATTTTACATTGGAAAAACGGCCCGAAATGTAAACATAAGAATTAAAGAACATCTAAGATGTTTAAATAGTAATGCTTTTTCAGAATTTGCAAACCATCTACTAGAAACTAACCACTCATTCGATAAAACCTCCGGGACTAAAATATTACATAAAAATGGAATCGGAATTAGGTTAAACAATCTAGAAGCCCTCGAAATAAAAAAAGCCGTTAATAATAAATCAAATATTATTAATAACCAAATCAATTTATCTGATAGTCCCATTTTTAATTTATTCCGCTAAACTCTTCTTAAACAACTCCTTCCCTCTCCCTCCCCCCCTTTACTTACTCATCCTGTAATTATTGTTGTCTCCCTCTTGTCAATTTGCTTCACTTTCTGGCACCAATAGGGTGTTGCCTATAATATTGCTAGCTCTTTCACTCATCCTGTTAATGTCTTTTATATATGTATGTCTGTAGATAATTAACTTTAGTTGTTATAATAGCCCTGATGAAGCTCGAGATCGAGCGAAACCTGGTTGGCTTTTAAATATCAATTATAATAAAAAGTGGTGTTTTACAAAGTGTGTTCTTTCATTTAATAAATAAATTACACGTGACGTATAACCAACTGAGTACAGGAGCACTGCTTAGGTCTCTTATTTTAAAGATTTGTTTGTTTTCAGTGCGAGTCCGGACACACGGAATTATGGTGCCCCTGGATACTCCGCTCCAATGGATGTCGGAGCACCTCAGCTATCCAGACAACTTCCTTCATCTCTGCATCTGCTAGTCCAGCCAGCCACGCCGGGTGGCAAATGTCCATTTGGTGATAATGCCATGTAACAGGACTTATTCTCAGCAGGCGACCTGCGCACATCAAACGACTGATCAAACACGTAGTTTCTTGCATCAAATCAATTGACCGAGGCCAAAACTAGAATTACTGTGGAGAAATTTGTTATTTTAGCAGCTCGTAAAGCATGATTGAATGAAGATGGAATCCATAACAGACTAAAGTAGTGAACTTTCAATTACGGAATGATTAAATGAAGATGGGATCCATAATAAACTAAACTAGTGAACTTTCAAATATGGAATGATTGAATGAAGACGGAATCCATAACAAACTAAAGTAGTGAACTTTCAAATATGGAATGGTTGTATGAAGATGGAATCCATAACAGACCAAAGCA
The DNA here is from genome assembly GCA_917880885.1 of Limnephilus marmoratus. Classification (NCBI taxonomy): domain Eukaryota; kingdom Metazoa; phylum Arthropoda; class Insecta; order Trichoptera; family Limnephilidae; genus Limnephilus; species Limnephilus marmoratus. Next base: position 27,483,793 of record OU862930.1, on the reverse strand, counting down.
GTGAACTTTCAATTATGGAATGATTACATGAAGATGGGATCCATAATAAACTAAATTAGTGAACTTTCAAATATGGAATGATTGAATGAAGACGGAATCCATAACAAACTAAAGTAGTGAACTTTCAAATATGGAATGATTGTATGAAGATGGAATCCATAACAGACCAAAGCAGTGAACTTTCAATTATGGAATGATTACATGAAGATGGGATCCATAATAAACTAAACTAGTGAACTTTCAAATATGGAATGATTGAATGAAGATGGAATCCATAACAAACTAAAGTAGTGAACTTTCAAATATGGAATGATTGTATGAAGATGGAATCCATAACAGACCAAAGCAGTGAACTTTCAATTATGGAATGATTACATGAAGATGGGATCCATAATAAACTAAACTAGTGAACTTTCAAATATGGAATGATTGAATGAAGACGGAATCCATAACAAACTAAAGTAGTGAACAGACCAAAGCAGTGAACTTTCAATTATGGAATGATTACATGAAGATGAAATTCATAACAGACTAAAGTAGTGAGCTTCCAAATATGGAATGATTGAATGAAGATGGAATCCATAACCGACTAAAGTAGTGAGCTTTCAAGTATGGAATGATTGCATGAAGATGGAATGCACAATTATGTATTGCTTTTACTACGAGTTGTTGAACCGGCCGTAACATCTGACATCGGCACAAATCAACCATAGTTAATGGGGACAAATGCTAATTAATTAAAAATTGTGCTGAACATGGATTCGTGATGACGTCAAGTATGAAAAAACTGACCCAAAGCTTTTTAAAAACCATTATTATAAGGAGACAGTCTGCAAAGCTCCTTTAAGATTTCAGGCCATTGTGTTATAACTCGTATATGATCGGTTTTACATTGTCTTATCCAGTCATAGCTTAAAAAACGATAATCGACTGCGTAATTTTGGCAGGAATTGTTCTTGAAGTTTCTTTACATTCTAATGCATTGCACTATACTTATATCAAACTTATCAAAACCTAGAACAGTGGTAGGTTTGAAAAGTGTGTACATATTGTATGTATTGTTCAAAACTAGGTCTACCTGATGCGTTGCTTTAGCAATGTTATACAAACATTATTAACCCCTCAGGCCTCTGGCATATTTTGTCAGAAGATCGGAGTATTTGCACACAGCAAAAAAATTCAAATAAATGGAATATTTCTGAATGTATTCGAAAACTAAAAACTGTTTTAGAAAGGTGTTGAAAAACGCTTTATAATTCGAAATAAACATATAATTTTTTTAAATGCAAACATAAAAAAGTTTTAAAAATGGCACATCTTACGATTTTTACAATTAAAATTACTTATCATGAAAAAAAAAATAAAGAAAAACACAAATATTTTATTATACAAATATATTAAAGGTTAATTAAATCATCTCACTTTTTGTCGTTTCATGTAAATATAATTTTTTTTAAATTCACAAAGTTTCATAATTCTTTTTTCAAATTGCGGTCGGAAACTTTGGTTTTATAAAGGTGTACATTTTAATTCTATTCTGGTTAACTTTTAGATTTGAATATAAAGCATGCTGTTTTCTCTACTGTATAGATCATATTTCTCTCTATGAGCAAGGGAGACACTATGATTTCTATGAGATGTTCCCAAAAATGAACAAATTGGCCTGAGGGGTTAATGTTACAATATTGTTTTTAAATATTGTTTAAAATATATGTATCCTGTGTATTTAGGTACCTACTTACATATTCTCAAATAATTAATTGTTATTATTTTATAATATTGGAGAGGGTATGTTTAGTATATTTTAAATAATTTTATTTTAGAATAATACTTAATTGATTATTTTTAAAGTTACAAAACATATAAATAAGTATTTTCCCCAATGTTTTAATAAACATTATTCTATGCGAGTGCCATAAAAAAAGGAGTCAATGTAATTTGGGATAATATGCTTTATGTGTCTAAATTATGTTCTAATACAAGGATGCTCAAACTGCCAGGTAATTACAGTAGAATCCGGATATAACGACCCTCGAGGGGCCAGCGATACTTTGTCGTGCTAACTGAACGACGCACAAAACGGCTGGATAATTTAAGCTTGTTTTTACATGAGACACGCTGAACTCCTTCGCGAGGGTTACATTTGATTGTCCAGCTTCTAAACGGTGTAATATAGCACTTTTTTATTCAATTGAATAACATTTTCGCTTAACGGAACTCATTGTGTCGAGCTTTTAACCTAGTCACAACAGATGATAAACATTGGCTGTGATTTACGCGGGCTAATAAGGATTGGTGTTAGCGCGCGAGGAGTAGGTGAGCACGGGGCGGCGAGGTACTGGTACGCAAGTTTTGTAAACAAAACACTGCGCGTCGTTCTAATTGGACGAATTATCATTAAAATAGGTCGCTTTAAGCAGTTGATCGCTTAAACCTGAAACGTACTAAATGGCTATGTTTTCCTAGTACCTAACTTGAGTTTACATTGTCGTCGCTAAAAACGGTAAGCTTAGTCGTTATATACGAATTCTACTATAATTTGTTTCTTTTGATTCATCGCAAATAATTTGGGAGGTGGCTATGGGTACCGCTGCCCCGAGAACCATTTACTGGATAACCAACACCTCTGCCAGAGATCACCCCAAGTGGTTCGCTGCGTTTGGTGACTTAGAAGGGGTGCCCGGGTTCATGGGGGTGAGGTTTGTTTAGGTCTTGGCGGCGGATGCGTTTGCCCACCAACTGCGTGGGGGCCGGATCGGGTGAGACTGGTTGAGGGAGACCTTTTGATTTCTCCAGCCGGACTCTCTCGACCCATCGCCTTGCAACTCGGTAGGAGAAATGGATTCATACGTCCGTCACTCTTAGACATATTGACCCCCAGATTCCTACCCACTCCTTATACCATTTTTCTTCCCAGAACTTCCTCTCCTTTCTTTCCCTAGAAAGACCCTCCAGACAGCATCCTTAAAGATATATATACATAGGCCCTGAGGGAAATTATTTTCCTCAGGGCCTCCTGTGTGGAGCTAATGTAAAAAATAATAAATCTAACTTAGTAGCCATCACGCCGGGGTAGGCAGAGGGGATAGACTGCCACAAAACTCTGTCTTGGCATACATTCTTTGCTTTATTCTTAGTCATACATTTATTATACTCTTCTGTTTTTCTGACTTTTGGCATTGCCTCAAATATTTTATTCACTCGATCGTACCATGCTTCCTTGGGCGTCCCCGACTTCTACCATTCGCTTTTACGTCCTATTCAACATATCTACTCTAGCATAACTATATATATCGATCGTCTAGTTGATTAGTCAGACATCTCCAAAAAATCGAAATTTGAGTTGAGTATACAGTTGTACGCAGAAGTGTATCTCTATCTGGTACAATACTCAGATTACTCATAAACACCACCAAATCTATTATAATGCAGAAAAATTCGTAGGGAAATAAACAAAATGTTGATATTTTCTGGGTCACTAGTAGGATATTTAAAAATGTCTACTAATGTATCCTATTTTTTAGCATATTAGCCAAAGTCCCCAGTAATGCCCGGGCTTTACACAGAGTTTTCGAAATAAAAAGTAGACAGACACCTTCCTCTTGTTTTGAAGGTCACGTGTATAAAATTTCATCAACCTCGGCATAAAACTGTAGATTTGCATACAAATCAAATCCACACCGCCCGCTTGCCAGCCGTCCACCACATACAGACATTCTCCTTTGTATATTATATTATATTTCAACCAATTTACACAAAACCTTGACAAATTATATACATAGACCTTCCTCATGAATCACTTTCAAAGTCACTAGTGCGCCCTACGGTTGAATTTGGCAGCCACCTCTGGTCTGGAGCTCCAAAATACCTGAAAAATACCCTTGACTCTGTGCAGAAACGGGCGGTCCGTTTGATAGATTCTCCCATCTTAACAGACGGATTGGAATCTTTAAAGCACAGGCGTCGGGCGGGAATGCTATCCTTGTTCTACCGGTATTACAATGGAAGATGCTCCGAGGAACTAGCGTCATTGATCCCTTCGGCACTGGTGCATAGTCGGGAAACACGCCAAACGCGTGCCCAACATTTGTACATTGACATTTGTCACATGAGAACAGGTCGTTTCTTCGACTCGTTCTTGTGTTCAACAGCTCGGCTGTGGAATGATTTGCCGGCCTCTGTGTTTCCTCCTACCTACAACATGGGTCTCTTCAAGACCAATGTTCATTCCTTCCTCTTCTCAAAAAGACCCTCCACACAGCATCCCAGATGACATAGGCCCTGAGGGAAATTATTTTCCTCAGGGCCTCCTGTGTGGAGTTAATGTAAAAAAAAAAAACTCTATTGGTGAAAACCGCATGAAAATCTGTTCAGTAGTTTTTGAGTTTATCACGAAAAGACATACAGACAGACACAGCGGAGGACTTAATTTATAATATGTAGAGATTTAAAATGTAAAACTCAGACACATGCAAATAATATTTCATTTATGGAAAGCATTAGAATATTAGTTACCTCATTATCTCAAAACATAGTATCTGGAGATGTCTGACTAATCAACTAGACAACCAAAATGTAGATATGTACTTAGATAGATTTGTTTGCTATCAATAGCTTATAATCTCTTTTTTCGAAGAAGATAATACTAATAAATCTAAACGAAATGAGAAACAGAACAAGTCACAGAAAATAACCGTCGCAACTGGGAATCGAATCCAGGATCTCTTATCTTGCCGGCACAGCACCTTAACCAACTTGACTAAATTGTGTACTAACTTTATTTAAATTAAAAAAATCGTATTTCATAATTCTTTTGTAAGAATTTTATTTCTAGTGTTTGTTATAAGGTCAATCGCTTGCCTCCTAATATCAAAATCTCCAGTAAAAGTTTGAGCATCCCTGTTATAATAAATTTAAATTAAATTTCTATGTGTACAAAAAGAGTCATTCTTGTATCTTCCATTATTTAGAATAATTACATAGGGCCGTCTGTTTCAACAGAAAGCTAAATCGTGAACTAAATATAAATTTTAACCGTCAATTAGAGTAACAAGGATGTCAAATAGGACCATGCTCTATTTCAGGTGTACTTTTGCTAAAGTAATTATTGTTAGTGTGGCCAGTCTAAAAAACAGAACATTCCTTGAAATTGTGTGGAAAAACACACCGCGGTGCGTTTTTGGTGCGGCCACACCATAAATTAACAATTTGCTTTATGTCATTCTAGGATCTGACAGCTTTGTTCCCATAAAAATATTATAAGAGTATTTAAAAATAATAGATGACCTATTATTAGATATTATTATATAATACGATATTCATGGAAAAAGTATAATTTACTTTCCAGTAGTTGTAATATCTCCTTGAATCTAAATGTTTCACAATTTTTCTTTCAATGAAAATTCAACAAAAAATTCGGGATCGTCCCAAATAACCATATTATTGGGGTTAAAATGTTTTTGATTTTCGCTGCAAGATATATTGGATGAGGAATTTATCATCACTATCATCATCTTCTATAATATTAATCGTGACTAGCAGTTAAAAACCCGCTCCGCAGGTTTTTGTTGCTAGGCCCTGCCGGCGTCTTATGGTTCGACTTCGCCCAGTTTGAGTGTTGGTGACCATTTTATAAATCCGATAGAAACTGGTTCCAAAAATAACCGGTTCCTCGGATCCACTGTGATCCAGTGACAGCTAGTTACTGCGTGATACTATTATTCACAACTCTAAGTATTACCATCAATCTTTCCATTTCCAGAGAGATACTCTAATTTACAAATCCGTATGTATTTATACCTAGGGAGGGGTACGTCCTCATGCGATCTGCTAACGTAAGTGGCGCCATCCTTTGACGAATTGTTGAATTCGAAACCGAATTACAAAAGTAGTTTTTTAAGAAGCTTCAAGTACAAAGATGGTTTTGTTTTGTTGCATTCTCAGCCGGAGTCTTAAATTTCAACCGTACAGACGTTAGCGTAATAATAACGTCCGATTAATAATCAATTTCGTACCATGCCTCCAATAGAACTGTCAAATATGTCACAATGGCGGAGTAACTCTAGAGTAACTACCAGTTTTCGGAAAGTAAAAGCAAAAGTTAAAAGTGACATAAAACAGGGGGTTAAATTGATTAAAAAATGCATTTTTGTGATATTTAACAGTAGCAATTTCTATTACTCTTGCTCTAGCAACTGTTGAAACAGACAGCCCTAATTTTGTTTTAGCATAAGAGCAAAGAAAACAAGCGCATTCCTAACACTTTGAGACCTAATTTTGATTCAAATAAATATCACGTAACTATTTCTCAACTAGTGCAAAAAAATTACCAAAAACTAAAAAAAAATTTCCTGTGAGGGTTTTAATTCAGTTCTCAAAGAGTTAAGTTTCGCAATAAAATTAATTAGAGCTTAAGATAAATGCTTTTTTTATTAAGAAAAAGACATTAGATATACATTATTTCAATAATGCTCGCAGTTTCATAAATTACAGTAAGTCCCTTCTTCCACACAGATACGCAATTGTACGATACTCATGTTGCGTACTCAAGTTGCACACAACTTGTTGCGCATATGTCTGAACATGTCGCTACAGTATACGCATCGTTACAAAATGTCTAACACAAATGTCGCCATGTTTAGACAATTTCGCCTGGTTGGTTGCGGGAGCATCGCTGACGAGTTTACAAAATGTGGCCAATGTGCACCTGCATACGAACCGATAGTCGCCAAAATACTTGAATAGTAGGATAACGAATACTTGCATATCTTTGTGGATGAAGCCTAAAATGTTGTTTTTGCAATATTGCCTTGGTAAATTTTCTTTTATTGTATAGGTGTTTTAATAAGAGTGCAAGATTTCAAGGTTCAATAAAAAATGGTTTTTCTGTAGCAAAATATTAAAATATTTATTTAGTTATAATGTATTCATTTCGGAATTATGTATGAAACAGCACATCTGGTAAATGGCCACACGACTTCGCCAAAATTTGCAATAACATTGCATACAAGTGGTGGTATTTCGTCTGTGGCGGGCACAATTTTTTTTTTTTTTTTAAATGCGATTTTAACCCTTATGTATAAAGAAACTATGTGAAGGAGAAAGTCAGAATCGCTTGCGCCAATATCAATCAAGGAGCTACTCTGAATTATTTTTAAATAATTTTCTATGAAATTTGCAAGTGGCTTTTGGCAGTTACATTTACATTTTCAAGTGAGTATAAATGTCATTATTTCTTTGAAAACTACTTTGAATTGTTTTCTTTGTGTTTTTTCATGTTGGATATGATGTACTCAGATTGTGTAGAAATAATAAGATCACTTTATATTTGTATGAATATATATTATTCACAATTATTTCCAAAATGGAAGGTTATTTAATCTTTTTTTTAGATAGTTAGCTATTCTGGAAAAAAGTTCTTACGGTATTATCATGTAATATAAATGAATAATAAGAAATATTATCTGGTAAACAGAAAAAAATTGCAAATAAACAATTGGTTTGTATTTATAACGATATTCGATCAAAACTGATCAACAAAAACCCACCTTCAACAGGTTAAAAGAGAGACTATTTTCGGCCACGGTTTTCAATGCCAATGGCTCGTTGCAATTTTAACATCTGGACTTTTGGACGTCGGTCACTCAAAAAATATTTCAATATTTTGCTACAAAATACCATGTTTTGTTAAACCTTGAAATCTTGGGTTCTAATTGAACACCCGTTATATAAATACTTAATAAAGTCTGCATCTTGGGCATTGTTCATATTTAAGTAATATAAGAAATGGGAGGTGTATGGGATCGAAAAATAATGACGGTCAATTTACAGACACAGGTGAACTTTTTTTGTGTGATTACTACGATCCTCGAACCAGGGTGATTACAACTCTCTCAATTTGGGAGAGTTTGGAAGTTATTCCATCACAATTTGAATGATGGAGTGGGAAGGATAATGAATTTAGGAAATTTGAAAAGAAAACATGAAAAAAATGCCATATTTTTATTTATTTATTTTTATTTACAATTCTAAATGATCAGTGATCAGATAATATTAAGTACTAACAGTCTTACTAATAATAACAAAACGCTTTAACGATCGTTAAACGGCATATCTGCTGCCCGCCCGATGATCGTAATTTTTATATTACAGTAGAGCGTCGATTATCCGAACTAATTGGGGGACATGGGTGTTCGGATAACCGGTATTTTCGGATAATCGAGCTATACATATTTACGTACAGGTGAATGAAAACCATATTTACATTTATATCTTTAGTGACAAATAGGAATTAAACAAAAAACTGTGCAAAATTAACACTTAAAAAATGTTCAATGTTCGTCTGCCGAAGCAAGCCTACACGCTTACGAGCGGCTAGGTCACGTAATTTTTTAAGGATAGGTATTTGATACTGGTCGCTTTCAGCTTGTGTTTCAAACCAACGCAAGGCAATATCTAAGCAAGTAGAACTTTCACGCGGCAAAATTTTACTTATCGACCAGCAGCGGCAAGGGCCATACATTGACTAACACTGTATGGCCCTTGCCGCCGGGTTGGGCGTGCGTAGTAGTTCGGATAAGCGGTCGTTCGGTTGATCGACGTTCGGATAATCGACGCTCCACCGTATTACTAATAACAATATCACGTTTTTTATGTTGGTCATATTGCATCTTGGGAAATAAGCGCAGGCCATCTTGTTTTAAAGTTTTGCGGGAAAAAATCATTTGGGAACGTTGAATTTTACTCGCAGAATTTACGTTGTAATGATCAATTCACCATTATATTCGTATGATTGAACATAATTTCTATTATTTTCATTCTTGACAGTTTCAGCGCTGTCATAATGTCTCTATTGTTATTTTATTTTGGTTAATCTAAAAATATAAGTTATTTTGGATACATTATTTTATATCCGCTAAAGTTAACCCTCTGTCAGGTGCAACTAATCTGTGAGATGAAGTGATCTATTATTTGGCGTGGCCTCCTGACTTTTCTTCCTTCCCCACCACTCACAGAGGGCCAGTTTCCGGGAAATTTAAGGGAAAAATCAATTTTGATCTGTTTTTCTGTGATATAATCTCACAGATGAATTGCGCCCGATCGTGTTAGGATTTGCATTTCGCCTGACGGAAGGTTAATAAAACTTCCATAAAAGTAATGTTATTTAATAACATTAAAGACTTGTGGGTGTGTAAAATACCAAATTCGAGTTATCAACGTTTACATTATTCAAAAATTAATTCAAAATGTCAATTTTTTTCAGTTACTCTCTTGAAACAATTGTTGGCATTTTTATAATTTGTAATTGTATCAATGATAAAAAAGTGAAGTGACAGTTTTCTTTCAAATTCATTATAGAAAAGGACTGTGTTTTTTAAATTTTGAAATTCCAAAGTTTTGATAGTATATGTTAACGGTAAGCTTTTTTTTTCAACTTTTTTCATGTTGAAAGCTTAAAATACTGTAGTTTATAAACGCTAAAGTAGGTTCAAATACAAAAGTCTAAAAGGTATTTTTATCTAGTTTCTAAAATAGTATTTGTTTTTAAGACATCTTCAAAAATAAGTAATATACCAGACATTTAAAAACGTTGGAAAAAAAAAACGAGTGTGCTTTAGACCACAAGACTGAAGTAAAACTACAAGACAAACCTCGCCCAATGAACCCAGGTATCCCTGCCAAGTTACCAAACTTAGCAAACGGGGTGACCTATGACCTAGGGGTGACATGACATTGGGGTGAAATATGACCATGGGTGACCTACGACCTAGGGGTGACCTGTGACGACCATCCTTAGGGAACGTACCCAAACTACGTGACCAACTTTTTGCAATTTTTAACCCCCCCCCTCCCCCCCCCCGGTGACCAAAATCCTAAGCAACCCGCCGCTCATTTGTATGGAGCGTGACCTTTTGAAGACCCCCCCCCCCCCCCCCCCCCCTAAAAGTGTCACGTAGTATGGGTACGTTCCCTTATCCTTACCACTCCCCAAGTCAAGCGTGTGTAAAAGCCCGACCGTTTGCCTCACCATCAATCACCGTTCGCATAAATTACCGTTCGCATCACACTTTTCGTAACAATCACCACTTTTCATAACAATCACCTCTTTTCATAACAATCACCACTTTTCGTAACAATCACCACTTTTTGTAACGCATTCACCAGCTTACCCTCCAAGACGAGCGTGCATAAAGAAGTTTTACTTAAAAAATTCGTTCAGAAATCATCAATGCAACAACCATATACGCGGTGTCCGGAAACTCGTAGTACAAGCGGGAACTGGTAAATCTACATCACATTCGAAGTCGATTTGTGATATAACTTTTTTGATTTGAGCTTTCATTTTCGAGTAAATCGGGTCCGAAGTTGGAATTTTTTTGGTTAAATTTGAAAAGAAATTTCACTAGGGGGTTGATTTCAGCTGTGTAAGGTCTTATAAAATGCATCGAAGGGTAAAACGTGCTCAAAATTTTTTTTAACCCTTTAGTGGCCGAAAAAATGGAAAAAAAAATATATTAAAATCGAAATGCTCAGATCGAAAAAAATAAGTTTTTTGGGTTCTCTACGTGATGTAGATTCTCCAGTTTCCCGCTTGTACTACGAGTTTCCGGACACTTTGTACAACAGATAAACTACCCCCTCTGGCTGTGTAAGCAGTGTATATATCTCCATGAATTTTTTTTTGTCATTTTTTAATTAGTAATGTTTTCATATCCGCGGTTGTTATCAATTGAAAAAAATTTCACAGGGTTTTTTAGTAAGGCTGTCATTGTTTTCATCTCCTTGTTTTCATTTTTTCAAATGTTTCTGGCTTTTTAGGCCATCATTTCAAATTATGGAGGGAAAGTGAATTTATATTATATAAATTTTAAATAAATGGGAAAATTTCAATATTATACGGAAGATTGGAGTCGAGTTCAGCCTTAGAAGAGATGAGATGTTGAATAGAGGGGAGGCAATTTTAGAAAAGACTTGATAGAAGAGGAGATACATATTTATTTAGAGAGGGAAATCCAAAAAATATGCGACTTAAAGTTCCCACTTCTAGACCACGGAAAGTACAATCTCGGGAGTCAAGAACGTGAATTTTAAAAAGGTGAGAAGGAACGGAACAATGTTCAATTCTCATTCAAATAAAGTGAAGATTTTTTTTTTTGTTGCGATAGTCCTTTGTATTGAGACACAGCAGGCTCCCTTGGATTGTTTGTAAATGTTTCCCATATAAATCTAAATTGAATAAATTGTTTGCATTAGATTCCAGGCGCGTATTATGTTTGGAAAGAAAATTTTAGCCTACAAAACGGTTTTTGCAAATCTATTTTGTAATTTAATAATCTTGTCAAGATTTATTATTAAATATTATTATTAATTAAGTGTATGCTTTTACTGTAAATAAAAACATTTTGTAAAAGTATTGTTTTATTTTCCTAATAAACCTCTTTAAATTATTTTCATTATTTGTTTTTGGGGTGATATGCCGTGTTGCGCTACCTCCTTCTTTAACCAATGTTTCGGACATCGTTGCAGTGTCCATCAACAGGGCAGATTCGGTAGATGTGTAATTTTTAGTGGTGACATGTGTGCTTATTTACTTCGAAGCGATACCGTGTCTCCAGCTCCACTAACTTTCACCGGTACAAAATAACCGTGACAAGCAGTGGCGTCATTGCCGCGGAACGGAATAGAAAGTTCACTAAATCGTGGTATTTATGCTAGCCTGGGGCAAGTCCATTTGCGAGTTGCCGACGGAAGTGGCTCCATCTCTTAACGAATTCTAAAATTAGAAATCATAATGGTGAGAAAATTAGAATTACAATGGTTGAAGCGAATTTAGTCAATATAAAAGTATAAAACAAAAAATGGTTTACCACGAGTTGGCATTACTCTATACTTAGACATGATTTTTTGTGTTTAGCTTTGGTGTAGCCGTCAATTACCGGATACCAAGAGCTATTGAGCTTAGCTCCGTCGTCTCTATTAATATTAAAAGGATTTTTGTAGATTTCAATTGCCTCAGTAATCAGGCGTGCTCTATAAGTTTTGGGTCTTCGCAGGATCTCAGGAATAAATCCAAAGTAATGGCCGGTTTCGATTAAGTGCTCAGCGATTACCGTGAAAATCTTAAAACGTATCCTCTTTAAATTAATTTAAAACGCAATGAATTAATTTTAACTTAATCAAAGGTTTGGTGGTTTAGCAGGGGTGCCTAGGTTCTTAGGGTGAGGTTTATCTAGGTCTTGGGGCGAACGCTTTTGCTCACCTACTGCGTAGCGGGCTGGATCGGGAGAGACTGCTTGAGGTGGACATAATCTAGACCTCTCCAGCCGGACTCTCACGACACATCGCCTTGCACCTCGGTGGGAGGTTTGGATTCGTCTATACTCCTGGACACATTGACCCCCAGATTCCTAACCACCTCTCATATCTTTTTCCTTCCCAGAACTTCCTCTTCTTCCTTTCCTTAAAAAAAAAACCCTCCACACAGCATCCCCTAAGATGACATGCTGAGGGAAATTATTTTCCTCAGGGCCTCCTGTGTGGCGCTAATGTAAAAAAAAAGTTGGAGTATTTTTTTTTTTTTTACATTAACTCCACACAGGAGGCCCCGAGGAAAATAATTTACCTCAGGGCCTATGTCATCTGGGATGCTGTGTGGAGGGTCGTTTTGAGGAGACGAAGGAATGAACATTGGTCTTGAAGAGACCCATGTTGTAGGAAGGAGGAAACACAGAGACCGGCAAATCATTCCACAGCCGAGCTATTGAACACAAGAACGAGCCGAAGAAAAGACACGTTCTCATGTGACAAATGTCAACTGTGTACAAATGTTGGGCACGCATTTGGCGTGTTTCCCGACTATGCACCGGTGCCAAAGGGATCAATGACGCTAGTTCCTCGGAGCATCTTCCATTGTAATACCGGTAGAACAAGGATAGCATTCCACCCGACGCCTGTGCTCTAAAGATTGCAATACGTCTGTTAAGATGGGAGAACCTATCAAAGGGACCGCCCGTTTCTGCACAGAGTCAAGGGTATTTTTGAGGTATTTAAGAGCTCCAGAGCAGAGGTGGCTGCCAAATTCAATTGTGGGGCGCACTTGTGATTTGTACAGGGTTAGCAGTTGTGTACTATTGTGGGTATGGTGAGCATTATATAAAAGAATCATTCAAATAAATGTATGTATTATTTTCAAAGATATATCGGTTTAAAACCAATTCCATTTTCTCGAAAGGGTTCTTCGTTTTCGGCTGCCTGAAGTGTGTTAAGAAGACTTCAAGACTTGAATGGTTTAGTGGGCCGATGCTCTCGGCGACTGTAATCTTCCCTGATGCTGCGGATTTTGGACGGATGACTCAGGAACCATTTCCACAAATTATACATGACGCTGTTCTTTTCAGTCAGCCCCTGCAAAGAAATGCATTTTAAATATCAGGCTCTTTCACTTAATGTGTTGCTCAAACGTTTTTATACTCTGAACCACCATTCGGGATAAAAAAATTATAAAACCAGAACAAAGCAAATAGAAAAACTAACTTCAAACATACAGTAATACTACATTTGGACAAAGAAGCTATGAATATTTTTAACTGTGAAGTTAAACAACAAATTCCCACGCAGTTTCAAACAAATTAAATCAATTAATAACTACACAAGTTCAGCAAATCTCAGCGTAATTATCAGAAAAAGAACTGACTGGTATTTAAAAATCCAGGGTGGAAGATACTCTCAGTATCGCCCTGGTGTAAGAACACCATTCAGAATTGAAATGAGTCATATTTGGTGACCAGATCTGAATAGCCAGGTACTTCCCACCTTCCTCTTCCCCATATACTTCCCCTCCCCACTACCTTCAGCCTCACAACATACCCCAACTGGGGATGTCATAGTCTCGCCGGCTAAATATAGTTTTTGCGGTGTTCACATAAAAACCTCGTAGTTTGTGAGGTGTTCACAAAGATATCTCTGTTTTTGCGGTGTTCACAAAGAAACCTCATAGTTTGTGCTGTGTTCACATAAAAAAACTCATAGTATTGTGGTGTTCACATAGAAAACTCATATTTGTGCAGTGTTCACATAAAAACCTCATAGTTTGTGCGGTTTTCTCATCAAAACCTCATAGTTTGCGCAGTGTTCACATAAAAATCTCAGAAAAAATACATAGATAGTGTGAACCTAATCAAGGACCTGGGTTATTTCATATCAACTCATTAGCTAGACTGCAAGCAAAAGAAGGTAAGCAAACGCATGCCTCTTACCATATGCAGAAAGGGTATAATTTATTAGTAGTTGATGGCTTATCACCCTGCACTCTTCTTCATTCCGGACAACAAGATTGCTTTAAAATGCAAACTGATCTGGATGCACTATCTGAATGGTCGTTGGCAAACAAATTAGATTTTAACACAAAGAAATGTGTCACAATGTCCTTCACTCATTGTAAAAACATTATAATTTACGATTATAAAATAAAAGGCGAAACGTTATCACGTGTAAAATCTGTGGAAGATCTCGGTGTCGTCTTTGATCCCGAACTGACATTCTCTTGCCATATATCGCAGCTCACTCAGTCTTGCTACAAACTTCTTGGATTCATCATCAGGACTTGTAAGCAATTTGATAACCAAGAAGCTATGCTAGCGTTATTCGATGGCATACTGAGAAGCAAACTGGAGTACGCGAGCGATGTTTGGACACCGTACCACCAGAAGTACATTGATATGTTAGAGCAAATCCAGAAGAAATTCCTCAGGTATGTTTATATGCGGAAGCATGGAACCTATCCAAGGCTCATGCACCATATTGACTTACTTGAGGAAACTGATTCTGTGAGCCTAGAAACTAGAAGGAAAGCAAGTCTTGCTATTCTGTCTTTCAAAATTTGGAACAATTTCATCAATAACCCATTTATCTTGGGATGCTATGATTTATATGTACCAGACCATTACAGCCGAAGTCGACATCATGACTTATTTAAAGTACCGAACGGCAGAACAGACGTCTTGGCAAAGCATAGCATGACGAGGGGAGTGGTACTGTTAAATGAAATTGCAAACCATTTGGATGTAAGTGACTGTTCTTTATATGCCTTAAAAAGATTATTGAAGAGTCACTTGCCTAAATGCTGATAGGGTAACTAAATTGTACTGTAATTGGAATTATTCTGTTGTACAATAATAATAAAAAATAAAAGTTCATCTCGTCTAAGGTCATCTCGAGTGATCCACTATGTTTGGTGACTTAGCAGCGGGTGGCGGGGTTCAAAGGGTGAGGTTTGTTCGTGTCTTGGCAGCAGTTGCGCCTGATTGGGAGAGACTGGTTGAGGGAAAACTTTTGACCTCTCCGGCGAGTCTCTCTCGGAACATCGCCTTGCACCGCTGAAGGGATGGATTCATACATCACACCTTTATCCTAATAAATAACACTAAACAACGGTCTTTTGGTTTTGGTCAAACTATAATTTTTATTTAGTAAATTACTGTAAAATAATAAAAGCCGAACCTTAAAATCCATATAAGCCTTAGTGATAGTCTTGAACTTTTCCTCCCTTACGGCATAGCTTCGTTTGATCTCGTACAAAGTTCTGTCCAAGGCCTCGTTGCGGATACTGGGCTGGTCTGTCGGCCCATCCCATATCAACTCTCTCATTGGCAACGTCACCAATTTACTGAAAGAATTCAACATACTTTTTATTAAGGGGGTATTCTAGTCTAGAAGCAAGAATAAATAAAAAAATGAAAAAAAACATTAATATTTTTAAAATCCATTATTTTACCAAATATTTATTAAACATTAAAGAAAAAAAAACAGTGTAGAAATCAAGGACTTAGTAAAAAAATACCTTTCTAATGTTGATACAAAAATATCATAGATTTTTTCATAAAACACAGAGTTTTCCAAATTCTTTATTTCAATATGCAATCGCTCTATGGTCTCGCACAGTTCTGACACGGGCAGTTGTTCATTTATTTGGAAATATCCATACAAAGTCTTCATCAGGAAACTCATGTCGCTCATAGAATGTGGTATCATCTGAAACAAGCAGAACAAAATATATTTAAAGTAACCACCTTATTTATTATACTCTTTTAAGCTAGCCTTAAGCCTGGTTTAAGGCTGATAAAGTCTAGTTTTTCACTAATCTCATATTACGCGCAAATAATATTTACACCGCGATATAAGGGGGGGTAAATGCCTAAAAAGTTGCGCTTTTTATAAAATAGGGGTCACCAATAAAGCAAGTATAGGTATATAACATACGGGGTGTTAAGGGACTTACTTGACTGACTTTAACCAGTGATTCCCGATATTATTTGGATTAGAAAAAGAAAATTAAATTTTGGTCTATGGTGAAATTTTTGATGCAGTGTTTCTCAATAAATATGTAAAAACTGTCAATTTCAGCAGGAAACTATAATCTCATATCTTAGAGCAAATTATGGTGTAAATCTAAAAACTGTCAAATTCAGTAGGAAACCATAATCTCACATCAATTACAAACTAATTATGGTATAAATGTGAAAACTGTCAAATTCAGTAGGAAACCATAATCTCACATCTATTAACTTTTTACCCGCGTTGATCTACTCCGTTTTTTCAATACCCATACGCGGTATGTATATGTCATATTTCAAGTACCACGAGGCACGAGGACACATTCACTTGATTATAGATGTTTTTTACGAAAAAAAATTTTACTTTCGAAATATGCCTGAATATGTCAGCATCGTGATAGTTACACGAATATCCTAGCGAGCGGGAAAAAATACTGTGACATAGTAGCGGAGTTATATCGGCAGTCGAAGTTAGCGTAACAAGGGCTGATACGGGCGCGTGTGAGGCATGGCTTTTGCCGTATCAACTGTTGTTACGATCGCGTGGAAAAGGTTAAGAACTAATTATGGTATAAATGTGAAAACTGTCAAATTCAGTAGGAAACCATAATCTCACATCTATTAAGAACTAATTATGGTATAAATATGAAAACTGTAAAATTCAGTAGGAAACCATAATCTCACATCTATTAAGAACTAATTATGGTATAAATATGAAAACTGTCAAAAATATGAAAACTGTCAAATTCAGTAGGAAACCATAATCTCACATCTATTAAGGCTGTCATACCAGCAAATCATAATTTCGATTCCGACTGCAGCGCTCACACATCAGCCGTTGCGAGCGGACGTTTTTGGAACTAGATTTCATTCCGCTACAAGCCGGGTTTCACGTACCTATAGTTCACGCGAAGCTGGACCTACAGTATGGTTCAAATAAAGATGTTGAATTCTCGCTTCCAGAATTTTAATAAGTAATAGTTATTTGTAATTTGTGTATCGAAGTGCGTAGACATAAGTAGATACATAAACATAGTAGGTATAAAGTAGATACCTACACAAAAAAAAACAATTTGTTATATTTTTTTAAATATTTTGGTTTTTGTTTTTTCATTTTATTTTACGGCCATTAGAGTGGCAGAATTGAAACGTTACTTGAAATGGCTTTAGCCGTGTTTAGTGACCAGATCTGAAGAGTCAGGTGCTTCCCCACCTCTATCTTCCCTAACTCCTTCCCATCCCCCACCACCTTCAGCCTCACAACATACCCCAATTGGGGGTGATAATCCCACTGGCTCCAGACGGGAGCAGTTGGGACTCTTGTGCGGTATTCATGAAAAAAAAGAGTAATATTCAGTTGGATTGTAAAAAATATCTCATTTTGAAATATTTATTCGTGTGCATAATTTTTAATTTTATATTTATGTGAATACCGCACAAGAGACCCAAATGCTCCCGTCTGGAGCCAGTGAGACTATGACATGACTATGGGGTATAGTATGAGGCAGAAGGTGGTGGGGAAGGGAAGGAGATGGGGAAGAGGAAGCGAGGAATTACTTGGCTATTCAGATCTGGTCACCAAACACGGCCAAAGTCATTTTTAGCAACGTTTCAATTCTGAATGGTGGTCTTACACCAGGGCGATACTAAAGTATCTTCCACTCTGGAACGTGACGCAAATATATTATTTTTATATGAAATAATTGTGAAATAACCCAAATTAGTCAAATAAAATTTATTTGCCCACGCCGGGATTCGATCCCACGACCTTCGGATTGCGAGTCAAGAGCCTTACCTCTTGACCACGCCGGCCGTCAATAAATAGTATCAGTAATTTGGAAGGCGGGTATGGGTACCGCCGTCCCGGGAACCATGTATTGGATTATCAACACCTCTGCCATAGGTACAGGTAGCACGGGTTCATGGGGCGAGGTTTGTCAGGATCTCGGCGGCGGTGGCATCTGCCCACCAACTACGTAGTAGGCCGGATCGGGAGAGACCTTTTTTTTACAATCGCTCGACACATTGCCTATCTCTTCTTTGGGGATGCTGTGTGAAGGTTCGTTTCAGGGAAAGGGAGGAGAGGATCTTCTGAGAAGGAAAGGGTATTGGGGGTGGGTAGAAATGTGGGGGTCAGCGTGTCCAGGAGAGCGGATGTATGAATCCATCCCTCCCACTGCGGTGCAAAGCGATGTTCCGAGAGAGTAAGGCCGGAGAAGTCAAAGGGACTCCTTCAACCACTTTCTCTAGATCCAACCTGCCATGCAGCTGGTGCGCAGACGCATCCGCCGCCAAGGCCTGAAAAAACCTCACCCCATGACCCAGGCACCCCTGCTAGTCACCAAACGTTGCGAACCACTAAGGATGACCTACGGCAGACGTGTTGGTTATCTAAAAAATGGTTCCCGGGGCGGTGGTACCCATACCCGATTCTCATGTTTGTTATTTTTGTAATACGAAAAATGGATATAAAAAAGCCTACCCCCCCCACCCCTCTCAACCCCCTCCCCCTCTCACCCCACAACCTCTAACCACCCTCTACCCCCCGCCTCCTTTACCCCCCCCCCCCTCAGCCTACCCCCTTCACCTCATCCCAACTCTTCTTCAACCTCCCTCCCTTGGGAGCTGTTGGACTCTTGTGCGGTATTTACATAACAATAATCTATATCTTATATATAAAAATCAATTGCTGTTCGTTAGTTTCACTAAAACTCGAGAACGGCTGGTCCGATTTAGCTGATTTTGGTTTTGAAATGTTTGTCGTAGTCCAGGGAAGGTTTAAACGTAATGGAGAAACGTAATGGTTTAAGAAAATATGGAAAAGTTGCGAGGAAGATAGTAAAAATAACAATTTAATTCTCCCATATAAACTGTTCTACATACTCCTGTGAATTGCTAACCGTTCATCCGATTGCGATGAAACTTTGGTGAGTTGTTGTGAGCACGCCCGCAAAGTAGTCCAATCAATAAATGCTCCAAAAGGAGGTGTAGAGTGCGTGAGCAGGGACCTAAGCGATTCCTTCAGAAACTTGTTTAGGGTGCTTAGGGTGTGAACATACTAAAAGTCCTGACGTCTAGGTGGTGAGTAAATATTCATTAAAGAAAGAAATTTACTTAAAATAAGTTGTAAAGAATTTGATTCCCTAGAATATACGTATGCAAATAAGTCTCCAACCAATAAATATTTACAGCAATTTTAAGGTTTTTCGTAAAATGTCGTCATTTTCAGAAAAAGCTGTTTTTATCTTATTACTGACACACCGACGTGCAACGACGATTATGCGACGCTCTTTTAGTAAGGCGTATGATCAGATATGACCATGGAAACCACATTGATGCTATCATTCAAAAGCCGAGAAGGAGGCAGAGGTATTTCGCACAATGTACTAGAAAGTGGTTAGTTGGTATGAGCGCAACTCATGAGATCTGCACTTCCCTTGAAGAGTATTGTGGAGTCTTTTTCACGTCCAGTGAACAACACAAGGACCTCGGACAAGCCCACCGAAGTAGAGATGCAGCAGACATTTTCAAACTCAGTCAGTGGTTTGATGCACATCCTCCCTTCCCACAAGCCAATGAAATAATGTCAATTCCCAATGTCTTCTGTCAGCTCGTCGATAAAAATTCACGATGAAAAGGTTGCAGTTGTCCCAACATTTCTGTTTCACCGGATGTGTATAAGCAAACAATCAGATGAGGATTTGAAGAAATTCTTTGAGTATGAGTTGGCCCCATTTCCCTTGGCACTGTTCAATGAAGGTGGGATGTGGAAGACAACTAAATCTGTCCTGTACAGCTTATTCGAGCCTACCAAAAAACTGGTCTACTGTCTCAGATGAACATAGTTGTGGACGGAAAATTTCTACTACACAGAGTAATTTGGCAAAAAGATGCCTTCCTTGCCACAATTTGTGATCATTACATCAACTACGTCAACCACCACTATCCTGGATGACTCACACTGTGGTATTTGACTGGTACCCAAACCCAGCCAACGGTATGAAATCACAAGAACAGATGCGATGATACAGACTGAGAAGGTCAGCTGACATCAATTTGACTTGGAACACTTCAATACCCGTTAAAAAGGAAGATTTTTTATCCAATCCTACCAACAAAAGTAACTTCATCTCTTTACTACAGACGAAGCTTCGGGAGAATGGGATACAGACTCTTCAGGACATGATGCTGACTTCCTTGTTGTGAAGATTGCTGTGGAACATTCCTCTCACAGTTCTGTGAGAAGCTTTCACTTCCTTTTGATTGCTTCCACTCCTCCCACCCAAGATATTCTGCTGCTGAAAACGGACGAGGGAAAACCAAAACAATGCCACTGTCCACCCAAAAGATGCAGCACCGTGCATTTGAACACATCCTGTTCTTACATTCATTTACCGGCTGCGACACAACATCTGCAACTTTCAGGAGAAGCAAAGTGGGCTTCTCAAAATTGTACTTGGAGTCAGAATTCATCAAGCAAGCGGCAATGATCTTTATAACCCCTCCCCTACTCACGGCGAGGTTGAAGAGGCTGGAAATAAATGTTTCCTAAAATGGTATGCGGCGCCAAAAAGACAGACCTTCCTTAACCAGTACCGCTTTTAGTCGTTCACAAGGTTGGTGGCAAATATGAAGCCTGATATCAGCTCCCTCCCTCCAACAGAGAACGCAGTTAAACAGCATTCCCAGTGCACCGATTGAGCTGCCCCCTGAATAATGGGGGTGGAAACATGAAGGAGAGACCCTGATGCCAATTACAACATAAGATCCACCAGCGCCGGAGGTCCTTCTAAATATGATATTTTGCCGCTGCACCAGGGATTGTGCAATTGGCAAATGTGGATGCCGAAAAGCAATGCTGACCTGTTCTGCAGCGTGTCTCCGAGTCTCCTGCCAAGGGAGATGCCTCAATAGAGTGCCTGTTGCCGAGGACGACGATGACGACGACATAGAGCCCATTCAGCAAGAACCATCCAATACTGAGGATGAAGATGCCATGGATGAACAACGCTTGCCAGGACCCCCACGTCCAAGGAGGATGAGAATGTAACATGATGTTATTGAGAACAGTGATAACAATGAGATCTATAATTTTATGTGCTTAATGTAACGAAATAGAATAAAATTATAGTGAGATAATTATCATTATGATTATAAAATACAATTATGCATTTTTCAAGTAATATGATTTTTACCTATTTTATTTAATAACTGGTTTTAAAGTGTGGTCACACATATTATTATTAGGCGAACGAACAAGTGTTGTGTGTCAGTAATAAGATAAAAACAGCTCTTTCTGAAAATGACAACATTTTATGAAAAAACTTAAAATTGCTGTAAATGTTGAACGGTTGAAGATAGATTTACATATGTCTATATATTCTAAAAGAAAATTAAATTCTTTACAACTTCTTTCAAATAAATTTCTTTCTTTGATGAATATTTTAGACGATGTGAAGGAATGTTTGATGAAAAATGTAAGGTAAAATGATTTTTTTCGAAAATATCTACATTTGTGGAGCGAATAACTCGAAAATGGCTGGGATTTCGAAAATTACTTATAGAATAAAAGTTGTAGATAATTTTATCAGCTTTTACTTATTTTCAGAAAATTTTCCTCTGCGGCGCACCGTTTTTGAGATATAAGCGGAAACCCGAAAATTGGGACCTCCCCCTCCCCCTCCCCCCCTAGCTCTCCACTTCACGTCAGGATTTTTAGTATGTTCACATCCTAAGCACCCTAAACAAGTTTCTGAAGGAATCGCTTAGGTCCCTGCTCACGCACTCTACACCCCCTTCCTTGACTGGACTAAAGGTTTCTGTATATACTGGTGAGCTCTGGCATTATGAAATTTGTATTTAAAATTGCAATTGCAACGCAAACTGTTTAAAAACTGAATGTACCGGGAGTGAATGTATGGAATGCGGGAGGGGGTGGCGGATGGGAGAGGGGTGAAGGATGAGGGAGGGGAGGGGAGGGGAACAAGGGAGGGGAACCTCGGGAGAGGGGGCCCGCGGGATGGTTTAAGGAGGGGAACTCGGGAGGGGGGAGAGGAAAACGGGTGGGGGTTTAAGGGATAGGGGAAGCGGGCGTGGGGAGTGAGGAGAGGGGAAGGGGACGTGGGAGAGGAAGGGGAGGCAGAAGGGGAACGGGACGATTGGGAAAGGACACGAGCTCTGGCATCATGAAATTTGTATAATAAAATTGCAATAAGTGGCACACGAGCTGTATGAGAACTGAATGTATCGGGAATGAATGTATGGAATGCAGGAGGGGGGAGGGGAACCCGGGAGGGTGGAGGGGAACTCGGGAGGGGAGAGGGGAGCTCGAGAGGGGGATCCGCGGGAGGGAGGAGGTGATTATGGGAGGGGGGAGGGGAACTCGGGAAGGGGAAATGCGAGACGGAAAAGGGGGGGAGTAGAGTGAGGAGAAGGAAGGTGGAGGAGGAGTGGGAACGCGAAAGGGGAAGGGGACGCGGGAGAGGAAGGGGAGGTGGAAGGTGAACTGGAAGAATGGGAAAGGACGCGCAGGGAGAAACAATTTCGTTATTAAATGGCAAAGCAACGCATGCCGGGTTGGTACCCGGCATATATATAAATGCTAGTATATATATAAATGAAAATGAATCGCCGAAATGTATGTACGCGCATAACTTCCGAACGACTACACCAAATTGGATAATTCTTTTTTTTGTGTTCATTATTGTCAGGACAAGATTTTGTATAAAACTACTGGTGAGCTCTGGCATAATGAAATTTGTATACAAAAAATTGCAATAATTATTGGGACTGAATGTATGAAATGAGGGAGGGGGGAGGGGAACTCTGGTAAGGGGTTCACGGGAGGGGGGAGGGGAATCCGGGAGGGGAACTCGGGAGGGAGGTTCGCGGGACGGGTGAAGGGGGGAAGTGGGGTGGGGAGAGGGAATGTGGAGAAGGCGGAGTGGGAACGCGGGAGAGAAAGGGGAGCGGGAAGGGGTAGGGACGAATGGGAAAGGACACGCAGGTAGAATTTCTGTATTAAATGGCATAGCAATGCGTGCCAGGAACCGGCTAGTTGACAATAATTAAAAAAAAAAATTGGAGCAGTTGTGACTCTTGTGCAACGTAGCAATAATTTACAATATATTTTTTTTAAATATATATTTTGGAACAGTTGGGACTCTTGTTCAGTATTCACATAACAATAATATACAATAAAAAAATATTCGAAATTTCAAAAATTTTTGCATGAAAGTATTCGGTCAACCTATAGATTTTACCAAATACGAAACAAGGAAGTCGTAGGTATTCAAAGTTCGTATTAAATTCATCATTTCAAACTGTTGTGATTTAAAGCGGCGCGGACACGACCTCTTCTGGCCACTTGTCGGGCCGTAATGAGCTGTGAAATTTCTGTTACGGCGCTATGATAAAAATGGTGAAGTGCGACATCGTAAATTAATTAATATTAAATACTTCCAAAAATTATTTTTCGATCAAAATTATTTATGATTTGTGAATAATGTCTTAGCAAAATAAGTATGTAAAAAAATCTGAAATAAATTAGTTTATTAGTCCGCAAATAAATACACAAACTGACTAATTTTCGTCAAGAAACACATGTACGTATATATTTTTTAATGATTTTATTGAAACTAAAATTAAAATTCTAATAAATAACTTTGCTAGATAATGTATTGATTTATTTTACTGCATGATTATATTATTTGAAATGGGTGTGGTATAATACAAAAACTTTTTTTAAAATGTAACAAATCTGCCAACGACCTATGGAATAACCTTATTATACTAAAAATTAAAAAAAATTCTAAAAATTTATTACATAACTATGCTAGATAAAAGAACAATCTTTCGAAATCCATTTATAATTTTTGTGGAAAAGAGTCAATACGTCTAAAAAACTTTTTTGAAAATGACATATTTCTGGTTTTCTCTACCTATGTCCTCTTAAGAACTAATTATGGTATAAATGTGAAAACTGTCAAATTCAGTAGGAAACTATAATCTCACATCTATTAAGAACTAATTATGGTGTAAATGTAAACACTGTCAAATTCAGTAGGAAACCATAATCTCACATCTATTAAGAAAAAAAATATGGTTTATTAAAACCATAATTTGTTCAAAACTCGAGTCACTTTGTGTTGCCAAAGTAAAGAAAGATTTTAGTTGAAAATAAAACAATAACTTTGTAAACACCACTTTTATTTTTATACTTTATGCCGACCGGGTTTCGCTACAACCGTAGCTTCATCAGGGCAGTATAATACTCTACTAACCCGAGAGTATTATACTACTACTTATTAGTAGAGTATTATACTGCCCTGATGAAGCTACGGTTGTAGCGAAACCCGGTCGGCATAAAGTATAAAAATAAAAGTGGTGTTTACAAAGTTATTGTTTTATTTTAAATTAATAATGTCACATCACAAAGTATCCGCTTCATATGAACAAAGATTTTAGTATTGACTGGAATAGCGGAATATGATAATAGTCAACACAAGTAAATTACAATACAATACATACCTCTCTGGCCTTTTTAGCAGCCATCTCAGCTTGCAGACAGGTCATGGTGTCCTTGGAGAAGTGGAGCAGGTTCTCCACAGCGAGCTGGTCCCTCCGGAGGCACACCAGCGCCACGCAGCTCCCGTTGACAGCCTCCTGCGACAGGGAGACCACTGAGCAGAACTTGTCGTAGATATATCTGAAATAATCAAAACACTGTAACAGACAGGTCATGGTGTCCTTGGAGAAGTGGAGCAGGTTCTCCACAGCAAGGTGGTCCCTGTACCAGTACAATTTACCATATGTCGTTGGTTATTTAAGTTAGTTAACAAAGGATAAAATAATAAAAGAAAAGACAAAAAAGAAGGTCTCCAATAAAAAAATCTGTTAAAACGCCCATCAGAAGAGTGATTAACCTGTGACATGCCTTACCATATTTTGTAAACCATTACTTTGATGTAATATTTGGTAATATCAGGTCGTGAAATTTCCGTGTTGTTCCTCCGCGCTCCAAGAGGTTAATCATTTTTTTCGAAAATTTTGTTCCAACCGCATCGGCGCGCACACGGCACAGGACCAGTTAAGTCAGTGTTACGAGACAATTAAGACAAAAAAGCCAAAATTTGGAGGATATCGGAAGGTGTCCGTCATATGTTATCGGCTGTCACAAATTTCCGTAATTTTCTATAGCTTTCAATGGCTTGTCTATGCCTGCCAGGTGTTGATGTCAGTTGGTGTGGATTAATTATTATTATATAGCGAGTAGCCAGCACGCTTCTAAGGGTCATACATTAGATGAAGATGAAATAATCCACTCACTTAATTTTCTCGTATCGGAGCTGCATCTCACTGAGGAGGACCTGTTCGCTTTGCTTATCCACAAACTGCTGAATCATGAGGGGAAGCTTCTGTTGCTGGTAGCCGTCAACTTCCACCTCCAAGATCTTCACCATGCCTGCTATCTTCGCTTTTTCAAATCTGAAAATAAATATCATAATCATATCTACAAGTCATGTTAAAAAGATCTGTAAAAAAATCTCCAATACTTATTTTGAACTGGAGTGCTTTTCATTGAATGAGACCTTGTAAATTAAGCACATTCTAACGATTGCAATCCGTCCCTTAAATCATGGGAATTTCGCAAAAGGACGGAGGCAGAGATTAACAATGAATAATAATATTACATACCGTGGGTCATAAAAGGAGTCAACATCGTACTCTTCAATGACCTTGAATTGTTCTTGGACTCCATTCAATTCGGCTTTCGTCTTGATGTAGAAACAAAGACCGTCCTTTAGCCTGAAAAATTAAAACATTTCATTCTAATCAGTATTCCGTCAGTTCTCTTTGTAAATAGACCACTCGCATCACTTTTTTTTTTTTTCCGGTTTAGGCAAATATTCTAAGACATTCCGTTTTTTTTTTCAATCGTATTTTTGAAACCCTGGCGATTTTTTGAAACTTTCAATCCGAAAAATCGGACCATTTTTTTATAAACCGAAAAGACGGGACATAATTTTATGGGTGCGAAAAAAAATAATTACATAGCCGAAAATCATTTAACCCTTCTTTATTTGAGACTAAATTACTGATACTGCTAATAAAAAAGATGTCTATGGCCGGCGAATTCTTGAGTATTCCGCATTCCAATAAAATCAAAATAATTTGAATATTTCTGAACGTATCCAAAAACTGAAAACTGTCTTTGAAAGGCGATTAACCCCTCAGCAACGTAAGCAAGTATACTCGTTAAAATAACGATAGCAGTCAAGTACAATAAGCGAGTTTACTCGTCAACGCGTGTGTCTCCATAGAAACCGTTATAACTCCGTTATTGTTTTAGTTACATCCGTAAAATAAAAAGTGAAAGGTCGATAGTGAAACATGTTGCACATCTCTATTCAAGTTGTCCATAGAAATACCTAAAAAGAACATTCTGTCAGACGCGCAGTCTGACACAAAATTTATCCCGCCAAATTTCCTACGGGCGCCCGACATTGTTAATTTTTATTAAACATTTTTATATGAAATTATTGAAAAGTGAGGTGACAAAAATGTTTATAACACATTTATACAATAGAATAAGTATTGTTGTTTACATAATCTGTGATTTTAGTACCGTTTTTACATAAATACATCACGTGAGTCATTTTGACATTTTTTTAATGTTTGCATTTTAAATTTTAATATTTACAAATATTAATATTTATTTGTAATATAATAATTCGAAAGCTTATTTTGTAACCTGTCTAAAACAGTTATTACTATTCGGCTACGTTCAGAAATGTTTCATTTATAGAGCATTAAATGTGAAGCGGTAATAACACAAAATTTTCGTAAAATGTCATTTCGTTTAAGACATTTAAAGTGCAAATTGGCGATTTTCTGAGGGGTTAAATACGCTTTCAAATTTTATTATTAGAAGTGTGTTATTTTTGAAATATTAAAATTTTGAATGCAAACATTAAAATTTTTCACCTTACATTGTTCTGGTGGAAGTTTGATGTCATAAATCTGAATAATTTCTTTTTTTTGCGGATATCTGTGGAATTCACATTGTAGCGTAGTGTTATCTCTCTCTAACACTGCTTAGATCAAATTTCTCGTCATGATAGTAAGGGAGATGTAATGATTTTTATGAGACCGTACGAGCTGTCCCCTAAATGTGTCAAATTTTCTCAAAGTTGGTAGTTTCTTAGTCGAAGTATGATACAGTTAAAAGTGACCGAATTGGATATAGGTTCCGTATCTCAGTTGGTAGAGCTCTTGCCATGTAAGCGAAGCGTCCTGTGTTCGTGTCCCAGTGGACCAATATCTTTTTCTGATTTTTCCGTCTCCAGATTTTCGATTAAGTTTCGCTAATATTGTCTTCATTTAATCAAAAAAGAATGTTTTTTTTTTTTCAAGTGTAAGATCCAAATCTCATACAGTAACGCTGTGTTACAGGTAAAGGATGGGTTTGCACTTGACTGGCAACGGAATATAAAATTGTCAGAGGTAACAAATATGCAGTTTTTTAGATTAAAACAATGTTTAGATGATGTGATGATAATCCCAAGGAGTTTGTAGCAAACTGAAGCGAGCCCGTGATATGTGGTCTGAGAGACTATAACTCACTTCTCGCAGGTCTCCTTGAGCTTCACCTCGGCCAGTCTGGCGTCCCGGCTCATGTCTCCGGAGACCAGCTCCGTATCCTGTCCCTGAGCCGCCTCTCCCTCACTGCCCAGATACTCCAGCTGGCGGGAGACGCTGTACTGCAGATAAGTGACCAGCTGCTCCGTCTTGGCCAGGTACTCTTCCAGTGGGAGTTGCGAAAAGAAAATCTTCTCTTCGGACTAAAAAAAATATCCAATTATTAAAAAACTAAATACAGAAGAATCCGGATATAACGACCCTCAAAGGGTATCCGGCGATACTTTGTCGTACTAACCGAACAAAACGTGTACAGTTGAAGAGCACGCTCACATTTATGTGCATATACGGAAATACCATAATGCATTTTTTTCCATCTCCCCTGATGTAAATAGATATTTCTTGTAGTAATAGGCCACTTAAATCACATTTAAAAAAAAAAAATTCTGGTTTAGTAAAATATTCCAAGAAATTCCGCATTTTTTTTTAAATTATATTTTTGAAACCCTGGAGATTTTCAATCTGAAAATTAAGACAATTTTTTATAAACCGGAAAAACGGGACAAAATTTTATGGGTGCGAAAAAACAATATTTACAAAATCATATAAAAAAAAAACTGAAGAATTCCACACGAATGAATGGCACAGAAGAATAACGAGGCATACCAAAAATATTACATCTAATAAATATTTTTTTCTTTGATCCAACAATCATTTATAAAAAACTGACGAATTCCACACGAATGGCACAGGAGAATAACAAGGCATACGAAAAATATTACATCTAATAAATATTTTTTTCCTTGATCCATTTTATTGATCATTAATCATTATAATGTTTGACGTCTATATATGATTAAATATGATTGACAGCCGCTGCGGAAAGCATCTGTATAATTACCTTAACATTATTGGATCATACTGGATTACCTTGGCATTATCCTAGTATGGTAATCAAGAAAAAAATATAAAAGTGTACTTTCAAAAATTGTATGAAATAATAAAAAAAAAAAAAATGTTCACTTTATAACATCTGTCAAAACGTCAAACCAAACATAAGTTCGCAGGTAACAAACAATAATGCTAGAGAATTTTAAGTGTCAAATTCAAAAATTCGGCGGAATCAAAGTGTTGCCATATACAAGGTGTCCGGAAACTCGTAGTACAAGCGGGAAACTGGAGACTCCACATCACATTTGGAGTCGATTTTGTGGTATAACTTTTTTTGATTTGAGCTTTCGTTTTCGAGTAAATCGAGTCAGAAGTTGATTTTTTTTTTGGTCAAATTCTTGTAAATTATCACCGACGATCATAGTACTTAACTAATAAAAACAATTTAAAAGTAAAACAAACAAAGAAATCCGGATTAAAAGCATTGTTTTGAAATTGCCCATCATTTAATTCAGTTTAAAAATAAAATATTTGGTCGTTCCACGGTTAAACAGCTGATCGTACATATTCGCAGTTTGGGGGTAGCCGCGAGGGAAGAGACGAGGAAGGGGGAAGGTAGTCCGGTCAAGTTAGCCCGAAAAAAAATAATAAAACATATTGCAAATGTAATCCGATTTGAAATTACAGCTTAGCAGTAAAATCAACCTGAATATCTCTAATTTAGTTGCAAAAAAGCAATACCAACCTTCACATTAATTAATGTAAACGCTGGTGATTCTGTTGTACGTTAATTATTAAAAATAGGTTTTTTTTGTATTTGTACTTCAAAGTTTGTAGTACTTACTAACAAAAATATTAGAGGTCACAGGCGGTAGGAGTGAAACCTTCAGAAAACTAAAGTAGACAAGAGTGGGGAGGCTAAGAAGCACCGCACAAAGAGGAGACCGATTATTCTATCTAACTCTCTCACAGGCTAAATCCTATTGATGTATGTGTTAATGTGTTCGTCTCTTTTTAGTGTCGCTATTTTTCGTTTCATCGAGTTTCAAATCAGAAACATATTGCAAGTGTAATCCGATTTGAGATTACAGCTTAGTAGTAACATCAACTTGAATATCGCTAAATTAGTTGCAAAAAAGCAACACCAACCTTCACTTCAGAAAACTAAAGTAGACAAGAGTGGGGAGGCTAAGAAGCACCGCACAAAGAGGAGACCGATTATACTATCTCACTCTCTCACAGGCTAAATCCTATTGATGTATGTGTTAATGCGTTTGTCTCTTTTTAGTGTCGCTATTTTTCGTTTCATCGAGTTTTAAATCAGAAACATATTGCAAGTGTAATCCAATTTGAGATTACAGCTTAGCAGTAAAATCAACCTGAATATCTCTAATTTAGTTGCAAAAAAGCAACACCAACCTTCACATTAATTAATGTAAACGTTGATGATTCTGTTGTACGTTAATTATTAAAAATAGGTTTTTTTTGTATTTGTACTTCAAAGTTTGTAGTACTTACTAACAAAAATATTAGAGGTCACAGGCGGTAGGAGTGAAACCTTCAGAAAACTAAAGTAGACAAGAGTGGGGAGGCTAAGAAGCACCGCACAAAGAGAAGACCGATTATACTATCTCACTCTCTCACAGGTTAAATCCTATTGATGTATGTGTTAATGTGTTTGTTGTCTCTTTTTAGTGTCACTATTTTTCGTTTCATCGAGTTTCGAATCAGAACAGTTCTAAAGAATTCTTCATTTCAAAAATGGTCAGAAATTTAATTTTGTTCTTGACCGGACTATAAAAATTCCGAAGCAAAATTAGCATCTCTTTCTCTCGAGTCAATCCGCACGTGCCAAAACAGGCGAGCGAATAACGTATAAAAAATGGCCGCCATTAGGGTCAGACCGCTGCAGTGCCGAAACGGTGCGTTTGTCGTATGGCGCAAAAACGGTCATTTGTTTTCATGTGAAGTGCACGGAGCGGCAACCGTGCGGCGTCGGTACGTGTTCATTTCACTGTTGAATAGTGCGGTGTGCGGTGACAAGACGTGAGTGCTAATTTCTTCGAATTTTCATGTTTGTTGTTTGCTTAAAATGGATGATATAAACGTGGAAGAATTTATGTAGTCTTTCTTCAGCTGATATTAGTATGTCTAAATGTCTGAATTTGGTTTCTTGCCGTTGAATTTTAGTTTTAACTAATTCAAGTTATTCATAGAAACATTCTCTAGACATTCTTAAATAAATAAAAAAATTGTTTGGATCTTGTTTTAACCTAGGGTAAAGATTTTGAAATCACTAAAATTACATGTTAATGAAAACATCGGTGATGCTCTTATACGGGGGCGTCGTTTTTGTTTCTGTTTCTGTTGGATATTTTTCAACAAGAGCACTAACAGTAATGTTACTTCGTCAGAGTCCATGGCTTAACTGCTGTCAAATGAATTTAAAACATCAAACGACCCACGTCTAAATATCACTAGCATAGAAACGCACGGCAGTCAGATACGCTTTCAATTTAGGCGTTTGGTATAGGACTGCTACCGTACTGCAGCGGGTTATAACAAGTGGCACGGTAAACGTGCGGCAGCGGTCCGACACGAAACGTCTAAACTGAAAGATCCCTTAGTTAATGGCTGCCGGCGGCCGGGCGAACACGACACTGTCTGCAAAGAGCATGAGTTTGAGCAAACTAGCGTTGTCTCGTTTGTTAAACAGCGGCTAGAACGAGACGCATGCAGGGTCTCTCTGCGTCGAGTCCAATGCAATGCACGAGCGAAGGAATACCCGATTTTGTTTACATGTCATCACATGTCATGCATGTGATTTCGTGAAGTTTTGACATTTATCGAATAGCTAACAGCATTTTGCGTCAAAAAACAAAGTACGTGTTTGTGAATTACATTGAAATTTGCACGGTTATTAAAGACATTCCTCTCATAACCGTAATGAATCTGTGGTTCCTTCAAGATGTTGTTTAACCTTACTTTCGTAAAAGTTCGAATAGCCTCTGTGCTCTGTGCTCTGTGCTAACTGTGCTAAGGTGATAATTTTAAACAATTTTGGTGATAATGTGTGCTTTGGATTGCAAAATTATCGTTGCTACATAATGTAAGTACCTAAGTACCTTCCTGTGCTTATAATAAGTAGGTAGGTAATCCACAAGCCGCCGCATTTTAAGCAGATATTATGGAAATCACACTTCATTTCAACAATTACTACAAGAAACAACTATTTACGTACACAAAATAGGTTATTAGGTTCTCAGTTTAGTTAAAATAAGTAATTCATACGTATTTAGTTTGAAACAAAACTTCGTAAATGTCAAATACAATAATACTTAATAATACGGCGGCAATGGAGACGTTTTATGAGGGAAATTTTGAACTTTGAACGAAAATCGAATTTTAATGCATATTTTTCCGTCTATCCTGACTGAAACCGGTGGTTCTTGTGGTATTAAAGCTTAAGTATTTTACTTTTTAAAATGTATGTCTAGGTATTTTAAGTGTAGCGGAATATGGTGGCTCTTGGATTATTAATACCCTATAATGTCTTTAACCCTCAATTAGCCGAAATTTTTTATTATTATTATTTTTTTTTTTTTTTAAATGTAAAAATGCTCATATCGAAAAACTATATGTTTATTTGGGTACTCTATGTGATGTAGATTCCCCAGTTTCCCGCTTGTACCACGAGTTTTCGGACACCGTGTATAAAAAAATATTAGTGTGGAATTTTACAAAATTAATTGAATTCATGTAGTGACGTCACGAGCCCAAAAACCGGATTTAAAAAAAAATATACATATATAAATTTCTAAAAAAATTTTACAACATTTTCCTAATCTTAGTAGAAAAATCCATCCACACGATTTTTTCCAAGTCGTCATGAAATCCATGCAAATGGCCTATTAAGTTGAAACAAAGTGTTATTCAAATAATTAGCGGGTATTAAGAAGTAAGTAAGCAAAGTAGGAAATTGAACAGATTTCACATAATTACATGTTTGGAGGCGGCGCATATCTTGAGGACCTCTTCGAGGAGAGTGTGGTACTGTAACTTCTCCCCGCGGGCCTTGACCACCAACTCCTCACAGTCCGCAGTCAGCCGGGCCAGCGAGGCACTCGCGATGGACAGCTCTTCGTTCAGCTCAAACTGCTGGCGGGAGAGGTCGCGACTCATAGAACTGCAAACACAATTATTTTATTGGTAACAACTTGGCCACTTCTTGAGGACCTCTTCAAAGTGTGTTACTGCAGCTTCTGCCTGCGGAATTTGACTATTAACTCCTCGCACAAGGCCAACTGGCATGTTCAAACTTGGAATAAAAAGTAATGATATGGCCTTTACCGGTGCACTCACCAAAATTCAAAGATATTTATTTAACCAAACTATTCAGCGAACATATTTTAATAAAAGTGAAAACATATCCTTCGGTTGAAATGAAATGCCGCATTGAGCAAGCTCGTGTAACCTTTATCCGTGTGAAAAAGATGTTTAGCAGCCTTGATGGATTACGAATGCGAATGGTTAGATGCTACGTGTTTTTGGTATTATTTTATGGATTGAAAGCATGGATGCTTTCTGAAGAACTGATAAGGTGACTTGAGGCATTCGAGATGTGGATCTACACAAGAATACTCAAAATAAGCTGGATGGACAGAGTTACGAATGAAGATGTTATGGTTCGGATGAATAAACAAAAAGAAATTATTAAAACAATAAAAATCTGTAAACTTCAATATCTCGGACATGTGATGAGACAACCAGAGAAGTATGAGATCTTGCATCTCATAATGCAGGGAAAGATTGCCAGAAGACCCCCTTGGAAGAAGGAGAACATCATGGCTGAAAAACCTGAGACAGTGGTTTGGCCAGTCTACTGTAGAGCTGATCCGGTCCGCAGTAAAACAATGTAATTTAGTTCTGACTGCCAAGTTTTGCCTGAAGCAGTAAACGCATTCGATGGGAGCATCCAACGCGCAGAAAACGACTTTAATGCGCGTAGGCATAGTGCATGGAATAGCATAACAAAGCGCGTAAATTAATTCGGTACGTTTTAGAGTATTGGTTCACGCGACCATTTTGACAATTTGGCTTGAATAACGGACGCCGATTGAAACGTTAAATATCTTTCGAATATCTATTTAATTAATTTAATTTTAGAACTGTAATAATTGATGTGAAGCATAAAGAATTCATAGAGCTAATTTGACATACTATTTTTGTCAGTAAAGCGTCGATGACACACGGCGAGTTTACAAGCTACTATCTGGGAAATTCACTATCTGTTAGTAAACTCGCCCAGTGTCATCTTATACTTGCTAACTAGCAGTGACTAGCAGATTGTTGACAATCTATGAAAAAAAGTTGAAAGGTCGTCAACTTTACTCGCCTACACGCTTGCTCGTGATTGGTTTATTTATGTTTCCAACATAGCTTCCGATAAACAGCTGACTTCGACTGTCAATCATCTGAAGAATTAGTTCACGCAGGCATCGTTATTCTTGTTACTGGCGCTAGCAGCGGCCTCAGTTTCCTACGCTTCTGAACGAGTGGACAGTTTTGTGTGTCATCATGACAATCTCACTCGCCGATTTACCCGCTTTTAAACTTAGTAGATAGAAGCTTGTAAACTCGCTGTGTGTTATCGACGCTTAATTGCATCTCGTTCGTGGGCTAGTCTGTAGGTATTTATATTTGATATTAGGTAGGTATATACTTCGGCATCCCTTATACAAAAAGTCACCGACTGCCACTGCTATGTACCTACTTGACCTACGGCAGTTAGGCATGGAACTGGCAGAGGAAGGATGAAAGTAGACAGAATGCCTTAGAAATGAGATCCCTGAGGTGAATGTGTGGTAAAACCTACCCCTGCGGAGAAATGGCGTAATGGTTAATTAGTCAGTTACGTTCTCGAATATGTGTTAAAATCATATACAATTGTGTGAGAAACGTGGAGATCCGCAAAGAATGCAAGGCTGATGTAAGCATAATGAGAAAGATTAAGAAAGGGACGCTCCGATGGTTTGGGCATGTAGAGCTAATGAACGAAGAAAGGAGTGTAAGGAGAATATACGACACAAATGTGAATGGTAGAAGAAGTCGGGGATGCCCAAGAAAGATATGGCGCGACCAAGTGAATCAGCAGATACTTGAGTCGGGCCATGTCAAAAGTCAGAATAATAGAAGAGCATTTTTTTTTATGAATACCGCACAAGAGTCCCAACTGCTCCCGTCTGAAGCCAGTGAGACTATGGCATCCCCAATGGGGGTATGTTGTGAGGCTGAAGGTAGTGGGGAGGGGAAGGAGATAGGGAAGATGAAGGTGGGGAAGTACCTGGCTATTCAGATCTGGTCACCAAACACGGCTAATGCCGTTTCAAGCTACGTTTCAATTCTGAATGGTGGTCTTACACCAGGGCGATACTGAGAGTATCTTCCACTCTGGAATGTGCCGCAAATATACTATATAATATTATTTTAAATTAAAAAATTGTGAAATAACACAAATTAATCAAATAAAATTTATTTGCCACGCCGGGATTCGATCCCGCTATCGTCGGTGTGCGAGTCAAGAGCCTTACCGCTAGACTACGCCGGCCGTCATGAGAGTAGTCACGATGTATGAAAGTAAACGAGGCAAGGAGTGTGTGCCGTGACCGAGTAGTTTGGCGGTCCGTCCTCTCTGCCTCTCCCTGCGGAGAAACGGCATGATGGATAGTTAGTAAGCTATCTTCAAAAAATAAAGCTCACCTGCTAGTTTCCAAAAGCTTGCCCTTTTCAGCCAGCTGAGATTCCATCAGGCTGGTCCACTCCTGGAGGTTGTCTATTTTATACTTAGCATCGGATATTCCATGAACTTCACCCGGCAGTGCTATACCTTCATACTTCTTGGATATATTTGCCAGTTCAATTTCTAATTCAGCCTGCTCCAAAACTTCTCCAGATTCCCCGAGTTCCGAAAATCTAAAATTTAATTCATTTATTAACACAGGTACCACCATCCTCTAATGTAAAATGCAAACTGATCTGGATGCACTGTCTGAATGGTCGTTAGCAAACAAATTGGATTTTAATACAAAAAAATGTGTCACAATGTCCTTCACTCGTTGTAAAAACATTATAGTTTACAATTATAAAATAAAGGGTAACAATTATTATAAGCAATAATTATCAGGCTGAAACACTCATCTACATTGAAAAAATCTTCTGAGAAAAGATACATGACGCCAACGGGACTTGAACCCGTGTCCTTCTGATTGCCGGTCAGGTGCTCTCACCACTGAGCTACGGCGGCTTATCTAAAAACCCACCAAATAATTCAATATATACTAGTGTTTCATTCAACAATTACTGTTTATTACATTTTTCCACCTGAAAACAACCAACTTTATTTTTGTGAGAGAGGCATTGTTAGTGCTAAATCTCTCGCTAGGTGGCGTCGAGACAAATTATATCTACATTTTTTGGTGAAATACTTTAACTTGTCAAATATTAATTATATTACATTTTTCAACCTGAAAATAACCAACTTTATTTTTGGTTGGTTAACAAATAAAGTTGGTTGTTTTCAGGTGGAAAAATGTAATATCATGTATCTTTTTTCGGAAGATTTTTTCAATGTAGATGAGTGTTTCAGGCTGACAATTATTGCTTATAATAATGGTTACCCTTTGCGTTGTGCATAAAAATCTTGTCTTAAACGTTAGTTTATCAATTAAAAAATAATAATTATAAAATAAAGGGCGAAACTTTATCACACGTAAAATCCGTGAAGGATCTCGGTGTCGTCTTTGATCCCGAACTGACATTCTCTTGCCATATATCGCAGCTCACTCAGTCTTGCTACAAACTTCTTAGGTTCATCATCATTGTAAACAGTTTGATAACCAAGAAGCTATGCTAGCGTTATTCGATGGCGTACTGAGAAGCAAGCTGGAGTACGCGAGCGATGTTTGGGCACCGTACTACCAGAAGTACATTGATAAAATAAAATAAAAAATATAATAAAATAAAATTAGCCTTTATTGCTGAAACTTATAAAACATTTTCCTGATGTATTTATTTTTATTATTAATTTTTTTTTTTTTTTTAAATATTGTTCTAAATTATCAAGGTTCGGGTAATTATTTTTAGAAACACCTTGTCTTTCGACATAGGCCTCCTCTAAAGAATTCTATATTTCTCTATCCTTTGCACATCTGAAGTTCTGTTGTTTATCTTTAAAGGGTCTTGGTCTTTTCCCCACGAGGACCAGTCGGCTTGGGGGAGGGTGTGTTGTTGTTGTTGTTTTGTCTTTTTGTTGATGTTCTTGTTTCCGTTCGCCGATAGTTGATTGCTATTGTTATTTTCCTGTTGGTTGGCATGTAAGAGAATTAGATCGAGCCCTCATCAAGTCAAGTGCATTTGTTCTGTTAGTTTTCGTAGAGGATGTCAACTGCTGTTTCATCGGTTGCGGGTTAGCGTATGGGGAGGCAGATGGTTCTCTTTTTCTTTTATCATTAAAGCCTGCTTTCCTTGACAATGAGTTTATCATACTTTAGGTAGGCTATGTTTCCTTTGTTACGTTCTTCATTTAGTTGTGGGAGTAATGCCTTCCTCTTCTCCAAAGTTTCTTTAGTGTAGTCTTCAGAAATATGTAACTCCTTAGACTTTTTCTTGTTTTTCAAAACTTCGCTCTTCTTCCATCCGTTGATAAAGGATACAAGTGTTGGTCTCGGTTTTTCTTTGTTTACTGAATTTCCAATACGATAGATTTTGTCTACCTCGAAGTTTTCTATTTTTATGTCCAATTCTTCATGGAGTTTTTGCCTCATATTCTCCAGTAGTTCTGTTATAGATTTTTCATCATCTTTCAGTCCATAGATTACTTATTGATATATGTTAGAGCAAATCCAGAAGAAATTCCTCATGTATGTTTATACGCGGAAGCATGGAACCTATCCAAGGTACTTATTTGAGGAAACTGATTCTGCGAGTCTAAAAACTAAATGGAAATCAAGTTTTGCTATTCTGCCTTTCAAAATTTGGAACAATTTCATTGATAGCCCATTTCTCTTGGGATGCTATGATTTATATGTACCAGACCACTACAGCCGAAGTCGACATCCTGAATTATTTAAAGTACCAAACGGCAGAACAGACGTCTTGGCAAAGCATAGCATGAGGAGGGGAATGGTATTATTAAATGAATTTACAAACCATTTGGATGTAAGTGACTGTTCTTTATATGCCTTAAAAATATTATTGAAGAGTCACTTGCCTAAATGCTGATAGGGCAACTAAATTGTACTGTAATTGGAATTATTCTGTTGTACAATAATAATAAAAAATAAAAGTTCATCTCGTCTAAGGTCATCTCGAGTGATCCACTATGTTTGGTGACTTAGCAGCGGGTGGCGGGGTTCAAAGGGTGAGGTTTGTTCGTGTCTTGGCAGCAGTTGCGCCTGATTGGGAGAGACTGGTTGAGGGAAAACTTTTGACCTCTCCGGCGAGACTCTCTCGGAACATCGCCTTGCACCGCTGAAGGGATGGATTCATACATCACACCTTTATCCTTCTCAGACCTTCCTTTCTTAAAAAGACCCTCCACACAGCATAGTGTGGAGCTAACTTAAAAAATCTTTGTTACAATAACCAGACAGCTATTTCTGGAAACCAAGAGCATACAAGAGGCGGGTATAGTCAGTAAGTCGTCCTGGGAACCATTTATTGAATAACCAACACCTCTGCCATAGGTCACCCCAAGTGGTTCGCTAAGTTTGGTGACTTAGCCGGGGTTCTGGTGCCACAATTTATTAAAAGTAACACACATAAATATCGGTCATTAGTAAACCGTTAAGTTCAAGCAAAATAATAAAATTTAATCTACCCATTGGTAGGGGTATATAAAGCAAGATCCGTCATGGGATCAACGTCAGTTCAATCTCATATCAACTCCCTGAGCAAAGTCGGGTACCCCAGCTAGTAATATATATAATAATGTTCAATGATATGTGAAACAATAATATTTGTCGGAATAAAGATAAAGGACTGTAATTATTATTAGTTATTGACGCAGGATATCTTTAGTGAGACCAGCACAGTACATAAAATACCTAATCTCATAGACATCCAAATTTAATAGACGAGAAGATACAGATGAGGGGTAAAACCAAGCTATAGGAGGACGAAGAGGGGAAAGATGACTGTGATTCGTTAAAAAATCAATCTGACAGTATATAGGCATCTCGCTTTATAATATCACCATTTAGTTCTTAAAAGCAAAATCTGCTTTTGAATGAATAGACCGTTTTACATGGGAGCGCGAATTGCTCGCCACGTTATTAACATATTTGCAAAGTCCAAATACGGCAAAGTAAAGTTCGCCACTTTTTACAGATGTATATTTGGTTGCCGTATTTAGTAAAGACACTTTTACAAATGTTTCATAATTTACTTACATATTTTACATATTTTAGGGTAGGTATAATGTATTTTTTTAAATTTTTTATATAAATACCGCACAAGAGTCCCAACTGCTCCCGTCTGAAGCCAGTGAGACTATGGCATCCCCAATTGGGGTATGTTGTGAGGCTGAAGGTAGTGGGGAGGGGAAGGAGATAGGGAAGAGGAAGGTGGGGAAGTACCTGGCTATTCAGATCTGGTCACCAAACACGGCTAATGCTATTTCAAGCAACATTTCAATTCTGAATGGTGGTCTTACACCAGGGCGATACTGAGAGTATCTTCCACTCTGGAACGTGTCGCAAATATACTATATATATTATTTTAAATGAATAAATTGTGATATAACACAAATTTATCAAATAAAATTTATTTGCCACGCCGGGATACGATCCCGCGACCTTCGGTGTGCGAGTCAAGAGCCTTACCGCTGCACTACACCGGCCGTATAGCACAAGCTACCATTTTTGCAGTGTTATTTCGCAAAATGTACGATGTGAGCTCGACGCTGGTCCGGACAAGAATGATGACGTCACATTTTTAAGATTCAAGCGAAGCTCTCGTAAGCCCAGCCGGTTCCATGGAACCGGTATGGGGAGGGGGAAATAATACGCTTTTATCACTTATAGGGCAGGTCTATATATATTCATATGTCTATGCCTAACCCAAAAGATGTGATAAATAAAAAAATAATAAGTAGAAACTTACTTAACTTTGTCCTCGATTGTCAGACAGTTGTTCGAGTTAACATTTTTGTAAAACCAATTTAAGATTTCATTGTCTTCTTCCAGTAACCACCCGAAAGATACGCCTCCCGTGTCGAGATTTAGACCTTTTAAATGCCCCAAAAACGTTTCTTCATCGACTCCCATTGTGAAAATAGCAAGGGAGAAGCAGGGAGAAGGTAGCTAAATAACGTTCACGCACTATTCACGCGCAAATTTTATAAAATACGTGGTAGTAGGTAGCATAAATATACTAAAACACCCGCATAGGTAGTTTAAAAACTTTGAGAACTTCAAATATTCACTAAAGTTAGTTCAATATGTAGCATAAATAATATAAATATGCCAAACCACCATACAAACCGTAGGTAGTAAATAAATTAAATTAAATTAAACATAAACATAAATAAACCAAAAACCAGTCAGTTTAAACATTTGACATTTGACGGACGGCCGGTATTTTGAATTTTCGGTGCTGCCAGTGTTGGAGCATAAATATACTTGTTGGAGTCATAGTCATAAATAATCCCAGATCCCAGTGCTGCCAGTACGGTAAAAATGACAATTTTATTTTGGAAC
This sequence comes from Limnephilus marmoratus, assembly GCA_917880885.1. NCBI lineage: Eukaryota > Metazoa > Arthropoda > Insecta > Trichoptera > Limnephilidae > Limnephilus > Limnephilus marmoratus. The sequence continues at coordinate 27,443,175 of OU862930.1, read as the reverse complement.
GCCGAGTTCCGTCATGGTTCTGTCTGATTCGGAGGCGTCTACTAATATCTACAGGAATTCCAAAAACTGAAAAAATCGAACTAATATCTATGGGAACCAAAGTGTTGACGAATATCTACAGCTCAAACTGTTGACTAATATCTATAAGAACCAAAGTGTTGACGAATATCTACAGCACTGGCAGAGGTTGGATTTGCAATTATGTAAAGCATTTTGGAATAACGTAATATTGCATATGCAGTTTAAAAAACTTGGGTGAAATGCAGATCCGGGCACAGTTTGGAAATTTAATAAAAAGGCACTTTCTAAATGAGAAAAGTGTGGAGAAGATGAATAAAAAATAAATTAAGGCGCGCTTGGCAAAATTGAGGGAGATACAACCGTTCAAAGTATTTAAAAATTCACTTGGCGAACTGATATTGACAGTTCGTTGTTCGTTCGCCATGTTTTCACCGCTTAGGTATGTTGGATCCCAGACCTAATACAGAATTAATAGTATGCCAGAATCACAAACCATGTTACACAAACCTAGCGTAGCCGCTAAACCACTTGAAAACCGGGATGTTTTTCTTGCCTTGACGTGAGCAGGCGCTATAAAGGGGCACTTTTTTTGTATCACAAACCATGTTTAGCGTATTAGGTTATAAAAAAAATGGCGGGCGGACGCGGGCGAACTGTCAATATCAGTTTGTAAAGTGAAATTTTAAATACTTTGAACGGTTGTATCTCCCTCAATTTTGCCGAGCGTGCCTTAATTTTTATTTTATTCAGCTTTTCCACACTTTTCTCATCTATAAAGTGCCTTTTTATTAAATTTCCAAACTGTGCCCGGATCTGCATTCCTCTCAAAAAACTTAATTTATGTAAGTATGTAGGTAAAAATCCCTAATATCGGACTATTGGACACATTTAGCTGATTAGTCCAACCTACGCTCTGTAGATATTAGTTCAACCTACGCTCTGTAGATATTAGTCAACACTCTGAAGTTCGTAGATATTAATTCAACATAGGAGCTGTAGATATTCGTCCGACATACAGGCTGTAGATATTAGTAGCTGGAGTCTATCAAACGCAGTGAGTCGACGCAAAATTCTCGCGCGGCTCGACGCCGCGGCCGTGTGCAGGTTGATTCTATTTTCATACCAATCTTGAAATACAACCAGCCCGTATGCATCAATATCAGGAAGTTACCGAGATAATCAGTCGATAATTTCCTGATATTGATGCATACAGGCCGTGTTGTGGGTAGCTTGAAAACAAGCTAATGGGTCCAAGTGATTGACAACCCGTTTATGGCAGGCCGCACACGTCAGACAAGAGTCGGATCAGACAAAAATCGATTCGAACCCGATTGGTTATAATACCGGGGCCACGCCCATTGTCGGACTGGATTGGACAACTGCGTGGAGTAATGAAAATAGGCCACGCCTTTCCGCGCCCACCGTCCAATTGAATTTTGTCTGATCCGATAATCGGATGGAATAATCTGACGTTTGCGCCGGGCCTATATCATTTGTAATATGATAGACTGGGATTGCACCATCCACCCAGCTGGATTAAAAACTAAAAAGGCTTCTTATATTGTGACTGTTGAACGTTTTTTCACACGTTATTATTATTGTGTAATTTAGGTTCTTGTTATTACAATTAAATTTATATGTATTTCCCAAAGGTTACACATTCAAAACATAATTTACAAACTCCATCAGTTGACATTGGCCAAAACATTTATTTGGGGTAAAAAGCCAATAAAAAGTTAAGTTGCTTAAATTATATTTAATATTTACAAAAATTGTTGATAATTTTTAATAATTAGTTTCTATAGTTAATTACAATTCGAAAACTGTGTTTTTTGTTTTTTTTTTTTGCGGGCCGCTCAGAATTTTAGCTGGGACAGAAGGGTTAATGATTAAAGGGTATTCCGAAGTGGGTTGATAAAGGTTGACTTGCATTTCAAAAAATGCTATGTTGATTTTTTTTAGTTTTTCTTTAAGGGACCGTCACACATGGCTATAAAAGAAAGAAGACCATCGCACACACAATATCGCTCGCCATACAATCCCATTCAGACCCGCCATACAGACCCGCCACACCTAAGGGGGCATACATTAATTACGTTAGCAGTTTTTCTTCCGATCTAGACCCTTCCCCCCCCCCTTAGTGAGATAAATTTGGGTCACTTCGTAGATTCTTTTCGAGTAACATGAGATTTTGCTGCCCCCCCCCCCCCCCTTTGAGCTCACGTAATTAATGTATGCCCCCTAAGCAGATGATGCGCTCTAAACACTAAACATAAACATAACCGCTGCTCACGCAACATGCGAAAATGATGCGACCCTCTCTACGCCGTAAACAAGAGAGGGGATAATTTTAATTACTGGGCTGTGTAAACGTGGGTATGACAGCTATAAAGTTGACAGATCCAGGATCCAGGACAAAGAAATCATATTTCGCGGCAGCTCTTTAATTTTCTGACCGCCTCTTCTATTCTACCACAGAAAGAAATCTTTTTATAGATACAACACAACATATAAGTCATAAGTGCTCGCGGTTCAAAAGATCGCTTTTAGGCTGGCCGCACAAGCACGTTTTCCTTATTCGATTTCCGAATTCGTTTTCCGTATTCGGAGATCGGAATGCATGGAATCAGTAGAAAATACATTAACTGACGCACACGATCGCTTTTTTTCCGAACGGAAAAAATTCCGTACGTACGTTCCGAATGCAAGCCGGCGCGTTCGGAGAAACCGAACGGAAAAAACCTAATGACGTCATGCGGAACGCAGCGCTTGCATACATTTTGTTTGTGCCGGCGCACACGTACGGAAATTTCTATTCAGTATCGCATCGGCACCGCGTGCATCGGACGTATTCTTTGTATTTGTTACGCATAGAATCGCAACACAATAATGTGTGAGGCAGAAACTTTCATTATTAATTAATTATTTTTCATCATTCCATTATTTTTTTCTTCTTCATTATTAACAGAAATGCAATTGCTAATAAATCTTCGTCCTCCATCGTCGTGCGTTCACCACGCTATCACTATCTGTACTGACGTGTATACATTCCGAATGAAGAAAAACGAACGTTTGCGCTAGTCTCACAAATCGAATAAGGAAAACATCCATTTGCGGCCAGCCTTAACTTTAACGCCGCGCATAAAACGCCGCGTGTGGCCGATACTTTAATTTTATTTCCATGGTGTTGGATTCTGTTGGAATATTATTTGTCATTCATAAAAATATTGGCACAGCATGAGATTCCTTTGGGTTATACATACTTTTGGTGATTATTCATATTATTACTACAAATTAAACAGTGTGCTTTAATTCATAACTAGCAGACCCGTCCACACGTTGCTGTGGCTAACGAAAAACAACGCCATTACCCAACCTTTATAAAATCCACACCACCCGCTTGCCAGCTGCCCGCTGCCTGAATTGAATATTTGAATTTCTCGGCTTTTCTCTACTATAATAAGCATGTATTATACATATAAACCTTTCCCTTGAATCACTCTGTCTATTGGTATAAACCGCATGAAAATCTGTTTCGTAGTTTAAAAGATCTATGCGCACATACATTTTGAGCGACTTCATTTTATACTATGTAATAATGCAATTCGAGCGATCGTCACTAATTATACAATGCTTGCAATGCTACACTGGATATTTGAAAAGGGAAAATCAAATACCTACTTACTCTAGGACATCTATTTTCCAATTTCTTCCGTAGAACGAATTTCAAAAGTGACTATAGAAGGCCTACGGCCCGGCAGCCGTTTTAAATCGGACAAAAATATGTTTTCTTTGAATTTCTTGGCTTTTCTCTAATATAATTTACATGTATTATACATATAAACATTCCTCTTCAATCACTCTATCTATTGGAGAAAACCGTATGAAAATCCGTTGCGTAGTTTAAAAGATTAACGCGCACATCCATTTTGAGCGACTTCATTTTATACTATGTAATGATGATGATGAATACTATGTAATGATGATAATGATGATGATGTAATGATAATGATGATGATGATATTACATATAATTATTGTATAATAATTTATAAAATTATTTACTTAGGTACCTAATAAACATTGATTACAATATTTTTCGGATTTTCCTACTTGCTACATCTTTTCACAGAGTGCAACACTCACTTATTTCCTGTGAATTCGAATTCCTGTCGACCACGATGTTTTGACATTTGCTCGGTCGTTGTTCGTTGTTTATTTTACTCACATAGTCGATTTTCGCGCCATGTGCGACCTGGAATGCGAAACGGATTGCGCAATCTCGAATCAAGACTCCGAGAACGTTGACAATCTTCAGAAGCATAGGTAAACACTAATATCTAAAATAAAAATGGCGTGTTTTCCAATGAAGTTATTATAGACTCGCCATGGTCTCACATACTCGCAAAATAATGTGGCAAGTAAGCAACACTCTTTTGTTTCCAGCGGTTTTCAGTAATTTCTTGATTAAAGCTTAGAATTAGGGAAAATTATTAACTATTTGCATGCACTAAAAGGGTTATTAGGTTCTTAGTTTGGGAACTAAGTAATTCGTGCGTACCTATTTAGATTGTAACGAAACTCACGATGTCAATCCATACAAAAAATAAAATGGCGGTTAACCCTTAGCGGAACTTTTGACCTTTTCTTTCAATTCCATTTTGTTTTTTGCATATTTAGATTCATTTGGATGTTAACCCGTCTAATCACAGGAGACCCAAGTTGTCCCAAAACATCGTATGCCGTTATAATAACAGGAGACCCAGATTGTCCCAGAGCAACAGTGCATTATTAAAAGTTAGATATCTCTCTTCCTGTCATGCGAATATTTGTGATTTCTTTTATGTCAGAAACGGAATGAAATAATGCTTCTTATTGTTTTAGAATTATATGAGCTAGGTTGTTCAGATATTTTACAAACCCGATCAAAAGTGAAGGTTTAATTTTGCGCCAATTTGTGACGCATCACACGTTTAATTTTAAAATAAAATTGTATGAAAGTGATAAAAAGTGAGGTGACAGTTTTATTACAAATTTTGCTTAGAAAAGGAATCTGTTTTTAAAATTTTAAGTTTATTCTATTTTAATTACTTTAATTCGAATATTCTCAGGTATGCATTTTTTAGCCAATTTACATTTCCAATATTAAAATTTTAATATTTAAGTAGAAACAAAAATGTTGATTTCTAATAAACACATCGGAAAGATTATTGTATCTTAATTTTAGAACAATTTTTTTTTTGCAAAACGTTAAAAAAAAACAATAAATAGGAACATTTAAAATGCATGGAAAGAACCAGGAATTTCGCGCGCCAACCTTGACAGGCAAAAGTTGACAGAAAATTATTTTCTTATTATTCGAAGGGTTAATAAATGAAGAAAAATAATAAAAAAAATATTTGTTATTATTTGAAAGATTTATTCAAAAAATTGATGTGGTTATTCCAGAGTACCACTGCTCCAGTAGCATTTTGTTTTGTTAATTTTGAAAAATAAAAATAATGGTTTAAAATAATTAATAATGGTGAATAACAATGTGAAACCTGTTACATATATGTACATTATTTTTTATGGTAATCGTAAAAATCATTACTGGGGATTTTCCAACAAGCCTTGAAATTTGTACACCTGTTTCCTCCGTAAATGGTTCAATGTTCTTAATTTTGTCAATATTCCTCACCCATTCATACTTCTCGGGTATATTTTCAGATGTCTTTGTTTGAACCGTAAATAATGACAATAAAGGTGCATTATCATTTTCACAGAAATCGTCATCTGAATCTTCGATTTCTGTAAGATTAAAGATTTCTTCTGGATTTATTTCATCTTCACTCAAATCGTCAACTGACGGCAAATCTATGACATATGCAATTATTTCTAAATCGCTCAACCTTTCCATTTGGAAAAACATCAAAATAACTTTTATTAGCAAAATGCAGTAACATAAAAAAAAATTTAGGGTCAGTGCAGATTCCGCTAGTGGAGCCGTGGTACACTTGAAGTAACACATGAAAAATTCAACTCACGAGTGGTAATTTACATACTTCGATATAATTCTCAAAATAATCACAAAAGAACATTGTACTTGAATAGAAAATTAGATTCTTACCATAATATTTGCACAGAAAAGAGGTTTTTTGTGACACTGATCTCCAAAATCCAAAAGTCAAAAAATCTCTAACTGAATGACTAAAGTGTTGGTAAACACAACGATATTCAAATTTTGAAGAAATTTTTTGGCAGCGGTCAATAGATGGCAGTATCAGTTACTTAAATAAATACGTGTTATTTTTAAAAGCGCACTGCTCCTCTAGGAAATAATTATTTTCTATGTGTGCTCACAGGGATACCACAAAACCGTTAAGGGTTAAGGAATCGATTTATTAAATAATCCATAAGCTGCGACATTTTTAAGCATGTTCGAGTTCTTTTGCGGGATCCGGCTCCGAGGTCCGGCTAGGGTGGAACCCGAGCGTCTCCGTTCGAGCCATTAGCGAGTCGGGAGCAGGTTGGGCGCTCGAGTTATTTTGCGCGCGGTGCAAAGCCGTGAGTTTCGGTCCGAGCCATTCGCGAGTCGGGAGTGGCTCCCGGGACCTGCTCCAAGAACTCAAGTACTTTTAAAAGGAAGTACGTCTCGGAGGCTTCTGGCAAAATGCAGAACTTACCCATCTCTAATACCCGTCTCCCGAATTAGAAAATCAATTAATCTCATACCTAAAGATCTCAACCAATAAAAATATGCATTAAAGAAAATTAAGATAAAGTTGGTAGTTCTTGGTCGAAGTATGATACAGTTGAATAAGCATAGGTCCTGGATTAGAGTCCTGGATGTAACTGTATCTTTATGATACAGTTGAATACGCGTAGGTCCTGGATTAGAGTTCTGGATGTAACTGTATCTTTATGATACAGTTGAATAAGCATGGGTCCTGGATTCGAGTCCTGGATGTGACTGTATCTTTTTCTGAATTTTCTGTTATCAGATTTTCGATTGAGTTTCGCTAATATTATCTTCATTTAATTTTTTTTAAATCTTGAACTTTATCAAAAACATTGTTCAGATTTTGACTTAACGCAGTACATTTTTCCTTACCTTTTCGTTGTTATTGCTCTATTCGTGAATAATATGTGCCCTCCCTTCGTAATAATTACTGTTTCTTCCATTCTGGTGGTGTTGTGTTATTAATGGACACTTTGGTAAAATAATAAGTCAATAGTTCCATATAAATAAAATCGGATGTATTTATCTGAGACGCTATCTATCTAATTCTTAGAATGATTGTGTCCAATAAAAAGGGTAGTTGCCTATAATATGGATAAATAATTAGTTGAAGATAATATTGTTAAGAGGAAATACTAGCTGCGCTTTTCTATACAAACGTATTCCCCGTTTATCTCTCTGGATTTTGACCCTAGAGCAAAATTTTTTTTTACATAATATAGATATTGACCACTAGCGTGTCGGTACGTTTTGTTTTTTTTTGATAATTTACTTCTCATAGAAGTTACGACCTTCCAAAAATGAATAAAATTGCCTAATTTAAACGCCGTCAAAAAACGTTCAGTATACAAACTAAACAATGTATTTTGAAAAAAAGCAAAACGTACCGACATAGAATATTTTCTTTTAATACAGTTAGTGAAAAAAAATTTTTAAATCCGTCCAGTTTTGGAGAAGAAAAATGGGGAATACAAAACATCGATTTCGAAGATTTTATTTAGGTATTTTCGGCCCGACGTGCAGGTGTCCCTTTCGCTCATTTCTCCTGAGGGGGGCCGGGGAACGTGGGTTTTGACAAATACATACATATAATGCGAAGTAGTGATGTAAAGAATTTTATCGGTAGACTAGTGTTGTCCTTGCCCGAGTAATCGATATTTTTTATTCGTTTTTTTTCTGTTTAGTGACTCATCGCGGTATACCAATACTGACCGAGCTTTCATACTAAAATTGTGCAAAATTAAATTTTTTTATGTCAAGTACTATAATAAATTTTCAATTTGGGAGGCGTTTTAGGTACCATCGCCCCGGGAACCATTTATTGGATAACCAACACCCCCGCCACTTGGTCACCGCAAGTGGTCCTCTATGTTTGGTGACAGAGCCTGGGTTCCCGGGTTCACGGATGAGGTCTGCATGGGTTTTGGTGGCGGATAATTTTGTCCACTTACTGCGTGGCGGGCCGGATTGGGAGAAACTGGAAGAGGAAGATCTTTTGATCTCTACAGCTGGACTCTCCACCATCATTTCATACTTTTACCTACCTTTTCCCTACCCAAAACTTCCTTTCCTTCCTTATCCTAAAAATACCCTCCACACAGCTTCTCCAATGATGTCCAACAACTTCTCCAACAAAGTCCCTGAGCGATTATTTTTCCTCGGTGCCTCCAATGTGAGGTTTATGTTTTAAAAAAAAATCTGTTTCAAATTTTTAGTTGAGAGTCGCTTACATTGCCTTCAGTGATTAATTGAAATTTTTTGTTTGTAAACACTTTATTGTACAAAATTTTTTACCACTATACAATGAATTTTAAACAATTTATGATTTAGATCTTTCTCTCGCCGGTAAATTTCTTGATATGCGACCGTCAATTGTTTCTGGTAAAAGGCATTGGTGGTAGAAGTTTTTCTAACAGTGGTTCAATTTTTTGCCAGATTGAATCGTCCCTTTCAATTTTTTCATACGGCAAACCTTTAGGACTCCACACGACAAAATAACAGTATTTACGACGAGTAATGTGTAACTGGCCTTGTACTTGGTAGAAGTAATTGTGATTCCGTTTTAATGTTGAAGCATTGTCTTCAATTTTACAGTTATCAATTTTTTTTGTTCAAATCCTTCTTCTGGTGACATATTTACTATACTATATGGGCATTTCACTTCAATTATAGAATCCTTGCCAAAAAGGCCATCCGGACTTGCCGCTAAAAAGTTTTTGTTTTCATCGATAAATAGTCCACAGGCGAATACCTCTAATTTTGTTTCTTTTGTAAATTGCTCAATTGCTTGGTTTTCATTTTCTTTCCCATAATTTGTGGCCATATTTCCTTTAAATGGCGAGTACAGTAGCGAGTTTAATACTCTCGCAACTGAAGTTTTTGGCCGTAGCTTACATATTTTTGTCCAAAGTTAGAAGCTGTAAGCCGCTTACGCCTTTCAATTGTCCACAAATTATTATTGCTTTGGCCCACCGTATTCCTTTCGAGTTCATCCTTATTCGATGGAGATAATTCTTTGAAAAATTCCTCTTTATCGTTTCAAATAATTCAGCTGGCATATCTGGATCTAATTCCAATTGACCATAATTTTCATCAGGCCCTGCAACTTTTTTTCTCTTTTCTGTCGTGTTTTCGTAATACCTTAGTTTTATTTTTCGACACCTCTGTATTGTCTCCTTCGAACGTCGTTTTCTTTCAATAAAATGCTTCGTGTAGTTGCCAGGACTGTGGCCTTGGATTTTTTTTGTATTCGTGAATGGGTTGTCATTTCACTATTCCACGAAGTTACTGCTCAAGAAGCTCAACTGCTGAAGTTATCCCATTTTTGTAAAATTTGCTCTTTTTCCGCCTATAGATTTGGCTATAACGTTGTTGAATTGCTCCACAGTGTTATTTGTCACGTTAATAATAAGACTTTCTGCATTTGCTATTAGAGACGACAATAATTGTTGAATATCAGTCCTGTTCCACAATCTTGAAGATCGCTTACTAAATTTGGATCATTAGTATACTTCTCCGACTTGCAATAGTATGACGAACATTTTGTATGATCACCAAAAACATGGTTTGCGGCATTTTTTTGTCCATTTTCAGATTTTTTACTTTATCACTTTGTGCCGTGTTTTCTTGCTCTTTTCTGTAATTTACTGCTCAAACTATAGCTTTTCTCATACGTAAAACGTTTGCTTCAACCTTTTTCCTTATGTGAACTGGTACAAAGCCTTTAGCGTTGTTGGTTTTTTTTCTAAGTGCTTTTATTTTATTGCAAAAATTGCGAAGTAAGTGATTTTTGCACTTTTTTTTGTACTATGAAGTTGGGCCTGAAGCCTTGGGTTGAAGTTTCGCTAATATTGTCTTCATGTAATTAAATATTACAATTTAAGGTTTTATAAAGTTGAAAATAAAAATAAAAAGTTTTGAAGTTTAAAAAAATTATATATTTGTTTCCTTTATTTCAAACTGACTGTAATAAATATTTAAAAAAAATGTGTAGGTAAATCTATCTATAGGTAAAAGACCAACATTTTTTATTGAATTTTGAACGAACTAACACATCCTTTTTTGTATTTACTGCTTAAAGAAACTCAAAAATACAGGAGTACAAATCAAACCTCAGCAAGCGATATATCTAACATTTTAAACATTATTATTTACAAACATGTCAACTCACACGTATGATACACACAACACAATAAATCCATTTAGATTTAATTGTCTAATAAAATATATAAGTGCTTTTATCTTTTTCGTTATCGTAATTTTAATTAGAAAAAAACTTAAGGTGGGCTATTTTTAAACCTTTTTTATCTCTACATATTATAAAGTAAAGTCCCCCGCGCCGTCTTTCTGTCTGTCTGTCTGTCTGTCTGTCTGTCTGTTCGCGATAAACTCGAAAACTACTGAACGGATTTTCATGCGGTTTTCACCAATAGATAGAGTGTTTCGTGAGGAAGGTTTACGTATGTAATTTGTCAAGGATTTGTGTAAATTGGTTGAAACATAACGATAATTGTTAGAAGTGTCGGAAAAATTCCAGCCGCCTGGTAGCTTTCATCGAAAACGCTGCCTAATCCTTTTGGGATATAACAAAACAACGCTTGGTGGGATATTCCTCTTTTATAGATCTACAAAAAAGTCCGCGATGGCATATATCTATCTTTTACTATACGCATTCTATCTTCTTATCTTATTATTCTTATCAATTGCATTTTAGATATAATGTGTATAGTAAGCTATCCGTAAAAGATAGATATATGCCTTCGCGGACTTTTTTGTAGATCTATAAAAGAGGAATATCCCACCATTAATTGTTTTGTTATATCCAGGGCTGGGTAGTATTTGAAATACTTGTAATTGAAATACGTATTTGAAATACAAATACGTATTTTGTATTTGTATTTCAATTACTTCCTAAAAATGTATTTTGTAATTGGTATTTCAATTACATGGGGCTGAGGTATTTTGTAATTTGTATTTCAAATACTTATGGCTTCAAAATACATTTTCAAATACATTTAGCGATCTTAATAATGATAATGAAAAATAAACTGACATAGATAATACGTAGACTAAAAACGCTAGAATCCAGAGCTATATGTTATGTGTGTTAATATTTAGAGTTGGCAACACGTCCTGTGCTATAATAGCACTGTTATTGTACATTTTCTATCATATTTGTATCATATTATGTAATGCTTGTCATTGCTTTGTATTGTACATTTTTGTGTCATAGTATTAGATCAAGCACTATAGGAATAATTTGACTGAATACTAAACTATTTTTAAGTTAATTACAGTAGAGCGCACTTGAAGTGAAATAACTAGTGTCCGACCGAAACAGGATTTTCTACCGAAAACGAAACCGAATATTCGATATCTTTCTCAGTTTCGGCCGAAACCGAAACCGAAACTTTTTTAGACATGTTAAAAATCTATTGTTTACTGAAATTCGGCTTATTTTTTACACTTTTATTCACTATAAAGTAAGGACCTCATAAATTGAGTATTATAATTTTAATTGCGTTTACAATCACAACATTTTTTTACATTAACTCCACATGAGAGACCCAGAGAAAAATAATTTCCCTCAGGGCGTATGTCATCTTTGAAGATGCTGTATGGAGGGTCTTTTTGGGGAGAGGAAGGAGGGAGGAAACATAGAGGCCGGGTTCCACAGCCGAGCTGTTGAACTCAAGAATGAGTCATAGAAACGACCCGTTCTCATGTGACTATATAGTATATTTCGGATAGCGCCGTGTACGGAGACTAGCATTAAAAAGTAGTATGTATATCAACAGGGTACTTGTGGTTTCGTCACAATTACGAAGATTGTAAGTATCTCCATGAACGGAGGGCCTTACACCAAGCACATCAAAGGAGGGACTATTCAGAAGATCGCTTCCGTTGAAGGAGATTAGATTTTAATTTTTATTTACACTTGTTAAATAAAATTAAATATAGAATGAAATAAATAAAAATAATTGAAGTTTGTGATTACATAAACTCACAATACAAGCACGCCGGACCGGCCAGCGAACTCAGTTGATGATGGTGGATGACACACGAGCCACGAACTCACCGGAAGTCAGTCAAACGGCACGCGATAATTCACAAATGCAGAGTTTCGGTGCGGCCGAAGGTTCGGCAGATTTTCTGCCGAAACCGAAACTGATGCCGAAACTAGATTTTTTTTACCGAACCTTGACGAAACCGAAACCGAACCTTCGGTCGGTCACTAGAAATAAAACAAAATAGCGCTATACAAATGTCGTTTTATAATAATAATATATTATTATTATATTACCTAACACCTGAGTCCTTTACCACAAATTTTACAAGTGAAGCGGAGATGAGATGTGTCTTTTGAGCAATATGATTGGTCAATTTTTGCACGTCTCTGTTTCACTCTGCTCAACATTGCTTCTATTTAAACGCACCCTTAGATAAGGGCATTTATGACAATTTATTGCAACCAAAGGTTCTACCAAAACCAAATGTATTTTGTATTTTGTAATTTGTATTTTGTATTTGAAAGAAAAAAATGGTTAAAATACTGTATTTTGTATTTTGTATTTCAAATACATGACTTGAAAGTATTTTGTATTTCGTATTTTAAATACATGCGAAAAAGTATTTTGTAATTTGTATTTCAATTACAGCAAAGCATGTATTTTGCCCAGCCCTGGTTATATCCCAAAAGGATTGTGCAGCGTTTTCGATGAAAGCTACCAGGCGGCTGGACTTATTTCCGACACTTCTAACAATTATCGTTATGTTTCAACCAATTTACACAAATCATTGACAAATTGCATACTTAAACCTTCCTCACGAAATACTCTGTATATTGGTGAAAACCGCAGGAAAATCCGTTCAGTAGTTTTCGAGTTTATCGCGAATAGACAGACAGATGGCGCGGGGGACTTTATAATATGTAGAGATAGAGATAATCGGTCAAAAATACATTTTTGTTGCATATGCATTTTTGAGTTTTTTTTTTAATAAGATAGGTAAGTGCCAAATTATATGAGTAGAAATTTAAGTTTTGTGGTATCATCATCATTACATAGTATAAAATGAAGTCGCTCAAAATGTATGTGCGCATAAATCTTTTAAACTACGCAACAGATTTTCATGCGGTTTTCACCAATAGATAGAGTGATTTAAGAGGAAGGTTTATGTGTATAATAAATGCTTATTATAGTAGAGAAAAGCCAAGAAATTCAAATATTCAATTTAGGCAAAGGGCAGCGCGCAGCGGGCAGCTGGCGAGCGGATGGTGTGGATTTTATAAAGGTTGGGTAAATGGCGTTGTGTTTCGTTAGCCACAGCAACGTGTGGCCGGGTCTGCTAGTTATTAATAAAATAAAAACAAAATTATATGTTTATTTCGAATTATAAAATTTGAAAGCGTATTTCATCATCTTTCAAAAACAGTTTTTAGTTTTCGGATGCGTTCACAAATATTAAAGTTATTTGGAATTTATTGGAAAGCGGAAATATTTTGACTTTTCGAAAAACAGGCCCGAGGCCTGAGAGGTTAATACTAATTTTCAATAATAACTAACGTATCATAGAGAATAATCATATGTATGTATATAATAATTCGATGTAGTTGGTTTGACTGCATATTTATAAACGCAAATACAGTGAAAACTTTAAAACTACTAACCTACATAGAGTTCTAGTAAAATAATTCGTAATTTGTCGGTAATAAGCGTGAACAGAAGACATTGTTACAATACCTATCGACGATATTTATAAATAACCGACAATAGCAGACCTCGTGCGTTTAAAAATAATGGGCCCTTTTTCTGTCACACCGCAAGGCCGATTCAAAAACTTCATTAGCGACGAAATAAGTCGAAACATGCTTTATCTAAACAGAATATTGGATATGGCGGTATGAGGCGAAAGACGGTAGGCATGAGACGCAAAGGGGGCGAGAGGGTGTACAAGCCAAACACTCACGTGGTCTCACCAACACATCGATAGCTAGTTCTTTTTTGAGCGCGGTGCGATAGCGAGAATCTTTTAAAATACCTACCGTCGAGATTTCTCACCGGTGCTATTACCTCTTAATTCTAAAATTTGAAATATGAGATTTACAAATATGACGGTTTGACAGAAGGTCGCAATTGCGGAATTGGTAAGCGCGCACATTACGGTTCGACGAGAGGTTCTGGGTTCGACTCCCAGTTATGACCGTTATCTTTTTCTATTTTTCTATGTCTTGTTTTCTTTTATATTTTTGTTTAGATTATTATTATTATCTTCTTTAGTGATAAAATAATATGTTTTCATATTTGTCAGATTGTCATCATGTGAAGTCTGCAACGTCACGGATGCCAAATACACTTGCCCCAAGTGCCAAGTAAAGACGTGCAGTTTGAAATGTGTAAATATACACAAGAAGGAACTAGAATGCGATGGAATTCGAGATCGGACTAAATTTGTCAGCATGAGGGATTTCTCCAGTACAGACTTGTACAGCGACTATGTGTTTCTCGAAGAGTGTTCCAGATTTGTCTATGGCAAACAAAGGAATGTCGCCAAGCGTTATACACACATCGACAAGCCTTTGCCCCACGTGAGTAATTTTTTTTTTTTCAATTATTTAAATTATAACATGGTTACAATGTGTGTACAACAGTTAAAAACCCGCTCCGCAGGTTTTTGCTGCTAGGCCCTGCAGGCGGCTTTTACATTCAGCTTTGCCCAGTTTGAGTGTAGGTAACCATTTTATAAATCCGATAAAAACTGGTTGCAAAAATAAGCAGTTCTTCGGATCCACTGCGCTCCAGTGACAGCTAGTGACAGGCAATGACGCCATATGTAATCTCTCCATATCCGGATAGATACTTAAATTCAAACATCCACATGCGAGCTGCTGGCGGAAGTAGTGCCATCTTGTGTCGAATTCTTGAATTAGAAACCGAATTATAGCAGCAGCTTTGTGTGAAATTCCACGTACACAGATGTTATTTGAGGCGCAGCCGTTGAGCGTGTCGTCTGACATGCACTCGTGGCTGGGTTCTGAAATTCAAACACGCAGACGCTAACGTAATAATGTACTCCGATACTATTGCAAAAATAAAATACACATTTTTAAGGATTTCTACGCCAGTTAAGAGAGCTAGCTCTTGAGCTTGGTGTAGGAGTTATTTCATAATTATAGAGTTAATAATAAACAACCCTATGTAAGTCTGGAGCGAGAAAATAGCCCTATGCGGGCATTCTACCCTTAACCCCTCAGGCCTCGACCGTATTTTGTCAGGGTCAAAATTTTTCCATTTTGCATTAAAATTCAAATAAGTGGAATATTTCTGATTGTATCCGGAAACTAAAAACTGTTTTGGAAAGGTGATGAAATACGCTTTAAATTTTATAATTAAATGTAAACATATAATATTTGAAATATAAATTTTTTGCATATATATAGTGTCCGACCGAACTTTCGGTTTCGGCCTAGTTTCGGCCAAAAAACGAGTTTCGGCTCAGTTTCGGCCGTCATTCAGCCGAAACCGAAACTGAATTCGGGAGGTTTCGTTCTGCGATCGGACATGTTCGGTGCACTTAACTGCGAGCCACGAAGTGTCATTTTGCTGCGTCCGCGCTCATAGTCGTGTCAGGACTTGATTCACTTGTTAGTGTTCGCTCTGCGAACTTTGCGGTAGTTTGGTTTATTTGTTGTTAAATTGGAGGCATTATTTCGAAATAGGTAAGATTTATTTCGCTATTGCGATGCTTTAGTTCATGATAGGCCCTGAGGAAAATAATTTCCCTGAGGGCCTATGTCGTCTTTGGGGATGCTGTGTGGAGGGTTTTTTTAGGAATAGGAAGGAGAGGAGAGTTCTGGGAAGGAAAAGGGGTGGGTAGGAATTTGGGTTTCAGTGTGTCCTGGTCATCCGCCTCCAAGACCTAGACAAACTGGAGAGTGAGCAATGTAGTTCCGCTTATGAATGCTGCAGTAGAATAGTGTATTTTGTCGTGTAGTTACTGTCAGTATTTGTAAGTTTATGAGTTGCAGGAGTTCACAACAGTCGAACTTAGAGTTAAGTATTTTGAATAAAGATTTTAAGTTGTTTATTTTACGTCTGTCGTTTAGTGTGTGTATTTTTAGAATATTTAATAATAAATTATGTTTTAAGTCTTCTAATGGGTTATTTATTTTAAGATAACATTGTTTTTGTATTGTTCAGTACCTAAACAGATTGAAACGGGCCGCCCGGGAGCGAGGGACGGTGCTGCTGTTCCTTCCCGAACATTTCGTCTGCCGCAAGAACAACTCCAGCCGCGTAGGCCGAGGGCAGCAGATATTGTGGAGAGTCGACTGGCTCTTTGCAGACTACCTCGTGCCAAACAAGTAGGTCTAAACTCAGCGACCTTCCATCCACCAAATACTGCCATATCAGACAATTGGGACAATCCGGCAATTGACGGCCGGCGCAGTCTAGCAGTAAGGCTTTTGACTCGCAATCCGAAGGTCGCGGGATCGAATCCCGGCTTGGGCAAATAAATTTTATTTGATTAATTTGTCTTATTTTACAAATTAATTCATTTTAAATAATATACAAGGTGTCCGGAAACTCGTAGTACAAGCGGGAAACTGGGGAATCTACATCACATTTGGAGTCGATTTTGTGGTATAACTTTTTTTGATTTGAGCTTTCTTTTTCGAGTAAATCGTGTCAGAAGTTGATTTTTTTTTGGTCAAATTCTTGTAAATTATTACCTACGATCATAATACCTAACTAATAAACACACTTTAAAAGAAAAACAAACAAAGAAATTCGGATTAAAAGCATTATTTTGAAATTTCCCATAATTTAATTCAGTGTAAAAATAAAATGTTCGCTCATTTCACGGTTAAACAGCTGATTCATATTTTCGCGCGAGACTGCATGCTGATGCAATCACGACGAAATGGGTTCTAGCGGTGTCTCGTTTGTTTAAAGTGCCGCTAGAAAGAGATGCAACGCTTGTCAAATGACCGCGGACAGCAAACAGTGTTGTGTGGCCTTGACCCACGTTGACCCAATTCTGTACCCAAGAAGCATACGGATACAAGTCCAAAAAGGTAAATGTTCAGTAGAGCCAAAAAACTATTTCTGTAACTCTGGTCTCATAACTTCTTCGGATATCCATGCTGATAGATAACAAAAAAAGTAATTATTAAATCAATTAGTTTTGTTTTAAAAACGATTAAATGAAACGAAATTTAAAGCCTTAAAAATAATTGTTTGAAAAAAAACGCTGACTTGAGTCAAACTTCAATTTGGGAGGCGGGAATGGGTACCGCCGCCCCGGGAACCTTTATTGGATAACCAACACCTCTGCCATAGGTCACCCCAATGGTTTGCTACGTTTGGTGATTTAGCAGGGGTGCCCGGGTTCATGGGGTGAGGTTTGTCTAGGTCTTTGAGGCGGATGACCAAGACACACTGAACCCCACATTCCTACCCACTCCTTAAACCCTTTTCCTTCCCAGAACTCTCCTCTCCTTCCTTTCCTTAAAAAACCCTCCATACAGCATCCCCAAAGATGACATAGGCCCTGAGGGAAAGATAGTTGTTGCATCATGGTACTTGCGTCCATATGTTCTTCATGATAGGACTTCCATCTTTCTGCCACTGATAAACATGATAATGTAATGAAATAAAACAATAACTTTGTTTTTTAACCACGATTTATTTAATTTTTATAATACCGGCCGGTATTATAAAAATTTGTCAAACTACAAAGTGACTGCTTTCTATCAAAATTACATGATAATTTACTTCAAGCTTCAAGTTTGCATCAAAAACTAAACTAATTTTCTTTAAATTTTAGACTTGGATAGTTATACCCTATGGTCCTAGTAGACACAAATAAAGATGGCCGCTCTCCACTCTAGGCTTAGCCATCGATACTCAACCTTTTTTCTCTTCGGGCCACATACATGTTTGTAAAGTTACGCGGGCCGACAGAGAAATATTCTTCTTGCAATTTGTCTTGAAGCACTCGAAGCATTTTGAAGACACCCCAGCTATTTATTAAATAACAGCTAGTGTATTTAAATAACAGAACAATACTTTATACGACGCATGGTCTGCTGTTAAAATTTTCAAGTAGGTAACTGACAAACCAGTGACATTAACCAGTTTTTATGTATTGATGCGGTGGTTTCTAGAAGTGGCACTTTTTTATTTGTAAATTGCGTACGTACTTGTATGTCAAATATTTGTTTATGGAATAAATCCATCGTTTGCAATAGCAACACTCTTACACATTTGCCCTGATGATGGATACTGCAACGCTGTCGAAAACTGAAACGTTGGCTAAAGAGGGAGGTAGCGCAACACAGTATAATACCCCAAAAACAAATAACGAAAATATTTTTGGCCATGAAAATCTTAAAAACGTATCTCACTCTTATACCAGATTATGTGAACCATAATGATAAACCTTTTCGGGTGTCACTATCTATCTGTGCGTCAAAGTCGAAACGAATCTCAAGATATACGGAATTTAGAATGATAATTTTTTTTAAATCAAGTTCCTGATAATAAAGTGTTTAGGGCCGCACACAAAAGCTTGCCGGGCTGCATGCGGCCCGCGGGCCGCAGGTTGAGTATGGTTCCTCTAAGCTTCTGCCACTGTTATTTATACAGTAGTATTCGAAACGAATGTGAACAACACATTATTATCATTTTTTTTATAATGTAATAATTAGATGGAAAAAAAGTATAAAAGCTAATTTTTCCCCATCGACTACAATAATTCAGGTAAGTGCTTAGCCAAAAGTCCCCGCCCCTATCCCCCCTTGCTTCCCCCCCTGTGCCCCCTAAACATGAAAAGTGTTAGGGTTTCGTAAATCACGTCCATCTCGATTACTAAACAACATATTGGATTGCAATTTTTTATATTCTCTTTGCTGTAACATTGTTTACAATTAATGTCCAGTTAACTTCCGTCGTAACTTTTACCGTTTGTTTATAATTCGTATGAAAGGGTAAATTTTTTTGGCATGTAATTTTACTTTTTGTCACAGAACTTTTTACGCCGACATTTTATGAAAAAATATTTCCTACAAAAGTTTTAGCTCCTACAATAGTTGATAAAAGGCAGATCGGTCTGTAATTGCTCATCTCATTTTTGTCTCCTTTTTTAAATATCGGAAATTATTGACGAACCTTTCGAAGTCTTCATTTGACATCTTTGTTTGTACGCTCAACATTTGTTTTAAGTGTATTTGTGCGAATTTGGCGTAGAGCAAATTACCAGCAGCATGCAAATACGGTATCATTTGCTTGACTGTATTAATGTGCAAATTTCAATCGCCGATTCTCTCCGCCAGAATAAAGTCTAGAACCAAATTCACCAATTTAAACTCTTGTAGCCACAGTTTTGAATTTCTACTAGTTTTAACCAAATCTTCACACACTTCTTCTAGTCTTGTCATTATTTCGTTTGTTTTAGTGCACTAAAGCTATGTGGAAATCGTGAACGTGAAATACCCGTGTTAGTGAGGGTTATTCATAATGGAGCTAGTTTATACTTCCATTCAATAAATAAAGCAATAGATTTTCAACTGAAATACTATGGCATTTTTAGTTGCTGAAACTTGAACTGATACCAGTAAGCATAATTTCACTTCTTTGGTAAAACCAAAATTTAAAACAATTGACAAAAAATACAATTAATGAGTTAAACATCATACATGAGTAGTGCGGTAATGAATCGGCTGCCACGGAGCAACGCAGAGATGGTGAATCAAGCATTCACGGTTGATATCTGGCGTTTTCTAGCCATAAAGTACACATTCAAATATACAATTTTACAGCTCATAGAAAGGACTACAATCTTTTTAGGAAACATTTCTTCATAAAATGTCGGCCTGAAAAGTTCTGTGACAAAATGTAAAATTATATACCAAAAAATATACAAATTTTTACCTTTTCATACGAATTACAAACAAACGGTAAAAGTTATGACGAAAGTTAACTGGACATTAATTGTAGACAATGTTACAATAAAGAGAATAAAAAAATTTCAACCCGATATGTTGTTTACTAATCGAGATAGACGCGATTTATGAAACCCTTACACTCTTCATGTTTGTGGGGGCACAGGGGGGGAAGCAAACACTTGTCTAAATGGTAGTAGTCGATGGTGATTCAACTGGTGTTCTACGAAATAGGCTGATTGGACTATTAATTATATTCCACCGCCATGGGAGGAATGAATTCATGCGTCCGTCACTCCTGGATACACTGACTCTCAGATTCCTACCAATCCCTCATACCCTTGGTAGGTATACCTCTTTTTGTTTGATGTCCGCAATAATTAACTAATTAACTGCAACAATCATGTGAGATCAGTGGTGTATATGGGGTTCCAGGCTATCCCATCCCGCCCCATGCTATCCCATTACGCCCCCCCCCCTGTTGAGGTAAATATGATCGCGACAATACGCTGAAAAACTGTTCAAGATTTGGTGAGATTTGGCTGGACTCCCCCCCCCCATTTTGAGGTCACGTAATTAATGCCCCCTAAGTTAAACTCCCGAACAACATGAGCATTATTTTTGTATGTAAATGCACTCGTGAGTAACTTAACAAAATGCAAATAAGACGTAAATTTAACCTAGGACTACAAAGGCCGATTAATTCTAAGTGATAAGTTATAGGACAAAATTAAGTCGTACCGTATTTAAACTAGAAAGTTGGTTTCAAATTTCATATTATTGTTGAAAGTTATTGTTTTGATTAAAAGTGAAAAAAAAAGTTAATAAACTAATAAAAAAAAAAGTGAATTAAGAAAATAAAACAATACTCAGTCATAAATGTCGTAAGTGAGTTCAAAACTGCAAATTTGGAATGTTAAATAAATTAAAAATAATATTCCCAGTGTTCACCGCAAATTGAACACTACTGCATGGGGAACACGATTCGACTGACCACCCAAGTCAATAGAACACGGGAACACCCGAATGCGGGAGAAATATTTGTTCATGTTTTTACGCAGTTTAGTATGTGTGTCTTGATTTCGTTGAGTCGACGTTGACAATCTTGACATCCCTTTGTGTTTTCAAACTTTAAAAGTGAATAACAGTAATTAATTTCGCCGGTTTTTAACAAACTTTTGTGTTATTTTCATATTTAGAATATTGTGGATTAATGGAAGTTATACCAACGCATGTTAATGCGTTTTTTGTGATGTACCAATGACATGTTTGTGTTTTTTGTGATGTACCTACCTAGTGTTTTTGGATTAAGGAACGTTACAACATAATGTAAGTTAGAACACACCTATGCTAATAATTTTTATCACTCGGCTTGTTCGTTGTGCGAATTGATCCAGTACTAAGTAAAGTACCTAGCGAGAGAGTTTTAGAGAGCATCTTCCCTCTAAAAGCACGAGATTTCCGTGTATCGGAAAAAAACTTTAACCCTCATATAGCCGAATTTTTTTTTTTTTTTTTTTTTTTTTTAATTTTAAATGTAAAAATGCTTAAATTGAAAATCTGTATGTTTATTTGGGTTCTCTATGTGATGCAGGTTCACCAGTTTTCCGCTTGTACTACGAGTTTTCGGACACCGTGTATAGTATATTTGCGGCTCGTTCCAGAGTGGAAGATATTTTCAGTATCGTCCTGGTGTAAGACCACCATTCAGAATTCAAACGTTGTTTGAAATAGCTTTTGCCGTGTTTGGTGACCAGATCTGAATAGCCAGGTACTTCCCCACCTTCCTCTTCCACACCTCCTTCCCCTCCCCATTACCTTCAGCCTCACAACATACCCCAATTGGGGATACCATAGTCTCACTGGCTCCAGACGGGAGCAGCTGAGACTCTTGTGAGGTATTTATATAAAAAATAAATCTTTTTCAGAGGCAACTCACGCTTTGTTCACTGGAAAAATTTGACTTTAACCCGTTGTTTGCCGGGGTAGTAGGGGTTGGTTGTCCACCAATTAGCGTTCGCAAAAAGCGGCATCCATGACACCCAATGACATTTCGTGTCCAGCGATTCTGACACTGACCTTGAGAAATTTTGTACATAGAAAGGTCAAAATCGTAGATAAAGGAATTTTTCCCGCGCATGCGCAAGAACTGCGCACATTCCCGCGCTCCGGTAAGTTATTAATATAAATTATTTGGAGTGACCAGGCGCATTGCGGTTTTCTCTATGGTAAAGGGCGATAATAGAGCAAGCGATTCTGACCGTGTTCTTCATACACTTTCTTTATACATAAGGGTCAAAATCGCGTGTAAAATCTCAAACACACCGGTGCACGAACGGCATTCTACGAGTTAATAATTTATTTATTTATTTACATATATATGGCACAACACAAGCCATTGACATAATTGATATACTTATAAATAGTACAACAACATGAAGAATAACAGTATAACATTTTCCCACACCCCTCTCCTTCAATAAGTTACTAAACTTAATTTAGGTATAATGTATTATTTATCACACAAAAATATAAGTATATAACAGCGACATGACATTGGTACCAATTATTGTATTAATTCTATAACTTTGTAAATATTTCCCATTATGTAATAATGTACGTTTGTTTCTGCAAAATAAAAATAAAATAAAATAAAATAAATGTTGGTAAAATTTAAGAAACAGGAAAAAAGTAAGGTAATAAGTTGTGTATAAAAACTATAATGTATAAAAGTAAATTATAAAGGTCTATGCCCACTACACCGTTCCATACCATGACCGTAATTGGTCATGGTATGGAACGGTGTAGTGGGCATAGACCTTAAAGTGTAAAGCATAAAATATAAAGTATTAAAGTACAAACTATAAATTATTAGGTAAAAGTAAAAATAAAAATTTAATGAGAGAAATAAAACAATAAAAAGTAAAATGTACAAATAAAAGATACCAGTCTCAAGGTACCTACAAAGATTTAAATATAAAATATAAAAAGTAAGAAATCCTGGATTATGTTAACCGATATGATAAATTTTACAAATACCTATGATTTCTAGTGCAATAGTTTTAGAGTGAAGTACTGATAGGCATATTATGTTTACATGATGTATTATATTTACGTGGTACTAGCACACAAATTTAGTTTAGGTCCATAATAGCAACATGTCAATAATATAAACAGTTCAATGCGCATCCATATCCCTTCACACATCACCACTTCTCACATCTACAAACATACTCACACATACACACACTTACCCACTACGCACATCACCCGGTAATTACGAAATACACTTACCATCAATAAGACACTACAAAGAAACATATCATAGGTACCCACCATGAAATATTACTTAATATCTGTAAATTTTCTCATCACTGTAACAAATGACTGTTTGTTTCTATATAAATAAATAAAATAATCGACACCTCTGCCAAGCTCGTTAGTGACTTATGGGGTGAGGTTTGTCCAAGTCTTGGCGATATTGAAAGACGAAATGTAATCTATTTAACAATTTTTGATTTTGAGGTTCAATTTTATGTAAAGTATTTTAGTTTATCGGTGACCAGACAACTCAAATGAAATTAATTCAACACCGAAGTCATTAATCACTAACATTTTAGACAGAGGGTTCAATGCTAAGCAAAACCGAAGAGGACTCAATGAGTCGAGTCTCCTTGAAAAATCCCTCTTTTTATTGAAATGCCCGGTACTACTATTTTCTTAACTTTTAAATTTACTGGTAAATATGTATTCCAAAAGGACATAATATTTTTCAAAAAGCTAATTACAACGGGGTTAACTTTATATATTTTTAATATTTTGATTAGCCACAACTGCGGGACACTATCAAAAGCTTTTTGATAATCTATATAGCAAGTATGTAAATTACGCTTTTGATTTTGAATTTGTTTTAGATTTACAGACTCAATAAATAATTGTTCTTTACATCCCGTATGTTTTCTGCGACAACCTTTTTGTTGCTCAGATAAAATATTTTTTTCATCCAAATGAGTATATATTAATACTGGAGCGCTTTTTGCTACAATATGGCACTATTTTTATTTCTTATATACATCAACTCACTATGTGCCATGAATATTGGTGGAAAAATATTATCATTTGCTGATGACACGGTCTTAATATTCGAAGATGAAACATGGCAATCAGTTATTAACAAAACTAATAATGCTCTAATAAAAGTAAAGCATTGGCTTGACACAAACCTCCTCACACTTAACATCGACAAAACACAATATATGACATTTTCCATACGCAAGTACAATATACCCAACAACTGCCCTAAACCAATCATCCACTCGTGTCCACTCAATTTAGACAATCCGGAAACCACATCTAATATTAATTGTACGTGTTCGACCCTCAAATCCTCAAAAATATTTGGGAATAATCATAGACAACCAACTACGTTGGGAAGATCACATCGGTGACACAGTAAAAAAACTTCGTAAACTCTGCCATATATTCTACTCCCTTAGGTTTATCTTAGATTTACAGACTCTAAGAAGCGTATACTTTGCCCTTTTCCAATCCATAGCATAGCAATCGACAGCTATTTACTAAAACAAGCATTTGTTATATACGAAAAAATAATCTACTAATCGCTCCACAACATCAAGCACACACCCGCTTTTCATCAAACCTGGGTTGCGTGGTCCTAAAAACTAACACCTCATTCGCTCAACGACAATTCTGGTTCATCGCTCCTAAAATATATAATGCTTTGAGTACTGACATAAAGTCAAGTAATTCTAATTCTCTTTTTATAACACGTGCACAGTTTGGCAAGAAAGTGTAGAAAATAAATGATGGCGCTGCGATCGTTTTCTAGTTTTAAATGGCAACACCAAGATGGCTCATAAGACAAAGAACGTATGTTTAAAAAAAACACTTCTGGCAAAATGCATATTTCATAGCGAATTTGTATTTTCAAAAAAATTGCACAAAAAACTGTAATTTAATAGAAGCAAAATAAAACAAAACAAGTTTTAAGTGGGCGTTTATTTCGATATAAAAACGTAGGTACTTAAAAATTTAAGTCTATTAATTCAACACCCGACATGTAATTATTGTCTTTGTCTTCGTGTGATTCTTCTTCTTCCGTATCTTCATCTTCATCTAAACGCAGTTCATCGATATCATCATATATAGTACTGCCTCGTGTATAATATTCTGCCTCAATTTTCATCAAGTGTTTGCAACAATTTTTCCAATCATCAGCACTTATGCTATTACATATTATTATTATTATGCCCATTTTCCGTTTTCCCGGTGTTTCAAATTTTCCATCTGCCTTTTCCCCTTCCTTGACGATTCGTCTTACCGTTGTTTCAGATTTACCTGTGTGTGAAAAACATCATTAAAATTATTATTATAGAAGGTAGTTTTAAAAACACACACTAGATAATATTCACTTAGAAAGAAAAAAAAGAGAAAACGAGAAAAAAGGAACTTTTCTACGAGTTTAAAGAAGTTGCATATTATTATTTTTTTATTGAGTTATTCCCTTTTTCTTGTGGCCGCATATGAACTGTCAAATCGAAATGTCAAATTCGAATTTTTTTAACATAACCTCAAATCAGATTGTAATGATTATTATCGCTCGAAAATTGGCATAAATCGTGTAATACTAATGAAATTTATTAAACAAACTATACTACGTACCATTCATTTCTGCAGTTCGTTTTTAAACATCTTCTAAATCAAACAAAAGCTTCTTTGCGTGACACTCGGCTAGGCAGCGTTGAAAAACGCAGAATGTAACCCCTCTTGTATCACTATGTAATAATTTATTCATTTTAATTAAATTCAGGCAAACAATGAATAAAAATATTATCAAATCAGCGATATTCTACTCAGATTTAAGACAATAAATCAACCGTAACACCCGATAACACGAAAGCCATAGGAAACGTCATATAATTCGGTGTTGCCATAGGGCCAGTATATCAGTTGAGCTTAAGCTCGGCTTTGGCGGAATGTGGAGCTCAGCGTGGCTTAGCACGTAATCCGTATATCAGTCGTAATCCTAGAGTTGACCAATTTTAAACGCTTAGTCTATGATAATTTCTATGCAGAACCAATCTATTTATGTTAGTATCTATGGACTCTATGGTTAAAACCCAACTTCAAACGTCAAATGTCAAACATCGATATTTTTTATTATTTTCTGGTAAGTTTTACACATTTTTTACGCACAATTGTGTATTTAAAAGCTCGATTTATTATTGTTCATTATAGTTTTTATTTTATTTTTACTTCGATTTAGATTAATCATTAGAATTGACTAGTTGGATAACGAGTATGAAGTTCTTTGTTAACCTTGCTTTACGTGAATCATTTCAGAAATCAAAAATACTAGAACACTAAATTTCGCGGAAGAGGGGGTGAAATTGCTGGTGGAGCTGGTCTCTTGAAAGTATTCGCTCACTTTGGAGAATAAAGCGTCCAATGCAGTCAATTGGAATTGGATGAGCTGACTTAAATATAATGGGACCGTTGTTCACCCAGTCGACCGGAGTAGAATCAACAGTCTTCAGAGGTAACTATTATTAAGTATGCATATCAATTAATTGTAATATGAAATACTAACTTGTTATGTTTGCCATATTAATTGACTATATGAGGATGAACGAAGAAAGGATGCAAGGAAAATATATGGCACGAATGTGAATGGTAGAAGAACCCGGGGGTCGTCCGAGGAAGACTGGCTTCATTAGTTGGACCACGCCAAGAGTTAGAATCACAGTAGGGCATGTAAAAGAAGATGTATGCACGTTTGGCGATTCATTCTCTGATATTATGTCAGTTGGTTAGTTACTTACTTAACTTAAAATTGATTTGAACTCATATCTTTCATTTCTGCCGTGTGAATTAATGTGAATATCCCACAAGAGTTCCAACCTCTCCCTGCTAACCGAAGTCAGTGAGAATACATCTTCTGTGGGATATGTTGTGAGGGTAAACGGGGTGGATAGGTGAAGGAGTTAAGGCAGAGGAAGGTACGGAAGTACCTGACTATTCAGAAATGATCACCAAAGAAGGCTAAAGCATTTCAAGCAGGGACAGTTCTAGACTTTTCGTAAGCTAGAGTGGTAAGAGTGAAAAATGTGACATTATTGATAATGTTGTAACTGAAAATATATATACTCAGAGTGGGTACCGCCGCCCCGGGAACCTTTATTGGATAACCAACACCTCTGCCATAAGTCGGTTCCATGTCAACTCATAATGAAACCAACTCAGAAACACCTCAAAAAGATCATTAAAAGATATGAAAAAATAATTTTAAAATAGCCGGTAACCCTAACCTAACTTAACCTATTTGACCAATTTTTTTATTTTTTTAATCATCACTCCTAATGACCTTTCTGAGGTGCTTCTGAGTTGGTTTCATTATGAGTTGTCTGGTCACCCATAAGTCACCCCAAGTAGTTCGCTTCGTTTGGTGATTTAGCAGGGGTGCCCGGGTTCATGGGGTGAGGTTTGTCTAGTTCTTGGAGGTGGATGACCAAGACACACCGAACCCTACCAGATTCCTACCCACCCCTTAAACCCTTTTCCTTCCTCGTATTCTCCTCTCCTACCCTTCTTAAAAAAAACCCTCCACACAGCATCCCCAAAGATGATATAGGCCCTGAGGGGAATTGTTTTACTACTAGCCACTGATTTCAAATAGTATTTGGATTCTGAGTGGATGTATCACCAACACCAAGGTGATACTGATAATATCCTACCTGAAAGTATGGCGTAACAAAATAACCTGCATTATTTATAATATAATTATCCACCCGACCACCATAACACGGGCTTGAGCATAGATAGCATGGTGCTCGAAAAATCCACAAATGATGTAACCATTCAAAGCAATGAATAAAGAAAAAAAAAATACAGAAAGGGACGCATGGGCGGGTAGAGCGAATGAACGAAGAAAGGAGTGTTAGGAGAATATATATTGCAAATGTGAATGGTAGAAATTGGCAATACATTGTGAGTCGGACCATGTCAAGAGTCAGAATAATATAAGAGTATTTACGAGACGATGTATGAATGTGAATGAGGCAAGGAATGTATTTTTTTATATGAGTAGGTACCCCACAAGAGTCCCAGCTGCTCCCGTCTGGAGCCAGTGAGACTATGGCATCCTCAATTAGGGTATGTTGTGAGGCTGAAGGTAGTGGAGAGGGAGAGATGGGGGAGTACCTGGCTATTCAGATCTGGCCACCAAACACGGCTAACGCCATTTCAAGCAACGTTTCAATTCTGAATGGTGGTCTTATACCAGTCTTACACATCTGTGCTGCTAATATAATATACATTATTTTAAATGAATAAGACTGAGTTGTTTGGTGGTCCATCCTCTCTGCCTACCTCTCTACCCCGGAAATGTCGTGGTGGTTAGTTATCAAAACACAAAAACTTAGATACTCCTACATCAAAACTTTTCAAATTGATCAGTTGACATTAAGGAAGAGAATATAGAATTTTCACGACGAAAAGGTTTATTTTGCAAACATGTATATAAGTTATTTCCAGTTATATTGTGAAATACATGGGTGTGGAATGAAGCAAGTTAACAACTTTTTATAATATTATATTCTTCTTTTTCAGCAGAAAAGAAAATCTACTACCGCAACCACCGAGTGGAGCTCTTTGACAGAATTTGAAATGAAAGTTTTTGCTTCAAATCTCCAAAATGTGCAGGAGGAGCACCTCCTCAAGGTGGAAGGCATCAAGACTAAACTCCAGGAAAACGAGAAAGAACATCTGCTCAGGGCCGAAAACCTCAAGGCCGAACGCCAGGAAGAACACAAGGAGCACCTCCTCGGGGTGGAACTGATGAGGAGGAAAAACTAAAATACAAATACTACTTCCATATTAAGTAATATTTGTACTTTTATACACAAAAATAATAATTCAATTTAAAATACTTTCCTTTTTTATTGTTTTTCAAGTTACAATCCCGTTAAACCGCAATTAAGCAGTTTGTCAACAGGATGTTAATTTTCAATTACAATTTAAACATATATACATAATATTACGCCTTTTTGTTAAACTGAAATTTAATTGTATGATTATTTCCTTTTGGGGTGTTATGCCGTGTTGCGCTACCTCGTCCTTTAGCCAACGTTTCGGACAGCGTTACAGTGTCCATCATCAGGGCAGATGTGTGTGACACATCTGCCCTGATGATGGACACTGTAACGCTGTCCGAAACGTTGGCTAAAGGAGGAGGTAGCGCAACATGTGTGTGACACATCTGCCCTGATGATGGACACTGTAACGCTGTCCGAAACGTTGGCTAAAGGAGGAGGTAGCGCAACACGGCATAACACCCCAAAAGGAAATAACCATAATATTTTTGGCCGTGAAAATCTAAAATCATATCTGAAATTTAATTGCTTCAAAATTATTTTGTCTTAATCTTCTACATTCAAACTTGAATTGTATAATGTAAGAAAAAAATACTGATTTTATTTTATTTTTATAACTGTCATAATATTATGTAAACAAAACCTAGATAACAACCACTCTGTAAATTGCCATCTCAACACAGGCGTTTCACACCTAGTGAGATACTCTAATCAAATGTAATATTAAAATAATGAAATAAATAAAAAAAAAAATTATTACTCCTACTATAACTACACCGATTGTCACGCATGACAATATAGACCAGCTTAATTTAGTAACCATTAAATAAAGTAGGTTATTTCTATGTTGTCGGTGAAAGCACCTGAAATATATCCGGATTTTGATCCGTCATTAAGTAAGAATTAAGTGTTAAGAATTCTTCTTTTGTGTAATTTGTTTGTATTCCTTTGAATATTACACCTGAATAAAGACATTTAAAAAATAAACCACTCTGTTATACTTCCTCAGAATTTTTTTTTATTTTGATAAGTACCTATATTATTAATTTTCAGTATGATTGAATGCTGAAGAGGCCTGAGGTAAATTTACAACTACGTTAGCTCAAAAAATAAATAATTACACTAATATAAAACATGTAACCCCTGCCACCTTGAAACGATATTGGTGAATCTGAGATTGGCATCACAAATAGCTTTCATGTTGACAGAAAAGAAACCTTTTTCGGTTCTGGTGAATCTCTGCATTCCATCCACCTAAAATAATGGTTCACTAATGATTAGTCTGCACATTCATAGTCGAATAAGGTATGCAATCAAAGGGGGACATGTTTGTTGATATTGGGACAAGCACTTGGATAAAATGACGTTTAACTTACCAACTTACTTACTTTTAACTTACCGCATGTGCAATCAAGAGCACCAATCACTTTAGGGAAGCAAGCTATTGCAAAAAATCCTCTTTTTTTCTTCCAAACTTTCAGGATCATTTTTCAAAGTAATGAAAGCAGTTGATTGTAAAACATGCAATTGATTGTAAAACTATCCAAATGTGCTTGCTTGCGGTAGTTTTATGAACTTTGATTAAGTCCCCCACAGCAATCAGCATGGAACCAGATGCTAGGTATCTGATTGTCAAAAGTATCTGGTGTTTTGGAGTGCTTTATTCCTGAAATGAAAACAAGCACACTATGCAGACGGGTACTATATTGTTAGCTACTTTTTTATACCTTTTAAAAAGCATTTTCACTTACCAGTTAATTTTAGATATGACATCATCCCTTATCAAATCTAACAAACAATTTACGACCCTTTTGGAGAGACGAAACCTGTAATAAAATTGAATTTCATCCACGCCAGGAAGTCGTCAGCCCTGTTTCTATATATTCGCACTTTGCGTGGTCTGTTTAAATGTTCTACGAAATAAACGATATCTAAATCCTCAACGCTCGAAGAAAGCTCAAACGCCATGCTGATGGTTAATTTATTCATAATGTAATTTACGTACGTAGCAGATGTATATTGAAATCAATTGAAATCGAAACATTGGCAAATGTCAAATTTGACAGATGTGTTATTG
Source organism: Limnephilus marmoratus (assembly GCA_917880885.1). Classification (NCBI taxonomy): domain Eukaryota; kingdom Metazoa; phylum Arthropoda; class Insecta; order Trichoptera; family Limnephilidae; genus Limnephilus; species Limnephilus marmoratus. The sequence goes on along the minus strand of OU862930.1, from coordinate 27,412,022 downwards.
CCAATAGCGCCACAGCGTCTAGCAAAGGAACTATTCTGCGGCTTAAGCGGCCGATTTGGTCGGTTTAAGTTGAGCGAGGAATGTGCTCCTTAGCAATGACTGATATACCGGCCCATAGTAATGAACAGGTTTAGTTCCAATTGATTTAATTTCTAGACTTTCTTGCCAAACTATACAACATTGGATTTTTGAAAGGGGACGAACCTACTTTAAAGAATTCATGAGTTCTAACACTACATTTTAATTATTAATTTTTGCATTTCAAAATTTTAATTTCCATTTTTATTTCTATTTTTCTTTAAAATGTTGTTATTTTTTTCTCTTAGTTTTTCACTAAATTTATTTATGTTTTTAATTTTGATTTATATACTTATATGTTTTAATTTATACAGAACACTTGAGTTCTTAACATTTAATCTTTATTATAAATTTTTGTGTTTCAAAATTTGAATTTGAATTTTAATTTTTATTTCTACTTTTCTTTAAAATATGATCTTTTTTTTTTTTTTTTCTCTTTAGTTTTAAGTATTTCTTAATATTTTTTGAAATGTTAAAATATTAAATGTACGACTACCACAATACAGGCTTAGCCTAGTGTGGTAGCCAAAAAAAAACAAATATCTGTTACTAATAAAAAATGTATGAAATAAAAAAAAAATAAAAAATTTTAAAATACCTCGGATTGCTTTGCTGCCAATTTTGGCAAATTTTCTCTTATTTGTAAGTAATTAAGTACATAACTGTTATATCTGCCCTTTCCTCGACAGATAGTAATTATTAATAACGGTTCTTTTAATATAAATGTGTTTATTACTTGAATAACCTAGCTGGATAGCTACGACTGTTTACTATTCGGGGGTAGGTAAATCTCTGGAGCCTTGCCACGGGAGCTCGTAAAGTATATCTCTGATACTGCTTCTTGTACGCCAATGCCATCTGGCGAGCTATGGTGCAAGCTACATGCTTACCGCCATCTATCGTATTCTTTCCATATTAAATACTTAATTACTCTACATTACACCCTCCCCGACCTAATCTCAAGCCCTGGCTACAATAAATACAAATCATGTTCTTTTCAAAAGAAGCTATACAATTGACAAAAAATGGGATTTTAAATATTTCATTTTTACACGATTTTATACACTAAATTCAACCAAACATATTTTAAATATTAGATTTTAAATATTTCAACTTAAGTACTTCTGTTTCTCTGGGAGGGACCTCTATGAACGCTTTGAACGGAGCCTTCCTTCCCAAGGTCTTAGTTGAGTAGTTTGCTCTCGATCATCTGCTGGTAATCTGAAATCAAGAGAACTCCACGTTAGCCCCTTCAACAAAGCTGAGGTCCCCAACTCGTCTGAAGCGCATTTCGTGACCTCAGACGCGGTGGGTGGGTTATTATCTTCACTCTCCTCTTCCCATTTCACAGATAAACTCTTTAACTGATCAATATGCCTCTTCCAAGTCAACGGAGTACCACAGATCCTAACGATATAAACTTTTTTACCCACTTTCCTTTCTACAATACCTCTAACCCAACCAACTTTATTCACCTGACGGAAGTCCTTGACCAGACACTTTTGTCCAACATGTAAATTCCTAATTTTTACGCCCCCATAATTCCTTATTTGATTATCTTGACTCCTTTTTATATTATCGTTAGCTATTTTTCTCTGTTCTGACACATCTTCCTGAGTGGTTTTAGGAATTAAACTACTGAAAGTTGATTTCAGTCTCCTACCAAACATCAAGACTGCCGGTTCTAATCCCGTTGTGCAATGTGGCGAATTTCGATAATCAGATAAAAAATCACATAATCTACTTTCATAGTTTACTGGAAAATTATTCCTAACCATAATTTTTTTTTTAAATTTTTTTACCGTTTTAACTGAATTTTCAGCTTGCCCATTACACTGAGGGAATTTGACCGGTGAATTTAACAATTCTATGTTATTCTCTTTAAGAAATTCTTTAAACTCTACACTAGAAAATGCTGTTCCATTATCCGAAACTAGGCAATCAGGGTTACCAAAATTAGAGAAAATTCTTCTCAATTCCTTAATCGTGTTAAACGAATCCGCCCTAGGGACCTCTAAGCAGTCGATCCACTTGGAAAAAGCGCCACAAATTACAAGAAACATTTTTCCTGCTACAGGCCCGCAGTAGTCTACGTGCACCCTACTCCAAGTTGCCCCAGGGTTCGGCCACACTGACAAGTGACTCTTAGGAAGTGCCGGCCTCATAGCCGCGCAATCATTACATTTTAGAACCATTTTTTCAATGTCATTGTTCAGTGATGGCCACCAAAAATAAGCTTTTGCTAGGCCCTTCATTTTAACTATTCCTAAATGAGATCTGTGTAATAACTCTAGCACATGTTCTTGTAAGGAACTCGGAATGACAATTCTATGTTGCCAGAAAAGGCAATCCTTGACTATGGACATTTCGTTTCTCTTAACCCAGAATCTCCACAGTACATCGTCTCGACCAACTCGTTTTGGCCAGCCCTTACGCAAACACGTTAAAACTTCCTGAATAACCGTGTCTGTCTCTGTAGCTGTGGAAATGAGCTTGATATCTATGTGCTCGCATTTATCTACATAACACACAAAATCTGATCCATAATCATCTTCAAATTCTTCTTGAGAATTTTCTACCGGAAGCCGAGATAGAAAATCCGCATGATTATGACATGACTTGACAAATTCTACCTTATACGCAAATCCTGCTAATATAATTCCATAACGCTGCAATCTGTTAGCCGCTAAAACCGGAATGTTTTTGTGTTCACCTAAAATCCTCATCAAGGGCATATTATCTACGCATAAAGTAAACTCCCGACCGAATAGGTATTGAAAGAATTTGTTCAGACCAAACACAATAGCTAACGCTTCTAAATCTAGAATACTGTATTTCTTTTCTGCACTAGACAAACTTCTTGATGCAAATTCGATCGGTCTCATTGAACCGTCCGCAAATGTGTGTAATAACACGGCTCCGAGGCCTGCGCTGCTCGCGTCTGTATATAACTTAAGAGGAAGGTTGGGAAAATAATGAGTGAGAATTCTATCAGAACCCATTAGATACTTTACTTTATCTACTGCGTCAATGCATGACTTCCCAAATTCAAACTTTGCATTCTTCTTTAAAAGATTATGCAAAGGTTCTAAAATTGATGACATGTTCGGTATGAAGTTCCGATAAAAATTAAAAAATCCCAAAAGACTCCTCAATTGATGCACGTCAGATGGGTACGGTGCATTCTTAATTGCTTCCAATTTATCTTTTTGAGGTTCAATGCCCCTTCCCGAAATAACGTATCCCAAAAATTCTATCGATTTAACAAAAAACTGACACTTCCCAGTATTGACACATAAACCACATTCTTTCAACCGCTCGCAGACCGCGCAAATATTATTATACAGATCAAGTTCATCGACCCCTGAAATAATAATATCGTCTAGGTAAAAGGCTACGCCTTTTAAACCTTGTAAACAACTTGATATTGTTCTTGCGAAGATGGCCGGAGCCGATTTAAACCCAAAAACCAACCTGTTATATTGGAACAGACCTAAGTGTGTGTTAATAGTTGTAAACTTTTTACAATGATCCGCTAATTCTAACTGTGAATATGCTTCTTTAAGGTCTAATTTTGCAAAAACTTTGCCCGAACTAACCTTATGTATGACCTCCTCAATCTTTGGCATCGGATATTTCTCTAAATTGGAAATCAAATTAAGACTCCTTTTATAATCTACACAAATTCTTATATTTCCATTTTTCTTGACCACCGGAACAATCGGAGAAGCGAACTCGCTACTTGTAACCGGGGAGATTATACCTTTTTCTACCATCGATCTTAATTCGGATTCGATCTTCCCTTTAATAGAAAAAGGAACCGGCCTTGCATTGAAAAAAATTGGATCCGATTCCTGGTTTACTTTAAAATAGACTTTATATTTGTTAAATCTTCCCAACTTTTGCGAAAACACTTCCGGGTAATCTTGAATAAACTTTTCTCCATTCCTCATTTGCGGCGTCACTAAATTAACTTGTTGAGGGCCAGGCTTTTGTTCAGAACAACACGGAAATTTCACGATCTTCAATTGAATGTTTTGTGGATTAAATTTTACCTATCGTATATTTTATTGACTGAAACACATTTCTACAACAATAAACTATTTACTAAAATAACATTACTTGCGTTATTTACGTAAATTGATAGGTTTTATGATGTTATTTGAGGTCACGCATCGGCATTTTGTGACGCGGCCGCCACAATGACAGTTCGAGATGCCCACAGATAAAAATTATTCTAAAATATTTTGTGGCTACAAAATGAATGAAATCTTTACCCATACCATAGGGAATGTTGCCGCTAGCATTTCTGACCGTGTTCTTATACAAATTTTGTACATAGAAGGGTAAAAATCGTAGTTCAAAATATATTTTTTTCGCGCATGCGCAAGACCTGCGCACATCTCGCCCGACGGAAAATAATTCATATAAATTATTCGGAGTGACCGGCTGCATTGCAGCTTTTTCTATGGTAAAGGGCGATAATAGAGCTAGCGATTCTAATCGAGTTTTTCATACACTTTCTTTATACATTAGGGTCAAAATCGCATCTCAAAGTGATTTTTTCTTAAAATAACTCCCGTGTTTACCGGGTCACAAGCGGCCCCCAACAGGTTAATTGTCTCCCGAGAAGTTATCCCAAGATCGAAACATTCCATAAAATCTCTCCCCACAATTAATTCTGTTCCTTTTATTACTACAATAAAACTAATATTTTTGTTCCTACCCTTAAATTTCACATCAAAAATCGCCTTTCCTACGACTTTTAAACGATTATTTCCATAACCTGAAATAATCCGCTTGTCTTGTGACAAAATGATTGAACTAAAATGTCGTTTAAAAATACCCTCCGGCATCACACATAAAGATGAACCGGAATCAATCATTGCCGTAAACTTCTTGTTATTAATTTCAATTTCAGCAGTAATCGGACTAATTGACGCAACTAAAACTTTACTATCCCTGTGATTTTCAAAAATGGGATTTATAGGATTATTCTTGCAAAATTTCTGTAAATGCCCAACGCCCTTACATTTAAAACATTTCGCATTACGAAATTTACAATCAAACGATAGATGATCATTCCTTTTGCAAATAAAACACTGTTTTTTAACATTACCCAAGGGTGATCTAAAATTCGTACCTGAATTTGATCCTAACCTATAAGCTGGTTTCGTGTTAAAATTACCCTTGGGGCTCGTCGATCGTTCCCTACGCTGATCTCGCTTGAACCCATCGCTAGTAACTCGTTTTTTTACCAGGTTTACCTCTGATTTAATTGTATTAGCACTATCCAAAGTTGACATACTAACTGCAAGTCCTTCTATTTCATTAAACGATAACGTTTGCCCTTCTACAAAAATTTTCTCTTTCGCGCGCCCCGGTAACAACCCGATAGCAAACATGTCTATAAGATTTTTTTCAAGCCTCGTTTCGAATTGACAATACGTTGCTAAAGAACGAAGTCTAACCGCGAAATCTCTTATCGTCTCGCCTTGTTGTTGTCTCGCTAAAAAAAAATTCTCCCGTTCTTTAAAAACTGAACGATTTTTGTTACAATGTTTGTCGAGAAGCGCTAAAAGTTTATCAAAAGATAAGTCCGTTACTTTACTTGGAAAACACAGATTAATTAGTAAGGTTAACGTTTCTGATTCTAGGAGATTCAATAAAAAAGCCCGTTTTTTCTCCACAGACGCTTTGTCATCATGGATCACGAAAAATTGCTCTATCCGAAGTCGAAACAATCCCCAGTCTCCGGAGAGATGGCAAAACGGTGGTATTCTACCCGATTCCATAACTCCCAACAGATAGATCGGTAAAAACAATCAACAAAAAAAAAACAATAACAAATAATCCCTCTCAAAGAAGCAAAACTACTTATCTCAGGAACTCTTCTGGTCTCCCTCTGGGTTTTATCCTTGTCTTCTGATTAATCCAATGATTCGTCCTTGAAACGATTAACCCAATGATCCGTTTTGACCTTGAAACCAATCCAATGATCCGTTTTGACCTTGAAACCAATCCAATGATCCACAACCAGATCGCCTCCTTGCGGTATTTTACTTGTGTTCCTAGAACAAAAAATCTTCTTATCCAGCCCGTAGCCACGGAACCAAATGCTCCTTAATCTCGAGCAGAATCTCTTCCGATTCCTTTGCCAAAACTGCAAGTCACTCCAGCAGTGACTTAGTCATCCGTGTCCAGCACCAATTATTATTCGTACGCGTAACTTCCACACAATTATACTTTTACGGCTGCGCCAAATGTTATATCTGCCCTTTCCTCGACAGATAGTAATTATTAATAATGGTTCTTTTAATATAAATGTGTTTATTACTTGAATAACCTAGCTGGATAGCTACGACTGTTTACTATTCGGGGGTAGGTAAATCTCTGGAGCCTTGCCACGGGAGCTCGTAAAGTATATCTCTGATACTGCTTCTTGTACGCCAATGCCATCTGGCGAGCTATGGTGCAAGCTACATGCTTACCGCCATCTATCGTATTCTTTCCATATTAAATACTTAATTACTCTACATTACAATAACATAGAAGTTTACAATTTTATATATATTTTTTTATAAATCCTACGAACATGTGATAGTCAACAAAAGATAGGTGAACTCATCAGCTATATAGAACTATAATCAGTTTGTGTGTCTCCATATTAAAATTCGGAGGTATGATTTTTTAATGTGGGCGGAAAATATTCAAAATGATCACCAAAAAATCTCGAGCAACCGGAGAAAAAAGTTTTAAATTGCACTGTCGCTCCAGTGGTTAATGGTGATGAAAAAAATATGTAAAAAATTGTTTAAATAGGTTACGTTACGTTAGGTTATGGGTTTATTTTTCAATTATTGCTTTTAAAAAGAGTGGATTTTGCAAAAAAGGTGTTGAGTTGATTTCATTCTGAGTTGGGATAGAACCTAATTTATCATATTTTAATGTAAAATATTAAAATAGGACGTGGCTCTAGCTTGCAATTGCATCAGAAAAATGTAATTAGAGCCTTATGCAATGAATTATTATGCACTAGCTGGTTGCACATGGTTCTATTTGCATGTTTAGGTATGTTCTAAAATGGTAACTGTACGTCCTATTAAAATACTTTACATAGGATTCAACCTCAAAATCAGAAATTGGTAAATGGATAACGAGAAATAGTCTTTGCAATCTCTAACACCTCTTTTCTCAAAATAAGGTAAAGTGAAGTTAGAACCCTATCCGGGTTCATGAGGTGAGGTCTGTCCAGGTCTTGGTGGCCGATACATCTGCCCACCTGCTGCACGGTGGGCAGGATTGAGAGAGGCTGATTGAGGGAGATCTTTTATACTCCAGCCAGTATCTCTCGCCCCTCGCCTTGCATCGCAATTGGAGGGATGGATTCATATGTCCGTCATTGGACTCACTAAGCTCCAGATTCCTACCCACCTATTGTACCTATTTCTTTCCCAAAACTTCCTCTTCTCCCTTTCCTTAAAAAGACCCTCCATACAGCATCCCCTAAGAAGATATAGACCCTGCCTATCGATTCCATATTTTTTGTGAGATCGTTATTGGATAACAGACGTAATCTCCTGTCAGATTTGTGTGATTTTTATGACTGTTATTTGGGTTTTATATGTACAACGTACATTAAATGAGTAAATAATCATGCGTTCTTGCAAGAATTCATGTTTAAATCGATCTAAACTAAAATATGCGACGTAAAAATCACACAAATCTGACAGAAGATAACGTCCGTTATCCAATAACGATCTTACAAAAAATACGGAATCGCTAGGCTGAGGGAAATTATTTTCCTCAGGGCCTCCTTTGGGGAGCTAATGTAAAAAAAATATGAAGTGACGTACTGCAGGCGCGGTCATACATGCTTTGAAAGCGATGCCCCTTTATTTTCTAGTGTAACGGTCAAAAATAAAAAAAAAAGTTTAAAATTGTTTCAATTTACCATATAATTATGGCTTTGTTTGGCGGCACGATCTTAAAGTAACGATTTAACTCTTTTCAGGGGGGGACCACTGGCAGAGACGACAGTGCTTGGACGGGTGCTTCAGGAGCGACTGGAGGAAGAGGACCCTCGGCTCGACTGCTACCGGGCTGCAGGGGTGCCCAACGTTCGGTTGTTTCTTAAAGGTAATTATTATTAATTAATGTTAATGTTGATGAGCAAGCAGCCTTCTGCTGATGTGCCGATTTCTAATTTCACAATCCTTCCTTCACTCCAAACGAGAATCCAATGATTTGTATTATAATTAGTAGCAACGATGACATAAGTTTGTTCTATGCTTCCTCTGCTCTATTTGTAGGGAAGTGTTTTTTTCTCTTTTTTTTTTCACGGTTGTGTTGGTGTGAAGATTTAATGTTCAGATAAAATTTTGAAAGTATCTTATTTCTTTTAACCACCCAGGCCTCGCTCCTATTTTTTCAGAACGTCAATATCTCAGCGTTACAATAAAACCCAAATAAGTGGAGTATATCTGAAAACTAAAAACGGTTTTAGAAAGGTGATGGAATAAGCTTTCAAATTTTATAATTCAAAATAAACATATAATTTTTTAAATATAAAAAAATTTTGAAGGCAAACATAAAAAAGTTTTAAAAATGGCTCACTTTTGGTTTTTTCTTATTAAAATTACTGATAACAAAAAAAAAATAAAAATGCGTATATATTTTATTAGGCAAATGTATAATAAACTAAATAAATGCTATCGTTAATTTACTTTTTTGTCATTTGATGTAAAAATAATTAATAAAAACTTCCCAGTTTCAATTTTTTTTTTCAAAGTGCGATTCAAAACTTTGGTTTCATAAAGATTATATTTTACTATTTTGGTGGTTATTTTTTTAGATTTGAATATAAAGTGTGGTGTGTTGCCTTTCTAACAGGGAGTTACAGCGATTTATAAATTTTGAATTATCACCTTTCAAAAACAGTTCTTAGTATCCTGATATTTTTTGTTTATTTTTTTATATGAATACCGCACAAGAGTCCTTACTGCTCCCGTCTGAAGCCAGTGAGACTATGGCATCCCCAATTGGGTTATGTTGTGAGGCTGAAGGTAGTGGGGAAGGGAAGGAGAAAGGGAAGAGGAAGGTGGGAAAGTACCTGACTATTCAGATCTGGTCACCAAACACGGCTAATGCCATTTCAAGCAACGTTTCAATTCTGAATGGTGGTCTTACACCAGGGCGATACTGAGAGTATCTTCCACTCTGGAACGTGTCGCAAATATACTATATATTTTTTTAAATGAATAAATTTTGAAATAACACAAATTAATCAAATAAAATTTATTTGCCGCGCCGGGATTCGATCCCACGACCTTCGGTGTGCGAGTCAAGAGCCTTACCGCTGAACTACCCCGGCCGTCGAAATATTCCATTATTTGGATTTTATTGTAAAGTGGAAATATTTTGACTCTCTGAATAATACGGTTGAGGCCTGAGGGGTTAAAAACATGGTCTGTAGGAGTTGTGATGGGGGACTCTTAAGTATAATTTTCAGAATGTCTTTTGTGCTATGAAGACTGGTTAACGTGGAATCGCTTGAGCTCCCCCATCCGATAATACCATATTCTATGTATATTTGTGGACTGTAATCAATAAAGTTTTCAAGTTGACACAACTACGAGGGGCTGTCCGTGAAATAAGGTCTCCAAGGTTCTGTGGTCGCGAGGAACGATTTTTACACGCGATCTGGCAACACTGGCATTAGCCTGGATTTTCTTTGCCAAATTCTCACCCTCTGTGATGCTTAGTCTCGGCGTGCTTCCAATCGCCGCACCTGCCAGGTTTGAGTTACGCTCTGTAATTCATTTTTAAACTTTGCTTCAGTGAATCTGAATGTCGCCATTGACGGGATTGTTCTTTTGTCTCTGTTGTCGTGTAGTGTCACATTTGTTCTGTCACAATTGAGTCCAAGAATTCTTCGCCATCGATGGCGTAGCACTCAAGGAATTCACAGGCTGCTTCAACCTGTTGTTGTTTGTGATTTTCGGTGAGCATTTTGGGACCCAGCTTGTGGTCTCCCAAATGTTTTGTCAAAATCTTGTCAATAGTGGTTTAACTGACATCAGGGATCATATCACAGAGCTCCCGAACCGTCACCCGTCGGTCTGCAATCATCGCTTTTTCCACTTTGGCAATTGTTTCATCTGAAACCGATGGCCGTCCGGCATGCTTTTAAATTCACTGCACCATTTGCGCACGTCTCTCGCACTCAAATACTGTTTTCCGTACACTTCAAGCCTCTTGAAAATAAGTGTCTACCGGGGTTTTGTAAAAAATTAATTATACAGCGTAATTCACACCTGGCGGGTGCGGCGAGTGGAAGCGCCATCACTAAGACCCCAATTTACAAACATATTTATCTTAAAATATAAAATGAATGTTTCTATGTTTGTCCCTTATGTGCACCTACATAAACTATTTAACTATTTATCCGGTTGCGATGAAACTTTGGTGATTCGTTGTACTCATGCCTGTGAAGGTTTCTATATATAGTGGTGAGCTCTAGCATTATTAAATTATATTATGTAGTGCCGTTCCTTATCCAGAATATTCCTTAGTGAGAGATGGCATCTCTGTTTCTATCCGATTTCGGTCTTTCTTCTCCTTTTACCGTCTTGAAATATTCAAATTTCGCGCGATTTTTCGTCCCTCTATGATCTCAATCACTGCCGCCAACAGCTAGGCGTACGCAAGCATCGGCGCGACGCCATTTTCCTCAATTGGCGTCTAATTTCTATCCCGTGCGGTCGTCTAGTTGCGATATAAACTGGAAACTAGATTTTCTTCTCCGAAAAATTTTTGCAAAAATCATTACGCAATGTCAAAAAATAGTGTGTCTCTCGAAGCGGTTGAGATTCCCGCGTCCGCGAGTGTCAACCGCGACGAAATACGAAAAACGAAACGAAAGAATGTGTGTTCTGACTGTTCCTCTAATGAATCCGTTTGTGACAATAAACGTAAAAGGCGAAGGCGTCGCCGACGCTCACCAAGTTCCGATAGCTCCACTTCCATGAACTTTTCAAGCCGGGCTTCACGCTCCAGAAGGCGAGGAATGGCCCGTTCTATTAAAAAATTAACTGAACAAGTAGGCAGACTACAAAATTTTATTTTGCAAGCACCGAGGTCAAGATTCGCAGAGAATGCAGCCTCAGAGAATATGTCCATTGCAGAATCTGAGAAAGAGTGCTCAACAGTATCCGGGCGTAATACTTGTGTTTTTCAAATGCCGAGTCCCACCATTTCGCTTAAAGAACCCTTAATGACTGCCCCTCCTCGAGACAGACTCGAAGTGTTAGAGCGTCTTCAACGATTTAATCAGAAAGATTGGACCAATGTGAGATATAACAAGGTCATTAAGGAACACCTTGCTGATCCGGGCTTTAAGGAGCTTGAGGTGAATTTTGAGTTGCAACCGTTTGATTCTGGGTCTTCTCAACAGGTCGCTATTGAAAGATCTTTCGCGGCGATAACACATGCAGCTCTCAAGCACAGGGAGCAATTGCAGCAGTCTCTGCAGCAATTGATCGAATGGGGGTTCGAAGTACAGAATATCTCTCCAGAAACCCTGTACGAGAAAGTTAATGAGTTGTTTGGAGGTCAGAACGACTTACAAAAATGTTCTGATGACCTGCTGCAAATCACATGCGGAAAACGGGCAGGGATAATTGAATTTAGAAGGGACAGGATTCTCAATTCCTGTAAACAGAAATCAGACAAAAAAGTTCTTATGCAGATCCCTCCAACTTCCTCTCATCTCTTCAATGAGGAAGCTCTCTCTACCCAATTGCAGAAATTGGGAGGAGTAAAGAATTGTTTTAGGCCCTTCCCACAAGCCATCACTTCAACTGGTCCACCAAAGGAGGGGTCTGGTACAAAAAAGGCTTCAAAATCAGTTCAATACTTTCCGGCCCGAGATTCCTTTCCGGCCCGAGATATCTTTCCGGCCCGAGATTTTATTCCGTCTCGAGAATTTTTTCCATCGCGAGAATCCTTTCGCCCGAGGGGGGCAGACCCCCAAAGGTATCCCCAGCCCTCCACCTCTGGTGTTAAAAGGGGGGGAAAGGATAGTAGCAAGCGATCGGTGCGAGGGCAGACCTCTAACCGACGTTACTACAGGGGTGCATGACCAGAGGCCATCAAAGTTTCGAGCGGGGCAGTTGCTGAATTTCAAAAACAAATGGGCAGCTCTAAATGCTCCCAAAGTTATTCAAAAGATCATAGGGGGATACAGAATCCCCTTCTTTACAAAGCCCCTATTATTACGCCCAACTGCCTTAACTTTGAAAAAAATTGTGACAAAGACTACCCCAGAAATGACAAAAGAAATAGAAATTCTCAAAAAACTGAATATATTGGAACCGGCAGTCAAAGACTCCGGTTTTCTCTCCCAAATGTTCCTGGTCTGAAAAGGGGACGGCAGCAACAGACCTATCCTCAACCTGAAAGGTTTCAATCACTTTGTGTCTGTAAGAAGATTTTCTTTAATGTCACATCAGAAAGTTCCCGAATTTCTCCAACCACAAGACTGGATGACAAAAATAGACATATCGCACGCATATTTTCACATTCCAGTCGCAGAGTCTCACCGTCGTTTTCTGAGGATTGTGTACAAAGGAGAGCTTTTGCAAATGACATGCCTTCCCCAGGGCTTGAGCAGTGCTCCACAAGCCTTTGCCAAGGTGACCAATTGGGTTGCGGAGACCCTACGTCATCAAAATGTGAGGATCGTTGTATACTTGGACGATTTCCTTCTGGCCCACCAGGACAGGGAAATTCTGAAGGTCCAAACAATTCTATTTCTGAATCTACTGAGAGACCTCGGTTGGACCGTCAATTTGGAAAAATGCGTCAGCGAGCCGGTACAAACAGTGGAGTATCTGGGTGTAATGTGGGACACGCAACGCGGTCGGAAGTCGCTGAACAGGAGGAAGTGCGAAGACCTTCAACAATCACTTCAAAGGCTTCAGAAGAAGAAGAAGTGGAATGTGAAGGAGGCACAGAGAGTTCTGGGAAAACTAAATTTTGCATCTATGATTTTAGATTTTCACGGCCAAAAATTTTATGGTTATTTCCTTTTGGGGTATTATGCCGTGTTGCGCTACCTCCTCCTTTAGCCAACGTTTCGGACAGCGTTACAGTGTCCATCATCATCACACATCTGCCCTGATGATGGACACTGTAACGCTGTCCGAAACGTTGGCTAAAGGAGGAGGTAGCGCAACACGGCATAATACCCCAAAAGGAAATAACCATTTTTGCATCGTTCGTCACTCCAAGAGGTCGTCTTCATTGCCGAAGGATGCAACTACAAATGCACTCCATGATGAAACTTCCCATACGAATGAGAATTCTCATAAAGGAACCCGTGATGAAAGACATATCATGGTGGGCACAGAATGTAAATGCCTTTATGCCACTACACGTCCCCGCTACCTCTCATTTCCTCTCGACCGATGCAGCAGATCATGGCTGGGGCGCTCAAGTGGACGATACTCCGATTGCGGGAAATTGGACCAGGGAACAGCAGAATTGGCACAGCAACTTGAAAGAGATGTTTGCCATACTAAATGCCTTGAAATACCAGAACAAATTTTTGAGGAGTTCTACCGTTCTAATACAGTCAGACAACAGAACAGTTCTCGCTTATTTGAGGAACGAAGGAGGGACGAGATCCTTGAGTCTACTTCATCTGACCTTTCAGATTTTGTCTCTAGTAGACAAATACAATATAACCCTGCAAGTTCACTACCTACCAGGGCGGTACAACGGTCTTGCGGACCATTTGTCCCGAGGAACCCGTCTACCGGAGTGGCACCTTCTAGCTCCTGCAACAGAACAGATATTTCACAAATGGGGCAGACCCACTGTGGACCTGTTTGCCTCTCACACGGCTCATGTAGTGGACAAATATGTATCCGTAGACAGGAAAGACAAAGCGGCGATATTTCACAATGCTTTCAGCAGACCTTGGCACTTTCCCCTGGCATGGGTGTTTCCGCCTCCTTGTCTAATTCCCCGAGTGCTTGCTCATCTGAACAACTCCACAGGAATTTATCTGCTAGTAGCTCCCAAATGGACGAAAGTATTTTGGCTACCAGACTTGAAACAGAGAGCCTTGTGCCTACCTCAGAGATCAAGAATCTACAAGAGATACTGATAGATACCACCACAGGCTCTCATCCCCAGCAAATACTTCAACTAGAACTGCAAGTGTGGAAAATTGGGGCTGGGATGATGCATTGCAAGGATGGTCTGATAGAGAAAGAGGGATTTTAAAATCCAGCTGGCGAACTTCAACGCAAGCGTGAAAATAAAGCAGCGTGGATTAGATGGCGTGAATGGTGTTCATCCAACCATGTTAATTTCAGAGATCCAATGGGAGCTCAGTTGGCAAAGTTTCTAGCACATCTCAAAATATCGCTGAATTTAGCTCCTAGCACTATAGCTTTGCATAAATCGGCTATTTCAACTTTATGCAATCCAAATAATGAAAATAGACTAAGTAACCATATTGTGGTGAAGCAAGTAATGAAAGGAATAGTAAACAGCTCGATTAAAGTGCAACGGGATACAATATGGGACCCGAGACAGATATGTTCTTGGCTTCAGACTAACAATCCAGAAACTATAACCTTATTTGAAGCATCCAGAAGGTGTGCAGTCATACGCCTGTTAGCCTCAGGACGAAGGGTGCATGATCTGACACTTTTGAGATTAACATCGGAACATTTTATTGATATGGATGATCATATTATTTTATGGCCTGCATTTGGTTCAAACACAGATTCTGCAAAGTATCAACAATCAGGATGGAGATTAAACTCCTCATCAAATCAATCTACCGATCCTGTATTTTGGCTTAGGAAGCTGTGTGTTCTCTCAAAGGACAGGAGACAAGAAGGACCCAATATTGATAACTTGTTTTTATCCACATCAGGTCCAACCAAAGCAGCTTCTAGAACAATTATCGGTGGATGGGTCAAGACAATACTTAGAGATGCTGGAATAGCGTAGGGAGTGTGGCGAACCCATCGCTCAGGGAGTGGAAAACACAAACCTGCAATAGCCATCCCAAGCCAAGGTGTGAGCTACCGTGCTCAGGCTGAATGTCCTGGGGAACAGCGTCACGAACGGTGCCTCCGAGAAACAAGGTCGCATCTCGGAGTATTTAGACCTCACTCCAGCACTCAGGGCTCTGCTGGAGTGGACTTTCTATTTCCCTGGTAACTCGTGGGACAAAAAAATTGGACCATTCTAAAACTAGGGGCCTTTTGGGAACCTAGGAGTGCTGAGGCCACCTCTGTGGATTTCCTTCCTGGGGCCGTAGGAGGAACTAAGAGGAGAAACCGTGGAGAGGTGAGCTGAGGCCACCTCTATGAACTCTTCCCTTGTGGGGCCTTCGAGGAACCAAGGGGAAGGGCACCCTTCCAGCGCGGGGCCTTTGTGGAACCAAGGAGAAGTGAAGTGGAGAGATGATGTCCTCTTCCCATGTGGGGCCTTCGAGGAACCATGTAGGAGTGAAGAGGAGAAATGAGGCCATCTTGGTGAACTCTTCCTCTGTGGGGCCTTAAAGGAACCATGGAGGAGAGATGAAGTTCTCTTTCCTCCTGGGGCCCTCGGGGAACCGAGGTGGAGTGGACTCTTCCCTTGTGGGGCCTTTGGGGAACCAAGGGGAGGTGGACTCTCTGTCGTGGAGCCTTCGGGGAACTAAGGAGTGGAGAGGAGAGATGAAACCCTCTTCCGTCGTGGGTCCTTCAGGGAACCAAGGAGGAGTGAAGAGGGGAAATGAGACCTGGGAAGACACATTGTCGGACCAGAAGATACAGCTTCATTTCGAATGACAATCCTGGTGAACTTTATAAAAGGGACTGGGTTACTGTCAAAGGAATGAGGTAAAATGGGAGATAGTACAATGGGTCTATGGCCTAAGTGCTCTCGGGAACTATATATATGTAAACCGTCTCCGATTATTTAAAAAAAAAAAAAAAAAAAATAGAGATGCTGGTATTGAGGCCTCTGCGGGGAGCACTAGGTCAGGAGTGGCTTCACTTCAGTGGTTTGAAAACTGTTTAATAGAGGACATTTTGGAAAAGGGAAATTGGCAGAATGAAAATACCTTCCAAAAATATTATAAAAAAGAAATAAGGCAGTCCAATATTCAGGAGCCGGGGACTTCGTCATCCTTGACAAGCCTGTTTAAACCAATCATTCGCCTGAGGGGGGCAGACCCCCAAAGGCCCTCCATTTCTGGAGACAGAAGGAGAAGCGATCATTGTGAGGGCAGACCTCCAACCGGCGCTTCTTTATGAAGGTGATCACAATTGGCATCAACACTGCCACCAGACGATAGCAGACAATTCTCACTAAGGAATATTCTGGATAAGGAACGGCACTACATAATATTGGAGTTTTACCTACCATTAAAACTCTTATTATGTTGCCTTCCTTATCCAGAATATTCCTCATCCCCTGTCTGGTGAGACTACAATTGAGGAAAATGGCGTCGCGCCGATGCTTGCGTACGCCTAGCTGTTTTTGGCGGCAGTGATTGAGATCATAGAGGGACGAAAAATCGCGCGAAATTTGAATATTTCAAGAAGGTAAAAGGAGAAGAAAGACCGAAATCGGATAGAAACAGAGATGCCATCTCTCACTAAGGAATATTCTGGATAAGGAAGGCAACATAATAAGAGTTTTAATGGTAGGTAAAACTCCAATATTATTTCCTATGCTATTCATCCGATTGCGATGAAACTTTTGTGATTTGTCGTACGCATGCCTGTGAAGGTTTCTATATATATAGTAGTGAGCTCTAGCTTTATGAAATTATTTCTTATACTATTCATCCGGTTGCGATGAAACTTTGGTGAGTTGTTATGCGCACACCTGCTATGTTTCTGTATATAACTGTGAGATCTGGCAGTACGAAATTTGTATATAAAATGTACAATAAGTGGTGCGCGAGTTGTTAGAAAATTGTTTGTAATTCATATAGATTAGCGGCAGAGAGTTTTTAATAACTGTCACATCACTATTGTATGTTGCACATCACTAGTGAGGAACTACTTCTATAATGTTTGTCATCTGTGGTTTATCTATTGGGAACTAATGTCAATCAATGTCAATGGTGTAAACACGTCTTCAATAAAAAGTCTTTTATAAAATAATAACAGTGTTTTCCATATTAAATATATAACTAAACAATAACAAACGAACATTAAAAGGTAAATTATTGTAAAAAAAATATTAATTACCATAATTTAAAAATACATGTTTTAGGTTTTTTATTTCCCCAATTTTCAATGCATTTAGCGAGCTATTAACCATTTAAAAAAAAAATTTAAATGCATTTCTCATTTTATTTGTAAGACGCAACTTTTGAGAACCCAGGCATTTCTGAATTCAAAAGTTGAAATAATTGACACACCGTAGTTAACATGTTGCTGTATTTATTTTGTTTAGCCGAACGCATTCCCGGGTGCAGCAGAAAGTATTACGAGCTGGACCCGGAGATGACCATCCAGCAGAACCTGACGGGCAAGTGCCTGGTGGAGTACCCAACGGTGCATGTCCTGCTCAAGGACCACGCCTATGCCCTGGATCTGGTCAACTCGGGTGAGCATCACTATATACCGAATGTCGCACAGGTTACATTTCGTTGCCCTGTAATATCATACCTATTTGGTATACCACCAATTTGGGAGGCAAGTATGGTTTTCGCCACCCCGGGAACCATTCATTGGATTGCTGACACCTCTGCCATAGGTTACCCCAAGTGGTTTGCTACGTTTGTGACTTGTGACAGGTGTGCCCGGATTCATGGAGTGAGGTTTTTCCTGGACCTTGGTAGCGGATGCGTCGCCATCAACTGTGTGGCAGGCCGGATTGGGAGAGACTGGTTGAGGGATAGCTTTTGACCTTTCACTCTCTCGGAAAATCGTCGTGCAGCCGAGTTGGAGGGATAGATTCATACATCCATCACATGGACCTCCAGATTTCTGCCAACCGCCCATAACTTTTCCTTTCCAAAACTTCCTCTTCTTTTTTTCCTAAAAAGACCCTCCACACAGCATCTCCAAAGATTACGTAGGCCCGTAGGGGAATTATTTTCCTCAGGGCCTTCTGTGTGGAATTAATGTGAAAAAGAAATACCTTCCTCTTTAACCTGTCACTGGCCGCCCTGAAACAAGGAAATTATGCAAAGCATCACTTTGAATTTTGAATTATCAGATATCGTATATTTTATTGACCGAAACACATTCCTAGAACAATAAACTATGTACCAAAATAACATTACTTGCGTTAATTACGTAAATTAATAGGTTTTACGATATTTTAGTCGAGGAACACGCATCTACTTAGACAGATAAAATTCACTGCAAATTTGACATTTTCATGCTACACTTAAAATCGTTTAAAAATATTCTGGGGTTGCAAGGTGAATGAAATTTTTACCCGTCTTATGGGGAAATGTTGACGCAAGCGATTCTGACCTTGTCCTTCATACAAATTCTGTACATAGAAGGGTCAAAATCGCAGACAAACATAATTTTTTCGATTTTTTTTTTAATTTTTTTCCCGCGCATGCACCAAATACGCGCACGCCCGCGCGTCTCCGGCCGATTAAAGGTTAAGATGTTTGTCAGTTGATTCTATAGGTATGTATCTTCCACAGATGATGAATTGGATAATGAGACTGAGCTGCTCTGCGGCCCCTCGGATCCACCGCCCAAGAGAAGTCACACGGAAGAAGAGAGCGCTGTGGACACCAAGAGACACAAGGAGCTGACCACGGTGCGGGTGGCGCGCGAGGAGCGCCACAAGATCCAGCAGCAGGTGGAGCAAGAGCTCAAGCAGAAGCCCCGGAACCTGCTCTTCGTCACCGGCTACTCCTCGGACGAGATCTCTGATGATGAAGAAGACAGCACCACCAACGGTTGAATGCCGCCTTTATTTCTAGTCCTGATATGTATGTACTATTTATCTTTTAAGTATTTAGTGTCCCGATTGTTCCGGGTGTTAATTTGTAAATGTGAATGTGCACAAGAGTCCCAACTGCTGTAAGACTACGACATCCATGTTTGCCATTGTTAATGACATTCTTTGGAATTGTGTTGGCATTTTTCAAATATCGAATTTATTTGTCCGTAATATCGTGCGTGAAAATCTTCATTTTATTTATTAGGGAGATAAAATAAAATGAATACCGGACAAAACAGCGTGTACCATGCACATCTCAATTTTTTTTTTTTTTAATTCCTTCAACCGTTTCTACTTTTCTACTTGTCTTCCCATTCCTTGCTTTCTCCAGCATAACAGGTTCCATCGTTTTTATCATAAAACTTTCTAAAAATAGCTAATAATAATTGAAAATATGGCGATTTGGGTCGCGTGAATTTTGTGTGTGAATAACGAAGGAAGGAAATACGAAACAGAAATTTTTATTTTTATTTTTATATTAAACTTCACACAGGAGGCCTATATCATCTGAGAAGCTGTGTGGAGAGTCTTTTTGAGGAGAGAAAGGAATGAACATTGGTTTTTGAAGAAACCATATTGTAGGAAGGAGTTAACACAAAGGCCGGCAAATCGTTCCACATCCAAGTTGTTGAACACAAGAACCTAATGTGACAAATGTAAAACGTGTATGTATATGTTGGGCACGCGTTTGGTGTGTTTTCCGACTTTGCACCGGTGCCGAAGGGATCGATGACGCTAGTTCCTCGGAGTATCTTCCATTGAAGTACCGGTAGAACAAGGTTAGCGTTCTTATCCGACGCCTGAGTTAATTTGTTAAGATAGGAGAATCTATCAAACGGACCGCCCGTTTCTGCACAGTCGAGAATTTTTTCAGGTATTTTGGGGCTCCAGACTAACTTTTTGTGTGGCTAACGTAACTCTGACTTCGATGGAGCCCCCATATCTGATCTGGTCACTTAGAGTTACACCAATCATATCAATGGAGGGCCTGTTTGGAAGATTGCTTTCGTTGAAGGAGACTAGATTTTCATTTGGATACCTTTAAGACATGATTGGGTCTTTGAAACATTAAATTCAACTCCCCAAGAGACATTAGAAATGTAACTGTGGTAGGATGCCATCAGAATAATGAATGCGTCCTACCTTGAGAATGATCTCATCTCTGCTCTTGTGGATGCACAAAACTCACTCCTTGTTGCACGTCATCCAATATCGACCATGAAATTTGCTCTTAGAACAAGACACTGTAGTGTGTCTAGTTGCGTGGTAGGAATTGTACTGGCGTTTAGGACAAATTTTTCTCCTGGTGACAAAAATTTGGTTTTCTAAAATATGGTTTTCTAAAAATTTGGTTTCCGCCTCTGCAATAATTTGGAACACTTTGATTCTTGTTGCGTTCGCCAAGCGTCCATCTTTTTCATCAATTTTGTTTAGAGTGTCTTCAATATGTTTGGCAAAATTTAAATTCGGTGATACAGCCGAATTGCATCCTGCAGCGATAGAGCCAATTGATGTGGAAATTGTTTCCAATAAGTCATATTGCTCTTCTGATTGCTTCCTTTTCCAAGATGGGGTGCTCAGCATGCGATCGGCTGTAGACGGATTATCTTGGACTACGCCATCTGTGCATCTAGTTCCCGCCGAACCCTAGAAAAAAAATTGAGAAACCTAAATTAGAAATTGTTATTATAGCCTATCGGTTTACGTTCAACCGAATCCTGAAAAACATTAAAAATTGTTATTATCGCCTACAAGCGATGCATCAAGCATACCACAGCCAGATTGTGATAATACTGTTCAATGCATAATGAGAGTTCAATTTAAATTACCCGAATATGTGAGCCGCCGTGATTGGCCACAACTGGTCTTGAATTGTTGTTCTGCGATCCCGAAGGTTTACGTTCAACCGAATCCTGAAAAACATTAAAAATTGTTATTACCTACAAGCGTTTCATCAATCATGCCACAGCCAGATTGTGATAATACTGTTTAATGCGTTATAAAGATTTAATTTAAATTACCCGAATATGTGAGCCGCCGTGATTGGCCACAACTGGTATTGAATTGTTGTTCTGCGATCCCGAAGGTTTACGTTCAACCGAATCCTGAAAAACTTTAAAAATTGTTATTATCACCTACAAGCGTTGCATCAAGCGTGCCACAGCCAGATTGTGATAATACTGTTTAATGCATAATAAGGATTTAATCAAAATTACCCTAATATGTGAGCCGCCGTGATTGGCCGCAACTGGTCTGGAATTGTTGTCCAGCGATCCCAACGGTCTGCGTTCAACCGAATCCTGAAAAAATATGAAAAAAAGTTACTATCACCTAAGAGTGTTGTATCAAATGTACCCTAGATTAGGATAATGCTGTTTATACGCATAATAAGAATTCAATTTTAATTACCTGAATATGTAAACTGCCGCAATTGGCTGTAACTTTTCTTGGATCGTTAAGCTCCACTGAAGGTCTAAGTTCGACGGAATCCTGAAAAAAATATTAAAAAATTTTACTATCACCTTCGAGCATTGCATCAAAGCATACTTGAGTGGATGGTGATAATGCTGTTTCAATGTTTATAATTAATTTCATTAAAAAGATAATAATTTAAATTACCAGAATATCGCTGCTTTCAGTATCCTGCATACTTTCCCGGAAAATCCGGCTCTGTGTATTTGCCATTATATTAGAGGTCGTCGTCCTAATTTTGATATAGTCCTTCAGGAATGCCAATTTTTCAAAGTACCAAATGGATGATACATATACCTGCAACATAAAGCGATTACTCTTAATTTCTAGAAAACATATAGTTAAGGGAGGTGCTCTTAAAGTATTATGACTGTATACTAGGATATCTACAGCAGTGATATTATAATAATTTAAATTACCAGGACACAATTTGTAGGATTAATTCCTCTCAGCGTTCTTCACCATCGGTGTTTTTATTTTCATTTGGTATTAACCATAGATCACTAACCTTATTTTTCGAAGCTTATCATAAACCTTCGTCATTTCGTTTACGGTATTTATTAAAGGGGGTTTAAGGGTTTTATTAAAACAAAATATGTACATATTTCTTTTTATTATTAATGAACAGTGTTTATTTGTATTATTTCTTATAATTAGATAAACAAAAATATCAAATTTATTAATCAATAGCCTTATGAAAGAGATTTGCCTTATGAATAGTTTTCATGCAAAATCAACAATTGTAACATTTTTAAAGTTGGTAATTAAATTAGTTATAACTAAATTTAGAAAAAAAAACTTTTCAAATATCAAAAACAAAGACTTGAATTAACTAATAAAATAAAAATTTTGGTGAAAATCTAGAAACTAATAAAAATTTGGTGAAAATCTAGCAAAAGTAAAAAGTCACATTATCACTAACCTTCGTCGATGCGACGATCCATGGTTGCTGAATTGGCGCTCGTGGGCTCCCTCCATCGTCCGCTTTACCGTAGCAGAAGTAACGAGCCGATTGAGATTAGCCAGAGTATGAAAGAATTACGGTCGCGGCGCGAAAGTTATTGCGGTTTTTTTAATCCTGTGTCATCTATTCGACGAAGGTTTGTGATCTAGGGTTAAACTCGTTTCAAAATGAACTTTGCGTGTTATGTTTATTATACGATCGTTACAGGCAAAAACGAAAATTTGTGCCTTTTGACCTCTGATAAAAAACAACGCACAAGCAGGATCGATGGGGACTTTTGACATAGCATTTGTAATGATGTAGTCAAGACCTGTACAAAAATCTAGCTTGTTGGGAATTAATGCAAGCTCGGCAATTTTTTTCTTGTCTTTTCTTGACTATATATATAATAGGTTATGTATGGTTATTTATGTTGTGAGAGTGGTTTTGTGTTTTTGTAAAATGACTGGCGAAGGACCTTGAATTTTGTGTTACTAATCACTGCTTGCAATAGTAAAATTAAATGTTGCATAGAAGGAATGACTCACCGGAAAAAGGATAAGGATCTTGTATGCTAGCAATGCTGCATTCGCTTCCATCCAAGAGGCACGATCACAATAGGCGTAAATGTTCGTTATTTTTATAGTGCACGGAGCAGTTATTTTTAATAGCGGATTGACCTATGGCGAAGCACAGTTGTTGTTTCGCGGCGGGAGTTATATTGCAGACTTTCGTGAGCAGAGCACAGTGATGGCTATATGCAGCGGGAGTTTATTGCAGACTGGATAAGGTTGGCGGGTATGCGAGTGGGGAAAAGGTAGGACAAAAGGACTTGCAACAATAATTAATACCAAGTCCAAGCAGTGATAGTATGTATGCGTGCTGTGTAGGTATGTGTAGGTATTAGTATGTGCGTAACCAGGTTAGTCTATGCCATCGGATAATATATGTTCCGCCGAATCCTAAAAAAGATTTAAGTTGTTATTACTTCCAAATAATACTCTTGCATCAAGCGTACGCATAGTAATACTGTTTAAATGCATAATAAGAATTCAATTTAAATTATTAGAATCTTTACACCGCTGTGTGTGGCTACAGCTGGTCTGGTATATTGGTCTATTATTCCACCTGATAATATATGTTATTTAAAAAATATTACAGTAAAAAGAATTACTATAGGCCAATGAGCATTGTATAGATTGTGATAATAAAAAATAAATTTGAACTATCCGAATATGAAAACTGCCATAATTGGCCGCAACTACTCTTGGATTGTGATGGTCCGGTGAATCGATGGTCTACATTCTGCCAAATCCTGAAAAAATATTAAAATGTTGCATCAAACATACCCAAGATTGCAGTAAGTAATACTGTTTTTTTTTTTTTTTTTTTTTTTTTTTTACATTAACTCCACACAGGAGGCCCTGAGGAAAATAATTTCCCTCAGGGCCTATGTCATCTGGGATGCTGTGTGGAGAGTCTTTTTGAGGAGAGGAAGGAATGAACATTGGTCTTGAAGAGACCCATGTTGTAGGAAGGAGGAAACACAGAGGCCGGCAAATCATTCCACAGCCGAGCTGTTGAACACAAGAACGAGTCGAAGAAACGACCCGTTCTCATGTGACAAATGTCAACCGTGTACAAATGTTGGGCACGCGTTTGGCGTGTTTCCCGACTATGCACCGGTGCCGAAGGGATCAATGATGCTAGTTCTTCAGAGCATCTTCCATTGTAATACCGGTAGAACAAGGACAGCATTCCCACCCGACGCCTGTGCTCTAAAGATTGCAATCCGTCTGTTAAGATGGGAGAATCTATCAAACGGACCGCCCGTTTCTGCACAGAGTCGAGGGTATTTTTCAGGTATTTTGGAGCTCCAGACCAGAGATGGCTGCCAAATTCAACCGTGGGGCGTACTTGTGATTTGTACAAGGTTAGCAGTTGTGTACTATTAAAGTATCTGCGGGCCCTGTACAGTACGCCCAGTTTTTGGGAGGCTAACTTTACTCTGGCTTCGATGGAGCCCCCATACCTGAGCTGGTCACTAAGGGTTACACCAAGCATATCAATGGAGGGCCTGTTCGGAAGATTGCTTCCGTTGAAAGAGACTAGATTTTCATTTCGATCCCTTTTAGACGTAATCAGACAAGATTGGGTCTTTGAAACATTAAATTCAACGAGATTATTTTTACCCCAAGAGAAAACACTCTCGAGGTAACCGTCCATTCTTTGCTTCAAAGCCCTACGAGCTGTTGGAGTTTGTGAGCCCTTTGGGGGCTTGTCAAACAAAAAGCTATCATGAACTGTACTGTCATCCGCGTAACAGTGAATTGGTGCACATGACAAAAGGTCGTTGATGTGCAACAAAAACAAAGTCGGAGACAGAACCGATCCCTGCGGGACGCCAGCATTTATCGAGTGTGAGGAAGAAGTGAAACCATCGACTACCGTCTGAATCGACCTCTCCCTCAAGAAGTCGGCAATCCACATACACAAGGATGCGGGAAGTCCGTAAGAATGCAGTTTGTTGACAAGTCCTCGGTGCCAAACCCGGTCAAAGGCCTTGGAGATGTCCAGTGCAACCGTTTGGGTCTCACCGAAACGTTCCAGGCATCGCCCCCAAACATGCGTCACATACGCGAGAAGATCACCGCACGAGCGGTTCCGCCGGAATCCGTATTGACGGTCGTTAATAATTTTGTTCTTCTCGAGGTATGTGAGCAGTTTGTCGTTGATCACACGTTCCATCACCTTAGACAGAACTGATGTGATCGCTATGGGGCGGTAGTTGGCCGGGTTGGAGCGGTCACCCTTCTTTGGAATAGGATGGATAACCGCTTTTTTCCAACCAGAGGGCACAGAGCCAGTCTTCAGGGACAATTTAAAGAGCTTCGTCAAAATTGGAGCTATTTCTGCAGCGCACCTCTGCAGTACCAGGGCAGGTATTCCGTCAGGCCCACTAGCTTTATTAACATCAAGCCCTCGTAAAACATGGAGTACTTCCCGATGCCGAATCCTCAGCTTTTTCATACGAAAACCGCAGTGAGGAACCGACGTCGGGACAGCACCTCGGTCATCGAGGGTTGAGTTATCCGCAAACATTTTACCTAATAAGTTTGCCTTTTCGGTGGCGGTGTTTGCTAGTGAGCCGTCAGGTCTGGTGAGAGGTGGCAAACTGGATTTGCAGAAATTGCGACCTATTGAGCTCGCAAGCGACCAGAATTGCCTGCTGCCATGCGGGCATGCAGCCAGCTTTCTGCTGATCTGCAGGTCGTGCTCCAATTTCGACCTATTTATGATTCTCTTGGTTTCCTTTGCCATTTTGTTGTAAGCTGTTCTGTCTTCGGATGTTCTAGATGTGTTGTAGGCTCGGTAAGCCGCGTTTTTTCGTCGCACTGCTTCAGCGCATTGTCGACTGAACCACGGCTTTGAGCCCACACCAGTTTCCTTAACAGTAGAATGGATGAAGCCATCCATCGCGGATGTGATGACTTCACCAATTTCCTGGGCACATCTTGAGGGATCCGAAGTCCGAAAACAGACAGCTGACCACGGAAAAGCATTAAAATGTGCCCGCAGACCGAACCAATCTGCTGACCTATAGTGCCACACTTTTCTCTTCAGCCTCTCGTTTGGTGGTCTGAAGTTTACAGGGATTGATGTCGTCACCAGGCAGTGGTCGGACGATCCTAAAGGCGCTGTGACTTCAATCCTGTAACCGTGTGGCACAGTAGTTAAAAATAGATCTAACAGATTGGAACGGTGAGTCTGGACATCAGGAACCCTTGTAGGCTCCTGAACCATTTGTTCCAATCCGTAGCAAAGGGCAAAGGATTCCGCTTGGCGTCCAGCCGAGTCTGTTGATCCTGAGAACTTCAACCAAGGTTCGTTATGAACATTGAAGTCCCCCAGGACCACAAACTCTGCCGTAGGGTAGCGGGGCAAGAGGTCATCAATAGTATCGCTTAAGTGTTTGAAGAGCTCGGACGTGTCTGATTCGCTAAGGTTCGGTGAGCGGTATAAACACGCGTAGAATCTTACCGTACTGGCAAGATTGACGCGTACCCACATTACGTCGAATCTGGAGTTTTCCAGATTAAATCATCTATTACTGTTTAAATCATCATTACATCATCATCATTATCATTATCATTACATAGTATAAAATGAAGTCGATCAAAATGGATGTGCGCGTTAATCTTTTAAACTACGCAACGGATTTTCATACAGTTTTCACCAATAGATAGAGTGATTGAAGAGGAATGTTTATATGTATAAAACATGTAAATTAAATTAGAGAAAAACCGAGAAATTTAAAGAAAACATATTTTTGTGTGATTTATAACGGCTGGTGGGCCGTACTATAGTCACTTTTGAAATTCGTTCTACGGAAGAAATTGGAAAATAGATGTCCTAGAGTAAGTAGGTATTTGATTTGAATTATTTTATTTGATGAAGTCGCTCAAAATGTATGTGCATATAGATCTTTTAAACTACGCAACGGATATTCATGCGGTTTTCACCAATAGATAGAGTGATTCAAGACGAAGGTTTATATGTATTAGAACATGTTTATTATAGTAGAGAAAAGTCGAGAAATTCAAATATTCAATTCAGGCAGCGGGCAGCTGGCAAGCGGGTGGTGTAGATTTTATAAAGGTTGGGTAATGGCGTTGTGTTTTGTTAGCCACAGCAACGTGTGGCCGGGTCTGCTAGTGTATAATAAGAATAAGTTGATAATGCTCAGATTACAATAATT
This sequence comes from Limnephilus marmoratus, assembly GCA_917880885.1. Taxonomy (NCBI): domain Eukaryota; kingdom Metazoa; phylum Arthropoda; class Insecta; order Trichoptera; family Limnephilidae; genus Limnephilus; species Limnephilus marmoratus. The sequence goes on along the minus strand of OU862930.1, from coordinate 27,384,774 downwards.
ATCATAAATATAAACACATCTAAAATAAAACATAAGTAATTATTGGTTTTCTAAAAATTTGGCTTCCGCCTCTGCAATAATTTGAAACACTTTGATTCTTGTTGCGTTCGCCAAGCGTCTATCTTTTTCATCAATTTTGTTTAGAGTGACTTCAACATGTTTGGCAAAATTTAAATTCGGTGATACTGCCGAATTGCATCCTGCAGCGATTTCCAATAAGTCATATTGGTCTTCTGATTGCTTCCTTTTCCGAGATGGGGTGCTCAGCATGCGATCGGCTGTAGACGGATTATCTTGGACTACGCCATCTGAGCATCTAGTTCCCGCCGAACCCTAGAAAAAAAATTGAGAAACCTAGATTAAAAATTGTTATTAACGCCTACAAGCGATGCATCAAGCATACCATAGCCAGATTGTGATAATACTGTTCAATGCATAATAAGAATTCAATTTAAATTACCCGAATATGTGAGCCGCCGTGATTGGCCGCAACTGGTCTTGAATTGTTCTGCAATCCCGAAGGTTTACGTTCAACCGAATCCTGAAAAGCATTAAAAATTGTTATTATCGCCTACACGCGATGCATCAAGCATACCATAGCCAGATTGTGATAATACTGTTCAATGCATAATAAGAATTCAATTTAAATTACCCGAATATGTGAGCCGCCGTGATTGGCCGCAACTGGTCTTGAATTGTTGTTCTGCGATCCCGAAGGTTTACATTCAACTGAATCCTGAAAAACATTAAAAATTGTTATTATCGCTTACAAGCATTGCATCAAGCATACCATAGCCAGATTGTGGTAATACTGTTTAATGCATATTAAGGATTTAATTTAAATTAGGGTAATTCCGGCGGAGATGGCCCTAGTAACTTTAAGACTCTATTGTTAAGGAATTATGATGAATAAAACATTTAATCACTATAGAACACAATCTTTATTTATTAATCTTATCAAATATTAACGATAAATCACTTCAAATAATGCAAACAATATAATATTTTACTTAAAAAAACTAGGACTGGTCATCTCTTCCAGAGTGTCCGCGGGTGATGGCCAGTACTTTTGTTGCCTTTCCCTTTCCCCTTGTGACATTTTAACTCCATTTCTTTCTTATTACCTCAATAAGAACACATGTGCTCAAACTCGGTGCAATTTTCATGCACCCAAAGCATGCAAATGTTGCATTGTATCCAATCTTCAGCTAATTGTGTCCTGTAATAATTATCACCGCAACCTCTGCAATTATCTTTTTCTCTATCTTCAGATTCACTTTCAGAGGTATCGTTGAAAACGATGGGAATTTCTTCACAACTGCTATCAGACAATCTACGAATTGCCTTTCGTTTCTTAACAGTATTTTTTTTCTTAGGTCTATCAGTCTTAATTTCCGTTTTTATTATTTTTGTTTTTTTTTGATCTTTCTTCCCTTTTTTCCTTTTCATTTTCTTTCATTTTTCGTTTTTCCGTATGCTGATGATACGTATGCTGATGGTCCCATAGATCCCTTTGTGTAGTTGTTTTGTTTTAACCTTCTTTCTAGTGTTTTTCTTGGAATATGGTAGATAAAAGAGGCCCTATAAACAGTCATCCCTCCACTTTGTACTTCTTCCATAGCATTTTTTATGTCTTCTTCGCTCCAGGCACCTCGTCCAGCAGCTGCCTTCCGTATGTATTGGTTAGGCATCTGTAGAAAATATTAAATATTAAAAATAAATTTAAATTAGGACCTTAAATTTTATGGCTATTTCTCCCGTAAATACTATGGCCATCTTTGCCGATTGTCCGGGTGAGATGGCCACATGACATAATAAAAGCAAATTCTCAATTAAGTAGTTAATTTTGAGGTTAGAACACGAGAAAGTTTTTTACTTCACAAAGAAATCACGAAAACGGGCTAAACTTTGAAAACTTTAACGTAAGTATGTTAATATCTTAACCCCTTAGTTTAAATCGAACGTGTTATTAAAAAACAATGTCAAATTACTCACCTTTCCATAATTTTTACGCACCAAACTCTGCTAATACTTGCCCGTGCCGAAACGAAGCGAACTAAATTAAAAGTAGCGCCATCTATGAATTATTACTAGAACTTTTTTCTATTGGCCATCTCTCCCGTACGGCCATTACCCGAATATGTGAGCCGCCGTGATTGGCCACAACTGGTCTGGAATTGTTGTCCAGCGATCCCAACGGTCTACGTTCAACCGAATCCTGAAAAAATATTATAAATTGTTACTATCACCTATGAGCGTTGTATCAAATGTACCCTAGATTAGGATAATGCTGTTTATACGCGTAATAAGAATTCAATTTAAATTACCTGAATATGTAAGCTGCCGCAATTGGCTGTAACTTGTCTTGGATCGTTAAGCTCCACTAAAGGTCTGAGTTCGACCGAATCCTGAAAAAAATATTAAAAATGATTACTATCGCCTTCGAGCATTGCATCAAAGTATACTTGAGTGGATGGTGATAATACTGTTTCAATGCTTGTAATTAATTTCATTTAAAAGATAATAATTATTTAAATTACCAGAATATCGCTGCTTTCAGTATCCTGCATACTTTCTTGGAAAATCTGGCCCTGCGTATTTGCCATTATATTAGAGGTCGTCGTCCTAATTTTGATATAGTCATTCAGGAATGCCAATTTTTCAAAGTACCAAATGGATGATACATATACCTGCAACATAAAGCGATTACTCTTAATTTCAAGAAAACATATAGTTAAGGGAGGTGCTCTTAAAGTATTATGACTGGATACTAGGATATCTACAGCAGTGATATAATAATAATTTAAATTACCAGTATTTTCCCAGATAATCTCACTGTCAGCGTAAATCAGGCACTGCGAATTTGTCTGAATTTCCATTTCTATGTTGGAGATCGTCACCCTAAATTATAGAGGTTTGAAGTAGAACTTTGTAGCAGGTGTGACCACAGCCTCCTAAAATATATATAATAAAGATTTATGAAACAGTTTTTAAATTATGTAAGTACATAGAATGTATTTCCAACATAATTGTTTATACACAGTCAAAAGTGAGAATAGATGTTTACTGGTTTGTCTTCTAAATTTCTATTATAATTAATAAATATTGCACTCGAAATTAAAATGTTTAATGTTTTCACTCACGTTTGACGTGGAAGCTCTTGAATATTTTCTTTCAATGTTCTGTTGTGCAAACTGTGATGGTCCAACCCTTTTGCTTGGGTTTTATACCCTCCCCCTCTATCTCGCCAGTTCAGATCTCCGGTAAATAAGTGATTTGCTAACAAAACCGATCACATGATGGTTCCCCACATCATCTAATTGGTACAATTCCGACCCGATGGCGAACCCCGAACTATCAGTCTGAAGGTAATAAGTTTTGTTCGGGTCATGATGTGTTAACATTACCGACTCCAAAAATAAATCTTTCACGTTCTCGAATGCTCTCTGCTCCACAGCAGTCCACCTCCAAGGCCTATTTTTTTGCAATAAATCGCACAATACTCGCGTGGAAGCCCCGTATCTATCCGCAAACCTTCTGTAGTAATTTCACAATCCTAGGAACCCTCTCACCTGCTTCACCTTTTTAGGCGCTGGGAAGTTTTTAATTGCCGAAACCTTCCCTGAATCCATACAGATTCCGTAAGGCATAATTATGTGACCTAACATTCTTACCTCCGTGAAAAGGAATTGACATTTTTCCAATTTGCATGTCGTATTGGCCGCCCCCAACCTCCCTAAGACTGCATCTAGATGATTTAAGTGTTCGTCAAAATCTCCACCTGAAAATACCGCTAAGTCGTCTAAGTAATTATTGCAAAATGCTTTCATTTCATTACCTAGAATCTTATTCATAGCGCGGGAGAAGTTGAGACTGATGTTTTGAGCCCTTGCGGTAATACGTTATAGATGTAAGACTTGCCATTATAAACGAAACCGGTATATTTACGACTCTCCAAACTCAATGGAATTTGAAAATAGGCCGAGGTCAAATCTAGCGTTGTTACGTGTTTAACCCCGTGAAATTGTTGCAATATTTCCGATGTAAGTTGTGGTCTTACTGTTTCCCCGGACATTCTTGTGTTTAAGTCGCGTGCATCGAGTACCTAATATACGTACCGTACCATCCTTTTTCATCGTATAAGTTAAAGGACTCGCGAAAGGAGTCGCCCGCCGGCTAATGATGCCTTAAGCCTCTAATTCATCTACCTTATTTCTATACGCGAAGGGGACCGGATACGATCTTTTTACGAACGGCGTTTCATCTATCATTTTTATTTCGTGAGTATACATATTTGTCAACCCCGGCCTATCTATGAACACACGATTATGTTTGTGTAGTACCCTCTTTAATTTCTCTTTCTTAATGTCGTCTAATTCTAAACCAGCGTTTAGTTTCCCTCGCAAGGTCTGGCAAACGGCTAATCTCAGCAACGTGTATTGACTTGGTCACATTATCTACGGTTTCCCCACACAACTATTTTCCCGATTCACTTTTCACAACCCCGGAATTTACCCAGAGCCGACCCTCTCCCGTTTCCCGAGTCCTTAATCGCGTACACCTCCTTCCCGCCATCCGCCGTTGTATTATTGGTAGTCGCCGATTGCGCACCAGTCCCTTTGCAAACTCCGCATTCCGATTTGCTTTCCTCCACTATTGCCGTGACCTTTGGTCTTATTGCTTGTCGCCGCTCTCTGTTTCAGTCAAGCATCTCCCTCTCGTCCCTGCCCCATTTATCGTTTTTTTTTTACTGGCGCGCACACCATGTTGTCAAGTCTCCTCAAAAATTCACCCGCGTCTAGCTCGTCCCTTTCCCCTCCCTCACGTGAAAACCACAATGCCTGCGTTTCCTTTGGGAAGTGCCTCATTATGTCGTTAATGACGCACATAGGTGTATCGGTGATTTTTAGCGCCCTAGCGAACTCCCAATAGTTTGCAAATTGTCCCAACATTGTTGTTCCTCCTTTTGGCTGCCACACGTCATCTTGTAGCTTTCGGCGTAAATTTTTCTGTTGTATGTCTCCCCAGTAATTTTCGAGGAAATCGTTCTCAAAATCTTCCATTGTCACCCATCGCTTCCAGTATACTTTCATCCAGCTGCGTGCGCTTCCCCGGAAGCTCTCCTTCACTTGGATCATGATGTCTGACCTCTTAGTACGTCGAGCATAATCCTTTAGGTCCTCTAGAAAGGTGATCGGATTCTGCGACCCTCCGCTGAACGTGGGTTTTTCCTGCGTTGGTAGCATCTCTACTAATTGAATCACCTTCCTTGTTACCGTCTCTTCCGCTACCGGAACGGGGCCCGTCGCAGGTATTTCCCTCTGCTTCTCTAACTCTTGAATCTTACTGACCAGTGGTCACAATGCCTGTTGTATTATCAGGGTAACCTGCCCCATATTCATCTGGCGTAAAAACCAATAAATCTCCGTTGTTATGCACCTAGCAATTAAGAAAAATACTTAAGAATTCAAATTTAAAATCCTGACAGGCCATTAAATTTTATGGCTTTTACTAATTTCCTATTCCCTATACCTCGCATATAAACTCGAGTGGTGATTTTGGCCTAATGAATACCCCAATGACCCGAAACCGTGTTAGCTGTTTCGCACTTGAAGCCACTCCAATAACGCAAGAGATCGACAACATTTTCTCCCCTCTAACCTAACAGATATAAAATCCAACCCGAAATCTTAGATTTTATTTGGTCGTTAACGTAATCGATTCCTCCCCAACTATCCTGACATTATTAGCTTCTGTGTTTTGACTCCCATATTACGTCCCTTCCCAATACCTAAATGCAAATCCCGCTGGAAATTTGTTTGGAAAAAGCGGTAATGACCGTCAATGTCTATTCTCGTTTCTATTCTCATGCAATCGAAATCGCTCGTTACTTCATGTTTAATTAGTGCATGATTTTTTGTCCTTTTAAAACCTCCGTCAACGAGATTCTTGCAAAACTCGCCCACCCCAGACGCGAAATCAACTGTTGTCGATTCCCTCGTGCTTTCCATAAGAATGCGATTTATGACCAAGTTAGAAGTGTTTTTACCACTTAAAATAACTGTCTGGTTAAACCGTGGGACAACGTTTGTGTCTTAATTTGACACAGCTCCTCACACCACACCCTGACTCTGTGATTGGCTGAGGCGCATCTAATGGCTTCCAACCCTACTCTGATTTGCTAGTCGTTCTTTTTCCAAAATTTGTTAACACCCTTCGTAGCAGAAAAATGTGCAATCATTACAGATTCCCTTAATATTGCTTTCAAAATTAACCAATAGATGTCGACGGTGTGATCATATTCGCAATTTAAAAAAAAAAATTATTCGCCAACCATCCGATATAGCAGGTTCATCACAAAACAGACCGCAAATATTACATTTTTTCTTCACTTGAGCGTGTAATTTCCGATGTTATTTCAGCAATGTACGAATTTTTCATTGTCCAAGAACTGACGCGTCTCAATTTCTATTGCCTCATTTCACCACGCATTCATCCATTCATCATTATGAGGGTTTAAATTCAAACAAACAACAACTGACAACATAAATAAACCAATTCCTCCCAATGGCTCGCAATATAAAATCCTCGTGACAAGTGACAGCTGACCATGTTTGTTGTTTGCAGTGATGCCAACTGAAATATTGATGAAAATAGAGATCGTGTATAGCGAAAAATTTGGTCCCAGGTCTAGATACTAGGGCTGAAAAAAGATGTCATGTATAATGAGCGTTAAGCTTGTCTTTCTGCCAAGAATTTTTTTATAGTCTTAGCATATACAAGACAGATATAGTTTGGTCTCGAAGCATCTCAGTTTTTCAGGTAATTTATTAGTGAAGTCGTGGATGATCCAGCATTTGAAGAAACATGTCTATGTGTTGAATTTCTGGACGTGGCTCGAGAACCAACAGTAGAAGTGTTTACTGATGAAGGAGTAGAATGAGTATCAACAATTGTTTCACGTTCTAATGTAAGATTTGATGTGGGAGGCTCATTCATTGCTGATGGGCCTGATATTTCAGATATTTCGATAGAATTTTGAAGTTCTGTAGAGCTGAAAGCAGAGTTATTAGTAGAAGGTGCATCCAAGTTTGGAGGTGAAACGACAATAAATGAAGCCTCGGTGGTCCCTATTGTTGGTGTCGGCTCCTGCAAAATCTCTTGCGAGTTAACTTTTATTATTCACTTTGAATTAAAAGATTAAACACACTTTGGATATTTTTATCCTTTATTATATAATTATTATAAAAAATACAACAACAGGTAAAGTACAGTTTCAAAAGGAATTATCAAGTTGAGCAATACGACAAGTGAAGTGCTTGGATTCAATCAACAAGATAGATTGATTGGCTTTGGGCGGTGTAGCCCTTTATATGCATGGTCCTCGTGTAGGGCCATGTGGAGAGGTTCATCGTCCATCGTGGTGCGTGCTGCTTCCCGGGTCGAAGGGGTCGTTGGCCGGCTGCACGTGTCGGTTCTGAATTGGTCTAGTATGTTAATTACCAGATTGTGTTTCTAGGTTGATAGGGTCACTTCCCGGATGCGTTTTAGTCTAGCATATTAATGGCTAGGCAAGGTGAAGGGCGGGGTGCAGGGGGCGTCCTGCATTGTCTTCTTGAACTTGAGGGTCAGCTGGGGTGGTTAACTCTCCCCCCCTTAAACGGAAACTCCTTCGGGCTGCGAAGAGTTTACATCTTCTCCATAGGATATATCCAATTGCCATTATTATTAGGCAACTAGTAAGTGTGATGTGCAGGTTTCCCTTGACTTCTGTTATGTCAGTGGTGATACTGGAATCTTGATGTGGTTTTTCTATTTCTTCTACATGTAATGTGGGTAGTTGTAATACATGCAGATCTTCTCTGGAGTATGTAACGACTAATGTTTCTTGATTGATAGTCCGTCCCATACTAAATGTTTTTCCTTGTATGCTGCACTCGTCATTGGTCACGAGTACTGACTTAGATATGACAATACTTTGTTGGTGTTTTGCGCTTTTAGTGGCGTGGGTTTATCTCGAAATACGTATATCATATTGTCTCCTATGATATGGGTATATTCCTCTGGACATTTTACTTTGTGGCGGCTGCAGTTTCGTTCGTTGTGGCTTTCTAACACCAGGGTGGTGCAATCATCTATGGTATCCATTTCTTTGTTGCATATGCTGAGTTGATCCGAAATTAATTGGCATTTGTTAGCGACATACATTTGCTTTCCATCTGTCAATATTCGTCTAGATAGGAGGTGGGGTTGGAAACATTATTATTACGGGGATTATTTCTCTATTCATGTATACTGTTTTCTCTACTAAAGGTAGGGACAAAATAAAGTGCAAGGTTTCTTTAGTTTTAATGAGTTTAACTTGTAACAAACGTTGAATAATGTCAAAGTCGTTAGAAAATAATTGTTCTGAATTTATTTGCGATATTGAGTCCATAAAGACCTTCGGCTTAATGATACTAGGATGCAACATACCATGAGCGGCAAAAGTGATGGCTTCTGTGGTTCTAGTTATTAATTCCGTCATTGTCTCGGTTTGGTAAATTAAATGTGTTCTCAACAAATCAGTTTGATCTTCATAATGATCTTGGCTCATTTGGGACCAAATAAATAATTGGTTATGCGAAACGATGTTAAGTTTAGAATAAAAATCTTCTAAAGTTCTAGAAGTAAAAGAAATTCTTTGTTTATTCAAATTTCGGTTATTTTCCATTTGTTGTATTAACTTATCCATATCATTATCATCTAAATTTCCCGTTAAAAACTTAATTACCGACCCGATACCATTTATAAGACCTCGCTTATTCCTAGTTACTATAAGGTTATCGATCATTGCTTTATTATGATCAATTAAATATTTTAAACGTTCTAAGCCTACATTAGGTAAGGTTACATTATTATTTTTTATAAATTTATCATAATTAAATTCTAATTGTTGTGATTGTCCGATTAACGACGATAAGTCCAGCTTGTGGGTGACGTGCCATTGACCCTCAACAGAGCGTGCATCTCCAAGTGGTGCAACGATGAAGTGTTCATTGCTCGTCAGTTGGCGGATTCGCAATGCTTGTGACAGGGCGACCAGCCTGGAACAATTTGACACTATTTTTATGGATTGTTGCTACTCCTCTAAGATTTTTATATTCTAGAACGTTACGCGGGAGTATGTTAGTTATCGTAAAAGGCCCTTTAAATTTATTTTTGTGTTTTCCTCGCGCTGTGATTTTTATTAATATCTGTTGTCCTACTGACATGTCTTGCTGGGTGCGATTTTTATTTACACGTTCCCGTGTTTTATTTTTTGTTTTAGCTTGCATTTCGTGAATTAATTGTTGAAGTTTCTCACATTGATTTACATGATCGTTTACATAACTTTGGTGTTCGATTCCCATGACAAAAATGTATTTCGTCAGGAGTATGCTTTGTTACACTATGTATTGTATTATTATATGCGTTCATCGCTAAATGTACTTGTGTTTCTGGGGTAATATCCGATATTGCGCTACGTAATAATCTCAATATTTCCATAAGGGTAGAATGGAAACGTTCTACGTCGGCTTTAGATTGTGAATGACCTGTCGTGGTCATGTGAGCTTTTATTTTATATGATTCTAACAATTCGCGTGTAGTAGTAGACGTGAACGTGGTTTCACAATCAAAATGAATTTCTTTTGGTGCACCGATTAGGGAGAACATTTTCACAAATATGTCGCATATCGCGACATTATTGTCGACGGTGGTTAAAGTACAGGATGCCCATTTAGAGAATCTATCTATAATAGTCAGAAATTTTTGTCGACCGAAGTGATTTGTGTCGATTTGCCATATTTCCATTGGGCAAGTGGGAGTAACGGTTGCTTCTAGGGGAGCTGCCGTAGGGTGCCTTTCATATTTAGCATTTTGACAAATTAAACATGTTTGTAAATACGTCTTTATTTTTGTTCGCATATTATTGAAATAGTAAGTTCGCTTTAATGTAGCGAGCAGAGCATCTAGGCCCATATGGCGTTGATTTTCAACGTGCGCTAAATATATTATTTTCTTTTGCTCCTCCGTATCGGAAGGTTCAACTTTAAAATTAGTATATCGTATTAATTTCAATGAGTTCTTTTCAATATCTTTCCTATAACACTCACTCACAATTTCGTACAATCTATCGTCTTTAATAATTACAGCATATTTATTCTTGTCTAAGCATAACTTTACATAATTTAAAAATACAGTATCTACAGGAATACACCAAACATGGTCCATTCCTGTTTCTTTTGCCTTAAGTTTACGCGATTCTTGATTATTTGCCTCTATAAAGATTCTGTTCATACGTGGGGGTGGATGCTCGTGGCGAATTGGGATCCCGTCTTCATGATCGTCCATATTGCTATGCACGGTGTCGGTGACACTCTGGGCGGCCAAAGTGGCTTCCACTCGTACCGAGTCTTGTTCCTCACTATGGTGAATCTCTACTCTCGATAACGCGTCGGCTACATGGTTTGTGCAGCCACGTTTGTGTTTTATGGTGTAGTCGTATTCTTGGAGCCTAAGTCTCCATCTCGTTAATTTAGCATTAGGTTCCCTAAGTTTGGTTAACCATATTAATGGTTGGTGGTCAGTTTCAATAATGAAATGTTTGCCATAAATGTACGGGCGGAATTGTTGGAGAGCCCATATAATTGCAAGCAATTCTTTCTCCGTTGTGTTATAGTTATTTTCCGTTTTAGAAAAAGTTTGGGATATATATGCGACGGGCTGAGACTCTTGACTAAGTACCGCGCCTAAAGCAATATTACTTGCATCCGTCGTTACGGTGAATTCTTTACTGAAATCTGGGTATTGGTGCATTCATTAACAATTCCTTACAAAGGTTGAAGGCATTTAAGAATTTATTATCTTGATTATTTATCTTTGCTCCTTTCCTAGTACATTCAGTAAGTAGTTTTGTCACCTTATTTTGGTTGGGGGCAAACTTCCGGTAATAACCTATTAACCCTAAAAATGATTTAATTTCTTTGACCGTTTTCGGTAGCGGAAATTTACGTATGGCATCTAATTTACTGGGGTCAGGTTGTAACCCATTATTATTCAGAATATGCCCTAAAAGTTTTATTTCCTTTTTAACGAATTCACACTTGTTCATATTTATCTTTAGGTTAGCTTCCCCCAGAGCATTGAATATTATTTATAAACGCCTGAGGAGCTCCTCTACATCTTTTGCGTATACAATTATATCATCTAAATATACTAAGCAAATTTTACCTATGTATTTACGCAATACATCATTTATCATACGTTGAAAAGTCGCCGGAGTATTTTTTAACCCGAATGGCATACGTGCAAATTCATAATGTTGGTTAGGGATGGTAAATCCTGTTTTCTCTATATACTGTTCAGACATTTCGATCTGGTGGTAACCACTTGTTAGATCTAGAGTTGAGAAATATTCATTACCGTGTAATAGAGAACTCCAGTCCATTTTTTTTTTTTTTTTTTAACGAATAATGACCTTCTAACTTAAATAACTGCATTTTTTTTTTTTTTTTAGAGTTAGTTTTAATAGTTAAAATAATTATCAAAGTTTTAATTTTTGAAGGTCCCTCGAAAGCCACCATTTCATCATCACCCACTAAAAGTTTTATTTATATACAACAGGTGTTGTCATATGGTTGGTATCATTGGTATGGTTGTCATCTGTCATATGGTTGTCATTTTGTATGGAAGAATCTTTAGGTGTCAAGTCCAGGCGTTTTTTTTAAGATTCTGCTTTTCGTATAGAAAAACATTAGGCAAAATGTCAACATCGCATCGCGTCTATTATTGTATGGTACCAAAGTGCAATAATACATCTGTAACTGCACCTGATAAACAGTTTATTATGTAGTGCCGTTCCTTATCCAGAATATTCCTTAGTGAGAGATGACATCTCTGTTTCTATCCGATTTCGGTCTTTCTTCTCCTTTTACCTTCTTGAAATATTCAAATTTCGCGCGATTTTTCGTCCCTCTATGATCGCAATCACTGCCGCCAACAGCTAAGCGTACGCAAGCATCGGCGCGACGCCATTTTCCTCAATTGGCGTCTAATTTCTATCGCGTGCGGTCGTCTAGTTGCGATATAAACTGGAAACTAGATTTTCTTCTCCGAAAAATTTTTGCAAAATCATTACGCAATGTCAAAAAATAGTGTGTCTCTCGAAGCGGTTGAGATTCCCGCGTCCGCGAGTGTCAACCGCGACGAAATACGAAAAACGAAACGAAAGAATGTGTGTTCTGACTGTTCCTCTAGTGAATCCGTTTGTGACAATAAACGTAAAAGGCGAAGGCGTCGCCGACGCTCACCAAGTTCCGACAGCTCCACTTCCATGAACTTTTCAAGCAGGGCTTCACGCTCCAGAAGGCGAGGAATGGCCCGTTCTATTAAAAAATTAACTGAACAAGTAGGCAGACTACAAAATTTTATTTTGCAAGCACCGAGGTCAAGATTCGCAGAGAATGCAGCCTCAGAGAATATGTCCATTGCAGAATCTGAGAAAGAGTGCTCAACAGTATCCGGGCGTAATACTTGTGTTTTTCAAATGCCAAGTCCCACCATTTCGCTTAAAGAACCCTTAATGTCTGCCCCTCCTCGAGACAGACTCGAAGTGTTAGAGCGTCTTCAACGATTTAATCAGAAAGATTGGACCAATGTGAGATATAACAAGGTCATTAAGGAACACCTTGCTGATCCGGGCTTTAAGGAGCTTGAGGTGAATTTTGAGTTGCAACCGTATGATTCTGGGTCTTCTCAACAGGTCGCTATTGAAAGATCTTTCGCGGCGATAACACATGCAGCTCTCAAGCACAGGGAGCAATTGCAGCAGTCTCTGCAGCAATTGATCGAATGGGGGTTCGAAGTACAGAATATCTCTCCAGAAACTCTGTACGAGAAAGTTAACGAGTTGTTTGGAGGTCAGAACGACTTGCAAAAATGTTCTGATGACCTGCTGCAAATCACATGCGGAAAACGGGCAGAGATAATTGAATTTAGAAGGGACAGGATTCTCAATTCCTGTAAACAGAAATCAGACAAAAAAGTTCTTATGCAGATCCCTCCAACTTCCTCTCATCTCTTCAATGAGGAAGCCCTCTCTACCCAATTGCAGAAATTGGGAGGAGTAAAGAATTGTTTTAGGCCCTTCCCACAAGCCATCACTTCAACCGGTCCACCAAAGGAGGGGTCTGGTACAAAAAAGGCTTCAAAATCAGTTCAATACTTTCCGGCCCGAGATTCCTTTCCGGCCCGAGATATCTTTCCGGCCCGAGATTTTATTCCGTCTCGAGAATTTTTTCCATCCCGAGAATCCTTTCGCCCGAGGGGGGCAGACCCCCAAAGGTATCCCCAGCCCTCCACCTCTGGTGTTAAAAGGGGGGGAAAGGATAGTAGCAAGCGATCGGTGCGAGGGCAGACCTCTAACCGACGTTACTACAGGGGTGCATGACCGGAGGCCATCAAAGTTTCGAGCGGGGCAGTTGCTGAATTTCAAAAACAAATGGGCAGCTCTAAATGCTCCCAAAGTTATTCAAAAGATCATAGGGGGATACAGAATCCCCTTCTTTACAAAGCCCCTATTATTACGCCCAACTGCCTTAACTTTGAAAAAATTTGTGACAAAGACTACCCCAGAAATGACAAAAGAAATAGAAATTCTCAAAAAACTGAATATATTGGAACCGGCAGTCAAAGACTCCGGTTTTCTCTCCCAAATGTTCCTGGTCCGAAAAGGGGACGGCAGCAACAGACCTATCCTCAACCTGAAAGGTCTCAATCACTTTGTGTCTGTAAGAAGATTTTCTTTAATGTCACATCAGAAAGTTCCCGAATTTCTCCAACCACAAGACTGGATGACAAAAATAGACATATCGCACGCATATTTTCACATTCCAGTCGCAGAGTCTCACCGTCGTTTTCTGAGGATTGTGTACAAAGGAGAGCTTTTGCAAATGACATGCCTCCCCCAGGGCTTGAGCAGTGCTCCACAAGCCTTTGCCAAGGTGACCAATTGGGTTGCGGAGACCCTACGTCATCAAAATGTGAGGATCGTTGTATACTTGGACGATTTCCTTCTGGCCCACCAGGACAGGGAAATTCTGAAGGTCCAAACAATTCTATTTCTGAATCTACTGAGAGACCTCGGTTGGACCGTCAATTTGGAAAAATGCGTCAGCGAGCCGGTACAAACAGTGGAGTATCTGGGTGTAATGTGGGACACGCAACGCGGTCGGAAGTCGCTGAACAGGAGGAAGTGCGAAGACCTTCAACAATCACTTCAAGGGCTTCAGAAGAAGAAGAAGTGGAATGTGAAGGAGGCACAGAGAGTTCTGGGAAAACTAAATTTTGCATCGTTCGTCACTCCAAGAGGTCGTCTTCATTGCCGAAGGATGCAACTACAAATGCACTCCATGATGAAACTTCCCATACGAACGAGAATTCTCATAAAGGAACCCGTGATGAAAGACATATCATGGTGGGCACAGAATGTAAAGGCCTTTATGCCACTACACGTCCCCGCTGCCTCTCATTTCCTCTCGACCGATGCAGCCGATCATGGCTGGGGCGCTCAAGTGGACGATACTCCGATTGCGGGAAATTGGACCAGGGAACAGCAGAATTGGCACAGCAACTTGAAAGAGATGTTTGCCATACTAAATGCCTTGAAATACCAGAACAAATTTTTGAGGAGTTCTACCGTTCTAATACAGTCAGACAACAGAACAGTTCTCGCTTATTTGAGGAACGAAGGAGGGACGAGATCCTTGAGTCTACTTCATCTGACCTTTCAGATTTTGTCTCTAGTAGACAAATACAATATAACCCTGCAAGTTCACTACCTACCAGGGCGGTACAACGGTCTTGCGGACCATTTGTCCCGAGGAACCCGTCTACCGGAGTGGCACCTTCTAGCTCCTGCAACAGAACAGATATTTCACAAATGGGGCAGACCCACTGTGGACCTGTTTGCCTCTCACACGGCTCATGTAGTGAACAAATATGTATCCATAGACAGGAAAGACAAAGCGGCGATATTTCACAATGCTTTCAGCAGACCTTGGCACTTTCCCCTGGCATGGGTGTTTCCGCCTCCTTGTCTAATTCCCCGAGTGCTTGCTCATCTGAACAACTCCACAGGAATTTATCTGCTAGTAGCTCCCAAATGGACAAAAGTATTTTGGCTACCAGACTTGAAACAGAGAGCCTTGTGCCTACCTCAGGAGATCAAGAATCTACAAGAGATACTGATAGATACCACCACAGGCTCTCATCCCCAGCAAATACTTCAACTAGAACTGCAAGTGTGGAAAATTGGGGCTGGGATGATGCATTGCAAGGATGGTCTGATAGAGAAAGAGGGATTTTAAAATCCAGCTGGCGAACTTCAACGCAAGCTTCTTATAAAGCAGCGTGGATTAGATGGCGTGAATGGTGTTCATCCAACCATGTTAATTTCAGAGATCCAATGGGAGCTCAGTTGGCAAAGTTTCTAGCACATCTCAAAATATCGCTGAATTTAGCTCCTAGCACTATAGCTTTGCATAAATCGGCTATTTCAACTTTATGCAATCCAAATAATGAAAATAGACTAAGTAACCATATTGTGGTGAAGCAAGTAATGAAAGGAATAGTAAACAGCTCGATTAAAGTGCAACGGGATACAATATGGGACCCGAGACAAATATGTTCTTGGCTTCAGACTAACAATCCAGAAACTATAACCTTATTTGAAGCATCCAGAAGGTGTGCAGTCATACTCCTGTTAGCCTCAGGACGAAGGGTGCATGATCTGACACTTTTGAGATTAACATCGGAACATTTTATTGATATGGATGATCACATTATTTTATGGCCTGCATTTGGTTCAAAGACAGATTCTGCAAAGTATCAACAATCAGGATGGAGATTAAACTCCTCATCAAATCAATCTACCGATCCTGTATTTTGGCTTAGGAAGCTGTGTGTTCTCTCAAAGGACAGGAGACAAGAGGCACCCAATATTGATAACTTGTTTTTATCCACATCAGGTCCAACCAAAGCAGCTTCTAGAACAATTATCGGTGGATGGGTCAAGACAATACTTAGAGATGCTGGTATTGAGGCCTCTGCGGGAAGCACTAGGTCAGCAGTGGCTTCACTTCAGTGGTTTGAAAACTGTTCAATAGAGGACATTTTGGAAAAGGGAAATTGGCAGAATGAAAATACCTTCCAAAAATACTATAAAAAAGAAATAAGGCAGTCCAATATTCAGGAGCCGGGGACTTCGTCATCCTTGACAGGCCTGTTTAAACCAATCATTCGCCTGAGGGGGGCAGACCCCCAAAGGCCCTCCATTTCTGGAGACAGAAGGAGAAGCGATCATTGTGAGGGCAGACCTCCAACCGGCGCTTCTTTATGAAGGTGATCACAATTGGCATCAACACTGCCACCAGACGATAGCAGACAATTCTCACTAAGGAATATTCTGGATAAGGAACGGCACTACATAATATTGGAGTTTTACCTACCATTAAAACTCTTATTATGTTGCCTTCCTTATCCAGAATATTCCTCATCCCCTGTCTGGTGAGACTACAATTGAGGAAAATGGCGTCGCGCCGATGCTTGCGTACGCTTAGCTGTTGGCGGCAGTGATTGCGATCATAGAGGGACGAAAAATCGCGCGAAATTTGAATATTTCAAGAAGGTAAAAGGAGAAGAAAGACCGAAATCGGATAGAAACAGAGATGTCATCTCTCACTAAGGAATATTCTGGATAAGGAAGGCAACATAATAAGAGTTTTAATGGTAGGTAAAACTCCAATATTAGTTTTCCACGATCTGCATTTCTACGGCAAAGATGGTGTGAAGCAATGAAACTAACCAATAATAAAAACGCTCCTTTATCACGTAGGGAAACTAAATATTGTTGCGAGGATCATTTTGATGTAAGTATAATATTTTGATTCAGGTGATTTAATAAACGTTTGTTATAAATTTAACTTATTTTGTTATTAAAGTTTAATTACATCTTGGTGTATCAGATGCATATTTTCTATTTTTAGTTACAAGATTTTTTCCTTTCTGGTAATTATTATAATGTTAGAACTATGATAATAATAATACTATATACACATAATATAATGTTAGAACTATGATAATAATAATACCAAATCTGGTGCGTAAATGTAATAAGATTATCATATTAATATTATTGTGTCAATGATTAACCTCAAAATTTCATTTATGAAAAATACACTATCAATTTTCTTTTTAGCTTCCTAATGACATGGAGAATTTTATGAAGCATAAAATTATGGGTGTGGGATTTTGGCAACTAAAGGCCAAAAAAGGAGTTATACCTCATATATTTGACTGTCAACGAACACCAAGATGGCCAAAAAGAACGACAGGAGAAAAACGCCGAAGATTGCAAATCATTAAGGATTTATTAGAACCCAAACTGCAACCCTCTACTTCCAGAGATGGAGAAATGGTCACTAAAGAAACTGTCATCTCAGAAACCGTCATTACAGAAATGGTCACCGAAGAAACTGTCTACCCAGAAACTGACATCGCAGAAACCGTCACCGAAGAAACTATCAGTGAAGAAACGCTTTCTGAACAAAACGCTGGTTGTATTTTAAAATATAATTTGGATAAATCCATCCAAGTGGCTGTGAAATGTAAACACCGTAGTATTGGTTTGAGCACTCGGCCTCAATCAATGAGTATCGCTTTATCGCCTATTAAGTGCAACCTACAAAATATGAGTACATCACCCTTGAAAAGGGAATATATGTACGTTTCTGAGAGTGACTCACCTGAACCTGACACATGTGAGGATTATGTTCTATCAGATGATATTGAATATGTGAAAGAGCCTGAAGTAGAGAGAGAAGAATACCAGAAACTAATGCTCCAGGGAACATTAACATCTATTCAGAGGGAGCCACAGCTGTGCCTCGGGATACCTCCAAAAAGTTATTACCTTGTGAAAGTCTTGGAAGAAGAAACATGTGCACCCCTGCGAAATATCTTATTGACATTGAGGAAAATAAGGCTAGACGAGTCATATGCCATGTTAGCCCTATGTTTCGGGATGTCTGAAAGCAACGTAGGTAATATATTCACATCCACTTTGAAATTGGTAGCTACAGCTCTTCAAGAACTTATATTTTGGCCAGATGCAGATAAAATCAAAGAAAACTTACCCATTAGTTTTCGGGCTAGGTATTCCAAAGTGCAGTCAATAATTGACTGCATGGAAATACAAATAGAGAAGCCAAGTAACCCGGTGCACCAGGCCGCTTCTTGGTCAGCGTACAAAAACTGCAATACGGGTAAATATTTGATTTCTTGTACACCAGATGGATTGGTCAGTTATGTGTCTGAAGGTTACGGTGGCCGTGTAACGGATACTACTCTAATCAATGATTGTGGGTATTATAAATTTTTAAAGCCTGGGATGCACATAATGGCTGATAGAGGCTTTAAAAATATTGGCGGGGTTTTGCAACAGCTAGGATTACTCTTGTAAGACCTCCAAGTGTTGCTGAAAACACTAAATGTACAAAGCAGGAAGTGAAAGAGGGCAAGCGGATAGCTGCTCTACGCATTCACGTTGAGTGCGTCATCGGAAGGTTGAGAGAGTTTAAGATGCTGAAACCACACGCAACTACTGATAACCACCATGTGCAACTTTTAGACTACATTATTGTCTGTGCTTGTGGTATCATAAATGTGCAAGAAAAACTAATTAAATAATGTGCACATATATATATATATAGTACATTCATAATGCTACAAACACAGAATGCACACAAGTAGTCTAATGTGTTTTCTTCAGTAGTCGGTAGTCAGCAGATCATCTTCTCTCAGTAACATACATATATATATATTTTAACGTGAATACCTTACTAAATAAAGTCCCATCTGCTCAACCGTCTGGAGTCAGGGAGACTATGGCATCCCCGTTTGGTGTATGCTGTGAAGCTGAATGGATTGGAGAGGGGAAGGAGATGGGGAAGAAGAAGGTGGGGAAGTACCTAGCTATTCAGATTTGATAAAAGAAACAAACACAACCTAAGCCATTTCAGGAATGCTTCAATTCTGAAAGGTGGTCTTACACCAGGGCTATACTAAAAGTATCGACCAATTCTGGAACGTGCTGCAAATATACTATTTATTATTTTAAATTAATAAACTGTGAAATAATACAAATGAATTAAATAAAATTAACCTGCGCACGCCGGGATTTGAACCGCTCGACCTCCAGATTGCTTGTCGAAAGCCTTACCCCTCGACCACGGAGGCCATTTCTAGGGTGACATACTAATATTTTCCTAAATAAATCAGATATTATTCTATTTACACTGCTTCAATCACCTTTACGTAAAAGCCTTTTTAGTCATATTAACTTGCAGGTGAAAGCAATACTTACAGATTCTTCTTTCAAATGCGAGATACATTAAAAACTTATATGCCCAAATAATATCTAGTGAGTGTTTTATGCAATACTTACTCTTGTTCTTTCAAATTCCTCGCACGTTTTAAAACATAGCATAATATATAGGGATGATTTCATAATCCTCCTCATAGCTTATCCACAGGATAACTATATTTTCATTTTAAGATTTGTTTAAGTACATAGTCCGACTTTACTATTCGGTACTCGAACCTACAGAATAGTGGCTATATTGTATAAGTTAGCCAAGTTTTCTACCTACTGCGAATATTTATAATAATAATTTTTTTTTCTCAGATGTGGGGAGGTTAGTGTCCCATATAGTATTTATACATTATCTTTGTATTTTTCTCCTTATGTAGTGTGGTGTTTATTTTAAAAATAAAACAATATTTAAAAAGTTTAATGAAATTTATTATATTCTTGATCCTCGGTCACAAATACTTAATACATATTTACTGAATGCCTCAAACTCAACCCAGGTGTAACAATGAATTCTGTGTAGCAACACTGCGTAGCAACAGCGTATTGTTAATAAAATAATTATTTATAAAAATATTGTTTATACATAAAAAATATTAGTAGATTCGTTTCCACTCCACTTATGGACACGAGTATGAAGATGCATGGCTCGTTTTTTTTCACATGGTTTCCCCAATAGGCCTGGGGGCCTAGTCACTAATTTTTGTAAACCTCCGTTTCATGAAGTTACGGGTTTAGCTACGTCACATACCCGTTGTTGTTGTTATTTAAGTTGGCGAATCTGTCAAAATACGGGTATGTGACGTAGCTAAACCCGTAACTTCATGAAACGGAGGTTTACAAAAATTAGTGACTAGGCCCACTGATCCATATTGTTGATTGTTAATTTATTCATCCTTATGCTGCCTTTACACACGTAAGTCGCTCATGTAAGAGATTTAATGGGAAAAAACGTTATGTATGTAAAGGCCGCCTAGGTATCATTTTCCATGGTTTGAACAAAATTCAGTTTGGCCTCATAGTGAGTGTCGTTTAGAGTCTGCTACTCAGTCCAGTGTCCAGTCTACA
The DNA here is from genome assembly GCA_917880885.1 of Limnephilus marmoratus. Classification (NCBI taxonomy): domain Eukaryota; kingdom Metazoa; phylum Arthropoda; class Insecta; order Trichoptera; family Limnephilidae; genus Limnephilus; species Limnephilus marmoratus. Next base: position 27,364,256 of record OU862930.1, on the reverse strand, counting down.
ACACATAGCTAAATACATACATAGTAGAGCACAAGAACAGAACAGCACAGCTTCTGTGTAAGCAGAACCAGCAATGTGCCTGCGCAGTGGCAGTGGGACGGGAGAGTGGTCCATGGAACCCTTCACACCATCCCCGGCAGCACAGTCGAGGGCACCCACCACTTTCCCAAACCGCTTTGAGGACCAGATGGGTCCCTCTATCGGTTCTCACATCAAGAATCTACTTTGTTTTTAAAACAAAGCTATTAAATAAATCGAAAAGCCCCCGACTGTCCCTACATGGCACAACATAACATTTATACATACCGAAACTTCTAAGTATTCTCACACAAAGCAGTTTGTTCTTGTTGTTGAAGCTGGTGGCAAGACAACTTTTATATAGAGTAACATACAACTTTTATATAGAAAGGAAAAGCAAATTCAAGCATGTTCCCACGGCAGCTTACAATACAAGAACAGGATCTAGAGCTTCTGACAAGCCACAGGCAGACCTGACGGGAGACAATGAGCAGTAGGAAGGAAAGGTGGTCCTTCAAACCCTTCACACCGTTCCCGGCAGCACATTGGAGGTTGCCCACCACTTTCCCACGGCGTTCTAAGGAAACAGATGGTTTCCTCCTTCACCGTACTCGTCAGGACTCATTTTTTATTTATAAAGAAGCTACTTTTTATTTAAAATGACTCTAGACCCCCAATGTACGGGCATACATTGTTAGCAGGCAGTATGCGAGTGCGTACATGTTGTTAGTTATTTAATTCACAATATCGCCACCTGATATAGCTGAAATAAAAGTTTGTTAATATGTAGGAAGAAAAGTTGATGAATAAAAAAAAATACATATTATGATGAGATTGTTTGACTTAACCAAAGCAGCTGAGCTACAGTCATCCGGCAGTCCCGCCGAGGATAAGCGGAGCCATCAGTCCAGTCGCAAGCGAGACTCGGTGTCCGCGCCCCTAAGCCGGCTTCCCGGTAGGCCCTCGGTTGGGATTAAGGGCGGAAAGACCTGAAGACACTAGGGATAAAAGTGAGCGTCGGGTCACCGGAGGCAGGGCGGAAGGGCACCGGTCCACTGCGGTTGGTCTTCTGTCCCGCTCATGGCGACGGGGGAGGCGCGGGCGGATTATGCAGTGGCTACCTTGGGAGGCATCTTCTCGGTTGTTGCAAGGACATAGATCTAGTCCACCCCCTTGACAGGACAATAGGACAGTAGGACAATACAAAAATGAGATGATAGTCATTCCCGGCAGCACAGTGGCCAGATGTGACCCCTATGAAGACGTTGGGATAGTGGAGAAGAGATTTGTGAAGAATCCTGGGGACTAAGTAACTCACTCCAGCCGACAGGACCACAAGAGAACGGGAGATCAGGGCCCAAGGGAACCTTCCCTTTCCTTGCGACTGCTATATCGGAGGTTGGATAGTGCAGGAAACTAAAAATTTACAAAAAGCAATAAAAGCTATTCCACCTCCTTTTGAATGTTGTTACAGTACAGACAATGCTAGCCAGTGAGATTAATATTATGATTACTCTAGCAATAACCTTGAAATATGAAAAAGTTATGTAAAAATAGACAAGAATAAGGATTTCATTGTCAATAGTAAAGTAGGGTAGGGGGTAGGGTCAAGGGAAGAGTAAGAGCATGCACATTATATTATTCAACATTACTTCTAAGTTGATTTCATCGTAAATTTGTTGTATTTGATCGTAATGTTATTGTATTATGTGAAATTTTCATTTGAAAAACATTGTATTTGAACGACAGAAAAACTGATAAAATACAAAATAAAAACCGTATGGCAACTTTCAAGGACTTGGTTGAGATCCAAATACAGATGAATGTTTAGTGATAAAACGGATTAGACCTTTTTTTTTTTTTACATGAGCTTCACACAGGAGGCCCTGAGGAAAATAATTTCCCTCAGGGCCTATGTCATCAAAGGGTGGGTAGGAATCTGGGGTTCAGTATGTCCTGGTCATCCGCCTCCAAGACCTAGACAAACCTCACCCCATGAATCCGGGCACCCCTGCTAAATCACCAAACGTAGCGAACCACTTGGGGTGACCTATGGCAGAGGTGTTGGTTATCCAATAAAGGTTCCCGGGGCGGCGGTACCCATTCCCGCCTCCCAAATTGATATAAACCTTGTTCATAACCATGAAAAGAGTTAGAGTTCCATTATTCTAGGAAATAGTGCCTGAGACCAAAACAAATTACATTTTTCGATTAAATCGAGGCAATATTTCTCATCGTAATCCACTTCCAAGGTTGTAATTTTTTTTGTTCTTTCAAAATGTGCATCAGCAACACAAAAAATTCCCTTTTTTTTTGCACAGAAATGCATCTGCATTTGGATCTGTGCCAAGTATTTGGGATGTGGCTTCCCATCTTTTATGTATTTTGTAAAATTTTTTTGCTGCATGGGACACTTGACTTCCAGCGTAAAGTCCACACTTACTGCATCAGGAGATGCACCGAGCAATGGGTGTGATTTATGCAAAATCAAGCCGGTCTTTTTAAAAAGTACCTTATAAAGCTTCCCAACTTCTGCAACAACAGCGCTTTCTAATTTTCTACCCCGTATTAGAGCTGGGTTGTCTTTTAACTTGACAGCTCCCAGGATAGTTTCTACCAAGACTCCGTCAAGAGTACGGCAATGTGCAGCCTCGTAAGCTTTTGAGGCAGTTATCCTTGCATATCTCAGTTGAAACCATGAAGGACTTGTGGATTGCAGATTTGTCGCAATTTCGGCTTCCCTACATGTTTTTTCAGTCATATTGGCAGAAAAAAAATGCAACAAATCTGTAAAATGTGTAATATGTTGTTTTATAGCTTGGAGACTTAAATAGTGCAAGGACAACTGCTCAATGCTATTGGAAGTAAAGATAAGAGTTGTAAACTGGGTGTCAATAACCCCATGCTCAGCAGAATGCTGGGTGAAGCGATTAATACAAGAACCTGTTGGTACAGGCAACTTTGTCACAGTTTTTCTGCGTCCAAATTGACTTAGTTTGACAAACTTGATGGAATTACCTACCTGAGAAAGTTTTGACTTGGCCCAGTAACATTTTATAGATGTTCTTGACTCCTCCAATGTGCGTCGATTAAGCCAAGTCAGGAGTGCAATCGCATGCTTACATCCACCTTTACCTGCTACACACCCTTCGCAAACAATACTTACCACAATACCATCTTTCTCATTGCAAACACATGTGACATCGTAAGCCGGGATTCTAATTTTGTGCTCAGGTGTAACTTTTGCTCTAACGGTGCACAAATCGCCTTCTCGTTTCAATTGTACTTTTCCAATAGCACTGTCACCGTAAGATGTTCTGGCCGAACTGAAAATAGAAGAGAATATGCTATAAATCGCAAATATCGACTGATCATATTTGAGGTGTTTTGATTATCTGTAAAAGGCTATAAAATGATACATTGTATTATGTATAACACATACAGAAACACTGGTATTTCGCTGATCATGACGGTTGTGTAATAACTTGTGTAAAAAGAACTTGATAATAAAACCAATTTGAAAATACGATCGATGTTATCGTAAACCAAATGTCAAAGACACGACTTAACCTCAAATAGGCCAAATTTACTGTACATTATCAAAAATATTTTTTTACAGCTAACTACGACTTTCAAAACCAAGTAATAAGATGATTTACTTACTTAGTAGCTTTTTTTCCACGAAATTCGGCACTCACATAGTCCGTGTTATATTTAAAAAATATTATCATCATTTCCATGTCAACTACTGGAAAATTATCTGATTGTCCGCAAATATAGCCCTTTTCCGTCATGATTTTATTTGTTGAGGGCCTAATAATGTTTCAATAAACCAACAACTTATCTAAATCTCTTTAAACAGTATGAAAATAAACCAAAAATACGAAATGTCGAATGACGTACACCACACACTCCCAAGTCGCGATTTCAAATTTCAAATTTCAATACAAAACTATACCAACTATGATATAACTTCAAGACGCTGTCAACAGGTGATTAGTTAGAGTCGTGACGCGTGACGTCACCATTCACCATTTCAGTAATGCCAACTAGGAGAGGTTTAAAAATGCACTTTTTAATAATTTTTTAAAAACTCTGCGTTTAATATTATGAAATAAAACTTATATATTCAGAATCAGCGTTTATTGGTCTATATGAACATATATTTTTAAAGTCATAATATTTTTCACTGGAGTTCCTTATTGTGAGAACATGTCCTCAATGTTTGGGAGGGGAAACTTATCACTATGTGTTTGTTCATTTAGTTTCCTATAGTCTACGACCATCTTCCACTTTCTAACCCCTGATTGGTCGAGTTTCTTTTTAACGATATGGACCGGACTTGCCCATGGCGAATCGCTAGGTCTAATGATTCCGTCCTTAAGAAGTTGGGCAACTTGCCGTTCAACTTCGAGCCTCTGCTCGTACGGTAACCTGTAAGCTCGCTGGTATACAGGTTCATCTTTTAATAATTTAATTGTATGTTTTACGTTTGGTGAACAGTTAGCTACTAACTCTTCTGAAAATAAATCTTTATTTTTCTCCAGTTGTTCATCAAGTGTGTTCATGTCCATTACATGGAATAGTTGCACTTGTTTTGTTGGAGTTTTTAGTATATTATTATGACAATCATTTAATATTAGGGTAGCATTCATTAATTTGAGCATGTCTATTTATCATCATTAGGACGTCATACTTTTTAGAGAAATCAAAAATATAAAACCGCATTTTCTTGTTATTCTCACCGAACACCTTTTTCCAAAAAGGCGTCACAACCGTACCTCTATGGGTCGTTGTGGTGTGCGCAGTTTGCACCGAAAATTCTTCGTTAATGTATTCGCAATCGAAAAATAACCTATTATACAAATCTCTACTCATAAACGATTTAGAGCTGCCAGTGTCTATTAAAATTTTTATGTTTAATGGAGCTTCTACATATGGAAGTCCGTTATTTTTATGATTTAGTTAGACTAAGTTTCTTGGGGACCTTCTTCGTCTTCCCAAAAATTTGGCCCTTCTTGATCACATTGGAAAAGCTCCTGTGCCGTACGTCCATTGCCTAAGTCTATGGCATAGGTGCTGTCCGCATACTAACGTCTTCGTTACGACGTTGATATTTATAACTATTCTGATGTGACATATTGTTATTTTGAACCCAGGAGTTCTGTCCGGGTTTATTTTTCATATGATTATTATTTTGCCACGGTTTATAATTATTGAAATTATTATGATTTGAATTATTAAAATTGTTATGATGTAGTCTACAGCCATTTTGATTTTGTTGTGGGTTAGCGAATGATCTATTGTAATTATTATTCTGTCCAAACTGAGTTGGGTTAAATTTATTTGTCGAGGGTTGCGAGAAGTTTGGGACGAGCTTTGTTCTATTATGGTGGAGTTTTCCATGCGCCTCCAGCATGTGTATTTCGATGCACAAGGCATCATAATTTTTTGTGAGGTTCGCACATTTGATATGGGTAGGTAATAAATTTAACAACGTATTACGTGCCGTGTCTTTGTATGGTTCCATTAGGACCTGCGCACTCGCTGGCCCATATTGGTACGCTATTTTAATTTTTATAGAAAAAAGAATTTGGTTCATTTCATGAATGAGAGTTCCAAAATCTCTGTTACCACGGTTAAAGTTAATTTATTCGGTCTGAAGCAGTGTGACTGACTTGTTATCACCACATTCAATTTTTAAAGTTTCTATCATTTTTTCGATATTGTTTTCGTTATCGTTCATTAAGATCACTTGTAATGCTTTGCCACGTAATCTCGAAATAACTTTTTCGACATTACTTGGGGTGTTGCCATTTCGTGTTATGTACCCCCTAGCCGATTTAATGAATAAATTGATATCGTTAGGAGAGCTGCTATACTCAAGAATAGACTCAGGGTATTGAGGAGCGGGTCTTTCACTTGGCTGTGCCATATTTAAAAGTATTTAAAAAATTTACGTATTGAAAAAAAAATTGAAAAACTTTATTTTTATCTCTGACCTTTTGGATAAGGTAGGGAAAGGGATCTATCGTACAGATGAGATAGACGAACAGTTGAAAGAATGTACTTACATAAATGTTGTTGCTGCGATTTTCTGCCTATTATTCAGTTAACGAAGTTCTTTGATGTGTGGTCCTTCGCGTTGAGATGTTTGAAAACACCTAGGGAGTCCTGGCTGCGGCCAAGTTTAACAGCTTCCTCGAATTTTCCACCCACGTACTGGGCGCCAGTTAACTTTTATTGTTCACTTTGAATTAAAAGATTAAACACACTTTGGATATTTTTATCCTTTATTATATAATTATTATAAAAAATACAACAACAAGTAAAGTACAGTTTCAAAAGGAATTATCAAGTTGAGCAATACGACAAGTGAAGTGCTTGGATTCAATCAACAAGATAGATTGATTGGCTTTGGGTGGTGTAGCCCTTTATATGCATGGTCCTCGTGTAGGGCCGTGTGGAGAGGTTCATCGTCCATCATGGTGCGTGCTGCTTCCCGGGTCGAAGGGGTCGTTGGCCAGCTGCACGTGTCGGTTCTGAATTGGTCTAGTATGTTAATTACCAGATTGTGTTTCTAGGTTGATAGGGTCACTTCCCGGATGCGTTTTAGTCTAGCATGTTAATGGCTAGGCAAGGTGAAGGGCGGGGTGCAGGGGGCGTCCTGCATTGTCTTCTTGAACTTGAGGGTCAGCTCGGGTGGTTAACTTGCGTGAAAGTGAGTGGATTCGTAGAGTAAATTATTTGTGTATCATCTAAATAGGGGACATTTGAATCCATGGGGGTTAATTGAAGAAAACGCTTACATATGGACATCTGATTTGCCCATGGCCAAGCTCTGTACCGGTCCAGTTGCTTTGGTTTTTGCCCTGTGTGAGTTTGTTCGGTAGATGCTTGATGTAACAGTGTTTCAGGCTTTTCCATCTCTTTTTCAAATTTTCACCTGTAAATAATAAGTAATCTATCTATCTATCTATCTATCTATACAGGGTGTCCGGGGGTAAAGTGCATTAACTTTGGGAGGTGATTCTACATGATAGTAGAAGTAAAAAAGATGAATAACTTATTTCGAAATTCCAACTTTTAGGGGTAGTTTTGAGGTAAAAAGATAAAATTAGTCCGGCGTGCACGGCCAGATTTATTATTTTCCACTGTTACGATATGGGCCAATCACAATCGAGTCGGGCGCCCGCAGGCTCTCAGCAAGTAAGATCGTACCTAGGGTTGCTATCTTCTAAAATAAAAAAGCCTGACTGCGCTCTGTAAGGCCGGACATTTTGCCCTAAAAGCCGGACGTACGTACATAATTTTGGACATAACTTTTATGCATAATAATAAAAAATCTGTTACAAGTTACAGTTGTTTATTAATGACGCATTAACCAATTTAATAACAACAATCATTAATCAGTCTTATCCTTGTCATCAGTTGACATTTGTATACAATATAATGTCCATAACAAAATAAAAAATATTGAGTCTTCTGTCTGTAGACATGCTAAACTTATAAAACAAACAAACAAAACATAACTTTTTTTCTGGTTAAACAGTTGACTAAAATTTTTCGTTAAATAGATATAAAATGAAATATATTTATCTTTGTGGACAAAAAACGAAAAACCTAAATTAAAATGAAATCTCGACTTCTCCAAATTATTCAAAAATTACAAAAATCTACCATTTTGTATATTTGGCGTTTTCACCTACTTTATCTAAAACGTTATTTTCTTTGGAAATCATTTAATAAAATCCTTGTTATGTCATTTTTAAATTATATAATGTGTACACACTATCTTAGCAATTGTTTGCAATTTATTGCGTTCCTTGGTCCACTGGGTGTTTATTAAAGAGAAAACTCTCAAGTAATATTCCGCCAACTTCAGAAGTTCGGAAGACAAAACCCGCGCGAACCAAAAAAGCCTAACAAAAGCCGGACAGGCCGGACATATAAATATTTAGACGGACACGACCTAAAAAAGCCAAACATGTCCGGCTAAAGCCAGACAGATGGCAACCCTAATCGTACCTCACACTAAGGCTTTTTTGTAGGTACATCTTTTTGTATGGGAAAAAAAATGTTGGAATTTCGGAAAAAGTTGTTAATCTTTTTTACTCTTACCATCATGTAGAATCACCTCCTGAAGTTAATGCACTTTACCCCCGGACACCCTGTATAAATAAAAATGAATTGCCGAAATGTATGTACGCGCATAACTTCCGAACGACTGCACCAAATTAGATAATTCTTTTTTTTTTGTGTTCGTTATTGTCAGGACAAGGTTTGCATAAAAGAAGCGGTGAGCTCTGGCATATGTAATTTGTATAAAAAATTGCAAAAGGTGGCACACGAGCTGTTTGAAAACTGAATGTACCGGGACTGAATGAATGTAATGCGGTAGGGGAACTTGGGAGGGGGGAGGGGAACTCGAGAGGGGGTTTCGCGGGGCGGGTGAAGCGGGAGATGGGAATGGGGAGAGAAGGCGGAGTGGGAATGCACGAGGGAAAGAGGATGCGGGAGAGGAAGGGGAGGTGGAAGGGGAACGGGACGAATGGGAAAGGACATGCACGGAGAAACAATTTCTTTTTTAAGTGGCATAGCAACGCATGCCGGGAACCAGCTAGTATTAAATATTTGTTATGGGTATTAAGCTACTGGAGATACCATGAAAACTATTGCACATAGTTTTAGAGTCGGGTTTTCTACCGTTAGGTCTATTATAAAAGAAGTGTGCACAGTTGGGATAAATTACAACCAGTATACATGCCTGAGCCAACAGAAGAAATTTGGGAAGCTTCTGTACGAGACTACAACATTACTTGGGGATTTCCAAATTGCTTGAACGCCATTGATGGCAAGCATGTATCAATTAAATGCCCAAAGAATAGTGGTTCTGATCATTTTTCATATCTAAAAAGGTTTTCAGTAGTTCTGATGGCAATAGTAGACCCACATTATACATTTATTACATGTGATTACATGTCCCTGATCGTAACTGCTGTTTTAAATTTTACCACAGCCAGATTTGTTTAAATCCATGTGACTACATGTCCCTGAATGTAACTGCTATTTTAAATTTTACCACAGCCAGATTTGTTTAAATCCATGTGACTACATGTCCCTGGTCGTAACTGCTATTTTAAATTTTACCTCAGCCAGATTTGTTTAAATCCATGTGGCTACATGTCCCTGATCGTATCTACTGTTTTAAATTTTACCACAGCCAGATTTGTTTAAATCCATGTGACTACATGTCCCTGAATATAACGTGTTAGCCATATCAGTCTGGGGGCCAAGTCTCTATCTTTTATTGTTTACTAACAGCCTGTTACTTAACATTAATTACGTCACAAACACGTATTTTGACCTTAACGCTATTTTTTGTAGTCTCTATTATTTCGTAATGCGGAATTTTGTGACGTAATTAATGTTAAGTAACAGGCTGTTAGTAAACAATAAAAGATAGAGACTTGGCCCCCTGGTCAGTTATTATTGTGTCATTAATTTCTATTTGTTTGAAATTTGCTGCTGGTTTCTTATTTATATTGTTAATTTCCTTTACTGCGTTCCATAATACCTTCGGGTCTTCTTTGTTTTCATCAATTTTCCTTATTATTAGTATTCTTCTTTGGTCTGTTTCACTATTGATCGGCAGATGTTTCTATATTTTTTGTAGTAATTTTGAAGTTTGATGTTATTCGGCAAGTTTGATGACTGTTTATGTAGTTTATCACGCTTATGTAAATATTTTACCAAGTTCACATTGATCCAAGGTTTAATTTTTCTATTTTTGTGAACTATATTTCGAAAGGTTGTGTATTTTAGCACACTAGTATTTATTTGCTCAGTGAACTTCATCATTGCAGCATTAACATCTGTTTCAGTCAAAATATTTGTCCAGGACATTGAATCAAGAGATGATCTAATAGAGTCATAGTCTGTGTATTTCAGTTGCGTCGTGTTTTGTTGATTATCTTTTTTGTGGTTATTTGTCTTGGAAAGGGTGATCATTGTAGCAAAGTGGTCAGTTACTGTTGTATTTATAATAGTTGCAGAGACATTAAATTTTGTCCTCACAAAAATGTGATCTATACACGACTGTGACGTAGGCGTGACTCTGGTAGGTAAGTTGATAGCAGATCGGAGACCGTAGCTTGCAAGAACACATTCATAGTCATCAGCTTGGTGGTGCCTGTCTCCAATTATATTTATATTCAGGTCTCCGGCAATGACGCAGTTTTTCAATTTATTATTGCTCTGGAGATTTTTGTTTAGTGACATTAGAAACTGCGATACGTTATTATGTGATGGAGACCGATAGATGGCTATGATGGTAACGGAATCAAGACATTGTTTGCATACACTGTTTGCTTCTAGTATATTAGTGGGAATCATTGAAGCAAAAATTGAATTAATTGTATATAGGGTCAGTGGGCCGGTTGTGGCCACCTTAAGGATTTTTTCGTTTTTGAATGAGCACCAAACTTGCACATAAATGTAAATTATAATTTTTCCAACATTAATGTACAATAAAAATGCCTGTCTTTAATATATGTAAATATATCGAATAACAGTTCTTTAATTATTTTTAAATAATTTTTTTTCATTGAACTGGACCCATGCATTAGTTGTGGCCACAATTTAATCAGTTCTGGCCACACCCGTGTGCCGGTTTTGGCCACATGAATCTATGTAGGGAACTTATATTTTTTTATCTAAATTAAACACAGTAATGATTATAAATCGATGTTTATTATTCAAGTTATACAATAAACTTATAAAAAAATAAGATTTAGCGCATATTTAGACCTGAGAGTTCGATTTCGAAAGTATAAAAAGAATTTTGCCTTTTGGTTGTACCTGTAAACAATGGTGGTGGCAATATCATTTTAATATCAATCTCAGCAACAGATGCCAAATCAGGAATTTGTGGCATTGTGAATTGGCTACCAGTGTTATTATGTTTTCTCAGGTAGCTTATCTCGAACTCATTGTCTTCGTCTTTTGAACGCAATATTTTGCCGACATAATAAAAAGTGGCTTTGGGATTCTTGAATTCAACCAGGACATAATCTCCTTCCAGGGGTGTTCGATCTAGTTCTTCGAAACCCGACGGCTTTACCTGTGGAATCCAGTCTTCGCAGTCCGAATGAGACGTATCATGCAAATTTTCTTCCTCTGACGTCTCTAAAATTTCAATAGTCGGTTTCTTTTTTTTAATGTTCCTATTTATTTTTTTAGCTAGTTTTATCTGTTTTTGTTCTTCTTTTCTGTCTTTCTCCTTTTCCTTAGCCATCATAATATCTTTCCATTTATCTGATGTTAACACCGAAGGAATATACTCTCTCTTTCGACTGGTAGTATTTGTCTTCTTTTCAGGCCATATGACGCAATTTTTCACTAATTCTGCGGCATTAGTCGGCATATTCAATTCTACAATCTCAGAAGAGGATACAATATCTTTAGATGTTGATGCTGATACGTCCAGGATTTCTTCGTTTACCGCTATTGGAAATGAAGGTTCAATAACAGGAGTTTCTGGAGGCGTTGTAACTCGATCTAGATTAATACAAGTAAGATCTGTATTTGGCAATGCAGTATTATCGTCTTTGAAGGCCAGCCATACTTTATACAGGAACAACCCTTCAGTACAACCTGTCCAATCCATACCAGTGCTGTAAGTGACTTTGAAATCTTTAAGCATATTTGGTTCAATTTTACTCTCCAAATACTGTAGATGAGTCGATTCCACTAGGCGCATGTTTACATTAGTTTCAGTATGTTTTGGTGCAGTTATAATTCTTTTATAGTTTACAAAATCAGGACCAAATGGATAAAGTCCGCAAGACTTGAATCCAGCTTTCACATTATTAGAAAAATTTGTATCATTTATCAGAATGTTGTTCAAAGCAGAAGGGAGATTAAATTTAGTTATTTCTTGTCCTTCGTTATCAATTCTCCACTTACGAATGTACTTCAACCAACGTTGCTTTAAAGGAAAAAATACAGCCACGTCCAGTGGCTGCAGCATATGTGTTGTGTTTGGAACCAAGGCTATGACGATAATTCCGTTGTCTCTGCAAAGTGAACTCAGGTGAAGAGTCAGATGGGATTTATGTCCGTCTAAAAATAATACGATTGGAAATATTGTACCCTTTTCTTTGAGATAAGGCAGGAACACATTACCAATAAATTCATAGAAAGACTCAGCAGTCATCCACCCTTTGTCTGTCTTACCAATAGACCAACGATTAGGTGCATTTTGAACTACATCTGAATTCATTCTTTTGTATTTGTAAAGTGTCAAAGGTGGAGCCAGTTCTCCAAGAGCATTTACTGTAAACAGAGTAGTGATATTTTCTTTATCACTGTTTTTTGAAGTGTCGTAAACATGTTCGCCTTTCGTCGCTAAGACAAGTCCACCTTTGGGGGCTAAGAAGAATGAAGTTTCATCGCAGTTCCATACTCGAGCAGGATCTTCAAAAATCTTACATCCATCAGGTCCTAACAAAGTAATGACTTCTTCAAACCAGTTTCTGATTTTTTCTTCGGTTATCAATGCGCGTGCCTTGTTTATGTACTCTGCATGTTTTTTGCTTAAATCAGGATGTCTCGTCATAAATGACTCAAACCATGTCCTCCCAGGGCGATTATTGATGAAAGGAGTATTGATGTTGCCAGTAACAACAATCTTCTTTACGGAATCTAATAAACATTCCCTGTTAATTGGAAAACCTGCCCGGGCACAATCTTTAATCCACCTGACTAGTGACATCTCTATTTCTATACCAAGTACAGCTTGTGGTCCTACGTGACCTGAGGCCGCTGGTGCACGTCCACATATTTTGTTACGCAAAGTACTACGGGGGACTTTGTAGTTTTTACTAGCAGTAGATACCTTCATACCTCCTTTTATAGCATCGAGGGCCAAAATCACTTTCGATGGTGAATAACAAAAAAGTTTGCGTTTTGAGTGCTCAATAGCATCTTTCTTCTTATTTGCCGGAGTCATTTTCACAGTTCTGAAGAAGAAACATAATAATTTATTAAGTTAAAATATCAAAATTAGCGGATATGTTCATTTTTTTAGATAATGGCCAAAACTAGTACTGTATGGGAGCCACTTGTGGCCACCAACGTGGCCACAACCCATACATTTGTATAAATTCTTGTGTCAGTAATGGCCACATCGAAAAATCATGTTTAAACAACCAATTTTCTAAAAATAACCTCAAAAACATATTACTTTACCCTTTTATAATGGGTACAACTTGTTTTCAAATAAAACATCAAAAGGATTACAAATATATATTGAGATTACTTACAGTGGGTTCCTTAAGGTTTTGGATAACAATCTCAATAAAAAATTCCGCAACACTTATTTGCATCGACCAAACACAAACTGTTAACAATAAGATTTATTGTGTCACTTGTCAACGAAGACCATAGACAAATATGCATTTTGCCATAGAGTAAAAAAAGATTCGATTTTATTTAGCTTATATTTCGACTTGTAAAGTTGAAAATGGCCAGAACCGGCCCAATGGCCACAACCGGCCCACTGACCCTACAATCACTCCATCACTACGGTTTTTGTGATGTTTTGACGAGAAAACATCGTAGCCTTGCATGCTGGGCGCAATAAAATCGTCATTAATCTAGCATTCGGTGAGAATGATAACATCAAATTTTAGTTTTATTTGTTCTAAAGCAACTAATAAATTGTCAAAATTTTTGGTGACACTTCTGATGTTTTGGTTGAATATTTTCAAACAATAATTGCCCGCAAAACGAGTGGATACTTTTGAAGCATCGATAATATTAAGTGTCTCTATATTATTATTGTTTTGAATGTCTTCTTCGAAATGTTCGTGTTTGTAATCAAGTTTGTTGGCCATTTTTTAAACTACTATTACTTATAAATATAGATAAATTGGAATAATCAAATATATCGCACATATATTATCATTTATAATAATGAAATAATTAAACGTAATTAGGTAAATTGTGTAGAATAAAGTAATTGGATAGATTAAAATTGTGGAAATAAATGAATAAATTAGAACAGTTAAGTAGAGTGGAATATTTTGATAATTTTGATAATTTAATACCTACGTATATAACAAAAAATATTATAAAATAAATTTAAAATAAAATTTATTCATTAAACAAGAACTGGAGTCGTCTGTTATCGCTACCAAACATATCTACTTTTTATCCATAAAGTCTTTTTTATTGCAGTTCACTTCGTCTCTGTGTACGCTTAACATGCACAATTCAGACAGACGTTCATCTGAAGCGGGGTCCAGAGCTCGTCATTTGTCACAACAAGTCAATGAATTTATCAAGTTTGTCAATAAATATTCTCAACTTTTGTTGTTTCGAGTTTAGTTGTGCTTTCCATGTTCGACGGAAAACATTTCCCAAACACTCCATCCCGGGTGAAGCGGGAAGGCAGGCGGGGGGGGGGGGGGGATTCATTTTTTGACAGATGCCGCGCAATGCGGTCGTGTGGGGAGAATTAACGGAACGGCCGCCTTTTGTGGTTATGTGCAATGAGCGGGCATATTCACGAGTTTAAAATATTATTATACTACGTATAATATTATAATAAATATATTTGATAATAAAATTATAATATAATATCAAATATTTATAATTATTCTGTTTTTGACGTAAATATTTACGCACTCTAAATTCGTAACTTTAGGTCGTGCCATAATCGATATTAGTCAGAAATCTTTCCTGATTATTCAAGTTGGCATGGTGAACACAATTTGACAAGTAGTACCTACATAACATAATAATAAAGTACATAATAACAATGTATGGCTGTTTATGAAATTTACGTTTTTGTGTAAAATCATTTCAAGGGCACTGTATATTACTGTACAAAGACATGACGTTCCCGCGCGGCGCGGAGAATATTTCAGGCGTTTCTCGATACCGAATAAGTATGTTAATATTTGTTACTATATTATAATTATATTATCAAATATATTTATTATAATATTATACGTAAGTATAATAATATTTTAAACTCATGAATATTTAAGCTCGCTCATTATACATTACACATAACCTCAAAAAGTCGTTCGGTTTGTTCTTCCATAAATACGACCACACCGCGCGACTCCTGTCAATTAAATGAATTATACCCCCCCCGCCTGCCTTCCCGCTTCACCCGGGATGAAGTGTTTTGGGAATGTTTTCCGTCGAACACGGGAAGCACAACTAAACTCGAAACATTGACAAACTTGATAAAATCATTGACTTGTTGTGGGACTGTCAATGATTTTATCAAGACAAATTGAGACAAATGACGAGCTTTGGACCCGACTTAACATTGTAGATCTAAGCCATGTTTTTACACGATGTAATGTGCTGAACGATCGCTCCACCGTACATGTTATTGCTGAGAAATCACCATTGTCTTGGCGATATCGACGGCTTGGTCCAGATTTACGTTATCAGTTTGCAATAACTTTTCTTTAATGTGATTATATCTTGAATTCATGTTCGACATAAATATATTCAACACCAAAGACAAGCGTAATTTGTCAAATTCACAGTTATGTCTTTTATTATTTAATTCTGCAATAAATTCTTCCATGGACATGTGTTCACTTTGTCTTGCATTGCAAAAAATATGTCTTTACATTGTTAAGTATTTTTTCAGCACGCAATGATTATTGAACAGGTCTACGACTTCTTTGTATGTGATTGACTTTATTTCGACATTAAACGAGTTATATATTTGTAATCCAGTTTTTCCCATATTGTTTAACAATTTTGCAATCTTTTTATGTTTGGCCTCTTGATCCGCTTCTGTAGCCATTAATAGATCTCAAAACTTTGTATCCATGACGTCTATTCAGTTGGTTTGAAGTTATTAAATATTCTCCTATCGGAGTTATCACGTGTATCAGCCATTTTCGAACGTTTTTTGCGTCTCCATTTTCAATACTGTTTTTGACACTTTAATGTAGGTATTTTCGTCAAATAATTATTTCACCCCGCATCTGACACCATGTTTTTCTGGATCACTAGGTTAATTGAATAATAGAAGTCCAGATTCTTTAGATTATGTTTTATTCCTGATAACATGATACACGATTGACAGTTGACATGTTGACTTGCCGGCTGTCGATAAGAGAGAGATCTACAGACTGGAATCTCGACATAGACACTATAATAGACAATGTAACACTTAGCAAAACTAGTGAGGCATTCCTGACATTCGGATAAAACTTTTTAAAAGGTAACAAGTCGATGAAATCTTGTCTACTTTTGTATTCTCGCTTTTTCCACAAATCAAACCAACTCAAGGCTTCAGTTTCAAAATTATCAATGCGGTATACCTGATTAATAGTAGACATTATATCCTTAAACTGTTGACGATTCAGTTTGCACAATTTCGAAGGATGTATCAACGCTAAGTTAAATTGTGCACTGTGGGCTTCACAAAATTGACTCTCCATTGAGTTAATTAGAGAATCTAAGTATGGAATGTAAACTGTTTGTCTGAAGTACTCTTCAACACTTATTGTTCCTGAATTACTTGGATGCTTTTTTTTTTCCAAACTGTCTTGGGATAATCAGTTCAATATCCACTTTCTGGCGAGTTGTACTGTTTTCTCAAAAATATCCCTGAAACAGTTATAGGAATCACCTCGGGAAGTTTTACTACACTTAGCAGGTTTTAAACTTGCTGTTGGACTTCTGGAAGATCAACTTAAACAGCTTGAAGAGCCTGAATAACTGGTGTCAGTATGGCAGAGTACTGCCAAATAATATTGAGACAAAATGAAAACGTGCTGGAGTTCGATGAACAATATCATCGCATTTATAGCAAAAAAATTCACATTTTTTTTGTTATAACTTTTTTTGTTTTTAAAGATAGAAGGGTGAAATTTTAGACATAGATATTTAATGAAGTTATCTTTTTATTATTTTGATTGAACAAATGTTTAAAGCAGTATTCTAAAAGTTATGTGGGTTATATCTCTTGACCGCTGAATATTGAAATAAAGGTAGGTACATTCGTATGGTAGTCAAAAGAGTTATGCCTCTTACGCCTGTTGACCACTGAGAATTTGTAGACAAAGTACTAACATTTTTTGTGGATTGATACTCTTAACTCTAAAGGAAAGTCTATTTTTTATTAACTATGTAACCACCGCGCTGTTTTTCTAATGGTTGAACATTCACATTCATAAATAACCCTTCACTTATTCTGACTCATGGCATGGCCTACCAACAGTATTTGGTTCACTTAATCGTGCCATGTCTTTCTCGAGCGTCCCCGACTTTTATTTTTAACATTAATTAGTTTCACATAACATTCTCTACATGTCATTGTTCATCAACTCTACATGCTTCCTTAATCCGATCACACGCTCAAACCATCTAAGCATCCTTTTCTTAATATTTTTCGTTACGCTTACATTATTTGAAAATTACCACATTTCTCACACAATAAAAACATGGTTTTACACTCATACATCTCAGGGATCTTATTGATACAGAATTAATTCAGGTAAGATTTGAGGGGTGAAATGCAGATCCCGCCAATGTGGGGGATTTTAATAAAAATGCACTTTCTAGATGAGAAAAGTGTGGAAAAGTTGAATAAAAAAGAAATTAAGGTGCGCTTGGCAAAATTGAGGGAGATACAGCCGTTTAAAGAATGAATAAAATGACACTTCGTGAACTTATACTACGCCATTTTGTTACTATTATGTTGGTATCTCAGACTTGCTATGACCGAAGGTTGATACGATTGTAGCCAACTTCGTGTGATATATAAGACGCGTAATTATGAAAAACAGAATTAATAATGGTCACAAACCATGTTACACAAACCTGGCGTAGCCGCTAAACTACTTGAAAACTGGGATGTTTTTCTTGCGTTGACGCGAGTAGGCGTTATAAAGGGGCACAAACCATGTTACATAAACCATGTTACACAAACCTGGCGTAGCCGCTAAACTACTTGAAAACTGGGATGTTTTTCTTGCGTTGACGCGAGTAGGCGTTATAAAGGGGCACAAACCATGTTACATAAACCATGTTTTTAGAGGACGATTACGAGTGCTACCAACTTTAAGGTTACAAAATGGCTGACAGTATCGGTTCATAAAGTGACATTTTATTCATACTTTAAACGGCTGTATCTCCCTCAATTTTGCCGAGCGCACCTTAATTTCTTTTTTATTCAACTTTTCCACACTTTTATCATCTAGAAAGTGCATTTTTATTAAAATCCCCCACATTGGCGGGATCTGCATTCCTCCCGATTTGAGATTTTCACGAACAAAAGTATTATTGATTTATTTTTGGGGTACTATGCCGTGATGTGCTACCACCTTCTTCAGTCAACGTGTCGGACAGCGTTAGTGCCCATTATTAAAAGGAGGTAGCGCAATACGGCATCATAATACCCAAAATAAATCAGGTTAATCTTTCATTCTATTTTCATACTTACTTCCTCTGCAAGTTCCATGCTTCACTGCCATACACATCAAGGTTGCAGCACTCCATTTTTTACATTTTAAGTCTGTGAACATACTACTGAATCATCCCTTAAAGCAGTGATTCTTAACCTTTTTGGCTGGCGACCCAAAGTACGAATATATTTGGAGTATGCGACCCTAATCTAATCTTTTTATTTTATTTTCCAGTGACAGGTGCTAAAATGATATACCTATTATGTAATTTTATACTATAAAATTACAACTACCTACATCCCATAAAATTTATAGGATGTAGTTGTAAAATTAGAAATAAACAATTTTATTTAAATGTTCTGTATTAAAATCAGACAATTCAGCATTAAACCAGTTAAAAAATTTACAGAAAAATAATTAGTGACTACCCTGGTGTTGTATTTTTGAGCAAAGATCATGTTTATGTGGAGTTATGTTTATAAAAAGTGCACACCGCATGTCATGCTGAGGATCCAATCTATTCCTGTACTTATTCTTCATAACAGCAAGGCATGAAAATCCTGCTTCAATAATAAGTAGTTGGGAAAGGTAGCAGGGCTTTTTCAGCTTCATCGCTCAGAACAGGCTTCCCAGATAATTGTGCCCAAAATTTTGTGAGACTCGTTCTGGCAAATCTCTCTTTTAAAAGTGCATCACCTTGCATTTCGAGCAATTCTTCTTGTAATCCAGCAGAATCGTTTTCAACGCCCATTACATCTACTTCATAATATGAAGTTCTTGCCCAACTGTATTTCACGATATGGACATTTTGTGGAATATATCTTTCCATTTCATTTTCAAGTTTTCTCAAATGTTCTAAAAAAATAGGCATGGTCTCCACGAAAATACGGTTGCCATCAAGATTAAGATCTTCCAAAAACACGTTTAATGTTGGAAACGCTGGCAATTGACATTGAGCATTGCCAAAGTTTTGTTTTGTTTTTTAAAATAGTATTTTTTTCATAAATGTCTACTAAGTGCGATTTTGACCTAAGTAATAATTGTGACTATACTAGTTTAGTGACATCGATCGAGCTATCAATACGCGTTTTCCGCGACCCAACCCAATACCTCTCGCGACCCGAATTTGGGTCGCGACCCGAGGTTAAGAATCGCTGCCTTAAAGTTTGGTCCATAGACAAGCAATCTATGGTATGGTTACTATTTACCTGCTGAAATAAAGTTGGCTCACATAAAAAAAAATACAAAGTTAGCTTCTGAAGAAAATTATTTATTAAAAAATATGTTACAATAATAAAGTTACAATCTTTTTAAATTTCACTCCGTCACTCTCCGAGCCATCATTCTTCTTAGATGTACTTTCCTCAGGCTGTAAGTTTTTGTAAAATTGGTGATAGGTGGACGGAATACTGCCTTTATCACACAATTTGAGTAGGTCCTTCAATTTATCTTGGACTATTTTTGGCTTTGAATTGTAGTCTTTCTACTTCTACGTTTGCACATGATAACATTCGAAGCCGTCTTCGCTAAATATCAAGGGTATCAAGGTAATCTTACCTTTATACATACTGTGTGTATGTATGTAACCATGTACCTATTGCAATCTTCTATATATATACTTGAATTGTATATTTAATGAAAAAAAAAAGATTTTATACCTACCTGTCATTTTCATAATATTACTTAAACAAAATCTTAGATAACCACTCTGTAAATTGCCATCTCAACACAGGCGTTTCACACCTAGTGAGATGGACAATACGTCATTATTATAAACAAATGTCATATGAAAATAAATAAATAAAATAAAATAAAATTATATTATTCGGAAATCAAAAGATCTATGCGGCTTGTAGTCATTGACAGTTTTCATTTTAAGAAAGTTTGTGTGTACATCTATTGGCAATTTTCAAAATACTCAAAAATGGAGTGTTTTATGGCTCCAATCTATTGACCACGGCAACTTTGAAGGTTTTAAAACACTTCTGCATACTTAACTCATTTTCGCCAAATTTGTGGCTTGACTCCCTTGGCATCTACGGCGATGATATATCTGATGTGCAGCCTGTTGTGAAAATTCTTGCAATGAAAATTCTTCCAGTTGATGATAAATATCTTCAAATTTACTAGAAAAATTCCGAATACTTTTATACTTTCTTGTCCATCTTGTCTCACACAGAAGAGGAATATTTGGGACAGAGGACCTCCTTTTTGGGCTTTCACGAAAAAATGTAATAATTGCTTTGATGGTACCAATAGTATTTTGTATCACTGCAACATTATTAAGATCGTTTACTACGAGATTCAGTCTATGCGAGGCACAGGTTACAGGAGTATTTTAATTTTTTTTTTGGTAATTGCGAAGACACTTTATCCGGAGGAATGAAACTATGGCCCGTTACCGGGAAAATTATCTGGATTTTGGAAATATTCTTTTGGGTCTCGTTTAGCCATTTCGAAACCATCCCTATCAACATGGAATTCTTGTTTTGGCCACCACAGCCATCAGCCACAAGCCTGATGATTTTTTTCCCCTCGGTATTTAAATTATTTAAACAGTGATAAACGCAAGATGCGATTTCATTAGAGCCTTTTGGCGCCTTGTCCTCGGTCCAAATGTAAGAGAAGACATTTTCAGGTGTTAAATTTGACCTCGCGTTACCTACAACAATCGCGAAGTTATAAATATACAGTTGCCTCGAATAATAGGTTGATTGGTCTGGTACCCTGGGCATAGGCAAATTTTTTTGGCAGTCAAATGAAAGGATAAGTATTTCAGGATCTTCGTCTCTCAAAAGCTGATAAAAGCATTTTGCTCTCAACTTGTGTATCCTGTATTGTGCACGTAAAGGTGCGATTCCGTGCCACGCGGCAGTCGGCAGACGGCAACAGCAGACAGCGACTGCAGTGCCGCCGATGGCAGACGGCACTACTTAACTCTATGTACTTGTATTGGACCGTTTCCGACACACCACTACAAGTGCCGCGCGGCACTTGCTGTCGATGACTGACGCGTGGCGGCAGACGGCACTCGGGTGCAAACATAGTACTGCCGTCGACTTCGGACACAATGGACGTGTTGACAGACGGAGAAAGCGAGAGTCTTATTAATTTGGTGTCTAAAAATTCGTGCAGGACAGGTTGTTTCACAAAATTTGAAAGATTCATCAAAATTCAAAGTTAATTTCCAAGTTCTGTTATTATTTCTGTCATTAATGTCAAGAATAATTTTTCTTCTGGCGATATTGTGTTTCGCTTTGTTTTTGGAGCAAGATCATTGTAAAATTAAAGAGATTACAAAATTAAACTGTTTTTTATTTAAATGACAATAACTTCTGAAAATGTCTTCACTCTCATTTAGATGTCTTTTTATCAAAGTTTCATAAGCGCCTTCTTCCAGTCTATTTAAGTACATTGGCAGTATAGGCTTTCTACTTGAATAATAATACAATAATAAATCATCGTCGTCTTCTTCTTCTTGCAATAACACTTGCAGCATTTTATTATTCATAATTTTAAATGGAAGACAACCGTCGGCAGTACGCAGCGGACGCAACTGCAGTGCCGTCAATGCTGTCGACTTTGGAACCTGCGCGTTAGTGCCGCCTGCCGTCGGCGGCACTGCAGTCGCCGTCTGTTGTTGCCGTCTGCCGACTGCCGCGTGGCACGGAATCGCACCTTTAGCTTTCTTTTTCAATGTAGTTTTGACATATTTTCATTCTTTCTACAAGTTGAAGACAATCAGAGCAAACATCCTGTCGTGGTGTTCCAAATCCAATGTTGAAAGAGGTATTGAATACCTTTCTAAAGTAAGATTTGTGGCTTGATCCTCATACATTTTAGCAATGTTGAGACTCGGGTCAAGATAGATTCGCTTTTTTATCTTGCCCCTACAATAATGCGAATCTAAAGGTTTGAATTTTTGAATGAATTTCTGGACTGATTCCAATTTTGACCTAAATACGAATTTTTTGTGGTCACCACCTCTTCTCTCTGATGCACTAGTCTCAGTTTCTGAGAATCTTCTAGTTACGCCTTTTATTCTTCCTTCTTTAATATTTAAAGCACCACAAAAAGCCTTAAGGCGGACTGGAACAAGTTCCTTAGATTTGTGGTCAGGAATTAAAAAATTATTAGTAAATAATTTAGGTTTCCTGACGTTTGTCTTTGGTCGTTGGCATTTTGTAGGCTTTATTGATATATATTTTAGAAAAAAATTATCTTGTTCTATTTTTTTGTCACTACTATAAAACTTCTTATGGAAATAGTAAAGCGTATTTGAACTTAAAGATCCACATTTGTATTTATTGTTTTTTTTGCCGTGGTTACATGTGGGCTTTTTTGGTAAAGTTTTCGCCAGGTACCTGTAAACAAGGTAAATAAAATCTAATTAACACAAGAAACCCTCTCTATCTCTATTTATTTATCGATAAACAGCCCAATATGCCATTAGAAATAAATTTTAAATATCATAAAATTAATATTATGTCATACTAAAAACGTTAAAAACATTAGAACAACAAAGACACGTATGTTCATGTATCAGAAGTAATTTAATAAAAAAATCACGACCAAGAGCGCCGTTTCAAAATGTTATTATTTCCACCACAAAATTGTCCCATTTGACAAATTTGTGATAAAATCCGAATTAGCGAACAAAGTAAGTTTAAAGTTATAACTATAAACTTACTTTGATTTCTTTTTGGTACAACTCACCCTAAATGTCAGTGAGATTGCTGATATAACCTCAATGTTATTGCCAATTGTCGCTAATATTACGTTTTTTGGTCGAAATGCAATTCAAAAAGGTAAAAAAAAATCAAAAGAGTTTATATTTAAAATCAAAACAGTGCATAGACCAGCCCTGTTGATTATTGTAACATTGCGGTCACGAAGCACGATGTTAGTTATGAAAAAGTGTTGTAATACGTTTAAACTTACCGATTTTGTCCATTTTTCTTTTTGTTTACACTTGCACATATCTTTTGCTTCCTTTTTGCCAATTCTGGAGGCACGACTCTAACTAAATTTTCCATAATTTAGATAAAAACACGGAACGCGGTCACTGTCAGCACGTGGAACAAACACAAATGGTGGCCATGAGAGATTGAAGACGACGTGTGATTGGCTGTAATGGACTTTGGCTCATATGATTTGAAGCGGTTGTGGGACTTAGGTTGGATTGAAAAAATCTATCAACTTTAACTCTTAATTTATTTGGGAAGCCGTGGACTACGGTTAGATTGATCTATAGCAAAAGATTCGTTTTTTTTGCTGAATCTAATACCCAAAAAAATCAAAAATGGTTGGTAGTGGACTTTGGCGAGTTTGATATGTGTCGACACATATATAATTTACAGCCACCAGAGCATCCAATTTTTCAGTGTCTGATTTTTAAACGGAAGTGAAGCTGGTCATAATGGATTGTTTGCACTTGGCAAGTTTAGTCGAGTAGTGAGTAACTCCTTGTTTGGCCAAAAAGCGTTTGCATTACGGTCGAGTAGAGTATATTAGTGAGCGGTGCGTTGCAAGATAACGCAAGAAAGTGCACCAATTAAGCTGATTGTAATGCTTATTTTAGAAGAGATGAAAGAATTAATTTGTAATGTACGGGAATACGGAGGTAAAATAAATGCACAGCTGGTCGTTAGGATATTTATTCCAGACTGGCCGGTTGTAAGTGACGTTTGACAATACCTACGCAGTAGGTAGTATACAACACCACACCTTCACCCCTAAATACTACTAAAAGTAACATGTCAGCCTAGAACTAACAAAAAAAATTATAAATGAACATTTTTAAACCTTGTTTGGTAGGTAGATTTAATGGCGGGCCTCACCAGCCCTGTTCGGGCAATCCGCCTGTGATACTTACTTATTTATCTGACTCCACATTAGGTTACCAAAGTGTACCGTGATATTCCAAATGAAAGAAAGTTAAAGTTGAAGTTAAAGTTTATTCCATCTTATGTAAAGCACGACAAGTATTTATCAGAAGGGTTAGGTAGGGAACGACAACTCTACGCGTGAGCAGCTAATCGGGCCTTCAGGAAACGAATGAAGTTCGGTACATTTGCCGAACGGAACACGGCGCAAAATCACGTCAGCTGAGTTGCCAGCGTACAAACCCGATTACCCAGTTGTTGAGTATCGTCTCTACACTTGCTTGTAAAACGAAAAAAAAGTATACATATGATTATTACATATAGATAATAAAAGTACATTATTCGTATTGTATGTTCAACCTATCAACGGGACGCCGAACCCGCTCTGGATAGCGGTGACTGACCGTAGTCTCAGTTGAGGCTTGGGGCGGCTCCTCGGGGCTGACGGGTTGAGGCGGGGGCAGCGTTACTACAGTGGTCTCCGTCTCCGAACTCACCCCCCCTGGTCTCCGTTTCCGGAAACAGACAGGAACACCAATGAACTCCTCGGTCTTATTTGGTCGATGTGCCCTGATACTCTTAAATTCCTAGTTCCTACCTTATCCAGCACTTGCCCCCTTGCCCATGTCTTGCCTGGACCGAAATCACGGAACCAAACTTTATCACCCGCGCCTACTGCTCGGTTGGCCCCACCTGCTGACGGGACTTTCCGCGCTTGACCCGCCTCTAATGTTATCCCGTAAGGCTTTTTTATCGCCCACCACTGAAATCAATGTGGGTACTTTTAAATCTTGGACTGTTTTATTAACCAAAAAACTGCTTTCTAATTTTTCACACTAAGTGGTCCGATTTCCGTTGATCACATCATATTCATTAAACTTAGCCATCGTTGTTCACTATTATCACAATCGATGCAATTTTTAACAAAATTTATCCCATCCTCGTTGCCAATGTAATGTACGGGAATACGGAGGTAAAATAAATGCACAGCTGGTCGTTAGGATATTTATTCCGGATTGGCCGGTTGTAAGTGACGTTTGACAATACCTACGCAGTAGGTAGTATACAACACCACAAAATTAATGAGATGAAAATAAATATACGAGGCATGTTCGGAAAGTAAAATCTGCAAACGTTCAATTAATGGAATACTGTAAGAAAGTGGTTATCTATGTACATAAATATTAAGGTCTAAGGTATTACTGGTCAAAAAAGGAATGAATTAGTGCTTCCCTAGCATTGCTTCCAGAGGTGGTCGGCGCATCACTGCCACCGCCTTGATTGTTATCCATACGGAATCTATCGAGATCAACATTTATTTCCGGATCTACTTCCAGAATATTCTTCTTTAAACAAATATTATGCAAAACTGCGGTGGCAAGTTTGACACTTTCGATTCTGTTCTGATTTAATCTTAGTTTGGTGGCAATGCAGGGAAAACGTCTCTTCCAAACACCGTAAGAACGCTCTACTGGGTTTCCGGTGCGAATTGGCATCTATTGTACAGTTCCTGCCCTGGTATCATTGGATTTTTAAGAGGTGTTAGGGTAGCACTGCACGCCATAACCCCCATCCCCCAAAATTACATTATTGCCAAAATCTCCATTCTCCAACCTGCCTTTAATGTTACTAGCATTAAAAATAGTGCTGTCGTGGCTGCTCCTGGCCGTCTACACACAATATCCATAATTTATTTCCGGATCTACTTCCAGAATATTCTTCTTTAAACAAATATTATGCAAAACTGCGGTGGCAAGTTTGACACTTTCGATTCTGTTCTGATTTAATCTTAGTTTGGTGGCAACGCAGGGAAAACGTCTCTTCCAGACGCCGTAAGAACGCTCTACTGGGTTTCTGGTGCAAATACGACATCTATTGTACAGTTCCTGTCCTGGTGTCATTGGATTTCTAAGAGGTGTTAAAAGGTAGCGCTGCACGCCATAACCCCAAAATTACATTATTGCCAAAACCTCCATTCTCCAACCTGCCTTTAATGATAATAGCATTAAAAATAGTGTTGTCGTGGCTGCTCCTGGCCATCTACACACAATATCCATAATTAGGAGATCAGCATTACAAATTGTTTGGACATTGTATGAGAAAAAACCTTTACGGTTTCTGAATAACTCCGCTGTATCTCCACCTGAAATTACAAAAGTATCCAATTGCCAAATATTATTGTTTTATTAATAAATCTACATATACCTACAAAATGTAATTATTATTTGATATTTTTTGTTAAATACAAATTTTAAAAACTAACCATCAAGCCATTTCTCCGCGGGGGTAGGCAGAGAGGGCGAATTACTAAAAACGGTATTCTTGGCATACGTACTCTTCTATTATTCTGACTAGCTCAAGTATCTGATTTCCAAGTCTTCCTAGGGCATCCCGGACTTCTTTCACCATTCACATTTGCGTCATATATTCGCCTTTCTTCTATTTTCCCTCTTTCTTCATTCATTAGCTCTGCATGCCCAAACCATCCGAGCGCTCTTTCTTAATCTTACTTAGTGCACTTAAATACAGTTAAATAATGGGTTCCCACATTATTGTTATGATTTTCAAAGTATGTAAATATAAATTGTAAAATATGGGAAAAATAAAGGAATTAAAAAATAAAATAAATAAATACACCAAAAGCTTAATTACCTGGATAGCCCAGGCAACGAAGGTAAAATAGGGGAAATAATTCATGTAGAAGCCAATTTTGGGGGGGAACAGATTTCAGCCTTTCAACTTTCGTGGATGTACGGAAAGCGTGGGTTGGTGTAACACATTTGATACCTCCCATGCTGTGAAAGGTATTCCAGCCATCGAGACATTGAAGTCCGCATTATGGAAAATGTACTGGCAAAACGTTTCACTTGGAATAGGCTCTTGCGGGTGGTGGATGGTGGAGAGCTCCAGCTGCTGAGCATCGTAGTAAGAGGCACTCAATCCCAACTTCGATAGAAGGGACACCAAGTTCTTTGATCCGAATTTTCTGTATATGAACAGAGCGATGCTGGTCAGAATTGGGGATATGAAACGTCGAGGGCGAACAGCAGCAATAAGAACATGAGCTATAGTTGTCATCTTTTTCTTCACTGCCTCTTTCGACCTTTTTTCTTTGCAATGCAGTCCAAGAAGACTCTTAGAGACTTAGGTATTAATTGGTCAGCGTCACTGCAGAAGCTAGCTGAAGAAGGATAGGTACTGTTGTCATAAGCCATGGATTCAATGTCTTCCAAGATAATCTCAGCAGCTTTTTGTACAATTCTCTCACATTCTTTTTGTTCATCTTTACACCTTGAAGTATACCACGAGTCACTCAAGATTTTATCACTAAAACTACGAAAGGAAACGATAGTTTGTCTGGTGCGAATTTCACTGAAAAAAATTTGGTCCCCATATTTTTTCTTCATTCTCTCTTTAATGGTCTTCTTATGTGGTGGTTTTCTTGTAATAAACTGTTCCAACAACTCGTCCATAGAGTATTGGCAATTATCAGTACCTTCAATATAATTATAGATTTCTTCCATTGCTTCTGAAATCTCTTCACCTTGAGGACGTCCAGATTTTGTTTTCGAAGGTACAGAGGTTAACAAGAATCTTTTGTAACATTCCTCATGATATTTTGCATCTGCTGCGTGTAGATCCCCAACAGTGCAGATACGTCTAATTACGTCGTCTCCCCACTGATCCATTCTTCTCTGCCCACGATCGATAATGGAATTGTGAAACCCACTCGTACGTACTTTAAAAACTGTTTGGCGCCTAGAATAAGGTTTTTTAATCTCCTTCTCTTCGTCATAAGTTTCTGTGCAGAAAAAGCACTTAGTTTTAAAATCAAATATCTCTTGTCCTGAACGCAAAGATGAGGCATCACGTGATGTTGAAGGTTGATGTAAAAGATTGTCTCTCAGAAACCTCTTTATTGAGTCACTTCTGATGTAGTCTCTTCTGCAAGAATTATGAACAACACCATTTGTCTTACTCCTGAAACCGTTCTCTTTCCCATCTTTCCTTAACACACTTGCGTTCACTAATCCAATTATCCCTTTTTTGCCGACGTTGCACAAATCATTTTCAACTTCACCCTCACAAATTAAACACTTCTCAGCCATTGTCACACACACACTGGAAATGAATAATCTTATAATGTATAATCTGTAATAAAAGCAGATATTTTGATAACTCACGAACAACACGGCGCGGCGTTTATTAAACACTAATTATTTCATTTTTAACAATAAATATTTAATTTTTAACGACCTGCATTCCATTTTCAACAATAAAATCTGTTTTTATTTTTAATTTTACATTTTTCCCCCTTCCTATCTCCCTAAGCCTTGATCCTAACAAAAAAGTTTATAGAACCTTTTTTGTGGAGAATTTTATGTAGATAATTTAGTACCTAGGCACTTTTTCGCTAGAGGTAGTAGTTTTCGAGCTATTAACGAAAAACTGAAAAAGGGACCTTTAGACCTCCCCCCCCCCCTTTAGCTCCATCCCCATCCCCCAGTACTTTTAGTATTTTGTTAAGGACACCTTCCCCTACAACTGTGCCAAAATTAGCTTCTACATGAATTATTTTCCCTATTTGGTGTTTTTTGGTCTTCGTTGCCTGGCCTAGGAGATGTTATTGGTACATGGGTACAATCTATGGCTCCTATAACATTTGGGAATTTGGCCAATTTATGAAATTTTATATTATTTCTAACATTTCAGCGTCACTTCTGGGCATTGATATAAAACTTTTATTGAGTTACGCTATGGCCTTTGACACTTTGAAAATGATTTTAAACACTGTACTTTTGTGTGCATTGTAACATATCTTCTTGTCAGAAACCAAAAATCAGAGCAATCGACTACCATCTCAAGATAGTGGGGAAAAGGCTGGGGAAAAGGAATGTTTAAGTAAAAGAGTAGTTAGAGATATAAGAACAACTTAATTTATTACTTGAAATTGGCAAACAATTAGTTGTATAAAATATAAATACCTTCATTATTCAAATAGGTTGCGATACGGAGAGAGAGAGACAGATTGTTTAGACCGTTAATTAAAGGTACGCCGTTACGGAGTGTCGTTGCGGGTAGAATGGCTACCAGAGGCGAGGCTTCGGGGCTCCAAACCAGGGGGCCAAAAAGCAGGAATCTCGACATGCCATCCGCGTGTCCAAATGGTCTTCCTTCATCAACAGGAAAGAGGCTCCATCAGCTTAGCGTGCCCAGAACACGATAAAGCCACCTCTCAGGCAGCGTATTTACAATCCCTAACGCGTTTGAGTCGCTTTAAATTTTCAATATCAAAATTTAAATATTTAGAAATAAAATTATTAATTTCTAATATACACATTGGAAAGATTATTTTATCTAGATTTTAGAACATTTTTTTGTTTTTGCAAAGTGATAAAAATTTTCAATATAGAGGTGTATTTACAATATATGGAATAATATTAAAATTTAAATATTTAGAAATAAAATTATTAATTTCTAATATACACATCAGAAAGATTATTTTGTCTAGATTTTAGAACATTTTTTGTTTTTGCAATGTGATAAAAAATAACCAATATAGAGGTATATTTAAAATGTAAATTGTCATTACCGCGACTGAATCGGTATAGGTTTTGTAAATACGCTCTCAGGCAGCGTGACTATTATCGGTCGGCAGGTAGTTAAAATTTCACGGCTCCATCATGGATTTAAACAAATCTGGCTGTGGTAAACTTAAAACAGGAGTTACGATCAGGGACATGTAGTCACATGGATTTAAACAAATCTGGCTGTGGTAAAATTTAAAACAGCAGTTACGATCAGGGACATGTAGTCACATCTTCCTTCATCAACAGGAAAGAGGCTCCATCAGCCTAGCATGCCCAGAACACGATAAAGCCACCTCTCAGGCAGCGTGACTATTATCGGTCGGCAGATTGTTAAAATTTCACGGCTCCATCAACCTGGCGTGTCAAAAACACAATAAAGCCACTTCTCAGGCAGCGTGACTATTATCGGACAGTAGTTAAAATTTCACGGCTCCATCAGCCAAAAACCACGCGCCGTTCGCAGAACGCACCAAGAAAATCTCCAGGCATCTGCCGATGGCATGACGCGAAATTACTCACTCTTTCGCCATTACACAGTAAAAAAGGCCCAAAAAATTGACCTCCCGGTCAAAAACGCAAACTCATCAGAAGTGACAGTTTGACCAACCACACCAAGATAAAATTTAAAATCGAATTAAATTAAGAAAAAGTCGCCAGTACCTACTGGCAAAATAAATATGTTACAGCATTTGCAACATTCCCAAGTACTCTTTGCATCGACCCATGCATAAGATCGCAAAGCCAATAACAACTGTTCAGATGGTTTGACAGCGTTATTCCTAAGGAGAGAAAGAAAATCAGTATGATTTTATTTAACTTTAATAAATTTGTGTAAAAATGTTTGTAATTTAATTTTGTTAGCCATTACTTACATGTCATTGGGAGTACGTATCATATCTGCAATTAATGTCGTTAAAAGTCGAGCAGTTTTCCTTATTGATACGAAATCGGCAAATGAAATCATGATCTTCCATTAGGTAGAAATTCCGACATATGTTATGGCGCTTAACACGTCGTCTCATATAATTCATTATAACTTCATCATCATAACTTGATGAACTTTCACTTGACGAAAACATTTTGATAATATTGGTAATAGATAATACGCAAATACCGTAAAATAGCTACAACAAAAAATAACCCCTCAACTCTGAAACTGTCACTTTGACAATGGCAGCCATTTTTTTACTTTGCAATTAGCATTTACAGCACGATTGCCTAGCTGTAAGATTGTAGGTAAAAGTAAACGGTAAATGTCAAATGAAGAAACTCATTTCTATGACATTTACTGTATAAAGCGCAGGACTCTGGGCAGTGGCTCCGCCGCCCAGGCGCCCCGCCTTGCCCCCGGGATGCCCGAGGGCCGCAGCGCTACGTGCTGGGGGCAGCAGAGCTCCCTTTCTCCTGTCTTGTCGTCGGTATCACCAGCAGCGGTCCGTGCAGCGGGCTGAATGTCCGAAAGTGTCTTCGCACTCATCACAGCAGGTGTACGTATCATCTTGTTGCTCCTCCAGTTCCATGTAGTTGACTCTCTTCAGTCTTCGGAGCCACCTCTTCTCGATGTACACAGGCTCGCTGTCAAGGGCTGTGTCTATCTCCTCCTCCTTAGCACGCACCATCTCATCCATTATCTTCTTCTACCTTTGAATAATAAATACCAACAATTTGTTGATGCACAAATTCTCAAACAGATAAAAGTATTTGTTGCGGTGGGGATAAATGCTTTGACTCAAATGTTGCGTGGACTGTATGCGGTTATGTACGCGACTGTATTATGTTTAAATCTCACTTACGAAAACTGCTTCCCACTTTATTGGTGTTCACCAGGAAGATATAGGTGTTAAGTTGGAGAGATTTTTGGGAAAGGAATGGTGAATGGGAATAAACATTTGAACACAGAATAATGACGAGCGAGATCAGGCGGCCCGGCGGTACCTTTTATCTTGCGAATAGTTGCGGTTTATTTGAACTTCTGTCTTAAGCAGGGGCGTGCACAGAGTTTTTGATCAGGGTAGGCAGTAGGAAAATCGCTGAATTGATCCAAATAAATAAAAAATAAACTTACCACAGATAACTCCCTTTGTTGTGGCGAGGAGCAAGTGTTCCCTCTCAAGAAATCGAGGGATCAAATGCTGCATTTTGTGGACTGTAAAATTGATGATTGCGGTTCTTATCTATTTTATTACATTTCTGGAGTTGACTTACCAATATCTCCAAACTGCTGTATACCCTCCATGCACTGGGTTTATGTCACCAGGAAGGTAATTGTTAGTTTGGAAAAATGAGGAAGGGAAATTGGTGATATTTGCTTTGTGTAGTTAATGGCGAACGCTAATGGTCAGCAAGCGATATTTTAGTGTATTAAATTGCGGTTTATGAGTGCTGCGGCGTGATTATTAATTACAAAGCAATGCGATTGTTAGGACTTGTGTCCCATGCGGTGATTTTATTAGAACTGAGGCAGAGGGCACCCAATAGGTAGTTCCAAAAGAACCACATGTAACAATAAAGGCGTGAACACCCTTCGTACAAGTTTTCGCTAAGTGTGCTTGCTGCTGGCTGCAGATGATGTAGGTTTTGATTATCTAAGCCACATAAAATATCCAAATAATCACTTCATTTATGCATATTATCACAAGGCAATTACCGGATATCCGAGATGGCCTTGATAAAAACCGTTGGCGTTTTCTCACATTTCTTACAATTTTATGAGAAATATTATTTATATGTCAAATCCAAAACAATTTTTTTTTCTATTGAAATTATGGTGAGGTTTGAAAGACACTGTTGACCTTGCGTGTTCTGTAAATATGTGTGTATGCGCTTTAAAGATGAAAATGTTCAGCAGACGTGCTAGTTGCAGGGATAGTGACCATTACTTTAGTTAATTGTAACTTGGGATAAAACTACTTGTTGTAAAACTAATTAGATTTTGATAAATATACACTTACAGTCTTACTCATCTTCGCAAAATAAGATACAACCTCGGAGCAAGACCGGATTAGGTGAAATTGTTACTCAACATGGTGGGTTAATCGCGCGCATGCGCGTGTTTTTACCGAGTCGCTGTACGGGAGATGTAGTAGCTGTCAGAATTTAAACCACCCGATCACCAGGGTTAACTCAGTACCCCGTGCGTTGTAACTGACGAAATGGCGAACTTTTATGAGAATCTTGACGTTTTGAACGGAGCTTTGGCAAATATTGACCGTATTCGCGGCATTCGTGCACCACAGCCACGGAAAAGGTTAAAAAAAAGGTACGATCCATTTGCGGCACTCACGAAAGGAGATTTTTGGTCTAAATATAGATTTACCAACGTCAACGTTGTGTTGACTGATGTTGACGTATGAATAAATGTGAAGTTGGCAACATGCCGCGAAATGCTAAATCGGCCGCGTTTTTCAGCTTTGGAGCAGTGTTGCTACCGTAAAAAAATCATAACAGCTGTCGAGAAACATTATGATGATGAGTAAAGATTTTTACCCTGAGCAGTGTAGGCTTACTCCACTGTGTAGCTACCGCGACACTACAGAGCCGTGGTACGGTTTCATGATGAGTAAGGCTGCAAGAGTTTTAAATTCTAGTGATTTGTAAACTCACCTTAACTCATTTCTGAGACGATCCTGATTAAAATTGTGTGCGGCATAAGTATACACTAAATTATTAACCAATGTATCGGGAAATTGCCATTATATTTATCAAAGTTTTCGTACGACAGTAACTGGAAAAATGTTAAATTTTTAACGTTACTGTAGCAGTTACGGGACTCGCTAAGGACATTGTCAATTATTTCAGTAAATATCCGCTTGTAATGTGTTTTAACATTTTCAATATTACGCTTTCGTATGGGCTGACTACACTCTATAACGATTATGTTATATATGTCCTCGAAACTAGATCTAAAATTTTTCAAAAATAATTCAAATTCCTTTATTTTTCCTAACGCAGTAAACTATATCAGAGGTTTCTTTTTGCATTATATCGTATAGGAAATCTGTTTTCGCGAATATCTGGTTGAAGATTTGTAGGAGGAAATTAAAATCAACTTTCAAAGTGTTTAGAAATGTATTTGCTTGTGTCATTGTATCACCGTCCCATATATCAACGTTTTCCAGTGTGTCCTCGAAAAAATCTATTAAAGGGTCCTATCTTTTATTTAGTAAATATAGAGGCAAGCCTCTATTATTTACTAAAGCGTAATTTGGAAATAATAGAGGAATTAATACATGCATTACAGTTGTTTTCTCCAACCGATAACGATCCTTAAATTGGCGGTCACTGTAAAACTCCACGGGATTTTCAAAATCGAGTAAATACCGCCGTGCGCTACCCATAGTGCCTGTGCCAATGTCGTCAGGTGTATTGAATGGATCAACGACATAATCCAAAAACTCATTATCCATTTCCATATTCTCCATCTCCATTGTTTTATGTTTTCGACAGCAACAATTGGGAACAAACGGTACAAACCACCGACTTGGCAAGGTATATGTAGTAAAGGTACCTGCTACGTGGGTTATCACTAAGGCAAAACCATGTATACATTCCATAAAATCAACATAGAATATCATAATACTGACCAGGTAACCTCACAGACTTTTCCTTAAAGGAAGCGCCAATTCTGGACGGGATATGATCCCGCCGAGAATATCTGTGGATCCCGTTAATGCTCAGAGGGTGGGTCTTAAACCATGATATGTGTCAGACTATAAAGGGTGGTGTGCAGGGATCATAATTAAATACGGAGATTGCGGGTTAATACATGTAATTAAAAATATCAAACATATGTCGAGGCCTCACTCGACAGGTAGTTATAAAATATTACATTGGACTTACCCCCATGGAACTGACCTTTTTACTATAAGAACTACGGATAGCTAATTGAGAAATGACCGTCTAGTAGCTGCAGGCAGCATTTCCTCCTGCAGGATTCGAGAAGCTACCGCCGAATCCAGGACATTGAATCAGTTCCGCCGTCTAGTGGAAATCATCAAGCAGCCTTTTGCCGCATCCAAATTAGCCAGGAACCTCGCCGGGAGGTGCTTTCCAATGATGTGGGTATGGCATGTGGTGGTGTCTACCCTCGGGCCAGACGAGTGTCAAGGTTGGCGGAAATTACTTCCGCGATACAAAGAACTGTGAATTACCTTACGAGCAATCAGGGCACAGATAATCAATGAATTAGGAACTCTGTCCCAAGTATGATCGGTCGATTTAGCACGGATTATTCTCTCAGGCTTTATACATCGCATGGCCGCCGAACAAGTTTCCTTTTTTGAAAGAATGACAACTATTCCCACCAAGGGGTTTCCAAATTATACCGATTAAAAAAGGAATTTTTATCCCGTACAAAATCAACTTCACAAAAACTCCGTGGGAGTATGGTAGTATATACTCTACCCTACCCACTTTCTCTTGGGCATGCTTGGTGTGAACCTTCTACGGGTCAGAAGGGATGCGCTCATTGTAACACATTTCTTCAGACTGATTCGTGGAAGGTTCGAAAACTCGGCTATCATGGAGAGCATTAGTTTCTATGTTCCTGATGGTTTTTTATTTTTATTTTTTAATTTTTTTATTTTTTTTTTAAATTTTTTTTATTCCAGTTAAAAGAAAATTACATTTTCACTCATTTAACTAGAAATAATTATACACATTAAGATAAATAAATATTTCAATACAGTGCTATTCTATTTCATTATTTTGTTTATCAAGAATAAATATAAATATTTTTTTTTTAAATTTACCCAGCTTCTTTTCGTTTTTAATGTCATTTGGGAGACAATTATATAAGTTGCCCCCCTCGTAACCAATGGATTGTTTACCATAGTTAGTGTGGATGGTGTTTAAATGTATGTTATCACGTTGTCGTGTAAAGTGTTTATGTACTTGGGACGTTTTAATGAATTCGGTGTTTGTGTGTACGAGATTATTTTGTATTTTGTATATAAGGAGACATGTATTGTATTCATATAGTTTTCTTAATGTTAATAGTTTTGTTTCCATATATAATTTTTTGTGGATGTTCCGGGCTTGTAATTAAATAGTTTTTTGATTACCTTGTTTTGTATTACCTGTAATTCATTTATGTGTGTTTCACATGCGTTTCCCCAGATTTCAATCAAATAATTTAAATGTGAGTGTACGAGACTATAATATAAACCTATTTTTAATTTATTTGGCAACAGATATGATAGCCGGCTAAATACGCTAATTAAGGGGATGATTTTATCTTTAATACCTTGTATGTGTTGTTTAAATGTCAAATGCTGATCAATGCACAGCCCAAGATATTTTTCCTGGATCAGGATTTGCAGGTCGTTGTTTTCAATTTTTAAGGGTACATGAGGAGGAATTATTTTACGGGTTGAGCTTAAAATCATGTATCCTGTTTTTTTAACATTCATTGTTAAAACATTTGATTGGAGCCAACTGTTTATTTTTTCTAGGTCTCTTTGTGCATTTTCTAGTAAGATGTTTAAATCTTTACCCCAGTAGAAAATTGCTGTATCATCAGCATATAAAAAGATTTCACCATTTAAAATTAATTGCGAAATATTGTTGATGTAAATTTGGAACAGTAGTGGACCTAGTATGGACCCCTGCGGAACTCCGTCATCGACAGCATAGACTGTTTTATCTCCCGACTTGCAGAACTAACTTGCCAATGGTTATGCCAGACGGGAGAGCTGTCTTGTTGTTAAATAGAATCACTTTGAATATCAATATGTTTAATATCAATGAAGCACAATTTAGAAAACAAGCTTTGTTGTTGTTAGTATGATTGTGCTTTATTGAAATATAAATTACTTACACCCGTATTCAGAGTCGATCCTTTAGTTAAAGGAACCTTCCTTTCCGATGTTTTATATTCAGAGATACGCCTAAGGTTGGTGTGACGTCACTTAAATAAGGAAGCGACCTTCCTTAAGATTTCTAAAATATTCGTATTCAGAGACGCCGCTACGAAGATCTCTACGAATCGGCGCATACTTTCGGCATTCTACCATACTTTGGATTTGAACTGTCAAAACTCAAGGTACCTAGGTGGGGTACCTTTACTCACCGCCTTTTGAAGTTTTGTTCGTATTTGTTGCTGAAATGGAGGATTTGATCGAAATGGATAACCAGAACGAGTTTTTAGACTTCGTTGCTGATCCATACAACGCACCTGGCGGCATGGGCACTGTACTGCGTTATTTACGCGATTACGAAAATCCGGTGGAGTTTTACAATGACAGAGAATTTAAAGCAAGATATAGGCTGGAAAAAATAATAAAATGTGTACCATTATTGCCATATTTGTTTTGTTTATGCTATAATCATGTTGTCACTTACAATAGTTCTGCATTCACATGATGATGTGTATATCTCTCAAGAATCGCCCTGGTGTAAGACCGCCATTCAGAATTGAAACGTTGCTTAATAATGGCCTTAGCCGTGTTTAGTGATCAGATCTTAATAGCCACCATCCTCTTTCCTGTCTCCTTTCCCTCCCCACTACCTTCAGCCTCACAACATACCCCAATTGGGGATGCCATGGACTCACTGACTCCAGACGGGAGTAGACAGGACTCTTGTGCGGTAATCATGTAAAAAAAGTGTTTATGGGTTTTTTGTAAATGAATAAAAAAGGAAAATAAATGAAATATCCAATAGAAATTAATATTTTTTATTGTTCCAACTTGTATTTAATTTATATTCTTTATATTTTATTGTATATTGTTAATTCCTTGCAAAATTATTCTACTTAAAGAAATTAAACCCCTTTCTATGTCAAAACTTATTTGGGGAGAGAACAATATTATTCAGGGCGCAATGAACTTACCCGATTACATGTAGGTACCTAGTAAGTTATTATTCTGTAATAGTGCATGTGTATTTATGTCGATAATTGAGGAGCTCAGAATCAAAGTGGGACATAAGCCATTTGGATTATTTTTCAGTAGAGTGAGTTTCTTGTTTCGAATATGCTGGTATGAAATATCTGATTTTTTTTTCTACCTGCATAATTCTTGCGCATAAAGAAACACAAGCCATACATAACTTTCTATAATTTAATACTCTAATTATTTTATTTTTAAATTTAAAAATGACTATGTCCGCTTTTGATACTAAAACGAGCAATTGTCCGTTTTTGAAACAAAGTCTTACAAAGATCCAAGATCCATAGTATGAAAGAAAAGGTTATTGAAGTTCATTTTTATGAAGTTTATTTTTTATTAATAGCGTAATAATAAATTGTTACAAATAAAATTACCACTTTGTGATAATAATAAGCCAACTCCGGTATAAACGCAAAATAAGCGCCGTAAACTCAATACTTAATTACTCAATATATTGCCATTTTTTCAATTCTATTTTTAATTATATTCATCAAAATGGGTTTATTAGTCTCATAAACATAGGATTCGAGGTTCTAATCATCGTACTTATATAAGAAAACTTCATTGAAATGAGCACAGATTTGAATTAGTATTGTGGGCGAATTGACTTACTTTAACGGCTTTTCTTTTGCTCGTTTCCAATTTTCAGAGTTGGTTACGCGCTTACAAGCATTAGTGATTTCCATTTTATCATATTTTGGTGAATTTGGTGCTGTAAAACTTCAATAAACCTCAAATTTCAGCCTAAAACTGTTAACCCACGATCACATTCGGCGGTTGGTGCTTGACTGTCAAAATAACAGCCGCCATGACACTTTTTGTAATGTTTTTGTTGGTTTTTGTATTGAATGTCCGAGTTTGTTGCAAACATGAGTTGTAAGTGTCCGCTTTTGAAACAAAGTGCAAACTTTAACATGCGATTTCTTGTATTAATTGTCCGTTTTCGATAGATTCTCTCAGTTACTCAGTTAGAGAATCAGACGTACTACCATAATCAATCAAAATATGCATTTTAGAAAAAGTGGCGTATGTCCCACTTTGATACTGAGCTCCTCAATTAGACTTTTGTAGTATGATAAAAATAATCAAAATATTGGTGGCCCTAATAAGGGCTAAGGGTTTTTCATGTCTATCTCCATTTCCAGCTGCTTGTTCTGCAGCTCCAACTGCTTGTTCTGCAGCTCCAACTGCTTTACCTGCAAACAAGCTGCTTGGAACTGCTTTTGGGCAGTCTCCATAGTTATTCTATGAAGCTCTTCATCGTTTGCATGCTTGCTACAAGCTACTTGTAACTGCTTTTGGGCAGTCTCCATCCGGACTTGATGAACTTGTTCCTCGTGTTGAACTAATGTTTTAGTGCGTAACACTCGCACTTCAGCCTCGCCCCGAACCTCCTGCACAGTTACACTAGGTCGCCTCATGTCTGAAACACAACATTACAATCTGATTAGTACATGCAACATAAAAAGGTTGAAATATGCATGAAAAATACTTAACAGTACAGATTGTATAGTAATCGTTGCAAATAAACATGAATATAGTTACTTGCTTTGGTAACGCGCGATGAATTGGCGGCTGCTGCGGGGTGAAGCTCTCGTCTCGCGTTTTGTCTGTGGTTAAATCTGAAAATTGAAAACACTCTATAGTATGTACTTGTATCTCAAATATTACTACAGATTTAATGATAACACTCGTAAACATAAAATTATGTCATACGAATGTTACAATGTTAAAGTATTATTGTCGGTGGGACTGAGTGGAATCTGTCAAAAGCTTGAGTTACTGCCGCCGTGCGCTTGCTGTCTATTCTTATCACACGTACTGCACCAACTGACTATTTCTACTCTACTAACAGTGGAATAAAGTAAAAATAACGCAGGTTTTTGTCTGTTAATACAAATAATTACTTGAAATTAATATATATATATATTTTTTTTTTTTTTATTTATTTTTTTTTTTTTTTATTTCATATATTTTTTATTAGTAACAGATATTTGGGTTTTTTTTGGCTACCACACTAGGCTAAGCCCGTGTTGTGGTAGTCGTACATTTAATATTTTAACATTTCAAAAAATATTAAGAAATACTTAAAACTAAAGAAAAAAAAAGACCATATTTTAAAGAAAAGTAAAAATGAAAATTCAAATTCAAATTTTGAAATACAAAAATTAATAATAAAAATTAAATGTTAAGAACTCAAGTGTTCTGTATAAATTAAAACATATAATTATATAAATCAAAATTAAAAACATATATAAATTTAGTGAAAAACTAAGAGAAAAAAATAACAACATTTTAAAGTAAAATAGAAATACAAATGGAAATTAAAATTTTGAAATGCAAAAATTAATAATTAAAATGTAGTGTTAGAACTCATGAATTCTTTAAAGTGCGTTCGTCCCCTTTCAAAAATCCAATGTTGTACACGTGTTATAAAAAGAGAATTAGAATTACTTGACTTTATGTCAGTACTCAGAGCATTATATATTTTAGGAGCGATGAACCAGAATTGTCGTTGAGCGAATGAGGAAAATAATTGAAAAGAATAATATAATAATATAATTGAAAAGAATCAATAACTAACTAACTAACTAACCATCACGCCGTTTCCCCGCAGGGGTAGGCAGAGAGGACGGACCGCCAAACATCCCGGTCTTGGCACACATTCCTTGCCTCGTTTACATTCATACAACGTCTCATACATTCTCTTCTATTATTCTGACTCTTGACATGGCCCGACTCAAGTATCTGATTCACTTGGTCGTGCCATGTCTTTCGAGAATCAATAACATTATCAAAAAGTGAGTTACCTGGCACAGGCGCTTCCGTCGACTGGTCAGTCCAAGGGATACCACTTGAAGACGTGCTGGGCATAGCGGTACCTGAAACGCATACAATCTTCGTTTATGCATATATACAAATCTGGGGAATCAGAATTTTTTAAACTAAAATCTAAAAAGTTGCTAAAGCAGTTAATATACACATTTGAAACCAAAGTTGAATAATTAGTACACAAAATATTTGTCATAACATTCACTAACCATCATAAGAGTCGCAAACAATGTGATCGCTGTCGATGCAGAAGCTTAGCTCTATGTTGGTCGCCATGTCCAGCACGCTGTCGGCCGGATGAAATTCTTCGGTATCGCGGTGACATGGTGATAGCCGGCCACCTCCGGTTTTCATCCGGCTTCTTTTTTCTTCACAGAGCTCGGCCTTTCTCTTCGACTTCATATTGTCCCAACATTTTTTAAGCTGCACTTGGGTTCGCTAAAATTATAATAATAATATGGTATTATGTAGTCTGTGACTTGTTCGGGAACCGTAATAAATAAATATAATTCCATACAAAACCCTTATTTTATGCCTCCGTTTGTGTCAAGCATAGAATTCCAATTTACGCACCAGATTTAAATGTCCAGGTTAAATTTTCCCCACAGGAAAAACTAAACCCTTTCCCACACTTCCCCAAATGATCATCTAGTCAACCCACGCTATGAAATTGCATTATATATAAATACAAAATAATACAAGAACAACATGTCAACCTACTAGAGACCAAATGGGAATATAATTCACCGACTCCAGATATTTTCATATCAGAGGGTTCGGCTCTGTGGCATTTCTAATTGAACCTATAAATCCTACTGATCCCTCAATATAAATATTTAAAAAATCTTTTGTAATCCTACATGTATTTAAAATTACTGATTTTTGCATTTTTATATACAAATTCTTTGACAAATCTAATATGCTTATGTTTTATCATTTTAATTTGACTAGGATTACAGTTAGCATAACTTAAAAATATCGTACAAACCTTTTGGTTTTCTCCAATCGAATTAAATTCGTTGGTTAAAATCTCCCACGCTGTCTTTTTTTCTCGAAGAAAAGAATGGTTAGTCTCAATGCTGGAAACAGCCGGGTATTTTGCAATTAAATCCTTCAAACAATTCTTCTCGGCAGGAGTTATTGTTGAACGAGAATTCATCTTATCCGCGGTTACAAATATTTTAGAGGAATACGACAATCGACACGGGCAGTGATCACTGTTTGACGTTTGAGGTTATGTAATTCCATGGAGAACACAATAGATAAGCAAAACTTGTCACAAAACTCAAAAATCGGGGCATGTTGTTCCAATAGAAGGGGGGCATAGACAAGTTTTTTTTCATACTTATTCTTCCCAACAAGATGTTCCAATTTTCCTATTTTATTGTAAAGATCTTCCGTTCCTTGTAAAATTTCTCTGTTAATTTTATCAGTCACATAATTAGGTAAGCCAAATGCTATGAGGTCGATAAGTGTCCCAGTATCAATTGATTTCCTTACTTCCAGCAATAATTTTTCTTTTTTTAAAGCATACTCGAGCAATGAACCTGCTTGATATTTAAAGGCGAGAGCATATCTAATGGGTGATCATCCTTTGTTTGCAAAAGTATCACAAATTTTTTTTTCCCATTTGTCCCATTCCGATTCCACTGTAAGTTTCATTAGCATGCAGCTGTACCACTCTACACCGGAGTATTCCAAAAAATGTTTTAAAATTTCAATTTTCTTTTTGTCTTCGTTGATTTGGAAGCGTTCACATTCTTTATTAAAATCTTCAATCCACTGGTTCGCATTTGAGCTTCTGCCAGTGAATTTGCCAATCATGAAATCCTTTGCAATTTTCCCTAAATTTTGAGTTTCAGATTTTGTTTGTTTACTTTCAAGCAATTTCTCTAACAGTTTTTCCAGTGTTTGACTTGATCCACTAAGTATAGATTCAGCTTTATTTGTGTTTTCCATAATTTCTTCTAGGTAAATATCATTAAACTGTAAGTTTTGTTCTGTATCTAAATATATTTTTGACATATCACCCGTCAAGGTTATCCATATTTTCCTTGTTTGATGTCTTTTATTTAATGATTTTTTTACCTTATCATAATTTTTTTACCTTATCATAATTCCTTGGTGTAGATTTGTAGGTTGGGATTCGTGTGGTATTCCATAAATCCGTCCATCAGGTGTAGCGATCGAGGTTATGCATATGACGTTTGATTTTCCATCTGCCGCTGGTCTCACAGCAAAATCAAACCTCAATTTTTCCATTTTTCGTGAAATAGTTAAGTATAGAAAATGTTGTTTTATAATGATTTTTTATATTCTTGAATAAAACAAAGGCGTAATTGCGTTTCTCTATAAAAACAAAAGATTTATTAACAATACGTATTTACAACTATTAAAAATTATATTATCGGTTAACAAAAGATTCAATTACCTATAAAAACAAAAGAAACAACATTTAAAGCCCTTATTTCAGGTTTCTTTAATAAATAATAAATAAAATAAGATAGTATTTTCAGGAATTGTTAATCCAATAATTCTGACAGTTATATTTTCCTAACTCGATTCATTTGTTATGACATCTAGTGGGCCACTAACTAGCTCAGTACTTACTCAGTACTTACTCAGTGACGCAGCAAATACAAGCTTAAGGAAAGCACTCATAAGTGGTTTTCTTTACATATATATATAATATATGTACATATTGAATAGTTGGTAAATTCTTGAAAGACTGAACGCTG
The DNA here is from genome assembly GCA_917880885.1 of Limnephilus marmoratus. NCBI lineage: Eukaryota > Metazoa > Arthropoda > Insecta > Trichoptera > Limnephilidae > Limnephilus > Limnephilus marmoratus. Next base: position 27,320,854 of record OU862930.1, on the reverse strand, counting down.
TAGAAATGAGATCCCTGAGGCGTATGTGTGGTAAAACCATGTATGATCGTGTGAGAAATGTGGAAATCCGCAAAGAATGCAAGGCTGATGTAAGCGTGATGAGATCAAGAAAGGAACGCTCCGATGGTTTGGGCATGTAGAGCGAATGAACGAGGAAAGGAGTGTAAGGAGAATATATGACGCAAATGTGAATGGTAGAAGAAGTCGAGGACGCCCAAGAAAGACATGGCACGACCAAGTGAATCAGATACTTGAGTCGGGCCATGCCAAGAGTCAGAATAATAGAAGAGAATGTATGAGACGTTGTATGAATGTAAACAAGGCAAGGAATGTGTGCCAAGACCGGGATGTTTGGCGGTCCGTCCTCTCTGCCTACGCCTGCGTGGAAACGGCGTGATGGTTAGTTAGTTAGTTCTTGAAAGACATGTTTATTTATTTTACACTTTTTAGAGTTTGGTTATGTTTGGTTAGGAATTAAAGTATTTTGAATAAAGTGAATATCTTGATTTTTATCCAGGCTGTGATATGTTTTTTGTGAATGTTTGTAGATGTATTTGCAGTTAGTAGTTGTTTCAGAGTAATGGGCATATAATTAAAAAGTTTGGTTGGATAATACTGAAAATGTCTTTGTCCGTGTGTGGTGTGTGTTATCGGTATGTTCAGGGTTATATTTGTTAAGGACCTGGTTTTTATTATTATTTTAGGTTGAATTGGAATATGGAGTTTGTTTTGGAGGAAGTGTAGCAGAGCAGATTTGGCATAAAGTTGTTTTACTGACAAGACTTCTAATTTTTTGTATATTTCATTTGAATCTGTGTAGAAAGGCACTTGCAGGATTAGTTTAGTTATCGCCTTTTGTATCTTTTGAGTCGTGTCAATTGCTACATTTGTAGCACTTCTCCAAGCCAGTATTCCATATGTCGCAATCGATTGACAAAGTGCAAAATATATGGATCTGAGTATTGTTAGTGGGAAAATGTTTTTAATGGATTTTATTAGGTGCATGACTCCTTTTAGTTTATTTGTAATAAAAGTTATGTGGTCAGTCCAGCGTAAGTGAGTATCAATAATAACCTCTAGGTATTTTGTTAGTTTGACCCTTTCTATATGCTCGCATTGACAATTGGAAGAAGTTTGTTCACAGTCATGCAAAAACAGGTCTATGTTTGATGGAGGTTGACCTCTTTGGGTAATACTATGTGTGATGTATTTTGTTTTGATAGTATTAACGGTAAGCGTATTACTGTTTAGCCATTTTTTAACAACTGACAAACTTTTTTCGGCTTTTACGAATACATCTTTCCATGTGGCTGCTTGACAAAGAAGAACTGTATCGTCAGCGAAGGTCACGATTTTACCTTCAATTTCAATGTCACACAGTTCGTTTATGTAGATGAGGAATAATAAAGGGTCAAGTACACTCCCCTGTGGGACTCCGTACGTAATTAAGAGTGGTTCACTTATCTTGTTATCAATTTTAACTTGTTGAGTTCGGTCAGACATGAAGCTTTTAATTAAGTCGAATTCTACTCCGTTAATACCAATGTTTTTTAACTTCTTGAATAGTTTTTCGTGTGAGATTGTGTCAAAGGCTTTACATAGGTCTAAATAAATTAAAATAACCTTTTTCTTAGCATCAAGATTATGTGTAATGAAGTCCGTTACAGTAGCTATTGCATGTTCTGTGCTTCTGTTTTTCCTGAATCCATGTTGGTTTATCGACAGTATTTGTTTAGTTTCAAGATAGTGTTGAAGCTGTTTCTTAATAGTTTTTTCCAGAATTTTTGAAAAGGTATTTAGTAGCGTAATTGACAGCCGTGTGATAACTACCATAGGCAAAGTACCTCGGTATCTGCAAGGTGCAGTGAGAAATTTATTTCTGTGCGAGGTGCAGTCTGAAGTTATAAGAGCTGTCATAATTACTGCTGTTGCTCCCATGATGCAGTGTGCATAAATTTGTGTGCAAGGAAATAATAGAAATGACAACCAATCAGAATACCACCACTACGCGCACCACCAGCATGAGGGTGTGGGCGTGAGTAATAGTGAGTAATATATAACACTCACGCGGGTAACTTGGCAGTTTTATTTTATTTTAATAGAGCAGCAAGTAAAGTACAACACCGCAATTAATCGATTACAAATTATTTTCACAGAGAACTACAATGACAGTTGTTGTTTTTTGTGTTGCCAGATATAAACATCATGCCAGATATAAACATGGTTCATCCTAGACACGAGAGACTAGATCTTCCATACCGTTGAGAAATCAACACCGCATCATCAGCATACAACAGGCAACATACTTTCAGATTACTCAATTTCGCGCCCAACCCACCTCTTTCAATTCTTGCATACAATTATCCATGTACAGATTGAATAACCATGGTGACATTATGAGCCTTGCTTAACACCTTTCGTGATGTCAAACCATCCCATAAAACCACCATTCACAACACATGTAACACTTCCCTCATACAGAGAGGCAATTGCCTGTACGAGATTTGTATTCACTCCATACTTGGACAACACCTTCAATGTAAAGAAAATAATTGAAAATATTGCTACACCAATTTACTGTAAATCAGGTTTACCGGACGTTGGCGATCACTCACACTGGTAAATGTATCTCTATCTTGCGCTGCCCGAATATCTCCTCCACACCTCTAATACCGGTCCACTCTCTACATTTCGCAGCCTAGACAATGAGCTAACGCGAGTAAATTAATATTTTGTGTATTGTGATTTCAGGAAATTAAGAATTCATTTTTCTTAGGACTTGGAACAGCTTAACAACCTCTACTGACTACATGTCTCTGATCATAACTGCAGTTTTTACCACAGTCAGATTTGTTTAAATCCATGTGACTATATGTCCCGGATCATGACTGCTGTTTTAAATTTTACCACAGCCAGATTTGTTTAAACCCATGTGACTATATGTCCCGGATCATAACTGCAGTTTTAAATTTTACTACAGCCAGATTTGTTTAAACCCATGTGACTATATCTATGAGAGGGGGGAATAATCACATAAGTCAAATTAGCTTACTTTCAAGGAGATAGTTTTTTCTGTCTCAGTTTTTTTTCCAAAGAACCCATTAAATTTTTATTCTGTTTTGTTTTAACCAATGAGTCACTCTCAATTACAACAACGTAATATTTACATAAGTAATGTAAATCATGAAAAGTTTCGACTTATGTGTAACTGAACAAACAAAATGACAAAAAAATATGACTTATGTGTTTAGGTACAACAAAAAAAAAATACAATACACAAGGTAGTTTTATTAATATTTTTCAATAAAATTGGTGACCTACAGAAATTAGTATAATTTCAACACTTTGTTAGGGTAGATTTGTGTTTAAAAAAATAAGTCGTGATAAAAATAGTCAGTGGCAGCCATAGCAGAAATTTTTTTTTTTTATTTTTTTTTTTATTTTTTTTATTTTTTTTATTTTTTTATTTTTTTTTTTTTTTACAGTGAATACCGCACAAGAATCTCAACTGCTCCCGTCTGGAGCCAGTGAGACTATGGCATCCCCAACTGGGGTATGTTGTGAGGCTGAAGGTAGTGGGGAGGGGAAGGAGGAGGGGAAGAGAAAGGTTGGGAAGTACCTGGCTATTCAGATCTGGTCACTAAACACGGCTAAAGCCATTTTCAAGCAACGTTTCAATTCTGAATGGTGGTCTTACACCAGGGCGATACTGATAGTATCTTCCACTCTGGAACATGCCGCAAATATACTATATATTATTTTAAATGAATTAATTGTGAAATAACACAAATTAATCAAATAAAATTTTTTTGCGCATGCCGGGTTCGAACCCGCGACCTCCGGAATGTGAGTCAAGAGTCTTAGCCACTGGACTACGGAGGTCGTCGAGAAATGAAAATGGTGGATAATAAAACTGCAATAATAAAATTTGAAGTACGACGATTAATCATCTTCTGCATCAACAAGGTCTGGATCTTGATCTGGCGCATTAATTGAAGGTAGTTGTCGATAAAAATCATGAAATATTGTGGGAATTAAATCCAACATTGAAAGAATGTCCCTTTTTTTCTCCATACTTATAGGTATTGGATTATTATTGATAATCAGGAATACAAAATTTTGTGGTAACTCTGCAGTGTTACGTCTTTTTAAACTTAATGTTTGGAACGGTTCTTCGTCGGCAAAACTTTTTTTGTACCCAATAATTCCAAAGTTTTTATCATAATGGAACCAGCAAGCCTCATGCCATTTGAAAGGCTGTCCTTCTGAATCTCGTTTTCTTAAAACCAGTGGCCCTCTAAGCAGTGATGAAAACATTAAAAAGTCTCTTTGAGCCATTTCTACAACTTTAAATCGATTCCCACATCCTTGAACTAACTGATACCAGTCATATGGGTGGTTAATCTGGGAACTTAGTTTTTTCTTCTTCTTTTCGATAACTGCATGGTCGCTATCAACTTCCATATGAGAGTGGCCGGAGACCATGAACTTATGTTCTATAGTTTCAACTGGAATTGTCTGCAAGATAGCTGTGAGCATTGCAGCAACATGAGAGTTTTTATTTTGTCCTCCACAGGTATCAGAGTACAAAATAACTTTTTTGATACATGGCGGTAACGCGGAGAGGTGTTTAAATAAACACGAAGCGATCTGATTTGCACCTCGGCCAGCTATGGACTTGTGCCACATGTAGCATGTTGCCTCACGAGTTGCATTGTCATGGATTGTCAAGTTAAACGTCCATAGTTGTCGTTTATAAAAAGCTACCGAAGATGTTAATGATGGTGTCGGAAGACACTGCTGCAGGTCAAAAGTCAAGCACTTTACGCAAGTATCTACTTTTGCTAATGCCGAATCTTGACTCTTTCGTATATACCTGTAATCTGCAGCTTTTTGATGGGTGTCCCGCTCTTTGATTATTCTCCCTTTTCCTCTTCATTCTGTGTCAACTCAATTTTTAATTTATATTTGTCAGGTATATGGTACATGGCAGGTATCTTGTTTGGGTTTTTTGAACGAAAGTTTCATTCTGTGGAATTCTTCTCTATAGTAACGAATTGACACTGGATTTATGTATTCCGTTTTATACATTTCGTACATAATGTTGATGTTTAAGTTACTCGGCAAGTATTTCTTGTCATTTTGCCTTCTAGTATAGGCTTTCGTAAGCCGGGAATTGCTTTAAATGGGTCCGTATTTCTTCCATTTTGTCCTCGCCCCATCTGTTTTTAGGAGCCTGCAAGCCTCTATTGTCGGATGTTTGCAATCCACCAACTGAACTTCTTTTTTTAAAGCCACTAAGTTCACGAAATTGTCCATTTATTAGCCCATCATCTGAACATGCCACAAAATATAATAAATCAGAACATAGCCTTGTTTCACAGCATTCCTTTCTTGCTGCGTTCCTGGGAACTTTACGTGCCTACGCATGATTAGGTTTATAGCTGACACTATTTCATGCATGTGTCTGCTAACCGTTTGTTGTGAAACGCTACGTGGAAGTCGTTTCCCACAAGTTTCTGGTATGACCCTGTAGCCAGGAAAGACAATGTTAGAACCTGAAACATAAAAAAATATTTGTTCATATGAAGCAGATACTTGGAATATGCTGTTAATTTTCAGGATTGGGGTTTCACATTGAAAGAAAAAATAATAAATAAAGTTGTATTCACTTTAAGCTCCAAGGGCACTCCGGTTGTTCTCCTATGTACAGCCTCAACTCGTCACACAACGCTTTGAAGAGGTCCTGCGACAGGCGGTAGTGAGCAATAAATAATGTTTCCGGAATGCTCATGGGGTTTGACAGATCCCTCAACTGTCTTCTTTGGGCTGCCTCTACCCTGTTCTCGTCTTCGCGAAAAATTCACAAAACAAATTGCAGGCGAAAATAACCGTCCATTGTGGCTGAAATATAACACATAAATTATGAATAAGATTGCAACACACCCGTACCCATTTGGTACATAGCATTCAAATTCTAGTTTTCTTAATAAACTAGATAAGTATCCCTTTGCCCTTCGATGTTTGCGAAAGTTTCGCTTCGATCGAAATACGCACAAAACACTTAAATAACCCAAACTAAGAACCTGTTTTGTGCAAATACATAGTGGTCAGTTGTAGGAATTGCTAAAACGAAGTGTAATTACGATAATAATTACGAATAAGTGCCTAAAAGTACGGCGGTTAGTTACATATCTACCAACCCGTTTGAGGTATCGTTTAATTCCAAATAAATCATATTACTTACCTTCAAGAAATTCGAATAAGTATATTAATTTATAGAAATGTGTCGTTAGACGAAATGTCAAAGGTTTCATAAAACGGAGGTCCTTCGATCCAGCTTGAGAAACATGAAATTTATACAACTGAGTTTCACTAACGGCGATAGGGAGTACCAAAAATGATAATACAGGGACGTAACCAGGTGTCGCTGTGAGAAGCAAACGCATACATTTTTAGTTTGTGACTTTCGGGCTTCCGACTGATAAAGAGTGTCAAGTGTGCGAAACTGACAAACATCTGTCAAAATACGAGTGTGTAACACAGATATTGGCGGTTACGAGAGTTAGAGAGTAAGCCCCCTGAAAGTATTTAAAAACTTTTCGTCTTGGTTATTTATTTTTACATTTTTTCGGGTACATTCTGTGAGTGGTTTCGTCACTGCTTAAATTTGTGGTAAATTTACGATTGTACCCAATTAGTCCTAGAAAAGATTTTATATCTTTGACTGTCTTTGGTAAGGGGAATTTTCGTATAGCATCAAGTTTGGCAGGATCGGGTTGCAATCCATCACCATTAAGAATATGACCTAAGAATTTAATTTCTTCCTTCACAAATTCACACTTATTGATATTTATTTTTAAATTGGCTTCCCGCAGGGCGTTAAAAACTATTTCTAGGCGCCTGAGGTATTCCTCTTCGTCGTTGGCATATACTATTACGTCATCTAAATATACCAAACAAATATTTCCTACGTATTTGCGTAATACGTTATTCATTATACGCTGAAAAGAAGCCGGTGCGTTTTTTAACCCGAATGGCATTCTAACAAATTCATAGTGCTGGTTAGGAATAGTGAATGCTGTTTTTTCTGATCAGACATTTTTATCTGGTGGTAACCACTTGTCAGATCTAAAGTTGAAAAATATTTATTGCCATATAACTGTGAAAAAATGTCTTCGATGTTTGGGAGGGGAAACTTGTCACTACGTGTTTGTTCATTGAGTTTCCGATAGTCTATGACCATCCTCCATTTTTTAATTCCCGATTGGTCGAGTTTTTTCTCGACTACATGGTCAGGGCTTGCCCAAGGCGAATCGCTTGGTCGGATGATTCCATCCTTCAGAAGTTGAGCGACTTGCCTTTCAACGTCAAGGCTCTGTTCATACGGTAACCGATAAGCGCGATGATACACAGGCTCTTCTTTAATTAATTTTATTTCATGTTTTACATGAGGTGAGCAATTAGCTACCAATTCTTCAGAAAACAAATCTCTATTTTTCTCCAATAACTCATCAAGTTTACTCATATCCATTACATGGAATAACTGAACTTGTTTGGTTGGAGTTTTTAAAATATTATTAAAGTTGTTTAAAATTATTGTTGCATTCATTAATTTCAACATGTCTATCCCCATTAACACATCGTATTTGTGGGAAAAGTCAAAAAAATAAAAAAACGCATTTCAGCATCTTTCCAAAATGGAGTCACGACGGTACCTCTATGGTTGGTCGTAGAGTGTGCTGTTTGTACAGTAAACTCTTCATTTATATATCTACAGTTACGAAACAATCTATTATATACATTTTTATTCATGAATGATTTGGAGCTTCCCGTATCAATCAGAATTTTTATATTTAATGGCGCTACTACATATGGTACACGGAGAAAAATGTTTTGAGAATTTATTCGGAATTCTGTCTTTTAATTCGGAATTATTGTTAAAAAAGGGACTGCGATTGTTACGAATGAACTAACAGGAAACAGAGTCCTAATAGATATTCGGACGGGGACTGTTAAAATCTTTACGAATATATTATCATGATCGCTTGCAATTTCAACAATGTCTGCATTACAACACTGATATTTTTGCATTACTATAACGAATATCTTATCGAGTTTTCATGATATTTTAACAGTAGTTACCGACATATTATTAGTTCTTAAACGAATATTCTATAAGGTCGTACTGATATTTTAACAGTAGTTACCGACATTTTATTAGTTCTTAAACGAAAAAATTGACAGTTCTCCTGATATTTTATCAATATTTACCAACTATTCATTCGTCCTTAAACGAATATTCTATAAGGTCGTACTGATATTTTAAGAGTAGTTACTGACATTTTATTAGTTCTTAAACGAAAAAAATGACAGTCGTCCTGATATTTTATCAATACTTACCAACTATTTATTCGTCCTTATACGAATATTCTATAAGGTCGTCAATACTTACCAACTATTTATTCGTCCTTATACGAATATTCTATAAGGTCGTACTGATATTTTAACAGTAGTTACTGACATTTTATCAGTTCCTAAACGAAAATATTGACAGTTTCCTAATATTGTATCAGTAAATACCAACCATTCATTCGTTCTTTTACGAATACTTTATCAGGTCTTCCTGATATTTTGTTAGGTTCTTGTACTAATAGTTTACGCGTACTGTCATGTTAATTGCTCTTTATTTGCTGATAGAATATTAGGACTTCTTACTAATATTTTTAAGGATTAAGCTGACATTACATCATTCTAGTCCAAACTGGACTAGAATAATGTAATGTGATGTAACTAGTGCAAGCATTAAAAAAATATGTAAGAAGTCATATATCATTCTATCAGTAAGTATTAAACATAACAGTACACATAAAAGTATTCAAAAAATTTAACAAATTAAAAATACTTATATTCTTATTGCGGAGATTAAAGCATCCCATTTGGATTTTGGAGAATGTTGTGAGGCTAAATAGGGGGAGGAAGGATATACGGAAGAGGAAGATTTGTTAGATAATAATTCACAAAGAAGTTTAGTTTTTCTATACAGCATATTTTATTATAAATGACTTGTGTAAATTATAACATTTGTGTTGCGTCCTTTTCAAAACCGTTTCAAGGCCGTTTCTCATTCAACATGCAAGCCGCCTCTTCCTTGTAGGTCCACAGATTGGCCTTAAACTTGAGTCTATCCCCAATTATGGGAATCAGCTCCTTAATGTCTCCATCTTCGAGCAACTGCATTGCTACAATGTCGATGCGAGTGACTTTAAAATGTACATGTAAAAAAGAAAAAAAAACTACTAGCAAAGCAAACAAACACCTAAAACCATACCTAATATTTGATATGCAAAATACAAAGAGAATAATATGAAAAACTTTTAAACAAATAGAACACTGATATCACAAACTCTTTTCGGTTATTCGGTCTAAAACTTGGCGCTCAAAACGGCGGCCATTTTAAAATAATTCTAACATAACATAACTATGCAGAACTTGCATTACAAAAGTAAATTATAGTATTTTTATAATAAAAGCCACACAATGCATTTAAAAATTAATAATATCTAATCCATCACCTATACAATTACGGCTATTGTGCCAGAACACGATAAATTGTTATATATTATGTATTGCAAGTAAACAATATAATAAACTCACCGGTAAAAGTTTCCTGATATTCGGTCATACCCCATTTCGCTAACAGATCTAGTGTATGACGATCCATGTTATTAGGTTTATGGATTATAAACTAAACGGATGGTAAATGTTGAAAGACAAACACAGCAATCGATACAACTTGAAAGTGCAGCACGAAGAACGACGTAACAACGCTAAGTCAAGACTAACGCGAAGTTAGGTGTGGGTCGCCTAATATACTGCGTTTCTATTCGTCAGGACAATATTGCGTACAGAAGACGAATAAGCTATCGGTCAATATTAACAAACTCGCAGGCTTATAATACCTATATTGCGAATGTCCTGAAGAGGTAACAGTATATTTCATAATACATTGTTCGTAAATATACGGATAGCATATCATTAAAAATTAATAACTTTTACGTGTGTTTTAATACTTTTACAGGAATGTCCTAATAATCGTACATTATTTACTTTTTACATGCAACTTGACATTTTCAAAAAAGTTGTACATTTTGCGTTATAATAACATACCTATACAGGGTGACGTACTTGACTTACTTTAACCAGTGATTCCTGACATTATATGGAGTAAAAAATGTAAATGAAATTTTGGTCTCCGGTGACATTTTTTTTCTACAAAAACATAAAAAATGGTAGTTGTTGAACAGTTGGAGGCGGGGTAAGGGGTTCGTCGGACACTCGGCTGAGTGACCAGTGACGACATGCGGAAGAAATTTTTTTTTGTTTGATTTTGAAGAAAAAATTTTTCAAAAAAAAAAAAAGTCGTCAAAAAAAGTCACCGGAGACCAAAATTTCATTTACATTTTTACTCCAAATAATGTCAGGAATCACTGGTTAAAGTAAGTCAAGTCCCTTAACACCCTGTATATTATCCAAAAAAACCCCTCGGTTTGATGTGGACAAAGCGGTGCTATATAATTTGTTCTATTTGAATTGAATTTTATTTATTATAATATATTTTTATGTATGATTATTAATTACCTACAAAAAACCAACAAAAAACATTTTAGGTACCTACCCACCTACCTAGGTTTAGAAATATTATTTTATCCGTCAAAATATGAATTATTTAATAGGTAAATTGCATAGGCGTAAACATATTTTATATCTGTCAAATTATTAATGAATTTTTCGGTTAATTACCGACCCTTAATCAAGAATACACCGCAATATATATAAGGTACGATATCATGATAATATTTCCGTTTTGGACGAATAAATTAACAGGAAACTTTCAAAACTTATCGTTACGGTAATGACTCCTTATGAGTCCCATCATGAAATAAAAAGTAGGTACCTTTTGTACTGCGTAAATATTTCGTCGTCCTGATAAATAAACAAAGCATCCGAATGACGTTGAATTATTATGACGACAACGAATAACCCATCAGGAAGATTTCCAAATAAATTATTAACCAAGAATATTTGTACTTATATAATATTGTTACGACGTATTTCTTTTGGGAACGTCGTGATAAATTATCATAGCAGATTGTTTATATATCCTTAGAATGATGTTTTAATAATCAGACCTGTTAATTTATTGTTAGAGCAAAAATCGATTTCTCTCCGTGTAGGCCATTATTAATATGGTTCAGGTGGATTAGGTTTCTCGGGGAGATTCTTGGTCTTCCCAAAAATCCGGCCGTTCGTGATCATTATCGTCAGTATAAAATAGCTCCTGTGCCGTACGTCCATTACCGAGGTCGATGATCGGGCCTTTAGGTCGGGGCATTGGGGCCGTTCTCATACTGACATCATCGGCACGTGCCTGATGCGTATTAAAATTATTGTGATTATTTCCTTGCCACGGGCGGTTTTGTTCGTACTTATGGGTTTGGTTATTATTATGCCACGGTTTGTTATTATAATTACGATTTAAGTTATTGTGTGGTTTGAACGAATTTTGCGTTTGCGGAGGTAAAAAATTAGGGCGATTAAAGGGTTTATTTGGTTGATTTTGTCCTGACCGCATAAAATTAGATGGTCCGGCTTGTGGAAACACAAGATTTTGTTTAGACCGCTGGTTGAGCTCGCCGTGAGCTTCCAGCATTCTTATTTCTGTGCATGGGGCGTCGTAATTTTTGTCAAGTTTGCGCATTTAATATGCATTGGCATGAGATTTAATAATGTATTTCTAGCCGTATCTTTATACGGTTCCATGTGGGCATTAGGTCCTCCATACTGATCGGAAATTTTTATTTTAATTGAGAAGAGAATTTGATTGATTTCATGGATCGTTGAGGAGAAATCCTTTTGTCCGCGGTTGAAGTTGATTAATTCGGTTTGTAGTAACGTTATAGACTTATTGTCTCCACATTCATTTTTCAAGGTTTCTAATATAGTTTCAATGTTATTATCATGATCGCACATGAGAATTACGTGAAGTGCTTTTCCACATAATCTTGAGATTGTTTTCTCAACATTATTTGGCGTGTTGCCGTTTCTAGCAATGCACCCCCTTGCTGATTTTATAAACAAGTTGATATCTTAGGGAGAGCCACTGTACTCCAATATCGATTCTGCATATTGGGGAGCAGGTCTCTCATTTGGCTGTGCCATTTTTCAAAAACAAAAATATGTATATACGAAATGACTTTAAGGAATTTAGTTTTCTCTCTAACCTTTTGGATAAGGTAGGGAAGGGATCTATCGTACGTATGGGATAGACGATCAATTGAAAAATGTACTAACAGAAGTATTGATGCGACGATCTTCATTGCCAAGTTAACGAATTTGTTTGGTGTGTGGTCCTCTTCGCGTTGAGATATTAAAGAATATCTAGGGAGTCCTGGCTACGGCCAAGTTTAACAGCTTCCTCGAAATGACCCACCTACAGGGCGCCAGTTAACTTTTAATATTCTTGATGTGTTAAAAAAATATACTTGTGGATAAATTATCCTTTATTATTTAATTACACAATACAACTTAAAATAAGTCCAATTACAAAGGGAATTTTTTATGTGAGCAATATGACAAGCAAGTGCTTGGATTCAATCGACACAATGAATTGAATTGCAGAAGATGATTTTGGCCTTTATATAGTTCATCCAATTGTGTTGTAACGTTTGCGTCTGCTTCCGGGTCTATATTGTTTGTCAACATGTTATTGAGTCTTCCTGATAAAGAGGTTATTGGTCCGATGCACGTAGGCATGTGGAATGAGTGTGGTGGCTGGGTACTGGATGCAAGTACATGCGATTTAGTTGTTTTGATAGTTATCCTTCATTTAATATTATTTTGTAATGATAGGCGGGATCGTTTGACATGCAATTTCTGTATATCATACAGATAATGATCCTAAGCTGGATGCAGGTGTTGTCCATAGTTTAGGCAAGATGCAGGGCGGGTTGAAGTGGTTGTACTGCGATGTCTTCCTGTAGGTGAGGGTCGCCTTGAGTGGTTAACTCCCGTATTGAGTCATTAGGTTTTTATAATCGAGTGATTATTAGTGATTATTTATTTATAATAATAATATTGAATTAAAATTATTGTGGCAATGACGGAACAAATTGAAAAACTCAAGGCCCTTAAAGTTTTAGAGTCGTCACCTTGGTGGAAATATATCACAGGGCCTTGAGTTTTTCAATTTGTTCCGTCATTGCCACGGAAGTCTTAGTAGCGAACGGGGAATTAGATAATTCAATATTATTATTCAGTAGAGGTTTTGAAGAAAATGGAATACGGTAGCCCTCTAATATCTTAAGAATGATAGTAGGGGCGCCAAGGTTCCTCCGAATGAGCGCAACTGACCCCCCTGAAAAACGGGGCCTGGGTTAAAACCTCTTACGATCCGACTTCCCCGCCCTTTCCTTGGGCCTGAACCTATCTCGGTGAGTGAAAGCTTTAGCCGTTCTACAGGCTGGCTCCTGACCTCGGCTCTCTGGCTATTTCCTTCTCGCTATGGTCCTCCCCTGCAGCATCTTTGGATGAAAGGGCTGAAAGTTCTGCGCTGGATTTAACTGGCTGGGTTTAACGGGCGGGGCAGGGCGCGATGTACTAGGCTGAGGAGCGAAGCACTTCTTCACTCCTCCCAACCTATCCAGCTGCGCCGACAGGATGATCGGGTCGAAGAGATACTCTGATGTAGGTGGTATCTTTCGCATGGCGTCTCCGACGTACTTGTCACTGATGCCCTGCAATACCCTCTCTCTTCGGTGCTCGATGTGGGCTGCCCGTTTTCTGCAGACCATCTGCATTATGTCTTTGGACACCTTCTGGGACTCAGATCCCGTAGCGAAGAGAGACTGTATCTTCTCAGATAGGGTGGAAGTGCTCAGCTTCGTGCCCGGTTCCGCGCTTCAGTTGACCAGCTCCTGCAGGGAGGCCTTCAGGAGATCTGCGTGAAACGAAAGGGCATTGGACAGGGATCCGCAGGAGTCCATTGACGTGCTGGCCGATTCCTCCTGGGCTACGTGCTTCAATTCCGGATTTAAAGCCAACATTGAGAAGAGAGGGGTTGCGGCATATGACTTCTGGATCTCGAGGTAGCGGACATTATTCCAATTTGCCGTCCCCAGATGCTGAAGGAGCTCCACTCTTTTCACCATCCCTGGGTCGGCCGACGGTATCTTCGGCGGTTTCAGCTCTGTCGTCCACTTCCTGAGATCCAAGGCTCGAGACGGCAGAGGGCAGGTGAGACCCATCCCTTCATCTCTGTCGTCTTCCTTCGCCAAATCCCGCTGGAGCGGTGCGGGGGTGTCCAGGGAGATGCTATCCTCATCGTCCGAGGCGTCACGGATAGGGGCATCCGACCGCTTCTCCAACAACAGATGCAACATCTCCTGCATCTGGGACATCTGCTTCGTTAGCATGTCAATTCGTGGGTCGCCGAAGGTCGGCTCACCGATCTTCTGCCTTTTGGCATCACCGCAGACCCTCGAACGTTTGCCCTGCATGTCCGTATGTATAACCTTCATGATTTACGCCCTCGAAATCTCGGCTTCCCCACAATCTGAACTTTCGGAGTTCGACATAACAACAAAGGAACAATCACAAAGAAAAGTCACAAAAACACACGAAACTGGAATTCAATTTCGGGATTCGAACAGTATCACTGTTAGTCGAAATTAAAATTTTTACACAAAATACTGTATGAAAGCCACTTCTAGGGTATTTTGTACAATCAAACGTGTTTGACTTTCGCAAAAATGAATTTTAATGACGCATAATCATTGGCGTCACCACGCCATGCTGGCAACGCCGCCTAGCGGATTCTTGTGGGACTGCCAGTTGATATTGGCGGGGGATTTGAACTGAGAATTTCACATGAATATTGGTAAGAAACGTCGATTTGGCTGCAAAATGGTAATGTTTATCTCACTTTACAGGTTTTAAATAAAGCTTATGATGCCACCGTTTGCACACTTTTCCAAACCACAATGCCGTAATCATATTGCGGCGCATCTCGATCCACTTTCCACTAGAAGTAAGTACCTTCCATGCTTGAAGTACTCTTTGAAGACACCCTCTCAATTGCTTGCCTATCTTTGGCTATGGTAAAAAGCCTTTCTAAAAAATCATCTTTAGCTGCCTCATACGATGCTTGGTCCATATCAGTTTTTTCTGCATTGGGACCATAATGCTGATCTTTTGCTGGAGCGAACTGCAGGGTTTTTCTTTTCCTTTTTTTTTTTACTTAATACTTTTGATTATTTTTCTGCAATCTTTTTAATTCTAATTGCTTTATGAGTTTTCCGGGACTATAACCGTTTGCAAATTTATGCAAAGAATAGTGTGGACGATTGGTTTTGAACACCACTACTGCTGCAGCGCGCCTTCCATTGTAGGACCGTTTTAGAGAATAGGTGATATGCTTTCCACCAACAAATTTAGCCACAACATTATTATAGCACACAACAGTATTGCTGTGTCATGTATAACAGTATCATGTATTAAACGGAAGTTAAACTGTTTTCTTCTTCGGCCGGCCTAGAATTCGGAGGGGCACTATTCGTTCTGGCAGAGGCAGCTCATTTCCTCTGTATGGTGTGATGGCGGAGGTATGGTAAACACCAAGGGAAACCTCTGGTTCTTCAGTTGTTGCTACTTCATAGCTTGTAGGCCCATGCTTGCGCATAATTATATATGGACCATCTCTGCGAGGAGCTAGTTTAGCGCTAAATCCTTTGGAAGCATTGCTAATAGCATGCAAGTGGATCAAGATGTGGTCACCAGGCCGGTACTGAGGATCAGGGCGTCTATTGCGGTCAGCATATTTCTTTTGTTCATCACACCTTTAGTTGGCAAATTCGCGAGTCACTTTTAGTGTGTCGGTCAGGCGAAGCAGGTATGGCGTTATTTCGGGGATAAAATTCTCGGACTGGATGATTCCCGTTAGGTCTCGATTCACATCATCCGGGGATCTCAATTCACGGCCAAAGGTGAGGTATGCAGCACTATGACCAGTCGAGCATTAGATGCCAAAAGTCGAACGTGCTGCATGATTCTGGACATTATCAAGCTCGAAGTCATATTAGGTACGTAATTAGTGTCGCCAGTATCCCGTTTTCAAAAGTATGCCCGTTCCTTGCTTAGTGAGTGGTCTCCAAATACATGTTTTTTTGGACCATTCAATATATCCAAATATAGCTGTTTTATTTTTTCCTCTTGACTACAATTCATAGCCTTCCGGTATGTTATTGCACAACGTACAGCCGTTCTCAGGCGTAAAATACGGCTTGACACAATCTTCCTCAATGCTAAGGGATACTTTGTTTCTTCTGACAGTGATCTAAGTTTTTTGCAATAATTTCGATATAAGTGATTTCGGCATTCGATCTTTTCGACTGAAACATTTTTATATGGATGTGCTTTATAGGTGCTGGAATCACCATCTGCTGTCATTTCGCTGTATATTATCCCATACATGTCAAGTGAACTTTTAAAGCCCTCAACAATAATATTGGCTTCCATACTACTAGAGCTTCCATAGTGATTTAAATAGCATATAAGCTCCACTGGGGCTACACTGGAGGTTTCCACCGCATACCCACCCCGGTATAAGTAACTTATGGTTACTCCTTCAGGGCTCTCACAAGGAAGCATGTCTGGTTGATGCTATTTAGGAGACCCCAGATGGGGAAGATCAAATCGGTGCTTAGTGTGTTAGCCGAAGTTAGCTGTAGACTTGCCTGGTCTTCTTCTCTTTGTCTCTTCCTATTTGCTTGATTAGGCGATTTGGACGGACCCGGGGCATTTTGTGCCTCGACTTGCTTCGGTGTCTGGGGAGCGAACCACATGTTTGCAGATGTTTGCACACCCTCCACTTCCTGTTGGTAACCCTTACCTGGGGGCCTAGCTTCCCCTATTAGATGACTGCTATGCAGGCTTCTAATTGGCGAGGTGGCGCGCACGTCCCTGCCCGCCTTTAAGTCACTGATTACCGACTTTAATTTCGAGTTCTCTTCCGTGATGGAACGTTGGAAGCACTCGACGTCTGATTCGTCTGAATCCGATGCCATGTTAATAATAATTATAGTTAACCATAAAAAATGAACGTAATTAAGTTTTTTAAAAACTTCAGGTGTATTTTTGGCACTATGGGAATTTTACTTCAGGAGTTTCTATGGTTAACTCTAAATTGTCTATGGTTCACAGTTTTGACAATTGCAATGTTTAATGAGTTATTTGACTAATAACTAGGGATTATTTACATTTAAACAATTATATACTAAAAAAGGGCAATAGATTTATAATACTAAATGTTTTTTGGCACTTAAAACTAGAAATTTTGGGCAAAAATTTATAAATGAAAATTTTGCCTGGGTTTTGACACTTAAAACTAAAAGTTGTATATTTTCACTAAAAATAAGCAGAATCTCACCAAGATAACGATAATCGGTGGTGTACCGACCGAGCCGCACCCGATGGAAATGTTTTTGGTTGGTTTGTGTCGATTTTCAAGGCTTTGTAAAGAAATTTTCCAGGAGCAAAAAATTTGTGACAGGTCTTGTCAAAGACAAAAGCATACCTGAGTATCCTGTATCCCACTGGGGCTACAGTTTTAACCATTGCTCGGGCACAGGTAACGCAATACTTATTCTTTACACTAGAGAGAGCGGTATAGTTATGCCCATATGATCTTTTAGACCAACAGCCGTCTGCTATTACAGTTATCATGGGTATATTGTTTTCGTCAACATTCCCAATGAGCCTGGCGTGATTTGCTTCTCTGCCTGCTGCTTCTTCCATTTTCAGGTGAGCTGTTTTTTCCCACCATTCAAAAATTTGATGATGCTTTGCTGAATAAGTTTTTGAGTCATGCACGGAATTTCGAGTGCTGCAGTCAACTCTTCCAAATTAGAAAAGCCTTCCAATAGCAACTACACCAGCCATTGCACTATAGTTGATGTCCATCGAGCCAGAAGACTCATTATTAGTCTTCAAATTAAAATTTGCATTACACATCTTGCACTGTAAAGACATTATTGAATTTCGGCCCATTTTCTTTTCAGATATAATCTGAACATTACTCAAGTTGCATCCAAATATTGAGCCGTGGCTGGAAAATTTCTGAAGCTCTTCAAAAATATTTTGAAAATCCACAATCCGCCGACCAACAACTTTAAAAGGAGTGTCTTTAGCTAATTCTTCTTCAATATATAAATTGTGGACGTGGTGAACGTTTTGTTCCACATTAGCTCTCCCGTCTTCAAGAATTGTTTCCACCTGCAAAACATAAGTCGTAAGTATACTATATAGTCCAGTAAAATTAAACATTTTCACTTGCATCAAATGGGGTAGTTCTGATTTTTTTTTACATATTGTATATGATGAAGGACTAATGAAAAATCAAAATTTTCAATCTCGTTAGACCTCCGGATCTTGCCAAAAATCGTTTTTGTCACTTTGACCACAAACAACAAAATTTTCTCCAAATATCATTCAAAATGTTTTTATCTTAGACTAAATTTCCTACAATTTGATATATAAATGGTCACAGTAGACCCTATAGAATCTGAGATATAGGTGTTAGAAAAATTGATTTTAAGACTGATTGTATATATGAGATATATATGTATATATATATATAATAAAAAAAATAATATAAAAAATATATGTACATATTTATTTTATAAATGTCTTTATTCAGGTGTAATATATTACTTCATATGGAAGTAGTATTTGTCTTTAGTTATTCCTCCTCATGAGTTCCATCCTGAGGAGGTGTTCTTCGTGCTCCTCCAGGCGTTTGGCCTTGATGTTTTCGGCCCTTCTCCTCTTCCTGGCGTTTAGCCTTGAGGCCCTCCATCTTGAGAAGGTGTTCCTCCTGCTGGTTTTGTATTCTTGAAGTTAAAACCTTCATTTTGAACTCTGCCAAAGAGCTCCACTTGGCGTTAGTAGTTGCCGTGGTAGCTTTTCGTTTCCGCTGGAATAGAAGAATATAATATTATAAAAATACCAACAGTTGATTCATGTGTACATGTTGCTTCATATGTACGTTATGAGTACATGTTGCTTCATTCATTTTGTTTTATTAGCACCAGGCATCATTTGGCTCATGGAAAAATTAATTCCTTATAGTCAACTGATACGAAACACAAATAAGTTAAATTACCTTTGACGTTGAGGGGCTTGGTTGAGGGGACCTAAGCAAATCTACAGACCCTGGGCTGCTTAGTCCAAACTGAAAAAAATATTATCAATTAAACATACCATCTACAAACATATTTGAGAAAAATGTAGAGTTATAATGAACTAGAAATTTATAATTAATAACTTAAATTACCTTCGGCGTTAAGGGGCTTGGTTGGAGGGATCGAAATATATCAACCGACCCCGAATTGTTGTTTACTCCAAACTGAAAAATAAACAATATTATCAATTAAACATACTATCTACAAACATATTTGAGAAAAATGTAGAGTTATAATGCATTAGAAATTTATAATTAACAACTTAAATTACCTTCGACGTTAAGGGGCTTGGTTGGAGGGATCGAAATATATCAACCGACCCTGAATTGTTGTTTACTCCAAACTGAAAAATAAACAATGTTATCAATTAAACATACTACCTACAAACAGATTTGAGAAAAATGTAGAGTTACGATGAATTAGAAATTTATAATTAATAACTTAAATTACCTTTGACGTTGGGGTTTGGTTGGAGGGATCGAAATATATCGACCCTGAATTGTTGGTTACTCCAAACTAAAAAAAACAATATTATCAATAAAACATACTTTCTACAAACAGATGTTAGATAGTTAGGAGAAAGTTTGTTTTATTTCAATCCACATAAAGTGAAAAACCGTATACATACAGTGTAAAGTTAATTAGTACCTTTACATCGGAGTATTTTCTTCCTAGGCTCGCTGGCTTCAACTCCTCGGGGACAATCATGTACATGTCATCATCTTGAAATAAATGTTTATGTACAAATGAACAATTAATTATTTTTACATCTAATACTTAACTGTATTATTGATTACAAGGTATAGAATGTGGATTACATATATTTTTAATTTAAAAAATGCATTACCAGAGTTACCATCGCAATCGTGAGTTGATTGTATTCCAGTCACGTGGTCAGACAACAGTTCCATGACACTTTCCTCGATCTGGGTATACCCCGGATCGGCAGTAGCTTGCCCTCCTTCCGTCTGATAGCGATATTTTTTTGTCGTGGCAAATTTTTGTCGCATGTTTTTTTTTTGGTGTTGTCCAATTTCTTCCTCATGCATCTGCCGTTCGGGAAATTGCATTCCGAAAATTAAATTAGCAAGTCAGCTCTTCCCGGTTGCTTTTTCTTGCGTTCCAATTTACCGCACTGGACGCTATGTTTTTTAAAGTGTCCGAATGCTTTCTGACCAATTCCACTAGTAATTTTACCTCCTCTTCCGCGAAGTCCGGGGTTCTAGTAGTTTTAATTTCTGAAATGGTTCACGTAAAGCAATGTAAACAAATAATAAAATAATACTCGTTATCCATTTTAAAATGATTAACCTAAATCAAAGTAAATAAATAAAAACTACAGTGAATAAATAAATCGAGCTTTTAAATACACAATTATGCATAAAAAAATGTGTAAAACTTACCAGAAAATACAAAATAACTTTCTCAGAACGGACAGCGGCGACGATGTTTGACGTTTGATTGTTTGATAATAACCATAGAGTCCATAGATACTAACAGAAACAGATTGGATCGGCATAGAAATCCTCGATTAATATCATAGACTAAACGTTTGAAATTGGTTAACTCTAGGTTTACAACTGATATACAGATTGCGTGCTAAGCCAAACTTAGCTCCCCATTCCGCCAAAGCTGAGCTTTAGATCAACTGATCTAAAGGCCCTAAGTCAAGTTTTATCAAAATCGGTTAAGTAGTTTCGGAGTTTATCTCGAACAAACTTTGTGATGCGAGATTTTCATATATCGTCGAGAACTAGTTAGGATTTCTGATTTTTGACATCTCACTTTTCGCTTCTTTATTGTAGGAGTAACTTTTGATGATGGAAGTATTTTAGTTGGAGAAATTAAGTACGAGGTGGATGGTTGTTCCAAACTCTTATCAATAACACCTGAACTTGTTTTAAATATACTGTCTTCTGATATCGTATTCTGTGTATTTGTAATGAGAATTTATGTAGGTAGAGCAATGTTGATCCATCTCAAGTTAGTGGGAAAAATTGAAGGGTTCATCTCAAATGAAAGATTTTGTTAGAGAACAATTCTTATTTATATTAAACTAAACAAACACATGTAAATACCTTATGCTACTCGGTGAAAATGGTATCAGGTAAGAGAAAGAGAGCTGGACTAAATAATCCGCAAACCCACGCGAGAACTTCTTGGACCCAAAGAACGTCTTGGACATCTTCAGGATTCCGGACATACGGCCTTCTTCCTCAGGAAACCCTCGAGCATCCAAGTGGGGGGGCTCTTTCGCAACCGCGCAAAGAAGCCTCAAACCGAGAATTCTCATCACCAAACAGCACGCGCGCCTTGACGTCCTAGCCCTCCGTGCAAATTGCTTTTTCTTGATATTATCAGCACCACAAATGATCCACACACAATACTGCTGTCAAACATGCCATACTGGCCGCGTGTGTACCCTGCAGCGCCAGTAGGCTGCTCACCAGAGCCCAAGAGATGTCATGTGCCGGCCTCGAGAGGTTGAAAAAATCTGCTCGCGTATTAACACTCTTTTTCTGAAATCGTGTAGATTCTGAAGCAATCATACTTTCTTTGTTTGTCCAAGTGTCTGTGCACTTTGAGTTACGATGCAATATACGATTCCTCCCTCGTCAAATCAACAATGGAGACCGGGCCGGGGATGACAGTCATAATCGTGTGGGATAACGGCTGTTCTTCTTCGTCCTGACTTTAGGCATCGCTGGCGAAGAATCGTCCACGTCTGATATTTATTCCCATTATAGACACAACTCCTTTACAAGTATGAAGGTCACATTGATAGATGGATACGTTAGACCGCCAAAATCGAAACACGAGTTTTCCAAAATAAAATCGTCCCGTGCGGGAACTTAAATTTACCTCGGCTGCCATCTTTCCCGGCGTGCGCTACCAACTTCCGTCGACAGCGTCGACAGGCTGTCAAACTAAATAATAAAAATAAATTAAATTAAACAGTACCTACTCGCGTACTTAAACTCACAAAAATTAATACGTTACATATTATCAAAATTAAGTTGCACTTCTTCATCTGGTTTTTTTTTCATAATCATCATGGACAGTAGATGTTTCATTGGTAATATTGTCTGCAATATTAACGTTGACATGAGATTGGTTTTCAGTGAAAGTCCACTGATTTTGTAATAATTCATCGCGAAACTACAAAACACAGGTGCAGGTCGCTTGGTGGCGTGAGCAGAACTGAGTCACCGGAAATAAATACAACATGGCCGCTTATATCTGTGTGCTGAGAGACACGGGCACTTTGTCGTGCGGTTTGCGATTGGTAGATAGTTTCCATCTTGCCCACTATTTCCATCTTGCCCTCCCTTCCCCTAGTATGGAATTTTTAATTATTAATTTATTTTCAAACAAACTGTTATTTCCTTTTATATATTCAACACTGCTTGCACTCATTTTTGTAATAAAATTATATATTTATAAATTAGGTTATTGGTATTTAATTCAATCAATATAAAAAAAAACAAAACAACGACAATTATCACGTCACGGGCCAAACGCGCGCCGCTGGACTGTGCTAGACACAAACTGACTATGATCTTCCCCGAAATTCGATTGTATTCGTGCCAACTCGGGTCATGGTTCATGGTCAATCGGTAAACTTCGGCAAGGATCGGATTATGTTGGGTGGGTGGCACACCGATCCGAGCCAAATTCTGGTACAAATAGCGAAATCGACGTGACTTCGATGTTTTAAATATCCCAAACAAAAACATGATTTGGTTCGTTTGCGAAGCGAATCCACGCCAATGCGGCCAATATGAGGGTGCTCGTTGGCCGCGCTATGGGAGATTAAAAGCGTTTTCCAAACGCGTTTAAAGCGTTTTAAAACGCAGGAAGCTACTGTCAGCACGCCAAATATAGTGCATAAATAACCAATCCCAAGATCGATATGTGTGACTCGTACGGGTGACTCCGTCGCGTGTTCCCATATGGTCTAGTGGCTAGGATAGCTGGCTTTCACCCAGCAGGCTCGGGTTCGATTCCCGGTACGGGAACCAGTTGTTCGACTGGCGGTGTAAAAGCCCCTCCGACGGTGGTACAGCCTTCGGGCCTTCTCCATACTAAACGATAAATTAAGCTGAATGATATTGTCTTACGTAATTACCTGATTTAAGGATCAATCGTAGACACATTTTTCCACCTTTGGAATTCATGTGTGTGTGTGTATATGCCTATGTGTGTATGGATGTGTGCACCTGTATATACGTATGCGTATGCACTCACACATATAAATTTTAAAATAAGGATATGTATCTTCTCACAAACTTATCCTTACCCAATTCTTTTTCTCTTTACTAGTTTTTTATTATAACTTTACCAATTTTCAACATCATTACATTACTAATAGTTCCATATGTTAACAATAGACTTCACTTAAAGTAAATATCCTCCATTGTCACCATGAAACAGGCAGCCGCCTAGTATGGTGATTCAATGTATCCAACTCTATGTAAATGTCTAATTATGTAACATGTATTTAAATAAATAAATAAATAAAATGTAAACGATTTTTGAAGGAAATATGGCCATCGGCGATGTCATATTACAATATTCAAATTACAAATACGAATTCATGACATTCATGTTCGTTTGATAATCATTTGACGCAATTTGATGTTTAAAGTTAGACCTATGTATCTATAATTCAGCTTTATTTATAAGAATTTGGTCCTGTTTTTGACAGTTTCAAGCATGTTTCAAGGTTTGTTTAAGGGTTGATTTCAGCTGTGTAATGTCTTATAAAATGCCACGAAGGGTAAACAGGGCTCAAAAAATTTTTTAACCCTTTAGTTGCCGAAAAAATGGAAAAATAGAAAAAAAATAATATTAAAATCGAAATGCTTAGATTGAAAAAAATAAGTTTTTTGGGTTCTCTACGTGATGTAGATTCACCAGTTTCCCGCTTGTACTACGAGTTTCCAGACACATTGTATTGGTACACTTTTTCTATATTTGGGCAATTACACTGCTGGGTTTGGGTTTTTGTGTGCAAACAATCATATGAATGACTTTATATGCAATTCCTTTTATTTATTTATTTTCACAATTTAAACATTTTTAGCATGTAATTAACCCCACTAGGGTTCGCCTGTATCGGTGTTAATAATTTCATAATTTATTAAAAGTAACACACATATATATTATAAAGAGAGTACATAAGTTAGCTTAAGTACAGCATAATATAGTTTTCATCAAAGTTTTTATTTAAACAAAGTAAAGAAAACTTGGAATGTTTTAAAAAATGTTTGCAAGTTTAATGAATCTCTAATAGTTAAATTAGACTCTGTATTGTCACTCAGATCAATGTATTTTCCAAAATCGATATCCATTTTTAATGATGCAAATATTATTCGTATCACTATCCAACTTCTATAATAATCTGTTGAGGTTATAACAAATGTGGGGATCGAATACTTACACACCAATCCTCCACGTTATTTGGGAATGTCACAGGTTTCTTTGAAATTTTAAGTTGAATTTTATTTTTGTATTGTATATTTAAAATTATAAATTATATTATACGACAATAAATTTAAACCGGAGGGTGAACTATGAGGATAGTAATCCCCGCGCACAGCAGCCCGAATCAACGAATAACCAAGAATGAATTTTAGAATTTTTCCTTTCTGACAGCGGCCGGTGGAAGACACTAGAATGCCAGTGTTGCCATCCTAGAATAATGTTTTTTTGGCTGTTGAGTGCTGTGCTTAGGTACTATCCACATACTTCCCCCCCAGTTGATAGACGATAGAAAGAAGAGAATGGTGCAATGTAATCCAGCTGTCGTTCCTGACGTGGAGAGCTAGAGGCTCGTTTTTTGTAAAAGGCAAAGGTGATCGGCTTGTGGTCTGTATAGATTATAAAATTTCGTCCTTCAACGTTGTTACGGAAGTATTTGACGGCTTCGTAGATACCTGTCAGTTCGCGGTCGAAAGTACTATACTTTCGCTGAGCTGGGGTAAATTTTTTGGAAAAAAATCCAAGTGGTTCCCATGTGTCGCCGTTGGACTGCTGAAAAGAGGCTCCTATAGCTGTGTCACTAGCATCTACCGTGATGGCGATCTTGGCCTCTGGGTCCGGGTGCACAAGTAGAGTAGCAGTTGCAAGATGATTTTTTTTATTTTATTTTTTTTTTTTTATTAGTAATAGAAGGTACATAAATTACAAATAAATTTTATACAGTAATTAATTACATAGTAGAATATTTGATGTACCCCCATAATTAAGCAAGGCTTGTGTGTATGGGGGGGTGTTATTGTATTGCTTTTTTTATATCATTCAGTTTAAGTTTTCAGTATAATTTTTGAGGTGAGTTTTAAAATTTTTTATATTGGTATTCATGTTTCTAATTTTTTCTGGTAATGAATTAAAAAATTTTGCTCCGAGATATTTATGACTCAATTGTCCAATTTTTTTTTTACATTTTGGAGTGGGAAGTATTGATGTTTGTCTAAGACTTCTGTTATTTTTAAAGGGTGCAACTTGATTTTTAATATTATCTTTATAAATTTGTAATGTTGCATGATAAAAGTATAATGCACTTAATTTTCTGACCTTAAATTGTTTGAATAACAATGATGTTTGCATTCATCGAACGCTGCTGTTAGTTCCGGAGTCCAGGTCGGTGTGCGCTTGTCGTTATTTTTGTAACCGGTTATTAGGTCAAAAAGTTTTGCTTGGGTGCTGATTGAGTGTGGTAGAAATTTACGGTAATAGTTCAGCATTCTCAGAAAGCGTCCGAGGTCCTTGGCGGTTTTCGGCAAAGAAAATTCCGTAATAGCTGTAACTTTCTCTTTGATGGGGCACATTACCTTCAGGTGTTATTGTATGGCCAAGAAAGTTGACGGTTGGTAAACCAAATTGACATTTACTAAGATTGATTGATTTACCAAACCGTTGTCTGCGAGGCGTTGGAAAAGTGCGTCCAAATGCCTTCTGTGCTCTTTTTCGTTTTCCGATGCTATTAGGATGTCGTCCAGATATACAAAACAGAATTCCAAGTCTCGTGTCACATTGTGCATGAACCGCTGGAAGGTTTGAGCTGCATTGGATAAACCGAACTGCTTGGAAGTGAATTCGTATAAACCGAAGGGAGTAATAATGGCGGTTTTCGGTATGTCTTCTGGTTCTATGGGTATCTAGTGGTAGGTTCTCGTCATGTCTATTGTGGTGAAGATTTTCGCTTTTGAAAGTTTGTGTGCGAAGTTTTGAAGTTGGGGAATTGGGTATTTATCTAGGATGGTCTTTGCATTAAGTCGTCTGTAGTCTCCGCACGGACGCCATTCGCCATTTGGTTTCTTGACCATATGCAGGGGGCTCGTCCAATTGCTTTTGGACGGCCGGCAAATCCCTTGTTCCATGAGAAATTTTAACTCTTTCTTAGCTGCTTCAAGAAGGGCTGGGGCTAGGCGACGTGCACGTTCCGTGACCGGTGGACCTTTCGTCTCTATACAGTGGGTCACAGAATGTTTCACTATGTCCAGGTTCTTCATGTCTGGTCGCGTCAAGCTAGGGTATTTGCTTAAAATATTATAATATTTTTGTGATGATGAAATGGTGGAAATACCAAATGAAGGTCCTTTGTAGGTGAATCCTTTTGTAAGCCAGTTGACTGATCTGCGATAGTTGCTTTCTTTAGATTTATTGTTAAGAGTCGGTTCTCCCAAATCAGAATTTGCGATTCGGTTCTTTGTACGATTAATACTTTGAAAACTTCCCTGCAGAGGTTCCATCGTCCCATTAAAATAAATTAAGAAATTAATGTTTTGCATTAGAGCCATCTGTTAAAATGACTGCAAACTAACACGATTTTTTTTTAATATTGTTAGCAAAAGTCAGTAGTGCCCATTTACAAAATGGCGTGTAACATATGGCAGCATTTAGTTCGCTTTGTGCTTTGCATTTTAAGCTTTTTTTTGTCTATAGTCTTGAGGGCGTTTAATTTTAAAATCATACATTTACTTACAAGCAAAGTTTCTGACGTCACTCGCATACGCACAAGGCCTTGCACGTGTTCCAACATATCGTGGTTGTATTTCATCATCATTGGCCCGCGGGTATTTTTTTCAATAAAATTTTTTGCTATAAAAAAAAACTCCCGTCTTTCAATAATTTATTTTATGTGTTCTATGTTGCTATATTAATTACGTGTTTCTTTTTGTTGAAAAAACACATCTTAAAAAATCGAAAGAGATACATACCTTTTATATTAACTCTTGAGCAATTTTGAAACGTTACTTAATAGATATTACCACCGCAACGACGATTATCTATATTTCAATTTGTCAGTACTTAAATGAAAAAATATCCATAAACGATAGAGACACATATACCTTTTTTATTACTTACTGAGCACTCCCACACACGTCATAGATTCCTACCCACCCCTAACACCTTTTCCTTCCCAGAACTTCCTCTCCTACCTTTCATAAAAAATACCCTCCACAAAGATGATATAGGACTGAGGGGAATCATTTTCTTCAGGGCCTCTTGTGTGGAGTTATTGAAAAAAAAAAAAAAAAAATATATATATTTAAAAAAAAACAACTAAATTAATTAAGGTTTTTCTCATAACCACTGGAGCGACCATGTCGAATAATTCGACATTTTGTTTTCTTCTAGGATTGCCCACGTCGAATAATTCGACGTTTATGACGTACCACTCGTAAAAAATTAAAAACTATTTAATTATTTACCAGTGCCTGGCCAATATTTATTCCGTTGGAAAGCTGGGAATATTGTCTCTCATCTATGGCAACATCTATTGCATATAGATGCTTCTGGAAAAAGTATTTCGCGCTTTAAAACTGACAGTTTAGTCACCTCCGACACAAAACTGTTTGACAGGCCGGATAAATTTACACGTGTTTTAAAATGCCCTAAGTGATTGTGTTTTTGCATTTTAACACCAAACAGTTATCACAATTCAATTATCCATGTGGTTAACGTGTTTTCAAGTGTTCAAACTGAGAATTTAGTGACTTTTAACATGTTTTAACATGTTTTACGTAAATCGAATTTAAAATCTAAATTTCATCCGATTTTTGTGTTTATTTTTACAATTATGGACCTACTTACTTGACGTGTGCATTCGAACTATAGTTTATCAATTAGAAGAATTCTTAACAAAGATATACATCTAAATTTCAATTAGCTTTGAAAAGTTTTAATCTAGAATATGACAACTAAAGCTAGCTGTCAGGTGCAAATTTTGTGACAAAGGAAATGGCGGATCTCGGCAAAATAATTGCAAATATTGTAAAAGGTTAGTACTACGTATTCTTATGATATATTATCTTATTAAAAACCTTGTATTTTGTTTAGACAACGTGTAGAAATCAAAAATATCCAATGTTGACTTGAAAAAGTAAAATTTAGGGCAATCTTACAGGAATTAACACGCAGGATTCGCACATTTTTAAAGTTTACGATTTTATAATATTTTTTTTATAATTCCTACAAATATGTGATAATCAACAAAAGATAGGTTAATTTATTAACTATATAGAACTATAATCAGTTTGCATGTCTTCATATTAAAATTCGGAGATATGATTTTTTCAATGTCGGCGGAAAAAATTCAAAATGTACTCGAAAATGTCACGAGCAATCGAGGGCAAAAGTTATAAAACGCGCTGTCGTTCTAGTGGATAAGGTTATCTATATAGGATTTCCGGGGATAAAGTGTACAAACTTCGGGAGGAGATTCTACATGACGGTAGAAGTAAAAATGACAACTTTTTTCGAAATTTCAATGTTTTTTTCCCTAATAAAAATATTTTCCGTAGAGGAATATACTTTTTTATAAGCAAACAATTCAACTTTTTTACCCGAAAACTACCTAAAAACGTTAGAAAAAAAATATTTACCTCTTTTACTTGTACTATCATGTAGAATCACCTTCCTTGCACACTTTACCCCCGGACGCCTTGTATAAAAAATTATAATATGGATTCATCATCACCATTCAGAATCTTAACGACGTAAGTAAAGAAGTCGTGTATACAAATTGCGACTCGCGACCCATGTATTGGACGGACCTACTGTCGAATTTGCCCTATAAAAGAAAAGAAGAAGAAGATAAATAATGTGAGAATCTTAACGACGTAAGTGAATAAAGCGTGTAAACTAATATACCCCCGCGGCACGGCGTATTGGATGAACGTACGGTCGAATTTTCCCTAGCGGGCCTGGAGATTCGACCTTTCCGCCGCGTTCATTTTAATTAATTCTGAAGAACGTGCTACAAATATTTAAGATGTTTCTAAATGTTTCCCTCCCGAAGTTATTAATTCATCGTCTAGAAAAATAAAATCTGGTGCTTACCGCTAACTTTATAGTTGAAAAAACGGGTTATAAAGTTTTAAAATCGTTGTTTGTAAAATATATTAATGGTAACGTATTGTTTTTATTAATCTAAAATATAAAGAATTAACATTACCGGGTATCGGTTTGAATAAAAAAGTTATTATAGTTACGAATTCACCGGAAATGAATTTATTTATTATTTTTTTTTTATTAGCAAAGTTTTTTGGTTAATTTAACAGGTAAATACAAAATAACAAAAAATATATTTGAGTAACAAAAAAATCCCACGAAGGCGAAGCCTGTGTGTGGGTATTATATTATGTGGATAACAGTGGTAGTTAAAATAAAATTTATATATATATGTATAGTGGCTATAGAGATCAATCAACATGATTGATTTTGCTGGAGTTCAAATTTTTTAAAATACGTATATATATACATTTACACCCTTACAAAAATACAATTTCATTTGCATAGTACATATTCATTTCCTTTTTTTATTCTAAATATTCAGAAAGTATATTCGTTCGCTGCGACTTCCATGGCGACTAACACGCATTTCTCCCATTCTCTTGACACTAATACATTTTTCTTGGTGAACAATTTTTTGGATATCAGGGGTATGTTAACAGCCGTCAAAAACTCGGATAGTTGAGCAAGCCCAATTCCCGCAGGAGTAATCCCTGATACTGCTGCTGCATTTACATCCATGGTATGTTTAGGTTTTGGGTCGGATGTGTTGACTGTAAATTTGGCGCGACACATGTTACATTTGTAGGAAGTCGTTGTCTTCTACTATGCCAGAGAGGATGAACAGCAAACTCAGCAGACGATGTAAGTAGATTTATTAGGCGAAACAAATTAAATACTGGTAAAAATGCAAATGTCGGTTAAATTAAGTACAAAGTTAAACACGGCGGAAGGCAGAGTAGCCGTGATGTAGGTAGGTGCGTGAAGTGAGTGCGCGGAGTGAGTGTCCTCTCCATCGTCCGTCCAGGGTTTATATAGAGGGTGATTCCTTTGTTCTCGAAGTTTTAAGTGGGGTGCAGCGCGTGTGGCTTGACCCCCAGATTCGCTGATGGTGACTTTAGAGTTCAGTTTTATTATTTTCCAAATTTCCACGGGTTGAGTGTTTTGTCTCCTCGTCGTTTGAACGGATGTTTTTCTCGGTATGCTTTTGCTTGGTCAGCGGCTTTCGTATCGGGTGTCATTGATCGATGTTGATGTTCCACATTCCTTTGTCGTCTGTTATTGAGTCAGCGTTTTCACGCCCGCCCGTGTTGACCGATGGTTTATTTTGGGGTCGGCATCCTATGTCGGTATTTTAGCAGAGGTGACGCGCTGCTACAGGGTCCGCCCCCAGTGAGGTGGAGCCTCACGATACATTAAATTTGCGCTGGTCCGCCGCTGGCCCTCAGCTCCTCCAATGCCTGGCTTCTGTAATGCTTCCGGCATCTCCTCCAAGTATAGTATACTGCCACCAATAGCACTGCTACTGACAGTATGCTGAGCGTTGCCCATTGTAATTTGTGTGTTTCCACCTGAATGTCTCCTGACTGGGCGATGATGACCTCTTCTTTGCTTGATGCTTGTCCCATGATGTAAGGCGTGCTGGTTGTCGACTGAAGCACTTTTCGATTTGTAGCCTCTTTTATACCAAAATCGTTTCGAAATAATTTATTACAATTTTGCTGACAGAATCATCCTATATGTGCGCGTGTGCGTCATTTGGTTATCGCATTTTGTTTACGTTGCCAGTTGTGTAGTGTTCGGTGAATGAACTCGCCGTGTCGTCGTGTCGATCAGCTGTTTTTATTTTTATTACTATCAACAGCTATAACAATAGCACTATTGTTTCATTGCTGGTGTCGTAATACTTGGTGAATGAACGGTCATTGTATCGTCAGCTGTTATTATGGTTCGCTTCGGGTTTCGCTTGGGTAATCGCATTCTTGTGTTTGCATAACACATTCCTGCCTTGTAAGGTTTGTTATTATTTCTTTATGCATTGTATTTCTCGGGAAACTTGACACTGCGTCCACTTCTTGTTGTCCTTGAACTTGGTTCCTGTTTCGTTATTTTTATCGCTGTTTTCTTATCTGGTACTGATACCGCTGATGGCATAATAGCAGGAGTTATAGGTGATTTTTCTTCTTCGATAATGTATGCTGGTTTTATACGGTCTATGGTGACCGTTTTTTCTTTTCCATTTATGAGGATGACGTAAGTTCTCCCATTGCGTTTTATAACTTCGTATGGACCGCTATACGCTTGTTGTAATGGTCCACGAATAGTGTCGTCTCGTAGCAGAACGTGGGTTGTCGAATGAAGATCTTTGAATATGAATGTTCGTCTATTGTTATGGCGTGTTCCTTCTACCGGTCGGAGATTATGCATTTGTTGACTTAGGCTTTTCACGAAACCGGTTAAATCATCCTTGTCGGAAGATCTCGCGTTCAGGAATTCTCCTGGAAGGCGAAGCGGCTCTCCATATACAAGTTCTGCTGATGTGCATTTCAAATCTTCTCGCCAAGCAGCTCGTATCCCCATTAGCACGGTTGGTAATGTCTCTGTCCATCGGTTGTTCTGGTGACATTTGATAGGGGCTTTCATCTGGCGATGTAATCTCTCTACCATCCCGTTTGCCGCTGGATGATAGGCTGTCGTGTGGATTTGTTTTGTCCCCGCCAAGTGATTTAGTTGTCTGAATAATTTAGATTCGAATTGTTTCCCTTGGTCGGTAGTTATCCGGATTGGTGCGCCAAAACGAGTAATCCATCCTTCATAGAATGTGCGGGCGACCGTTTCCGCTTCTTGATCTCTGATGGGGAAAGCTTCAGGCCATCTTGTGAATCGGTCCACGCACGTCAAGCAATACCTATATCCTTCTGATATTGGCATAATGACGATATCGATGTGTACGTGTTCGAACCTCGATGAACTCAGCGGGAAGTTGCCTTGTGGAGCGCTTACGTGTCGCGTTACTTTGTTACGTTGACAGGGTAAGCAGTTTCTTGCCCATTTGTTGCAATCTGCTTTAATGGAAGGCCAGACATAACGCTGTGTTATGAGTTTGGTCGTGGCTTTTATTCCCGGGTGAGAAAGGTTGTGTATCGCGTCGAATGCGGCTCTTCGGAATCTTGTCGTAACAAATGGTCTCGATTTTCCAGTTGACACGTCACAGTATACAGATGTGTTCGTGTCAGGAATAATGACTTTTTCCAGTCGTAGAGACGATCCATCCAGAAGATAATTTTTCACCTCTTCGTCGGTTTCTTGTTCTTTTGCCAACTCGGCATAGTTAATAGGTGTCTCGATGGCGTCGATTCTGGATAATGCGTCAGCAACTATATTATCCTTGCCGGATACGTGTTGTATATCCGTTGTAAATTGTCCGATAAAATCGAGGTGTCGGAACTGCCGTGGACTGCATTTTTCTGCTTTTTGGGCGAAAGCATACGTGATTGGTTTGTGGTCTGTGTATATCGTGAATGTCCTTGCTTCAACCATATGGCGAAAGTACTTGACCGCTAAATAAATAGCAAGTAGCTCTCGGTCATACGCTCCGTACTTTCTCTCTGCTGGGCTCAGTTTTTTCGAGAAGAATGCCAAGGGCTCCCACTGGCCATCCACTCGTTGTTGTAATGCTGCCCCGGCGGTGGTATCGCTGGCGTCACTTATGATGGCCAATTGGGCATCGCTCTCCGGATGTGCCAGCAATGTCGCTTGCGCCAAAGTTTCTCGGCATTCTTCGAAAGCCTTGATGGTTTCAGGTGTCCAGGGCACTGGTGTTTTGCCCTTAGCATTTCCTTGTAGAAATTCGTTGAGAGGTGCTTGAGACTCTGCGGCTTTGGGTATGAACCGTCTGTAGAAGTTCAATATACCCAAAAAACGTCTCAGGTCCTTTGTAGTTGCCGGCCGTGTGTATTGTCGGATTGCCTCTACTTTGTCGGGTAGTGGTCGCGTACCTTCGCTGGAGACCAAGTATCCTAGGAATTTGACACTTGATTCTCCGAAGTTACATTTCGCAGCATTGACGACTACTCCATACTCCTGTAAGCGGCGGAAAAGGATTTCTAGGTGCTGCAGATGTTCTTCTTCCGAAGTCGATGCAATCAGTATGTCGTCAATATACGCGTAGCAGAAATCCAATCCTTGCAAAACTTCGTCGATAAAGCGTTGGAATGTTTGTGCGGCATTCCGTAGTCCGAAAGACATATACGGAAATTCGAACAGTCCGAATGGGGTTGTAATTGCCGTTTTTGCGATGTCTTCCTGCGCTACCGGAATTTGGTTATACGCCCGGACCAGGTCAATTGTAGAAAAAATTTTCCTGCCCCGGAGTGATTGGGCGAAGTCCTGGATGTGGCGAACAGGGTACCTGTCTGGTATCGTTCTAGCGTTCAAACCCCGGTAGTCGCCACAGGGTCTCCACTGGTCATCGGTTTTAGGGACCATATGGAGTGGTGATGACCAGCAGCTCTCGGAAGGTCTGGCGATTCCCATTCGCACCATGGTCTCGAACTCCTTTTTAGCGGCGCGGAATCTGTCCGGTGCGAGCCGTCTGGGTCTTCCGCTGACTGGAGGTCCTGGAGTCGTTCGGATGTAGTGTTTCGTTGCGTGCCGGGTCTCTCTCATCTGGCCATCGGGGCGAGTTAGGTCGGGAAATTTTTGTAGTAGTTGGTGGTAGATGGTCGATCCTCTTACGGTTTTTATCGAAGCAACTCCGCAGGTGCTGCTACCTCCTTGGGTTGATAATTTCGTCATTTGGTCTCGTAAGCGGCGGTTCTTGACGTCAACTAGTAGTCCAAAATGTGCTAAAAAATCAACGCCAATGATGGGTTTGGAGACATCCGCGATAACGAATCTCCAGGTGAAGTCCCGCCTGAGTCCAATATTCAATGTCAATGTGAGGTCTCCGTACGTAGAAATAATGGTTCCATTGGCCGCTGACAATTCGTACGGTTGCTTGTCGTAACGTCCACGGAGTTTATTTCTGGGGAACACACAGAGGTCGGCACCCGTGTCTATCAGATATTGGATTTTGGTGTTTTTGTCGGTGATGAATAGGCGGCTGGAAGTCGGGCTGGGGTTACTGGCCGCCATCAGTGCTTGCCCTGTTCGTTTCCCGGGCGGAATGCGCAGGGAACTCTGCACTTCTGAGCGTTTTCCCTGAACGTGCGATGGTACCAGCACGTGTCCTCTTCATTTTCTCCGTTCCTCGGCTGCGAGCGTGGGCGGTAGCCTTCGTTTCTACTCTTCGAGCGTGTCCTCACCCGATCCCGACTGCGGAAAGCTTCGCGGGCACGTCTACTATGAGTTGGCTCGGGGGCATTGACGTTTTGTATCTCGTTCCTTAGCGTAGCCCGTAGGTCTTGTATCTCCGATTTTAATGTCATCGTCAGCTTATGCAGTCGGTCTTCTAACTGCGCCTCCAATCCGGGCGTTATCTCTGCGATGTGAGCTCTGCTTGTGGAGTCTGCAATTGCGTCTGCCAGGTCAGCCACCTTGTCCAGGGTAACGTCCTTCTGTGTCGTCAGTACCATCTGCATGGTGTGAGGAAGACGGGGTCGTCACGTCGGGGTCACCACTGTAGGAAGTCGTTGTCTTCTACTATGCCAGAGAGGATGAACAGCAAACTCAGCAGACGATGTAAGTAGATTTATTAGGCGAAACAAATTAAATACTGGTAAAAATGCAAATGTCGGTTAAATTAAGTACAAAGTTAAACACGGCGGAAGGCAGAGTAGCCGTGATGTAGGTAGGTGCGTGAAGTGAGTGCGCGGAGTGAGTGTCCTCTCCATCGTCCGTCCAGGGTTTATATAGAGGGTGATTCCTTTGTTCTCGAAGTTTTAAGTGGGGTGCAGCGCGTGTGGCTTGACCCCCAGATTCGCTGATGGTGACTTTAGAGTTCAGTTTTATTATTTTCCAAATTTCCACGGGTTGAGTGTTTTGTCTCCTCGTCGTTTGAACGGATGTTTTTCTCGGTATGCTTTTGCTTGGTCAGCGGCTTTCGTATCGGGTGTCATTGATCGATGTTGATGTTCCACATTCCTTTGTCGTCTGTTATTGAGTCAGCGTTTTCACGCCCGCCCGTGTTGACCGATGGTTTATTTTGGGGTCGGCATCCTATGTCGGTATTTTAGCAGAGGTGACGCGCTGCTACACATTCAAACAGTATTTTGGACATTAGGCCAACTCTTTGCTCAGATTTAACAGTAAGATTTCCAAATCCGCATCTGAAAGGAGAATGGTCCGATATGGATTGCAGTTGGCTTATAAAATAGAAAATGTCGACGATGCGTCTTTCTTCTCCTCCTTCGACTGCATCATTTTTATACAACCTAGAAAGCAAAAGCAGCATTAAAATGGATACCGATTTATGAAAAAATAGAAATAAAAATGGATATCGATAATGATTTGCATGCCAATATCATTATAAGTATGATAGATATTTTAATGTCTGTATTACAGATTATCACAGATAATTTTTTTCGAATAAAGCGGATGTTTTTTCACACAATGCAGATAGTTTGTAGATAAGTAATTCAACTCATCGGAACATATGTTTTTTCGTTAGTAAAATAAAATACATATATTATTTTAGTGAAATAAATCACCATATCATACCTGTTGCATCCGATGACAGCCTCAAATGCAACAGGCGAATGGTCGACTGTAAATTGCTAAACAAAAATTACGATAACACTTCTAGACAAGAAGTACTCGATTCGCCACCTGAGACAATCGACCCAATCGTATCGGCCATCGCGGCAACCACACCCCATTCGGAGAGGCTTAACAATCTCAACGTTTTATCGAGCTCTAGCCAATCATCAGTTTTGTTAGCTACGGCCATCGTAGAAGCTCGTGATAAAAAGGGTCATTTTCACAAGGTTCGTGTATTATTGGATTGTGCCAGTCAGGCAAATTTTATTTCAAATGATCCCAGTCTCCCCGACGAATGGGAGAACTAGGCAACTGTGCACAAATGAGGCTTAACAATCTCAACGTTTTACCGGCTCGAAGGACCACAATATGTTGCATCCGAAACTGTCCGAAATGACAGCCTCAAATGCAACAGGCGAATGGTGGACTGTAAATTGCTAAATAAACAAAAATTACGAAATGAATTGAATGCTTATATGTGTCTGGTAAATCTCTGGAACTAGAAGGAAGTAAGGAAAGCCAAGTCACTTACCAAATTCGAAGACGAGCACAAACTTAAAGAAAAACCAGTTCCTTCCAATGTCACAAGTCGATCAGTTGTAGGTGCACACTGCTGGTTGTTATTGTTCCAAGCCTTTTTTCAGCAAGGTGACATGGTTGGTGGGGGTAGGATCAAAAATGACATTCAGGTAGGTACTGAGCACAATATCAATTCAAAACCCAACATTCCCGCCCCCGAGAAGAGATTGAAATCTCTTATCTACGACCGATGGTAAATCACACATTTCCGAATACTGACAACAAACAAATGAATTTAATAACAACCTATTATTAACAAAACGACAAACAATTATTCAATCTTTTTGCAACGAACAACTTAACGAAATTAAAAAAAAAATGTAAGAAACATAAGTCTAAAATAAAACTAAAATTAATCCATAAGGAATATGTTCCTAAGATAAGTTATTGAAGACCTATCTTTCATAGCAACTGACACCGCGGTAAAACGAACACAAAGTAAGGAGAAAATAAAGACGACAAATATAAAACTTAAAATAAACTTATGAGTAAAATGTTTCAAAGTGGTAATGGATAAAGTTTGACAACTGGCCGACGAAATGTTCCTTGTGCAGTTTTAACTGTCACAACCCGTACGATTTGATCAGGACCCGGATGACATTCCTCGATGCGTCCCAGTGGCCAGTGCATGGATGGAATTTTTCCATCATTTAATAACACCAAATCTCCAACATTAAGATTAGGTGATGAAGTTATCCACTTTCCACGTTGTTGAAGGGTGTGCAAATATTCTTTTCTCCATCGATTCCAAAATGCCTGAGTTATTTTTTGCAACAATTGCCAACGTGATAATCTATTCATCGGTACTTCAGACCAATCAGGTTCCGGAACCGATGTAAGAGGAGCCCCTATCAAAAAATGACCAGGCGTCAATGCTTCAAGTTCAGATGGATCAGAAGACAATTGAGATAATGGACGAGAATTCAAGATGGCTTCTATTAGACTAAATAATGTTGCTAATTCCTCAAACGTGAGTACTTGTTCACCTATTACTCGTTTTAGGTGATATTTTGAAGATTTTATTCCTGCTTCATATATGCCTCCAAAGTGAGGTGCAGAAGGGGGATGAAAGTACCATTTGATTTGCCGCGTGGTGGCAGCAGATGTGAGGTAATCACGCGCTGATAAGTATTTGTTAGCGCCGACAAAGTTTGTGCCGTTATCACTAAGGATACAAGAACATAATCCCCTTCTGGCTAAAAAACGATCCAAAGCTGCTAAGAAAGCATCCGAGGATAAATCAGACACAACTTCTAAGTGTACTGCCTTGGTACTTAAACAAATAAATAAGCACAGATACGCCTTCAAAACTTTGGCTCCTCTACGCCTACTTTCCTTTATTGAGAACGGGCCACCAAAATCCACTCCAACGTTGAGGAAAGGACGTCCTTCACGAAATCTAATTTGGGGCAAATCTCTCATCATAGGCTGTACCCCAACAGGACGAGCCTTAAAACATGTTATACATTTACTTAGACGCGACCGAATGACGTTTCGAGCGGAAACAATCCAATATTTTGATTGTAGAATTGACAATAATGTCCTAGGCCCCACATGCAAATAAGTCTTATGAAACGAGTCAATAATCAAGTTAGTAAGGTGACTTTTTTTGGGCAAAAGTATAGGGTGTTGAAAATTAGAGGCGATAGGGGCATTTTGTAACCGCCCACCGACTCTGAGCAGACCAACCGGGTCTAAAAAAGGCATTAACTTTTGAACATGAGACGAGTTACGACAATTTTTTCCTGCATCAATATGAAAATGCACGCGTTGTACTTTCAAAATCCATAATTTCAGAGATGAATGCAACTCCTCGACGGTTAACATTCCAAATATACGATCCTCTTTCTTCTTTCGAATGTTGACAGCAAATCTCAAAATCCATGCTGTAACACGTTGCAATCTTGTTAATGAAGAAAATCTATTTAACGTCTCATCATTCCACGAATCAGTTGTAGTCAATACATGAATATTGTTGGCCTTTAGCTCAGGAACAACATCAAGTTTTACACTGAAAGAATGGACCAATGGCCACTCATCGACGGGTGAGAGCATCCAAGGAGGCCCCTTCCACCATAACTATAAGTAGGTGTATGAATCCATGATAAAACTATCGAAGAATCCGTAAATGCGAACACTTTGTCAATATGTAAAGTTGTACCGAATGATTTCAAAACATAATCCAAAAGTCGAGCAAGTAACAAAGCACCACATAATTCTAAACGTGGAATAGAAAGAGTTTTCACTGGAGCCACCTTTGACTTGGCAACCAAAAGTCTAATGTTAAATTCTTGCTTTGAGTGTTGGGACCGAATATACACAACACAAGCATAGCCCCTTTCGGATGCATCTGCAAATCCCACTAATTGATATGTATTATCACTACTCTCCCCTAAGTAACGCGGAATTTGAATATTGGCTAATGTTGACAATGACGATACTATTGCCGTCCAATGAGATTGAACCATGACAGGAACTGGATCGTCCCAGTTCAATCCAAGCTTCCACAACTGTTGTAACAGACATTTAGCCAAAAATGTGACATGGGAAATCCATCCAAGTGGATCAAAAATCTTTGCAATTGTTGATAAGATTGACCTTTTCGAAAATGTTATTTGTGATGTTTTCACTCGGTACGAGAACGAATCAGTTTGCGAATCCCAAACAATACCTAAAATCTTAATGTTATTGGCATGATCTAAATCAATTTCTATAGGTGCTTCCTGATGTGAGATTGGAATATCATAAAGCAGTTCACGACAATTACTCGACCACTTGCTCAATTCAAAACCGCCAAGATTAAGTAGTTCCACCAAGTCTCGCTGCAATTTACGTGCCGATTCAAGTGTGGATGCTCCAGCTAAAATATCATCAACGAACGTATTTTCTAACAAAACTTTTGATGCCGTCGAAAATTTGGCATCTGCATCCAATGCGAGTTGCTGTAAAGTACGTAAAGCGAGAAACGGTGCGGAAGCCGTTCCGTAGGTAACAGTTTGCAGTTCAAATTCTTTAATCATTTGTTCCGGTGATTCACGCCATAAAATATGTTGATAGGATCTATCCTCTGGTCGAACCAATATTTGTCTATACATTTTGCAAATATCTGTTGTAAAGACAATTTTATGCGTTCTGAAATTGGAAATTAACTTCACAATATCTTGTTGAAGTTTAGGTCCTACTAAAAGTATATCATTTAACAACTGGTTAGAAGATGTTTTTGAACTTGCGTCAAAAACAACTCTAAGTTTTTTAATGGATCCAGTATCCTTAATCACACAATGATGAGGAATGAAATATTTTCCAATAGAAACTGATGAACTTGTCACATCTATCATGTGGCCCAAAGATTCATATTCTCTCATAAATTGAATGTAATCAGATTTTATATCTGGATGCCGAGAGAAACGGCGCTCGAGGTGATGCAGACGAGATACTGCCGAATGATATGAATCACCAAGAGCCGAT
Organism: Limnephilus marmoratus; assembly: GCA_917880885.1. NCBI lineage: Eukaryota > Metazoa > Arthropoda > Insecta > Trichoptera > Limnephilidae > Limnephilus > Limnephilus marmoratus. The sequence continues at coordinate 27,280,508 of OU862930.1, read as the reverse complement.
TTAACTTCCCTGAATGGAAGTGGGACAACGTAACGTCCCGCATCATTTCTATAATGCTGCGTTGAAAATATTTCCTCACAAAGCAACTCTTCCGTAGATAACGGTGAAGGATGATTTGGAAGGTCTTCGATTTCCCAAAACGTTTTCAGAACAGTCTCAATTGTCGATTCTGACGTCGTCAAAAACGAATTCATGGGAGGAGACACGCTGTGATCGACATTTCCCATTAAAATCCAACCAAAAGCCGTGTTCAAAGCTATCGGTTCATTAGATTTTCCTACCACCCGTCCTGAACGAAGAACGGATGAAAACAACCCAGCACCCAATAAAATATCGATTGCAGAGGGTTTATCGAAATTTGGATCTGCCAAAGTTAAATTTTTCAAATGATCCCAGTCTCCCCGACGAATGGGAGAACTAGGCAACTGTGCACAAATGCTTGATAACACGACGAAATCCGCATCAAAAAGCTCATTCGAACATAGAGGACGGATCCGACACTTGACCAGTCCCTTCTGCGCGATGGCCGACAACTGTCCAATTCCTCGAATAGGAATTTGTTTATTAGAACAGTCGAGGCCCAAACGAATTGCACAATCATTTGAAATAAAATTTGCCTGACTGGCACAATCCAATAATACACGAACCTTGTGAAAATGACCCTTTTTATCACGAGCTTCTACGATGGCCGTAGCTAACAAAACTGATGATTGGCTAGAGCTCGATAAAACGTTGAGATTGTTAAGCCTCTCCGAATGGGGTGTGGTTGCCGCGATGGCCGATACGATTGGGTCGATTGTCTCAGGTGGCGAATCGATAAAACGTTGAGATTGTTAAGCCTCTCCGAATGGGGTGTGGTTGCCGCGATGGCCGATACGATTGGGTCGATTGTCTCAGGTGGCGAATCGAGTACGGAAAATGTAACGCTTCTAATGCCTGAATATTTTCCTTCAAAACATTAACGACAGATCTAAGCGAATCCTTTTTAATTATGGGGCATGAGAAAATGTTCTCTATGTGTCTGTCCGCAATTATCCGTTTGTTATGAAAACGATCTCTCAACAAATTGTAAGCAATTGGATAATTGATTGCGGAAACAGGAAGATGCTTTATAATTTTCAACGCGTCACCCGATAGTGCTCCTAACAAATAATGTAATTTATGTATGTCACTTAGAGATTCATTATCATGAATAATTGCATCATACGTATTTATAAAGTTTATCCATTCAGTAATTCCACCCGAAAAAGTTGGCAAACTAATTTTAGGAAGTGAAAAACCGTGACTATTTGATGTTTTTATAGAATCTTCCTTAGGTGGAAAAACTGCTAGATAATTCGTATGAATTTCAAAATACATGTTCATAAAAGATTTATATTTATTTTCCAAATCTGTTAATTTTAACTCCTCACTTTTTGACGTTTCTAGAATAATATAAGATTCAACAAAATCATCCCTTTGCTTTTCAATATCCTTAATTCTAACCAGTAAATTATTTCTATCTAATAAATTACCAGAAACAACTGCTCTGATCGATGAATCATGAATCTCCCGGAGACCTAGAATGGCCAATTTATTGCGAACACTAGCAGAAGCAGCCATTTTGATAATATTTGAAAATAGAAATTCAACAAACGAAAAATGTGAAATTTACCACGAAATTTAACCCCTTTTGAAGGTGACAATGTGCCCAATTCGAAAGCCGAAATGCCAGGAATATTAGGAACACAGGATCAAGGTTATTGGAAAAACACATACAAGCATTCAACTCCAAAATGCTCACGAAATCTGGCACGATTGGACCAATATGTTGCATCCGAAACTGTCCGAAATGACAGCCTCAAATGCAACAGGCGAATGGTGGACTGTAAATTGCTAAATAAACAAAAATTACGAAATGAATTGAATGCTTATATGTGTCTGGTAAATCTCTGGAACTAGAAGGAAGTAAGGAAAGCCAAGTCACTTACCAAATTCGAAGACGAGCACAAACTTAAAGAAAAACCAGTTCCTTCCAATGTCACAAGTCGATCAGTTGTAGGTGCACACTGCTGGTTGTTATTGTTCCAAGCCTTTTTTCAGCAAGGTGACATGGTTGGTGGGGGTAGGATCAAAAATGACATTCAGGTAGGTACTGAGCACAATATCAATTCAAAACCCAACAATACCTATTGTCAATGCTTTGAGAAAGACCTCTCCGGCCGATGAGTTTCTTCTTATTAAGTTGTTTTTTTTGTTCACGTATACGCGTGCTTCAGATTTACTGTAATAAAAAAAAATCTTTGATTATAATACATTTCAAGAAGAGACCTTTTAAATAAAAGTGCTTCAACATCTTTACAAGATGTGGACATAACGTTCCGCAGTTGAGTATATTCACATCTGAAATATAATAAAAGAGTTTATTTTAGAGATCCCGGAGGCGTGTAGTAAAACCATGTTTGATCGTGTGAGAAATGTGGAGGTCCGCAAAGAATGTAAGGCTGATGTAATTCCCTAAAGTTCGAGATGCAACCCTGGAAACCGATGCTTTCGAATGTTTGTCAAAACGCAGCGGGCAGCCGGCAGTATGCATCCACTGAGTAAAAAGGTATTATTGAATGTACGAAATCATCGGTAGATCGGAGATCTGAACCAGGACGATTTCTACATATTCCAGGTACTTACATAGTTATTATGCATATTGTCTTATACAGAAAGTGAAAAATGCCGATATATTATTATCTAGGTATGTAAGTCCCTATGTTGGTTGTAACTTTCTTTGTCAGGAGAAGTACATTGTGCATCTCGTTTGTTGTATAGCGCGTAGGAAAGCAAATTTAAAATTGACCCAAAAGATGTCACTGCCGTCGACGTGCCGTTCCCGGCAATTCGCGAGTCATTTCAAATAAAGAATTCAATGCTGTTAGCAGTTTGATCCGTAAAAATGTATTATTATTATTATTGGGATCGGGCAATATTTCAATAAAGTCGAGTCAGATTTCATTCAAAATAAAGGATTACTTTTATTAAACCAAAATACACTGCACATTATTTGACAGTTAAAACAGGAAGGGACAGTAGCGCCACTTACGGCCAAGAAACAGAACATAAACAATAATGCATTTATAAACACACCTTTGAATTTATCATTACCCAACACTCCCACTTAAATTCAAAGGGGTCACTTAACATTTATCATAACAACTTTACTATATCTAATCATCTTAGCATTACATAAATATTTTACTGTAAATCACATTAAGTATCTAAGTATTATTCAAAATCTTATCTCTAATACAATTAAACTTGCTCACAGGCAAAGCTTTGGTCAGAAAATCTGCCAGTTGACATGAACTTTCTACATATTTAATATTAACAATTTTCTTTTCAACATTCTCTCTTATGAAATTATATCTAACATCTATATGTTTACTTCTTTTATGAAATACAGGATTATTAATTAATTTAATTGCACTCTGATTATCTATATTCAAAGTGACAGAGGTTTGTGGCTCCCCAATATCAAACAACAATTGTCTAAGCCATAATATTTCTTTAGTGGCTTCACTAGCAGCCATATACTCTGACTCCGTTGTGGATAATGCCACGGTACTCTGTTTACGGCTTGACCAACTGATAGGACCACCATTCATTAAAAAAATGTAGCCTGTATTAGATTTTCTAGTATCCAAATCACCTGCGAAGTCAGAATCAGAGTAGCCGACTAAATCTAAATTACTTTTATAAACAATAGACATTTCTTTTGTATTAATCAAATAACGCAGGATTCTTTTCACAGCAGTTACATGTGAAGTTCCCGGATCATTGACATATCTACTTACAACATTAACAGCATATGCTATGTCAGGTCTAGAAACAGATGATAAAAATAACAATGCTCCCACTGCTTCTCTATATGGGAAATTGGTATGCTCATTATTTGTATTCTTAGATAAATGTACATTTACATCTGCAGGGGTACTACTAGCTTTAGCATCTGACAAATTAAACTTATTTATTATTGTCTCAATATACTGTTTTTGACTTATACTTATACAACTTTCTGTTTTATTTATTTCAATTCCAATAAATGAATTAAATTTTAAAATCTTAATATCAAAGTTTTGTTTTAGATCATTTAATATGGTAGATAAAACAGTTTTACTTTTGGCTAATAGCAATCCATCATCAACATAAATAACCAATATTACCTTAACCTTTTACCCGCGATCAAATGTACCGAAAATTACACACGTATGGTACGCGGTACTCACTTTGAAAATCAAAACCTACCACTTTAAACAGCTATAAATCTCTTATTTCTTGACAGATTTATGATTTGCTTATCTTAATAGCTTTATTAATGCTCTTGGAGTTTGTTGAAACACATAAATAAACAATAAACCGCAGGATACAGATATAATATTATAAACACTGACGCATCACAAGAAATCAACAAGAACTGTCGCCATACGTGTGCACACTGCTATATTGTTTATAGTAGTTACTTACCCGGTCTGATGGGATTTGGACCAGTGTTGCCAACTTGACGGATTTCCCGTCATATCTGGCGGATTGGAGCGTCCCGAAACGGGAAAATTTTGTGTATAACGGAATTTACAGTATGACGGATTTTCTGGCGGATTCGAAAAAAGTGACAAATTATATACTTTTATAGGCGAAAATCGCCTATATTTATGGATTTATGGAGAAATTTTGATCCCCGAAATTCTCTAGCCACCCCCTCCCCCCCAGAATGGGCGAAAATTAGTGTATCTGACGGATTTTTGACCGTTGATCCGTCACGATTTAGCGGGAACAGAGATTTTGAGTTGGCAACACTGATTTGGACCACTGCGCCGATATCATCAAAACACTATTATTTTTATTATTATATCTACTAACAAATAAATTTTTAATAAAAAGTAACACGAGGAGAAATATTTATAAGTTTTGTTTTTCGTGGTAGTTTCTAAAACATGGCCACACACACAATGTCACATCACACTCTGGGCATTTATACTGGGACATTTTCCTTTTTTTAGAAATGGCGCACACTCGGCAGGCTCTGTGAAGTTTTTGAGAATTATTTCCCTTTATTGGGTGGGGCATATGTTTTGCTAATGCCTTAGCAGTTAGTCTCAGAGGTAAATGGTGTGAAGAGTGAGAATGAGGCTCAGGTCGGGAAGTTGTATGATATTTTTGCAACAATTGTCGTATTACGGCTAATTGGAAATCTGCTAAACTAACATTTTTATTTGTAATTGATTTAAAAGTTCAATAAATAAAGATCAATAATATGGAAGGCCACTTTTTTATACCACTTAATTGTTTTTCGTAGGCAACTAATACTACTTAACATCAAGTCCACTTTGTCAACAGAACCCATACACTTATTATAGTCTAGAACGCACTTGGGTTTCATAATTGGTTGACGAGTTTTCCAATCAACTTTTCCCGTCATGTCCATGGAGTCGTCATGTAAGGTTGTTAGCATGTGAACTTCTCTTTTATCGCACCACTTTAAAGCCAACAGAGGTCCACGATGTTGTGCTTTCATTTCACCCTTTTTAAGCTTATTAAATTTCGCCATGCCTTTTCGTGTCTTCCGCACCGTACCACATGCATTGGTTTTGTTTGTATGGAGAAAATCATATAGTTGAGGGCTACTGTACCAATTATCAATAAAAAGATTATGTCCTTTATTTAAATAATCTTGAAGTAGTGTCGTTACTACAGCCCCCGAAACCCCGAGACATTCAGAGTCAGTTATGTCAGTCCCTTCGCCACAATAAATAATGAAGTCTAATATAAAACCCGTCTTCACGTCACACAATACAAACATTTTAATTCCAAACCGGTGACGTTTGGATGGTATATATTGTTTGAAAATTAAACGCCCTTTGAAAACAATTATGCTCTCATCGATGCATAAATTTTCATAAGGTATCAAAGTTTTTCTGAACAATTTTCGGGTATGGTCAATTAGGATTTTAATTTTGTAAAGTCGGTCACCAGGAATTTGTGTGTCGGGGTTTGAGAAGTGTAACATTCGCAATATAATTTCGTAACGATCCCTAGACATGGTTTTTCCGAAAATTGTACTAGCGAGCAATGGGTCAGTGGACCAGTGTTCTTCGATAGTAAGATGTCGGTTTCTAGTCATTAACATTAACAGTGCAAAAAAAATGTACATTTCTTCGACAGATGTGTCAACCCACTTACGAAGTCAGGATTTTTGGGAAGGTTCTTGTTTTGATATGGTGGCTATATAATATCGATTAGTTTCGATCACCATTTTTGTCACTATTTCTTTGTTCAAGAAGTATTCAAAAAAGTCAATTTCCGATGAATTACCAGAAAATAAAGTGGATGGATCAAAACCTGACACAAAATCATCAAATTCATGAACTATTGGAATAAATGGACCAGAGGTCCAAGAAGAAAAGCAGTCTGCATTTACGGTATAGTCTAAGTTAGGTGTACGAGAGTCATTATCTTGGCTTGTCCCGGGGGCGTTTATTTCACTGTCACTAACTTCTTCAGTAATTGGTATATCTTGATCATCTTCACTTATTTCTAAATCAGAGTCAATGTCTAAAAATGTTTCATAAATTTCGTCCTCCTTAAGACTGCGGTTTGCCATTTTTAAGGGAGTTCAATTTTGATATATAAACGGTAAGCCCATAAATATAGACAGATATATTACAATTTAGGTTGTCCACAAAATTTAGAAATAAAATCACAAAAGAAAGTCAATCAAAAAGTCTTGAGTAAAATAACTATTTTTAAAACACCTCACGTCACTTAAGTTCACAAACAAACTAATGTACCACAGAAAAATAAATTACTTAAAAAGATTCGCAAAATAGAAATCGGTCAATATTTTACATCGACGCGTAAGTCCATCAAAGCAGATTGGATCACCTAAGAAATACTATGGATGACATAACGGTTCAGCGGCGCGACATTCAAATGACTGAAGGAAGATTTAACGAATCATCGGCTTCACAATGTTTTATGTAAACAATTTATAATATTTTAACCAGCAAACGCCAGATGTCAGTAAGATAAAGGATTGAACTATTTTTTGGTTCAGTTATCTGCTAAATTCGTCACGTATTTACGTGGTATACAGCCGCTAAAGTCAAACGCATGATATGATGCGCATAGCGCTGGGGACACAAATTATTTTCGCATGAATTGATGCGCGTAGCGGCGAAAAAGTTAATATTATTGAAATATCCAACAAATACACAATTATCAGATGGACACGATTTAAATCCATAAGTAGTTAAAAATGAACAAAATTTCTTGTTCCAACATCTTGATGATTGTTTCAGCCCATATATAGATTTAATCAACCTACATACTTTTTGTGGCTCAGCTTCCACACCCTCTGGTACCTCCATGTATATCTCCTCAGGCAGCTCACCATACAGGAACGCTGTCTTCACATCGAATTGCTCTATCTGCAGGTCCTCTCTGGTGGCCATGCTAAGTAATAATCTGACGGAGTCATATCTGCTAGTAGGGGAAAAAATTTCATTATAGTCCAAACCTTTCACTTGAGTAAAGCCTCGAGCGCATAGTCTTGCCTTATATCTTTCAATTTCTCCTTCTCTATTCTTCTTTATGCTGAACACCCATTTGCATGTAATGGGCTTCTTCTCGGTTCTATCAGTTATTATCCAGGTTTTGTTATTTTCATGTGACTGTAGCTCTTCAGAAATAGCTTCCTTCCATTTATGACAATTGACGTTATTAATTGCCTCTTCATAACTGTTAGGTATTTCTAATTCAGTCAAGTTTACTTCCATATTATTATTTCGTCTAGGACGTAACGTGATTTTACTTCTTTCCATTCCTTCTAAATTAATATTACTAGGAGGATTATAAGTGTCATTTGTATCTTCAATACTCATCATACTGTCATCTGAAGAGGTTTCATGAGTTGTATTTTGTTGATCCTGAAACTCGCTTCGTGGGGTTGTCAATATTGACTCTTCTTTTTCTTCTTTATTGACTTTCATCTCTGTGAAGTTTTGTCTTTTCTCTGGTATACTACTTTCTTCAAATTTTACATCCCGTGATACTGTAATTTTTCTTGTACTCTGATCATACATTCTGTAATTATCATGCTCATATCCAACTAATAACATTTTTATGCTTTTCTTATCCAGTTTCTTCCTTTTTTCTTTTGGTAGATGAACATATCCAATGGAACCAAATATTCTTATATGTTGTAGATTAGGTTTTACTCTATACCAGAGTTCAAATGGTGTGACATTTTCCGTTTGACTTGATGTGTTTCTATTCAACAGGTATACTGCACAGTTCACAGCTTCTGCCCACAAATTTAGAGAAATATCTTTAGCATATAACATGCTTCTTGCACTTTCCATAATGGTACGCAGCTCTCTTTCCGCCCTCCCATTCTGTTGTGGGGTATATGGGGCTGTACGCTCATGAATTATTCCATTACTATCTAGAAATGACTTGAATTCTTGATTTACATACTCACAACCGTTGTCGGTATGTAGAATGTTCACATTATGTTGAAATTTATTTTTCACAATTGCATTGTACTTTATAAAACAGTGAAACACTTCACTCTTATATTTCATGAAGTAAATATGGCGATAGCTAGTAGCTCCATCTTTGAATAAAACAAAGTACTTCATACCTGATACAGAAAGCTCTTCAATAGGGCCACATACATCACTATATACTATTTCACCAGGCTGTGACGGACCTCTAGTAGATTTCAAAAGGGGTAATCTTGTTTGCTTACCATACTGGCATGCTTCACAAATGAAATTTTCATTCCCAGTAAGTTTAATTGGAATTGTCCCATTTTTACTCATATTTTGAATTTCCTTAACATTCAAATGCCCTAATCTCTCATGCCATATTTTGACATCGGTTTGTACAATATTGCAATTTTCTTGTTTTACTGTTTTGATTTCCAACTCATACAAATTGTTTTCTCTTATTTGTGCACACATAACAACTATATTATTCTTTACTATCATTGCTTTTTCACTTTTCTTCACTATGACATAACCTCTCCTGGTGGCAGCTCCTTCAGAGAACAGGTTTCTTCGTAAGTCTGGCACATATAGGACATTCTCTAATATACATCGTTCCCATTTTCCATTCACTAGTTTATTTATTAAAATAGTGCCTTCGCCGCATACCTTAATGCTTTGTTTATTCCCCAATTTAACTTCTTTGTCAATGTCGACATTGAGACTCATTCAGTTCGTGGAAATAGTCACGTCTAAATGTCATATGCGTTGATGCTCCACTATCCAAAATCCAAGCGTCTTCACCATTCATAGATAAAGAATATTTTTCCGCATTAAATGCTAACATATCATGAGGCTTCTGATTTTTATTGTATGTTTTCTTCGGTTTTCTGCATTCTCTTGCAAAGTGACCTCTTTTGTTACAATTGTAGCATATAAATCTATGACTTGAATTTCTTTGAACAATTGAATTCTTCTGATTATCTCCATTCCTTGTTTTGGAATTTCCTTTTGAGGTTACAAGTGCAGTCTCACTACAAGATGTGTCATTGGCAAGGCTTCCCTCTTCATCTATTAAGCGTGATGTGAGATTTTGAATTGTTTGACTATTTTGATCTAGTGACAACCATGCTTGTCTAAGCGAACGGTATGTTGGTGGCAATGTGCTTAGAATCTTGGTCATAATTGCAGTGTCACTGATTTTTTCGCCAGTTTCCCTCAGTTGCTTTGCCAAGCTTTCCACTTTGGAGACATGCTGTGCCATTGTATCACTAGCACAATATGAATACTGATAAAATTTCTCATGAATTATCATTTTATTATATTCAGACTTTTGTTCGTAAATAGCTTCCAATTTATTCATGACCTCCTTTGCAGTCTCGCAGTTTTCTATAAGTGATATCTGATTCAAATCCATTGATGATGTCAAGATAAACATGGCCATGCCATCGTCTTTATTCCATTGCACTTGCGAACCGGCTTCTTGGGGTTTTACAGAATCAATATTTAATCCTTTTGCTCTTAATGCACATTTAACTTGAAATTTCCATTGCTTAAAGTTTCTGCCATCGAACTTTTCAATTTTCATTGAATTGGCGACCTCCATTTTGTAGGTTAATTGTACAGTATAAATGTGACAAATTACTCACGTAAATATCTTGCTCTTTACTCAACTTTTTTCTGAAATAATTGTTTACCACAATTCCTGGGCCCATAACCTATTGGGATCGGGCAATATTTCAATAAAGTCGAGTCAGATTTCATTCAAAATAAAGGATTACTTTTATTAAACCAAAATACACTGCACATTATTTGACAGTTAAAACAGGAAGGGACAGTAGCGCCACTTACGGCCAAGAAACAGAACATAAACAATAATGCATTTATAAACACACCTTTGAATTTATCATTACCCAACAATTATGTCCTATAATTTTAATAAATAAAAGCTTTTGCATTCAATGGTCATTTAAAAAAAAATGTAATTTAATTTAAAAAAACTTACCCGGGAATTTCAGTTTCCGAAGAATTGGAAATAGATTTATTTCCCAAAGTACGCATTCTGTAAAAAATAAAACAATAACCGTCACCTTTGTTATATAATACACAAATAAATTGAAAATTTATTTTTATAATAAATATTACATAATAGTAAATAATACGAGTATGTATTATATTAATACAATCAAAATTTTTTTTTTTTCTTCTTACCTTATACATTCCATCATACGTTCTCGATTTTGGAGATAATGTTTACGCTTAGAAATACCACTTTTTTGTTGTTGTCTTCCCATTTTCGCAAAACAATATTATTAAATAATGTAATGTAAATACGTACGTGTATATTAAACAAATCACGAAACGTAGGTCGACAGGTCTGTGTGGCGAGCTGTCTGGACAGCGAATGATGAATATTTGAAAGGCACATAGGTTACACGCACGTTAGATAGAGATGGCCTGTAAATATTATCTTTAGAATTAAAAAACGTAAGCGCCTGTTGTTAAAATACTTAATTAATCACGGTTTATTAAAAAAAGAGCAAAAATTTCGCGATAATTGTCTTTAGTTTTATTTAAAAAAAAGCTGTGAATTTTTTCATACATATAACTTGTAAAATAACTGAAACAAACGTGTTAATAATTTTTGGAGCTTACTTTGTGATTTTTTTCTATCGAGGGAATTTTCTACAATTTGCGTTTCGGTGCGATAAATGTCTAGATATTAGCTTAACTTCAAATGTTTAAGGGAGATTTGTAAGAAATCGGTAGAAATTGGGAGAACCGAGGCTTAAATTGAAGTGATGAAGGAAGTCTGCACCCAGGATTGGTCTAGACACGTCTGCGACGATGAAACGCCATTTCAATGATCTTCTAAGACCAAAATCCAGTTCAACTGTCCTTGTTCCGTATGTCTTGATAGGATTTCCATTGGCTCCATACAATGTAGTCGGGCAATTATCGAAAGTGATATTGTTCCTGTTGTATAGTGGGTTTCTAGGTAAGACGCTAACGTCTGCTCCTGTGTCTACTAGGAATTTCTGTCGCGTTTGTAAATTGTAAACGAAGAGACGACATGTGTTACTCGGAATCTCGCATGTTCCTACTGAGAGGTTTCCGCTGTCGTTTCCCGCGTTTTTCTTCTTAAAAGAGCAAGGTTGATAGCACTTGTAAGCCTTTTCTCCAAATCTGGTGTGGAAACTGCAGTACCCGTCTTGGTTTCCATTTGGCGATCGACCGCGAGACCCTGACCTCGGCCTTCTAGCGGGGTTCTGCTGGTATGATTTCTTGTAAGAAAAATTCCTATGAGGGCTCTGGTTTCTTCTTCCTCTGAAGTTAGGGGATTGGTTATTTTGTGATAGTTTTAGTTGAGACACTTCTTGTGTGAGCGCTGAAATTTGTTTCTGTAATTGTAGCAATAGGTTAGTTTCTGTGTTTTCAGGTTTTGATGTGTTTTTTTTTTTTCTGATATATCGCGCCACATTCTGTTGATTGGTAGACGTCTGTAATTTTGTCAGCAGCCGACGCCAGTTGGTTTATGTCATTATCCGTGAGAGCTGATAGTATTGCTTGGACGTGTTGGGGTAAGCGTTGAAGCCAAAGTGTGCGTACTATTACGCTATTAGCCAATGCGGATCCAGCCAGCTCCATCATATGTCGCAAGAGACCTGTCGGTTTTCAGTCTTCTAGTTGTATTCCAGTAAGAAGTCGGGTTAATCTTTTTACTGCTGAGTCCTGTAATCTGTCGATCAGCGCAGCTTTCAATGTAGGATACTTGTCTGTCGTGGGCGGTTTTGTGACAATATAGCTGACACACTGTAATGTTTGCGAATCTAGTGCTGCGATGATAATATTGTATTTGGTGAAGTCTTCCTTTATTCGTGAATTTACAAACTGGGCCTCAGCTTGGATAAACCAGAGCGATATATTTTCCTTCCAGCATGTGGGTAGTTTGACTGAGACATGATGAATTGCAGGTTCATTGTTGCTTCCACTTGGTGATTCCATGTTTATTGTATTTTTCTTGAAATTCGTGTTGGATTGACTTGATTCCGCTGTAAGCGTTGGCATGGAGGTATCTTCAAGGTATCAACCACATCATAAACTATTCCGACCGTACAAGCTCAATGCATAAAAGGCGTGAATATAAAATATTTCGCAAATAGTCAAATGTAAGAAATTATTATGCCATACAGTTAAAAACATTCGCATTACGCATTATAAATACATACATTATAAAAACATCCCAATATCGCATGTAAATCAATAGTTAAAAAGTAATATAATATTTACCACATTTAATAAATTTGAATTTCCACTGATATCTATCTATGTGTCGATTGTAACAATTCTTAGCTAAAATCAATGTTTAAAATTGATCTAAGACTCGAACCATATTCATGTAGTGATACCTAATGATCGAACTGACAATTATTATTGCAATTCATCTCTCGTAGTAAAAGATTTTAAAATCTAAAATAATGTAAAATTCAGCTAGATTTTAAATTGTTAGAAGCTTTAATTGTATTTAATTACTCTTAAGCATATTTTTAATTTACAGATCTGCTTTTAAAAATGACCTTGCACATTTGAATTGCAACATATTATTGGTTTGGTATTTATTACTCTATTATAAGGTTATTTTTATGCATGAAAGGTGTAGATCACCATGTCTCTCTCTCAGATTGATATGGGACCTAGCGATCCGATAAATGTGGGAAAATGAAAGGTTCTGCTTTTTGTTCCAAAATGTAAAAAGAAACAAGATTGTTTGGGAAGGTTCCATAAATGTATTGTAGAGAGAAGTACATACACAAAGTGTATCCAAATAATATGACAAAAGGAATAGTAACAAATTAACAAAAACATACCCGATGGACCAGATGTAAAACTAAGCTCATCTATTTCTAGCTCATCGATGCCGATGCGACGGGGATGCTAGCTCGGAGTACGAAGGGCGAAGTGTTTCATCCCACACTAGGGGAAGGGTTCGCGAGTACAACCTTCACAGGAACTCGACGTCAGGGGAAGGCCAAGGTCATCCTTCCACGGTATAGGTCCAGGAGCTGCTTCAATAGGCCTCCTAAACCTCAGAGGTACCAGACTCCCACGTGTCCCATCCGTAACAACGGTTCCATAAACCTTTGGGGCAAGAACGACAATTTTCTTGGGAGTCAACAAGATGGATGGTTGTAAGGATCTCTCGATCCTGGCGCGTAATCGACAGGATTACCACAATAACTTTCGATTCCACATCGGACTCGGCTGGCAGGTAGCCATTAGCATAAGAATCGTAACAAACACGTTCTCCACCAACTATAAAAAACTCGAACACGCTCCTCCTCCGCGGGACACGTTGCGGTTATCCTTCAGATTTTCTTACATGTCGATCAGACTTAAATTATTAAAATATTTTTGACCCGTGGAAACTGCGGCGGTTCCCAAGACGCCGCCGTTTCTAGAAGTGCAAAAACCAGAGAGAAAAAAGTGTTGCCAATCCAATACGGGCTGTTCAAATTACCAGGTTAGTGGTCAGGTAAATAATTATATCACAAATTGATAATTATTTACGTGACACTATGTGACATCTTATCGAAAAAGATTTTGAAATGAGGTTATAAAACGAGATTAAATGAATCTTTGTTTAAACAATTACGTCTGCCTGGTCCGTGATGCTTGATGATAGCTGGTGCCTGGGGACTTGGTGTGGCTCCATTCAGTAGATGGCCTAAACTGCATACTCTCGGGACACCGGTAGAATCTGCTCTTCTGAAGCTCTGGCTGGCTGGTGATCTGGAGCTATTGATCTGCGCTGGCCTGCACAGCGTGGTTTCACTAGATGCTCAGCTCGGACTTCCGTAGATCATTTTTTCTGAAATTGTTTTTGCACGCAGTTAATGGTCATTGAAAGAATGATATTTTTTAAAATCATTAGTTGGAAATATTCTATAGATATTGATCGTAAATATGTATAGGGATTCACAGATTATGCTTGCACCCGAATATTCGGAGTGTATACCGATGTAATCTTAACTACAACGGGGATGTACAATTTTTTAAAATTACTGAGAACATTTAATAACAAAATTGATATTAATAAAATGTGGAATAATGATGATATTTTTAAAATGTGCACTTACACAAGCCGTCTCAGGACTCCTGGTTAAACGTTGGGTCTGGCTGGCTAATGTGCAGGATTGTGACATTTTTAGAAGTATATTTTTACTAATGACGAATTAAATTAAAATAAAAGTAATTTTTACATTTACTTTTACTAATGACGAATCACCCACTTATCATTTACCAGAATATAATTATGTTACAACCAAAATAAACATCAATAAAAATAGTGGTCTCGTCATATTCATTCACGATAAATTTAGTATTGTCAAAATAACTGAACATCCTATACATCTAGTAAACTGTATTGAAATACAATTAAAACTCGACAAAACAAACTACCACATAATAGCTGTTTACAGAACACACGGTTCGAATATCTCGACATGTATAAATGAATTTAAACACGTACTGTTAAAATTAAGTAATAAACTTTGCTTTATTGCAGGAGACTTTAATATAAACATTAATGAAAACGTAGAAAATAATTTCAAAAATGAATATATTAATTGTATGACTGAATTTAACTTCATATCGTGCATTAATAAAAATACGAGAGAAATAAAAAATCACACTCCATCTTGTTTAGATCATATATGGACTAATATAAATATTAAAGATATCGACAAAATGGAATCAATTATTTGGAAAACGAATATAACTGACCACCATGCATGCATTCTTCTCTACGATAACAAAATTAAACAAAAAAAAATTAATCTAACAAAGACAAAATCCTACACAAATATGACTATTTTATCCAAAAAACTAAGAAATGAACAATGGAACAACGTGTTAAATAGTTATGATACCGAGACTTACTCAAAAAACTTTGAAAATATATTGTCTCAACACATAAAAAATTCAACTACTGAAACTACAGTCCGCATTAAATCTAAACTAAGAACTTTAAAGCCTTGGATTACACAAGGACTTATAATATCAATTAGAAACAAAGAAAAACTTTATAAAACAGCATTGAAAAATCCTCTAAATGAAAAAGCATACACTTTTTACAAAAAATTTTAAAATAAATTACAAACTGTATCAAAAAAAATAAAGAAGACTATTTCAAAAATAAAATACTTTCTACAGACAATAACAATAAACAAATATGGAAAACAGTCAACTTAGCCATGGATAACACTAAAAAAACACAAAAAATAAAATACATTGAACATGAAAATAAAATCATAGATGCTAATATTCAACCTAAACAATGTGCAAACATCTTTAATTCTTTTTTTGCTAATGTAGGAAAAAATCTTGCGAAAAATATCAATAAATCTTTAACCCGAAAAAACAAACGATTGAAAATGTACAAAATCAAAATAATTTATCAAAATTTGAAACAACCTCAGAAAGTGAAGTTTTAAAAATAATAGAAGGCATGAAAGGAGGTTCGTCTCCCGGATTTGACCTTATTACAGTACATTTTCTAAAATCCATGAAAATTCATTTGGTGAAACCAATTACTCATTTGATAAACTTAAGTTTAACAGAGGGAATATTTCCGACAAACTATAAAAATACAATTATTTCACCTATTTATAAATCTGGAGATCCGCAACAAGTAACTAACTATCGCCCAATTTGTCTAATTTCAAACATCGGAAAGATTTTTGAAAAAATTGTTAAAAACCAATTGGTCAGATTCCTAGAAAGTAATAAAATTCTTGATAAAAACCAGTTTGGTTTTATAAAGTCACTTAGCACACAAGATGCTATTGCTAATGTAACCTCATACATCAACGAATCATTAGATAAAGGTGAAAAATGTGCCGGTATATTTCTTGATCTTAGAAAAGCCTTCGATAGTATATCCCATGAGATTCTACTAAAAAAACTGAACAATATAGGTATAAAAGACAATGCGATTAAATGGATTTCGAACTACCTAAAAAATCGACCGCAAGTCGTAAAAATAAATCAGATTAATAGCGATAAAGAAATATCAGATTTTGGAATCCCGCAAGGTACAGTAATCGGACCAATCCTCTTCACCATATATGTTAATGACATTTTTTTTCAACCACTACATGGCCAAATTACTTCATATGCCGATGATACGGTACTAATTATTAGCGATAAAACTTGGGAAAAAGTAACATTTAAAGCCACCGAAGACATAAATATTTTAAAGAATTTCTTCGACGTAAATTTACTATCACTAAATGGTGATAAAACATTTGTAATTCCATTTGCAATACACAAAAATGATACCCCTAAAAACATTGATATCATAATCCATGATAATTCCAAAACACATAGTAAAAATTATTGTATCCAAAACTGCATAATATTAAAAACAACAAACACAATCAAATATTTAATCCATAAAAATTTAAAATGAAAGGAACAAATTTGTCAAGTTGTAAAAAAAATTAGAAAATTGATTTATATATTTTTAAGAATCAGAAATTTTTTATCTGTAAAAAACTTATATATCATATATTACGCTTTGGTTCAATCAACTTTACAATATGCCATCATTAGCTGGGGATCCGCATATAAAACTAATCTCTCCCCAATTGAAGTTGTGCAGAGGCTAATAATTAAAATCATTTTAAAAAAACCTTCTGACTACCCAACGGATCAATTATTTAAGGAATTCCAAGTACCTTCTTTCAAAGATCTGTACAATAGAAATGCTTTGATTCAAATTATAAAAGAAAAAGAAAAGTATCAATTTATAACTGAAAACCGTACTAGACATAAATATATTTTTTCATGCCCAAAATTAAACACTTCCTTCGCACAAAATTATTATATTTATCAAGGAAGACTTATTTTCAACCGATTACCGGATGAAATAAGAAAAATTAATGATAAAATCCCATTAATAAACACTGTTAAAAAATATTTCAAAGATAATCTCAAAAAAAAAAAAAAAGTTTCCGACTAATCTAATCTCAAGAATAACTTATAACTCAGTTTCCAAGTGATACTCCGTTCTTCAAATAAGTTAAATTTTGTTTTGTTTTCAACAACTAATTACAATAATTCTAGATACATTATCTTAATAGTAAAATTGTTTATTAGTAGATAAATACCTATAATTACATATCACCGAACTTACAACTTATTTTTTTTTACATTCACATTGTAATTTAAGAACTTATAACATAATATAGCATAAAAAAATGTACACTACTCTTCCAGACACAAGCTAATGCTTCTACGGAAGAGTGGTATTAACATATTTGAACATGAACTTGTACGCAAATTATTATATCATCTAAATGTATATTATATTTTATATGCTAAAATAAAAAAAATATATATTAAATTTGTGTAAAGTCGAGGGTCACCATTTATAACAAATGTGGGGATCGAATACTTACATACCAATCCTCCACGTTATTTGGGAATGTCACGGGTTTCTTTGAAATAATAAGTTGAATTTTATTTTTATCTGACTCCGGTATATTTAAAATTATAAATTAATAATAATAATAATTGGATAATTTGTATAGCGCCGTTTTTGTGAAAAATCACCTCAAGGGCGCTTTACAATTTATTATAAATCCTAGGCTCTATCTAATTTTATTATTTTCAAATAGATACAGAATCATACTTACCTGCAGGACACTTCCGACAAAACACACTTTATTAGAAAGTTTATGCTTATGCTATGGGGAAGATACGACTTTGCACGTGGAGGACATTATATTCAAAACACTGGACATTGCATGAGTTTTACATTTATATTTATATTTAACAGAAGATTAAATTATATTATACAATTATATTATACGACAATAAATTTAAACCGGAGGGTGAACTATGAGGATAGTAATCCCCGCGCACAGCAGCCCGAACCAACGAATAACCAAGAATGAATTTTAGAATTTTTCCTTTCTGACAGCGGCCGGTGGAAGACACTAGAATGCCAGTGTTGCCACCCTGGAATAATGTTTTTTGGCTGTTGAGTGCTGTGCTTAGGTACTATCCACAAGGTTATTCGTACTTTATTTCCATTATTTTTTTGCCTTGGTCTTCTTTCATCAGAATGAATCCATTTTTATACCGAATGTATTTTTAATTTACTTCTTTTCCCTTTATTTTGGCTTTCCAAAGCAGTTCCTTAAAATGAGGAGTATGTGACTCTCCTAGGAAAATCTTTTTTCCATGGTTTAAAATCACCTTCTTGTTAGCTAATAATTTTAATCTGGTTTAGGGGTGTTCAAGTATTACGTAACGCAATTTTTGAACTCCCTCCCCCATGTAACACGCCGTAACGTTTTTCTGTTCACCCCCCCCCCCCCCCTAAACGTTACGTAACGCCCAAGTGACAATTTTTACCTGAATGTCACAATTAAGTTGCGCAAAGTACTAGATAGTCTCTTAAATACCTTTTTTTTTGTTTTAATCTCTTATTTAACATCATTTATATGTTCCATATCCTTTAATAACATCATTTATATGATCCATAAATTTTTCTTTGTTTTTTGTTTTTTTCTTTTGCCGTTTTCTAAATTTCGTTGGCATTATTGCGCTGGCAAGTCACCACGAGAGTCTTTTTAGGCCAAGAACAGCTGATGTGTAAGTCTCCCACTTTTGAAGACATTTTAGTACCTTTAACGACACTGACTACAGCAATTTGTCTTTATGTTTATTTTGTGTTTCCCTAGTTTTTTTATTTAAATTTAAAAAAAAAACATGTTACGTAACGCGTTGTTCGAACCCCCCCCCTCCGCCCCCGTAACGCACAGTAACGTTTTACAAGACCCTCCCTCCCCCCCAAAGTGCGTTACGTAATACTTGAACGGCCCCTTTCTGGATTTCTAATTTTTGGGGGAATTTTTTTCGGATGACCTGGTCTTCTGTCATACTGTCTTACTGCCGAGGTAATATCGTCTGAACTTATTTGGATATTTGCATTTTCTAATAGTTTTATGGCAATTATTTTGGGATGCTCATCAGTCTTTTCCTCAATTCCTGTTATTTCAAAGCAGTCATCGAGGTTCGACTGTTCCAAGCAAGCCAGTCTGGTTTCCCGATGCTTAATATTTTTGCTTTTCTTTGCCAAGTCTGTTTTTAAACTTTCAACTTCTCCCTTAACCTCATTCATGGAGTCTAAGCGAATGATTATGTCGTCGTATTTTTGACAAATGAATTCAGTTGTTTTTTGAAATTCTGATATTTTTTTATCAATGTTTTCTAGAATTTGGGTTTTTATTTTTTCTAGTTTTAAGTCTACGAAAGACGTAAATTTGGAAAAAACATCCTATTCTGTGTATCCTTATCCTGAAAACTTGCATATGGTGAGTGTATAAGCATATATTTGTTTTTTTTTGCGTTAATAATGCCGTTGTCGTGGGACCATTTAATTATGTTATTTAAGTCAGTTTGTAAAATTTCCTCAATTTTTTGTGGATGTTTGTCAGCACATATAATGCATGTATCATCTGCAAACCTTTAATACCACATTCTTCCATTGCCCTTAACCCATTGGCCACAGAATTAATGAGCTAAAAAGTTGGCCTTTACCACTGAATTCATTTTGTACCAAAAATTGAAAACCTGCATTGGTGTACTAAATCTATTGTTACTTTTGAACTGTTTATTAAAATGAATTTATTTCTTTAAATTTGTTTACATATTAGATTAAGGAAAAGAAAAATATAAAAATAAAAATTTTAAAAATATTAAAATATGTGTAAATAAGGATACAAATATAACCTTCTCTTTTTTCGTAGGTTTTTTTCCACATTTTTATTCAAAAAGTTACAAAAAAACAATATTCATACATCGAACAATAATAATTTTTGAATTTTATATGCATGTATACTAATAACTTATAAAATAATTGTGTATGATAGTCCTCAAAGCAATCAGGGACGTTCAGGGTCACTACCAAAAGCCTAGAACCACTCGCAAATTTGAAGAAATTAAATGGCGGCTGGCTGCATACAAAACTTGGAACACAAATATCAGGGAAAAAACATAAGAAACATATTATTACCAATTCTATGAAATTGATGATTAATTACCTACAGAGCGTTCGGCATTTAAAATTATATCGAAAAATGTCACTATTGTGCTCGTTTTTCGTTTTTTGATGGACCTACTCTAGCCCGTCAGCGTGCCGGGGTTTGTGGTTAAGTACCTGAGTTGCACACCCGGCAGGCTGCCGGCGTTTGTGGCCAATAGGTTAATAATGTTTCATGGTCCAATATGTCAAAGGTCTTTTTAAAGTCTATAAAAATTATACCAACATAATATTTTTCATTTAAATGACAATTTATATGGTCAATTAATATTTGACGCACTGGATTAACAAGAACACAGAACTGTATTACTGGTAGATAGTGAAGGTGAAAATCTGGATCGATTTGTGCACTTTTTAATGACTTTCTTAGTTTTTTCACTAATATTTGCCAAAATTAAAAGAGCAATTATTACTTGTGTTTTTTCTATGATTGCCATAGACAATTTTACCATAGAATATTTGATGGATTGACATCAAATTATCAATCGGGCTTCAGTTTTGTAAGGAATAACCGCGAATCTATCCGTGTTTTTTTGTTAATAGGTTTGTAACGACACTAAAACCTTTTTCGACGAGGGAGACGTCAAAAATTTTCTTGTAATTTCCCATAGCCCAGGATATTTATCGCGTATTTCTGCCTGCAGCCAAAACATTTGTTAGCCTTTTTTAAATTTCATCTTTGGTGCTAAGCTCTAGTAGCTCCTCTTGTAATACCACATTCGCCACTTTCATTTCATCAAATGGATTTATGACCTATGGTGGTATTTCCATAGTCAGAATATCTTCAATTCTATTTTTGAAGTCATCATTAAAGGCATTTAAATGTTAAATGTATGTCTGAATATCCTCATCAAGACATTCTGCCTGTGACAAATTTGGAAACTGGGAGAATTCGCGCCGACTAATGTTTTGCTTCATAAATTTCAATTTTTCAAGACAAGCCGAAATTACACCCTTTGTTTTTATTAAATTTAGGCTATCCCCTTGTAACTGTAAGTTAATGTCATTAAATGTTTTGAACAAATCTGTCAAATACGCAATAGCTGCTTTCAATTTGATCAGGTTTTCTTTTAAATCTGGATCTTTACTTTCCAGAAGCTCTAAAACTGATTTAAAAAGTGAGTAAAATCTTGTTGAACATGCACCTTCCAACAACCAGCGTACTTCAGTATGTAAGAGCAATCTTTGGAAGCTTGGAAGTCTTCATCATTTTCGTCGCACAATTCTGCAAATAAATGCGTATTCAACGCATTGCTACTTATTTTGTGCTTTAATCAAAAATGAATTTTTTTGCTCCCTTAATTATTTTGAGAAGTGTATTATCTGCCTACATTGATTGATAGGTAAAGCCAAGCCAAAATTTTTGTTCTTTACTATCGCAACCAGATAAATTTTCGTGGACCCCCATTTACAACTTGTGAACCTCCATTTTTTTTACCACGCCAACGTTGATCCCCGTCGAGTCTCCCGTGGACCCCTGGGGGGTCCATCTGGACCACATTGGTAATCACTGGTCTAGATCAATGGCATTATTTATTGTAATTAGTTTGGAGGTTTCGGTTTGTCTTAATAGAATTCGTCCTTCAGTCGTCCAAGGGTGTTTGAAATTGTTCTCTCTGACAAATTTCTTCATCTTATATATAAAAATGAATCGCTGAATGTGTTGCTAAGTGCAAATCTCGAGAGCAGCTGAACCAATTTCGCTAATTCTTTTTTTAGAATATTCTTTGAAGTACGAGGATGGTTCTTACAGAGAGAAAAATTAAGAAAATTGCGCAGAAAATTGGATAATTTCAGAAAACCTAACGACTATCGCACGTTTGACAGTTCGCGTGTTTGAGAATGACATTTTGCAAAACAATGATTGTTAAATCAGGATTCTATTTTTGAAAATCTTTAAGTTGATAAATTTATTTCAAGTAGGTACTCCCCTAATAGTTTGAATCGAATCTAGATATTTATAGAATTTTAGAAATTTTAAATAGGTAACCTATGTTAGGTACCAAATTTAATATACATGAAAAATGGAAATTTGAATAAAAATTGTAAAAGGTGGCACGCGGGCTGTTTAAAAACTGAATGTACTGGGATTGAATATATGGAAAGCGGGAGGGAGTGAGAGAAGGGGGAGGGTGGGGGGAGGGGGAAGGGGGGAGGAGGGAGGCGGTGGGGGGGGGGGAAGGTAGGGGGAGGCAGGGCGGTGAGAGGAAGGGGGGGAGGAGGCGGAGTGGGAACCCCCCTTACACCATGCGAGCGAAGCCGCGGGAAAAAGCTAGTTTGTAAAAAAAAAATTCCTTTTGGAGTTATGTGCTTTGAACTATAAATACGTTTGGCGTATTGCAATATAGGTCCATCATATTTAATTTATTTGTTGTGTTTTTTGAAGAGGAGGTAATGGCGAGAATTAATGTTGTTGAACATAGCTACGTGGGTGGGTTTTTAAGTTTGCAGAATGGGGGGTAAGGAGTGGAAATAAAAATCCTAAATTATTTTTCCTTTTCAATAAATTCACCTGCTACCCTAATACCGATTTTTCCGATCTTTCAATTTACTTATGTATGTATACCCTCAAAAAAAAAGATTTGTCTTTGTCTAAAAAATACGCCGAAATTGCATCCTTCACTTCTTCATCACTTGAAAAATTTTTCCCACAAAGTTCTTTTTTCAAGTTTCGAAGTGGGTAATACTCACTGAGAGCCAGGTCAGGACTGTAGAGTGGGTGTGCAAAATATAAAAACCCCCCTTCTGCAGGGCAGCCATCGCAACACGGCTCTTGTGAACAGGTGCGTTGTCGTGCAGAAGGACACCTTTGGTCAATTTTCCCCTTCTTTTCTCCTTGATGGCTTCTTTTAATTGCTCTAGGATTGAAGCGTAGTCTTCTTTCGTATGGTGGGGGATGAATGGAGCGGGCATTCGTTGACCACATGTTCGGTGGTCTGCTCCGCACCGCATTCACACATCGCCGACTCTTTAATGCCCCATCTATGCATCATGTGAACACAACGGCTATGGGAACACCTTATCCTATTGATGGCGATCCAGAGTTTGTGAGGACCCAGGCTGTCTCTCAGTGGGGTCTTGAATGAGATGGGCGTTTTTGACGTAGGCCGATTGCCACACGTTGGCTGCAGACCACAGTTAGGCAGGATGAATTTTACGTTGTGTATCAATAATAAATTTGAATAATTCAAATATTTGAATTTTCGTTCCACTTGAGTGACATCTATGGTCCAGTTGTCTTCATTACGCAGTTTACGTGCACAATACAAATTAGTGCCTCCAGTAGCCCGCACGTATCGCCATTGTATCATTTTTGTAACTAAAGTAATTTTTATTTTATAATCGAGGTCACAGAAAAAACTAAAACATATGATCCTAACCAGTTGACGCTATTGGCGTAGTTGGCCATGGGATGACTCAATAACACAAATAAACAAAGTATAAATCTTATTTTTTCTATATAGTCAGGTACTTCAAACCTTCCTTTTTACCATCTCCTTCCCCTCCCCACTCCCATGAGCCTTACAACATATACCATGGTCCCATCACTGGCTCCAGACAGTGGACAGTTGGGTTTCTTGTGCGGAATTCACATAAAAAAGGAGTTACAAGAGAGAGCTTGTTTGTTGTGTAAAATAATTATCAATGAGTCTGTTGGTGTGCTCATCACGTGGCATTTTTGAAAAAATAATGCTGTCAATTTACAGATCGACCTTCTTATCTACGCAGGTAGGACACTAGTTTGTAATTACAAAAAAAAAGATCTAAAAAATTGATTTGTTAATTTTTTGGCTGCCAGCAGAGACAAACATATGAAGATGTATAATATGGCACTTGAAATTTTTTGGCTGCCAGCAGAGACAAACATATGAAGATGTATAATATGGCACTTGAAATTTTATGTTTATGCCAATTTTTTTTTCTTAAATTTCTGTGAAATTAAAAAAATGTAAGTTTAATGTAACCAAATAGCATGTAACGAAAATTAATAATTTTTTGGCTGCCAGCAGAGACAAACATATGAAGATGTATAATATGGCACTTGAAATTTTATGTTTATGCCAATTTTTTTTTCTTAAATTTCTGTGAAATTAAAAAAATGTAAGTTTAATGTAACCAAATAGCATGTAACGAAAATTAATAATTTTTTGGCTGCCAGCAGAGACAAACATATGAAGATGTATAATATGGCACTTGAAATTTTATGTTTATGCCAATTTTTTTTTCTTAAATTTCTGTGAAATTAAAAAAATGTAAGTTTAATGTAACCAAATAGCATGTAACGAAAATTAATAATTATGTAGTAATAAAATGTTTTGTTAGGTCATTTTGTCTCTTATTTATGTTAACAAAGAATATTTTATTGCCACTGAAAACTTTGTTTTGATATTTTTGATTTCAATCTTTAATCGAATACGGTTTTAGCGCCTGGGGAGGAGCTAACGCTGCTGCCATTGGTCCAATCTTTAAAGCTCAGATACTTAATTTTTAAGATTATTTTAAAACTACCGATCACAAGTCATTTGGACAAAGTCTTTTCGAAGGAAAATCTGTATTTTAGACACTAGGCAACTTTATTCCAAAAATATACTAGCATACTTCTTTAAATACAGAACTGTTTCAGACAATGTCCAAACTGCTAGTGATACTAGAACCTAAGGGCATAATCTCTTACTTTCCCATTTGCTAAAACAACTTTGGGTCAAAGAAATTTTTGTTATATTTTGCACTTCCACTGGCCGTTAGAACACAAATTAACCTAAATATAAATTATGACACCAAGAATTGGATCATCAGCCAAGATAGATCAAACGTCAACGATTTTTATTAAAATCTAATTTATAAGTATGTATTTCTAATGGTACGATGTTGATTGTTTTTTATTTTAAATGTAACATAGCAAGGCCGTAGCCAGAAAAAAAATTCGGGAGGGGTTTTGTTTGGTGGAACAGTGTTTATAGAAATACTTTAAGTTTTTAAAAATAGTTTTTAATAAGAGAAATTAAATGGTGTTACGTATTAATCTTATCACATATTTTTATAATTACTAAATTAAATTTAGTCTTCTAGCTTTCTTTGCAGCGAACAAATCAATTACGTCCTCGGTGTCAATGTCAATTTCGGGGGGGGGATCAATCCCCCTTGATCCCCCCCCTGGCTACGGCCTTGTAACATAGTGTTGTTATTTTTGTTATAAACTGCGCCCAGATCTTCCTAGATGGCACCATCATCAATGTAATGTTATTAATAAAATTGAAATCTAAAATATGTACATATTGCAATAATAAATGTTATTTTTTTACATAATCTGTTTTTTTCTATGTTAAGCAATCTTGCCTAGCAGATATTTGAATGTCTATCCATATTTCTTGTTCTTCTTGCACTCTTTCCCATTAGAGTTTGTTTTGTATAGGATATTGGATGAGACCCCACCACATTCCCAATGGCCTTATACGGAATCGTTATAATATGGTTTCCTCCTTCACCGCACATGTCAAGACAATTTATTTTAACAAAGCCAAATTTATTTAAACGACTCTAGACCCTCCCATGTCCATGCATACGGGGTTAGTAAGCAGTATGTAAGTACTTACATTAACATAATACAAAAGAGAAATAAAAGTAGCATTCCATGGAAAAATTCTTCTAAAATAGGTTGTTTTTTTTACATTAGCTCCACACAGGAGGCTCTGAAGAAGATAATTCTCCTCAGGGCCTTTGGGGATGCTGTGTGAAGGGACTTTTAATGAAAGGAAGTTCTGGGAAGGACAAAGGAATGACAGGTAGGTAGGAATCTGCGAGGAGCTGTCCTGCTGGAGAGATCAAAAGGTTTCCCTTAACCAGTCTCTCCCGATCCGGCCTGCCATGCAGCTGGTGGACAGATGCTTACACCGCTAAGACCCGGACAAACTTCACCCAACGAACCCGGGCACCCCTGCTAAGTCACTAATCTACGGCGGAGGTGTTGGTTATCCAATAAATGGTTCCTGGGGAGGCGGTACCCACACCCG
Source organism: Limnephilus marmoratus (assembly GCA_917880885.1). Classification (NCBI taxonomy): domain Eukaryota; kingdom Metazoa; phylum Arthropoda; class Insecta; order Trichoptera; family Limnephilidae; genus Limnephilus; species Limnephilus marmoratus. Next base: position 27,253,872 of record OU862930.1, on the reverse strand, counting down.
CCTCCCAAATTGATGGTAATAACAATAGGTAAATAACTAACTAACCATCACGCCGTTTCGCCGCAGGGGTAGGCAGAGAGGATGGAACACCAAACAAATCGGTCTTGGTACACACTCCTTGCCTTGTTCACATTCATACATGCTCTTCTATTATTCTGACTCTTGACATGGCCCGACTCAAGTATCTGATTCACCTGGTTGTGCCATAAGTACATAAAAATAGAAATAAAAGTATTAGTAAAATAAAAGAAAAATAAGAGATGTGACCCGTCAAAGAAGTCTTAATAATAATAATATTTGGATGATTTATATAGCGCCTTTTTTGTCAAAAATCACCTCAAGGGCGCTGTTCTGAAAATAAAAAAATGACAAAGAAAACAGTAATAATATTGTATGTAAGTATTTAAAATAATAGCAGAAAGAAATTAAAAAAGTATCAAAAGAAAAGAATAGCCAGAGAAGAGACAGAGAAGTTATTTTTTAAATTTGTTTTTTACATTAACTCCACACAGGAAGCCCTGAGGAAAATAATTTCACTCAAGGCCTATGTCATCTTTGAAGATGCTGTGTGGAGGGTCTTTTTGAGGAGAGGAAGGAGTGAATATGGGTCTTGAAGAGACCAATGTTGTAGGAGGTAGGAAACACAGAGTCCGGCAAATTGTTCCACAGCCGAACTGTTGAACTCAAGAATGAGTCGTAGAAACGACCCGTTCTCATGTGACTAATGTCAACCCTGTACAAATGTTGGATGCTTGTTTCCCGACTATGTTCCGTTGCCGAGGGAATCAATGACGCTAGTTCCTCGGAGCATTTTCCACTGTAATACCGGTAGAAAAAGGACAGCATTCCCACCTGACGCCTGTGCTCTAAAAATTGCAATCCATTTGTTAAGTTAATTTATCAAACGGACCGCCCATTTCTGCACAGAGTCAAGGGTTTTTTTTTAAATTATATATACCACAAACCACCAGGCAGTCCCAACGAGAAAGCGCATGACGAAGGCAGAGTAGTTTAGTCAGCTCCCAGATTTTGCTTTGAAGAAATATATGTGGAAGAGAGGGGGAAGTTTTCTAAGACCCTGAAGAAAATGTAATTTATAACCAGGACACTCTTCACCCCGAGGACTGGAGCCTTGAACAACTTTACAGAAAAGCAAAGACGTCTATGAGTCTTCATAAAACTAAGCTTTTCATTGACAGAAATTGAATCAATGGGTAAGAATCACAAAAAAATGCATTTTCGAGTTTGTATGCAGGATAAGTATTTCTACACCAGTGAAGAGAAGTGGAGGGAAGGCAACAGATGGACCGCGAAGGGTGTAAAACTGCACTGCCGAAATATCTTAAATAAAATAGTCATACAGCCTTCCAGTTAAAGCAGTGGTACACAACCTACTTTTCGTGCAGTCCGCATGGATTGAAAGTCCAGTTGAAGTATATATACTACTTTGTTACTGTTAATTGTTTGCATTTCGGAACAAATCATTAGGTAGAATGAGAAAACACCACGCTTTATGTTCAAATTTAAAAGTTAACTGCAAAATAATTAAAATGTATACCTTTATGAATCCAAAGTTTTAGATCGCAATTTGGAGAAAAATATGAAACTTTGGGAATTTTTTATTAATTATTTTTATGAGATGACTAAAAAGCCTGTTGACAATGATGTTTATAATACATTTTTGCCTATTAAAATTTGTATGTGTTCTTATTTTTTTGCGTTATCAGTAATTTTAATTAGAAAAAACGTAAGGTAAGCCATTTTTAAAATTTTTTATGTTTGCGTGCAAAATTTTTATATTTTAATAATAATTTTTTTCGAATTATAAAATTTGAAAGTGTATTTCATCAATTTTTCAAAACAGTTTTTAGTTTTTGGATACATTTGGAAATATTCCATTTATTTGGATTTTATTTTAAACTAGCTGGTTCCCGGCATGCGTTGCTATGCCATTTAATAAAGAAATTGTTTCTCCCTGCGTGTTCTTTCCCATTCGTCTCACTCACTTCACTCCACTCCTCCCTTTCCTCGTCCTGCGAACTCCCCTCCCGAGTTCCCTTCCTCCCTACCAGGTTCCCCTCCCCCTCTCCCTCGAACCCCCTACCTGAGTTCCCCTCCCCCCTCCCGCATTCCATACAAACAACTCGCGTGTCACCTTTTGCAGTTTTTTTATACAAATTTCATAATGCCAGAGCTCATCAGTAGTTTTATACAAATCTGGTCCTGACAATAACAAACACAAAAAAAAATTTTTTTTTTTTTTTACATGAGCTCCACACAGGAGGCCCTGAGAAAAATAATTTCCCTCAGGGCCTATGTCATCTTTGAGGATGCTGTGTGGAAGTTTTTTTTTTTTAAGGAAAGGAAGGAGAGGAGAGTTCTGGGAAGGAAAAGGGTTTAAGGGGTGGGTAGGATGGGGGTTCAGTATGTCCTGGTCATCTGCCTCCAAGACCTAGACAAACCTCACCCCATGAACCCGGGCACCCCTGCTAAATCACCAAACGTAGCGAACCACATGGGGTGACCTATGGCAGAGGTGTTGGTTATCCAATAAAGGTTCCCGGGGCGGTAGTACCCATTCCCGCCTCCCAAATTGAAGAATTATCTATATTTGACCATATTTGGATTAAAAACGTAGATGTCATTTTGCTGACCGATATCATTTTTTCAATTAATAAATAAAAATATTTTTGTGTCACAAGTCGCCACTGATCACACTCCTACTTATCACGATGAATGATACGCACTCTATCTCGCCTGTTACCGTGCTGTTGGAACGAGACGAAGTGTGTCACTTGGCAACGTGTAATGAAAAATAATGTTTTTATTTTTAACTAGCGAGTTCCCGGCATGCGTTGCTATGCCACTTAATAAAGAAATTGTTTCCCCCTTCGTGTCCTTTCCCATTCATCCTGTTCCTCTTCCGCCTCTCCTTCGCCATCCCTCTCCCCATTCCTCTCCCGCTTCCCCCGAAACCCGCGAAACCCCCTCCCGAGTTCCCCTCCTCCCTTCCTCATTCCATACATTCAGTCCCGGTATATTCAGTTTTCAAATAGCTCGCCTGTCACCGATTGCAATTTTTTATACAAATTTTATATTGCCAGAACTCACCAGTGTATATAGAGAAACCATCGTGGGCATACACACATAAAATTTTTCCCCAAAGTTTCATCGCAATCAGATAAATGGTTAGCAATGCATAGTTTCATGATGTTAGAACTCAGTATTGTAAATATAAATCATCGCGGGCATGCACACATCAAATCCTCAAAGTTTCATTGCAATCAGATGAATGGTTAGCAATGCATAGTTTCATGATGTTAGAACTCAGTATTGTAAATATAAATCATCGCGGGCATGCACACATCAAATCCTCAAAGTTTCATTGCAATCAGATGAATGGTTAGCAATGCATAGTTTCATGATGTTAGAACTCAGTATTGTAAATATAAATCATCGCGGGCATGCACACATCAAATCCTCAAAGTTTCATTGCAATCAGATGAATGGTTAGCAATGCATAGTTTCACGATGTCAGAACTCACTATTGTATATAGAAACCATCGCGGGCATGCGCACATCAAATCCCCAAAGTTACATCGCAATCGAATGAATGGTTTTGCAATCGAATGAACGCATAGACATCTCATAAACATACATATAAGCATAGCACAGACACTTGATAAGCGTTGCGTCTCGTTCAAACAGCATTATTACCACACGAAATCGCGCGTATCGCTCAAACACGTCACGACAGGATATATCCCGCATAGCGATGGGAACAGTAGCGCGGTGTAATTGAAAAACATATATTTTATTTTTAATAAAAAAAAATATCATCGGACACCAAAATGACGACTACAATTTTTACTTTAACCCGTCAAAGGCCACGCCATTCCACCTAAATTCGCGAAAAAACACTAAAAAACCACCACTTTGAATTTTGAATTGAATGTTTTGTTGATAAATTTTGAGCTATTGTATATTTTATTGACTGAAATATGTTCACAACACAATAAACTATCTACCAAAACCACATTACTTGCATTTATTACGTAAATTAATAGGTTTTATGATGTTTTATTCGCGTTACACGCATTTATTGCGACCGTTAAATTCGCGGCAATTTATGACAGCGCATTGTCATGGATGAAATTGTTTTAAAAATATTCCAGGGTGACTAGGTGAATGAAACTTTTAGCATCACCTAGAGTAATGATGGCGCAAACGATTCTGACACTGTTCTTCATACAAATTCTGTACATAGAAGGGTCAAAATCGCAGACCAAAAGTTTTTTGTCGACAATCTCGCGCATGCGCATATGATGATCGCAGTTTTGGGGCTCCGGCCTGTCACAGGTTAAATATGGCCAGGAATCGCTGGATAAAATCCCTCGGGTACATATTGTTACACCCTGTATTGAATTGATTGAAAAAAAATCAGGTATCAAAATAACATCTATAACATCATGTTTTCTAAAAAGTTAAAGTGGTTAAAATCCTACGGGTATGCGTTGTTACCAAGGGCGGATTTAGGGGGGGGGCACGGGGGCACGTGCCCCCCCAGACGGTATTTTTATGTACTGTGGAGTTTCCATCACAGTACATACTTAGAAGCTAAAACTGTATTTATTAAACATTTAATTTTTCGATTGTTTTGACACTTTCATAAACCTTCCTATACATACCTACTTGAAGTATCATCACCTACTTCAAGTTTATTTCTAACAGTAATTGTTGTTTTTTTTGCCCATCCTCCCCTCGTGCCCGCCCAGAAAAAATCCTAACAGTAATTGTTGATTTTTTTGCCCGTCCACCCCTTGTGCCCCCCCCCAGAAGAAAATCCTAACAGTAATTGTTGATTTTTTGCCCGTCCGCCCCTTGTGCCCCCCCCCCCCCCAGAAGAAACTCCTAACAGTAATTGTTGATTTTTTGCCCGTCCGCCTCTTGTGCCCCCCCCCCCCAGAAGAAACTCCTAACAGTAATTGTTGATTTTTTGCCCGTCCGCCCCTTGTGCCCCCCCCCAGAAGAAAATCCTAATAGTAATTGTTGATTTTTTGCCCGTCCGCCCCTTGTGCCCCCCCCCCAGAAGAAACTCCTAACAGTAATTGTTGATTTTTTGCCCGTCCGCCCCTTGTGCCCCCCCCAGAAAGCAATCCTGGATCCGCCCTTGTTTGTTACACCCTGTATAGGGGCCCGAGTTATTCGCAAAACACAATATTGGTGACCTTTGACTTTTAATATCTCAAATTGCCGTACGTAATATTGTGATATCAAAACGTAAGTGTACACAAACATTCAGCTTTGTAAGAATTTTTCCATTAAAAATGCTCCTTTGACTGGACTATAAAAAAATGCGGTTAGATTAATTAACCCCTCAGACCTCGACCATATTTTTTTTTTTTTTTTTTTTAATTTATTTATTGCAACATTTATTATAATTACAATTTTACAACAAATATATAATTTTTTTTTACAGGTATTTTTTTTTTACTACCCTTCCATTTAAAGCATTTGCTTGTGTATGGAAGGGGAGTGTACATAAATGCTATTAGTTATTAGTTATAAGTTAGTACTTAAATAATTAATTGTACATAAATATATGTGAGCTGCAGTATTTGTTTGATAATGGTGTGAATTTTTTTAAAAAAAGAAAGAATGTAATGGAAAACTAAGGATATTTGTAAGATTAATTGACAGTAATTTTTTTCTTAAGAATATTTTTAAAATGTCTCTTGACAGAGAGCAGTATTCGGGTTTTATCATTAATGCTTCTGATTTCTTCTGGTAGACGATTGAAAAAAGTTCTTCCCTGGTAAGTATAATGATGCTGTGCAAAAGAATATTTAGTTTTGGGCATAGAAAAACATGTTTAAGTCGAGTTCTGTTTTCATTTAAAAATGGATATTTATCTTTTTCCTTTATAATTTGAATCAATGAATTTTTAATATATAAATCTTTAAATGTGGGTACTTGAAATTCTTCAAACAGGCGTTCTGTTGGGTAGTCTAAGGATTTTTTTAATATAATTTTAATAATTGTCCTTTGTACAATTTCTATTGGAAGAAGGTTACATTTATACGCGGATCCCCAACTAATAATAGCGTATTGTAGAGTGGATTGAACTAAGGCATAGTAGATTAAATATAGATTTTTTATCGACAGAAAATTTCTAATTCTTAAAAATATATATATTAATTTTCTGATTTTGTTTACTACTTGACATATTTGTTCCTTCCATTTCAGATTTTTGTCGATAATTACTCCGAGATATTTAATTTTATTTGTTGTTTTTAATATTGTACAGTTTGATTTGCAATAATTTTGGCTATGAATTTTAGTATTATCGTGTATGACAATGTTAAAATTTTTGGGAGCATCGTTTGGATGGATTGCAAATGGAATTACAAATGTCTTTTCACTATTTAGTGATAGTAAATTAGTGTCGAAAAAATTCTTAAGCGTGTTGATGTCTTCTGTGGCCTTTAATTCTACATTTTCCCAAGTCTTTTCACTTATTATTAATACTGTATCGTCGGCGTATGATGTAATTTGACCATTTAAATGTTGAAAAAAAATATCATTTACATATATGGTAAAAAAAATTGGTCCAAGCACTGTACCTTGCGGGATTCCAAAGCTTGAAATCTCTTGATCACTATTAACATGATTGATTTTTACCACTTGAGGGCGGTTTTTTAAGTAGTTTGTGATCCATTTAATCGCGTTGCCTTTAATGCCAATATCATTTAATTTTTTTGATAGCATCTCATGGGATATGCTATCGAATGCCTTTCTGAGGTCAATAAATATACCCGCACATTTTTTACCTTTATCTAATGATTCGTAAATGTATGAAGTTACGTTAGCAATGGCATCTTGTGTGCTGAGCGATTTAATAAAACCAAACTGGTTTTTGTGTAGTATTTTATTACTATCTAGGAAATTTACCAATTGTTTTTTTACTATTTTTTCAAATATCTTTCCTATGTTAGAAATTAGACAAATTGGGCGATAATTCGTTACTTGTTGCGGATCACCAGATTTGTAAATAGGTGAGATTATTGTGTTTTTGTAATTCATTGGAAATATTCCTTTCGTTAAACTCAAGTTTATTAAATGAGTGATGGGTTTTATTAAGTAAGATTTCATAGATTTTAACATTTGTGCCGTAATAGAATCAAAACCGGGAGACGAACCTCCTTTCATATTTTCTATTATTTTTAAGATTTCACATTCTGTTGTTATTTCAAATGTTGAAAGTATATTACGTTTCTGTAATTTTTTATTTTTTTGTTTTTCTGGGTTAGAAGGCTTATGAATATTTTTCGTAAGATTTTTTCCAACATTTGCAAAGAAGGAATTAAATATGTTTGCACATTGTTTAGGCTGTAAATTGGCATCTATAATTTTTTTATCATGTTCGATGTACTTAATATTTTGTGTTTTTTTTGTATTGTCTATGGCCAAATTCACAGTTTTCCACATTTGTTTATGGTTATTTTCTGAAGATAATATTTTATTTTTAAAGAACTCTTCCTTACTTTTTTTAATATAAGATGTTAATTTATTTTTATATTTTTTATAAAAAATATATGCTTTTTCATCATGGGGATTTTTTAAAGTTGTTTTATAAAGTTTTTCTTTGTTTCTGATAGATATTATAAGTCCTTTGGTAATCCAAGGTTTTAAACATCTTAATTTTGATTTTATGTGTATTATTATTTCAGTTGTCGAATTTTTAATGTGTTGTGACAGGATTTTTTCAAAGTTTTTCGAACATATTTCGGTATCATCACTCTTTAAAACATTGTTCCAATTTTCCATTTTTAGTTTTTCAGAGAGAATAGTCATGTCTATTGTTGATTTTTTGGGTACTAAATTATATTTTTTATGTTTAATATTATTATTATACAGAAGTAAGCATGAATGATGATCAGTTATGTTAGTTTTCCAAACAATTGATTTTAGTTTGTGAAGATCTTTAATGTTTACGTTTGCCCAAATGTGATCTAAACAAGATGGAGTATGTTCTTTTATTTCTCTAGTATTTTTATTTATGCAAGATATGTAATTTTGTTCAGTCATACAATTGATGTATTCAGTTTTGTTACTATTTTCTATTTTTTCATTAATGTTCACATTAAAATCACCCACCACGAAGCAGAGTTTATTTTTTAATTTTAATAATATGTATTTGAGGTCATTAATAAACGTAATAATACTTGAGCCATGCGTTCTATAGATAGCTATTAAATGATATATTGATTTGCCGAGTTTGAAATGTACTTCGATGCAGTTTACCAAATGTATTGGGTGTTCTATAATGTTAACAATACTAAATTTATTATTTGCAAATATTATTATTCCCGAATTTTTGTTGATATCTACTTTGGTAGAAATATAATTGTACTCCGGTAAGTGATAAGACGGTGACTCAGCGTTTGTAAATGTTTCAGTTAACACTATGAAGTCCGGCTTTTTAATTAAATTATTTATTTTTAGAATTAGTTCATCTAAATTTTTCTGAATGCTACGGATGTTTATGTGCATAATAATTATATCATTGATGTTTTTAGAAATAATTTTGTTACATGAATCAGTACAAATACATTCATATTCTTGAATTTTAATATTTAATTCTAATTCGCTATTTAAGAAATCATCCATTTAATTAATGTATTTTGCAAAATTATATATAATTTTTTATTTATTTTTTATTCAATGTCGTAGTTTATTCTTTCTTTGGCTAATTTAAGCATGTAAGAACGGAACTTACATGTTTCGCTGTTTGTTCGGTGGTCTATTTCATTCATTTTACTGTTGAAGGAGTTTATTTCTTTCTTCTTGTTAGCTGAGTGACAGTTAGCGCATTTGGGCGGCAGTTCCAGGGATTTACACTCGGAGATGGGATGATCTTCTGAACAGTGCTTGCATGTTGGTTTATTCATTTTATTGTAGCATTTTTGTGCTGTGTGTCCGAATCTTTGACAATGGAAACATTGGGTAAGAACGTTACAATCGGTTACATAGATTCTCATGAATCCTAGATGAATTTTTTTTCTATTTATAAGATGTAGTCTCAATTCTGGATTTGTTTGGAGAATTAAGTTTTTGCTGTTAGTTTTTTTGTTCGTAATGATGGCTTTAACTTGTAATATATTTTTATCTTGGTATTTTTCACATATCATTTTGATGTCGTTGTTTTGTTCAATTATGTCTTCTAAGAATTCTTTTTCGGTATAGTCTTTGTCAAGTCCTATGAATATTACGCATGGATCCGTTTTCACAAGTACCTCCGCTATTATGGTTTTGTCGACTTCATTTATCTTTTCTTTTAATTTTTTTGCGTCTTCTTTTTCTGGGCATGTTATTATAATGTTTTTTCTTGTTTTTTTAAATTCACTAACTCGAATTCCCAACTGCGATATTTTGATTTTTTGTATTTTCTCTTTTATTTTTTCTGTGTCTTCTTCTTTTAAGCTTTTTATAATTATAGGAAATCGTTTTTCTTGTGTTTGTGGTATTAAGTTTTTTACTGCCGAAGAGTAAGAAAATAAGTTTTTTTGTGTTTGGTTTTTTTCTTGAATTTCACATTTTTCTTGTAATTTAGCTAATTCTATTGCCATGTGGGATATCATTTCCATGATGTTATTTATTTCTTTCATCATTTTTGATTTGCTTTCTTTAGTAAGTTTATTTTCTTCTATGATTGTATGTAAGTCACTTATGTTTTGTTTCGCCTTAGTGATGAAGGCATGCGGATCAACCGCTTCCTCCATTTTCACGGGTTATGAATTATTTTATTTTCGGTTAATTTATATACTTTTAAAATTTGTCCGGGTTTGAAAGTGTTATTTTATTTGAATCGCCGCTCACTCGCGTCCAACACCGTTAGAGGTTGAGGCGACACTTTCTGTCGACACGACATTCTGTCAGAAGGTCAAAAATATGTCTGCTTTGCAATAAAATCCAAATAAATGGATTATTTCAGAATATATCCGAAAACTAAAAACTTTTAGAAAGGTGATGAAATACGCTTTCACATTTTATTGTCTTCTTATATATAAAAATCAATATTTGTTTGTTAGTATTTTATGCGCTGCCATACCATTCATCCGATTGCAATGAAACTTTGGTGATTTGCTGTGCGCACGCCTGCGAAGGTTATAGGCTATATATGTTACTGTAAAAGCCCGAACTACAGTAAATCCTAAGATTTACCAACTCTTAATGGTAAGAGTCCGAACCGTTCTGTAATCATCGTTCACCAACCTAACCTAACCTAACCTAACCTTAACTAACCTAACCTAACCTAACCTAACATGTACTAAATTCTAATGGTAAAAGCCCGAAAAATCGTTTCTTATTTAAATATTATAAACGATTTTTTCGGGCTTTTACCATTAGAATTTAGTACATGTTAGGTTAGGTTAGGTTAGGTAAGGTAAGGTTAGGTTAGGTTAGGATAGGTTAGGTTAGGTTGGTGAACGATGATTATAGAACGGTTCGGATTTTTACCATTAAGAGTTGGTAAATCTTAGGATTTTCCGGAAAATCTTAGGATTTACCAATATTCGGGCTTTTACGGTAACATATATAATGGTAAGCTCTGGCCTTATGAAATTTGTATATTATGTATATTAACATCATGAAACTATGCATTGCTAACCATTTATCTGATTGCGATGAAACTTTGGTGATTTGCTGTGCGCACGCCTGCGAAGGTTATAGGCTATATATGTCACTGTAAAAGCCCGAACTACGGTAAATCCTAAGATTTACCAACTCTTAATGGTAAAAGTCCGAATCATCGTTATCATCGCTATAATCATCGTTCACCAACCTAACCTAACCTAACCTAACCTAACCTTACCTAACCTAACCTAACCTAACCTAACATGTACTAAATTCTAATGGTAAAAGCCCGAAAAAATCGTTTATAATATTTAAATAAGAAACGATTTTTTCGGGCTTTTACCATTAGAATTTAGTACATGTTAGGTTAGGTTAGGTAAGGTAAGGTTAGGTTAGGTTAGGTTAGGTTGGTGAACGATGATTATAGAACGGTTCGGACTTTTACCATTAAGAGTTGGTAAATCTTAGGATTTACCGGAAAATCTTAGGATTTACCAATATTCGGGCTTTTACGGTAACATATATAATGGTAAGCTCTGGCCTTATGAAATTTGTATAAATTAAAATGTGTGTATTTCATATATTTTAGCAGCAGGGAGGAAAGGCAGATGGGGGAGGGAAACGGGGGAGGTGGGGTTCGTGGAGGGGGAAGGTGGTAGACGAACGCGGGGGGCACACGGGAAAGGACATGCAGGGAGAATCAATTTATTTCTTTGAATGGTATAGTATGCCGGGTACCAGCTAGTTAGAAATAAACATAATTTTTGAAATATAAAATTTTTGAATACCTACAACCTACATACATAAAAATGTTTTAAAAACTTTTTTCCAACTAAAATTACTGATGAATAAAAAAAATAGACAAATTAATGTAGTGTAAAAATAATATTAAAAAAAAAAATTACAAAATTGCTTGATTTTTTTTCAAATTGCAGTCGGAAACATTGGTATGATAAAGGTGTACATTTGAATTATTTTGTGGTTAAATTTTAGATTTAAATATAAAGAGTGGTGTTTTCTCTTTCTAGCCCCGTTTAGATCAGGGGGTAGCCAACCCAAATCGTTCGGTGGGCCAAAAAAAAATTACAGAGCTTAGGTGGGGAGGGGAGGTACCGTCAATTTGTACCGGTAATTCGGTGTCAAAAATTACAGAGCTTAGGTGGGGAGGGGAGGTACCGTCAATTTGTACCGGTAATTCGGTGTCAAAAATTACAGAGCTTAGGTGGGGAGGGGAGGTACCGTCAATTTGTACCGGTAATTCGGTGTCAAAAATGCAATTATTGTGACACCACGAGTAATATTTGGTTTTGGACGAGTTCATAACAAATTTAATAATTTCCGTAAATTTGCAATTCCTACTATTGTCGTTAAATTTATATGACCAGGAGCGTAGTGTTTTCGTAAAATACTTGTGACAATACCAATATATATATATATTTTTTTGAAGTAAAACTTCTTTACGCATGCTTGACTTGGGGAGTAAGCTGGCGAATGCGTGACAAGAGCGTTACGAAAAGTGGCGAACGGTCGAGAGGGAGATATAAGTTGGTGAAGATGAAAGAGAGAGAGAGTTAGGTTTCGTATATTACTGTAGGGGCAAGAGAGAGAGGTGCGAGCAGACATTTTCTTTCTCTCTTTCTCTCATAGCCAGTTACGTTTCGTATATCAAAGACATAGTGCAGGCCTATTGTCTGTACATGTAGATGGAGCTAAAGAAGTTTTACTTCAGTCGTGTGGTCTAAAGCACAATCGTTTTTTTGTTTGTTACATAAGGTCCACAAAGGAGGCCCTGATGAAAATAATTGTCATCTTAGGGGATGCTGTGTGGAGGGTTTTTTTGAGGAAAGGAAGGAGATAAGTTCTGGGAAGGAAATAGGTACGAGGAGTGGGCAGGAATCTGAGGGTCAGTGTGTCCAGGAGTGACGGACATATGAATCCATCCCTCCAACTGCGATGCAAGGTGGTGGGTCGAGAGATTATTGCTGGAGAGGATAAAAGACCTCCCTCAACCAGTCTCTCTCGATCCTGTCCATGACGCAGCAGGTGGGCAGACTCATCGGCCGCCAAGACCTGGACAAACCTCACCCCATGAACCCGGGCACCCCTGCTAAGTCACCAAATGTTAGGGGTGACCTAAGGCAAAGATGTTGGTTATCCATATGGCCATTATAAATTTACATTATAAGTGACCTTTTAAAGAGACCGACATTTTTAAACAACAAGTTCTGTCCATTTCACATTAATAACATTGAGCAAATACAAAAAAAAATTCTGCGTTTTATAAAATTTAAATTAAATATCCCGTTAGAAGACTTAAAATATAATTTATTATTAAATATTCTAAAAATACACACTCTAGAAGACAGATGTAAAATAAACGACTTAACATTTTTATTCAAAATACTTAACTCTAAATTTGACTGTTGCGAACTTCTGCAACTCATAAACTTCCGAATACCGACAGTAACTACACGACAAAATACACAATTCTACTGTAGCATTCATAAGCGGAACTACATTGCCCACTCTCCGATACAACGGTTTCACGCTTTGGGAAATCAGTACTTAGGTGATGTTGACATATTGAACCCCTCCGCAACGTAAGCAGATATATGCGTTAAAAATACGACAGCAGTCAAGTACAATAAGCGTGTTTACACGTCAGCGCGTGTGTCTCCATAGAAACCGTTATAACTCTGTTATTGTTTTAGTTACATCCGTAAAATAAAAAGTGAAAGGTTAATAGTGAATCATGCTGCACATCTCTATTCAAGTTGTCCATAGAAATACATTAAAGAACATTCTGTCAGACGCACAGTTTGACACATAATTTATCCTGCCAAATTTCCTACGGGCGCCCGACATTGTTAATTTTTATTAAATATTTTTATATGAAATGATAAAAAAGTGAGGCGACGAAAGTGTTTATTACACATTTATACAATAGAATAAGTAATGTTGTTTACATAATCTGTGATTTTAGTACCGTTTTCACATAAAAACATCACATGAGTCATTTTCACATTTTTTTAATGTTTCCTTTTAAATTTTAATATTTACAAATATTAATATTTATTTGTAATATAATAATTCGAAAGCTTATTTTGTAACCTGTCTAAAACAGTTTTTACTATTCGGCTACGTTCAGAAATGTTTCATTTATAGAGCTTTATTTGTGAAGCGGTAATAATACAAAGTTTTCGTAAAATGTCATTTCGTTAAAGACATTAAAAGTGCATATTGGCGATTTTCTGAGGGGTTAACATAAACTTGATGAAATTTGTTGATCTTGTAAAAAATTTATTCCAAAACTATTCCTAAACATATCTGTATTTTTAAGCCTTGTGTGCTTTTTTTTCTAATTTTATTTTTATTATTTCTTTACCTGTGTAAAAGCCCTTTGGGCGTTAAAAAAAAAAAAAAATTTCAATATTGGTAAGAAGAGCCGTGATGGGTTTAACGGCAGAGAAATGCAATTACTGAAATTATCAGAAAATTGTTAACGTATTTATAAAAACCTTCAAAGCCAGAAAGCATAAACTGATACGAGAATGATTTTTTCCTTTTGAAGTAAAACTTCTTTACGCATGCTCGACTTGGGGGGTAAGCTGGTGAATGCGTTACGAAAAGTGGTGATTGTTACGAAAAATGTCATGCGAACGGTAATCGATGCAAACGGTGATCGATTGCTAGGCCAACGGTCGGGCCTTTACGTACGCTTGACTTGGAGAGTGATAAGGATAAGGATGGTCACCCCAATGTCGTAGGTCACCCCAAGGTAGTAGGTCACCCCAAGGTCGTAGGTCACCCCAAGGTCGTAGGTCACCCCAAGGTTGTAGGTCACCCCAAGGTCGTAAGTCACCCCAAGGTCGTAGGTCACCCCAAGGTTGTAGGTTACCCCAAGGTTGTTGGTCACCCCATGGTCATATTTCACACCAATGTTATATGCCACCCCTAGGTTATAGGTCACCCCGTTCGCTACGTTTGGTAACTTGGCAGGGATACCTGTGTTCATTGGGCGAGGTTTGTCTTGTAGTTTTACTACAGTCGTGTGGTCTAAAGCACACTCGTTTTTTTTTATATGAATATCAAAATCCAAAACATACACAGGTGTAAACTTCATTTTAAGCCGCCTGCGCCCCTTGAGCCACAGGTTGTGAACGCCTGTCTTAGATCATATTTCTCACTATGAGAGTAATGGAGACACGACTATTTCTATGAGACCTAGGGTAGGGTGGGGCAAAGATCCGCAGTGGGAAATGATCCGCACCGTCAATTTAAAATGATCGCTTAATATTGTCGTGGTTTTAGACACATTTTTATGCTGGCAACATTGATAGAAGACGACTCACAAAAGTTACATGGCGTCCGACCGGCACAACAAAAACAATGAGGTTAGAATTCTTTTTACTTGTTTTGATGTAATAATCCGTAGGTCATCTTCAGTTGAAAATGTAATTTACTATACGCTTTGCTTACTTTTTTACTGGTTCAATTCCATAATTCAGGTTTTGAAAGGCGATCTATGGACAATAATTTGGCCAAATGCGCATTTCTTGTTTTTAGATTAATTTAATTTAAATTAATTAATACCCGCATCTGCGGACGTTTACCCCAAACAGTGGGGCAAAGGTCCGCAAAGGCAAGGTTGTCTACCTTTCCTTTTTTTTCCTAAATGGTGCTTATTTCGCTAGTAATAAAATGGTATATTGTAGCACATAAATTAAGATTTCCAGTGAAGCCAAAACCTGCAGGACCTTTTACTTATTGTGTGAGAAAAATGGTTGAAACCTAAAATTGCGGATCTTTGCCCCACCCTACCCTATATGAGTTGTTCCGAAAAGCGAACAAATATGCCTGATGGGTTAGTTGAAATAAAGATAAGAGACGTTAATTAAGTGATAAACAAACCACAACAATATTCAGTCAACAATTCAACAGTGCAGAAGAGTGTTGTGAAGAGTGTTTTGAAAAGTGTTGTGTTGGTTGTTTGACCATGATGATAGTGCGTAAAATGGTGGTGACGGCCTTGGCCATCTGCTTGTGTATTTGTTTAGGGCAGACAATCGCAGAGGGGGATGCGGAAATAAATCTCACCGGTAAGCAGTAAAAAAATGATATTACTTACGATACAATATCAAATTAAATATGATAATCATCATTTGTAGGAACCTCACGAGTTTGAGAGTCAAATTCATCCACATACATCAAATTACATTTAATTTATTTATTTATTTATTTATTTATTTCTATGCTCTTACATACAGTATAAATACAATGACATAGAGTTAATAAATGCAATGACAATTACATAAGGTGGAAGTTTAGTAAAACAAAAAATATTCTTAATATGAAACAGTAGGTAGTAGAGTGAAATATGATCGGTAACTGTATGTAATTGGTTAAAATGAATGTGGTTATGGATTGAGAACACCTCACTGGGAGAACCCGTGCTGAGGTGTACGCATGTATTATTATGCCATCATAAGTGATAGCACAGTATCCCCCTTGAGACTCTCAAGGAGGACTCCGTGGTACCACCCATTGTGGCAGTAATGTACATATAGTAGGTGTGGGTAGCTGTGTTGAGATAGTCATCATATTATTATACAGACACAATGTAGTAAGTTGAGGTATGTTGAGCATCATAATATACTAAAGTCGCAAAGGATAATACATTATAGTAAAAAGAAAAAAAAAAAATAAAGAATATATTTTACAAAGTGTGATATAAGTGTTTTTATAAAGAATATACATGAAGTGAACTTAGAGAGCAGTTGAGACGAAAAGAGAAAAGAAAAAAACAAAAGTAGATGATATTAGTGCCAATATTTTAAAAATAGCTATGCAATATTAATCTATTTTGTCGGTCTAGTGGTATAATTTTAAATACCAATTTAATTTTTATGTTTGGTTTGGAGTAAATAGGTTTTGGAAAAATAGTGTTCCTTTAGTTTTTATCCAGTCTGTGATTTGTGTTTTTAGTTTATTTGTTGGTGAATAATCAGCATGTTTTTTCAAAGAAGGTGGCATGCAGTTATATAGT
Source organism: Limnephilus marmoratus (assembly GCA_917880885.1). Taxonomy (NCBI): domain Eukaryota; kingdom Metazoa; phylum Arthropoda; class Insecta; order Trichoptera; family Limnephilidae; genus Limnephilus; species Limnephilus marmoratus. The sequence continues at coordinate 27,237,188 of OU862930.1, read as the reverse complement.
TTGATGGAATAGTAGTTAAAGGATCTTTGTCCGTGGGTCGTGTGCCTTAGCGGGATGTTGAGTGTTAGGTTTGTTGAAGACCGGCTTGTTATTGAGGACTGAGAAAGTAAAGGGATATGTAGTTTGAATTTGAAGAGGTGAAGAATAGACGCTTTAGCGTAGAGTTGTCTGATTGACAGAACATCGAGCATCTTGTAAATTTTTTCAGAGTCTGTATCATATGCTACTTGGAGAATTAGTTTGATTGTTGCCTTTTGTGCTTTTTCTAGTGGATCTAGAGAAATATTACTTGCACTTCCCCAAGACAGAAGACCATACATGATTAAAGATTGGGAAAGCGCAAAGTAAATAGATCTTAGTATTGCGCGTGGGAAGATGTTTTTTATATTATTTAAGAGATACATGATTTTTTTGAGCTTGGATGTAATTAAGTTGATGTGGTCATTCCAGCGTAGGTTTTCGTCAATTATGACGCCTAGATATTTTATTTGTTTGACATTTTCTATGATTTCGCAATTGCATATTGAGAAGGTTTGGGAGCAGTCGTGTATTTTCAGAGCGAAGGTTGGAGGAGGTTGACCTCTTTGTGTTATACTATGTGTTATGAATTTAGTTTTTTTTGTATTTAGAGTAAGTTTGTTTTCATTGAGCCATTGTTTGATGACAGCAAGACTTTTCTCAGCTTTAAGGAATGCCTTGAGTCAGCTTGACAAAGTATTACGGTGTCATCAGCGAATGTCACAATGTTGCCTTCTGTAATTAGTTCACAGATATCATTGATGTAGATAAGAAACATTATGGGACCTAGAACACTACCCTGGGGCACTCCGTAACTGATCGGAAGGGGTTCACTTTTCACTTTGTTGATAATGACTTGTTGAGTTCTCTCTGACATAAAACTTTTCAGTAAGTTAAGTTCATTTCCAGTTATGCCGAGTTTAATAAGTTTCTTAAAAAGTATATTGTGAGAAATTGTATCGAAGGCTTTACATAAGTCTAAGTATATTGAAATTACTTTTTTCTTTGAGTCAAGGTTAGAGTTAATAAAGTCTGTTACTGAGGTTAAAGCGTGTTGTGTATTTCTGTTCTTTCTAAAGCCATGCTGGTTCTTCGAGAGTAGATGGTTTGTTTCTAGGTAGTGGTAGAGCTGTTCTTTGATGGCTTTTTCCAGAATTTTGGACATAGTATTTAGAAGAGTGATAGGTCTGTAGTTGTTGATGTCATTTTTAGGTCCTGACTTATAGATAGGAATTACTAGTCCATTTTTTAAGCAGCTAGGGAAAATACCTTCTTTTAGGCTACGATTTATCAGGTATGTAAGTGGAATGAGGAGTTGGTCACTTAGAGTTTTAATGGTTTTAGCGTCTATGTTGTCAGTACCTGCAGCAGAGCTATTCTTTAATGATTGTATTATTTTAATTGTCTTATCACATGAGATGGTTTGGAGTTTAAATTGTGTAACATTATTGGAGTTAGGAGTATCTTGCTGGATAGATGAATGTAGATTCTCTGCCACAGTACTTGTAATGTTTTCTGCCAGAATGCCTCCAATATTTGAGTAATGATTGTTAATGTAATTTAAAACTAGTGTAGGATTGTCGTGGAAGAGGATTTCTTCATCGTTAATGACAATATTTTTGATATTATCATCATCGAATTTTTGAGTGCAAGTACTTTCCTTTAGTATTGACCATACACTTTTGGGATCGTAATTGGATTCTATCAGTTTATTTTTGAAGTGTAGCTCTTTAGCTGTTCGTATAATTTGGGTGCATAGATTTCTATATCTTTTGTAGAATGAGTAGAGAGTAGTATCAGAAGGGTTGAGTTTAACTTGTTTGTGTAACTTATCTCTTTTTTTAATACAGTTTAAGATGCTTTGGGTTATCCAAGTTTTTAATTTTTTTTTGCGGTGGGGAATAATTTTTGTTGATGTCTTAGTATTTTGTGTGATGATGGTTTGTAAGTATGTAATGAAGTAGTGCCAAGCCTTATCTGTTGACTTTATACTCCTTAAATGCTCCCATGATTGTTCATCTAAACATGATTTTATGTTGTCATAGGCAATATTCTTAATTGAGAAATAGCGTTGAGTAGGCAAATTTGGAGTTGGTGTAGTCAGGCCTAGTAAAGTTGTGTAGTGGTCCGTAATGGAGGATTCGTAGACTATGCTTTTGATATAATGTTTTGATTTTACCATAATGTGGTCTATACAAGACTCAGTGTTATTGGTTACCCTAGTGGGGGTATTAATAGTACTGAAGATACCATGTTGCATCAGCATCAAAAGGTAATCGTGGTTTTGTGGGTGACCATTAGGCAGTAGGTTAATATTAAGGTCACCGGCTATTATGATATTTTTAAGGGAATTTAATTTATTAAGATGACTATTAAGGGAAGATATGAATGGTGCGATATCATGGGTGGATGGTGATCTGTATAGTGCAAGTATACATGTTTCTTGGTTGACGATTATTTGTAAACAGTTTGCGGTATCAATGAAAATTTCAGATACTATACTATTAAGGTTGTTATGAAGATAAACCACAACACCGGCGTTTTGTTTTTTATTATTTGATGTGTGGTACTGGGTGTAATATTGTTTGTGTTTCTGGGTGAAGGCGTTTGTAATCCAACATTCTGTAAGAATAATGATATTAAAATCTGTAGTAAAAGTGTTGGTTAGGATGTCGAGTTCATCGTAATTTTTGTTGATAGAACGTATGTTTTGATTTAGTATAGTTAGTGAAGGTGGGCTAGTGAGGATTGTATCACATAATTTCTGATCCGCAGTAGTGTAATGGTGGTGCAAGTTATTAAGATTCATTTTCAGTAGATCAGCCATGTTAATATTAATTAAATTAGAAAATGTAAATTTGATGAGTTTGTGATTTATTGACGAGTCCCCATTTTTTTAAGATCATTTTCGTGTTTAATTTGGATGGTTTTTTCCCCGGGTCCTTTACGTACAAGCAGTCTGTTCGCTTTGAACCACACGAATTGGAAAAGAGTTTCTTTGGCAGTTTGTTTGGTTTTCCACAATAGTTCCTTAAAGTAAGGAGACAGCACTTCACTGATGTAAATCGGCGAACTCAAGTTGAGTGATTTGGCCGCACTTTTTATTGAGAGAATCGAATCCCTAGTTTTAGGGTTGTGAAAAGAGATATGCAGTTTGTCCGGGGTGTTACGTCTGCGGTCTTGGGTCCTGGTGACCATACGAATGTCCTGTTGTAGCAGGGGCAAGCCCAGCAAGCTGGCTACCCGTAGTACAGCTTCTGTAGGTTGTTCGCCCGGCTGCAGCTCGACTCCCGCCATCTCCACGCTGTCAGATAACTTTTCTTGCTCGAGTTCTGCAAGTCTACACTCAAGGCTAGAGATTCTAATGTTATTCTTATCGTTCACCTCACGTAAAAACTTGGTTTCTTTATGCAGATCCTGCATTTGTTTGAAGCTCGACACAAGGTCTTCATACTGGTTACAGATGAATTCGCTGCTTTTCTTTAAGTCTCTTATTTCATCTTCAAACATTTTTTTCATTTCAGTAATTTTGCTGTCAAAATGTTTGGTGATTCGTTCGAATAAGACATCAGTTTCTGAACCGGACTTCGAGGACGGTGAGCTCGATCGGCTTTTGCATTTCGGGCAGTTCCAAGTTAATTTATTTTTAACCGCCATTCTTTTGAAATTTGTATCGGTGATGTTGACACAGGTATTATGAAATGCGGTATTGCAAATGGCACAGGTGAGTGCAAAGTCATTATTCGAGATCAAGTTGAGGCAGCCTTCGCAGTTCATTTTTAGAGTAGTTTTTAATTTACAAAGTTTATATGTGGAGTCACAACTCACTGTTTCAGGTATTTAAACTTTTGATGTATTAAATCACTGGTATAAAGTAGTAACATATTAGTTAATATATTAGGTCTTTACATATGAAATTGGCGTTTTGTACGGGAGGAACATATAGTCGATTTTTTTAAAATATAATATATTTATTTAATGAAAGTATGTACCATTGCTATCTATGCACTTTTGCCATCTCATAGGTAGTTCATCAATCCCTTTACTAAAAAAAACCATTCGGACGGGAATCAATAAAATCTTTGAAGGCGGTTTGGACTGCCCCATCGGAGTTGAATTTTTTCCCTTGCAAGAAGTTATCCAAATTTCGAAAAAATGGTTATCTGTTGGGGCAAGGTCCGGAGAGTACGGTTGATGTCTTAGATATTCCAATTAAAGCTCCTCTAATTTGGTAGCCGTGTGCAGTGTGTGATCTAGCGTTCTAACGCGCGTTTGTTGATTTGCTTCACTCAATTCGTGAGGTACCCAGCTTTCAAGCTTTTTCACCTTCCCAATTTGCTTCAAGTGGATTAAAACAGTTTTATCTCTAACACCGCAGCCTGCAGCTAACTCGGACGTGGTTTGCGATGGAACCGCTTCCACAATAGCCTTCAATTCTTCATTATCAACTTTGGTCTCCGGCCGTCCACGGGGCTTGTTCTGCAGGTCGAAATTTCCAGAACGAAAACGTTGGAACCAAAAACGCACTTTGTTTTCTTTTGTGGCACCGTCGCCATACACATCATTAATCCTTCGAGTCGTTTCTGCAGCACTGGTGCCACGGTGGAACTCGTACTCGTAAATAACGCGATATTTCAAGTTTTCCATTTTGTAAACTAAGTGACGCAAAGAAAAAAAAAACAATTAAGGAAAAAACAAATGAATTATAATTTTCGAAACACAAATACATGAGTAAATAGCTGTATAAATTTGAATTTGGAATTCCTAACCAAAGAGAAGATATTTGAGATCAAAGTTGCCAGTACAGCAAAACGCCAATTTCAAATGTAAGGACCTAATATTATTATGAAATATTAAGCAACCAAACAACTGGTATTATTGAAGCAAATCAACAAACGCTCGTTGACCGCTAGACCACACACTGCACAACAGATGGCTACCAAATTAGAGGAGCTTCAATTGGAATGTCTAAGACATCCACCGTACTCTCCGGACCGCGTATTTACAATCCCTACCGCGTTTCAGTCGCTTTAAATTTTTAATATCGAAATTTAAATATTTAGAAATAAAATTTTTAATTTCTAATATACACATTGGAAAGATTATTTTATCTATGAGGGAGAGAGAGCATGCTGAATATTATGAATCTGAAAGAGATGGTTTGACAAACATAGGTTGATTTTGCATATTTTATGCTGGTCGTACGAAATAATTTACTATTAGGTCCTTACATATGAAATTGGCGTTTTGCCGTACTGGCAACTTTGATTTCAAATATCTTCTCTTTGGTTAGGAATTCCAAATTCAAATTTATACAGCTATTTACGCATGTATTTGTGTTTCAAAAATTATAATTCATTTTTTTTTTCCTTAATTGTTTTTTTTCTTTGCGTCACTTAGTTTACAAAATGGAAAACTTGAAATATCGCGTTATTTACGAGTACGAGTTCCACCGTGGCACCAGTGCTGCAGAAACGGCTCGAAGGATTAATGATGTGTATGGCGACGGTGCCGCAAAAGAAAGCACAGTGCGTTTTTGGTTCTAACGTTTTTGTTCTGGAAATTTCGACCTGCAGAACAAGCCCCGTGGACGGCCGGAGACCAAAGTTGATAATGAAGAATTGAAGGCTATTGTGGAAGCAGATCCATCGCAAACCACGTCCGAGTTAGCTGAAGGCTGCGGTGTTAGTGATAAAACTGTTTTTATCCACTTGAAGCAAATTGGGAAGGTGAAAAAGCTTGAAAGGTGGGTACCTCACGAATTGAGTGAAGCAAATCAACAAACGCGCGTTGACCGCTAGACCACACACTGCACAACAGATGGCTACCAAATTAGAGGAGCTTCAATTGGAATGTCTAAGACATCCACCGTACTCTCCGGACCGCGTATTTACAATCCCTACTGCGTTTCAGTCGCTTTAAATTTTCAATATCGAAATTTAAATATTTAGAAATAAAATTTTTAATTTCTAATATACACATTGGAAAGAAGTTTTTGCAAAGTGATAACAAATTATCAATATAGAGGTGTATTTACAATATCTGGGAATAATATTAAAATTTAAATATTTAGAAATAAAATTATTAATTTCTAATATACACATCAGAAAGATTATTTTATCTAGATTTTAGAACAATTTTTGTTTTTGCGATGTGATAAAAAATAACCAATAGAGAGGTATATTTAAAATGTAAATTGTCGTTACCGCGACTGAATCGGTATAGGTTTTGTAAATACGCCTCCGGACCTTGCCCCAACAGATTATCATTTTTTTCGAAATTTGGATAACTTCTTGCGAGGGAAAAAATTCAACTCCGATGAGGCAGTCCAAACCGCCTTCAAAGATTTTATTGATTTCCGTCCGAATGGTTTTTTTAGTAAAGGGATCGATGAACTACCTATGAGATCTCAAAAGTGCATTTTTTTTTTTGTTTACATTAACTCCACACAGGAGGCCCTGAGGAAAATGATTTCCCTCAGGGCCTATGTCATCTGGGATGCTGTGTGGAGGGTCTTTTTGAGGAGAGGAAGGAATGAACATTGGTCTTGAAGAGACCCATGTTGTAGGAAGGAGGCAACACAGAGGCCGGCAAATCATTCCACAGCCGAGCTGTTGAACACAAGAACGAGTCGAAGAAACGACCCGTTATCATGTGGCAAATGTCAACCGTGTACAAATGTTGGACACGCGTTTGGCGTGTTTCCCGACTATGCACCGGTGCCGAAGGGATCAATGATGCTAGTTCCTCGGAGCATCTTCCATTGTAATACCGGTAGAACAAGGATAGCATTCCCACCCGACGCCTGTGCTCTAAAGATTGCAATCCGTCTGTTAAGATGGGAGAATCTATCAAACGGACCGCCCGTTTCTGCATAGAGTCGAGGGTATTTTTCAGGTATTTTGGAGCTCCAGACCAGAGATGGCTGCCAAATTCAACCGTGGGGCGTACTTAGTACATTGCTATCTATGCATACGTACGTATGCATAGATAGCAATGGTACATACTTTGATTAAATAAATATATTATATTAAAAAAAAAATCGACTTTATGTTCCTCCCATTTTCATATATGTAAAAAACGCCAATTTCATATATGTAAGGACCTAATATAATATTTGTTACTGTCATCTAATAATTTTGGAAGGTTTTTGACCTATTCTCCTGAGGGAAGGACCGCCACTGCAGGTAAGTAAGGTTTGAATATTCTTCAGAACTTATATTTTAAAGTGCACTTTTTATTAATTTTTTATTCCATTTTTTACATTTGATAAATAACAATATTATGAAAATCTTAAGAATAATGGGAACCCACTAAGGCGTGCATTTAATAGCCTTGCGTCTGTCGTACACACTCGATTCACAAATATATACAAAAAGAAGTGCTGCCATCTATATTATTAATACGCTAAGAAAGCTCCTTTTGTAATTCGGTTTTGAATTCACAAATTCGTCAAATACCTGAAAAATACCCTCAACTCTGTGCAGAAACGGGCGGTCCGTTTGATAGATTCTCCCATCTTAACAGACGGATTGCAATCTTTAGAGCACAGGCGTTGGGTGGGAATGCTATCCTTGTTCTACCGGTATTAAGAAGAAGTATTACCGGTATTAGGAAGATGCTCCGAGGAACTAGCATCTTTGATCCCTTCGGCACCGGTGCATAGTCGAGAAACACGCCAAACGCGTGCCCAACATTTGTACACGGTTGACATTTGTCACATGAGAACGAGTTGTTTCTCCGACTCGTTCTTGTGTTCAACAGCTCGGCTGTGGAACGATTTGCCGGCCTCTGTGTTTCCTCCTTCCTACAAAATGGGTCTCTTCAAGACCAATGTTCATTCCTTCCTCTCCTCAAAAAGACCCTCCACACAGCATCCCAGATGATATAGGCCCTGAGGGAAATCATTTTCCTCAGGGCCTCCTGTGTGGAGTTAATGTAAAAAAAAAAAAAATATGGAAAGATTGACGGTAATACTTAGAGTTGTGAATAATAGTATCACGTGGCTGTATATAACATATGACGTCATTGCCTGTTGCGGTTACTTTATCCTGGTGACTAGCTGTCACTGGATCATAGTGGATCCAAGGAACCGGCTATATTTGGAACCAGTTTTTATCGGATTTATAAGTTGGTCACGAACCAATAGCCGCCTGCAAACTTGACAAATGTAATATATAAAGATATTTGAAATAAAACTGCATTTTTCAGAAATATAAAAAAAATCTCAGGTAAAAATATATGTTGACACACTTTAAGTGGGAAAGTTCTACCTTTTACGCCGGTCCTATTTGAAGACCTGGAAATTACAATCTAATATTTTTATATGAATATTGTTCACCAATCTCTTTGTAAGGGTCCGAATTACATATATCGAAACTGGAAATAAAAATGGCTAAAACGCCATATAGCTGTGACATTAAAGATGAACCTACACATTATGTTGTGTTGTCTGTTTGTGTTCATGGTATTAAGTTTTCTAGAGTTTCCCACATGTTTTTGATTTGATGAACACAAGCACATGAACACAACTTATTGTGTAGGTTCATCTTTAATGTCATAGCTTTATGACGCTTTAGCCATTTTATACCCTTTCCCTTTCCAAAACTTCCTCTCCTCCCTTTACTTAAAAAATATTCTCCACATCGCATCCCCTAAGATGACATAGGCCCTGAGGAAAATTATTTTCCTCAGGGCCTCCTATGTGAATCTAATGTAAAAAAAGACACATTGACTTTTTCTACAAGTCTAAAACTATTATTCAATTTTATTGCAGGTTACATTCTTCAAAGAAATAAATATATTTTATTATTTTGTTGTGATTTAAGATTGTGGACTTGAAAAGGTGACAAAAACATACGCCCAAGCAGTTCAAACAGCTCAACCCTTGATGATGAACGGACAGGACGTGGCACCAACCAAGTTCCCGTGGCACGTTGGTATCTTCAAATATGCCTCGGAAAAATTCGACAATATATGCGGTGGAAGCCTGATATCGCTGAGGCTTGTGTTAAGTGGTGAGTACCCTCCTTCATATTGTCAACAATATTTATTCTCTTTTGCCTTTAGAAATTATCCAAAGAATATTAATAAAAATAATTCTAAAAAAGCCATACGTCTACCCTAACATCAAATTATTTCAGGAATTTAAAGTCCTTTCACTTCATATTATTTATAAAAAAATTACGCTTTTACAAATACACAAAGATTGTTTCAATAATGTGAGCTTAACTCTTTTTTCGAACAGCAATAGAACAAATATCCTTGGTTCTCTGACTATACCGCGCTGTTACACCACCACAGCCCAACAATTCTACAAATATATTGGAGTTAAATGGTGTAACTTAACGAATTACCCTTGAAATTAAGATTGGAAACAAATTACAAAAAACTCAAAAATTCAATAAAAACTCTTTTTATATAACTTATCAACATAACAACTCAATTATAATGTTAGTTATACTTTTTCTCTCATTATTTTTTATCTCCTTCTCTTCAATCTGTTGTTTTTCTTATCTATTATTTGTTTTATACACATATATATATATAAAATATTTATTTATATGTATAAATATGATTTTTTCTTACTTACTGTTAATTATCTATTTTTGTTTTATACAAGGTGTCCGGAAACTCTTACTACAAGCGGGAAACTGGAGAATCCACATCACATTTGGAGTCGATTTTGTGGTTTAACTTTTTTTGATTTGAGCTTTCGTTTTCGAGTAAATCGGGTCCGAAGTTGGAATTTTTTAGGTTAAATTTGAAAAAAAAATTCACTAGGGGGTTGATTTCAGCTGTGTAATGTCTTATAAAATGCAACGAAGGGTAAACCGGGCTCAAATTTTTTTTTAACCCTTTAGTTGCCGAAAAAATGGAAAAATAGAAAAAAAATATTATTAAAATCGAAATGCTTAGATCGAAAAAAATAAGTTTCTTGGGTTCTCTACGTGATGTAGATTCACCAGTTTCCCGCTTGTACTACGAGTTTCCGGACACGTTGTATATTTAAAATTTTTTTATTTTTCCTTTGCTAAATTGTGTTTAACATGCGTTTATCCGCCTTTTTAACTCGAGCTTTGCTCTTAAAAAGGGTGTAAAGCGTATTATTAAATGTATTTTAATAGAAAAACTTTATTTAATGTATATAAACATGTAATTGATACAATTATATTAAAAAAAAAATTTAAAAAAAAATATGCAACAACATGTTTTGTGTGAATGGTACATGTTTGTGAGATACCAGGTTCCCCAGATATATAATTTTTTTATTGAATATGTTTGAGAAATAGCCGCATCAAAAGTATTTTGAGTGCCGTGGCCGCTTTCTGCAGATTATTAAACGGTGTTTTCGTGATCAGCAAATATTTAAGAAGAATGTAACAGTTTGGAATTATAATGCACAAGTAATCACTTGATGAAGAAAAAATAATTAAGTAAGTTGCTACAGTTTGGCAATTTTTTTTTTTTTTTTTTTTTTTTTTATTGAATGAAAAGAACATGGTTTCACATGGTTTAACGAATTTCTACGCCAATGAAGAGTACTAGCTCTTGAGCTTGGCATAGGAGTTATTTTACACTATTTAATTTTTATGACATACATTCTACTTACAGTATACAGTAAATATAAACTATATATAAATTTAATATATAAACTACCATTATTTCATTTTTATAACATACATTTTGCTCAGTGTATACAATAAATATAAACTATGTTGTGATGTTAATTTTGATTTGACATGAATTGAAGTTATAACATTTTGATTGGTGATGTTATGGTTGTTGTTTTTTTTTTAAAGATTAATTTTACTTTTTTCTTGAATGATACGAAATCTGTAATTTTTTTAATTTCTTCGGGAAGACTATTAAAATGTTTTATGCCTTTGTAAATATAATTATTATGCATTTGTTGTGTTAAAAACAGAGGGATTTGGATGTTAAATTTATGCCTTAATGATGAGTTGAGTTTAAATTTTTTAGTTACATTTTCTTTGAATATTGAAGTATTGAGTCTTTTTTATAGAGGTCTTCAATTTTTGGTACTTGGAAAATTTTGAACAATGATGCTGAAGGGAATGTTGGTTGTTTTTTTAATATTACTTTAATAATTAGTTTTTGTACCACTTTTACAGGACTTACAATTTTTTCATATGCACCTCGCCATCCGATGATTCCATATTGAATTAGTGATTGGACTAGTGCGTAATAGACTTTTTTTAGGTTGTTTAATTTGAGAATATTTCTTAATCTAATGAATATATAGATACATTTCCTAATACGCTTAACCAGTTCACATATGTGTCTGTTCCATTTCATATGTTGGTCTACAATTACACCCAGGTACTTTATTTCGGTTACATGGTTTAATATGGTACATGAATTATTACAGACATCTTTGTTACATTTTTTGTTGTGTATAATTATATTAATGTTGGGATAAGTTTTGGCTTTATTTATTGAGAAAGGAATATAAACTGTTTTTTTTGCATTGATTGTAAGAAGGTTTGTATCGAACCAGGTTTATAGGATTTGGATGTCATTATTTGCATTTTCATTTACAATTTTCCAGTCACTACCCTTAATTATGATAATCGTGTCGTCCGCGTAAGATATAACGGTTCCACTGAGGTTTTGTTTAAAAATATCGTTTACGTACATGATAAAAAGTAATGGTCCCAAAACAGTACCTTGCGGTATCCCAAAATCACTTGTGAGTGGTAGACTTGATGTGTGATTGATTTTTACAGTTTGTGTTCTTTTGTGAAGATAACTTTTTAGCCAATTTAGTGCTCTGTCGTTAAAACCCACAACCTTTAATTTTTGTATTAATTTGACATGTGATATACTGTCGAAAGCTTTTTGGAGATCTACAAAAATACCAACACATTTTAATGATTTGTCTAAAGCGTCTTGTATAGTACTAGATAATTTAGCAATGGCGTCTTTTGTGCTTTTGTTTTCCATGAATCCAAACTGGTTTTCGTGAATTATGTTATTGACCTTAATGAAATGAGTTATTCTTTTTTTGGCAATTTTTTCAAATATTTTTGCAATGTTAGATAGTAAAGAAATAGGACGGTAATTGGTTGGTTCTTCCGGATTGCCGGTCTTAAATATTGGTATAATTACGGATTGTTTGTACATGGACGGAAATATTCCGGTTTGAAAACTTGTATTGATTATATGAGTTAATGGTTTTGATACTTGTGATTTTATACTTTTCAGTGTTTGTATTGTGATCCCATCAAAACCTGGGGCAGAACCACCTTTCATACTTGTAATGATTTGTTCGATTTCTTCTTTTGTTGTTGGTTGAAATAGTTCAAATGAATACTCATTATTTACTGTAGTGTTTGGGTGATTTGGGGTCAGGTCTTGTTGGATTTTGCTAGCAAGGTTTTTTCCTACATCAAAGAAGTTGTTAAATACATTTGCGGCTTCTAAGGGTTTATCTTTACAGCAAATTTTTGAATCATTGTGTCTTATTGTGTTGACTGTTTTATTTTTGAATTGTTTTTTTTCTATAATTTCATTTATGATGGACCAAGTCTTTTTACTGTCATTTTCAGCTAATTCAAGTTTTTGTTTGTAGTAGTCATCCTTTATGTTTTTTATAAGATATGTAAGTTTTTTTTTATAAGCTTTGAAATGTTTTTGTAATGTTATGTTTTCCGGTTGTTTTATATATTGTCTATAGAGTGTTTCTTTGTGTCTAATTGAGATGATTAATCCTTGGGTTATCCATGGTTTGATTGGCTTAAATATTGAGGATGGTTTTTGAGATGTGATATTCCTACAAGCATTTATGTGTACACTCAGTTTTTTATCAAATATTTTGCAGCATTCTTCTACATCGTTACATTGATATATTTCCAGCCATTCTTTTTCGTTACTTAGTATTTTGGTGAGAGAATTTATGTTAATACTATGTTTGTATTTATCAATATTATTTACCGGAGTTGTGGTTGGTAATGAGAGGTTTTGATGTTTGTAGTCGTATTTAAATATACATGCATAATGATCCGTTACAGTTGTTTTTATTACAGCAGATGATATATTTTGTATGTCTTTGGTATTGGTGAATATATGATCGATACAAGATGGTCGTTGTCCAAAAATGTTTCTAGTATATGAATTTATACATGAAATGTAATTTAATTCTGCTAACATGTTTAGATAGTTATCTTTATCGTTAGAGTAGTAATCATTAGCAATATTCACGTTAATATCTCCAATGATTATTGTTCTTTTGTTTTTATGATGTTGTAATATGTTTTTTAATTCTTCTATGTATGAGGTTAGAGCAGAAGAGTGTGTCCGATAAATAGCAATGATATTAAATGATCTATTCATGAAATTTATCTCCAAATTTAATAAATTAACATTATTCACCATTATTTCATCTACACTTGTGACAGCATAAATATTAGATACAAATACGGCAATGCCGCTATTTCTGTTAATTTTATATTTTGTGGCGTAGTACGAGTAACCCGGTATATTATAATTAATTTCACTCGATGAATGCGTCTCTGATAATATTATACATTCAAGTCTGTTTAATTGTCTAATAGTTATTAGAAATTCTTCAAAATTTTTTTCCAAACTTCTCACGTTCATGTGTATTATTATTAAGCTAGCTGTAGGTTTTACATCTATAAAATCGTTTGTTTTATTTACCGTGTCAAAAATTCTTTCGTCTATTTTATATGATTCATCGATTGCGTTTATTATAAAGTCGTTCATTTTGAGGTAGTAATAAATATAATAATAATATTGACATTCGGCTGGAAATACACTTCACATTTGCAAATATAGTAATACATGTGTAGACTTGTATATATACTAGTAACGTAGAACTTGTATATATGCAAGTAATTTAAAAGGTTAGTTTCTATGGTTATAATTATACTAATTTTGTATTTATGAATGAGGATGTTAAGATGATAGAAATTATTTGAATAAGTGGTACCATAGGTTTTTAAAAGTGGTAGTTCTAAAGATAAATTTTTACAATATATGTTCCTAGTTATGATACAATTCCAGAGTTCAATCACATTCATATTGATATAAGTGATCATTTTCTGATACTGAGAGTCAATAGCAATAATAAATATTTTATATTTTGTAATTTCAAAAGTGAAGTTTAGGTTAGGATTGTTGTAATGGAAAAATCTTTTCCTTATGAAATATTTTGAAAATATGTAATTATTGTGATTATTATATGCTGTTTTTGCGAATTTGTATATAATGAAAATGGTATAATTTAGGAAGTTTACAGTGTTGGCAAAGCTAGGAAAAAATAATTCAGGGTACGTTGGATTTAAAAAGTTACAAATACGTAGCATACTTATTACAGTAATGGAGTTTATGATAGGCAAGATAGGAATAATATTATTAATTAAGATATGATTTGGGTGGATAATAAGATATAGTATATCAATATTTGAGAGTGAGTGCGGTTTTATAGTAGGGAAACATAATACAGGCATATTTATTAGGTGTGGATTCTCATATATAGAGGAAAAATTTGATATCTCATTATAACATATCATAATAATTAAACCTGCAGAATTATAAGTGATACAAATTATATCCATTTTACTATAATGTGCATTAAAGTGGTAGAGTGGGTGATGAGAAAATATGATAATGAGATTTTTAATTTTCATTGTACTATAATGGATTAGCTGAACATTCGAGTTATGATTAGGCATACTTTGTGTCGTTAGTCATATTATTTGGCGTTTTACTCGTACGATATCTATGTCATTGCGAATTGTTATTATATTCGAGTCATCGGTCTGCCTGAGTAAAATACGACCTGATTTCACCCATGTATATTTGAAGTGATGATCTCTAGCAAATTTTTTTGTCTGGGCCAGTAGAAATTTGCATTTTGGAGTTAAGTGTTCCGAAATGTAGATTCGATTTTTTTCCTGCGAGAATCCTAGATCTGCTGTGTTAAGCTTGTTCGAGTTGCTATTAGTCGATTTCATATATGTTTTGATTTTATCTAACCAGGAGTCTCGTGCTTGAGTGTTTTTGAATGTAGCTATAATGGATCTCGTGGTTTTATCGGATGTTTTTTGTCCCAGCCTGAAGATTTTTGTGATTTCGGGTTGCAGAGGAGTGGAGGTATTATTGTAGTTGATAATATTTGATATTTTCTTAATTATTTCCAAGTTGTTTTCAGCGGTTGTTTCGGGAATTCCTCTAATCTCGATGTTGCAGAGAAGGCTTTGGTACTCCAGTCGATCAATTTTTTCATCTTGTTTGGAGATTGTATTTTGTAAGACAGCATACTGATTTTTTAGTTCGATTACTTCAGAGTTGACTTTATCATTTGATTTTTCGATGATATCTAGTCGTTTTTTCATTTCTTGTTGTTGGTCAGCAATGAATTGTATGGATTTGATGATTTCATTGTTCTGTAGGACGATTGCTTCATATTTATTTAGGTACGAATCGAATTTTTGCTCCACAAATTTCAATACATCTGTTTTAAATGATTGTAATTCCGAGGTAAATATTTCAGAAGTTAGAATGCTGAATTTTTTGTTTTGGTTATTAGCGCCATCTGTGTTTTCGGTTATGATATTTTCTGTGTTATTGTGCAGGTCACTTTCCAGTACCTGTGGTTGGGGTAGCTGTTTTGGTTGTTTGACAATAGATGTCAGTTTATCGTTTTTAAGTGTAGAAAATAAATGATGGCGCTGCGATCGTTTTCTAGTTTTATAAATGGCAACACCAAGATGGCTCATGAGACAAAGAATGTATGTTTTAAAAAAACACTTCTGGCAAAATGCATATTTCATAGCGTATTCGTATTTTCAAAAAATTTGCACAAAAAACTGTAATTTAATAGAAGCAAAATAAAACAAAACAACTTTTAAGTGGGCGTTTATTTCGATATAAAAACGAAGGTACTTAAAAATTTAAGTCTATTAATTCAACACCCGACATGTAATTATTGTCATTGTCCTCGTGTGATTCTTCTTCTTCCGTATCTTCATCTTCATCTAAACGCAGTTCATCGATATCATCATATATAGTACTGCCTCGTGCATAATATTCTGCCTCAATTTTCATCACGTGTTTGCAATAATTTTTCCAATCATCAGCACTTATGCTATTACGTATTATTATTATAATGTCCATTTTCCGTTTTCCAAGTGTTTCAAATTTTCCATCTGCCTTTTCCCCTTCCTTGACGATTCGTCTTACCGTTGTTTCAGATTTACCTGTGTGTGAAAAACATCATTAAAATTATTATTATAGAAGGTAGTTTTAAAACACACACTAGATAATATTCACTTAGAAAGAAAAAAAGAGAAAACGAGAAAAAAGTAACTTTTCTACGAGTTTAAAGAAGTTGCATATTATTATTTTTTTATTGAGTTATTCCCTTTTTCCTGTGGCCGCATATTAACTGTCAAATCGAAATGTCAAATTCGAATTTTTAACATAACCTCAAATCAGATTGTAATGGTTATTATCGCTCGAAAATTGGCATAAATCTTGTAATACTAATGGAATTTATTAAACAAACTGTACTACGTACCAGTCATTTCTGCAGTTCGTTTGTAAACATCGTCTAAATCAGATAGAAGCTTTTTCGCGTGACACTCGGCTAGGCAGCGTTGGAAAACGCAGAATATAACCCCTCTTGCATCACTATGTAATGGTTTATTCATTTTAATTAAATTCAGGCAAACAATGAATAAAAATATTATCAAATCAGCAATCTTCTACTCAGATTTAAGACAATAAATCAATCGTAACATGCGATAACATGACAGCCATAGGAAACGTCATATAATTCGGTGCTGCCATAGTAATGAAAACGTTTAGTTCCAATTTATTTAATTTCTACACTTTCTTGCCAAACTATACGTATCAATTCAAATTGAAATTTGAATTCCAAATTGAAAATATTCTTTGAGCAAATCGAATCCAGCATTTTCTATTGTTAACCAAAAGATACTAGGAACAATAGAATTTTTCTCCAGCAGTTCCAAGTTAGCAGCCAGAGGGTCCGGAAGTTTGTCTCAGTGTGGGAAGGCACATACTTCGGTGAAATCGTCATTACCTGTGAGCTATACTTCGGTTAGTTTTGAATTTATTGATTTACCATTTAAATTTTGTTCTATTTGAACTGGCGCCCTTATAGTAATTTTAACATCTTGAGATCTTTTTTCAAATCACGACAAGCTATTGATTCATTTATTAGTTTTTTTAAACTATTTAGTTTCTTTTTATAAAGACTAAACACGACCCTGAAGTATTAAAATATTATTTTGTTAGTCTCATGTTCTGATTTTATTATTTAATAATATAATTTAATTGTTGCCACAACTCTTTCATTTATAACTATAAGTCTTATTAAGTGTTGTACTTATTCATTTACGCAGCATTACATTTTAATTTACCAGCATTACATTGGCGTCCACCGTGGTTAATTTATTATTTAATAAGCTTTACATTTATTTGTAAATCATTACAAGGCGATTTCTATGATTTTTTGTATGAAAGCGGCCTGGCTGGTTTGAATAGAATATATTTCTTTCTCCGTCGGATTACAACAATATCTCATTTTTACCAAAATTGTGACCTGGCTGCTTTCTGCATAACTATGTTTAATTTTTGTTTTTGCGAAAGGTTAAAAAATAACCAATAAAAAGGAAGATTTAAAATGCATTTGAAGAACTGGGAATTTTGCGCGCAAACCTTGACAAGAAAAAGTTTAGTAAAGGACATGACTAGTCCAGATTTCCTTTTTTTATTCTTTGCATTTAGTGACAGTGATAATGAATTTGGACTGAGTTGAAACATTGATAGTTGAATAACCATTTTATCACGGGATCTGAATGTGTCAAAATCTCAAGTCGCGGGCAGCGGGCATAGAACACGACGACCCACGAGCCACTGAGCTGTGAACGAAGTAACAGCGCGCTGGTGAAGGGACTGTGAGTCAAGAGCCTTGCCCCTTGACCACGGAGGCCGTCAATATAATCATATGGCCTGTTCTAAGGAACTAATTAACTTGTATACGACGCTCACCATTCGGACATAGCTAATGATGCAAGAAGCGTGCGCGGAGACAGTTGTTTGGGGTCTATTCTCTCTGACTACTCCTCCTGGGAAACTGTGTGAAGTTACTTAGTCAGTTTGTTAATTAGTTTATTGTTATTACGTAGTTTGTATTTGTTAGTTCATTGATACTATCTTAAACTTAATGACCCATGGCGACATTATTAAGCAGGGTCTCCTCCGATCAAAAACTTGAACATTTGCTTACAGATCACTATAAACGGTTCCATGAAAACTCAGAATCAACTTAACAATATGAAATAACACGCTTGGTCACAATGGGGGGCGGGGGGGTTAGGTTTTTATCACGTAGTCAATCTAGAAATCTTTTAATATTTTTTCCACTAACTTTTTAATATTTTATCCACTTTTAATTATAGGTATGCATGCACTCTTGCCGTCACGCAGCAAGCGCCGTATTAATAAAGACAAATATAAGCCAAATATATATTTTTTAAACTTTTTGTTGGCAAGAAATGGTTCAAAACCATATTTATGATTTACTACGTGAAAACTATAGGGGGAGGGGGGGGGTCTTGGAATATACTACACGTGGTCACCAAGGGGGGAGGGGGGAGGGTTAAAAATTGTAAAAAGTGGGTCACGTAGTATGGGTAAGTTCCCTCACCTAACCTAGTCTAACTTAGCCTCTCAAAAACTGGGCGTATTGTACAGGGCCCGCAGATACTTTAATAGTACACAACTGCTAACCCTGTACAAATCATAAGTACGCGCTACGGTTGAATTTGGCAGCCACCTCTGGTCTGGAGCTCCAAAATACCTGAAAAATGCCCTCGACTCTATACAGAAACGGGCGGTAGATTCTCCCATCTTAACAGGCGGATTGCAATCTTTAGAGTACAGGTATCGAGTGGGAATGCTATCCTTGTTCTATCGGTATTACAATGGAAGATGCTCCGGGGAATTCGCGTCATTGATCCCTTCGGCATAGTCGATCCACATTAAACCCGTGCCCAACATTTGTACACCGTTGACATTTGTCACATGAGAACGGGTCGCTTCTTCGACTCGTTCTTGTGTTCAACAGCCTGTGGAATGATATGCCAGCCTCCGTGTTTCCTCCTTCCTACAACATGGGTCTCTTAAAGACCAATGTTCATTCCTTCCTCTCCTCAAAAAGACCCCCCACACAGCATTCCAGGTGACATAGGCCCCGAGGGAAATTATTTTCCTCAAGGCCTCCTGTATGGAGTTAATGTAAAAAAAAAAAATAACGTAACCTATTTAACCAATTTTTTAGTGAAGCAAATGTTTATTGTAATATGTAAGCAAATGTTCATGTTTTCAGCCAGAGGAGACCCTTCTTTAGATCAAAATTCATATATAAAATGTGTAGTGTATTAAAAAAATAAAATCATTATATCACCAAAACCATAAATACATTTTTTATCTAAGAAGTCAAAGGGTAAGATTATCTGGTTTTTACTAAAATTTTGTGAGTTGTCAAAAGAAGTGAGCCTAGCAGTCCACAGTGGCGTTCTGTTACAAATCCTAATGTATGGCAGTGAGATTATTATTATTATTTTATTTTAATTGTTTTTCAAGGTAAAATCCCGTTAAACCGCAATTAAGCAGTTTGTCAACAGGATGTAAATCTTCAATTACAATTTAAGTATATACATATATATATATAATATTACTAACGACGTCTGTTGAGAGACATTGAAACTACATACTCTAACTACATCTGTTGACAATCATGGAAACTACATAATCTAACGATGTCTGTGGAGAGACATTGAAACTACATATACTAACGACATCTGTTGAGAGACATTGAAACTACAAATACTAACGACATATGTTGAGAAATATTGAAACTACATACTCTAATGAAATCTGTTGAGAAATATTGAAACTTCATACTCTAACGACATCTGTTGAGAGATATTGAAACTCCATACTCTAACGACATCTGTGGAAAGACATTGAAACTGCATATACTAACGACATCTGTTGAAAGACATTGAAACTACATATACTAACGACATCTGTTGAGAGACATTGAAACTACATACTCTAACGACATCTGTTGACAATCATGGAAACTACATAATCTAATGATGTCTGTAGAGAGACATTGAAACTACATATACTAACGACATCTGTTGAGAGACATTGAAACTACAAATACTAACGACATCTGTTGAGAAATATTGAAACTTCATACTCTAACGACATCTGTTGAGAGATATTGAAACTCCATACTCTAATGACATCTGTGGAAAGACATTGAAATTGCATATACTAACGACATCTGTGGAAAGACATTGAAACTGCATATACTAACGACATATGTTGAAAGACATTGAAACTATATATACTAATGACAACTGTTGAGAGACATTGAAACTACATATACTAACGACATCTGTTGAGAGACATTGAAACTACACATACTAATGACATCTGTTGAGAGACATTGAAACTACATATATATTATTTACAAACATTATATAAATATAAATTGATAAATAAAAATATAATGAAATATTTTTGATATCACTTACCCAATCAGAAATAAAGAAAATTTGCTAACGGATGTAACCTTACCTTACACCAGTTTTTATCAAATATATGTAAAGTTGTTTTGCTTTCCAGCCGCCCATTGCTTCTATGATCCACACAGATACTCTACCCTTCCCGCCACTCAGTTCATGGTGGCCGCGGGTTCTCTGCAGAGATCCTGGTACTCCAGCGACCCCGATAGGCAGGAGTCAAAGGTTAGTCACTCCTCACTCCGCAAATTAACTATTAACTAATGCGCAATATTTGTAATCTTTTGCCCAATTTATTGACAAAACATTTTTCGATGTTGCGACCGATATATATTGTAATTATTTAAATACGATACACAATATATTGTCGTGGATTACATAAATTATGATCTCTGCGTTTAGTATATTTTAATAAGGAGATACCAATTTTTGAGGCAAGTTTAGGTACTGCCGCCCTAGGAACCATTTATTGGATAACCAACACCTCTGCCATAGGTTACCCCAAGTGGTTCGCTACGTTTGATGACTTAGCAGGGGTTGCCGGGTTCATAGGGTAAGGTTTGTCCGGATCTTGACGGCGGATGAGTCTGCCCCCCAACTGCATGACAGGCCGGACCGAGAGAGAATGATGAAGGGAGACCTTTTGACATCTCCAGCAGGAAGCTCGGAACATCGCCCTGCACTGTAGTGGGAGAAATAATTCATACTCATGAACACACTGACCCCCAGAATCCTACCCGCCCCTCATACCTTTTTCTTTCCCAGAACTTCCTCTCCTTCCTTTCCTAAAAAGACCCTCTACACAGCATCTGACATAGGCCCCGAGAAGAATTATTTTCGTTAGGGCCTCCTGTGCGGAGCATTGTGAATAAAATTTTTAAAAACCATGTCAAATCAGTTGACATTCCCCGAAAAGAAAGGTTTAGGATGGACGTATGCTGAGACGCCGGCCGTGCAGAATATGCAGGGTAGATACCTATTGTAATGTATGGACGTGGTACGTGCTGTGCAGAAACGTGCCCAGGCAAACAGTATTTCCCTTGAAAATCTCGCTTTTTCAGGTATTTGGGCTTTGAAAGACTATAAATCGATAATAGATTATTAATTTCAAAGTCGGAATCGGGCTCGAAACTCGACATTCTTACATACAACCATTACCCAAGCAGGTACAAGCTGAACTAAGGTATGCTGGTCATCCATTTCTGAATCTTCTGTCCTGTGGTGAAATTTCTGCTCTATAGTTCTTAATTATGCAGGGATATAATATTGTGTGTTTCCACTACATTTATCTGCATTCGAAAGAAGGCGATTTTCTAGACAATAGGTAAACATAACCACAGGGCCGGATCTACGAAATCTGGCGCCCTGTGCAGTAGGTACCGATGGCGCCCCCCCCCTACATTTTTATTTTGATTAAAAATTCGTTCACCCAAATTTTTTTATTTTTTTTTACACTAATTTATCAAATAAAATCAAGACATATAAAGGGTGTAACTTTTCCAAGTGACCTGGCGGTAGCTCTCACACTCGTTCTCATGGCAACGTACAACACAAGAATAGCATCTACAGCTTCTGACTAGCAACAGGCAGTCCCGACGAGAGACAGAGAGCAGTGATAATAAGAATATAACCTCAAATTTGTACCTTGCATTTCCCCTGTGTTGAGCGAACAAACATTAAACACTGACGGATGGTATCAACGGCTTACGAACAAAAATACCGCGTTGTGATTGGTTATTGAATTTGGATCGCACCTATTCGTCGTAAAAGACGGTAAAAGAAATATGGAAAAATAGATCTTACGTTTAAACTAAATATATGGAATTTGTAAAAAAATTCTGTAACTGACTATAAATTCGTAAGCCGTTGATACCAACCTGATACGTGCGCATTCTGTTTCTTTGGAAAGTGTTGCTAGAGCGTAATAATTATTTCGTACTATGGGTAATTTTTAAACGATGCAGGGAATATTATAACTAAATTTTAATACAATATTTATTTTCTCACGGCGCCCCTTCGGAGTTGGCGCCAGGTTTTTGCACGTTTTTGAACGTATGGCAGATCCGGCGCTGCATAACCAGAGAGTCCAGGTCTTTCTGGAGCTCTAGACAATCCTTCTCAGACTTAATGAATTTGACAATCTTTTAGTCATCTGCATATAGGTATAGCTGAGAGTTACGGATAGTTTTGTTAACGTCATTCATAAAAATATTAAATAAAAGGGGCCAAGGTGAGATCCTTGGGGAACTCCTGAGGGGACGAAACTAGAGCAGAACCCTTGTACAGTTACAGCTTGCATACGATTGTCATAAAAGAAGCTAACCAACGAAGGAGGTCACTGTGTATACCCATTCCTTCGACTTTCTCAATTAAGATGCTGGATTTTATCAAAGGCTTTGGAGTAGTCTTTATATAAATAGCTAGCTGAAGTCCCCGGCGTCGCACAAGCTTTACACAGAATTTTTTGAAATCAGATGTAAACAGTGACCTTCCTTTTTTCTTGAAGATCAAGTTTGCAAAATTTCATCAAACTCAGAATAAAACACCGCATGCCTGCCACATACACTCTTCTTTATATAAATTGATTTCATTTACACATATTGATACTTACCAATTTATTTCTAGTGTACAATAATAATAATATTTGGATGATTTGTATAGCGCCATTTTTGTGAAAAATCACCTCAAGGGCGCCGTGTATATACAACGTGTCCGGAAACTCGTAGCACAAGCGGGAAACTGGTGAATCTACATCACGTAGAGAACCCAAAAAACTTATTTTTTTCGATCTAAGCATTTCGATTTTAATATTATTTTTTTTCTATTTTTCCATTTTTTCGGCAACTAAAGGGTTAAAAAAACTTTTGAGCCCGGTTTACCCTTCGATGCATTTTATAAGACATTACACAGCTGAAATCAACCCCCTAGTGAAAATTTTTTTCAAATTTAACTTCGGAATTGGAATTTTTCAATTCCAACTTCGGACCCGATTTACTCGAAAACGAAAGTTCAAATCAAAAAAAGTTAAACCACAAAATCAACTCCAAATGTGATGTGGATTCTCCAGTTTCCCGCTTGTACTACGAGTTTCCGGACACCTTGTATATATATATATATATACATTTCAAACTAATATTTAATTATCGAAGAAGAATAAAATGTCAACAAATCCAAACAAAACAAAAATAGAACAAAATACAGAAAAAAGGTAAGGGTCTCAACTGGGGATCGAACCTAAGACCTCTGTCTCACTGAGACAATGCTCTAACCACTGAGCTATTGACACCTGATAATCAGAGTCAGAATATTGCCCCGGTAAGACAATGGTCCTGGTTAACTTTTTAATATTTCTACTTTTGAAACTGACAATTCTTGGTGGAATTCCATTATAATAATATAATAAAACAAATATACATCAATAAAAAATTTCATATCATCATAAATAAACCAACAACGATTTGACAGCAATAAAATT
Organism: Limnephilus marmoratus; assembly: GCA_917880885.1. Taxonomy (NCBI): domain Eukaryota; kingdom Metazoa; phylum Arthropoda; class Insecta; order Trichoptera; family Limnephilidae; genus Limnephilus; species Limnephilus marmoratus. The sequence goes on along the minus strand of OU862930.1, from coordinate 27,213,080 downwards.
AGGCCATTAATAATTCATATTGCTTGTAAGGTATTCCCCGAACAATATTAAAGTAAGGTACAAACTTGAGGTAATTAAGCCTACTGAAAACGCTTCAGATTTTATGTCCGGGTTAAATCGTTCCCGCAGGAAAAACTTAACCCTTTCACGCACTTTTCCACAAATGATCACCTAGTCAATCCACGTTATGCACTTGCATTATATAAGTATAATAAATACAAAATAATACAAGAACAACATGTCAAAGAGACCAAATGGGAAAATAATTCACCGACTCCAGATAATAATAATAATAATATGTTTTTATTAATTTCTTACACATTACAAATTTAGTTTTAATACATATAAGAAATTACGTTATACATGTAAGGGAACGTACCCATACTACGTGACCAACTTTTTGCAATTTTTAACCCCCCCCCCCCCCCCCGGTGACCAAAATCCTAAGCAACCCGCCGCTCATTTGTATGGAGCGTGACATTTTGAAGACCCCCCCCCCCCCCTAAACGTGTCACGTAGTATGGGTACGTTCCCTAAATAGTATACAAACAAAAATTTTTTTACAAATAATTATACATAAAAAAGAAACATCAAGAAATAAATCAATTTCAAAAAAATTTCAGGCAGTGGTGAAAGATCACGTCAATGAGGAGAGACACTTTTAAGAATCAAAAGAATTTCACTTTTGAACCTCTCCTCACTGACACCAAACATATCAATCTCGGAGGAGATTTGGTTCAGGAGCAATATACTCCTTCCTACCGGGAGAACCTTTGGCAGGTTAGTTCTACAGGCAGGAAGATAGAATAATCTATGCTGGCGTTGTCTAAGATAGTCATCCGGAACATAGAGACTCACGCGCTCCAGAATGGCTGAATTCTCAATATAGCCACGCAGCAGTCTGAATAAGTGGGTAGCAGCGTACCCCTCCCTTCTGAGCTGCAGGGAGTGGAGTCCCAGCATGCCCAGAAGAAAGTTCGTCGGGTAGAGCCATGGATAGTGGCCGTACTCCCTCATGTAGAGAAATCTTAGAAACTTTTTTTGAACCCTCTCCAACATGAGGGAGCATCCCACCTCATAAGGATTCCAGATAAGCGAATCACTCTCCAGCCTACTGCGGACTAGGGAGAAGTATAAAATCCTCAGAGCACGGGTATCCCGAAAAACTCTGACAGTTCGTAATTTTTAACATTTTTAAGGCCGACTGGCAAACCCCTTCGATATGAGGACGAAATGTCAGCTTATTTTCAAACATAATCCCAAGATCCTTTATATTCGAAACTCGGTTGAGATTATGACCGAGCATAGTGTACCTGTGGTAGGTGAGACTAAATGCTCTGGTAAAAGTCAGAACAACGCATTTCGAGACATTGAAATGAAGCTGGTTTTGTTGACTCCATTCTGAAATGTTATCAACATCAGCTTGAAGGCGCAGGCATTCCTCAATTAGAAGAAATAATTTTAGATCGTCAGCGAACAACAGAAAGCGAGAAAAACGAATGACTCCAGCAATGTCATTAATGAAAATAGAAAAGAGAAGAGGCCCTAAGATCGATCCTTGGGGAACCCCTGAAAAAACAAGAAACTCAGCAGATTGGAAGATTCCGTGGGTGACAAATTGCTTCCTGTTCTTGAGGTAACTTATGAAAAACTTTAACATCCGAAGGGAAAAACCTATTTGGGCAAGTTTTATGAGTAAGATATCATGATATATATTTTCATATCACAGGGTTCAGCTCGGTGGAACTCCTAAGTATCCTACTGATCCCGAAATATAAATATTTAAAAAATATTTTGTAATCCTACATGTATTAAATACATGCAGTTAAATTTTCCCCACAGGAAAAACTAAACCCTTTCACACACTTCCCAAATGATCATCTAGTCAATCCACGCTATGCAATTGCACTATATAAGTATTATAAATACAAAACAATACAAGAACAATATGTCAACCTACCAGAGACCAAATGGGAAAATAATTCACCGACTCCAGATATTTTCATATCAGAGGGTTCGGCTCTGTGGAATTCCTAATTGAACCTATAAATCCTACCGATCCCTCAATATAAATATTTAAAAAATCTTTGTTAATCCTACATGTATTTAAAATGACTGATTTTTGCATTTTTATACATAAATTCTTTGACAAATCTAATATGACAAAATTTTGAATGCGAGAGCTAGGTATAATGCCAGTACCAAAATAATTCTATTAATTCACAATCACGCCACATCAATTGACGAGCTGAATATAAACAATGTCCCCAGGAAATACGCTGAGAATCCTGACGAAATTCTTGAATATGTCAATAACTTCTTCATAAATATAGGATCTAATTTAGCAAAACAAGCTACGCAATGTGATGGAGCAGTACAAACAAATGAATCTCCTGAGCAAGGAAAAAAGCTTGAGTTTAAACAAATCACAGCTGATGAAATCAAAAATACAATTTCTTCTCTAAAATCAAATGTATCTTCCGGGGAAGACTTAATAACAACAAATGCAATAAAATTTCTCTGTAAAGAACTTATCGTACCTCTAACATATCTAGTAAAAATGGCTAAAACTGAAAGCGTATTCCCCACAGCTCTCAAAAAAGCTATTGTAATACCAATATATAAACAAGGATGTAAAAGTGACATAAACAACTATCGACCAATAAGCCTACTCAATACATTTTCCAAAATATTGGAGAGAATATTAAAAAAACAACTCCTTTCCTACTTAGAAGAAAATAAAATATTATCAGAAACACAGTACGGATTTAGGGAGAATCTAAGTACTGGTGACGCCATAGAAACTATTACAGATATGATTATAAAAAGTTTAGACAGAGGAGAAAAAACACTGGCAATCTTCATAGACTTACAAAAGGCATTTGATACAATAGATCACAAAATCCTTTTTGCAAAACTTTCAAAAATTGGTATGTCAAATAGAACTCTAAACTTATTAAAAAGCTATATGATGGAGCGTACACAGAGCATTCAAATTAACAAGAAAAAAAGCAAACCTCTCCTCATCAACCATGGAGTACCGCAAGGAAGCGTACTAGGACCGATATTATTTCTAATATACATAAATGATATCGGTAGCCTAGGAACGAGAGGAAAAATCATAAGCTTTGCTGACGATACAGTAATTGTATTCAACGAAAAAGACTGGAGAAGTACCTACAAAGAAGCGGAACATGGACTTGGTCTACTGCAAAACTGGCTTAAGAGAAATTCCCTTACACTTACGGCCGCTGTTACCAATCCTACTAATCAACTTCTAAGCTAAATCTAAGGTTCATCACTGCTTAAATGCAAACTACGCTGTTACCAACATACAAACATCGCTTAAGCAAGCCGCTTAGTCTAAGCCAGCCGGACTACTGGATTAGCTACTTAAGCATAAATCTAAGGAAAGTACTAGTTATAAAAAGTGTCCACAGAGTGAAAAATACCGCGAATGATCAAATGTCACTCTGACAAATGACAGTCGGGTTCGCGCTCCTTTCAGTTATTTGTGTTGCATTTGTCAGATTTATTGTCGTTATAATAAAATGGATAGAGACGTTTTAGACATTTTAGACACAATAGATATTGCAGAATGGGCGGAAGTAATGTTTAATATGTAATTGGGACCGCCCGTTGACTTCGATAACAGTATCGGCGATGCTGTGATGAGTTCTACAAGCCTCATCTTATCATTTGGTGTTAAATTCTTGACACGCTTTGTTTTATTTTCCACTTTAAAAAGTTTGTTTACTTGCTAACGCACGGAGAAAAAACTTACGCCAATCCGCAAAATCAAATGGTAATTACCGATTGTGGCACTACGTTCAAGTCAAAGTGGTCACTTTATTTGTAATAATATATTATATACGTTTGTTTAAAAAATATGAAATACCAGTTTACGAATAACGACATTTAAAAGAAATAATGTGTATTAATAAGAGCTACAATAATTAACTTTTTAATATTAATTTAAGATAGAAAGTTTTTAATTTGATGTCATTTTATTGTCTATGGTAGTGTGCGGTTGTGTGTGGGGCCACTTAAGATTTTCAACGATAAAATGGTTGGTAACAACGCGAAACGAACGTTCCCTACAAAATGCTTAAAAATCGCTTGGCTAATCAAAAACTAAGATTTAGCTTAGAAGTTGATTAGTAGGATTGGTAACAGCGGCCGTTAATGTCAATAAAACAAAATATCTGACATTTTCTATAACAGCCAGAGGACAGCCAGAGGATGACTTTAATCTCAAATTACATACATGCCAAGAAAACAATCAAAATCAAGGCTTATCATGTCACTGTCCTACCATAGCACACTCCAAAAGTATCAAATATCTTGGTATTGAAATTGATGATAATCTCCGATGGAACGCACACATTGAAGTAATCACAAAAAAACTCACCAGGTACATTTACTTCTTTAGAGCCATCCGTAACATCCTCAACATAAACGACATTAAGAAAGTGTACTACGCTTTATGTCAATCACAAATAGAATACGGGATAACTGGATGGGGTCTGCTTTGAGCACTCACACAGAGCGACTCAATATAGCCCAAAAAGGAGTACTGAAGACAATACTGAAAGTTCCGCTTAGAACTCCGACGGAAGAAATATTTAATAACTTTCAAGTCTTCAATGTACAGAAACTTTATTCAAAAAATATTTTATTTAAACTGAAAAAAAAACATATATGTATACTCCACAGCCCAACATAAATACTCAACCAGGTCAGTAAGCAATAACATCCTGGTTACTCCCAGTTTGAACACATCTTTTGGACAGAGAAATAATAAATTCCATGCTATAAAATTATACAATGCTCTACCAGATCAAATCAAAAATATAAAGGAAATGAATATATTTAAAACAAAAGTAAAAATATGGCTGAGAGATCAAAGTGATAATAAAATTACAAACATCATGAAGACGATATAAAGACAATCCATAACCAAATACAAATATTTTAAAAAACTACAGGCCACCTCAGAACAGGAAATCCTAGTGAGGAGGTCTGTGAAAAAAAAATGAATCCATACTTATTATATACATCATACATACATGTACAAACCTTGTTATTGAAATTAAAAAAAAAAAAAAAAAAAAAAATTAATAAATTTGTATTAATTAATTAATTGAAATTCGACAGTCAAAGACGACTTAGTAATAAATGTAAGAAAACCCATACAATTAAAAATAAAATCATTGTAGGGTACCCCTCTAGGGAGGGGGGGAGGGGTAAGCTGAAATCGGTTACGGTCAAATAAATTAAACTGGAAATATGTTCCATATTTGTTTTATTATAGTTAACTTTTATATTTTCTGTGTCTTGATTTGTTTCATTTTTCGTTTGGATTATTAATATCATCTTCTACTTCAATAATCAACAATTATTATTATTGTTAACAATGGACGCTTTTATAATTGCTGTATAAATTTGAACATAGGCTTAGCTAGGACTCACACCTCTCCAAATAATATATAAAATGATTTGAAGGTTTAGGTGAGAAATAATATAATTAGTTGGAAAAATTATCCATAGGTGTCAGTAGGTGCAAATTTTCCTCCAGCCAAGGAGGTAAGTTATAAAAAGCTCGATTTTAGGTTCTCGGTTCTCGGTTACTCTCTTCTCTTCGCTATAGCTTCCTAACAAGTAAACATAAACTCCTTGGTCTGTCTTGGGTAGTTTGGATCTCCTGAATATTCACAATGTAATAGAGAACTCCAGTCCAATTTTTTATTTTTTTTTATGAATAATGACCTTCTAACTTAAATAACTGCATTTTTATTTTTATTTTTAGAGTTAGTTTTAATAGTTAAAATAATTTTCAAAGTTTTAATTTTTCTAGACCCCCCGAAAACCACCGGAAATATGGTAAATCGTGTGACGTCATCACTGCTGAAAAATTAGTATAGGATTGGGCAATCAGCTGATCTACTGCCGCCATTTTGAAATCCGTTGTTCCGTTGTTTGAAGTATTCTCCCTAGAAGAAGCATTACTATTTTTTTGTTGTGCAGTAGTTTTTCAATATTTTTCAATAGAGATAAACTAATAGAGATACCTCTATTTTTGATACTGAATTATTTAGGCTTAAATATTGTTTCAATAAACACATCAACTAAATCTCTATAAACAGTATGAAATAAAGAATAACATGAAATGTTGTTAATACCGATGGCTTTTGTCATACCTACATAATCAAAATTTCAATACAATGACTGGTGACGCGTGACGTCAGCACTAACCATTTCAGTAATACCAACTTTACAGTGTGTTTTGACGAGAGGTTTAAAAATGCACTTTTTAATATTTTTTTAAGAACTCTACGTTTAATATTATGAAATAAAAGTTATATATTCAGAATCAGCGTTTATTGGTCTATATGAACATATTTTTTAAAAGCCATAATATTTTTCACTGGAGTTCCTTATTGGGAATAGAGCAATAAATTTACGAGTCCTTTAAAGTTTCCTGAAGATGCATTATCATTTACAAGTTCCTTCCTTCAAAATTTTACAATTGCAATAACGATTCATGGGAACGGTACTGTATCGGCAAAAAAAGACAATTTTATTTATTAGAGATAATATATTACAAAATTATTACATAAAATTTATAATACATTACTCCCAATGAGTTTAATAAAACTCATTTCGGGAAGGACAACATTATACATCTAAAGGAAAATTGTTTTTAAATAAGAACACGGAAATCAATGAACAATACATAGATTTTTAAATGGACTAGACACACTTGATACAGGTAATTGAAGAATATATATAAGAGTTACAAAGGAAGACAGATAACTTCGTCACTGGTTAATAAAGTTGCTGAGAAAATATCCTTTTAGAGCCTTTGCCAATATTTTTTTGTTTGATTCTGGTAGTTTTAGGACATTAGGTAATGCGTTGTATTGCGTATGTGCGGTGTATTGTAAGGAGTTAATTCCAAATTTAGTTGTGTGTGTAGATGACGATAGGTGTATTTGATTTTGTGATCGTGTTTTGTGCTGGTGTATATCGGAATTAAAGGCTGGTTTAGTGTTGGTGTGTGACGAGTGTTGAATTATTTGTAGGATGGCAGTGGTGATGCTATATTTTGGCAGAATGGTAAAGGGAAGAATTTGTGTCAGTGAGTATATGTCTTTGACATGCGTATCCCACGGTAGATGGTATATATTTCTTATGGCTCTATTTTGGATTACTTGTATTTCAGATATTTGTTTCTTAGTAATGGTGCCCCAGATACTAACCAGATAACTTAGGTGAGAGTGGATCAGAGTATAATATGTGGCACGCAGTAGAGCTGTGGGGAGCACATCTTGAAGTCGATAGAGTACACCAGTTATCGGGGAAATTTTGGATTTAACATATTCAACATGGGAGTTCCACGATAGGTTAGAATCTATGAATAACCCTAAATATTTCGTTACTTGTACATTTTGGAGCTTTTCATTTCCAAGAGTAATATTCATTGTCATGTAATCTTTTTTCCCGAAAGTGAGGTAGTGAGTTTTTTTGACATTGAGGCTTAATTTATTTATCCGCAACCATTTAGCTAGCTTTGCGAGATCTTTATTCATTAGAGATTCAAGTTCCCTCAGATTTTTACAACGATAATAAATCACAGTATCATCAGCGTAAAGTTGAAGTTTTCCCAAGATGCCGCATTTAGTTATATCATTGATGTATAGTAAGAAAAACATAAATAAACATTCGTTTCTTATTGCTATAATGCTGCAGGTCTTTCTTACACATTAAAAAATGGTGAGACACACAAAGTTGGTGTGGCTGTTACCTCCAAAGTCCTACTTTTTTGCGACAGGAATTGCGCTTAGTTTTCTTTATACGTGTGAGAGAGATGTATGATAATGATTGTATGTTTCCTTTGTAGGGGTGCAGACGTACGTTCACTGTTTGTCTCATTTTTTACCGTTGTTATTTAGTGTGTAAGAAAGAGCTGCAGCATTATATGTTTAAGAGGGTATAACCAGAGAAAACCGGAAATATTGACGTTTTGACTCTTTTCCACAAAAAATTATAAATTGATTTCGAAAGATTGTTCTTTTATCTAGTAAATGCACATTTTAAATTTTGAGAAAAAATGTATATTTTTAGTATAATAAGGTTATACCATAGGTCGTTGGCAGATTTGTTAAATTTTAAAACTAAAAATCTTATTTCACAAGACATATTTCATATCATTTAATCATACATTATTGTAAATCAATACGTTATCTAGTAAACGCATGTTTCAAATTTTAATTTTAGTTCAAATAAAATCATTAAAAAAAATATCCGAACACTTATTTATGAAGAAAATTTCTCTATTTTGTCTATCTATTTACGGTCATACAAATTAATATATTTCAGATTTTTTTTGTACTTTGCCTTGCCTTTCAGCATTTTTGGATGTAGGTATAAATTAAAGCAAATTTGGAATGAAATAAAATCAATAATGAGTTATAATTTTTAAAAAGCTTGTAGAACAATTGATCTTTCTCATTGGAACCGCCCTGTACGATCGTAACAACATCTTTTTTACGAAATGTGGATTTTCAGCCGCTGGCTGGTTAAAGGTCCTTAAGAACAAGAGCAGAACCATCAGCGAATTGACATTTTACATGTTTTTGAATTTTTCACACATGAGTGTGAAGGATAATATTGAAGTATGAACTTCAATATTATCCTTGTACCCATATTCCATACTTTCAAAACTATTATCACGGCTAGTAGGGGTTTACAGAGATATCACAGTGCGGTGTGCGAGAGAGATGTAAGAAAATGATGACTTTTTTTCTTTGGAGGAAACATTTTTTTTATTTTTATTTTTTATTAATAAATTTTTTTGTTACATACATAAAAATATTACAAAAAACATTTCTTTTGATAAGAAGTAAAAAAAAGGAACTATAAAATTAAATATGTAGCTTAACGATAAACAATAATACAATTTAACAACAAAAAAAGACATTACAATAGTATACATATATGTATGGTAACAAAAAAAATCCCACATAGGCATCGCCAGTTCGTGGGTATACTTAAGTTTTTTTTTAATGCAGTTAAGATACAACATAGCAAATTAAACTTTAAATTAGTAAATTGAAACATAATTATGTTTTAACATATTTATAGAACAAATAATTCCGTATTTAAAAAACTAAAGTTAAGAAAAAATATATATATATATGAAAAACAAAAAAGGTTAAATAAAAATTAGGGAATTGTAAAGTTATAACAGGTAAGATGTTATAGCAGGTAGGTATTTGTGTCATTTGTAGTTACCCAAGTCTTTATTAATTTTTTGTATATGCTGTAAGAGGATATGTTTTTAGATTTAATTTCTATAGTCTGATACAGTGCATTATAGATTTTTGGTGCAATGAAAAAAGCATGTCTTTGCGCAAGCCTAGTTTTGCATAGGGGAACCTCAAATGCATTATTTACTCTACTGCTGGAGCGTTTTTCGTTTTTTGTAAAATATACATTTCGTGAAAATATATATTTCAGACATTGCATACAGTAGATTTTTCTTATATCTAAGAGTTCAGCTTCTTGGAATAATTGCAAGGAGGGGTAGGTAACATCTTTATGCAACATTATTTTTATTATTAATTTTTGAGTAATTTCTAGTTGCTTAATATGGGTATCATAAATACCCCCCCATCCAATTATTCCATAAGATATTGATGATTGCACCAATGCATGATATACCAGTTTCATTCTTTTAATATCAACTATGTTATTTAATCGTTTAAAAATGTAAGTCAAATACCTAAGTTTATTTACAAGGTTTTCTACGTGATTTGTCCATTTTAGTTGGCTGTCTATAATAATTCCTAGGTATTTAACTGTGTTTCCCGAATTCATTTCTATACAGTTAGAACACAAAACAGGGTTGCAAGAATTGTTGTGAAACCTTATATTTAGGTGAGTTAAGGGTGCCGCCCTTTTGGTATTTTAGAATGGAATATACATAGTTTTTTCACAGTTCAGAGTTAGGAGGTTTTGGTTTAGCCATTCTTTGACAATGGATGTGCACTTATTTGCGTTTTCAGAGACTTCTTTCCATGATTTACCATGGACTGTGATAGCAGTATCATCAGCATACGAGAATAGTTTTCCCGGAATACTGATATTACACAGGTCATTGATATAAATTAGGAACAATAATGGACCGATAACTGTACCTTGTGGAACCCCATGTCTCACATATTCTGGTTTACTAATATTATCACCAATTTTTGTACATTGTCTGCGATCAAGTAAATAATTTGTTAATAGTGACAGACAATTATTTTTAATTCCAATATTATTTAGTTTTCTAATCAGTTTATTATGATTAACGGTATCAAACGCTTTTTTTAGGTCTAAAAAGATTGTTAAGCTTTTCATATTTACGTCAAGATTGGTGTATTTATTTTTTGTTAGATTAAATAAAGCGTCATCTGTACTAAGACCTTTTCTGAAACCATATTGATTTGGGGACAAAAGTGCATTTGATTCTAGAAACTCTAGTACTTGTATTTTAATAATTTTTTCTAATATCTTCGCTAGTTGGGATATTAGCGATATTGGTCTGTAATTGTCAAGTTTAGAGATTGATCCAGATTTATGTAAGCAGGAATTAAAAATGTGTTGCAAAAACACACCTACATACATTGTGTATCTCATCTTTTGAAAGATCTGCAGCATTATCAAGGAACATAATATGTTTATTGCCTTTTTTAAAGCCTTCGCACTACCATCACAGTACCGTTACCGTGAATCATAATGGTAATTATGAAAGCGTCCAATGTGTTTGAGTGTATTAAATGTATTAATTGTATGCGTCCACAGGTGCTTGAAATTCATCTGGGAGATAAGTTCGCCGGAATGGAGAAGAGCTTTCAGGAAGATATAGCACTTCTGCTGCTGGCCAGCCAGTTGAAGTACTCCGAGATGGTGCGGCCAGTCTGTTTGAGTCTCAGGAACTCCGCCTTCTACAAGAGGCAGGTCGCGCCTGGCAAATCTGGCTATGTGAGCACACAATTGTTACATTTTCAACCACTCGAACCCTTAAACTTGTTTTCACAATGATATAACATCGCCTTGCACCGCAGTGGTAGGGATGGATTCATACGTCCGTCACTCCTGGAGACACTGAACCCCGGATTCCTATCCACCCCCATAACTTTTTCCTACCCACTTAACTTCCTTTCCTTCCTTTTCTAACAAGACCCTCCACACAGCATCCTCAAAGATGATATAGGCCCATAGCGTGGAGCTAATGTAAAAAAAAAACGCAGGAGGCCCTGAGGAAAAAAATTTCCCCCGGGGTTTATGTCATCTTTGAGGATGCTGTGTGGAAGGTCTTTTTAGGGAAAGGAAGGAGAGAAGCACAAAGGTATGAGGCTTAGGTAGGAATATACCGATCAATGTGTCCAGGAGTGACGGACGTATGAATCCATCCGACCCACTGCGGTGCAAGGCGATGGGTTGAGAGAGTCCGGCTGAAGAGGTCAAAAGGTCTCGTTCAACCAGCCTCTCCGGCCCGCCACGCAGTAGGTGGGCAGAAACATCCGCCAAGACCTAGACAAACCCGAGCACCCCTGCTAAGTCACCGGCCGTAGCTTGCTACTTGGGCACCCACCTAGGGGTGTTGGTTATCAAATAAATGGTTGGCAGGGGGGCGGTAACCATATCGCCTCCCTTATTGAAATGCAACCATGCACAGTGTATCATTTTATAGAAGCTAGATGGAAAAACTCTAAAACATAAATCAAGTACTTATAATCCACCTTCGGGGTGTTTTTAACTCTAATTTGAAAAAAATGTGATAAACATAGTTTTGTGTTATTTCACTTCAAGTGCGATCAACTACATATAATAAACTTAAAAGTAATCCTTACGTGTTCCTTACGAGACCCTTCAAAAATTGATCAAATAATATGAAACAAAGAATAAATCCATATATATATAAATCAATTGCTGTTCGTTTGTCTCGCTAAAACTCGAGAACGGCTGGGCCGATTTAGCTGATTTTGGTTTTGAAATGTTTGTCGTAGTCCAGGGAAGGTTTAAACGGTGAGAAAATATAGAAAAATTGCGAGGAAGATAGTTAAAACAACAATTTCATTTTCCCATATAAACTGTTCTACCTACTTTCCTGTCAAACATTTGGCGTTCATCCCTTCGGTACGGTAGACTCGGATCCACAAGGTTCTTATGGAAAGTAAATTGAATAATTCCAGAAAACTTCGTACGTTTGACAGTTCGCGAGTTTGACGAAATAAATTTAGCACACAGCTGTTTTTTTTTTTGTATTTTAAGAATTGTCAATTATTGATATTTTAAATAATGTACCTGTATTAGGTACCAAATTTTCCTGTTTCGCTTGGTCATGCAATTAATTCAGAACGACTTTACTTATTTCATTCAAACATTGAGGATTTGACGTGTTTGCTAACCGTTCATCCGATTGCGTTGAAACTTTGGTGAGTTGTTATGAGCACGCCCGAGAAGGTTTCTATATATACTGGTGAGCTCTGGCATTACGAAATTTGTATAAAAAATTACAATTGGTGCCACGAGAACTGTTTGAAAACTGAATGTACCGGGACTGAATGTATGGATTGCCGGAGGGGGAGGCGGATGGGAGAGGGGTGAAGGAGGAGGGAAGGGAGGGGAGGGGAACTCGGGAAAGAGGGTTCGCGGGAGGGGAGGGGAACTCGGGAAAGAGGGTTCGCGGGAGGGGAGGGGAGGGGAAACGGGGAGGGGAACCTTGGAGGGGGGAGGGGAATTCAAGAGGGGGGAGGGGAACTTGGGAGGGGGATTCACGGGACGGGGGAAGCGGGCGAGGGGAGTGGGGAGAGGGAAGGCGGAAAAGGCAGAGTGGGAACGCGAGAGGGGAAAGGGACACGGGAAAGGAAGGGGAGGCGGGAGGCTCTTCTTCTTCTTCTTCGATGGCGCTACAGCCCATATCGAGCTTTGGCCTCCTGCAACAGTCGCCTCCAACTCCTCCTGTCCTCAGCGGCTGACTTCCAATTTGGAACCTGGAGAAGCTGTGCTGCATCCCCTATTACTTCGTCTTCCCACCTCAGTCTGGGTCTTCCCACTTTTCTCTTTCCACCTGGGTGTCCAGTCAAAATTCTTTTTGGGACGCGTGTATCCGGCATTCTCTGTACATGCCCAGCCCATCTGAGCCCACCTCAGGCGGGAGGCTCTGGCATCATGAAATTTATATAAAAAAGCAATAGGTGGCACGCGAGCTGTTTGAAACCCGGGAACCCTGAACCCGGGAGGGCGGATGGGAACTCGGGAGAGGGGAGGGGGGGAGTAGAGTGAGGAGAGGGAAGGTGAAAGAGGAGTGGGAACACGAGAGGGGAAGGGGATGCGGAAGAGGAAGGGGAGGAGGAAGGTGAACGGGACGAATGGGAAAGGATGCGCAGGGAGAAATAATTTATTTATTAAATGCATGCCGGGTACTAGCTAGTAGTATATACAAAGCAATGCCAATAGAACAAAATTAACAACAACAGTGCTGCTCTGGTACAGGACAATAGATAATGATAAACAATAACGGTGCCATTAAACAAGAATCATTAAAACTAAAATACAATATAGAAGAAGAGGCAGTTTACGTTTAGAAATAAGAAAAATTCGGAGTGCGCATTAAATGTAAAAGTACAGTAAGGAGGTAACTGACACCAAACAATTACCAGAAACTTGAGAAACATTAGAAAAACTTATTAGAGTATATTGAAAAGGAGGATTTATGAAAGGTATGATTTTTTAAAAAAGTTTGTTTTTAAAGCCCGTTTAAATTCAGCCAAGTTCTGGATATTGGTGTTTAGGGAAGTTTAATCCAAATGACCGTACTATAATTCTCTTCAGGTGGCTGGTTGGGGTCTGACGGAGACGAACGAGCCCTCCGAGGTCCTCAAAGTCCTGAAGATCCCCATTATTGCAGACAGAGTATGCACCGACGAGTCACGCGCATTACATCACACCCCATTCTTGACGTCCGATAAAATATGTGCTGGATACTTTAACGGTAAGTTCTCTAAACAATATTACGATTCTCAAACCAAAATTTGAAAGAAAATTTGAAAAAATTAGAAGAAGATTCGGTCGTATCTAGGAATTACCGGAGCTCTGTTCTAACCACTGAGCTATTAGACCCTTTCCCCTTCGGTCATATTTAACTGTATCATTCTTGGAATTTTATAATACTTTAGGATAAATGCATTGTTAGGTAACTCCATTAATGGAGGACTGAACGTGGTTGGCACTAACAAAAAGCTGTCCAAAGAAGTGAAGCTAGCAGTCCGCAATGGAGTGTTGGTACCTACCTGATGTATGGCAGTGTGGCATAAAACTCAAAAGAGTAAGAAAGGAAATTCACTGAATGCTGTAAAAATGAGATCCCTGAGGCATGTGTGTAGTAAAACCATGCATGATCGTGTGAGAAATGTGGAGATCCGCAAAGAAGCAAGGCTGATGTAAGTATAATGAGTAAGATTAAGAAAGGGGCGCTCAGATAGTTTGAGCATGTAGAGCTAATGAAAGAAGAAAGGAGTGTAAGGAGAATATATGACTCAAATGTGAATGGTAGAAGAAGTCGGGAATGCCCGAGGAAGACATGGCACGATCAAGTTAAAAAAACAAACCCACATCTACATATTTTATTAGACCAATATATTACAAATATTATCGTCGCCTTACTTTTTTGGCGTTTCATGAAAAAAATAATTAATAAAAAATCACAAAGAATTTTTTGTTTCAAATTGCGGGTGAAAATTTTGGTTTCAAAGAGGTGCACATTTTTGTTATCAACTTTTAGATTTTAATGTAAAACATTTTATTTTGTTATTAGTTTTTGGGGTATTATGCCGTGTTGCGCTACCTCCTTCTTTAGCCAACGTTTCGGACAGCGTTGCAGTGTCCATCATCAGGGCAGATGTGTAATAATTAGGGGTGATGTTAGTACTTATCTACTTAGGACGATATCTTCGCCATCTGGCCTCATGGAACAGAGAGACCATCTCAACTCACTCCACGTTAAAATTAAGTTCACAATGGAGCTGGAAAATGACTCTAAGATCCTACCTTTTCTAGATGTGGAGGTGATGCGAAAAGAAGATGGTAGTCTAGGACACACAGTGTATAGAAAACCAACTCATACAAATCAGTATCTACATGCTGATTCCCATCACCACCCAGCGCAGGAGAGAGGACTTATCCATACATTGGTGACCCGAGCGACCAGAATATGTGAAGAAACAAAAATCGGAGCAGAGCTTACAAAACCGACCGATGCACTGGAGCGTAACGGTTACCCAGCAAGGCAGACAAGGCAAATCATAAGAGCCAAATCTGCACCAAACGAAGACAGAATTGAACAAGAGTCAAAGGGCTGCTCTTTCCTGCCTTACATTTACAATGTGACAGACAGAATTGCCAGGCTATTGAAAAAAGAAAGCATCAAGACTGTCTTCGGAACCACGACAAAAATACGAGACTTTTTGAGGCCTGCAAAGACCAAGTTTCCTCTGGAAACAGATGGAGTATATAAACTCAGCTGTTCCGGATGTGATAAGGTCTATGTGGGCCAGACAGAGCGGACGATCTCCAAAAGGATATCAGAACACTTTCGAGCATGTAAACTTGGCCACCCTGACAAATCGGCAATCGCCGAGCATTTAATTGAAACCGGCCATTACTTTGGATTTGTTCCTGAAGTCCTGGGAAGACCAAAAACTCATAGAGCACGCCTGATTACGGAGGCAATTGAAATTCACAAAAATCCTATAAATATTAATAGAGACGACGGAGCTAAACTCAATAGTTCTTGGTATCCGGTAATTGACGGTTACATCAAGGCTAAACGCAAAAAAACATGTTGAAGTATATTGTAGCGCCAGCACGTAGAGGAGTGGAGCTGGCGACACGGTATCACTCCTAAGTAGATAAGTACTAACATCACCCCTAATTATTACACATCTACCCTGATGATGGACACTGCAACGCTGTCCGAAACGTTGGCTAAAGAAGGAGGTAGCGCAACACGGCATAGTACCCCAAAAACTAATAACAAAATAATTTTTGGCTGTGAAAATCTAAAATCGTATCTAATTTTATTTCTAACACCATTTATATCATATTTCTCATCATTGTAGTAAGGGAAATTTCTATCTACGACCTGTTCCCAAAAGCGAACAAATTAGACTGCCTAGCCATTCGATATCTTTTGTGGGATCGTTATTGAGATAACGGACGTAATCTTCTGTCAGATTTGTGATTTATTTGCTTTTTTTATGCACAAGGTACATTAAATGAATAAATAATCATGCATACTTGCAGGAATTCGTGTTTACAACGATCTAAACTAAAATTTGTGACAGTAAATATGTAATAAACACAAAAAGTTTATAGATCATATAATGATCAAAACAAAACTAAAAACCAAAACCATAGTGCTTGAAAGCACTATCACAGATCACTACATGAATATGATAGCAATTGATACCGAAAACACAAAACCTAACCAACATAAAATATTCACAAAAAAAATAATTGACTACACAAACTTAAAAGAAAAACTCAAAAAAATAGACTGGGCTACAATATACCAAATGGAAAAGGTCGAAGAGGCCTGGGACAAATTCACAACAATTTTAGCGCAAGAAATAAATAATAACACTACTCTAAAACAAGTAAAACTTACACATAAAGCTAAAAAAATTAAACTATGGATAACACAGGGAATATTAAACTGTATTCGTAAACGAGACAGAATTCACAAACAAATTAAACATACGCCGTATGACATACAACAACTTAATTACTACAAAAGATATAGAAACATATGCACAAAAATTATTAGGGTAGCTAAGGAGTTGTATTTTAGAGAAAAACTTAAAAAAAAAAGAAAACAATAACCCAAAGGAAATATGGAAAATATTGAAAGAAGTTACATACACACAAAAATTCAAACAAGAAAATACAATCGAACATCTAAACATTAACTCAAAAAAAGTAGACGCCAATACAAATAAAGAAACTATAGCAAATCATGTAAATAACTTCTTCGCAAGTATAGGAAAAGTCTTAGCGAACCGTAAAATTCTCAACACAAACACAATAACACAAACAAACAGTTCAAACATCAATACACAACCGACACAACACAGATTTGCAATAAAAACAACTTCGGAAGAGGAAATTGACAAAATAATAAACACATTAAAAAACTGTATTGCTGCTGGATTAGATGAGATAACGACGGATTGCATTAAGATAATAAAAACCGAAATTTTAAAACCAATAACACACTTAATCAATCTAAGTATAACACACTCCTGCTTCCCTAGTACTCTTAAAAAAGGACTGGTGATCCCTATTTACAAATCCTGAGACAAAATGCAAATAACTAACTACAGACCTATCACATTGTTAAACTCGCTTTCAAAAATTTTCGAAAGAGTAATAAAAAACCAAATTATAATATACCTGGAAGAAAATAAATTAATCTCGGAAAAACAATATGGTTTTAGAGAAAAAATAGGCACAAAAGAAGCTTTGGCGTGTACAATAGACTATATACATAGCAATTTAGATCAAGGGTATAAATGCATAGCGATATACCTAGATTTAGCTAAAGCTTTCGATTCAATCTGCCACCAAACGCTTTTCAAAAAATTAGAAAACATAGGTATCAAAGGCAAGGAACTCCAACTATTAAAAAGTTATATGAGTAACAGAACACAGCAAGTAAAAATTAACAACCATATTAGCAAGCCACTACCAATTACATATGGAGTTCCACAAGGAAGCATACTAGGGCCCGTTCTTTTCACTATTTACATTAATGAACTTTGCAGCATGAAAATAGACGGTGAAATAGTTAGTTATGCAGATGACACAGTTTTACTCTTTAAATCTAAGGATTGGAAAAATGCATACAACATAGCGAATTTAGGAATCACGCGAGTGAAATCATGGCTAGACTCAAACACGCTTACTTTAAACATATCGAAAACAAAATTCACAACGTACAGTATAAATAGCACAGGACAGCCAAAAAATAACACAAACACCATAAAAATACACGAATGTTTAAACACCAACATCTGCGTTTGCCCTCCTCTAGAAAAAAAAGAACAAATAAAGTATCTAGGAATCATAATTGACCATAACCTTAGATGGACAGATCACATCAAACAAGTCACAAATAAACTCCTCAAAACGATACACATTTTCCTAAACATAAGAAGCATATACAAAATACAACAAATGAAAACAATATATTTTGCTCTATGTCAGTCTATAATAGAATATGGAATAATTACTTGGGGAGGAGCAACAAACTCAGCTATCGAACACCTGGAAATTGCGCAGAAAACGATCTTAAAGGTAATACTTAAAAAACATACTTATTACTGATACAGACCAAATATTCAACCGTTGTGACGTACTAGACATACGACAATTATACGTTAAATCGCTACTAAATTACATTTTTGACCAAAAAAACAACCTTCAACAAACACAAAATATCACAAACAGACCAGTTAGACAAGCATACAAAGAAAACTTAAGAACTCCAACGGTAAATACAAGCTTTGGACAAAGACACTACCAATATCACACTATAAAAGCATTCAACAGTCTAACACTTGAAAATAAAATTGAGGAAAACAAAAATAAATTCCGACACAAAATTACAAAATGGATTAAAGACCAAAATAGACAATACTACCAAAATATCATAGCATAAAATAAAAAAAATTTAAGTAACACACAAAACCAACTTAAAACACAAACACACAATACTTATTAAAAATATCGTTTTTAACCTTATACATATAACATTATTTATTTTCAAATTTACATTAATTTTAAATCTCTACTTTTTAAGTTTAATTTATCATAATCATATGTTTTTTAATTTACTTTATTCCGTTTTTTCACCAATATTATTTATATGTATTGTATAATTTTGTGTATAATTTATGTGTATAATTTTGTATATGAAATGGAGGCCTCAGCACGGGTAAACCACCCAGTGAGGCCAACATCATTGAATTGTTTTTTATAATGTAAATATATTGCATCAAATAAAATAAATAAATAAAATAAATATTTTTTTTTTTAACAATACAAAAAAACGACTTCAAAAAAGGCACTAAAAAGTAAAAAAATAATTTCGTATTCTTCTACAACTTAATAATCAACTTACTTTTTCTGCTCATCAATACGTAGGTACGATTGTTATTTTTGGTACTTGGCTGACACGATTGGTACGGTGTCAGCCAAGGTAGGTTTGTAACTATATACATAGTTATAGGTGAGATGTGCTTGTGTCGCACAAGTGACTTGACGGGGCGAGAGGCGGGAGGGGAGCTGTCAAGTGAACACGCCGCCGGGCCGGGTACCTTTCTTTTAACAATCGTACGTATTGATGAGTAGAAAAAGTAAGTTGATTATGAAGTTGTAGAATAATACGAAATAATTTTTTTACTTTTTAGTGCACTTTTTGAAGTCGTTTTTTTGTTTTGTTATAATTTTTGTTTATTTTTTGATTTTTAGTGAATCTGAAGTACACTACTTTGTCTGAATATGGGTAGACCTACTAAACGTGCTGCTCATATGAGTCAGACAAAATTTGACCATAACGATGTTACGGTCAAATTAAGAGATTCGGTTGAGTATCGTTAATTTGGTCCTAAGAATAAAGAGTTCCGTTACTTTGTCATGGATCCCATAATCAGAATTTAACCAAATTCTCATCAAACTACCCTTGAAGTACATCCTTTCCAATAAAAAAAGAATCATCGAAATCGGTTGGCATGATATTAAGTTATTTGTCCATTTGTCATGGATGCCATTGTCAAATCTAGAAAAAATTAAAATGGGACCACACGGAAAGCACCAGCTTTCAAATAAAAAAAGAATCATCAATATCGATTCACCCAGTCGAAAGTTCTGAGGTAACAAACATAAAAAATAAAAAAATACAGTCGAATTGAGAACCTCCTCCTTTTTGAAGTCGTTTAAAAATCACACAAATCTGACAGGAGATCACGTTATCGAGATAACGATCCCACAAAAGATACAAAATCGCTATACTGAGGGATTAAATTAAAACATGTTTTTTTTACCCCTGAAACAATTCTTAATTTTTGGGATTTGGCTTCGTATTATACATATATTGCTGTGACCAGATTCCATAGTGTGCCCGGGGGACAGTGGAGGCGGGCTGGTGTTCCTGTCGCAGGGGCGCTACTACCTGCGTGGCTTGGTGAGCAACTCCCTCGGGGTGTCAACCAACTCAACCCCCAGCCGGATATGACATCACTGTCATTGTCACTGCCACCAATAGCTAACATTGCTCTGTGTCTAGCTTCCATAGTGTGTCCGGGGGACAGTGGAGGCGGGCTGGTGTTCCTGTCGCATGGGCGCTACTACCTGCGCGGCTTGGTGAGCAACTCACCCAACTCATACAACCTCAGACAGATGTGCAGCCCGACATATGGACTCTTCACCGACATCAATTCGCACAAGGAATGGCTACAAGGCAAAATCCAACAGACGTCGGGTGCGATATTTTTTTTCTTCTAAAGTTACTGTCTAAAATTCAGACCTTTAAAAATCGAATTTAGCCAGGACTCACACCTCTCGAGATCCACGTAAAAACATTAGGTGAGAACTCTCATAATTAGTTAGCTAAATTATCAACAGATGTCCGGAAGGTACAAAGCTGTGACCAGCCAAGGAGATTTTCTATAAATGGCGTTTTTTTAAAGGGATATACCTCTTTTCTCTTCGTCGCTTCGCTGAAACTACACCTAATTAAGTACTAACTCCTTGGTCTGTCTCGGGTAGTTTTGTATCTTCCGATTATAAAAAATGTAATTGGAAATAGAACAAATAAATCAAGAGTTCCTTAGAATTTGTCCTGAAGATGAGTCTTTATTTTACCGGTTCCTTACCTTAAAACTTTACATTTGATCCTACGAGTCGGATAGTTTAACGCGAGTGATTAAATTAATAAAAAAGAACCAGCACTGAAGAAGGAACCAGAAATGCAGCCAGAATCCATCAAGCAGATTCCAGCATCCAGAAGACATCACGATAAAAAGGGCAAGTGACCAATCCATTCCATACTACCCACCTTACCATAAAAATCCTAAAAAAAAAGAAAGCAAAAAATTTAATGACATCAATATTGTGCATTTCTCATAAAAAAAATTGTTGCAAGCCGGTATGAACAAGTTTACAAAAAATAACACGACATTGCAGCCGGCAATTAGATTATCGCAAAAAACTACAACAGTGTTATAAATTCCGGGATTAAAGGAAACTTTCTCCGAAATAATTATTTGAATTAACCGCGAAGCCGATAAAACAGTTTGTTGCTAATAATACTCTATGGGCGAAATTTAACGGCTTGTCGATTATCGCAGATCGTGTTGTGACGGATTGAGAAGTTGTCAGTGTTTATTACAGGATTAATAGTTTTAAACGGTTATTGTGATAAAATAATTGGATAACTCTGTAAATTGTAAGTACCTGATTTGATAAAAATGGATTTAAAAACGCTAATCGGTAAAAGGGGAATCTGTAAAGGAAAAGTCACTAGATTCAGAGAATTTTTAAACAAAATTTCGTTGACACAAAGTGAACTAGGATTACGTATAAAACATTTCGAGCTTTTAATGGATCAATTCGAGGAAATTCAGGATAAAATAGAAGCCTTATCTCCCGATGAGGGCGATCAAGAAAGGGCGAGCTTTGAAAACGATTATTTTGATGTTTTATCCAACGCTAAAGAGAGGTTAGGTTCGGACCATTCCGCAGGCAAAACAAACAACAACATTAAACTGCCGATAATAGAGTTACCAAAATTTAAGGGTGATTACTGCGAATGGATAGAATTCCGAGATGCGTTTATATCTTTAGTAGACAGTAATTCTAACCTAGATGCCGTACAAAAATTTTATTATTTGCGTTCTTGTCTAAAAGGGGAAGCGCTTAAGCTTATAACAGCATTGCCAATGCAAGTTGACAACTATTTAATGGCCTGGGAGATGCTCACGGACAGATACGAAAACTCAAAAATAATTATAAATAATCATGTAAACGCGTTGTTTAAATTACCGGACTTAAAAGCAGAAAATCACGTCGCAATAAGAAGCCTATTGGACGAGGCACAGTTGCATTTAAAATCGCTAAATAAATTAAATATAGCTACGAAAAATTGGGATGTAGTATTGATTTATTTGTTATCAAACAAGCTAGATTCAAATACAAGGGCTCATTGGGAACAATACCCAACAAAAAATAATCTACCTACCTACGAAGAATTTATTAAATGTTTGTATTTATTTATTTTATTTATTTATTTATCTATAAAAAGAATGTTTGTATTACATTATTCGATGCCTGTCTCACTAGGGTATACCTGTGTTGAGACAGGCGTAGAGGTACATAAATGAGTATCATACAAAAGAATATTTAATTACAACATAAGAACATTTAAGGTAAGATACATACTGATTTATACAATTCAAACAGAAAGATGATTAAGATTGAGGGTTAATATCATAAAGAGAGCATTATATAGGTGAAGGAAGAGATGAATAAAGTAGTAAATCCTTTCGAATCTATATAGGTAGTTATATTATACATATAGGATTTTACTATTTTAAGTTCTTTAATAAATGTAAGGACATACGTGAGATGGTAATTCTGTATACAAGGGCCCAAGTATTAGAGGCCTCATCAAATAACGAAAAAAGAATTAATCCGGGAAAAACGAATCCGCATAATTATAAAAAGGAAGCTATGGTTTCATTTTCTGCGCAAAAATTAAAATGTTTACATTGCAACGATAATCATAAGATTTATTATTGCCGCAAATTTTTGGAATTGAAGCCAAAAGAACGAATTGATAAAATACACAAATTAGGCGCTTGTTTAAAATGTTTAAACTTCGGTCATAAATTAAAGGATTGCAAATCAAAATTTAATTGCCGTAAATGCGATGGCGTAAATCACAATACGTTACTTCATTTTAAACAAGAGGAGGAATCAAAACACGAAAGGGCATCAACATCTTCCGCGAAGGAAGCGCCTTTGGTAACAAATCATGCCGCGAAGGTAGAACCAAATTTCGTGTTATTGTCCACTGCCATCATCAACATAAAGGACGATGCCGGACAATCAATTCAAGCAAGAGCTCTATTAGATTCTGGGGCACAAACTAATTTTATAAGTAAGGAATTTGCAAAGAAATTGAAATCAAAAGAGAAAAGGGTCAACATTCCTGTTACGGGAATCCACAATAAGATTTTAAATATAAAATATAAAGTGGAATTCAATATAACTTCAAGCTATTCTGAATATAAAAGGAATATAGAATGCCTGATAATACCTGAAGTGACCAGTAACCTGCCACAAATTTCCTTTCAGAGAAAAGACGCGGGGATCCCTAGCGGTCTCCAATTAGCAGATCCGAACTTCAACATTACCAGCCCGATAGATCTGCTACTGGGAGCGGAGGTGTTCTGGGAAGTCTTGCATACCGATCGAATGAGAATTGGAGATGCTGGACTCACGCTACAAAGGACCGAGCTAGGATGGCTTGTCGCTGGACCTATCTCCACTCCGAAACCAAAAAGGCCAGTAAATTCCTGTAATTTATCCTTAAATTTATTGCACAAGCAATTAGAAAGCTTTTGGAAAATAGAGGAACTAACTCCTGTAAAACATAGAAGCCACGAAGAAAGAGCATGTGAAGAGAGCTTCTTACGCACGCATGAAAGAGATGAGAAAGGACGTTTTGCGGTAAGATTACCGCTGCGGCCCAATATTAATCAAATGGGTGAAACCCTAAAGGTGGCTGAAAAAAGATTCTATAATATGGAAAAAAAAATTCTTGCCAATAAGGACCTGATGCTAGATTATAAAAAATTCATGAAAGAGTATCAGGAATTGGGGCATATGACGCTGTGCGAAGCACCGCCAAAAGATAAAATTTATTATTATTTGCCACACCATGCAGTGATGAAGGAGTCTAGCACGACAACCAAAACCAGGGTCGTGTTTGACGGATCAGCCAAGTCATCAACCGGTATATCATTAAACGACGCCCTCATGGTAGGGCCAGTTTTACAAAAGGATTTATGTGCGCAATTATTATTTTTCAGAAAGCACCAGTATGCATTAACCGCCGACATCGAGAAGATGTATCGTCAAATATTGGTGCAGCCTGAGGATAGAGATTTGCAGCGCATAGTCTGGAGGGACTCTCCGGAAGAAGAAATCCGACACTATCAACTCAATACTGTCACCTACGGTTTGGGACCATCATCCTTTCTGGCTACCAGATGCTTGGAACAGTTAGGAACAGAAAATCAAGAAGCATACAGAAAGGTCAGTCGCATCCTCAAATACAACTTTTATATGGATGATTTGATAACTGGCGACGAAAATGAGGCAGATTGTCTCACTATTAAGCAACAGTTGAGCAGCATTTTGGCATCTGCTGGCATGAATTTACGAAAATGGCGATCAAATTTACCCTCTATAAGTTCGAAACCAGAGAGTGATACAGATATGATTATTACTGATAACCCCAAGGAAAAGAAAATTCTAGGGTTGTCATGGAATAATCAGCAGGACTATTTTCAGTACATTGTAGAGCCCTTAGAAGCCTGCCTTAAAAGCAAACGCCAAATGTTATCATGTATCGCCTCTACCTTTGACCCATTGGGACTGATAGGCCCAATAACTTTAGTCACAAAACTGATAATGCAAGGTTTGTGGCAAACTAAGATTCAGTGGGACGAAGATGTTCCATCTGAACAGATGAATGCGTGGAATTCATACATAAATGAATTACCTCTTTTAAATAATTTAAAAATACCGAGAAAGGTAATTTGCAAACATCAAGTTAAACTGCATCTGCATGGATTCTGTGACGCCTCGGAGAGGGCCTATGCAGCATGTATATATATAGTGTCTACTGATGAATCGGGAAACACAACTTCTTATTTAGTCACATCAAAATCAAGGGTGGCACCGTTGAAAAGCATATCACTACCAAAGCTGGAGCTTTGTGGTGCTGTTTTACTCACAAAATTAGTGAACTATGTCAAAATAGCTATGAACTTAAATGAAATAGATACAACCTACTGGTGCGATTCCATGATAACGCTATTCTGGATTCGTGGACAGCCAGCAAGGTGGAACACATTTGTGGCCAATAGGGTAGCTGAAATCCAAGAGTCCAGTCAACCCGCACAATGGAAACACGTAAGATCGGAGGATAATGCGGCGGACGTTTTATCCAGAGGCGCGACGGTGTCGCAGCTACTAAAGTCTGACATTTGGTGGCATGGACCCACCTGGTTGATTTCAGGCGATTACCCGATTACCAGCAGTGAAGTTACGCCGTTGGATCTACCAGAAGAAAGATTAAAACTAACTTTAATTTCAGCCGTAAAACAGGATTGGGAAATATTTTCCAGATACTCTTGCTTAACCAAATTGCAAAGGGTGACAGCTTATATTTTAAGATTTATATTTAATTGCAGAAATTCTTTGTCCAGGCGTAGCGGAGCACTAACTGTTTACGAATTGGAGAATTCACTTCACTTATTAATATCTCGTGCACAATGTTTTGCATTCCCCGAAGAGACGAGGGCCTTACAAGCCGGGGTAAATGTAAAGAATAGTAGTAGGTTAAAGTCATTAAATCCTTATTTGTTTAAGGATTTAATCCGGGTGGGGGGTAGGTTGTCCAACGGAAAAATGATATCGGAAAGCCAACAGCACCCCATAGTACTACCATCACATCATAAACTAAGTGAGCTTATTGTCAGGCACTACCATTATTTATATTTACATGCAGGAACGCAGGCATTGTTAGCGTTATTAAGAATGAAATACTGGCCGATTATGGGTAAAAATTTAATTAAAAAGGTTCTGAGATACTGTATTATATGTTTTAGATGTAACCCGAAAACAGAGCAACAACTGATGGCGGACCTACCTGCCGAGCGAATAACGGAAGGTCGCGCATTTCAATCATCAGGCGTGGATTTCTGCGGCCCCATTTTGATTAAATCAGGTGTTAGCCGTAAGACTCACAGCGTAAAATCTTATATATGTCTATTTATATGTATGGTAACCAAAGCGATACATCTGGAACTAGTAATGTCTTTAAGCACTGATAGCTTCTTAAATGCGTTTAAACGTTTCATCTCGCGAAGAGGGAAACCCAGTAAAATGTTTTCAGATAACGCCACTAATTTTAGGGGCGCGAATAATGAATTAAGGGAAATATATGAATTTTTGGAAAATTCAAATGAAAAAATTGATAAATACTTAGCCAATTTATCTATTCGCTGGAAATTCATACCAGCAAGGGCCCCGCACTTCGGGGGACTTTGGGAGGCAGGGGTCAAATCAGTAAAATATCATTTGAAAAGGGTAGCAAACGTTTCACTATTAACATATGAGGAATTCAGTACTGTATTATGTCAAATTGAATCATGCTTGAATTCCCGTCCCCTCTGTCCGATGTCCAATGACCCCAAAGACCTAAAACCTCTCAGTCCTGGTCACTTTCTCATTGGAACGAGTTTAGCAGCGATCCCGGAGCAGAATTTGCAGAATGTAGCAGTCAATAGATTGAATCATTACCAAAAATTAAACCAACTAATACAGTCTTTTTGGTCGAGGTGGCGCAAAGAATACTTGGCTGAGCTGCAGACCCGGACGAAATGGACTGGCAACCACCAAAGGCAGCTGCAACCAGGCCAGATGGTCATTCTGAAGGAAGACAACGAACCTCCTTGTTTTTGGAGGCTAGGACGAGTGCACGCTGTACATCCCGGGCCTGATGGAAGAGTATGAGTGGCTACCATCATCACAGCACAGGGAACGGTCCAGAGGGCAATATCAAAACTATGCCTGCTTCCAATTGAGGACAACAAATGCGAAGATCATCTACCCGAGATGGACCAGGGAGAATAAGAAGCGACCCAGTAGCGCCAACACAGTGTGGCGCCCCCAAGCAAGACATAATAACCAGACTTTAAATTAATAAAAGGTACAAATAAAAGCGAAAAACAATAAAAAATTAATGAAAAAATGCAAATAAAAGTGTAAAACAATAAAAAGGCAAAATGAATAAAGGTGGTGGAGGTCGTGACCTCTTGTGAAACTCGTGTAAAAAGAAAAACCAGATTGAGTGAAAATTAAAGGTTATAAGCTAACCAAAATAATAATAATAATTATAAAAAAAACACTGCAAGTGCCCACATATATTTAATTTTAGACATTTAATAATATTTACAATAAAATTGGCTGTCCTGGAAGGAAGACCTGGTCCCGTCCTCATTGTATTGTGTTTGTCCTAAAATTGAATGTGTAATTTATTGTTATAACTCATTGATTTAATTTTTAACTTTGAATTTTTAGCTAGAGCATGTAAATATGAATTTGTTAATTGCACAATTTAATCTGGGGTGAAATAGTTAAAGTAAAAAAAATTGTGAGCTATTTTTAGTATTATAAGTAGTATATTTTTTGTTCATTTTAGTTTAATAAAAAACTCAATCCTCACCGTTTTTTGGCTGGGAATATGTCTAAAATTCAGACCTTTAAAAATCGAATTTAGCCAGGACTCACACCTCTCGAGATCCACGTAAAAACATTAGGTGAGAACTCTCATAATTAGTTAGCTAAATTATCAACAGATGTCCGGAAGGTACAAAGCTGTGACCAGCCAAGGAAATTTTCTATAAATGGCGGTTTTTTAAAGGGATATACCTCTTTCCTCTTCGTCGCTTCGCTGAAACTACACCTAATTAACTACTAGCTCCTTGGTCTGTCTCGGGTAGTTTTGTATCTTCCGATTATAAAAAATGTAATTGGAAATAGAACAAATAAATCAAGAGTTCCTTAGAATTTGTCCTGAAGATGAGTCTTTATTTTACCGGTTCCTTACCTTAAAACTTTACAGTTACACTGCTAATTCAAAAATGTCATTGATAATAACCAACACCTCTGCCATAGGTCATCCCAAGTATTCACTACGCTTGGTGACTTAGCAGGGGTGCCTGGATTCATGGGGTGAGGATTGTCCAGGTCTTGGCGGCAGATACGAATGCCCACCTACTGTGTGGCGGACCGGATTTGGAGAGATTGATTGAGGGAGACCTTTTCACCCCTCCAACAGGGCTCTCTCGACCCATTGCCTTGCTCTGCAGTGGGAAGGATGCATTCATACGTCCATCACCCCTAGTGTCTTTTTGCTTCCTAGATCTTCCTCTCATTTCTTACCTTGAAAAATACCCTCACACATATTTTTTTTGTATTAGCACCACACAGGGGGCCATGAGGAAAACAATTTCCCTCAGGGCCTGTGTCATCTTTGAGGATGCTATGTGGAGGGTCTTTTTAGGAAAAGAAAAAAGTTCTAAGAAGGAAAAAGGAAGAAGAGAAAGTTTTGGTCAATGTGTCCAGGAGTGACAGACGTTTGAATCCATCCCTTCCACTGCGATACAAGGATTGAGAGAGTCAGGCTGGAGAGATAAAAAGGTCTTCCTCAACCAGCCTCTCCCGATCCGGCCCGCCATACACTAGGTGGACAAACACATATGCCGCCAAGACCTAGACAAACCTCACCCCGTGAAGCCGGACACCACTTCTAAGTCACCAAACGTAGCTAACCACTTGGAGTGATCTATGGCAGGGGTGTTGGTTTTCCAACACACCCCAAATTGACATAAGCAATGATGGGAATTATTTTCCCCAGGACCTGCTGTGTGGAGAACTAAAATGTGAGATAATATTCCTCTCCTATTATTAGACGGGAAAACATATTAAACAGGAACTTCTTAGCGAGTTTGACTGTACATATATATAAACTTTTTAATGCCATTGTTTGACAGCTTGGCTGTGAGTAATATTTTCCCCGTATATGTTATATATTATAAATTTCAGCTTGCAAGCTGAACAATGGCAAACCGGGAAGGTTTCGGAATCTGACTGGCTGTCCGCCAGCCATGGACCTTCGCAAGAAGGGTATTTCACCACAGGTGAGCTAATCACCCTCTTCTTATCTGCGGGCCCTGTACAGTATACCCAGTTTTTGAGAGGCTAACTTAATTCTGGCTTCGATGGAGCCCCCGTATTTCAGCTGGTCATTTATAGTTACACCAAGCATATCAATGGAGGGCCTGTTCGGAAGATTTCTTCCGTTGAATGAGACTAGATTTTCATTTCGATCCCTTTTGGCAAAATAATAAACATAGCAAATGTGTGTTCATTTTTAAAGCAAAGTTAGAAAGAGGTTATTTTTATGTTTTCAGGTTTGTCCTTTTGGCGTAGATCGGGTGTGCTGTGACGAGTGTCCGTCACTACCTCAGAAGACGAAAGCTTCCAAGGCCTTTAACTGTAAGTATTTACATGTTTCTTACTAGTTACTAACTGATCGGTGGTACCTGCAAAACATATTTTAGTAATACACTAGCAAGTTCCTGGCATGCCACTTAATATAGAAATTGTTTCTCCCTGCGTGTCCTTTCCCATTCGCCCATTCCCCTTCCGCCTCCCCTTTCTCTCTCACGTCCCCTTCTGCGTTCCCACTCCGCCTTCTTCTCCTCTCCCGCTTCCCCCGTCCCGCAAACCCCCCTCCATACATTAAGTCCGGTACATTCAGTTTTTAAACGGCTTGCATGCCACCTATTGCAATTTTTTTATACAAATTTCATAATGCTAGAGCTCACTGGTACATACAGAAACTTTCGCGGGCGTGCTCACATCAAATCTCCAAAGTTTCATCGCAATCGGATGAATAGTTAGCAACGCCTAATTTCATGACACCAGAGCTCACGTATCCATGGTTATTATGAATAATTTTTATAAAAAACTTTAGATTCGCCTTAATCACTATAAAAGGAAACTTTTTGCATTACGGGCGGCGGAAAATGATGCATTTTAATTTTATGCAACTGAAAATTAAAATGCATCATTTTCCGCCACACGTTATGCAAAAAGTTTCCTTTTATAGTGATTAAGGGGAATCTAAAGTTTTTTCCTAAAAATTATTCGAAATAACCATGGACACTTCGATCCAAAAATTACCAAAAAAAAAAAACCTTTTTTATTAGATTTATAAGATTTTTTATGTTTTTAGTTTAAAAAAAAATTAAAAATGTAACCGGAGGCCAAAATTTCCTCAAGAGTTTTTACACCAAATAATGTCAGGAATCACTGGTTAACGTAAGTCAAGTACATCCCTTAACACCCTTTGTACAATAACAATAAAATATAATCACTGAATGTGTTGCATCCGAGACTGTTTCGAAATTACAGCCTCAAATGCAAACTGAAAATGGACTGTAAATCAAAACAAAATACGAAAATGTTTCTCTGAAGCTGGAGGATTATATGTGTATGGTAAGATTATGGAATTCACGGAAGTAAGGAAAACCAAGGCGCTTACCAAATTCGAAGGCGAACACATTAAACACAACTAGTTGGCTTCAAATGTCAAGTCATCTCACACTGGTACTGGTTGTTATTGTTCCCTGCTTTCTTCAGCAAGGTGACATGGATAGGGATGGTAGGAACTGTATAAATGACATTCCGGTAGGAACTGTGCACATTATCATTTCAAAACCAAACAGATAAAAATTTGAGTGAATGCACCGGTTACTTTTGATAAAAGTTTTACTGTAAATTTGAATTTTTTTTGAGTTATACATTTTTTATTTTATCTGGAAGAATGTTGAAAATTCTTGTTACAAGGTACCTAAAGTAGTATGACAAAAAGTAATATGCATTAGTTTCAGCAATTTGAAGTAAATCTTTGTTAGTATTTATATGCATTTTTGTAGAGATGAATTGTTTTTGCGTATGTTATCTGTCGAACATCAAACTCATTGTGCGTGTGTTTCAGATTGCGTAGATATGGCCGAGAAGGTGTTTGATTGCCCGTCGGACGGTGGGGAGAGGTGTCCCACTCCGAGCCTTGCGGCGCAATCATTCTCCAACACGCCCATGACGGTAGCTCAGATCCCATATTACGTGAGTTGCACCTTAATACTACAATTTATCACGAAAGCTCAGATTCCATATTACATGAGTTGCACCTCAATACTACAATACATGACGGTAGCTCAGATCCTATATTACGTGAGTTGCACCTTAATACTACAATGTGTCCGTCAGACGGTGGAGAGAAGTGTCCCACTCCGAGCCTCCCTTCGCAATCATTCTCCAACACACCCGTGGCGGTAGCTCAGATCCCATATTACGTGAGTTTCATCTCAATAATAACTCCAATAATACCTACCTCAAAACATGTGAACGTCTCAGCAGAAGTTCTCTCCTAGTGAGGTGTTCACGAAACAATATAATGTAATGGTTACAGTATACAACATTATTTTTCTTTTAAGTTCTGTAAAATGTAAACTGAACAAGCAAGCACATAAATAAATAATATATACTAGCTGACCCGACGAACTTCGTACCGCCTCAGAATCAATAGCTGTTGAATTAAATTAAGTTTTTTTATTAAGTTAAAAATTACGCAATGAAGCAATTATCAATGCGCAACTGTCCGTGTTTTGTTTTTGTCAGTATCAGAGATGGCGTTGTGTACGGATTTATATTTTTGTGATTTTCTTACTTTTACAATTACTTACGGGAATACGGGAGGCGGATACGGGTGCCGCCGCCCCGGGAACCATTTATTGAATAACCAACACCTCTGCCATAGATCACCCCAAGTGGTTCGCTACGTTTGGTGATATAGCAGGGGTGCCCGGGTTCATGAGGTGGCTTATGTCCGGGTCTTGGCAGTTGATGCGCCTGCCCACCTGCTTCGTGGCGGGCCGGATCGAGAGAGACTGGTTGAGGGAGGCCTTTTGACCTTTCCAGCCGTACTCTCTCGACCCATTGCCTTGCACCACAGTTGGAGGGATGGATTCATACGTCCGTCACTCCCGGACACACTGACCCCCAGATTCCTACCCACCCCTCATACCTTTTTCCTTCCCAGAACTTTCTATCCTCCCCATTCCTTAAAAAGATCCTCCACACAGCAACCCCTAAGATGACATAGGTCCTGAGAGAAATTATTTTCCTCAGGGCCTCCTGTGTGAAGCTTATGTAAAAAAATGGTTTCATTTCAGAGATTTATTATAATTATTGTATTTTTTCTTTGGAGGTGTGCCAATGTTCACCATTTGTCTCATTTTCGACTATTGACATTGAGTGTGTAAGAAAGAAGGGCAGCATTATATGATTAAAAACAAATGCACAACAATCAACGCATTGACATTTGACGTTTTTGAATGTTTGGAATTCATGCACAGTTCAATATTATACCCCTCACAATATTGCTGCAGTTCTTTCAAAATAGGAGAATTCGTTCCATACAAAATGTATGGGGAAAATAATTTTCTTTATAACTATTTATTTCGTTAACTTTTGTGATGTTTTAATAGTTATTATCCTATCCGGGGCGGAGACAAATCCAACAAATCAAAGATCATCAAAATCAGTCCAGCCGTTCTCGAGTTATAAATAGTGTAACTAACCCGACTTTGTTTTATATATTAAGATATATACCTGGTGTTAAGTGAAGTAATTGACTTAATTAGTAATTGACCCGTGATTTGGAGTAAAAAATGTAAATAGAATTTTGGTCTCCGGTGACATTTTTAATCTTTTTTTTGTTTTCAACTAAAAACATAAAAAATCAGTAGGTTTTTGACAGTTAGGGGCGGAGTGAAGGGTCGGTCGGTTATTCGACAGAGTGACCAGTGACATGTGGAAGAAATTTATTTATTTTGGAGAAAAATTTTTTGGAAAAAATCAATATTTCATTTATATTTTTTAATCAGAATAATGTCAGGAATCACTCGTTAATAAAGTAAGTCAAGTATGTCCCTTATCCTCCTCAGACCCAGGAAAAAAGTGTTTCAAAATCAATTTTTATTTTTGAATTTGTATATCTAAAAAACCACATAAAATAATTTTATTAAAAAAAGTTTTTTTTTAATTCTCAATATTTTCAGAATTGTATGTCTCTTGTAGGAGACGCTGGGTCTCTAGCAACTAGTTTGAATTAATAGTATTCCAGGAATCACATCACTTTTTTATGTCGCCCACAGGAGAAACTGGGTCCGAGGAGGTTAACACTGTATAATATCAGAAAAGCCCTACGATGGCAACATTGACGCATTTTATCTGTTACGTAGACATTGTGTACAGAGGCGGCCGCTTCCTTAGTGCATATGTGCACTGCACTGCCGAACATACGTCAGAAGTGTAAATTAGTATCTACATCCTCTAACGAAGAATCCCGCCAATTCGTTACAAAATCTTTACCAATTGTCTAAACTCCCTCCTATGAGAGAAAGGAATTCGTGCACATTTTGTTATGCCCAGGCGTGACGTCACACGAAGTTATATTTCTATTGGGATCATTCCCAGATGCTGGAGTGCTCGTGCCCGTGAAATGAGCAAGTCAGGTATAGACCCATACGGACGATTGACGTGTGAATGCAGAGAAGACATATGGTGCCTGGGTGCACTAGCGGAGCAAATGACTTAACATTAAACTTGCGTAAAGTGATACCGAACTTTTGGAATGGAATAGTTATGTTCGACGAATTTAAGACGAAATAACAATGTTATGTTTTAACGCCATCGGCCGCCAGCGCGGCGCTGTATTGTTTCGGTATTGACAGCATTTTAACAGTTTTTGCAAGTTTTATTCTGTAAAAAAAAACTTATTTAAAAATAAGTGTTACTGAAAACATTGCGATTAACGTAGATTTTATCAAATGTAATTAGTGGAGTGTTTTAGTGAAACGGTTAAACTTTTAAAAATAATTTGTACTATTCCAATGACAACTGTTGAGTGCGAACGGTGTTTTTCTACATTAAAACGTTTAAAAACATTTCTGAGGAACACTATGTCTCAAGATCGGCTTAATGCTTTGTCAATGTTGAGCATCGAAAAAGGTTTGATATCTTCTATACCAGAATTTAATAATCGTGTCATTGAAGTATTTTCACAAATGAAAGAGCGACGAATGGATTTACTCTACAAGTGAACGTTTGCATTACGTATGTCACCACCTAATCACTTTATTTTCCCATGTTAATGTTACCTTTTTTGTGAAATGCACTGCTCGCGAATTTTGTCACAGGCCGCCTCTGATTGTGTACCGCATTTTTCAGTTTTGTAAAATAAATATCTATGTGTACCTTTTGTTTTGATCCAAACTGAAACCTTTTTGTTTGATTTTATGTGAAGTTTGTGTTAAATTGCAGGTGAAACTCGGCAAGGGTAAACGCTCGGAAATTCATTGGTGGTGTCGCGGCATATTAATCAGTGAGCGTTGGGTGCTGAGCACTGCTAAGTGCGTCCAACAAAAGGGGTGAGCCATCATAATTACATGGTTTTACCACAAATACGCCTCAGGGATCTCATTTCTACAGCATTCATCTACATACTTTCATCCTTCCTCTGCCAGTTCCATGCTTCACTGCCATACATCAGGGTAGATACCAGCACTCCGTTGTGGATGTGGATGGCTAGTTTCGCTTATTTGGATAGTTTTTATTGGGGCCAATGGCGCTCAGTCCTCCATTACTGGAGTTACCTGCATGTACCCTTCTTTCAATATCTTCATCAGCCTTCCCATCTCTCATAAACATACTTCCCACAAAGACATCCACCTGCTCCAAGTGTTCATCATTCACAACTATATTGCACATTGCTTTCGTTCCGTCTCTGTAAAATACCATAACTTTAGTTTTACTTACATTCATCGTTAACTCATTCTTCGTATATGCCTACTTCGTTTATCCTAGACACGAGAGACTGTAGATCTTCCATACTGTTAGAAATCAGCACTTTATCATCAACATACAACAGGCAACAAACTTTCAGATTACTCAATTTCGCACCCAATTCCATCTCTTTCAATTTTTGCATACAATTATCGATGTATATACTGAATAACCACGGTGACATTATGCAGTTTTGTTTAACACCTTTTGTGATGTCAAATCACCCTATAAAATCCCCGTTAACCCCGTTCACATGCAAATATTCCTTCATACAGAGACGCAATTGCCTGTATGAGATTCGCTTCTTACTTGGACAACACCTTCCATAGCTTTTTCCTGTCTACTCGGTCGTGTGCTTTTTGTAGATCTATAAAGGCGCAAAAGAGTTTCTGGTTTTTTGAAAGAAACTTCTCAGTGAGCATACGCAATGAGAGAATCTGGTCCAACAACCCCCTTCCACTCATAAAAGCACCTTGCACATCCCATATTTTATCCTTGGTTTCCATTCTTACCCTTTTTTTTAAAGAAAGACAAACATTCCCGGGTTACGAATAACCCAACAATGTTTGAAAATCTCCTACTACCACCACGGAAAGCCGAAAACGTTGCTTATGTTGTGATGGAGGACTTAGCTAGCCGAGGAATCGAACACGCGAGGACCCAAGCGCTATGCCCACTCAACCACTGACCGGTAGAGTGGGCATAGCGCTTGGGTCCATTTCAATCAATATTCTACCATACAGCTTGCCAACTGAACTAAGCACGCTAATAGCCCTATGATTCTCATATTCCATACGTTTGTCTCACAAATTCCCGTTGGTCAACAAAACACATTAAAATAATAGGTTAGGTTAGGTTAACTTAGGTATGTGTTTTTCATGACCTACTCAACTCAACAGTAAAATTGACCAGATACCATAAACGATGTATTGTTGCAGGCCCATGCAGTTTGCGCGCACAGGTGGCGGTACACAACAGAATTTCACTGCCGGCGATACGTACTCCATCAGCCAGCAAGTTATTCATCCGACTTATAACTCCACATATTCCCTTGTCTACAATGACATCAGCCTACTGCAACTCCAAATGCCGTAAGTCTAAATATTCAACTCACTGGCAATACAAATTTCATCAGCCAGTATGTTATTCAAACAATTTACAACTCCACATATTCCATTGTCTACAATAACATTAGCCTCAAGTCCATGAGCCAGCAAGTTATTCATCTGACTTATAACTCCACATATTCCCTTGTCTACAATTACATCAGCCTACTGCAACTCCAAACGCCGTGTCTAAATATTCTAATTCACTCCCGGCGATACTTTCTAACTAAAAATTAGTGAACTGTCATCAATAATTTTAAATACATTTCAAGTTGACACAACTATGGGGGAGTTGGTAAAGATTAGAATTGTAAAGGACTGACTTACCCTTTGTCTTTTAACATTCTTGTTGATAATAATCGTTCTTTATAAATCCGAGTCAGTGGCGGCTCGAGCACTTCTTTGATGGTGGGTATCGTTATTTTTTACATACCGTATTCTCACCACCACAGTATATAATATAAAATTTAAAAAAAAATTTTTTTGATGGTCTAATCATGCTAATCAGATATATAAACACAAAATAATATAAAATTACTATAGATGTATACCAATTTACAGTATAGTATAGTAAAAATAACGATTTATCTTGCAAGATTATTATCAAAATTAATTTGAACGCGAGCGATTCCCGCCCGAAGCTACGCAATCAAATGGTTCAGTGGGGATTTATTGGATGATCCCCACGGTATGTGATTTTCACATACAATTGCGGATGCGGATTTTCTCACGGATGCGGTCGTGGAAGAAATGTAAGGAATTAACAAAATGCCTTTAGGGGACTGCCCGGATTGTCCCCCAAGTGCGCAATAGATTCTGCGCACTAAGAAATTGACTCAGATAGTTCATGTGCTAGTTGGCCCGGTCGCCTATAATTCCGCAACCCAGTGTGGGCCGATCACGTTAAAATGATCCGGAATAATTTTTTGTATTTTATTGCTGCAAATGTTAATTACTTTTTTTTTTTTTACATAAATACCGCACAAGAGTCCCAACTGCTCCCACCTGGAGCCAGTGGGACTATGGCATCCCCAATTGGGGTATGTTGTGAGGCTGAAAGCAGTGGGGAGGGGAAGGAGATAGGGAAGAGGAAGGTGGGGAAGTACATGGCTATTCAGATCTGGTCACCAAACACGGCAGAAGCCATTCCAAGCAACGTTTCAATTCAGAATGGTGGTCTTACACCAGGGCGATACTGAGAGTATCTTCCACTCTGGAACGTGCCGCAAATATACTATATATTATTTTAAATGAATAAATTGTGAAATACACAAATTAATCAAATAAAATTTATTTGCCACGCCGGGATTCGATCCCGCGACCTTCGGAATGCTAGTCAAGCGCCTTACCGCTGCACTACGCCGGCCGTACTTTTCTGTTTAAAGAATTAATTCATTTCGGTGAAAACAAAGCATTGACTATTATTTCCTTTAGTAGGTTTTGGGTGTAACTGGTGGGGACTGTCCACATTGTGAAGAACCGCCACTGCACCGAGGGTGGTCACTGCCCAGATTCCTTAAGGCTCCGCAACCGGTCTCGAAAAGAAGAAGATGGAGAGATACGAAATTACGAATGTTAGAGGAGAGCGCTAAAATTTACATCGACAAAATCGATGCAAAAATTGCGAAAATGTTTAATAAAACACGACTCGTTTAAAATAGAGCAAAAATTTCGCGGGCATTGTCTTAAGGAGCGGATACAAGATGTAAAGGGTAAGGACTAGGGGGGAAAAAAAAAAAAAAATGGCTAAAAACTTACATTTCATCCAAATAAACTTACATCGCAGCCCAGCAGCGGCTGCCGTGCTCAACAGAAGAGTTACCCGGGACCGTGTGGATGTCGCGCTGATTCAAGAACCCTGGACTTACAGGGAGAAGGTCAGAGGACTAAACATGGACCAGGGTCTACTCTACTACAAGGAGTCGGGGGAAAGACCACGGGCCTGCATTCTCATCAGAGGGATAGCAGGCACACTGCTCCCCGATCACTGCAGCAGGGACCTGGTGGCTGTGAAGCTACAGGTCACGCTGGATCAAAGAAGCAGGGAAGTAGTGGTGGCGTCAGCATACATGCCCTATGACTCTGCGGAACCACCACCCTCAAGGGAAATAACGAGACTCATCCAGGATTGCAGGGAGAAGGGTAGGGAACTGATACTCGGAGTAGATGCTAACTCGCACCACACTGTGTGGGGGAGTACGGACATCAAGCGAGGACAGGACCTCCTGGAATACCTGATGACAGTGAATCTTGAGATTCTCAATAGAGGTAGGGAACCTACTTTTGTTATAAGTAACAGACAGGAGGTGATAGACCTGACTCTAGGAACCTTGGGAGTCGCAAGATGGAGAGTGTCGGATGAACCATCCCTGTCGGATCACCGGCACATAGTATTTGAACTAGAGGGAGAAACAAATAAAACGGGGACCGACACATACAGGAACCCAAAAGCAACTGACTGGACTCGGTATTCAGAGGAACTAAAAATAGGAATGACTAGATTCCCAGCGAAATACGGCTGCCCTGAAGAAATTGAGGACGCAGTAGAAATACTGAGGGACTCGATGATAGGGGCATTCGAAAATAGCTGTCCTCTGAAGACAAGTACCAGGGATAAAACGCCGTGGTGGAGCAGGAAACTGCAGGAGCTACGGAAACTAGTAAGGCAAGCTTTCAATAGGGCCAAAAAATCTGGAAACTGGGATGCTCACAAGCAATACCAGAAAGAGTACAAGGAAGCAATCCGGATAGCCAAAACAAACTCCTGGGAGAAGTACTGCGGGGAGGTGGAAACCATCCCGCAGGCGGCAAGAATTCAAAAAATTCTTGCTAAAGACCCAGGGGCAGCTAAAGGCCCATTTCGGAAAGCCGATGGAAGCTTCACCGATAACTGCGAGGAGGAGTTGGAGGAACTGCTGGGGAAACATTTTCCCGGCTACAAAAAGTTAGAAGCAGGTGACACCGGGCCACCACCAGCCCGAGTTATGCGGGAAGGTAAGGACTGGGACACTGCAGCTAAAATAGTGACTCCCTCCAAAGTTAAATGGGCAATCGAAGGGTTCGACCCTTTTAAAAGCGCGGGAGAAGATGGTATCTTTCCGGCACTTCTTCAGAGGGGCCTAGATACAATCTTGCTTCCGGTAACTAAGATTCTGAGGGCGTGCTGCGCCCTCGGATACATCCCCACACCATGGAGGAAAACAAGGGTAGTGTTCATACCTAAACCAGGGAGAACTGACTACGACCAACCAGGCGCATTCCGTCCAATTAGCCTCACCTCTTTTCTTCTAAAGACAATGGAGAG
The DNA here is from genome assembly GCA_917880885.1 of Limnephilus marmoratus. Lineage (NCBI taxonomy): Eukaryota > Metazoa > Arthropoda > Insecta > Trichoptera > Limnephilidae > Limnephilus > Limnephilus marmoratus. Next base: position 27,173,786 of record OU862930.1, on the reverse strand, counting down.
GCTAATGGATAGGCACATAAGAGACGGGGCACTGAGAGAAAATCCCCTCCATGAGTTACAATTTGCGTATCAACCAGGTAAGTCGGTTGACACGGCACTGCACAGGTTGGTATACAAACTGGAGCAGGCGCAGGCAACCGGGGAACTAGCGGTTGGACTCTTCCTGGACATAGAGGGAGCATTCAATTGCACCACTATTAAATCCATCGATGAAGCGGCAGAAAGACATGGACTCGACAAAACCACTAGAAGATGGCTGAAGAACATGCTTTCAGGTCGGATTCTTACGATGAAAAGGGGTGAGGTGATACTCAGAGTATTGGTGACGCGAGGGTGTCCACAGGGGGGGGTTTTATCACCCTTGCTGTGGAGCCTGGTGGTGGACAACCTCATCAGGAAACTCAACAACAAGGGCCTGTATACTCAAGGGTACGCGGATGACATCGCAACCATAATAAGGTGTTGGGATGCAGACACGACCAGAGGCCTCATACAATCAACACTGGCAACAGTGGAAGAATGGTGTGAAGAAACAGGGCTGTCGGTCAACCCAGACAAGACAGAACTAGTCATCTTTACACGCAAAAGGAAACTAGAAGGATGGAGCAATCCAACCTTCTACGGAAAGGAAGTAGAACCCTCTGACACGGTTAAGTACCTCGGAGTCATCTTAGATGCCAAACTGAGCTGGAAAAACCAGGTGGAGACTGTAAGCAGGAAAGCCTGTGTTCTCATGTGGGCAACTAGGCGAATCTGCGGCAGAACGTGGGGACTCAAACCCAAAATGATGCGATGGCTGTACACAGCCGTTGTAAAACCAAGACTCATGCATGCAGCCTTGGTCTGGTGGAGGAGAACAACACTGAAAACAGTGAGAGCCACACTCAACCACATACAGGGACTTGCATGCAGAGGAATCACAGGAGCTATGCGAACCACTCCAATACTAGCCATGGGAGTGCTGCTAGATCTACCCCCACTAAACTTAGAAATAGAGGGGGCGGCGATGGCGGCAGCCTACAGGTTACAATGCAAAGGTCAATGGAGAGGTGAGTTGCCCAAAAACAGTCATACGGAGATCGGAACAAGACTGAGGGCAATTAGTCCGACAGCTGGAATGAAGCAGGACGGCAAACAAGCCGAATACTTCTTCAGACAGCAGTTTGATGTGATGTACCCCACCCGGGAGGAGTGGGACATGGTCCCAGGTCCAACCTCCAGACAGGAACTAATCTGGTTCACAGATGGGTCCAAAATGGAGGAAGGAACGGGGGCTGGGGTATGTTTACAGGGTTCCAAGAGGGAACTAAGTATACCTCTAGGAATACACTGCACTGTGTTTCAGGCTGAGATGAAAGCCATCTTGGCCTGCGCACAGGAGAATATACGTATCGGGTACAGGAATAAGAACATAACTATTTGTTCTGATAGCCAGGCAGCCCTTATGGCACTGGAAAGTAACCGATGCGACTCCAGACTGGTGATGGAATGTAGAACCGTTCTTAAAGAACTCGCTACCATCAATAAAATAACCCTGATATGGGTACCAGGACATAAGGGTATTGAGGGCAACGAGCGGGCTGACGAACTAGCAAGGAAAGGGGCGAAAGCACCACTTGCGGGATCTGAGCCGGCCGTAGGAGTAGCAGCTTGCCACACCAAATTACATATCGAGAGGTGGGTCAAATCCCAGCACTGGAAGGAATGGGAGAGGGCACCCGGAATGAGACAATCCAAAGTACTCATAAACGGACCCGACCCCAGACGGACCAGGAAACTACTCGATATGGACAGAAACTCGCTGAGGGAACTGGTAGGCCTACTAACGGGACACTGCCATCTCAGGAAACACATGCAGCTATTGGGAGTGGAAAGCACCAGTAGATGTAGAAAATGTGAAGAGGATGAAGAGACTCCAATTCACTTATGGTGCCAATGTCCTGCCCTGGTGGGAATTAGGCTCAGATACCTGGGGAGACATGTTGTAGAACCAGAAGACCTAGCCACATATCCGATAACAACTCTGGTGAACTTTATTAAAGGGACTGGGTTATTGTTAAAGGATTGAGGTAAAATGGGAGAAAGTAAAATGGGCCCATGGCCTAAGTACTCACGGGAACCAATGGTAAACCGTCTCCGCTTTTTAAAAAAAAATAAATAAAATAAACAGCACTTAAAGAAACACTGTGAATTTTTTCATACATATAACTTGTAAAATAACTGAAACTAACGTGTTTATAATAATTTTTGGAGCGTACTTTGCGATTTTTTTCTATCAAGGGAATTTTATATAATTTGCGTTTCGGCGCGGGCAATGTCTAGATATTATCTTCAAGAATAACATATATTTTTTTAAGACCTTTAAAACTTAATGTGTTTAAGGGAGATATTAAGACCTTTAAAACTTAACGTGTTTAAGGGAGATATGTAAGAAATCGGTAGAAATTCGGATTGCGGGCCCTTAATTCAGTCAATCAGTGGGATTTTGAGGAAATGTGAAAGTTTTTATTTTATTTTCATTAATTGTTTTTGATGATGATTTCAGGGTGACCTTCTCTAAGACAGTACACCCAGCATGTCTCCCGACCGAGGAGCAACTGCCTTCTGGACTGGTCTTCCTCGGATGGAGCAAAGAACTTAACCGATATGCTAAAGTGAGTGTATTCTTTTAATGTTGCTGACAAAGCTAGTTGCAATTCGTTCTTCTCCTTGTTCTGGTACCCGTTGGAATGGAATGAACTCAAAGGATGCTGAAAAGTGACTGTGTTCTTCTGATGTTCCCAAAACGCAAATCTTTCTTCTTCTTGATTTTTTTTTATGTTAACCACTGGAGTGACCACGCAAAATAAATAAATTTGCCTCGATTGCTTGAGATTTCCCAGAAGATCATTTTTAAAAATTTTCACCGACATAAAAATCATTCAAATTTAAATATGGAGACATAAAACTTATTTTAGTGCTATGTAGCCAATGAATTAACCTGTATTTTACCGTTTATCTCATATTTGTAGGATTTATAAAAAAAATCGTAATGTTTATAACAGCGTGAATCTTGCGTTTTATTATGTGGCGGCCACTTAACCCGCTCTGCGAAATTTACCGCTGCGCCACTGACCTCCATGGAATACGCTGGAAGCACATACCTACGGCGATACATCTACCTACCTTCAGCGAGTACCGTAACGTAGTAGAAATAATAATCCGCCACCTCCGCGAAAGAGCTAGAACGTCTAGCTGTACCGTTCAAGTACCCGCAGAAAGTTCGAGCGATACCTCGGCTTTGCATGAGTTCACCCGGCATTACCTACCGTTCTCGAAACTACTTGCCCGACCGGCAGAGTATATAAGCCAGCGCTCGCTCGCTCAGTCTTCAGTCAGTCAGTACTTTCCATTCATCGGCCGAACAACACAGTCCGAGCAGTGCCGTAACTCTTTACGTGCCTGCGCCGGGCACGGGCCCGCGCAGATAGTAGTGAACCACACATATCCAGTGTGACCCAGGAACATCTTCATAACACCTTCGAGGGCTCCATCTCCAACTACCATCTCGACATGAGATGTCAGGCAACGCGCCAGCAATCCTGCAACGAGCAGCAACAAGCATCCTGCAACGAGCAGCAACAACAACAGGCAACGCGCCAGCAATCCTGCAACGAGCAGCAACAAGCATCCTGCAACGAGCAGCAACAAGCATCCTGCAACGAGCAGCAATCAGCATCCTCACCGCCTTTCAAGGTTTCTTCCTGTGTCACGTGTGTGCTCCGACTCAAAGGACACATAGCCGCCGTATTCCGTCAACACGACGTCGATCGACCGCCTGGACCAAGGTCACGTCTACACCGCCACGGTGTAGGGCAACACGCCGGCTTCCTGAAGACCTGTGATCTTCACCGCCGTAGTCTCTTGACCTTCCTTCACTCATCACGCAGCATCATCCACTGTCACTTCGCTCCGCATCGACCTCCGCTACGTAGCGCATCAATAAAGACTGACTCATACATCGACTGACGCCCTTTCATTTCTCTCTACCGATACGGCCCGCCCCTCAACTGGAAGGGGGTCTGTGGCGGCCACTTAACCCGCTCTGCGAAATTTACCGCTGCGCCACTGACCTCCATGGAATACGCTGGAATCTACGAAATACCTACAGCAAAGGCACCGCACTCGTACACACTACGAACTACCTACCGCTGCAAGGCCGCCTAGGAATAATCCTCCACCTACGCGAAAGAGCTAGAACGTCTGGCTGTACCGTTCAAGTGCCCGCAGAAAGTTCGAGCGATACCTCGGCTTTGCATGAGTTCACCCGGCATTACCTACCGTTCTCGAAACTACTTGCCCGACCAGCAGAGTATATAAGCCAGCGCTCGCTCGCTCAGTCGGAGTCTCAAGTCAGTCCCTCCATTCATCCGGTCGAGTAACACACACCGAGCAGTGCCGCGACTAATTGCAGTGTAGTAACTCTCTACCCGCCTGCGCGGGGCACGGGCCTCGCACAGTCAACAGTGAACACATATCCAGTGTGACACCAGGAACATTTCCAGCACCTTCGAGGAACTTCTCCAACTACCATCTCGACATGAGATGTCCGGCAACGCGCCAGCATCCAGCATCCTGCAACGAGCAGCAACCACAACCGGCAACGCGCCAGCATCCAGCATCCTCATCGCCTCTCAAGGTTTCTTCCTGTGTCACGTGTGTGCTGGACACACAGCCGCCAATACCTCATCAACGCGACGACGGTCAACCGCCTGGACCAAGGTCACTTCCACACCGCCATGGTGTAGTGCAACACGCCGGCTCCCTGAAGACCAGTGATCTTCACCGCCGTAGTCTCCTGACCTTCTTTTCACTCATCACGCAGCATCATCCACTGTCACTCCGCTCCGCTTCGACCTCGCTACGTAGCGCTACAATAAAAGACTGACTCATACATCGACTGCACGCCTATCATTTCTCTCGTCCCGTCTCTACCGATACGGACCGCTCCCTCAATTACTTTAAAACTGCTGTGAGGGGTAGTTTTTCGAGTCGAGTAGATAGAATATTTTCGATTTCTGTATGTTGTCTCTGGTATTCTTGATAATTAAAGGTGCATATCTTTGGAAAAACAACTTAATTTTAACCGTAATCAGCTGATCAAAAATTCGGCGTAAAAAAAATATTTAAAAAATTTATTTTTAACATCGTTCTAAAATAGTCTACAAAGTTCGGATTTGCGACATCTATTGTCATAATCAAAGATATTCAAATACAAAAGAGATATGCTATGGTGTCCGCGCAACTGTCGGCGGACTACGACCTAATTAGAGTAGTTTGCATATGAAAAGAATTTGTTCATTTCGTTGATTTTTTGAAAATGTGCATTAGTATTGGTTAACAATATAGTTTGAATACGGAAAGAATTCGTTCATTTAGTTTAACGTTCGTTTGGTTTATTTGTTAATTATTCGTTCATTTAGTTTATTTGTTAATTGGTAAACAATATCGGTGACACCCGGAAGCGCAGTCCCACCTAGTAAAACCTGCAGATAGCACATCTACTTATATTTCAATATCTTTGGTCATAATAGATTAAGTACAGTTTGGCAATTAAGTGTAGAAAATAAATGATGGCGCTGCGATCGTTTTCTAGTTTTAAATGGCAACACCAAGATGGCTCATAAGACAAAGAATGTATGTTTTAAAAAAACACTTCTGGCAAAATGCATATTTCATAGCGTATTTGTATTTTCAAAAAATTTGCACAAAAAACTGTAATTTAATAGAAGTAAAATAAAACAAAACAAGTTTTAAGTGGGCGTTTATTTCGATATAAAAACGTAGGTACTTAAAAATTTAAGTCTGTTAATTCAACACCCAACATGTAATTATTGTCTTTGTCCTCGTGTGATTCTTCTTCTTCCGTATCTTCATCTTCATCTAAACGCAGTTCATCGATATCATCATATATAGTACTGCCTCGTGCATAATATTCTGCCTCAATTTTCATCACGTGTTTGCAACAATTTTTCCAATCATCAGCACTTATGCTATTACATATTATTATTATTATGCCCATTTTCCGTTTTCCCAGTGTTTAAAATTTTCCATCTGCCTTTTCCCCTTCCTTGACGATTCGTCTTACCGTTGTTTCAGATTTACCTGTGTGTGAAAAACATCATTAAAATTATTATTATTGAAGGTAGTTTTAAAAACACACACTAGATAATATTCACTTAGAAAGAAAAAAAAGAGAAAACGAGAAAAAAGTAACTTTTCTACGAGTTTAAAGAAGTTGCATATTATTATTTTGTTATTGAGTTATTCCCTTTTTCCTGTGGCCGCATATTAACTGTCAAATCGAAATGTCAAATTCGAATTTTTTAACATAACCTCAAATCAGATTGTAATGGTTATTATCGCTCGAAAATTGGCGTAAATCTTGTGATACTAATGAAATTTATTAAACAAACTATACTACGTACCAGTCATTGCTGCAGTTCGTTTGTAAACATCTTCTAAATCAGATAGAAGCTTCTTCGCGTGACACTCGGCTATGCAGCGTTGAAAAACGCAGAATATAACCCCTCTTGCATCACTATGTAATGGTTTATTCATTTTAATTAAATTCAGGCAAACAATGAATAAAAATATTATCAAATCAGCGATCTTCTACTCAGATTTAAGACAATAAATCAACCGTAACATGCGATAACATGACAGCCATAGGAAACGTCATATAATTCGGTGCTGCCATAGTAATAAAAAAGTTTAGTTCCTATTTATTTAGTTTCTACACTTTCTTGCCAAACTATATTTCAATAGCTTCTTTTAAAATAAATGGCTGGCCATGAAAATGTTTTAAATAATTACAATAAATGTTTTACGAATGGTAGGAAAATGTGGTCCAATTTTGGACCACTATCAATCGCAGAAAAATAAAAGTGGTCCATTTTTTTTTACCATAATCTTTCCAGTGATTAACTCTCATTCTGTTGTGAGCAAATAAATAAATAAAATATAAAAAAGAATACTTCTATTTGCAGACAACAATGGAGAGAATACTCAACACCAATTGCACAAGTGTGTTCTCCGAGGATACAAAAAACCTGCCTGATGGAGTACGCAGCGCCACGCAGGTGTGCGCGCGGCCAAGAGTGGCGGGCCACTGTCACGTGAGTTACACGTCTCTCCCTTATTCAGGCATAACCTTTATACTATGACGGTTCGTCCGGTGCACGGATTCCAAACCTCGCCAAGTATTTCTGAAACCTACTAAAAGAAACTGTCTTCATCAAATCAAGCCATAAATAGAAGAGTCACAAATAAATTTAATCTTTTGTAATTCGGAAGGTTTCGTTTTGTCCTTAAGCCTCGATTACATTGAGCGAGTTTACAAGCTACCAGCCTGCGAATTTACTATCTGCTAGTAAACTTGCTTAAGCGTCAATGAAACAGGGTGAGTTTACAAGCTACTATCTACTAAGTTTAAAAGCGGGTAAATCGGGGAGTGAGATTGTCGTGATGACACACAAAACTGTCCACTCGCTCAGAAGCGTAGGAAACTGAGGCCGCTGCTAGCGCCAGTAACAAGAATAACGACGACTGCGTGAACTAATTCTTTAGATGTTTGACAGTCGAAATCAGCTGTTTATCGGAAGCCATGTTGGAAACATAAATAAACCAATCACGAGTAAGCGGAGCAAGCGTGTAGGCGAGTAAAGACGACCTTTCAACTTTTTTTCGTAGATTGTCAACAATCTGCTAGTTGCTGCTAGTTAGCAAGTGACACGATGACACTGGGCGAGTTTACTAACAGATAGTGAATTTCCCAGATAGTAGCTTGTAAACTAGCCCTGTGTCATCGACGCTTTAGTGTAATCATATTTACTAGCTAACTAGCAGATTGTGAACAATCCACGAAAAAAGTTTAAAAGGTGGCTGCTCGCTACTCACTAGTGTGTGGGCTTATTAGCTAGTAAACTATCCTTGTGTTGTCATAGTTGCTAGTGAGCTAGCTGCGAGTATCTCAGTTTTCTAACAAAATTTCGACAGAATTAGTTCACGCAGGAGTCATTATTTTAGATTGCTAGCTAGTTCGCTAGTGAGCGAGTGGAAAGTTTTGTGCCCGCTTTTAAACTTGCTGGCTAGTAGCTTGTAAACTCGCTCAATGTAATGGAGCCTTTGGTGGGGTCACCATTATAGGAGTCTGTATGTAAGTTGTGTAATTCCATACGAAACTGAAGAATTTACTGATGCGGCGATAGCCGATAAATGAAGGGATGACAACACAGGTAAAGCAGAGTGTATTATTTATTACCCCTCAGTCAGTTGATTACTCTGACAGTTGACCCCCAAATGATTATTTCTGTTGTATGTGAGCATTGGTAAAGTAAGTATGTAGAGAGGATGTACAATAATTCCGTATCTCTGAAAGAGTATGCAGTATTAGAATGTACTGCAGAATAACAAGAAACGTCATACTTATTCTGCTTAGGAAAAATATGCTATACCCACTTACACAAAATATAACTAAGTGTCCCTGAACATTCTTGCCAGAGGTCATCCCGAGTGGTTCGCTACGTTTGGTGAAAGCAGGGGTGCCCAGGTTCATAGGGTGAGGTTTAACTAGGTCTTGGCGGCGGATGCGTTTGTCTACCTTCGGCGTGGCGTGACCTTTTGAACTCTCCTTTCTATCGCCTTGTACTGCAGAGGTAGGGATGAATTCATTCGTCCGTCACTACTGGACACACTGAGCCCCAGATTTCTGTCTACCCCTCATATTTTTTTTCTTTCCAGAACTTCCTCTCTTTTTCAAAGACCCACCACACAGTAATCTCCAAAGATGACAGTCGGGAGGCCAAGGCCAACTAGTGTCATGGAATTCATACTAATAATAATGTTCTTAAATAATCCACATGCCGCTACACTTTTAATAGATTTTTAAAGTAAACTACTTTTAAACTTAATTACCAAAACAAACATTGGTTTCAGTCGGGAAATACGGAAAAGTATGCATTAAAATTCGATTTTCATTCAATCAAAGTTGAAAATTGCCATTGCCGCCATTTTTTTAAAATGGATTTGATATTTACGAAGTTTTGTTTCAAACTTAACACCCATTAATTACTTAGTTTTCCTGAACTAAGAACCTCGTAACCTATTTTGTGTACATAAATAGTTGTTTCTTGTAGTAATTGTTGAAATGAAGTGTGATTTCTATAATCCATGCTTAAAAATGCGGCGGCTTATGGATTATAATATAATGTTTTGTGGTTGTAGGGTTACTTCAGCGGCTCCCCCCTGCAGGCACCCAACCCCGCGGTACCGTGCACCCAGCTGCTGATAGGACTCAGCTCCGTCTGGGAATCTGAAGATTGTATGCGCGTCTTCCTTCGTGTTGTAACCTTCATGTCCTGGATAGAGGAGACTGTGTGGCCCTGACCCACCAAACCCCACCCCATTTCAATTCATTTATCATGATTTTTTTAACCCTTTATTACTCGCGCCTAAAACATTATCTAAGTCATTGTGTGGGGTGTCCAACACCCCGTATTAGTTTTTAGATATAAAATAATATATACGAGGGCTGTCTGTAAAATAAGGTCTCCGGGTGCTGCGGTCGCTAAGAACAATTTTAAGCGACATCCGGGAAAACTGGCATGTAGCCTGGTTTCCCTACGCCAAATCCTCACAAAGTTGCACTCTCTGCGACACTTAGTCTCGGCGTGGCAACTGTTCGCGATGGAGCTACCGCTCGCCGCACCCGCCAGGTGTGAATTACGCTCTATAATTAGATTTTTTGTGCAAAAATCAAAACCCCGGTAGAAATTCATTCCCAGCTATTTGAAGTATACGGAAACCAGTGTATGAGTGCGAAAACGTGCGCATATGGTGCAGAGAGTTTAAAAGCGTGCCGGACGGCCATCGGTTTCAGATGAAAAAATTGCCAAAGTGGAAAAACAATGATTGCAAATCGACGGGTGACGGTTCGGGAGCTCTGTGATATAATCCCTGTTATCAGTAAGACCACTATTGACAAGATTTCGACAAAAAATTTGGGAAACCGCAAAGTCTGCCCGCGAGTGCTCACCGACGATCACAAAAAAAAAACAGGTTAAAGCAGCCCGCAGATTCCTCGAGTGCTACGACATCGATGGCGAAGAATTCTTGAACTCAATTGTGACTGGGGACGAGACCCGGATACACTACACGATCCCAGAGACAAAGGGACAATCCCAGTGGCATCATTCAGATATGCCGAAGCAAAGTTTAAAAACGAATTACAGAGCGTAACTCATACTTGGCGGGTGCGGCGAGTAGAAGCTCCATTGCGAATGGTTATCACACCGAGACTAAGCGTCACAGAGATGCGAGACAGATTTGACAAGGGGAAACCAGGCTACACGCCAGTGTTGCAGGATTGCGCGTAAAATCATTCCTCACGACCGCAGCGCCTTGGAGACATTATTTTACGGACAGCCTACATATTTATGCAAAATCATACTTTTATTATTTGTTTATTTTAACTGTATGATTAAAACCTCAAATTGTAATATTTAATTAAATGAAGACAATATAAGCGAAACTCAATCGACAATCTGAAAACAGAGAAATCAGAAAAAGATATTGGCACCTCTGGGACATAAACCCAGGACCTCTTGCTTTCCAGGCAAAGTCTGTCCCAGAGGTCCACTGTTAAAGTCTGTTCCAAGAGTTGTTATGATAAAATATTTGTTAATATTTCTCGCAGTTTATTTTATCATAGATTTAGGCAAGCAGGTACCTAATTTCAAGAGGTGATTAAATAATATTTAAAAAAATAATAAACTTCAACATAGATTTATTTTTTTTAAATTTTGGAAGTAACATCATTCATTTTTTCTTTTTTGAAAAGGGTATAAAAATGGAATATTTTGTTTAGTGCCCACTTCTTAGTTATCTTTCAAGGTGGTAGAGGGTTTAACTGACGAGTCGGTCGTGATTTCATTTGATATTATTTCGTATAATTTAATTAAGTAATACGAAGGTTATTGTCCGAAACTGGAACATAATTAACTAGGCTGCGATCATCGTTATCGTGATGCCCATAAGTGTATTTAATAACACATTTCTAACGTCGTAATTTACACGAAAATAACCGATGGATAATTTCAAATCTTAATTGCCAAGTAACAGGCATTTTATGTAAACACATGGAAGTAAAATATCCTAAAGGAAATCAATCTGATAAATAATGAAGATATATTATTCTCGCCTTGATATACAAGATATTTATGGCTGGATTTGATTTTGGGAGCAAATAAACATTTCGGCTGAATACAGTACCAGGTATTTTGTCTGTCTATACTACAGGAGAAAAACCAGAAGCTCAAGATCGTAATTTAGATAGATAGATAGAATCTTGTATTTTTGGTTGATCCAAGGAAGGTGAGTTTATGTTCTGTTATTATGTTAATTTGTCCCAGTTTAATTTATTATGTGTTAATAAAATCTTTAATTTAATATATCTTAACAATACTGTTTAATTTATTTTAAAATAATCCTTCTAATTTAATCGTATAGTTTACATATCAAAGGCCCTGAGAGTGTTTCATTGCTTTACTATCTGCTAGCCTGGTTAATCAACCAGTGGCGCCCCTATAAAAATAAAGCTGGCAGATCTTTTATTCTACCCTTTTAACATCATTATTTATTAAACATTACATATTGCGTAACATTTTGACCCACTCCGGGATCATGTAACAATTTGGCGTCCCGTATGGTCTATCCCAATTTATTCTTTATCATGTTATAACAATTTAATAATTTTTTATAGCAATTTGGCCGCCTTAAACGTGTTGGGTTTCGTTTTTTTTACTTTACGATTGTTTTACAAGGATTTTAATGTATATTTTCTTTTTCAAAGTCTGTTTGTTCATAACATGTCGTTTTTTTTTTCTCTCATGAGCTTTTGTTATTAACGAGTTTCATTTGTTTTGAAAATATTTCATTTGTTTAAAAACAATAGAATGTTATCAAGTTGATTATTTTTTTTAGGTTAACTATTTTCAGCTCGTAACGTCATTTCTAATTTTTAATCAAGCAAAATTTAATACCTTTTCTTTATGTTTGAATTTTTACGACTGCGTACTATTTATTATACAATTGAGAACGTCTTCAATCTTCGATTAATTCTACGGCTATTATTATGGAATAATGCTACGAACACTTTATTTAAAAGAAAAACAAAGGATAAACAATCAAATGTTATTGTTTATTGTTTGTATTTCGGTATAACTATTTTCATTTCGCTACGTCATTTCCAAAATATTATATTACTACGAATTATAAATGAATTATTGCGGCAGTAATTTTAAAACGAAATGCAAATAGAACAACTTTGAACAAATTAAACAAATTTGATTTTCCGTAATTTAAAAGAGAATAAATGTATTTACTTCTACGAATTTTATAATTTTAAAAGTTTTCTACGTGATTCAAATCGTTTATTTTCTGAACTGGAATATTTTATTATTTTTTTTTCAAAATGTCGACTTTAATCGGAAACGTAAATGGTAAATCAAAAGAAGAATTATTTAAAGAGCTTACTGAACGAAACGTTTTACCAGAATTGACTTTGGAAGCTATGCGTGTTCAAGCTAGGCGTTTTAATAAAGCCTTTAAATTGGCACAAATTAAAGAACAATGCGAAGGAGATATTAGTTCAGACTCGGAAGATAGTTTAGATAGCGAAAAAAGATTTGTGAATTACACCAAAATAATTTATAATGACTCTACTCCCTCCGTTTCTAGTTTGAATAGTTGGAATTTAAAATTTAATGGGAATAGTTGTGTAAGAAATTTTATTCTTGAAATTGAAGAGAAATGCCGAACAAGAAATATAAAGCAAAAGGATTTATTAAGATGTTTTCCTGATATTCTCGAGGGATTGGCCTTACTTTGGTTCAGGTCGATTTATAATGCGGATTTAACATGGGAAGAATTATCTAAATTGCTTATTAAACAATTTGAGGCTGGCAATAAACAAATACAATTAAAAACGGAATTATTTAATATGAAACAAACAGATGGTATGTCCGTTTTTGAATTTACATTGCGTATGAAATCACTAAATAACATGTTAGATTCCAAACTTCCAGAATCTGAACTTTTAGAATTATCTATGAGAGCTTTGCTTCCAATGTATGCAAATTTACTGGCTTCACGTGATATAAATTCTTTTGACGAATTAACAAAAGCTACGGGAAAATTGGAATCTTACTCGTCTATAACAGATAAACAAAATTCATCTTTTTCATCAACAGAAAAGATGAATAGCAACGAAAAAAACAAAAATTTTAATTTTAATAGAAAATTTGATTATAATTCTAAATCAAATTCTAGAGAATATAATAACTCTTCGAATAATAATAATAATTTCAATCGTTCAATAAATTATTCTAATGGGAATAAAAATTATTCACGAACATTTTCAAATCAGAATTTGAGAAATGATTCAAATAATTATTATGGTAAAAATAATAATATTAATTCTACAGGACAATCTTATAAACGTATATTTTGTGGTTTTTGTAAAATCACGGGACATTTAGAGTCTGAGTGTCGAAAGAAAGCGTCATTAAATCTAAAATCGAATGTTGGTACAATTGAAGAGGGTACTAAATACAGCAAACCAAAAAACTAGGTTGGAGTCAATCTGTTCACGCCCCATCCTATGCGCAAAGGAAGAGGGAATGGAAGAGTTGGCTCCGGCTAGTTCGACAGTTCCTTTCTGTCTCATCTTCTGAGGAAGTGGGCCCACTGCCACAGAAGAATGAGATTGAAGAGGATGGACGTCCATTTACAAAAATTAATATTTTACAAAATAGCTACAGTGCACTGCTTGACAGTGGCGCTTCTCTCTCATGCCTGGGAGGAGATACCTATAAAATTTTTCAAAGATCAGGAGTAGATTTAGTCAAAATAGATTTTAGTGTATCGACAGCTGACGGTACGAGCCAGCCTGTCTTAGGTACTATGACGTTGCCGGTGACATATAATTCAATTACTGCAGAAATTGTTTTCTACGTCATCCCTTCGTTATCACCAAATTTTATTTTGGGGGTAGACTTTTGGAAACGGTTCCGGATTGCGCCGGAGTTGTTTTCAAAGGTAATTAGCTCTCAACGAGAGGGTAAGATTAATGAGGTGCGGGCAATTCGGCCAGCCTCATCATTATCACATTCCGAAAATAAAGCCCTTTCACAAATAATTAAAAAATTTGAATCAATTTCTTTTGAAAAGAGGGGTTTAGGTTTGACACACTTGGTCAAACATAAAATAATTACAACGGGATCACCTATTAAACAAAGATATTATCCGTTATCACCTGTTAAACAACAGCAATTAGATGCTGAAATAGATGAGATGCTCAAAATGGGAGTTATCCGTCCTTCATGTTCTCCGTGGTCTAGTCCTGTTTTAATAGTATCGAAAAAGGATGGTACTGGAAGATTATGCCTAGATTCCAGAAAAATCAACAATGTGACAATTCGTGACAGCTATCCTTTACCGTATATATCACGTATTCTTGACAAACTTGGTGGTGCTAGATTCGTTTCGTCAATAGATTTGAGCAAAGCTTTTTGGCAGATTGCTCTAGATAAAGACTCGTGTGAAAAGACTGCGTTCGTCGTTCCAGGTCGCGGACTATTTGAATTCACTCGCATGCCATTTGGGTTGAAAAATGCTCCCAGTGAGCTTCAAAGATTAGCAGACGCACTTTTTGGGCCAGAATTTGACGAAAATGCATTTTGTTATTTGGATGACTTAATTTTGGTCTCAGAAGACCTAGATGCACATTTAAATCTATTAAATCGTGTTTATGAAAGACTGAGAGATGCAGGTCTCACCATCAATTTGAAAAAATCGGAGTTCTGTAAAGCCGAGCTAAAATATCTAGGTTACATGGTAGATTCTCAAGGTCTTCGTACGGATCCGGTAAAAATAGAAAGTATTAGAGATTTCCCGGTACCAAAGAATGCGAAAGGAATCCGTGCTTTTATTGGACTTTGCGGATATTTCAGACGATTTATTAAGGGGTTTTCAAGCATAGCAGCCCCTCTAACAAAACTTACGGGGTCAAAAAACGGTGTAAGTAATTTTAAATGGACGAAGGAAGCTGACACAGCATTTATTAATTTAAAAAATGCACTAACGACTGCACCAGTTTTAAGTTGTCCTGATTTTACTAAACCGTTTTCCATCCATTGTGACGCAAGCTCAGCCGGAATAGGCGCAGTTATTATTCAAAATATAGACGGAACTGAACACCCTGTAGCTTATTATTCAAGGTGTTTAAATAAACATGAACGTAACTACGGTATCACTGAAAGAGAACTTTTAGCAGTATTAGATTCAGTCACACACTTTAGGCCATATATTGAAGGTGCACATTTTACCGTAGTCACCGATCACTCCAGTTTAAAGTGGCTCAATTCTTTATCAAATCCAAGCGGTCGCTTAGCTCGCTGGAGTACTCGTCTTTCACAATTTTCATTTGACATAATACATCGTAAAGGAACACAACATATCGTACCTGACGTACTTTCTAGAATGGATCTTGCCATAATCTCAGGAATAGACTCACAACCAACTAAAGACGAGTGGTACTTAAATGTTTGGAAGGGTTGCCAAGAATTTCCACAACGATATTTAAATTTTCAAATTAAAGATAACGAATTGTATCGTCATACAATAAATGGTATAGCACTGTGTGAGGATACTTCATGGAAATTAGTAGTTCCTCAGGAGCGAAGGGCAAATATTGTAGCTGATTCTCATGAGTCAATTCGAGCTTGTCACCCAGGTATTTTTAAAACTTATAAAAAGCTACAACTTCATTACTATTGGCCAAACATGTATAGAGAGGTAAAACAGTTCATAAACCGATGTACTGTTTGTAAAGCACATAAAATTAGCACGGCTCCACCAAACGGTATTTCTAAAAACCCAAAAATAGTCACTAGACCAATGCAAATGTTATCAATAGATTTAGTTGGACCTTTACCTCGTAGTTACTCCGGTCATACCATAATTTTATCATGCGTCGATGTTTTTTCTAAATATACTTGGTTATTTCCGCTGCGCAAAGGCACCGCGGGAAGCATTGTTAAAAATTTAGAGGAAAACATCTTCCTTGTACACGGAGTACCTAAAACGATAGTCTGTGATAATGGCTCTCAATTCACAAGTAGGGAATTTAAAGAATTACTAAAAAACTATAATATTCAATTACCTTTTTACAATACTTTATATACGCCACAAAATAACGTTGTTGAAAGATACAACCAAACTTTGGGTACTGCATTGTCAATTTTAATCGAATCAGATCATCGTAATTGGTCGAAGTTTCTACCACAAGTTCAATCAGCAATGAACAACACAGTTAATTGCGCTACTAATTTTACACCATATTTTTTAATGCACGGACGGGAGCAAATAATTGACGGGGATTTGCACCGTAATCCTTTAACAGATGGAGAGACAAATCCTAAGGATGGTACTCTACATAAAATTTATGCAAAAAGATTACAAGGACTGTCCTCTGTTTATGAGAAAGTCTCTGACGCCCTTCTTAAAGCATACCAAAAGGGAGCTAGTCATTATAACTTACGAAGGAAAAATGTTACATTTCAGGAAGGTGACGTAGTATGGAGAAAAAATTTTGTGCAATCAAATGCAATAAATTATTTTGCACAAAAATTAGCACCCAGATTTGTTCAAAATGTGGTAATTAAAAAAAAATCCGACCTTGTGTATACATTAGCAGACCTTCAAGGTATATTAACCGGCGATTACCATGTGAAGGATATCGTTAAATCGGACGACATACCAGTCTAGTTCGTTTAATTCAGTGTCTCAGAGGGTTTGGCCATCCTATCTGAGTGCCGAAAATAATATTAATTTTACGTAAAAAATTCGATGCACAGGAGCTTCAATAAGGCCTGATCAACCGATTTGTCGCTGCCTTGCATTTATATAGTTAGTAGTACTATTATATTTACAGTTTTACAACTAAAATATAATAACATTTAAACATTAAATATACAATTTTATGTAAAAATGGTCTTTAACAACATTCTATAACACAGGTACAACTCTAGTACTTCGCTCGAGTTCAACCATTATCGTGTATTATTACGGAGTTATTAATAATACAACTTATTAATTTACATGTTATGAATGAACAGACAAACTAAAATTTTAATCACGACGTTTTGTATATATGTGTATATGTTTTAATTTTATTTAAATTAGAATTTTTAAAAAAAGATTTACCACCAAGTATTTATACTTTATTTTCTTTTAAAAATTCTAAGCAATCAGTTTATAATGAACTGTGTACTTTTACATTTAATTCTACAATTTTTGTTGTTTAATTAACGGGATTATTCAGAGATCCAAAGATTCGTACCTCTTTGCAACTTGGGTTGTCTTGTTAGTTGAAAAATATAAAATTTACATAAAAATGTTAACATTTAATTTCATTTCATATCGTATTTCTTTAAAAAATATATAAAAAATATATAGAGATATAAATATAGTTATAGATGTGGTTAAGTTAGTTTATATTAGAGCATATCTCCTATGCATTCGAGTATGCAATACGTATTTTTATATTAATTAAAGAGATTAGTTTATTTAATTTATAAACTTTTGCTTAAAAAGTGTTTGTTTTCTCTTGGGAAACTGGAATTTGTTTGTTTCAAACAATTTACTAAACAATTTCGACTCCACAAAGCTGGTTGTCTACCTCAATTATTTGGCACCATTCATTGGCGATGGTTGATGACTTTATGACATTTAAATTATTTAATTTTATATAAATTTTGAATGCTATTTTGTATATTTCCTTCTTGGATAGACCAATTGACCTTAATGAGTTAGTCAGGAAACTCCACGGAGTGAACATTCTTGATATCCTAAAGATGGATTTAAATTCAGTGCAAAGTGAGGGTTGATTGATCTCCCTAAAAGTGATGCCTATTGAGGCTTAATACCCTGATTTGGGACAGTGACGCTTTAGAGCATAAAGTGATATGACGTTTCTGAAGGAGTTATGTAAAATTTGTAGAAATAATAATTATAATATTTTTTCTTTCCAGTTTAATGCGTGTTGATTATTAATCATTTAACGATTGTTGTTCATGTAACATTTAATTATGTCTATTTTAGGTATTTTAACTATAATAATCAATAATATTGTATTCTAATCCTAAATCAAATTTAATCAATTTTAAATATTTCAAAAAGTTCATACGAATTATTAATTATATATTATGTTTTATTTATCTTTGAAAAGATTGTTAAATATTATTAATTGCTTTGTTGTTTTTATTTTATAGAAATCCTTGGATCGACAAGAGTATCAGATAGAATAGGTTTCTTTTATAGTTATGTTTGGGGACAAACATTTGCGTGGTCCGGGAGGTAATGTTATGATAAAATATTTGTTAATATTTCTCGCAGTTTATTTTATCATAGATTTAGGCAAGCAGGTACCTAATTTCAAGAGGTGATTAAATAATATTTAAAAAAATAATAAACTTCAACATAGATTTATTTTTTTTAAATTTTGGAAGTAACATCATTCATTTTTTCTTTTTTGAAAAGGGTATAAAAATGGAATATTTTGTTTAGTGCCCACTTCTTAGTTATCTTTCAAGGTGGTAGAGGGTTTAACTGACGAGTCGGTCGTGATTTCATTTGATATTATTTCGTATAATTTAATTAAGTAATACGAAGGTTATTGTCCGAAACTGGAACATAATTAACTAGGCTGCGATCATCGTTATCGTGATGCCCATAAGTGTATTTAATAACACATTTCTAACGTCGTAATTTACACGAAAATAACCGATGGATAATTTCAAATCTTAATTGCCAAGTAACAGGCATTTTATGTAAACACATGGAAGTAAAATATCCTAAAGGAAATCAATCTGATAAATAATGAAGATATATTATTCTCGCCTTGATATACAAGATATTTATGGCTGGATTTGATTTTGGGAGCAAATAAACATTTCGGCTGAATACAGTACCAGGTATTTTGTCTGTCTATACTACAGGAGAAAAACCAGAAGCTCAAGATCGTAATTTAGATAGATAGATAGAATCTTGTATTTTTGGTCGATCCAAGGAAGGTGAGTTTATGTTCTGTTATTATGTTAATTTGTCCCAGTTTAATTTATTATGTGTTAATAAAATCTTTAATTTAATATATCTTAACAATACTGTTTAATTTATTTTAAAATAATCCTTCTAATTTAATCGTATAGTTTACATATCAAAGGCCCTGAGAGTGTTTCATTGCTTTACTATCTGCTAGCCTGGTTAATCAACCAGTGGCGCCCCTATAAAAATAAAGCTGGCAGATCTTTTATTCTACCCTTTTAACATCATTATTTATTAAACATTACATATTGCGTAACATTTTGACCCACTCCGGGATCATGTAACAATTTGGCGTCCCGTATGGTCTATCCCAATTTATTCTTTATCATGTTATAACAATTTAATAATTTTTTATAGCAGAGTCTATCCCAGAGGTGCTAATATCTTTTTCTGATGTTTCTGTTTTCAGATTTTTGATGAGTTTCGCTTACATTGACTTCATTTAATTAAATCAGTTTTTTCAATCACAATTTTGACAGACAATACAACCAAACCAAGTAGGTGCTGTTTACATTAATTCTAATGGTGCAATCTATGTAATGTTTAACAGCCTTACTAAAAAACCCAGTGAAAATTTTATTCAATTGACAAACGGCCGCGGAAGTGAAAACATTACTAATTAAAAATTTGTTCATTGAAAGAAATACACATGGTTTCCATGGCCTGAGAGGGTAGTTTATCTCTGTTTTAACCATTGATGTCCGAACGATATTTGTAATTTTTCCATAGTATTTTGAATGTTCTATATATTTCTTATTTTTGATGGTGTCGTAAAAACAAATGCCATTTATGAAAACTAGATAAAATTGCCATTTTGATTTGTATATTTGAAATACAGTTTAGTTTTCAAAAACTGACATATTTTAAGATTCAAACTCGGAAATAAATGGAAAAAAATTTCTTACCAAAAACTTTTTGACTAAAATGTAGAGAAATTAAAAAAAAAACTAAATTTCAAAAACACAGTCCTTTTATGTAATAAATTTGGAAGGAAACTATCACCTCACTTTTTCCTCGTGCATACAATAAAAAAATTATAAAAAATTTCAAAGTGTAACGAATATAAGACTCGTATTTTATATAACCTGGCGGCAGAGCAGAGATCCAAACTTGGGATAGTGGGCCAAGTAATTCTCTATCATGTAGGTAGGGATTCAATTAAATCAAAGAATATTAACTTTTCAAAAAAATATGTATTGAACACAAAAGCAACACGGAAGTGTACAAACTTCCCATCAGGGTATCAAAGGAAAACATATAAAAACATACGTACCAGATGGACTCGCTAAACTATCTATCTAACTAAACAATGCTGTGATGATGTTCCTTGAAGAGGTGCGCGCCAGGATGAAAGCCGGCCCATCGAGAAATGTTGCGGGTAGCACGTTCCAGTCCGCGCCTGGATGAAAGCCGGCCCAGGGCTTTCCATGAGGATGGATTGGTGATGTGATGATGACCCAAGAAAGTCTCCAAACGAGGTAGGAACAGGCTCCCAGACAACGTGGCGAGATTATGAGATGTCGAACTTGTCCCAAGTAAATAATAATCTCGGCCGATGAAAAGCAGCGTCTTCCCGATTTTGGCAAAGCCACGATTGCAGGACGGGTGAGGATTGTTAATTCACGATTCGATTCG
The DNA here is from genome assembly GCA_917880885.1 of Limnephilus marmoratus. Taxonomy (NCBI): domain Eukaryota; kingdom Metazoa; phylum Arthropoda; class Insecta; order Trichoptera; family Limnephilidae; genus Limnephilus; species Limnephilus marmoratus. Next base: position 27,152,948 of record OU862930.1, on the reverse strand, counting down.
GATTAATTTGCCGGCCGTACTCTGATCGCGTGTTAGGCATCTCACGACCGAAAACATCATTGCACGGGCTTAACACTCCGTTTTTCTGTCGGGAATTCTTTATATTCCCATTTCCAAAATACATCCCTTGACCGGGACAACTAATCACACTTTTAAAGTTACAGCAAGGCCGAAAATATCACTGCCGGCGTCGGTCAACCACATCGATAAAAAAATGGGACTTACAAGTCATCCATTAACATTATACGTACACGAGCCTCGCGTGTTACGAAAAAATCACCCGCGATCGGTTAGGTTTTAATTTACTTAGATTCTCATGGTTTAAACTCAAAATTAAACACCTTTATGGTGAGTGACCAATTCCAGAACAACCTCGTCCATGGCTGCTCGGGAGGAAGTGCCCATAAACAAAAACTCCTCTTCTTTCTTTTCCAAAAATTACCAGTGTCCAAAAAAACACCATAGACAAAATAAACACCTAAGCAAGAACTGCATTAGTTACATAATTATTTATGTGACAATTCCCCCCTTCCCACGAAAATGTTTGCCCTCAAACATGAAAAATTAAGTTCATAAACTAACTAAACTATGAGTCCATCAGGTATCTAGAAAAATGATAACAAAACATTGATTAGTAATTAAAGTAGCAACTTAGAACTAAATTTCTTAAAAGTAAGTCTCTTAAAAATAAATTTCTTAATAATAAAGAACAAATAAGAAAAGAAAGGCACGAAAACAAGGAGTCAACCAACATCTACTAAATTAAACAAAGTTTTGAATTTACTTTTTAAAAAAAAAGGAGACCTGTTGTTTTCGTGTCAACTTAACAAAATTTATAAATATAACATACTCAAAATTATTTATTTAAAAAAACACAACCCAATATTTTGCCGAAAAGAAAAAAAAAATCACTTTTCCTTGCATAGGAAATAAAGGCCGATTTGGCTTCACTTTAGGGTCAAACAGCCCTCACTTACACTGAATTTACGCTATATTTAAATAGCAAAATGAGTAACCTATCTAACTAAGTCCATCCGGTTTAACATTCTTATGACAAAACTTAAAATTAAACAAATACTTAAAATTAAAGAAGCCTAAATTATGAAAATATCTTTATAGATATACATTTTTCAAAACTAGGACACAAGAAAATACTTTTCTGTGTCAAGTAATATCGAATCAGTTTACAAACTGTCTATCATTTGTGGACAGAGTAGGGATCTTACATTGGATCATCTAACTGTCATCATTGAACCAGGATTTACAATTCCGAAGAAATACCTATTTGTAAGAAGGGTCGTCAAACTAGAATAATATTTAAATTATCCATTTTTCACAAAAAACAAATCAGGTCAGGTTCTATAAAACAATAAATACCTGCCAATCAAGGTGGTCAGACTAGGATTTACATAACACAATACCTGTCTATCAGATCATGACAAAAGTCAATTGGTACTCAACAGCAAAACAGAAAGTTAAGCTCGCAGCTTAGGATATCCAAAAATCCATAAAACAACCTGCAGCAAACACTCAACAGATTGACATTGTTTGTAAAAAAAAATGAGACCAAGGCAATACCCAAGCTGGCATTCCTTAAAAAAAACAGTCCACGTGTGGATAAAAGTCAGCATTTCTTGTACAAACAAAACAAAATGTGTGATCAACTATGGCTTTCAGTGAGTTGACACTATTCGAGGGGTGATCAATTCAAAATTTTAATGAATGACACTAGTAATACTTAATTTATAGTTTAATAATAATACTAACAGTAAGACACTAATGTTTATATTATTTAGACTAAAAAACTATACAGAACACACTTTCCTGTATTAGAGGCAAAGCGATAATTCCAAAGGAAATAATCATTAGTTAAGCATGCCAAAGCAGTACTTTCTTTGTTAGAGACAGAAACAACTTTCTTATGAACTAAGGTTTATATAAAGAACTTTTTAGGAAAGCTATACTATACTTGGACTTATGAAATACAAACTATCAATAATAGAACTAATAGAACTTTTGTGCATCAGAAATTAGCTCAAGTCTCTGAGACACAAAATTCCAAGATATTTCTTCTCAAGTTCCCTGGAGGTTCTGTGGACTATGGGCAATAAAAGAGCCTCCAGTGGACCGAAGAAAGAAAGGCATAAACTTAAAAATAATAGCATTACAACTTAATCCGTTAAACAGAGGGAACAAGGTATGAAATCAGTGTGTGTGTACTTATGTGAATAGGTATATTATTACCAAAATAATCATACGTTTAATAATACAAAAAAAACTCGAAACTAGAGCATGTTATTATTAACAGAAAAGCATAGGAACGGAGGAAAGAAAGACTTAACTAACAAAATTTGGGCGCCAGTGACCACAAGGATCACATTCCAGTTTACCGAGGGTAAATAAACGTTTTATCGTCAATGAACTAGAATAAAGTGTTCGCACTGAGCACAAGATTTGGAGGTACCAAACTCCAAAGCATGAGACCAGAACAATCACAAAAGAAACAAATGTAATAATGTGAAGGGTTGGTAGGCCTACACACTACAACTATGACTTCCTTAAAAAAACAAAACTAATCTAACATCTTGTTCACAATCAACTAACGGCACACATGCGTCCATATTGTGCGTGATAAACTTAGATATATTACTAGGAACTGACGACGACCTCCTGTCATCCTTGTGCACAGAACGCAAAAGATCGTCGGCTAGTTTTTTTTTTTTTTTTGAAAACAAAAATTTTTTCAAAACTGAAGAACGAATAAAATTTAAATTATTGAAATTAAAATAAGTTAATTTATAATTAAGTTGGAAGAATAGCCGACTGGTAATAATTATTAATTACGGTTGTAATCTTTTCTAAACTAACTGTATTATCATTACCTATATTCATATTGGAAGTACCTCCTTCTTTCAAACTACTATTAAAAGTACGAGCCTGTTCGCGCATACTGGCTAATGTTGCTTCCGGAACTATCTCACGATCCGTTAATAATTTTGTCATTTCCTCCTTTGACAGTCCATTAATATCGGAAATCGCCATTGTTGAAAACAAAAAATTTCAAAATAATAAAAAAAAATTATTTAAATTTAAATAATTTAATTTATAATTAAATTATTGTTCATAAATAATTATATTTAATTAAACGTAATAATATAATTATCCACCCTGAAATTAATAATAATATAATCGTAACACTTTAATTACCAAACACCCTGTACTTATAAATTCAATAAAAAAATTATTGTTTATTAATAACGATTATGCAACCTAAAACTTATGTAAATGTATTTCCTTCAATGCAGTAAAAGTATTCCATTAATATAAGCATAAATAAAACCTCGTTTTATCCAAAATCGCCTAACAATAATGTCAGCCCTTACAAGACATCATGAACATTTCCACACACTCACGATGATGGTAAAGTCAAGCAAATATTGCCTCACAATAATGTACAAATGGTTCCTTCAGATTTGAGAATGTAAGTTGCTCATTTTAAATTATAATTAATTCAAAAGGAATTCAATGTATTCAAGTATTTATACGCATTGCTTACGTACAGAGCCGGTTTTAGCACTACCAGCGCCCTGGGGCGAAATTTCCACGGCGCCCCCTAAGCACTGGCGTAGCGTGCGTTTCGGCCACCCGAAAACCCGAGGAAAATTTTGCCCCCCCCCCCCTCCCTAACTTCTACAGGTGCTCCTTCCGCAGATTTTCAAGCGCTGACCGGGGGGTGGGGGGGGGGGGGAAGGAGTAAGTATCCTATTTTTTTATGCTGATTTTTATAACCCCATGTGCCGAGTACTCTTTCAATAAAATCATGCTTATAAATTCTACTACAAATTTATATATACCTGCTCTCAGAAATCGAGAATTGTATGTCTGTATTAGAATTCAGAACATCGGGGCGGAGGAAAATTTCGCTGCCCCCTTATTAGGGTACTTAAAGCGGCGGGGGGGGGGGAGGGGGGGGGTTGTATATGGAAATCCTGTTTTTTTATTACGACCTATTTATATACGAGCTGGATTTTTTTTAATAATCACATTTGACGAGTATTCTTTCAACGAAAATCATGTTTATAAATTCTACTCCTTACTTGATTGATTGAAATTGCGTTAAGAGTCCCCAAATAATAGTAACACACACAACAATCAATTTCTCAGAATTTTACAGCATTATGTTACTCAAATGTAAAGCTTCACTTGATGCATCTGCAACTCGTTATTTAATGTATCATTATATGCTGAACACAAAACCCGTTTGTATGCGGTGAATTAAAACTACACTCAGAACACGAAAATGGTTTTTCTTTGATTTTATAACTGCACATCGAAGAACAGAATGTTTTCTTTCGAAATGTGTCAGCAGATGAATCCAACTGGAATTTGACACTCTGTATTGGTTAAAATTAAATCTCTACCTTGCGAATTAAAACCACACTCGGAACATGAAAATGGTTTTTCTTTGATTCTGGCAGCACATACATAGTCTGCAAATAGAATATTATAACTTAATAAGGGGATGTTTTGTAAATTAAAATGTAAATTTGTTGGATGAATCCAACAAATTTACATTCTCAACACAAAATTGGTTTGAATTAAGTCTGTATGCGGCGAATTAAAAGTACACTCAGAACATGAATATGGCTTTTCCTTGATTCTGGCAGCACATACAGAGTCTGCAACTAGAATTTTATAATTGAACTTCGAATAAGATAATGATTTAGTTTGAATTGTGACAGCAGATGAATCCTCAAATGGAATTTTACATTCTGAAAACTGGTTTAACTCTTCGAATAATTAGAACCAAATATCTTTAAACTTTTGCCTGTCACTGTTTGCGCACAAAATTTCCGGTTCTTCACGTGCATTTTAATGTTCCTTTTTTGCTTTTTTTTATTCTTTTGCAAAAAACAAAATTGTTCTAAAACCTCGATAAAGTAATTTTTCCGACGTGCTTATTAACACATTATTGTTTCTAAATATAAAAATTTTGGCATTGGAAATGTAAATTGGCTCAAAAGTACACGTCTCCGAATATTCGAATTAAAGTACCTACCTAAAATAAAATAAACCAAAAAATTTTAAATACAGATTTCTTTTCTTAAAAAAATGTTATAAAACTGTATCTTAACTTTTTATCGCAATTACAAATTTATTTTAAAAATAAACATATTTTAAAAATGAATGTGTGGGATATAATTTCATAATTTTATTTTAAAATTAAATGTGTGGGACAATTTGTGTCTCCTGCGATTAGACGGGTTAAATTAAATCTGTATTTGGAAAATTAAAACTACACTCAGAATATGAAAATGGTTTCTCTTTGATTCTGGCAGCACATACATAGTCTGCAACTAGAATTTTATATCTGCACTTCTAATAAAATAATGATATCTTTCGAAATGTATCAGCAGATGAATACACAACTGAAATTCATTCGTTAATACAATCTGAACACAATTCAGGTTTTAAAAGAGTGAATCTGTTTGCAAGTTATCAGCTTTAATTAGTATCACTCTCATAAGATGCGTACGGTTTTGCTACGAATTGCGAAATTTGCAGTGTAAAAAAAATATAATTATTGATATTTTTAATAAATAATAAAAAACTTGTTGGATTCGTAAACGAAAGTATCGTAGAACATTTTCAAATAATGATTTGAAATGGTTTACATATAAATTTTTCCAAGATAATGTTATAATTTATTGTGAAAATTTTCCGCCCCCCCATAAAGTGCCACCCGGGGTGGGCCGCCCCCCCCCCTCCCACGCTACCCCACTGCCCCATACAATTCCATACGAAAAAAGGTAATGAGTATAATGAAATAACCGTTTATAAAAAAAAAACTTTTTATTTAAAAAAACTAATGAAATTTCACTTTTCTAGTCTTCCTATCGGCGAAATTGATAACCAAATAAAATTCTTTGATTAGGTTTTATCAAAATCGATGTTTTTAGCAATTTCATTTTCGATTGAAAAAGTTGCCAAGTTTGTCAATTTAGATTGAGATTTTTTTCGATCGCTCGTTTTAATCTTAAGTGAATTGTTTCATTGTTTGCTAGTTTTTTTATGAAATGAGAATTAGAGAAATATCGCCTTAAATCATTCTTCAGATAATTATCAATGTGAGTTTGCACTAGGCCACGCTTAAAAATGTTAAAAAGAGATAGATAATGTGTTTCTCTATGGTTGGGGATTCCCGGTAAATTTTGTTGGGGATTCCCGGTAAATGAACTGCAGCAGTGCTCCGATCGAAGGGATTGTACACCACGTTCCAATTCTAGTGTTGCCACCATAACAATTTTTTTCCTAAATTTGAATTTGAATTTACGATTAAGTAGACCTGGCTCAAAGAGCGAGGGAATATAAAGGGGCGCCTGCGGCGCCTGTGGCGCCCCTTTACGTCCGGCGCCCTGGGCGGTCGCCCAACCGCGCCCTACCCTAACGCCGCTACTGCTTACGTACCAGGAACTGTATTTATAGATAACATTTATTTACGCACTCTATAAAAACGCACAGTAAGATTACATTCAGTTAGACCAATGTATTCTCAATAAGTCAGTGACGCAAACTCAACAACGCCAACAGCTGACTGCGTATCAACAACATTTGACAGATGACAGGTAATGCAAAAATTGCCAGTAAAAGAAAAAAAAAATTCCGTACCGTAAAATAAAAGTACCGGTTCAAACTTCAAGGTAATATTATTTATTACTTTCCTTGTTTAATTTGAGTGGCAACACTTAACGTTAGTGTCAATATAATTGTACGATGTAAACAAACGAGAATAAACCTCATAATGATCACAAGACAAAGAGTTGTATTTTCATAATGACACACAGAATCCCTGCAGACCGGTTAATGTCAGAAATATAACCAAATAAATACACACACACCGACTCATCTCTGAGTTCTGTAAAGTTATCAGCAAAAGTTCCCAAAATCTATCCCACATGACAGAGAAGTACCTATGTTTCGGGCACCGAAAATAACTGATTTTACACGTTGAAGCGCCACTGTAACGAATATAAGACTCGTATTTTATATAACCTGGCGGCAGAGCAGAGATCCAAACTCGGGATAGTGGGCCAAGTAATTCTCTATCATGTAGGTAGGGATTCAATTAAATCAAAGAATATTAACTTTTCAAAAAAATATGTATTGAACACAAAAGCAACACGGAAGTGTACAAACTTCCCATCAGGGTATCAAAGGAAAACATATAAAAACATACGTACCAGATGGACTCGCTAAACTATCTATCTAACTAAACAATGCTGTGATGATGTTCCTTGAAGAGGTGCGCGCCAGGATGAAAGCCGGCCCATCGAGAAATGTTGCGGGTAGCACGTTCCAGCCCGCGCCTGGATGAAAGCCGGCCCAGGGCTTTCCATGAGGATGGATTGGTGATGTGATGATGACCCAAGAAAGTCTCCAAACGAGGTAGGAACAGGCTCCCAGACAACGTGGCGAGATTATGAGATGTCGAACTTGTCCCAAGTAAATAATAATCTCGGCCGATGAAAAGCAGCGTCTTCCCGATTTTGGCAAAGCCACGATTGCAGGACGGGTGAGGATTGTTAATTCACGATTCGATTCGGATTAATTTGCCGGCCGTACTCTGATCGCGTGTTAGGCATCTCACGACCGAAAACATCATTGCACGGGCTTAACACTCCGTTTTTCTGTCGGGAATTCTTTATATTCCCATTTCCAAAATACATCCCTTGACCGGGACAACTAATCACACTTTTAAAGTTACAGCAAGGCCGAAAATATCACTGCCGGCGTCGGTCAACCACATCGATAAAAAAATGGGACTTACAAGTCATCCATTAACATTATACGTACACGAGCCTCGCGTGTTACGAAAAAATCACCCGCGATCGGTTAGGTTTTAATTTACTTAGATTCTCATGGTTTAAACTCAAAATTAAACACCTTTATGGTGAGTGACCAATTCCAGAACAACCTCGTCCATGGCTGCTCGGGAGGAAGTGCCCATAATGCGGGCTACAGACCTTCAGTTTTAACTGTACAGTTTAACTGTACAGTCGAACTGAACAGATAAATCGTTAGGTGTGTAGGACAAAAGTTGAACTGTACAGTTTAAATGAGATCTAATCAAAATACGAATAGATAAAACTGTACAGTTAAAACTGACAGTGTGTAGCCAAAAACTGTACAGTTTCGTCAGTTTCTTTTAATACACTCATTAAATTAATACAAATTTCTCTTTTAATACAAATAATTAAGTTAATTTTAATTTCTCTTTTATTTTTCATTTAAAATAACCAGTTTCTTTTAATACATCTTTAGCCCTGTAACGGCTAAAGGGTCGTCTATGGAGGCCATTGTTGATAAAAACTGGAAGATCTCGCAGTTTTACTTGAATGTGTGTAGGCTGTATGGACCTACGATTTAACTGTACAGTTAAACTGTACAGTTAAAACTGAAGGTCTGTGGCCCGCTTAAACAAAAACTCCTCTTCTTTCTTTTCCAAAAATTACCAGTGTCCAAAAAAACACCATAGACAAAATAAACACCTAAGCAAGAACTGCATTAGTTACATAATTATTTATGTGACATAAGTTTTTTTTATTGCTAAAAAAACTAACCTAAAAATTATACCGTCTTTTATATCAGATTTCTTGCATCTCTAAAGACATTAATTACTTTGATGCATTTACGCACACATGTATTAGATAATATTATTTAAAAAAAAAACACCACTGTCATAAAATTATCATAAAATAAAACCTTTAAATGGAAATTTGAATTCTCATGTATCATATAAGGCCTAAACTACACGAGCGGTTCTCCCGCTGCGGGAAACCGCAGCAGACACAATTTACTATGAGCGTTGTATGGCGCAAACTACACGAGCGGTTCTCCCGCCGCGGGAGCTCGCGGAAGAAATTCGCCCGCAACATGCAGCGGGTCTCCCGCCGCGGGAAACCGCAAGTTCAAACTACACGGGCGGTTTCCCGCGATTGCATCATTTCGTGCGAGAGAATGTTGTTGATCGGTAGGATCGGGCGGTTTCCCGCGGCGGTAGAACCGCTCGTGTAGCTTGGCAGAAAACCGCCACCCGTGTAGTTTGATATGTGCTGCCAGCTTTCTCGAGCGGTTTCCCGCAGCGGGAGAACCGCTCGTGTAGCTTAGGCCTAAAATAGTTTTTGACACTTCAATTTTCAAAGTACGATTATTGTTTTATAACTTGACTGAAACTTATGAAAAACCACAAAAAACATGGTAAATATATCAATGATATAAATATAAGAGTAAATTATTCATATTAATGAAAAAGTTTTACCTTACAATAAAACTTATATTATGTACTTTATTTAAAACTTTATTTTTATGCTTTATTTAAAACCTATATAGTGAGATAAACATTACCATTTTGCAGCCAAATCGACGTTTCTTACCAATATTCGTGTGAAATTCTCAGTTCAAATCTCCCGCCAATGTCACCTGGCAGTCCCACAAGAATCCGCTAGGCGGCGTTGCCAGCACGGCGTGGGGACGCCAATGATTATGCGTCATTAGATCTCATCAGGCAGCCCTTGCCTAGGTTTTAAATAAAGCTAAGTACATAATATAAGTTTTATTGTAAGGTAAAACTTTTTCATTATGTAGCATAGGCTTTATTTAAAACCTATATAGTGAGATATTGTTTGTTATCGCCTGGTGACATGATGCTAATGTGAATCAATTGCAATATTTATATGCTAGAAAATAGAGGTAAGATTTCTAGAAATCAGCTAACCAGTTACAGAGGTTGAAAAAGATTAGCAACCGATGCGTCATTGATGGTTCGGCCAGCTGATTCTGCAATTTCCCTTCTGTAGAACTTAGCAAAGGTATTGGGAGTTCTCCAGTTGCCGCGCGACAGTATGTCGTCTAGTTTATATTTCTGCAACCAGTTCAGGGATGCCACCGCTGAACGGATGCTGCCAGGTGGATCCTCTACGCCGGCATCTCTGAGAACTGTCCTAATCCAACCAGCAATTACTGCCCTGGAGGCTGCCTTCGCCGACCCACAAGTTGTAATAAATAGATTAGGTAATATCGCCTGCGCTCTCCGTTCCCTTGACAGTTCTATGACTTTCTCTGTCCAATAGACGGGGTCTATGTTCCTTATCTCAGAACGAGCCAGCTTCCACCCTGATTGCTGCCAGTCTGCCGAATCTGTCTTGGCACCAAACACTGGCCAAATGGAGATGCCTTCACTGTCCACTGACAGTCTTTCAGCTGTGCAGTGGAGCAAAGTGAGATCGTGAACTCGGCGCCCTGATGCCAAAAGCAGGATTGTGGCTGCTCTCCTTGATGCTTCAAAGAGAGTTATGTGTTGAGGCAAATTTTTCTCCAGCCATGATGTCACAATTCTCGGGTCCCAAATGGGGGGCTTCGAAGGTTTCAGTCTGGCTAAAGATATCCCTTTTAGTATCTTCTTCACTATTGGATTGGAGTTCAGCTTCCTATTGTCCTCTGGAGAGCCTAAGGTACACACCACTGACTTGTGGACTAAAATGGTACTCAGCGATAGCTTCTCTTTGATGTGTAGGTCGGCTAGGAACCTGGCTAGGTCTTCAGCTTTGGGACGTATGGCATCGAGCTGATTCTCTGACGCCCAGTGTTGCCACCTTCGCCATGCCGGAGCATAAGTGCGAAGGGTAGAACTCCTCCACCCGGATCTAAGAAGTTCCTTCTGCTGAGTTGACCAACTTCTTAGGTTTTTATCCCACCCCCACAAAGCCAAATCTCCAGAATGAAGGATTCTACTTGAGGAGGAGGGTTGTTGGTCCTGGTGTCTATCAGCGCTTCTTCTAGATTGTGGATCGTGAGAGGTGGACCTAAGGCCCGACCCTTCAGATCCGCTCTCCAAAATGCCCTCTCCCAACGAGGAGCCACTACCAGGTATAATCCCTTTGCTCTGTTCAAGTGGCAAAGAACCCTCGGCAAGAGGCACGGGGGAGGGAAGATCCAAGCCAGCTGATAGTCCCAGTCCCTGCTCCAAGCGTTGTGGTAGTCTGCTCTGTCGTCCTGAAAATCAAGAGAAACATACCTGTGAACCACGTGTGCTGTCTTAGAGCCAAATAGGTCTATCTCGGGTCGTCCCCATTTTCTGAACGCTACCTCTGTAAAAGAGGGTAGTAAGTGCCATTCGGGTACAGCACGATGACGAGATAGACAGTCCGCTACTTCATTGAAACGACCTGGTAGGTATTGTGCTGTCATGGAGATACAGTGTTTGTCCAAAACATCTAGCACTAGTCGAGAATAGCTCAGGAGTTGAGTTGATCTGGTACCCCCCTCCTTGCGGAGGTAAGATACGACAGACCTGTTATCCGACTGGATCAGGAGACCCGAGCCGGATAGCTCGAGCGCGTGAGGAGACAAGGCAGCCAACACGGCGAGCATCTCCTTCAGATTGGAGTGAAGATTCAGCTGATCTTCCGTCCACACACCACTGAGAAGTCTCTCGTCTAGCTGGGCACCCCAGCCCTGGTCCGAGGCATCGGTTGTCAGGTAATGCTCAAACAGCGGCAGATGTATAGGTGACGTCAGGGTGAGCGATCGAACCCACCATCTCAATTCCCGAGCAGCAGCTGCAGGAATCGGTGACGACTTCCAAGGGTGGTAGTGTCTGAGTCCTAGGCACCCTTTCTGTATATACCGGCTGTTGAGTCTGCCTCTCGGAACTGCAAAACTAGCAAAGTTCAAAGAACCCAAGAGGCTGCGCCCCTTATTTAGTGACCACCTTCCTGTCTGAATCAAACCCCTTAACAGATAAGATAGGGCTAAAACCTTGTTCTGAGGGAGAGACTTTTCGTTAGTTACGGTATTCCAGCTGATACCAAGAAATTGGACTTGTTGTGATGGTTCTAGTATTGACTTATCAAATTGTATTTGCCATCCCAAGTCTTGTAAAAACTCCACCATTTCTCTAGACTGGCGTTTTAAAGTAAGCAGGCATTGGTTTACTAATAAAAAATCATCCAAATATACTAAAATTCTCATCCCTCTCTTCCGTAGTTCCTGCGCTACCCAGTTAGTGATGGTTGCGAATGCCTTAGGTGAGGTGGCTAGGCCAAAGGGGAGGGATGTCATCTGCAAGAGTTCATTCCTATAGATAAGTCTAAGGAAGCATCTATGCTGCTCACTCACAGGCACATGGAAATAAGCGTGTGTTAGGTCCACTTTTACCATCCAGTCATTCGGTTGTAGAAAAGTAGGAACTCGATAAACGTTTACCAGACGAAATTTACTAATAGTCAAAAAGTTGTTTAAATACTTTAAGTTAAAGACCGGTCTCTTTGAACCATCTGACTTGGGGACGAGAAACATGTTAGAAATAAATGAGGGAGTGGCAGGTGCCGACTCTAAAACTTTAAGGGCCTTAAGTTTCTCAATTTGTTCCGTCATTGCCACGGAAGTCTTAGTAGCGAACGGTGAATTAGATAAATCAATATTATTATTCAGTGGAGGTTTTGAAGAAAATGGAATCCGGTAGCCCTCTAACATCTTAAGGATGATAGTAGGGGCGCCAAGGTCCCTCCACTTACCTGCGAATGAGCGCAACTGACCCCCTTGAAAAGAGGGGCCTGGGTTAAAACCTCTTACGATCTGACTTCCCCGCCCTTTCCTTGGGCCTGAACCTGTCTCGGCGAGTGAAAGCTTTAGTCGTTCTACGGGCTGGCTCCTGACCTCTGCTCTCTGGCTGTTCCCTTCTTGTGATGGTCCTCCCCTGCAGCATCTTGGGACGAAAGGGCTGCAAGTTCTGCACAGGATTTAACGGGCTGGGTTTAACGGGCGGGGCCGGGCGCGATGTGCTAGGCTGAGGAGCGAAACACTTCTTCACTCCTCCCAACCTATCCAGCTGCACTGCCAGGATGATCGGGTCGAAAAGATACTCAGATGTAGGTGGTATCTTCCGCATGGCGTCTCCGACGTACCCGTCACTGATGCCCTGCAGTACCCTCTCCCTTCGGTGCTCGATGTGGGCTGCCCGTTTTCCGCAGACCATCTGCATAATGTCTTTGGACACTTTCTGGGACTCAGATCCCGTAGCGAAGAGAGACTGTACCTTCTCATACAGAGTGGAAGTGCTCAACTTAAGTACCAGCTCCTGCAGGGAGGCCTTCAGGAGATCTGCGTGCAGCGAAAGGGCATTGGACAGGGATCCGCAGAAGGAGTCCGTTGACGTGGTGGCCGATTCCTCCTGGGCTACGCGTTTCAGTTCTGGGTTTAGAGCCAACATTGAGAAGAGAGGGGTTGCGGCATATGATTTCTGGATCTCCAGGTAGCGGACATTGTTCCAATTTGCTGTCCCCAGATGCTGAAGGAGCTCCACTCTTTTCAGCCTCCCTGGGTCGGCCGACGGTATCTTCGGCTGTTTCAGCTCCGTCGTCCACTCCCCGAGATCCAAGGCGCGAGACGGCAGCGGGCAGGTGAGACCCATCCCTTCATCTCTGTCGGCTTCCTTCGCCAATTCCTCCCGGAGCGATGCGGGGGTGTCCAGGGAGATGCTATCCTCATCGTCCGAGATGTCACGGATAGGAGCATCAGACCGCTTCTCCAACAACAGATGCAACATCTCCTGCATCTGGGACATCTGCTTCGTAAGCACGTCAATTCGTGGGTCGCCGAGAGTCGGCTCACCGATCTTCTGCCTTTTGGCATCACCGCAGACCCTCGAACGTTTGCCCCGCGTGTCTGTATGTATCACCTTCATGATTTCCGCCCTCGAAATCTCGGCTTCCCCACAATCTGAACTTTCCGAGTTCGCCATAACAATAGAGGCACAATCACGGAACAATCACAAAGAAAAGTTGAAAAACACACGAAACTGAAATTCAATTTCGGGATTCGAACAGTATCACTGTTAAAATGTTTGGTAAATTAAAATTTTTGCACAAAATACTGTTTGAAAGCCACTTCTAGTGTATTTTGTACAATCAAACGTGTTTGACATTCGCAAAAATAAATGCTAATGACGCATAATCATTGGCGTCCCCACGCCGTGCTGGCAATGCCGCCTAGCGGATTCTTGTGGGACTGCCAGGTGACATTGGCGGGAGATTTGAACTGAGAATTTCACACGAATATTGGTAAGAAACGTCGATTTGGCTGCAAAATGGTAATGTTTATCTCACTATATAGGTTTTAAATAAAGCCTATGCTACATAATAGAAATTAACCATCACATAAGTAATATTGGACACACAAAAATCATTTCTCACACACAGAAATCATTTCGCGCTTCCAGCGTCTTTTTCGAGCGCGAACACGAATGCGCAGGCGCCGCGCCGCCGCGCCGCCTAGCGGTTATGAAGGAAAACAAACAATTTAGTACTTAAATATGCGTTGTTGCCGGATTTACAATACGTTTTAAGACCAAATCTTATTAGTAATGTTATCGTGTTTTAGTGTATTTTTGTTTTATTCATGTTGCTGCAATAACACGGGTTATCTGGCGTGCTGTGTTTTTTTTTTAGTAAGGCTGTAAATCTTTAATTATAAATTTTTTGACCTATGACGGAGTGCCTGCTCCGAATGTGGTTGATTTTTAAAAAATAAAAATTAAGTTATTCAAACAAAGTTGTATCTTTTTGATTCAATTGCAGTGTTTTATTTTATTTATTATATTAAAATTTAAGTGTGTTCATGTACTGAAATTTTATAACGGTTCAGAGACATTGGTGCCTTTTTTTACATTAACTTGAGGGAAATGATTTGAGAAGAGGAAGAAGTGAACATGGGTCTTGAAGAAACCCTTGTTACAGGAGAGAGGAAATACAAAGGCCGGCAAATCGTTCCACAGCCGAGCAGTTGATCTCAAGGATGAGCCGTTCTCATGTGACCAATGTCAATCGTGTACAAATGTTTGATGTGTTTACCGACTATGTACCGGTGCCAAAGGTATCAATGACGCTAGTTTAGATATATTTTTTAAAAGTACCAAAGACGCCATTGCAGAAATTTCATCTAGTATTCAGAGTATCCTGGGAAGTCAAATAAATATATAGAAAATTTTATTGACTTACAGAAAGCATTTGACAGCTTTTCCCATGAAAGAATTGTGTTAAAATGAATAGAAAATGGCATTGACTACCCAGCCCTTAAATGGATAGAAAGCTACCTACTCGTAACAGAGAGATCTCAAATTGTCAAATTGAACCAATCATTTAGTTCATCACTTGGAAGTTCATCACAAGAAGTCACACCAGAAAGGATCTTGTGGTCCCAGGGAGCAATACGTCGAAGTTCCAAAAGACATATATGTACATATCTGGGACCGAAATTATACAATAAAATCCCCCCAGAATTAAATATTAAAATATGCTAAATGACATGCATCGGTTCAATAATAAATAAATGGTTGATTGGATTAGGTAGGGTCGTAGGGTTGAGTCTGAAAAATTATTAAATAATGTCACTTAAAACTTAAAATTTTACATGGTTAACTATTAAATGGCACAATCAGTAAAAACTTAGTATATAATATTTAATTTACAAAAAAAAACACTTTGTTTTTTTTTGTACAGAATACATTTTTGGCATTTTTCACCAGCATTTGGTTCCTTAGAACGGGCAATCTGCCTAGCTAGGAACTAATATAGACAAACAAGACATAATAACACTGGTACACATTTTAATATTTACAGTTATTTTGAAATATTATTATTATGTTATTTTTGCTGTATAAATGTATCTTATGTAATAAATAAATAAAATAAATAAATAAATCACTAACAAGTAAATTGGCATCCCTCAAGGTACCGTTCCTGGACCATTATTATTTCTAATATTATATGTGAATGGCATTTTCCAGAAAATTAAAGGTAAGTTAATCTCTTGGGTTGATGATACCGTATTATTAATAAAAGGTTAAACATGGGAACTAGTTAATAACTAGGAACTAGTTTTATTCCGTCTCGAGAATTTTTTCCATCCTGAGAATCCTTTGCCCGAGGGGGGCAGACCCCCAAAGGTATCCCCAGCCCTCCACCTCTGGTGTTAAAAAGGGGGAAAAGGATAGTAGCAAGCGACCAGTGCGAGGACAGACCTCTAACCGACGTTACTACAGGGGTGCATGACCGGAGGCCATCAAAGTTTCGAGCGGGGCAGTTGCTGAATTTCAAAAACAAATGGGCAGCTCAAAATGCTCCCAAAGTTGTTCAAAAAATCATAGGGGATACAGAACCCCCTTCTTTACAAAGCCCCTATTATTACGCCCAACTGGTCCGAAAAGGAGACGGCAGCAACAGACCTATCCTCAACCTGAAAGGTCTCAATCACTTTGTGTCTGTAAGAAAATTTTCTTTAATGTCACATCAGAAAGTTCCCGAATTTCTCCAACCCAAGACTGGATGACAAAAGTAGACATATCGCACGCATATTTTCACATTTCAGTCGCAGAGTCTCACCGTCGTTGTCTGAGGATTGTGTACAAAGGAGAGCTTTTGCAAATGACATGCCTTCCCCAGGGCTTGAGTAGTGCTCCACAAGCCTTTGCCAAGGTGACCAATTGGGTTGCGGAGACCCTACGTCGTCAAAATGTGAGGACCATTGTATACTTGGGACGATTTCCTTCTGGCCCACCAGGACAGGGAAATTCTGAAGGTCCAAATAATTCTATTTCTGAATCTACTAAGAGACCTCGGTTGGACCATCAATTTGAAAAAATGCGTCAGCGAGCTGGAACAAACAGTGGAGTATCTGGGTGTAATGTGGGACACGCAATGCGGTCGGAAGTCGCTGAACAGGAGGAAGTGCGAAGACCTTCAACAATCACTTCAAAGGCTTCAGAAAAAGAAGAAGTGGAATGTGAAGGAGGCCCAGAGAGTTCTGGGAAAACTAAATTTTCCATCGTTTGTCACTCCAAGAGGTCGTCTTCTGTAAAAGGGCCAAATATTTTATGTGGGGATTAGTGCGGGCCGCACTTGGGTCACATGTCATTACAGTATACCTGATATTTGGTGACTCACCAGGTGGTTTATGGGGTGAGGAATGTCCAGGTCTTGGCGGCGGATGCATCTGCCCACCTGCTTCGTGGAGTGCCGGATCGAGAGAGACTGGTTGAGGGAGGCCTTTTGATCTTTGCAGCCGAACTCTCTCGACTCATCGCCTTGCACTGCAGTTGGAAGGATCGATTCATACGTCCATCACTCCTGGACACACTGATAACCAGATTCCTACCCACCCCTCATACCTTTTTCCTTCCCAGAACTTCCTATTCTTCCCTTCCTTAAAAAGGCCCTACATACGGCGGCCCCTAAGATGACATACTCCCTGAGGGAAATTATTTTCCTCAGAGCCTCATGTGTGGAGTTATTGTAAAAAAAAAAACACCTTCAATATTTGTGTACAAATATTTTAGTTTAAAAATAAGTCGCCTATTGTATATTTTACGACATTAATTGTAGTTAATAATTTCAAAGAAATTTTTGTGGTTGTATTTGACTTGCAAGTTTCTAAAGATTTAAACAAAAATAAACTCTTATTTTATATAATTTGGTTTTATTAACTGATAAGAGGTACACTCGCTTTGCAATGTGACAGAGAAAATATTGTTACCATATTACCATAAATAATCACCAACAAGGTCAGGTTAGAGTTGACAGCAAAAGGGCAGGAAATTTAAATCCAACATTCCCTAATTTAAGCCATCTGATATTAAAAAAACTTAATTAACTGGGTATTATTATTTTTTTAATAATTTTTCTTTATTCATTGCATAAAATTTTATGGTTACATTTTATTTATTTTTATTTTATATTTTATTAACGCCCTAGTGGGCTTTTACAAGAAAAGAAGCAAATATATAATTAACAATATTAATTACATGTATTACATAAACAATAAAACAGAATAAATATGAATGCAATCGACTCGTTAGGTAAAGAATATTACAACATAAAAAAGAAATGAAATGAAATAGTACAAGTTGTACTTACAAAAAACTAAAACAATTCAGCTTTAAATATTTATACATATTATTAACAATAATAATAAGACCTGACATAGAACAAAGTGTAAATAGAACTGCAAAAATATTATAAAGTAAGTATACATTTTACTGGTGAGGTTTAGATGAGAAAATATTTTATGAGAAAAACAAAAAAATAATAAAAGTTAATTATTAGCAGATATAATCGAGATTAGTTGATTTTAGAAACATTCAAAACTGGCAGTACTAAATATATCTATAGATTCGCAGTATTTATTCGCAAGGTTATGGATTCTTGGAATTGGTGAGTATATAGAGTAATTAGTGTTGAGTTTATTGTTGCATTTAAAAATATCTTTACTACGAGTTTGTCTAGCGGGTATGCTAATGCAAATTAGTTCCAACAAATTAAGGCTGTCAATTAAAGATTTTATAATTTTGTATAAAAATAATAAATCAATTAACACTCTTCTATCTGATAATTTAAGAAGTCTGGTTTCAGCGCGTAAGTAATTATAATTTATAAATTCGATTGGAATTTTCATTTTAAAATTGATGTACCGAAGAAATTTGTTTTGTACCTTTTCCAATGATTGAGAATGAACATTGTAGTATGGTGACCATACAGAGGAATTGTATTCTAATCTGCTTCGTACTAGTGAGCAATACAGATGTTTTAATGTTAACATACTTTTAAAATTTGCCCCCATTCTCAAGATAAAACCTAGTATTCTCATTGCATCGCTTGTTATTTCATCGATATGTACATTGAACTGTAGACTCTCGTGGAATATAACACCAAGATCACGAATCTGCGATACACGAAGAAGATTAACACCATTCATATCACAAGAAAAGTTAAAAGGATTTTTACCTTTGTAAAAACTAATAATCTGGCATTTACCAATATTTAGTTGTAAATCTTTGACAGAACACCACGCGCATAGTTTGTTCAGGTTTAACTGCAGAATGGAGCGATCGTCATCGTTTCTAATTGTTCTGTAAATCTTCAGATCATCAGCAAATAATAGGACTTTGACATTACTAAAAATATTAACTATATCATTTATGAATAAGCAAAATAATATCGGGCCCAATGAGATCCCTGTGGTACCCCACTCGAGGCAGCAAATGTATAAGAAGTAAACGAATCAACTTTGACCGCTAAGTACCTTCCCAATAGATAACTCTTAAACCATTCCAAAATACTCCCTCATTCCCAACAACTTCAGTTTTCGTAATAAGAGTCTGTGGTTAACCTTATCAAATGCCTTACTGAAATCAGTATTTATGGAATCAGTTTGATGTGATGAAGTCAAGGCATTAACAATGTCATTCGTGTATAATATTAAATTGGACAGGGTTGATCTTCCTTTGATAAATCCATGTTGAAGCGGTAATATGGTTTGATTGATTTGGGATATCAATTAGTCTAGTACCAGGCTTTCAAAGAGTTTGGGTAATGTAGACATGGTGCATATTGGCCTATAGTTTGTTACGTCGCTCTTATTTCCTTTTTTAAAAATGGGTGTCAAAAGACTAAACTTCCAAAGGTCAGGGAACACACCTGATGAGAGTGACTTTGTAAATAACTTGTGTATGGGATACGATAATGTATGCATACAATTAACTAAGAATCTGGGTGGAACTTTGTCAGGTCCTGCGAATTTGCGGGAATCGAGACTCTTCAGCTTGGATATAATATCATCTATGGTTAGAGTATAATCAGATATATCAAGAGTCTCAACTAAATTAGAGCAAGAGATATTGCTATCTACATTTGCATTAACATATACACCGCTAAAGAAATCGGCGAACAGATTAACAGTTTCCTGAAGATTTTGGGATAGTTTAGAATCGAATGACATAATACTAGGTATACAAGTACCGTTTTCTTTTTGGGATTTAACATATTTCCAAAAGAAATTTGAATCGTTCATGATAGAGCCTTCAACATCACGTATGAAAGTTTTGTAACATTCTGCAGAGAGCTTATTATTAGAATAATCGATAGCCAGGCGACTTTGTTTGAATTTCTTATGAGATATTTTTTTGAGGTATATTAAGTCTATCAGTTCTTTTGAGAACCAATTTGGGTATTGAGTTTCCCTGTAAGCCGTAAAAGGTACAAATTTTTCAATTGCAGAATTAATAATGGAGTAAAAAAAGTTAAGGTGTGCATTGATATCAGCCTCGCTATCCAAGAATGACCAATCAATCTGGTTGAGATAGTTGGAAATTTGTACATAGTCTGCCTTTTTTGAAATTTCTAGTTTTTACTACCCATTTTTCAATAGGAATTGGTTTGAGGTTAGACATGCATATTTCTAGTGGTGGATGGTAAACATCAACAGGTAATAGTATTTCGGTACTTCTCGCAACACAGATGTCAGACACATTTGACAATGCCAAATCCAATGTACGACCACCAATATTATGAATACTATTACACTGAGTTAGTCCTAAGAAGAGAGCCATATCTCTAATTACACGAATATTAACATTAGAACAATAATTGTCAGAATTCATATTACACCAATCGTATTGAGGCAGGTTGTAGTCACCAACTAGAAGTAATTTAGTGTTAGGGTTTTTAGCACAGATTGATTCAACCTCGTCACAATGATTGCTGTAGCTTTGGACGTCAGAATTTGGAGGTAAATATGCACATCCCACTATTAATTTACCACTAGAAGTGTTCACTTTGACAAAAAGTTGCTCTAAGGATGGGTACTTCGTGGATATTTTTAAGGAGCTGAAATTTTTTGAGATAGCTATGACCACTCCGCCACCTCTTGATTTGGCACTTGTTTTCGAATTTCTATCCATACGATAAATATTAAAATTAGCGAAGCCTAATTCAGCCGAATTAATTCCTGGATCGAGCCATATTTCCATTAAATTTTTTATATATTACTTTGACATGCTAGTAGAGCTGTAATTGTGCATTCCAAGTTTGGATCATAAAAATTGAAATTTATCCTTTGGCAATGCTTTTGTAAATATATCTGCATATTGATTATCACTACATACTCACAAATTTTAGATCAATAATTTTTTGATAATATTATTCTTTCAAAGTGATACTTGATGTCGATATGTTTACAGCGTTTATGGAAGTTAACATTTTTGATAACACTGATCGCTCTTTGATTAATACCTCCCGCACGCACACTTCGGAGCGACCGAGTAGCGACTTATATAATAAGTAAATCCGACCGGTTTCGGAACAACTGTTCCTTCTTCATGCCAAGCGTTTACTTATTAAGGAACGGTCGTTCCGAAACCGGTCGGATTTACTCATTATATAAGTGGTTAAAACAAATTTAAATTGTTTCATTTATCTATAATGGATAACCACAAAGTTATAGCTACATTCAAAAGTTATTAAAAAATATTTTGAAAGTTGTATGTCTTATTTCAAAGGGTAATTAATTGGTCTGATTAATTCCACACAAAAAGATATACATACACGCTGCTCAACACATGGAAAATGCAAAATACCTAAAACAAAAACCACATTTTCACAGAGACAATACTCATACATCGCACCTAAAATATTCAATGCATTACATAACGACATCAAAAGATCTGATACAATTACTCATTTTGCATGCGGTGTCCAAAAATGGATATCCGAAAAAGAGCGAACTTTCTTTAAAGATTTTCTTCAAAGTAACATTTAAATATCCCTAAGATAAAACATTATTTATTTCTTTTTTACATTGAATACTTTTACAATTTTCTTTTCCATTCGTGACTTTAAAATGTTCTGCACCACTGATATGTCTGATGTACTCTACTTGTGGGTGGGTGGGTGGTTTGATATATTTAAGGCGGAAACACATTATTAAAACGCGACGCGACGCAACGTGTTAACACCCGATATGCACCATGCACATTACCAACACGCGACGCCACGACATACTAGCAATTTCTGAATACAGTTAGCTAACAGCAGTGGAAGTGTACGGTTATGTACTATGGATTTAATAAATAATGAGTCAGATAAAGACTTTGAAGAAGATTTGATGCAAATTTTGGGTACATATATGATACTTAAACGACTCAAGAAAAAGAGAATAACTAGGCGTTACTGGGTACATGAAATAAATCAAAAGAGAAGTATGTGTGGTGAATATCATACTCTGTATCCAGACTTACTTCAAGATAATGAAAGATTTCATATGTATTTTCGGGTTACTAAAACACAGTTTGAAGAAATACACGAATTTATTCAAAGTGACATACACAAGAAAGACACGACATTTCGCGGCAATTTCTTCCCATGCATTATTTCTCACAGTATTATCCCTGTATGTAGCTAAACTCATGTCGTATAAAACAGGATATCCTTTTACCAACTCAACTAATTGTTCCTCGGTCATTTTGCTAAATAAATGCAAAGAAGAATATTAAATTGGCGTGTTTACCCCCACCATGGGCAACACACCGACCTGGCACGTCTGGATTGGGTGGCGTGTGCGCGCATGGCGTCACGTCGGATGTTCATAGTGTGATTCTGGTCTATAGAAAATAATACATTTGATTCGGCTCAACACGCATCGCGCTTCATCGGGTCGCGTCGCGTTTTAATAATGTGTTTCCGCCATTATGCTCTACTGCCTTACTAGTATTCTGCTGACACAAAAATTGTTACAATAAGAATAGGCCACTTGCATCACATTTTTAAAAAAAAAAATTCCGGTTTAGGCAAATATTCTAAGACAATCCGTATTTTTTTTTTTATCGTATTTTTGAAACCCTGGGGATTTTTTGAAATTTTCAATCTGAAAAATCACACCATTTTTTATAAACCGGAAAGACGGGACATAATTTTATAGGTGTGAAAAAACAATAATTACGTAGCCGAAAATCATTTAAAAAAAAAGAACGTTTTCCACACGAATGGCACAGGAGAATAACGAGGCATACCAAAAGTATTACATCTCATAAATATTTTTTTCCTTGATCCATCTTATTGATCATAAATCATTATAATATACAACGTCTATATTACTAAATCCAATGTAAATACTTGTACTTTTAAATTATAATAATAATAAGAATATTACAAAATTTTATTTTGTTAAAATCAGCACCATAATCATTATACCTCTAAAACACGTACCGACATCTAAAATGTACGGGGTTCTCTTCAAACCTCTGTCAAAAAGTCAAACCAATCTTGTCTGATTACGTCCAAAAGGGATCGAAATGAAAATCTAGTCTCTTTCAACGGAAGCAATCTTCCGAACAGGCCCTCCATTGATATGCTTGGTGTAACCCTAAGTGACCAGCTCAGGTGTGGGGGCTCCATTGAAGCCAGAGTAAAGCTAGCCTCCCAAAAACTGGGCGTACTGTACAGGGCCCGCAGATACTTTAATAGTACACAACTGCTAACCTTGTACAAATCACAAGTACGCCCCACGGTTGAATTTGGCAGCCATCTCTGGTCTGGAGCTCCAAAATACCTGAAAAATACCCTCGACTCTGTGCAGAAACGGGCGGTCCGTTTGATAGATTCTCCCATCTTAACAGACGGATTGCAATCTTTAGAGCACAGGCGTCGGGTGGGAATGCTATCCTTGTTCTACCGGTATTACAATGGAAGATGCTCCGAGGAACTAGCATCATTGATCCCTTCGGCACCGGTGCATAGTCGGGAAACACGCCAAACGCGTGCCCAACATTTGTAAACGGTTGACATTTGTCACATGAGAATGGGTCGTTTCTTCGACTCGTTCTTGTGTTCAACAGCTCGGCTGTGGAATGATTTGCCGGCCTCTGTGTTTCCTCCTTCCTACAACATGGGTCTCTTCAAGACCAATGTTCATTCCTTCCTCTCCTCAAAAAGACCCTCCACACAGCATCCCAGATGACATAGGCCCTGAGAGAAATTATTTTCCTCAGGGCCTCCTGTGTGGAGTTAATGTAAAAAAAAAAAAAAAAAACCAAATGATAAGTTTGCAGAGAACAAACAATATATCTAGTGAACGAATTCAAAAATTCGCCTAAAATCAAAGTGATGCCATATAAAAAAAATAAATCAATGTGGAATTTTACAAAATTAATGGGAATATTTTCGGAGACAGGACATTTTCATGTAGTGACGTCACGAGCCCAAATAATGGATTTATTTATTTAAAAATAAAAAAAAACTACATTTCTAAAAAATTTTACTAACATTTTCGTAATCTTAGTAAAAAGATCTATCCACATGATTTTTTCCAAGTCGTTATAAAATCCATGCAAGTGGCCTATTCACCGCAGTATTAATAGGTTCAATATGAATCTATTTGTACAAAAATTAATAAAAATTAAAACTCTTTCTAGTTCTTATTTATTTTAGGGAAATAAACAGTTAACAATTGGATTAATTTATACATGTATAATTTACCAAACTGAGAAACCAATTATATCGTGTCCAGAAATTAAACAGTAATCTTACAACTAAAATATATCGCATTATTAGGAGGTAAGTAGTACAAAATATATGTCATTATACATAAAAGTATAACATTTATGAAGTTTTGTACTCATTTAATACATTTTTAATGCACAATTGAAAATATCTACATCAGATAGAATGTTATCATATTTATGTTGAAGACAAGCAAGCATTTTGGTTTGAATTTGTTTTACAGTGTTTTTCTTTAAAAATATTACACGAACGTGTGATTGTTATTGCACATAAGTAAAATCGACCACCATAACACGGGCATCAGCCTAGCTTGGTGGTCGAAAAATCCACTAATATATGTTTGTCCATAATTAAACAAATAAACTTTTATTTTTCTACAATGAATAACAACGACAGTGCTGTGTTATCCTTAAATAATGCGACTGAATCAATTAGTGCTCTTCACAAAGCTATAACTGATCCTGCGCTCAAAATAACCAGAGATCAGATGACAAAAATATTATCTCTTCTCTCCGCCGTCTCTGGAAACATGACAGATGTAGGAGTGAAAGTGGGGATTCTTGTTGGTAAAATAGAATCCTATGAACGGATAATTGACAAACCTCAACCGCCAGCTTATAACACCTCTTCAATCAATGATTTGCTCACGGAGGCTGAGGATAGGAAAACCAGAGCGAAGAACATAATTCTATTCAATATTCCTGAAAGTTTATCTGAATCAAAAACCACGGCTATAACAATGGACAACGACAAAGTTACCTCAGCAATAGGCGATGTAAACAGTGAAATTATACCTAATATGTTAAAGATGTACAGACTGGGTCTACAAAAACCAAACAAAATTAGACCAATTAAGGTCGAATTTAAGGATTTTGTCTCGGCACGTGAGATCTTGACCAATAATGCTAAACTGAAAAATGGTGTCAAGGCCAGAAGTGATCAAACGCTGTTGCAGAGGACCCAACTTCTAGACTTACGCCAACAACTTGAGACCAGAAAGAACAATGGTGAAACCAATATCACCATCAAATATATAAACTTCATACCCAAAATTATTGATTGTACGCCAAAAAACTAAAGCAAAATAAAATAAAATGCTATTATCAAAATGTGAGAGGGGTCCGTACAAAACTTCCCAAATTATTGACTTCGGCGGCAACTATCACCAGTAATATTTTCATAATAAATGAAACAATTTAACTTTGTTTGAACCACTTATATAATGAGTAAATCCGACCGGTTTCGGAACGACCGTTCCTTAATAAGTAAACACTTGGCATGAAGAAGGAACAGTCGTTCCGAAACCGGTCGGATTTACTCATTATATAAGTGGTTCAAACAAAGTTAAATTGTTTCATTTATAATTTTTATATATTACTTTGACATGCTAGTAGAGCTGTAATTGTGCATTCCAAGTTTGGATCATAAAAATTGAAATTTATCCTTTGGCAATGCTTTTGTAAATATATCTGCATATTGATTATCACTACTCACAAATTTTAGATCAATAATTCTTTGATAATATTATTCTTTCAAAGTGATACTTGATGTCGATATGTTTACAGCGTTTATGGAAGTTAACATTTTTGATAACACTGATCGCACTTTGATTAATACCTCCCGCACGCACACTTCGGAGCGACCGAGTCCGGCGCCACTTCAGGCCGCCGCGCAGAAAAGTAAAGACCGATAGGTTTACAGCGCAGTTCACTATGAGACTTTTCTGCGCGGCGGCCTGAAGTAGCGCGGGACTCGGTCACTCCGAAGTGTGCGTGTGGGAGGTGCTATTGTCTAAATATAAGCACATTGTGTCTTGTTTATTTTCATCAATATCATATAACAACTGTTTTATCCACATAGCCTCTTTGGTTGCGGCACAGGCTGCCATAAATTCTTTGTTGTTTGCTTCTGTTGTAGACCATGTTACAGCTGCCCCATTTTTGATGAAAACATAGCCCGTGATTATTTTTATTTATTTATTTATTTTATTTATAAGTACATGTTACATACATAATAAATTTACTTCAGAAGATACATTAGGTCACCATACTAGGCAGCTGTCTGTATCATGGTGACCAACGGAGGATAGTTATTTGAATTGAAGTATAGTACTCGTAAGTGTAAACATATCTAAGTAAAATTATTAAACAAAAATTATAAATTAATATCATTCATTTCTTATGACAAAATTTTTCTTTTTTGGTATGTAGTATTATAAAAAGAAAAGAAAAATAAAGTTTCTTTAAGTACGAACTAAATGTAACATGAGTAAGTGTAAAGAGAGTATGTGAGTGTAATAAATGATTGAAAGTCTTGTATCAGAATCATTACAGCCAATACTCTTTTGAATCTTTCAGATATTTGAAGATTTTCATCACGGCATTCCAGTGTGTTTTGTTGTAACAATTTAAAAATCGACTCACCAGGCTCACTGCAAACATAAGTTCAGGTCGACTTACTGTAACTAGGTGCATGAGGGAACCTACAGCTTCTCTGTAATGAATGTTCTTTTTGGATCTCCATCTCCTTTTTGTAACTTTACATAATGGTCAACAGGAACACTGTTGGGGTTGGCATCAGTCATGTTAAAATTGTTCAATATTTACTCCACATAATATTTAGTATGATGTATGAATATACCATTGCTGAGTATCTCAATTTACATGCCTACAAAGTTACTCACTGAATTCACTATTTTTACATCAAAAACAGTTTTTAAGTCATTAGTTATTTCTTTTAGTACTGATTCATCTTTAGAAAATAACAAGCCGTCATCAACATACAGGCAAAGGTAGCATTTCTTATTGTTGACTTGACCAACATAAACACATTGATCAGCTTTGCTGTTGACGAAACCAAATTTCTTTAAAATCGAGTCAAACTTCTTATTCCAGCAACGGGGAGATTGCTTTAAGCCATACAGAGACTTGTTGAGCTTACATACCATATTGCTTTCACTAGGTAGACCTTCAGGTGGAGTCATTAATATAGTCTCTTCAAGCTCACCGTGTAAGAATGCGGTTTTGATGTCAAGTTGGATGATTTTAAGGTTATACTCGACAGCCATGGATAATAATAAACGTATCGAATCATACCTTACAGTTGGTGCGAAGGTTTCTGTGTAGTCGATACCTGCTGTTTGTGCAAATCTTTTTGCACAAAGTCGTGCCTTGAACCGTGGACCCGTTGACTCCTTCTTCATTCGGAACATCCATTTGCATCCTATCACTTGGGCATTTGGAGATTTTTCTATCAATATCCAGGATTCATTCTTCTTATTTGCATCTAGTTCTTCATCAAGTGATTTTATCCATTTTTCTTTATTTTCTGAACTGATTGCTTCTTTATGTGTTTCTAGAACTTCAGGTGTGAAAGAACACAGGCAAGTACCTTCTTCAGGTAAGTTTAAGCATTTCTTTCTGTTTTTATTTCTAGGTCTTAACATCACACTACTTACTTGGGGTGATTCAATAATGGTATCTGGTACCTAGGTATTCACTGTCAGAAGTGGATTAGTTTCTGTTTACAGATTCATATGAACTTTCTGAGGCACAATCTTCATCAATTGAACTTTCCTCTTCTATTTCAGTTTTCTTCGTGGATAATTCTACAGGAACAAAGTCTCTTTTCACAGAAGATTCAAGAAATGTAGCATCTCTACTTTTTATTACTTTTCTGGAATTGGGCAGTATGAATCTATAACCTTTTGTGTGGTCACAGTATCCAATGAAGATCATCTTGTGTGCTTTTGGATCCCATTTCCTGCGCCTTTCTTTAGGCAGGTGAACCATTACCTCACATCCAAATGGTGACCAGACAACTCAGAATGAAACCAACTCAGAAGCACTTCAGAAAGGTCAATAAGAGTGATTATAAAAAAAATTATAAAAAAATGGTTAAACAGGTTAACTTAGGTTAGGGTTAACGGCTATTTTAAAATTATTTTATCATAGCTTTTAATGACCTTTCTGAGGTGTTTCTGAGTTGGTTTCATTCTGAGTTATTCACACTTGGTTTCAGGCCACACCACATTTCCATGGGAGTTTTGAACAACAAGGACCTCGTTGGAGAATGATTGATGACATAACCGGCCGTGTGTATTGCATCAGCCCAATATAACTTTGGCAGTTCAGCGTTGAGCAAACACTTTGCTCTATCCACCAGTGTTCTATTCATGCATTCTGCACTCCCATGCTGTTTGGATGTGTACAGTGTAGTTTTCAAGCCAGTAATATCAGTAGCATCTGTGTTGAAAGGGTCTAATATTCAATTCGGGTAGTGAAAAATAATCCCGAAACGAAGATGTGTAGCTAATACAAGACTCTTGTATGATTCCAGCACTTTTCAGGAAATCAGAGTGAACCAATTCAAGGGGTTTGAGAACCTTTGTTCCTTCACTTTTAAAAGGTAATCGTCTGTTTACCTTCCTTGCAGGTTATACTTGTCAGATTTCGTGTTTTGTTTGAGAGAGTTACAGGTTTAGTATTTTCAGCCATATTCTCTAATTACATGAAAATTAATTGTATTGTTTATAATAATGTTATTTCTTCGCTTTTACTACTGTTTGCCGTGAAATGGAAACATTTTCTCATCACATAGGGCATTTTGGCACTTTCTAAATGCAATTTACCTAGCGGTAAGACACAACCTTACTCGACAAGTGGCAGTTTAGCGCTAAAGTACTAGAAATCGAGACTAGTGTAATTACCTCACTTTTGACTTCCACTTTGAGATTTCTACCCCGCAGGCGTTATGTCCTACGTGGGGCGTACGCCCCACCGGTGGGACATAACGCCTCAGAGGTGGGGCACCACGCTTCAAAAATGAGACACATCGGCAATTATTAACTATTCCTAAGGCGGCCAACTTTGTAAAATATCAATGCGGGACACAATGGTGAGTGGTATCGACGGGGGGGGGGGGGGGAGGGTACGTTACAAATTACAAATATTTTCCCTCTCGAAAAGTCGACAATTTGGCTCATATACCTAAACTACAATCACAACATTAAAATGGTTTCTCTTTGATTCTGGCAGCACATACATAGTCTGCAACTAGAATTTCATGACTGCACTTCAAATAAGAGATATGCGTCATTAGATGAATCCCCAACACAACCTTCACATTCTGGATACAAAACTGGTTTAAATTAAATCTGTATGCGGCGAATTAAAACTACACTCAGAACATAAAAATAGTTTCTCCCTGATTCTGGCAGCACATACATAGTCCCAGTGGCGTAGCTAGGCAAGGGTGGCACCCGGGGCGTATAACGTGGTGTCACCCCCCCCCCCCCCCGTCCCACAATTTCGACTTCACAAATGTGTAAAATATTAAAGTGATAATATCCTTCGAAATTTTTTTCAACGGTCGGCGAAAAAAATGAGATTATTTCAAAATTTTACATCACATTTAACTTCCCATTTAAAGGTTTATAGAAATTTTCATAATTCCAAAATTTAAAATATATATTTTATTTAATAATAAATGTATAACTATTCATAAAATAACGATTATAATAATTTTAAGTTTAATTTTTATAGATTACCTCAAAGTATTGAAATTTTTAAAATTAAGTAAGAAAATCATATAAAAAAATGAGGTAAGTAATTTCAAAATTTTTAAAATTTATATCATGGCAACTTGCCAATTACATAGAATTTTTTCAATATTTTTTATTATACATATAATAAATTTGTAACTATTCAAAACAATAATGAATAAGTAATTTTTTTTAAATTAATTAAATTTTAGTATTTAAATTTTAAAATGTATTAAGACAATCAATTTCAAAAAATGAGATAATATCAAAAATTTTAAAAATTAAAATCACATTTATATGCACAGAAATTTTCATTATTCAAAAATTTTTTAGATATTTAAATATATGATAATTTTATTACTATTCCAAAAAATTATGATTATTTTTTTTTTAAAGTTAATTTTGATAGATTATCTCAAAGGCGACCTCCGTAGTCCAGTGGCTAAGACTCTCGACTCACATTCCGGAGGTCGCGGGTTCGAACCCGGCATGCGCAAATAAATTTTATTTGATTAATTTGTGTTATTTCACAATTAATTCATTTAAAATAATATATAGTATATTTGCGGCATGTTCCAGAGTGGAAGATACTATCAGTATCGCCCTGGTGTAAGACCACCATTCAGAATTGAAACGTTGCTTGAAAATGGCTTTAGCCGTGTTTGGTGACCAGATCTGAATAGCCAGGTACTTCCCAACCTTCCTCTTCCCCACCTCCTTCCCCTTCCCACTACCTTCAGCCTCACAACATACCCCAATTGGGGATGCCATAGTCTCACTGGCTCCAGACGGGAGCTGTTGAGATTCTTGTGCGGTTATTCACTGTAAAAAAAAAAAAAAAAAGGATTTAAATTTTAAAACGTAGTGAGATAAACGTATTAAAAAAAAATTACATTTTTTCTAAAATTTTGGGTGGCACCTCCCCTCGCTACGCTACTGCCTAGTCTGCAACTAGAATTAGAATTTTATACTTGCACTTCGAAAAAGAGAATGTTTTCCTTCGAAATATGTCATATTCAGATGAATCCAGTTAAAATTTTACATTGTGAACGCAAAACTGGTTATGCGGTGCAATAATACTACACTCAGAACATGAAATTGGTTACTCTTTGATTCTGGCTGCACATACAACTGCAACTAGAGTTTTATAACTGCACTTCGAATAAGAGAATGTTTTCCGTCGAAATATGTCATCAGATGAATCCAACTGGAATTTAACATTCTGAACACAAAACTGGTTATTTATAATTAAGAATATCTGTATACGGCGCATTAAAACTATAGGTACCTACTCAGGACATGAAGATAAACACTTTTGCAAGAAAGGAAATTCTTTTAGAAATTCAGCGAATTACAACTTCGCTTTTTCGCAGTCGGCGGCATGGTCAACCAATTATTTGATTTGATTTAAATGACAAATACGGGTTATCAATTAAGTGTCACGGGTTGCACTTATTCAATACTACACTGGCGCTCTTTGGCTTACCCAAATAAACCCATAAATATACTAATCCCGCCAGATGAATAAACCAATCCCTAGATCGATATCTTCGGGCCTTTTCCGGGGACAAATATTGTCATCAACTTAACCACAGATGAACGGAAATGGTTAAAGTTAAAATAGACTAAACATAGAGAAATTTTATTTGTCTACCTTGGAAAACATTACAAAAATGTAGGAATGCGGGACATGCGGGACGCTTTAGACGATTTGCGGGACTATTTCATTAAATATTTCAATGCGGGACTTCAACCGTCAATGCGGGACGGTCCCGCAGAATGCGGGACGGTTGGCCGCCTTAACTATTCCACATATTACTGTTTACTTGTCATACTTTTTTATATTTATAACTTTTGTACTTTATATTATTTACAAAGGTAACTTATAGTCTATATTATTTCCTGCCTTTCAACTTTTTATCTTAACTTTTTCATTATAATTTATATTTTATAGTTTACACTTTTACTTTATACTTTCATTTTATACATCATAATTCTATTTACTACTCATTACCTTAACTCCTTTTTTTACCTTTTGTTTTTATATTTAACTTTACATTTATATGTCACTTTCTTATGTTATTGTATTATAATATATATAAACATAATTATGTCAATGGCACATGTTGTGCCGTATGTTTTGAAATAAATAAATATAAAGGGGTATGCTCATCGATCATACAAAAAAATGTCTGAGATGTATAAAATTGAATTATACGCCAAATTGTACTTAAAATAGAACGAAACCCGTTAAAATTTCAATAATTATCTAAAAAATTACCTACTATTTTTTTTAAATTGCTTTAATAAGTGATGTACAAAATATTGGTATTTTTATGGAGACATCACTTGGTAATAAGTTTAAATTAAAAAAGATGGTGGGGCATATGACTTTTGAAAAGACTACGGTGGGGCATGGCATAAAGAACGCTGGGAAACAATGATATAACGTCATTGGGGACATGTATAACATTTGTAAACAGAATCTTATTTTCTTGACCTTTGTCATCATAAACATCTAAACTAACTTCTCCTGAGCTTTGCACAGATAACTCTTTATTGTCTGCAACTCTAATATTCCTTATTACATGAGTTGATTCCTTTTGGAAGAGATTCTTGTTCTTCATCATATGAGCTGAGGCGCCTGAGTCTATGTACCAGGCGTCATCATAATAAGACGATGCCATAAACACAGCAACATAGGATGAGGTAGGTTTCTGTACCTTGGTTTTGGGTTTTGATTTATATTCAGGGCTCTTGTGGCCATATTTGTTACAGGAATAACATCTCGAACCTTTAGTTTGTTTCTTGTCATTGTTATGAAACTTTTTATTTACTGCGAAGACTGTTGTGTTGTTTTCACAATTTCTCTTGTCTAATCTTGCAATAATTTTTCTTTAATAGAATCTGCAGTTATCTTCGTGCCAGAGCTTTCAGTTGCTATAATCATTGGCTGATATGAGTCGGGCAGACCGGAGAGCAGCAAAGTCCCGAGCCACTCATCCTCTACTTTGAAGCCAATATTACGGAGCTGGCGAGCATTATTTTGCTCACATATTCTTCAATACTTTTAGATGCACTGAGTGAGGTATTGTACAAACCACGCAGCAGACCAACCCGGCGTGTCAGCCCAGAATCATCAAATGCCGCTGCCAATTTATCCCACACTCCTTTCTTCTTATGAATACATACATATTTATACGCTGTACATAGTTTATAGAATCGACAAGAAGAATAATTTTGTTTATGCTTTTGTGTCCTTTTTCGTGTCGATCACTGCCGATGCTTCGGCTGTTTTAATAAAATGCCACAGATCCTCCTGTTGTAAGTTAGTTTTTACAGTAAACTGCCGTGTTGCAAAGTTTTCACGGCCAGTTAACTTTTCAATTAATGCCAATGAATTGTTAGTTGCCATGTCTATGCATAAAAACACTTCGGAGTATTACTAATAGCCTTTTACACTGCTAGTTTATAAGTAGAAACTTTCACTGAATATCTCTGGGTTATACTGGGCTCCATAACCTAATGATAAACAAAAAAAACTCTTTATTTTATATAATTTGGTTTCATCAACTGATAAGAGGTACACTCGCTTTGTGACAGAGAGAATATCACCAACATAAATAATCACCAACAAGGTCAAGTTAGAATTGACAGCAAAAGTGTGGGAAATTTAAATTCAACAGTTTTTATACTACCCTTTCGTGAACATGGAAGATTTTCTCCAGTATGGGTGAGTAAATGCATTGTCAATGATGACTTGCGTGAGCAGGAATATTTACAATGGGAACACAAAAAGGTGTTTCGCCAGTATGGGTACACATGTGACTTTTTAAACTTCCTTTCTGAGCACATGAATAGCTGCAGTGGGAACATGAATAAGCTTTTTCGCCAGTATGGGTAACCATGTGATGTTTTAAATTTCCTTTAAGAGCACATGAATAGCTGCAGTAGGAACATGAATAAGCTTTTTCGCCAGTATGGGTAACCATGTGATGTTTTAAATTTCCTTTAAGAGCACATGAATAGCTGCAGTGGGAACATGAATAAGCTTTTTCGCCAGTATGGGTAAGTATGTGATGTCTTAAACTTCCTTTATGAGCACATGAATAGCTGCAGTAGGAACATGAATAAGTTTTTTCGCCAGTATGGGTAAGTATGTGATCTCTTAAATTTCCTTTCTGAGCACATGAATAGCTGCAGTAGGAACATGAATAAGGTTTTTCGCCAGTATGGGTAAGTATGTGACGTCTTAAATGTCCTTTCTGAGCAAATGAATAGCTGCAGTAGGAACATGAATAAGGTTTTTCGCCAGTATGGGTAAGTATGTGATCTCTTAAATTTCCTTTCTGAGCACATGAATAGCTGCAGTGGGAACATGAATAAGCTTTTTCGCCAGTATGGGTAAGTATGTGACGTCTTAAATGTCCTTTCTGAGCACATGAATAGCTGCAGTAGGAACATGAATAAGGTTTTTCGCCAGTATGGGTAAGTATGTGATCTCTTAAATTTCCTTTCTGAGCACATGAATAGCTGCAGTAGGAACAAGAATAAGGTTTTCCGCCAGTATGGGTAAGATTGTGACTTCTTAAATTTCCTTTCCGAGCACACGAATAGCTGCAGTGGGAACATGAATAAGGTTTTTCGCCAGTATGGGTAAGTATGTGATCTCTTAAATGTCCTTTCTGAGCACATGAATAGCTGCAGTAGGAACATGAATAAGGTTTTTCGCCAGTATGGGTAAGTATGTGACCTCTTAAATTTCCTTTCTGAGCACATGAATAGCTGCAGTGGGAACATGAATAAGGTTTTTCGCCAGTATGGGTAAGTATGTGATCTCTTAAATTTCCTTTCTGAGCACATGAATAGCTGCAGTAGGAACATGAATAAGGTTTTTCGCCAGTATGGGTAAGTATGTGACGTCTTAAATTTCCTTTCTGAGCACATGAATAGCTGCAGTAGGAACATGAATAAGGTTTTTCGCCAGTATGGGTAAGTATGTGACGTCTTAAATGTCCTTTCTGAGCAAATGAATAGCTGCAGTAGGAACATGAATAAGGTTTTTCGCCAGTATGGGTAAGTATGTGATCTCTTAAATTTCCTTTCTGAGCACATGAATAGCTGCAGTGGGAACATGAATAAGCTTTTTCGCCAGTATGGGTAAGTATGTGACGTCTTAAATGTCCTTTCTGAGCACATGAATAGCTGCAGTAGGAACATGAATAAGGTTTTTCGGCAGTATGGGTAAGTATGTGATCTCTTAAATTTCCTTTCTGAGCACATGAATAGCTGCAGTAGGAACAAGAATAAGGTTTTCCGCCAGTATGGGTAAGATTGTGACTTCTTAAATTTCCTTTCCGAGCACACGAATAGCTGCAGTGGGAACATGAATAAGGTTTTTCGCCAGTATGGGTAAGTATGTGATCTCTTAAATGTCCTTTCTGAGCACATGAATAGCTGTAGTAGGAACATGAATAAGGTTTTTCGCCAGTATGGGTAAGTATGTGATCTCTTAAATTTCCTTTCTGAGCACATGAATAGCTGCAGTGGGAACATGAATAAGGTTTTTCGCCAGTATGGGTAAGTATGTGACGTCTTAAATGTCCTTTCTGAGCACATGAATAGCTGCAGTAGGAACATGAATAAGGTTTTTCGCCAGTATGGGTAAGTATGTGATCTCTTAAACTTCCTTTATGAGCACATGAATAGCTGCAGTAGGAACATGAATAAGGTTTTTCGCCAGTATGGGTAAGTATGTGATCTCTTAAACTTCCTTTCCGAGCACATGAATAGCTGCAGTGGGAACATGAATAAGCTTTTTCGCCAGTATGTGTGTATAAGTGCCTTATAAATGAAGACTTGTGTAAGCAGGTGAAGTTACAATGGGAACATGAATGAGGATTTTCTCCAGATTGCATCTTCAGGTCTGTTATCGTGTCTGAAAAAGATAGCGGACAAAGTTCAATAAGTAAGTACTTATCTACATACAGTGATACGAAAAAAATATTAAAACTAATTCAGACAAAAAACGATTTTACCTGCACTAGTCTCAGTAATACGTTCTAAGCATTCCTTTTTTACATCTGGCAGGTGTATGTCTATTTCCATATAAGAAATTCCCCCTTCATGTTCTTTTCGGGGTCCTGGTTCTGCCTTGATGGGGACAGTCTCCGCACCAATGCTACCTGAAACAACAAAACAATGATAATGTTTGTAAAGACATACTAGTTTTACATTAAAAATTCGCCATGGGTCGGTGAAAAAATAATTATTATTTGCATTTATTATAATATTTAACAAACCTGCTGAAAAGCTAATTGCAGTGCTTAGCGTATACAAATTCCAACCACATAAAAAAATATCGGATAGGTTTATTATATCGATATATCGAGCCATGATCGCCAAAAGATTATAACCGACAAAAACAAAATTTTACAGAAGACTTTTTTCTTCTCATTTTTTAAGTTATGTACTTATGGTACCCAAATTTACAGAGAATGTTTGATATATTGATACTGTTCGCCCTACATTATGGAAGTAGTTAAATTTGCGCTGCTTTGGAGATAAATGGCAGTTACAATGTTTTGCCCGGCTAATACGCAATGCATTTGTCGTTTACGATGTTTTGCATATCAAACAAAACAGACCTACTTTTAAAAATAATTAAATGTTTTTTTTATTTTATTAATTGGTAGGTTCATGTTTTGTTTACAATAAAACGATGGAAAGTATTATACGCACATTCTTTATTATTATTTGACCTACAACACAAACACAAACAGAGGCGGTAGATATAAAACAATAAATCCAATTTTTAAACGACTTCAAAAAGGAGGAGGTTCTCAATTCGACTGTATTTTTTTATGTTTGTTACCTCAGAACTTTCGAATGGGTGAACCGATACTGATGATTCTTTTTTTATTTGAAAGCTGATGCTTTCCGTGTGGTCCCATTTTAATTTGGTCCAGTTCCGACAATGGCATCCATGAGAAAATCATATAAGTCTTAATTTTGCATTAAGTATGTGTGCGACAAATGGACAAATAACTCAATATCACGCCAACCGATTTCGATGTTTCTTTTTTTATTGGAAAGGATGTACTGCAAAGGTAGTTGGATGAGAGTTTGGTTGGGTTCTGATTATCAGATCTATGACAAAGTAACGGAACTCTTCAATTCTTAGGAGCAAATTAACGAAACTCGGCCGAATCTCTTAATTTGACCCTAACGTCGTTGTGGTCAAATTATGTCTGTCTCATATGAGCAGCACGTTTAGTAGGTCTACCCATATTCAGAAAAATTAGTTAGTGTACTTCAGATTCACTAAAAAACAAAAAATAAACAAAAAAACAACTTAAAAAACTGCACTAAAAAGTAAAAAAAAATTTCGTATTCTTCTACAACTTCATAATCAACTTACTTTTTCTACTCATCAATATGTAGGTACGATTGTTATTTTTGGGGTCGGTGTCAGCAAAGGTACCCGGCCCGGCGAGTTCACTTGACAGTTCCCCTCACGCCGCAGTCCCGCTCTCGCCTCGTCAAGTCGCTTGTGCGATACAAGCACATCTCACCTATAACTATGTAAGTAGTTACAAACCTACCTTGACTGACACCGACTCCAAAAATATCAATCGTACCTACATATTGATGAGTAGAAAAAGTAAGTTGATTATGAAGTTGTAGAAGAATACGAAATTATTTTTTTACTTTTTAGTGCATATTTTGAAGTCTTTTTTTTGTTTTGTTAAATTTTTTGTTTATTTAGAACAAAATCTTTCATCGAGAACTTTGTATTTTAATTATTATAAACGAAAATATCAGTAAAGTTACCATCATTTCAATTTGGGAGGCGGGTATGGGTACCGCTGCCCCGGGAAACTTTATTTGATTACTAACGTTCATGGGGTGTGGTTTGTCCAGATCTTGGCAGCGGATGCGTCTGCTCACTAACTGCGTGGCAGGCCGGATTGGGAGAGACTGGTTTAGGAAGACCTTGCCAATGCTTATGTTCCAAAATACCCGCAATAAATTTCAAATTCCTCACTTTAGCTCCACGCAGGAGGCTCTGGGGAAAATAATTCTTTGCAGGGCCTATGTCATCTTTGGGGATGCTGTGTGGAGGGTCTTTTTTAAGAAAGGATGTAGAGAAAGTTCTGAGAAGGAAAAGGGTATTAGGGTGGGTAGGAATCTGGGGATCAGTGTGTCCAGGAGTGACGGACGTATGAATCTATCCCTCCCACAGCGGTGCAAGGCGATATTTCGAGAGTACAGCAGGAGACGCCAAAGGGACTCCCTCAACAATTCTCTCCCAATCCGGCCCGCCATGCAGCTAGTGGGTAGACGCCTCCGCCGCCAAGAACTGGAAATACCTCACCCCATGAATCCGGGCACCCCTGCAAAGTCACCATACGTAGCCAACCACTTGGGGTGATCTATGGCAGAGGTGTTGGTTATCCAATATTGGTTCCGGCAAATTGATTATTAAACTTAATGATAATTAACTGTTAGACTAAAAAGGACCGGAGTTGGGGTCCCGAGCTTTAGGAATCCCCCAACTATTTGTTAAGAAATAAATTCTATTGTGCTGCCAAATATCTAAGAAATCTTTCACCTAATTTACATATTTTTAAATATGGTTGGATTATCAATAAATGTCCAGAATCCCCGCACTTTCTACTTCTTTCCAAATTCTCCCCGTAAAATACTTAATTCTTCAAAAATCTTAAAAATTCCCCGCTAATTGGCAACCCTAGTTCTCATACTAACCAATAAGTATTATTTTCCCCAGAGCCTCCTGTGTGGAGCTAATGTAAAAAAAAAGTTAGTTCATCCAGAAGGCGCAACGTGACTCAACCATCTAGTTTTACAGTGCCGCTTACGATGTCTTGCCTGAGGGTCGCCATTAATCACGTGAGGCTCGAAAGGAGAGGGGGGGGGGGTTCGGAAAAAATCACGAAATATCACAAGGAGGGGGAGGGGTAAAATGAGATATCACGTGTATTTATTTTTCGTTGAACGCGCAATAATATTCAATATACTTTGTACTAAAAAATACACGTAAATCTAAAACTTCACCACATATCACCAGGGGGTAAGTTTTGTTAGCGGCTGTAATGCGCTTTCTTACTTCTACTGGATCTTCATTGTCCTGCGTTATGATGGAGCCCAGGTAGGTAAACTCTTCGACATTATAATTGTCTTTAAATTTCACTTTATCTTTTATTCTGCGGTGAGGGGTTCTGGTTTGCATCATGATTTTTGTTTTATTTTCATTGATTTGCAAACCACCTCTCTTGCCGCAGTCTCCAAAGGGTCAAACACTTCTCTTACAGCCTGTAGGGATCTTCCGACAATGTTAAGGTCATCTGCGCAGCCAACAATTGATTGCTTCTGTAGCAGATGTGTGAGTCGGTACTGATCATTGTCTTCCTCACGACGTGCTCCAGAACAATATTGAAAAGGGTGGGTTCTAAGCCATCACTTTGTTTCAGCCCCTGGGAGACGTTAAAATCTTCCGTTGTTTCACCTCCTATCCTTACTCGATAACGTGAGCCGACAATTGTTGCTTTTACAAGCTTGACTATTTTGGGCGGTATTGTATTCCAAAATTTAGGAGTATTTCATATATTTTCTCCCTATCTATACTGTCGTATGCCTGTTTGAAGTCAACAAATAGTTGATATATGTCTATATCGAATTCCCAGCATTTTGTCAGGATTTGTCGAGTAGTGAAGAGTTGATCAGTGGTGGATCTCTTCCTCAGAGCAAGCTTGGTTTGAGCATTCTAGTGAATGAGTGTGCTCAAAGTCAACAATAAGGAACTCCAGTGAAAAATATTATGGCTTTAAAAAAATATGTTCATATAGAGCAGGGTTTACCAACCAGTGGTCCGCGGACCATTAATGGTCCGCAAGAGGCTAGAAGATGGTCCGCCGGTCAATAAGCGAGCCAGCATGCGGGCGGTCCCTGATCGAGAAGTCTGAATTTAAAAAATCGGGACAAAATTCAGTTTATTATTATTGTACCTTGTGGTCAGTGGCCATTATGGTATTCCGTTTCGCCCCACCCCATCCTACCCCCTCTGTTGTGGTAAATATTCTGCTAGAACCTGTCCCACCCTATCCCATTCCGCCCTCTCCGTTGTGGTAAATATTCTGCTAGAACCCGTCCCACCCTATCCCATTCCGCCCCCTCCGTTGTGGTAAATATTCTGCTAGAACCCGTCCCACCCTATCCCATTCCGCCCCCTCCATTGTGGTAAATATTCTGCTAGAGCCCGTCCCACCCTATCCCATTCCGCCCCCTCCGTTGTGGTAAATATTCTGCTAGAACCCGTCCCACCCTATCCCATTCCGCCCCCTCCGTTGTGGTAAATATTCTGCTAGAACCCGTCCCACCCTATCCCATTCCGCCCCCTCCGTTGTGGTAAATATTCTGCTAGAACCCGTCCCACCCTATCCCATTCCGCGCCCTCAAGCAGTGACTTAGGCTAGCACGGGCGGATAACGTGGTGTCACCCTCCCCCTACCCATTTTCGACTTCATAAAAAAGGTCCGTCCTGGGGGGGGGGGGGGGTACCCCTTGTGGTCCCTGTCGAAAAAATAAATGTGCAAATGGTCCCGGGTCAGAAAAAGGTTAGGAACAGCTGATTAAGTTTTATTAAATAATATAAAATGTAGTTTTAAAAAATATTATTTATATTAAATTGTGTCATTGAAACACACTGTCAAGTTGGTATAATTGAAAGTTTAGTGCTGATGTAGACTTTAGACTTTGTCTAGTGAGGCGGGTAAAAGAAAAGAAAACAATGTAAATAACCATGAAACTAAATAAACGCCCGGGTTGCCGGCACTGAAAACTGAACTGAAACTGATGTCACTGCTCACCATAATTTTACAGTCATTGTATTGAAATGTATGACACAATGAAAATCGGGGCTGAAATACTGTATTTACTTGTTGGGTAAATGGGTCTCTTTATTTCAATCCATTTAAATCTAAGATCCTTCGAACACAGCTCGGCTTTGAAGAATAGAGATGGCGGTGATTATATCAAATTATAGTTTATTTTATGGTAGCATAGTATCCTTTATTTCTTAACAATAATAGTGTGGGGATTCCTGAAGTTCGGGGCTCGAACTCCCAGACTGGGAGTCCCTTTCAGTCCTAAACAGTTATTTGTCGTGTTATCATTTTCCAACGCTTCCGTTGAGAGGAAATTCAGTGTGAGAGGAAGTTCATACAGATACTGTGGTAGCATTGATGGCTACTCAACAAGAGATTAAGAAAGAAGGAAGAAGTTTAATCCATCAAACAAAATGTTGACAAAAAATACCACATTAACCCCTCAGAAAATCGCCAATATGCACTTTTAATTGACATTTTATGAAAACTTTGTATTATTACCGCTTCACAATTAAAGCTCTATAAATGAAACATTTCTGAACGTAGCCGAATAGTAAAAACTGTTTTAGAAAGGTTACAAAATAAGCTTTCGAATTATTATATTACAAATAAAAATTAATATTTGTAAATATTAAAATTTAGAATGCAAACATTAAAAAAATGTGAAAATGACTCACGTGACGTTTTTAAGTGAAAACGGTACTAAAATCACAGATTATGTAAACAACAATACTTATTCTATTGTATAAATGTGTAATAAACACTTTCGTCACCTCACTTTTTTATTATTTCATATAAAAATATTTAATAAAAATTAACAATGTCGGGCGCCCGTAGGAAATTTGGCGGGATAAATTATGTGTCAGACTGCGCGTCTGACAGAATGTTCTTTTTATGTATTTCTATGGACAACTTGAATGGAGATGTGCAGCATGATTCACTATCGACCTTTCACTTTTTATTTTAGGGATGTAACTAAAACTAAACACGCTTATTGTACTTGACTGCTATCATATTTTTAACGCATATATCTGCTTACGTTGCGGAGGGGTTAAATATGTTATTAATAAAGTCTTGTAATGATGTAAATTGCTTCTTCTTTGAAATTAATGGCCTCAATATTAATTAATGAAATATATTAATATAAAGTGGTGAAATTATGTTTTAACACTAAAGCACTTTTATTAGTGTACGGCCTGAGTGCACGCTCAAATAGAGCGTGGGGCGGGGCGGAGCGTGCGGCGTTCATGTCAAACACTTGTTTTTGCATAGTACCGTAATTCAAATACTGTGGCACCGTCCTGAGTGGGGACCGAGCGGCGCGGTGGCAGCAGCGTGCATGTTTGGCAGGTTCAAACGAGTTTGTGATTTTGCAGCGGTGACAAGAGCGTGCGCATAATGTCGTTTGAAGAAATCATTTCAGAAATACAGAATAAGCCTGAAATATGGTTATCTTCTCATTCTTTTTATAAGAAGTCATCTTTGTATACTCTTAAAATTTATCTCCATTTAATCTTAATGTTTCAAACAACGTATGAAACTCTCCAAACCGCTTTTTTTGCATAACAATATCACTGGGACCTTGTCTTGACTCAAAATTATATTTTAACCAGAAACTTTCTTCCCAATACATATCAACAATATCGTACGACGCAGAAGCCATGATTAAAACAATAGCGGTGACCGTCAACGCTGAGCGTGCACTGAGGCCACTCAGTGAGCACGCTCTTGACCGCTCCACTGCCCCGCTGACCGCCACGCCGAACGCTAACCACTCAGGCCGTACACTTAGGCACAATTTTTTGGAAAATACACTACGTTTCAACTTAATTACTGCAAGAAACAACCAATTGCGTTTGGATAGATGGTAAAAGATGCATTGAAAATCCATTTTTTTTCAATTAAATTTCAAAATTTCACGCAAAACACAATTTCTTTGGCGCCATTTTAAATTTTGTTTGTTTGCATTTTTATGTGTATCATTTGCGTGAGTTTCATTTCAATCATAAACACAAATTTTAACAAAACAAAAAAACGACTTCAAAAAAATGCACTAAAAAGTAAAAAAATAATTTCGTATTCTTCTACAACTTCATAATCAACTTACTTTTTCCTAATCATCAATATGTAGGTACGATTGTTACTTTTGGAGTCGGTGTCAGTCAAGGTGGGTTTGTAACTACATAAGTACATAGTTATAGGTGAGATGTGCTTGTGTAGCACAAGCGACTTGACGAGGCGAGAGGCGAGAGCGGGGCCGCGGCGGGAGGGGAGCTGTCAAGTGAACACGCCGGGCCGGGTACCTTTGCTGACACCGACTCCAAAAATAACAATCGTACCTACATATTGATGATTAGAAAAAGTAAGTTGATTATGAAGTTGTAGAAGAATACGAAATTTTTTTATTTTTTTTTTAAATTATTTATTAACCAAGAATAACATTACAATATATACAATATACCTACATATACATATATATTATTTATTTATTTTTTGGTATATACCACCTCACTAGGCTGAGCCTGTTCTGAGGTGGCAGAAATTTAATTTAATTTTGATATCTTAATCTTGGAAGATAAAAAATATAATTTTAATTTAAATAAATAAATGGAATAAAAGAAAAAATATAAAGTAATGAAAAAAAAGATATGAGATAAATAGATGAAAATAGTTAAGGAGAAAAGAGAAAAAATACAGGCGTTGAGTGTGTTGTTTGATCAAGTTATCTGCACGCAGTATGCAATACCCTTGTTTACTACCCACGTATGAATTTTGCGTTTTAGATTTTTTGTCACTAGAATATCTTTTATATCTTTTTCAATTAAATTAAAACATTTTGGAGCCAAATTGTTAATTATTT
The DNA here is from genome assembly GCA_917880885.1 of Limnephilus marmoratus. Taxonomy (NCBI): domain Eukaryota; kingdom Metazoa; phylum Arthropoda; class Insecta; order Trichoptera; family Limnephilidae; genus Limnephilus; species Limnephilus marmoratus. The sequence goes on along the minus strand of OU862930.1, from coordinate 27,109,253 downwards.
TTTTACTTTTTAGTGCATTTTTTGAAGTCGTTTTTTTGTTTTGTTAAAATTTGTGTTTATTTTTTGATTTTTAGTGAATCTGAAGTACACTAACTGATTTGTCTGAATATGGGTAAACCTACTAAAGTGCTGCTCATGTGAGACAGACCTAATTTGACAATAATGACGTTAGGGTCAAATTAAGAGATTCGGCCGAGTTTCGTTAATTTGTCATGGATCCGATAATCAGAACCTAACCAAACTCTCATCAAATTACCTTTGAAGTACAACCTTTCCAATAAAAAAAGAATCATCGAAATCGGTTGGCGTGATATTGAGTTATTCGTCCATTTGTCGCGCACATACTTAATGCAAATTTAAGACTTATATGGTTTTCTCATGGATGCCATTGTCGGACCTGGACCAAATTAAAATGGGACCACACGGGAAGCACCAGCTTTCAAATAAAAAAAGAATCATCAATATCGGTTCACCCAGTCAAAAGTTCTGAGGTAACAAACATAAAAAAAAAAAAAAAAATAAAAAAAAATACAGTCGAATTGAGAACCTCCTCGTTTTTGAAGTCGTTTAAAAATATGCATGAATCATAAATTACTTAGTTTACACAAACTAAGAACCTAATTTTTGTTTTTTTAATGTGAATATGTACCTCAAAAGAATTCCAACTGCTCCATCTGGAGCCAGTGAGACTATGGCATTCCCAATTTGGATATGTTGTGAGGCAGAAGGTAAGTGAGGAGGAGAAGGAAATGGGGAAGAGGAAGGTGGGGAAGTACCCAGCTATTCAGATGTAGTCACCAAACACGGCTGAAGCCATTTCAAGCAAAGTTTCAATTCTGAAAGGTGGTCGTACACCAGGGCGATACTGAGAGTATCTTCCACTCTGGATTTTGTGGATGTAAATAGTTGTTTCTTGTATAATTGTTAAAACGAACTGCGTGTGCTAGTGGAATATAATTACCCAATAAACTTAAATTATGTAAATGAAACCAAAACCTCTACACAAAGAAAAACTCCCTCTCAACCTCAAAAAAAGGTGGTACCCCCGAGATCTAGGAAAATTTCGCCTTGATATCTACGGAAATTTTTTTTTGGACATACCAACCCTGGGACGCAGTACAGATGATCGTTATTCGGATGGACTCACAATGGAAAAAAAACATTCTCTAGTCTGTGATTTGAGATTTGCGAATAACAGAATTTCAAAAATCATTTCCCGGTTAGATTATGAACAAAAAAAATCAGTAAGTATTTAACCTGTGCAACTCTTGGAAAATTTTAGGTTATAATGCCCGCCCGTGGTGCAATTTAGGTTGGCCAGGCCTGTAATGAATGTAAAGCAAAGAAAACAATAAATTTAAATCTCAGTTAACAGCTTTGTGTGAATAGGTTTGGATACCCTGGTAACCCTAGTCCCTTGCTACATAATAATATTGTTGAATCGTTGGTTTCACTCAAGACCTGAATAGCCAGGTACTTCCCCACATTCCTCTTCCCCATCTCCTTCCCCTCCCCGCTACCTCACAATATACCCCAGTTGAGGATGTCATAGTCTCACTGGCTCCAGACGGGAGCAGCTAGGACTCTTGTAGATATTCATATAAAAAATTTAAAAATCAACCCAATCAGTAGATGATGGCGGGTGACACACAAGGGCCAAGAACTCACCCGAAGTCAGCCGAACCACGCGCGATAATTCACGAATGCAAAGTTTCGGTTCGGCAGACTGTCGGTCACTAATAATTTGTACCGTTAACATTTTAAAAGTTTCATATAAAGATTGTAAATTGCATTTACATTGTTTTCATTTCAAACACATTTTTTGTATGTTGTAAACCATAAAAATAACGACACACATTTACAGCTATTAAAATTTTTAATATTGATATACTTAGGTGCTTACAGCAATTTAGGCAGCTGAAAATTAAGTTGATTTTCAGTTTTCATACATTTAGCAGCGGTGTTTACAACATTTTTGGTGTACACAAAAAACAAGTCAACTGCAGTAAGCGCCAAAAACATTGTATTTCTTCACTTATAAAAGATTTTAATATTACCATTTGACAGATCATATTTTTTCAGCCAAGCATTTTAAAAATGGCATTTCTGTAACCACTGCTTTAAAAGTTACGAATTTTTTTTCTAAAAACTGAAAAGTTTTTTGGCTCTGGTGAACAATTTGGTTTTTACAGCAGTATTGCTTTCCTGTGACGATATTTAGTTCAGAGTAGAATGTTATTGTTGCCAACTATAAACATACTGCCCAACCGTAATCAATATTTGAATAACCATATTTAATGCTTCTTTTGCAAGTTTATTTTTATTATCGTATATGTTATTAAGTTTATGTATTTTTTTCACATTCCATAATATTGTAAAGCTGCAAATCTCGATACAGGAAATAAAATTAACCTATGAGAAAATTGAAAAATATGTAATAATTTGCGGTGAGAGAATGTGACCTTTAAAAGTTCCTAAAACATGAATAGCTATATAGGAACATTAACCCATTGGCCACAAACCCCGGCAGCCTGCTGGGTGTGCAACTCAGGTACTTAACCACAAACCCCGGCATGCTGACGGGCTAGAGTAGGTCCGCCAAAAAACGGAATACGAGCTCAACAATGACATTTTTGAATAAAACTTTAAATGTCGAACATTCTGTAGATAATTAATCATTCATCTCGTAGAATTGGCAATAAAATGTTTCTTATGTTTTTTCCCTGATATTTGTGTTCCAAGTTTTGTATGCTGCCAGCCGCCATTTAATTTCTCCAAAATTGCGAGTGGTTCTAGGCTTTTATACCAAATTATTTTATTTGTCATTAGTATACATGTATGTAAAAAACAAAAATTATTAATTTTAGATTTATGAATATTATGTTTTTTTGTAACTTTTTGAATAAAAATGTGGAAAAAAACTTACGAAAAAAGAGAAGGTTATATTTATATCCTTATTTATACATATTTTAATGTTTTTCTTTACCTTAATCGAATATGTAAATAAATTTAAAGAAATTAATTTATTTGAATATATGGTTTAAAAGTTACAATAGATTTAGTACACCAATGCAGGTTTTCAATTTTTGGTACAAAATTAATTCAGTGGTGAAGGCCAATTTTTTTGCTCATTAATTCTGTGGCCAATGGGTTAATAAGGTTTTATACCAGTATGGGTGCGTAAGTGCACTGTTAAATCTGACTTGTGTGAGCAGGAGTAGTTACAATGGGAACAACTCCAGTATGAGTGCGTAAGTGCCTTGTTAATCCTGATTTACTTGTGCAGGAGTAGTTACACTGGGAACATGAATGAGGTTTTTCTCCAGTATGGGTAAGAATGTGAATTTTTAAATGTCCCCTTTCAGAACATAAATAGCTGCAGTAGGAACATGAATAAGGTTTTTCTCCAGTATGGGTGCGTAAGTGCATTGTTAAATCGGTCTTGCGTGAGCAGGAATAGTTACAATAGGAACACGAGTGAGGTTTTTCTCCAGTATGTATGAGTAAGTGCCTTTTTAAACGTGATTTGTCTGAGCACGAGTAGTTACAATGGGAACACGAATGAGGTTTTTCTGTAGAATGGGTAAGTAAGTGCCTTGTTAAAAGTGATTTGACTGTGCAGGAGTAGTTACAATGGGAACATAAATGAGGTTTTTCTCCAGTATGTGAAAAAATGTGACTTTTTAAATGCCCACTTTGAGAACATGAAAAGCTGCAGTATGAACATGAATAAGGTTTTAGACCAGTATGGACGCGTAAGTGCACTGTTAAATCTGATTTTTCTGAGCAGGAGTAGTTACAATGAGAACATGTATGAGGTTTTTCTCCAGTATGGGTGCGTAAGTGCCTTATTAAACTTGATTTGTGCAAACTGGAGAAGTTACAATGAGAACATGAATGAAGTTTATCTCCAGGGTGCATCTTTGGGTCCGTTATCATGCCTGAAAAAGATAGCGGATAAAGGTCAATAAGTAGGTATCTATAATGACACAAATTTTTTTTTTAACAAATTACACAAAAAAAATTACCTGCAGCAGAGTCGATAATAGCTTCAGAGCGTTCTAAGCATTCCTTTTTAACATCTGGCAGGTGTATGTCTATTTCCGTATAAGGGATTCCCCCTTCATGTTCTTTTCGGGGTACTGGTACTGCCTTGATAGGGACAGTCTCCGCGATAATGCTACCTGGATTAACAAAACAATAATAAATTGACAATATGTGAAAAGACTTGCTAGTTTTACACAAAAAAATCTTGGTGGATCGGTGCTATTTCCATGATTATTATTTGTATTTATTGTTGGAGTAAATAATATTGTTTAACAAAGCTCCTGATGATAAGCTACTTGCAGTAGATTAGCGGAAATAAATTACCGTTGTATAAAAACTATATATCGGATAGGAATATTATACTTGGAATATATTATTTAAGTGATTATATTTACTTTTCAGAGTATATAGACGTTAAATGGATTGTCTTAAACCACAGTGTACTAACTCACTTTTCCAGTTTCTGAGTTAGAACTTGAAATGATTGCTCCAAATCATAATCTAGCTCTTACAGAGAGAACCACGTTATTTATATTTTTTATTTATTCATCTTTATTAACTCTAGACTTACAATTTGTGATGTCTTATGCCTGTCTCACTAGGAAAACCTGTGTTGAGAGCAGGCGCTTTACAACATTAGCAGTTTGTAATTACAGAAAATCATCAATGTGACATTGAAAAATACATGCTTGTAAGTTAGTTTTGATGATATCTTTGATGTTGGATCTGTTTTGGCTGGTAATCCAGGACTTGGTGTCAGATTTGTATTTAAGATACATTGTGTATTGTTTTATCGCCAGTGGAAGTGCATTATATTGCTTTGTTGCAAAGTAACTAAAATTTCTTTGGCCAAGAGTTATTTTAGCAAAAGGGAAGAGATTATGCCCTTTGGTTCTAGTATCTCGAGCAGTTCTGATATTTTCAAAGATAGTTCTGTGTTTGAAGAGGTATGCTAGTATGTTTTTGTCATAAAGTTGCCTAATGCCAAGACACAGATTCTCCTGAAGATTTCATCCGAACTGCTTGTGATTGGTAAATCATAGAGCATTTTTCAGCACCGCGAATCAATCAGAGACAATTATTGTTAAATTAGTTCTCCAGCCACTCTAAACTAACTGACTATTCCACATGGATAAGCAGAGAAGATAGGTCTACACAACTTTGCAAAAAACAAACAGGTGGTGTGGATTTGATTTAACAAATAGCGTTGGTTGTAAAGGTTGGGTAATGGCGTGGCGTTGTGTTTCGTTAGCCACAGCAACGTGTAACCGGGTCTGCTAGTTAATGATAAAATATGGCAAATGATAAAATGATAAAACAGCTTGGGGAATTAGAAACTGTTTGCGGGCATAATAAATTGAAAATTTTCTTAGTTCCTCAGTTTTATGCAAGGCAATATTTCAAACATAAAAACAAAAGGACCAATTGACGTTAAGAGGGTAAGTAGACAAAAAGCAGCTGCCCTGAATTGAGTGCGTCCATCTGAAACATCTCTGTGATATACGTAACGCAACTTACTTGTTAGTTGAACACTCTCAGCATACTGCCACTGCGAACCTTCCTTCTTCACATTCGGTTGGTGGAATTGTATATCTGGATGCACGATTCCACTTGAGCCTTCTTTCTGCCATCCTGGTTCTGGGTTGAGAAGATCCATGACACTTCTGTGATAGCGTCCTGTTATGTGATGCTAATTTATCTCAGCTAAAAACAAATAACAATTATTATAAGTAATAATTATCAGCCTGAAACACTCATCCACATTGAAAAATCTTCCGAGAAAAGATACATGACGCCAACGGGACTTGAACCCGTGCCCTTCTGATTGCCGGTCAGTGCTCTCCCAATTGAGCTATGGCGGCTTATCTTATACCCGCCAAATGATTCAATATATACTAGTGTTTCATTTAACAATTACTGCTTATTATATTTTTTCCACCTGAAAACAACCAACTTTATTTTTGCGAGAGAGACACTGTTAGTGTTAAATCCGTCGCTAGGTGGCGTTGAGACAAATTATGTCTTCATTTATTGGGGAAATACTTAAACTTGTCAAATATTAATTATTATTTTTTAATTGTTAAACTAACGTTTAAGACAAGATTTTTATGCATAGCACAAAGGGTAACAATTATTATAAGTAATAATTATCAACCTGAAACACTCATCCACATTGAAAAATCTTCCGAGAAAAGATACATGACGCCAACATAAAAAAAATCCATAAAAATAAAAATCTTGTCTTAAACGTTAGTTTAACAATTAAAAAATAATAAAACAAATAAATCCTCTAACAAAATCTTACTTGAAAATAAACCCCAAGCCGACTCAATACATAAGGATTTTGTAAAATTTTACAAAGTAATCAAAAAAAATCCTCCTCGACTCAATAAACTATAAAAATTTGGCATTGAGGTTAAATTATTACGATAAAGAGCTACCTAACAAATAGAAATCTTTTACATATCGAACCAAATCTTGGCTACAAGCTGTGTTCCCCAAGGGTCGCGTTTAGGCCCAATACTTTTTTATTAACAAAGTCTTTACTTTTATTGGTATAATGTTAATGTTTTGTTTTTCGCTAAACTTATCAAATCTAAAACTCTTCAAAATTATACAAAGTTTAGAGGACTGTATTCAACTTCAAATAAACTTAAATGGCAAGATTGAAGCAAACTTAAAAAACCTCCAGGTAAATAAACATAATAAGATTTTTCAGAATAAATCAATCTTTCTACCATCAAAATAAAATGAATAATTCTATCCTCACCCTTCCTCTTCCTCGTCAGTGAAATTAATAATCTTGACATTATTTTCGATTCCAAATAATGACCGCTCCGATTCCGTAGATAAATTTCAATATAAATTACTAAGATATGTTAATGAATTACCATGAAGGTCCACCGATTGAAACCGTAAATTAATAGAGAAAGAATTAAAATTATTAAAACTCTCAAAAAGAAAGAAGACTCATTTCTGACTTGACATTTATTCTTTTATCTAATATATAAAATTCTCGTGTCACGGTGTTTGTTACCCTCCGAAACGGCTGGACCAATTTTGATGAACTTTTGTGTGCTTATCTGGTAGGTCTGAGAATCGACCAACATCTACTTTTCATACCCCTAAAAGTAAAGGGTGTTCCACTCCGAAGAAAATTATTTTCCCCATACATTTTGTATGGAACGAATTCTCCTATTTTAAAAGAACTGCAGCAATATTGTAAGGGGTATAATATTGAACTGTGAACCGGGGGAGGGGGGAGGGGGGAAAGGAACTCAGGAAGGGGGGTTAGCGGGACGGGGGAAGGGGAGAAGTGGAGTGGGGAGAGGGAGAGGGAACGCGAGAGGGGAAAGGATACGCAGGGAGAAACAATTTAGATCAAGGTATGGTATACGCGGGGAGAAACAATTTAGATCAATTCAGCTAATAAGTTGACAACAGGTTTTGATTCTGAGGCGGTACGAAGTTCGCCGGATCAGCTAGTATATTATAAAATTTTTGTTATTTGTTTTTGGGGTGTTATGCCATGTTGCGCTACCTCCTCCTTTAGCCAACGTTTCGGACAGCGTTACAGAGTCCATCATCAGGGCAGAATGTTAGTGGTGAAGTGTGTGCTTAAGTACTTCGAAGCAATACCTGGTTGCCAGCTCCACTCCACTGCGAGCTGACATTCCAGTATACTTCAAGATGGTTTTCTGCATTTAGCTTTGGTGTAGCTGTCAATTCCCAGATACTAAGAACTATTGAGCTTAGCTCCGTCGTCTCTATTAATGTTAATAGGATCTGCAAACACCAAGTTTCCTCCGGAAACAGATGGAGTATATAAACTCAGCTGTTCCGGATGTGATAAGGTCTATATGGGCCAGACAGAGCGGACGATCTCCAAAAGGAAATCAGAACACTTTCGAGCGTGTAAACTTGGCCACCCTGACAAATCGGCAATCGCCGAGCATTTAATTGAAACCAGCCATTACTATGGATTTGTTCCTGAAATCCTGGGAAGACCCAAAACTTATAGAGCTTGCCTAATTACAGAGGCAATAAAAATCCTATTAACATTAATTCAGACGACGGAGCTAAGCTCAATAGTTCTTGGTATCCGGTAATTGACGGCTACACCACAGCTAAATGCAGAAAACTATCTTGAAGTATACTGTAATGCCAGCTCGCAGTGGAGTGGAGCTGGCAACATGGTATTGCTTCGAAGTACTTAAGCACACACTTCACCACTAACATTTGCACATCTTCCTGACAATGGACACTGTAACGCTGTCCGAAACTTTGACTAAAGGAGGAGATAGCGCAACACGGCATAAGACATCAAAAAAAAAATTAAAAAAATACTTTTGGCCGTGAAAATCTAAAATCATAACTATTATAAAATTGTTTATGATATGACCGACAGCCCTGATTTTTCAGCATTGCATAATATAGTAATGAGAACAGCTTGATCGAAAAATACTATTTACTTAACCCTAGAAAGATAATCTACATCTTAGAGACGTAAGAGATACACAAGAATTGCTATCTTTTTTTTATTTTGCAACGTAGCGCGCTGTCTATCTCAGTTAGCTCAGTTGCCGAGCAGAGCTTGAAAAATACACCATATGTCAGAAAGACTTATGATTACCTTTTGTGTAACTTTCAGACTTGTTTGTTTAAATGAGCTTTAGCGAAATAATTAAAAAAAAAATTAAATTATGTAAAACGACTGATTAACATTTAAACTTTCATAAAATATTAAAATAATATGATTTAGATACAAAATAAAACTTTTTTTTTTAATTCAGAAAAAGTTACATAAATTACAATAAATTCTATACAACAATTAATTACAAAATATACGTATTTGATTTTCCCCCATAAATAAGCAGGGCTTGTGTGTATGGGGGGTGTAACATTATGTAAGGGTGTTATGCCGTGTTGCGCTACCGCTGTTTTAACACGGCATAACACCCCAAAAACAAATAACGAAAATACTTTTGGCCGTGAAAGTCTTAAAACGTATCTCATTATGTAAGGGGTTTACTGCATTTTGTTATTTTTTTAATTACAATATATTTTTGTAATTTTTTTTTGTTTTAATTAAGGTACAAAACCCTAAACTAATTATTTAACTATTTTTAAACTGCGTAAGTATGATAATATGTCAAATATTCACTTTTTAACTTCAGTATGAAGACGTACCTTTAAGGCGATCCACTGGTTCACTACTGTGCCGTGGACAGTAGTTCTTCGGTGGACGCCATAGGGGTCACTTTGAATAACCGAATTCATCGACTAGCGGCCGTATTGTAAAATATCAATGCGAAAATGCATATTTTATTTTATTTTGGGAAGATTGGGTGTAAATATCAACTTTTTTGGCGATTATTATAAAATAAACTGAATTTACCATATTACACAATAAAACCATATCCGAAAAGGGGTTTATAAATAGGAGAGTTTGGACTTGAAAGTGTGTTTTTTAGACCTTATACTTTATTTTTTTATAGGCTTATCAAAAAACTTATAAAAAAATGACCGATATTTTTAAGGGCCAAGGTATGTTCTACACGCAGTATTTAATTGAAGCATCTACAATACTTCTAAGCGATCGAATTTTCAAAACAAAAACATATGATTTTGCATTATTTACTATGACTTCATCTTAAGGTAGGGATTAAAAATAAGATTATCTCTAGGGTTAATTGATAAAAAAATCAGCACTGAATCATTTTGATACTCGCTTGTACCTAGAGTGCATTCAGTTGGTATTGTTGGTGATTCTTTAGCATTTGAGACATTTTCGTTAGTGACCGACCAAAGGTTCGGTTTCGGTTTCGGCAAGTTTCGGCAAAAAAATCTAGTTTCGGCATCAGTTTCGGTTTCAACAGATTTTCTACCGAACCTTCGGCCGCAAAAGATCTCAATAAATGGTAAATTTAGTATTTTTAAGTTGTGATTGTAAACGCAATTTAAATTAAAATACTCAATTAATGAGGTCCTTCCTTTATAATGCACATAATTGTTGATTATTGAGAAATCTTTGTTCCAAGCAGTAGTTAACATGTTTTTTTAATTTTTGGTAATATAAAAAAAAAAAATCACGTAGATATAGTTTGGCAAGAAAGTGTAGAAATTAAATAAATTGGAACTAAACGTTTTCATTACTATGGCAGCACCGAATTATATGACGTTTCCTATGACTGTCATGTTATCGCATGTTACGGTTGATTTATTGTCTTAAATCTGAGTAGAAGATCGCTGATTTGATAATATTTTTATTCATTGTTTGCCTGAATTTAATTAAAATGAATAACCCATTACATAGTGATGCAAGAGGGGTTATATTCTGCGTTTTTCAATGCTGCCTAGCCGAGTGTCACGCGAATAAGCTTCTATCTGATTTAGAAGATGTTTACAAACGAACTGCAGAAATGACTGGTACGTTGTATAGTTTGTTTAATAAATTTCATTAGTATTACAAGATTTATGCCAATTTTCGAGCGATAATAACCATTACAATCTGATTTGAGGTTATGTTAAAAAATTCGAATTTGACATTTCAATTTGACAGTTAATATGCGGCCACAGGAAAAAAAAGGGAATAACTCAATAAAAAAATAATAATATGCAACTTCTTTAAACTCGTAGAAAAGTTACTTTTTTCTCGTTTTCTCTTTTTTTCTTAACTAAAACTACCTTCTATAATAATAATTTTTTCACACACAGGTAAATATGAAACAACGGTAAGACGAATCGTCAAGGAAGGGGAAAAGGCAGATGGAAAATTTGAAACACCGGGAAAACGGAAAATGGGCATAATAATAATAATATGTAATAGCATAAGTGCTGATGATTGGAAAAATTGTTGCAAACACGTGATGAAAATTGAGGCAGAATATTATGCACGAGGCAGTACTATATATGATGATATCGATGAACTGCGTTTAGATGAAGATGAAGATACGGAAGAAGAAGAATCACACGAGGACAAAGACAATAATTACATGTCGGGTGTTGAATTAACAGACTTAAGTACCTACGTTTTTATATCGAAATAAACGCCCACTTAAAACTTGTTTTGTTTTATTTTGCTTCTATTAAATTACAGTTTTTTTGTGAAAATTTTTTGAAAATACAAATAAATACGCTATGAAATATGCAATTTGCCAGAAGTGTTTTTTTCAAACATACATTCTTTGTCTTATGAGCCATTTTGGTGTTGCCATTTAAAACTAGAAACCGATCGCAGCGCCATCATTTATTTTCTACACTTAATTGCCAAACTGTACTTCAATGTATAATGGGGTGAAATTCAGATCCTGTCAATGTCCGGGAATTTAATAAAAAGGCACTTTCTAGATGAGAAAAGTGTGGAGAAGCTGAATAAAAAAAAATTAAGGCACGCTCGGCAAAATTGAGGGAGATACAGCCGTTTAACGTATAAATAAAATTTCACTTCGTGAACCGATACTACGCCATTTTGTCGCTGTTATGTTGGTATCCCAGATCTGATACAAACAAAGCTAGATACGATTGTAGCCTACTTCGTGGGATAAATAATAAGGTGCGTAATTATGAAAAACAGAATTAATAATATAACGTAAACGAACCTCTAATCAGGTACTGGAATGGAGACAGACCATTCAAATCCTGGGATGTTTTTTAAAATAAAGATAATATACACAAGCCCGCTACATAAACCCTGCATAGCCAAACAAACCATTCAAAAACGTAGGCTGTTTTTAAAGTAAAGATAACATACACAAGCCCGCTACACAAACCCTGCATAGCCAAACAAACCATTCAAAAACGTAGGCTGTTTTTTAAAGTAAAGATAACATACACAAGCCCGCTACACAAACCCTGCGTAGCCAAACAAACCATTCAAAAACGTAGGCTGTTTTTAAAGTAAAGATAACATACACAATCCCGTTAGACAAACAATGTAAAAAACGTAGGCTGTTTTTTAAAGTAAAGATAACATACACAAGCCCGCTAGAAAAATTTCATATTTACACGTCTCGTCATGTATCCTCACGAAGTCGGCTACAATCGTATCTAGCTCTTGTTTGTATCAGGTCAGGGATACCAACATATCAGTGACAAAATGGCGGGCGAGTTGTCGTAGTAGTATGCTTTGCGGTGAAAAATAGTTCAAAAATAGTTCAAAAATCGTTGAAAAAATTTATTTTAAGTTAAAAAATTTTATCTATTGCTTTCCGCACTTTTTTTCACCTTCCAAATTAAAGTACCCAACTTAAAACGCGGTAAAAACATGGTTTTTGGCAAAAAACAAACATTGGCAGGATATGCATTCTTCCCGTATAATGCTTATTTTTTACACATATACATACTTCGTTGTATAAGTGTAAAAAATAAGCCAAACTTCAGAAAACAATAGATTATTAACATGTTAAAAAAAGTTTCGGGGTGAAATGCAGATCCCGCCAATGTGGGGGATTTTAATAAAAATGCACTTTCTAGATGAGAAAAGTGTGGAAAAGTTGAATAAAAAAGAAATTAAGGTGCGCTTGGCAAAATTGAGGGAGATACAGCCGTTTAAAGAATGAATAAAATGACACTTCGTGAACTTACACTACGCCATTTTGTTAATATTATGTTGGTATCTCAGACTTGCTTTAAACGAAGGTTGATACAATTGTAGCTAACTTCTTGTGATATATAATAAGGCGCGTAATTATGAAAAACAGAATTAATAATGGTCACAAACCATGTTACACAAACGTGGCGTAGCCGCTAAACTACTTGAAAACTGGGATGTTTTTCTTGCCTTGACGCGAGTAGGCGTTATAAAGGGGCACAAACCATGTTACATAAACCATGTTACATAAACCATGTTACACAAACCTAGCGTAGCCGCTAAACTATTTGAAAACTGGGATGTTTTTCTTGCGTTGTCGCGAGTAGGCGTTATAAAGGGGCACAAACCATGTTTAGCGTAGTCTTAGGTTAGGTTACTTTAATTTGGAAGGTGAAAAACAGTTTAAAAAATCGTTGAAAAAAAGTCCGCTAGACAAATTTCATAATTACGCGCCTCATCTATCACATGAAGTCGGCTACAATCATATCAACCTTCGTTTAAAGCAAGTCTGAGATACCAACATAATAGTAACAAAATGGCGTAGTATAAGTTCACGAAGTGTCATTTTATTCATTCTTTAAACGGCTGTATCTCCCTCAATTTTGCCAAGCGCACCTTAATTTCTTTTTAATTCAACTTTTCCACACTTTTCTCATCTAGAAAGTGCATTTTTATTAAAATCCCCCACATTGGCGGGATCTGCATTTTACCCAAAATAAATCACAAATGTTGACGTAAATTTATGATATTGAGTGCAGTGAGACAAAATATGTAGAAATAACGAAATTTACTAAAAGGAATCGAGTCAAATACTTGGCACAGGGCTAATATTAGATAAACTTACTAATCGCTTGGTTTAATGTGTGAAAGCACTGACAGCGGTCTTCAAAACAACAAAAACATAACTCATTTGGAAACGTAACTGTCACTCAGTGTGACCAGATTTCATTTTACGAATCTACTGCTTGTGTAGGTTAAAAACTACTAAATTCTACCAAAAGAGAACTAGAAAATACTAAAAATCTATTACATTTTTTTGCTGTTGTGTTACAGCGAAGAAGCATATTTGTTCTCTTCATTATAACGATAAAACAATAAAATTAACAAAGAAAACAGCATAAATTGGAGAAATCAATGTTTATTACCTACTTAAATTTAAAATCTACAGAAATATAGGTTTTTTAAGAACTGTGATCGAGTTATGGTTTTTCTTCTTTATGTTGGGTACTAATGCGTAACTCGAAAGTATTCAAAAAATCTTAACAAGAGTAATAATTAAATTAACTAGAAATTACATAGCCCATATTAACGTAAGTAAGGGAACGTACATATACTACGTGACTTGTTCGGGGGGGGGGGGGGGTCTTCAAAATACCACGCTTCGTACAAATGAGCGGCGGCGGGTTGCTTAGGTTTTTGGTCACCGGGGGGGGGGGGGGGTTAAAAATTGGTCACGTAGTATGGGTACGTTCCCTAACTTGCATACGCATACCGTCACCTCCTTTCATAATTTTTATATGCTTTGATGTAGCCATGTGTTCCTTCAAAGGCGCCACTCGACTTAGTACTTCACAGTTACATGCTTTAATTTAGATTTACATAACTAATTTTTGAATGAGAGATCTTGCTCCCATTCATTACGATATCCTTGTGTATATTTACGTTTCTTTATAAAAACTTTCAAAAAAGGAATTCCCACTAATCCATCACACTCTATGCTCACGGCACGAATGGTTACGAAAATAATGAAAATTAAAGACAAACCTACCTAATCAATTTTCTTCAATACATGTAGGATTCCGCCAACAGCTTTCTCTCTCGAATAATTAATATTAGAAAGAGATTGTTACAATCCATTCGATGAAAAAGGGAATACAGGGGTTTTTTCGATAGGTTTGCCATATGAAAGCAAAAAAAGTACAAGAATATTTGAAAAGCGTGAATTCTACCAAAATATACCAAATAATTTTTACCTACTAGATACTGTTAAGAGATTCCGACACTATCAATAGCATTTCTTTCAAGCACGTAGTTTTTTGTTAAGCTGGCAACACTGCGCGTAGTTTTCGTTTGAGCCAAGCGTTTTGACAGTCTACCCGAGGACGCTTGAAGCAAGCTTCAATAATCTACGTGCTGGCGGCGAGCTTGATGCGAATTGATATATTTTTTTTAATTATTTATTTGGCTATCACTCATTAACCCATTGGCCACAGAATTAATGAGCTAAAAAGTTGGCCTTCACCACTGAATTAATTTTGTACCAAAAATTGAAAACCTGCATTGGTGTACTAAATCTATTGTTACTTTTGAACCGTATATTCAAATGAAATAATTTCTTTAAATTTGTTTACATATTGGATTAAGGTAAAGAAAAACATAAAAATATATTTTTTTTAAATATTAAAATATGTAACAAGGTCACAAATATAACCTTCCCTTTTTTCGTAAGTTTTTTTCCACATTTTTATTCAAAAAGTTACAAAAAAACATAGGATTCTTAAATCGAACAATAATAATTTTTGAGTTTTATATACATGTATACTAATAACTATTAAAATAATCGTCTATGATAGTCCTCAAAGCAATCAGGGACGTTCAGGGTCACTACCAAAAGCCTAGAACCACTGGCAATTTCGAAGAAATTAAATGGCGGCTGGCTGCACACAAAACTTGGAACACAAACATCAGGGAAAAAACATAAGAAACATATTATTGCCAATTGTATGAAATTAATGATTAATTATCTACAGAGTGTTCGGCATTTAAAATTTTATTGAAAAATGTCAGTATTGTGCTCGTTTTCCGTTTTTTGACGTACCTACTCTAGCCCGTCAGCGTGCCGGGGTTTGTGGTTAAGTACCTGAGTCGCATCTGAGTCGCATACCCGGCAGGCTGTCGGGGTTTGTGGCCAATGGGTTAAAGGTGATATTGGCCATTTCTTGAAATTAATTACATTTTCGAAACAATCGCAGAATTCATAAAATAGGACCCGATATACATTAATAGTTAGCGTTCTTCGACATAAAAGAACAGATTTTTTTCAAAATTTGTTACATTTCTCACGCATCATGAAACAATTCTATAAATTAGATAAAATTAATATAAAATAAGAATTAATTGTTATTGTGTTTAATTTGTAGAAATGCATCTGATTTTAGTTATTGTTTTTGTGTTTAATTTGTAGAAAAATCAGATGGATTTCTACAAATGAATCCCTGTTTCCCTTGGTCACGCTATAACTTCAGAACCACTTTACCTATTTCATTCATATATTTTTTAAAGTTTTCTAATACTTTGTAGAAGGTTCTTCCGGAAAGAAAAAGTAAGAAAATTGGAGGGAGGGGAAGGAATTGAAAGATTTTTTTAAGTCTTCCGATACTTTGTGGAAAGATCTTACGGAAAGAAAAATTGACGTAAGTAAGGCTCTTGACTCGTAAACCGAAGGTCGGGGGATCGAATCCCGGCGTGTCAAATAAATTTTATTTGATTAATTTGTGTTATTTCACATTTTTTTTCTTAAAAATAATATAAAGTATATTTGCGGCACGTTCCAGATTGGAAGATACTCTTAGTATCGCCCTGGTAGACCACCATTCAGAATTGAAACGTTGCTTGAAATGGCATAAGCCGTGATTGGTGACCAGATCTAAATAGCCAGGTACTTTCCCACCTTCCTCTTTCCTATCTCCTTCCCCACCCCACTACCTTCAGCCTCACAACATACCCCGATCGGGGATACCATAGTCTCCCTGGCTCCAGACGGGAGCAGTTGGGACTCTTGTGCAGTATTCTCGGAATGAGACTCGGGAGGTCAACGGGGACGCACGGGAAAGGACATGCAGGGAGAATTAATTTATTTCTTTGAATGGCGTTGCAACGCATGCCGGGTACCAGCTAGTATTATTTATTATTAAGTTCTACAAGTATGTTTTTCTCTCGTTGTTTAATAATATTGTAACTTCTATTAATGTTATTATTCAGTTCTGCAAGTATTTTTTGTTTTCTTATTGTTAATGATGTAACTGCTTCGACTGATTTAAAATATTGTTTAGGTCTTGTGAACATCTGAGAAACAGGGAATAAATAATTTTCCTTAATCAACTTTATCAATAATGTTATATTAAAATATTAATTATAACATTTATTCATAATATCAACGGAAATATACAACAATGCTTCGTAATAATTACGATCATCTATTTTGAAAAAATGCGTGTAAGTAATCATTTGGTGCCGTGCCTGTAATACGCTTTGTAAATGCTTATGAGTAAAGCGGGATCACAAATTGTACCATTCTTGACACCAAATTCGTTTATTTTTATTAAAATACAAAGATAACCCAAGGGCTAAGAATGCTTTGTCTCCGTTATATTCCATTTTATTTCAGCCGCACAAAATTCACTGTTAACCATAAATAAACCAAACAAACTATCGAAAATCACATCTAGGCATAGACAAATGCTTGCCAGAACTCTTGGAGACTATCAAGCGGCTTGACGGCCAGCACGTAAATTTATTTTTCCGTTATTGTCTATCAATGCTTGCCTCAACAGCTTGACGCGCGCTTCAAGCCGTTGAGCCAAGCCTTAGTCTCTGTCTAGACGATATTTCTCTCGAGATATTACTCCTTTGTCTATGGTTTCCTGTCATTTTCGCTATTTGAAAGTGATTTTTGTGCGAGATGGAATCTAGTAAAAAAAATAATTATTTGTTATGTTATAATAAATGTTATATATTAATATTTTAATATAACATTAACGTAATAACATTATTAAATTATATTTACATTAATTTAAAAGAAAAATCAGATGGATTTCTACAAAGTAAACACAAAAATAATTAATACCTATTTTGTAATAATTTAATCTATTTTTATAAACGTTTTACGTGATACGTAATATCTAAAATCACCACTCAGGTACTTATTTGTCTATGATTTGTTGTCTACGCCGAAGAAATATAAATTCGCTTCAAGCGTTGCGCAATATGGCGCGTTCATACGTTTCAATTTTTGTTGATCCACTTTTATGTAACGTAAAAAGTTGAACGAGATTATGTTCACACGTTTCAATTTAAGTAGAACCGAATTTGACATTCAAGATGGCGTCAACTGAAATTGTCAGTGCGTGCGTCTCTCTAACTTCTGATGTTTTGCGAGATGAGCTCGAGATTATGAAAAAGCATAAAAAACGTCGTATTTGGGCGAGAAAATGGATCATGAATTAGGCGCATCCAACACAATTTTGAAAGAGATGGAACTAGAAGACTCCGAAGGATATGGATGACAGAAAAACAATTTGATGAGCTGCTTTCCAAAATTGGCGATAAAATTTTTCAGAGACGTTTAAATTAATTATAATTACTACTAACTACAATAACCGGAGAAGCAAGGAAATAATCCATATTTCGTTAAAATTAGCTTTACCATAACCTAAAACAACAACGCCAAACGTCATACTTTGACATAGGTAGTTATTGTTATTAGATTTGTACAAAGTTTTTTTTCTTTTAATATATGCTCTGAATATTTACCGTTATTTTTTGTCATTATCATAATATATTGGGTAGGTAGTGTAAATGAAACACATATTATTTATTGCGGTATCACGGGCATTTCTATTTGTGTACACTTCTTGCTTTTGATCCCAAAGACAGGGATGCATAAATCTGAACATCAAATCATCCGACCATTTCAAATATTTTTTCGTTGAAACGGATTCCATGACGGTAGAACTAGGAATGTCTAACGAATATGGACATAAATGTTTGACGTCTAGTTGTGCACGCGAGTAACTATGGTAACCAAGATGGCGCGATCATACTTGAACGTCAAAAGTAGACGGGCTGTCAACTTTAGCTAGTCAACAAAAAACTTGTTCAACTTTGTTGAAAGAAGGTTCACACCTGTCAATATGCTTTCAAGTGTCGAGTTGATCAACTAAAGTTGAACCGTGTGAACCGGCTAATAACGTAGATTATTGCGCAACGCTTGACTCAAGCTTCAAGCCACCTCTGGAGACGGTCAAAATGCGGTCAAAACTCTAGCCATAGACAAAAAACTACGTGATTGAGCCAAGCCGCTTGATAGTCTCGCTAGCCCCTTACCGGTACCTCGAAATCTACCAAAAAAGTAGAAATCTACTAAATCTGGTCGACAGTGTCACTGTCATAAATAAACCAATCATTAGATTGATAACTCCGTGCTTTTTGTACTGACGAAGTGTCAACGCTATTTATATGTATATTTGGCATATTTGGTCACTGTGGTATTATGACGTCACAGATACCATCGACAAGAATAGAAAAAAATAAAAAAGGCTCGACCATAGACAATTTCTTCTCTTTATTTTTCTTTCGGTACCTACCCAATTCATTAGCCTAAATTATTATTTTAAAAATAAAATTAAATGTCAAAAACTTTCCCAAAGCAACAAGAGCTGCATCTGACGGATTGCTGCTTGAGAAAATGAGCTTACTTTTCTTTACAGCTCATTTTCTCCAGACAGAGCTTTTGTCAGATGGAAGCCCATTGCTTTACGAAACCAACTTTGATGTATGGCAGTGAGGCATGGAACTGATATAGGAAAGTAGACTGAATGCTATAGCAGTGAGATACCTGAGGCGCATGTGTTGTAAAACCATGCATCGTCCTGTATATTTTCTGCTCTATATAAGTGATCGATGGACCGGTGGATGATGGAAATGGTTTGTCTACTTTGTAGCTGGAATTAAGATTGTAGAAATATATTATGATTTTTTTTCAAAAATGGCGTTAAACAAATCATCCAAATATTATTACTATTATTTGGATTATTACTATTATTATTATTAGTACCATTTATCAAAGACCTTGGTGTTATTTTTGACCGGAAACTTGCATTTGATCGTCACTGTGAAACAATTTCCAATAAGGCCATGCAAATTCTAGGTTTTGTAATACGTAACACAAGGACTTTTCAAAACATTGAGTCAATTAAGCTACTTTACTGCTCTCTTGTAAGATCGCAGCTGGAATATGCATCTCCTGTATGGTCTCCGATTTATACCTATAACTTACACCGTTTGGAGAGAGTTCAAAGAAAATTTCTTCGATACGTTCAATTCAAATTGAGACAGCCTGTAATTGAAATCCGCTACAATGCATTAATGTCTGATCTAAACCTACCACTACTTTCTACCCGGCGTACTATTAATGACATTCTTATACTTTTTAAATTACTGAACAATCTCATAGACTGCCCTCAAATGTTAAGTGTTATAAATATTCGTGTCCCTGTTAAACCAACTCGACTCCACCACCTTTTCCACAGTGACAATCATAGCACTAACTATTCCTATCATTCACCGCTAGTGCGTTTTCACCGAACTGCCAATACGTATACAGACCTTTTCGATATTTTCAAAACCTCACCGTCTTGCATCAAAGCAAAAATAACTAGTTATTTATGTAACTGATATGTTTGTAAAATGATAAATATTTGTTGTACTAATATGCATCGTATGTATGTACTGTATGTTATTCTATATATATATGTATAATGTTTGTAAATGTTCAATACACCTGTATTATGTATGTAATAGCCCTATGTACGGGCGTTTAAATAATAAATAAATAAATAAATAAATGATTGGGTGAGAAATGTGGAGATCCGCAAAGAATGCAAGGCTGATGTAAGCGTAATGAGTAAGGTTAAGAAAGGGACCCTCAGATGGTTTCGGTATGTATGTAAAGCGAATGAACAAAGCTTTGAATGTAAGTAAAATATATGAAGTCGGGGATGCCGGAGGAAGACCTGACACGATCAAGTGAATGACAGAATAATACAATAAGATGTATGAGTCGATGTGTGAATGTGAATGAGGCAAAGAGTGTGTGCCAAGACCGAGTTGTTTGGCCGTCCGTCCTATCTGCCTACCCCTGCGGAGAAACGGCGTGATGGTTAGTTGGTTATTCTTGTATTTCCTGTTTACAATAAAATACTAAAACATGTAATTTTGTTTTCATTTCTCTACACCAGACAAGTGCCAAATTCGATATTGTCGTAGGAACGCTAATCTTATTTGAAATTGTGCTTCCCGTTTTGAAGGGATTGGAATTTCAAGTAATTTTAGGTTATTCTTACGACAGTTGGTTTCTTAAAGCTATGGGTTTCCATCTGACAAAAGCTCTGTCTAGAGAAAATGAGCTGTAAAGAAAAGTTAGCTCATTTTCTCAAGCAGCAATCCGTCAGATGAAGGTCTTGTTGCTCTGGAAAAGTTTTTGACATATAGGTACATTGACAGTTTTTGTAAAATAATAACATCGTAAAATCATCAATGAAAACGTACGTTTTCAGACAATTATACTTATTAAATAACTAGCTGGTTCCCGGCATGGGTTGCTATGCCATTTAATAAAGAAATTTTTTCTCCCTGCGTGTCCTTTCCCATTCGTCCCGTTCCCCTTCTGCCTCCCTTTCCTCTCCCACGTCCCCTTCCCCCTCTCGCGTTCCCACACCGCCTTTCCTCTCCCCACTCCCCTCGCCTGCTTCCCCCGTCCCGCAAACCCTCCTCCCGAGTTCCACCCTCCCGTATTCCATTCATTCAGTCCCGGTACATTCAGTTTTCAAATAGCTCGCGTGCCACCTATTGCAATTTTTTATACAAATTTCGTTATGCCAGAGCTCACCAGTAGTTTTATACAAACCTTGTCCTGACCATAACGAACACAACAAAAAAAGAATTATTCAATTTGGTGCAGTCGTTCGGAAATTATGGGCGTACATACATTTCGGCGATTAATTTTTATTAATATATATATGTAAAACACTTTTCTCGGTTCGGACAGATCACACTGTCCATCTTCAGAGGCCTTATGTCTTTAGTTTTTGTCTCAAATTGATAGCTTTCGCATGTCTGTTCGGTCCAGAATCCAAGACTTAAGTGAGAGCAAATCAATTCCTATGGCTAGAGCGGAGTACCCGGGTTGATTGTGATTTATGGTGCTGGGGGTAGGAGGTGGGACCGGCAGTCTCAGGCGGTTTACATGCAGAGACCTAAACCGCCTGAGACTGCCGGTCCCACCTTTTTTTTTTTTTTTTTTTTACAGTGAAATACCGCACAAGAATCTCAACTGCTCCCGTCTGGAGCCAGTGAGACTATGGCATCCCCAATTGGGGTATGTTGTGAGGCTGAAGGTAGTGGGGAGGGGAAGGAGGTGGGGAAGAGGAAGGTTGGGAAGTACCTGGCTATTCAGATCTGGTCACTAAACACGGCTAAAGCCATTTTCAAGCAACGTTTCAATTCTGAATGGTGGTCTTACACCAGGGCGATACTAATAGTATCTTCCACTCTGGAACATGCCGCAAATATACTATATATTATTTTTAAATGAATTAATTGTGAAATAACACAAATTAATCAAATAAAATTTATTTGCGCATGCCGGGTTCGAACCCGCGACCTCCGGAATGTGAGTCAAGAGTCTTAGCCACTGGACTACGGAGGTCGTCCTACCCCCAGCACCATAAATCACAATCAACCCGGGTACTCCGCTCTAGCCATAGGAATTGATTTGCTCTCACTTAAGTCTTGGATTCTGGACCGAACAGACATGCGAAAGCTATCAGTTTGAGACAAAAACTAAAGACATAAGGCCTCTGAAGATGGACAGTGTGATCTGTCCGAAACGTCAGGAGTTAAAAAGTCCTTCTCAGGACTACGTTACGCGGGTAAACCGGTTTTTAACGGGTTTTACATCTTACACCCGTGAAAACCTTAACCATAACATATATATATATATATATATATATATATATATATATATATATATATATATATATATATATATATATATATATATATATATAAGATAAGATATAAGATAAGATAAGATATAAGAAGAAAGATATAGATTAATACAGATAGATAGATAGTCTCAGGCGTGTTTTATTGTTGAATGACGAGCATCAGCCAGTGAATGCAATCAGTGCATTAAGCAATTCATCAACCGTTAGTTATAAGGTAGGTCCTATATTTATTCGTCGTTATTATTTGAGAGGCGGGTAAGGGTACCGCTGCTCCGGGAACCATTTATTGGATAACCAACGCCTCTGCCATAGCTCACCCCAAGTGGTTCGCTACGTTTGGTGACTAAGCAGCGGTAACCGGGTTCGTGGGGTCAAATTTGTCCGGATCTTGGCGACGGATGCATCTGCTTACCAATTGCGTGGCAGGCCGGATTGGGAAAGACTGGTTCAGGAAAACCTCTTCAGCAATTCTCTAGGAACATCGCATTACCCGCAGTGAGGAGGGATTGATTCATACGTCCATCACTCCTTGACAATCTGACCCCCAGATTCCTATCCACCCCTCATACCTTTTTCTTCCCACAACTTCCTCTACTTCCTTCCCAAAAATGACATAGGCCCTGAGGGGAATTATTTTCGTCCTATGTGGAGCTGTGAAAAGGTCTCCCCAAGTGGTTCGCTACGTTTGGTGACTTAGCAGGAGTTCCCGGGTTCACGGGGTGAGGTTTGTCCAGGTCTTGACGGCGGATGAGTCTGCCCACCAGCTGCGTGGCGGGACGGATCGAGAGAGAGTGCGTGAAGGAGTCCTTTGGACCTTTCCAGCCGGACTCTCTCGACCCTATTGCCTTGCACCGCAGTTGGAAGGACAGTTTCTTGCGTCCGTCACTCCTATACACACTAACCCCCAGATTCCTACCCACCCCTCATTCCTTTTTCCATCCCAGAACTTCCTATTCTTCCTTTCCTCGAAAAGACCCTCCACACAGCATCCCCTAAGATGACGTAGGCCCTGAGGGAAATTATTTTCCTCAGAGCCTCCTGTGTGGAGCTAATGTAAAGAAAATATATATTGTAAAGCGTTTTTGCACTAAAACAATGCTAAGCATTTAAATTGTCATATTATTATTATCATATTTATTATGGCATATAAATCGGAGATTTAGTATGACAGACCCGAAAGGTTGGATTGTTTACGTGATTTATTTTTATGTTAATACCGCATAAGAGTCCTAACTGCTCCCAACCGGAGGCGTCTACTAATATCTACAGGAATTCCAAAAACTGAAAAAATCGAATTAATATCTATGAGAATCAAAGTGTTGACGAATATCTACAGCTCAAACTGTTGATTAATATCTATGAGAACCAAAGTGTTGACGAATATCTACAGCACTGGCAGAGGTTGGATTTGCAATTATGTATAGCATATTGGAATAACGTAATATTGCGTATGCAGTTTAAAACACTTAATTTATGTAAGTATGTATGTAAAAATCCCTAATATCGGACTATTGGACACATTTAGCAGATTAATCCAACCTACGCTCTGTAGATATTAGTTCAACCTACGCTCTGTAGATATTAATCAACACTCTGAAGTTCGTAGATATTAGTTCAACATATGAGCTGTAGATATTCGTCCGACATACAGGCTGTAGATATTAGTATCTGGAGTCCTCCCAACCGCGTGGACCAAGTCAGGCTATGGCATACCCCATTTTGTGAGGCTGGATGTAGCGGGAAGGAGACGCAGCTATGAAGGTTGGTAAGTACCTGGCTATTCAGATCGATTCACCAACCAGGGCTAAAGCCATTTCAAGCAATGCTTCAATTCGAAACGGCGGTCTTACACCAGGGTGATACTGAGAGTATCTTCCACTCTGGAACGTGTCGCAAATACACCATGTATATATATTTATATGTTTATTGATTTGTGTTATTTCACTATTTAAACATTAAAAAAACACATATATATACGTTTTGTTAATGATTAAGTTGTGAAATATATATATATTTTTTAGATTAGCTCCACACAGGTGGCTGTGAGGAAAATAATTTCCCTTTGGAGAGTCTTTTTTAAGGAAGGTAAGGATAGGAACTTTTGGGAAGAATAAGGGTATGAGGGGTGGGTAGGAATCTGGGGGTCAGTGTGTCCGGGAGATACGGACGTGTGAATCCATCCCTCCAGTTGCGGTGCAAGGCGAGAGAGTTGGGAGAGTCCAGCTGGAAAGGTCAAAAGGCTTCCCTTAACCAGTCTCTCTCTCTCTCGCCATGCAGCAGGTGGGCAGTCGTATCCGCCGCCAAGACCTGGACCAACTTTACCACATGAACGCGGGCACCCTTGCTAAGTCACCAAACGTAGCGAACCACTCGGGGTGACATATGGCAAAGATGTTGGTTATCCAATAAATGGTTCCCGGGACGGCAGTACCCATACCCGCCCCCCAAATTATACAAATCTGTGGGAGCGGGCCGGATCGGCAGAGACGGGGCGTGAAATGAAAGGTGTCAGTCGATGTATGAGTCAGTCTTTATTGGGCTACGTAGCGAAGGTCGAAGCGGAGCGGAGTGACAGTGGTGCCGTAAGTGATGCTGCTGCGTTGCTGATGCGTGATGATGGTCAGGAAGCTGCGGCGGTGAAGATCACAGGTCTTCAGGGAGCCGTGGTTTTGTCCTACACCGTGGCGGTGTAGAAGTGACCTTGGTCCAGGCGGTCGATCGCCGTCGTGTTAACGGGATACAGTGGCTGTGTGTCCTTTGAGTCGGCGCACACACGTGACGCAGGAAGGAACCTTGAGAGGCGATGAGGATGATCTCTGGCAGCGGAACGCGATGGGTTTCGAACGCCAGAGAACGGGTTGCACCTATATAGAAACAGCAAGCGCGTGCTTGGTTGTCGATAGGTCGGGTGACATCTCAAGTCGAGGCGCGAACGGGCCGGACAGCGGATGGTAGTTGAAGAAGAAGTTATCGAAGATGTTGGAAATGTTCCTGGAGTCACACTGGACAAACGTTATTCACTTGCCGCTGACTGCGCGGTCAATACCCCGCGCAGGCACGTACTTGGTTGCGGCACTGAACTAATTGTATTCACTGCTCGGTGTGTTACTCGACCGATGAATGAAGGTACTGACATGGACTGACTGGAGACTGAGCGAGCGAGCGCCGAAATGCGTCGCTTTATATACTAGCGCGATCGGCAGAGTAGCTGCTAGCGCGCAAGGTAATGTTGTGAGAATTCACGCAAAGTGGAGGTATTGCCCGAACAGGGCCGTAGCTAGGGGGGGGGGGGGCATTAGGGGGCAATGCCCTACCTTAAAGTACCTGTGCCCTACCTTAAGAAATACCAACGACTATGATAATATACTAGTAAACTGTTCATTGTTTGACATAATTGAAAAAAAAATACTACTATTAGTGTAGCGTAGCGACATCTAACTAAACAGCTTCGAATTAATCAAAGAATCATATTATATCAATTCTTTATTCTGCCCATAGATGGAATTGAAGTAATTTTTTTTTTTTTTTTATTTCATACAATTTTTGAAAATACACTTTTATGTTTTTTTCTTGATTACCATACTAGGCTAATGCCCGTGTTAAGGTAATCATACGTAGAAGTGGTGGGAGACTGTGCGCGTATTGCAATAACTGCTTAGGGGGAATTCCCAAACACTTTGGGGATGTTATTCAACGCTTGAGTCAGAAATAAACCAATCCCTAAATCGATATCTTCGGGCCTTCTCCATACTACCTAAACAGTTTGTCATCAGATCAAGCACTTGCATACTGCTCGCTAACAACGTATGCAGGGACGATAGGGGTCTAGTTTTAATTAATTATAATTGTAGGGTCGTTCTATAAAAAATAAGAGTCCTTGTTAAATAGTAACTTTCTGTTACTTACACCGGGCGGGTATGTGGTGGATAACCTTCAATTCACTTCGAATAAGAGAACGTTTTCCTTCAAAATGTGTCAGCAGATGAATCTACAACTGGAAATTTACATTCTGATCACAAAACTGGTTTTAAATTAAGGGTGAATCTGCTTACGTGTCCACAGATTTAATTAGTATTACTCTCATGTAATGCGTAGTATGGTTTTCCTACGAATTATGAATTTCGTGGAATGGTTTGAAATAAAAATTTTAACTCCGCTCGAAATAATATTAGAACGGTTTTATTTGAAATGTGTCAGCAGATTAATCCGCTACTGGAATTTTGACAGATCATTCGGAACATGAAACTGGTTTTAACCCAGGAGTTAATCTGCTTAAGCTCAGATACTACACCCAGAACAAGAAAATGGTTTTCCTCTTCCTTTTGTACTGGGAACACATGGATGGTTTGATGAACCATTGGAACACGTGACGATCCATGAAACTTTCTTAGAATTGTCGCGCATCGCCCACCGACCTCTCTCAATCATTCTCACTGAATATTAGTCATAAAAAATCCAAGCACAAAACCAAAATTCAACCCGGACGGTGTTGCCAGTCGCTGCAGTTATCAAGACGACATTATTATACATTCATTTGGAGAAAGGGGATTCCCCAGGTTTGTTACAGAATAAGTAACGAAAAATTGCGTGCCCATTTCAATCGGCCTGAATCATAAATGCAACAAAAAAATGAAAGAAATTATAACAAGATATTATTATTATTTATTGTGAAATTTTACTGCACCTTAAAAGTCCCGCCCAGAGCGCGCGCCCCCCCCCCCCCCCCCCTCGCTCGACCCAGACCGAACATTTTACTTGCGCCCTACCTGTAATTACCGCTGCCCTATCTTAAATTCAACTCTAGCTACGGCCCTGTGCCCGAACGTTCTGCGTAAGTGGCGGAATTATTAATTATCGAGGCGGCGTGGCTAGCGAAGGTAGGTATGTCGTAGTAATTCTCGCATGTTCGTACAGCGCCAGTGGCGGCGCAATTAATTCGATAAAAGT
Source organism: Limnephilus marmoratus (assembly GCA_917880885.1). Taxonomy (NCBI): domain Eukaryota; kingdom Metazoa; phylum Arthropoda; class Insecta; order Trichoptera; family Limnephilidae; genus Limnephilus; species Limnephilus marmoratus. The sequence goes on along the minus strand of OU862930.1, from coordinate 27,081,878 downwards.
GGCCGCCACAAATCTACCAAAATAAAAATTACTTGTGCACGCTGAGATTGAAACTTGCGACATCTGGATCGCTGGTTGAGAGCCTTACCCCTCGACCCTAGGAGGCCGTCATGACGTGATAACAGAAGTGTAGTATCCTACATTTTAAAATAAAAAGATAACTCAAAGGATTTTGAAACACAATAGATAATTACAAGTTCTGTAGAAATATGTAAAACAATGGACGACGAGTTCTTTTTAAAAATGATCCTTTGTTTGAACACATGGGATGTGATTTACGTCTATTACACAATATAGACTTGTAAAAAAAGAGGTCATAAAGTATTCTTAACCACTAACCACATTTAGCTTCATAACAAGGTTCTGGTATTTGAGGTACTACTTAGTTGGGTCAAATTATTAGAAGGGTTACAAAAGGGGCTGAAATAAAGGAACTGGACATGGATCTAGGTAAAAAAAAAGTCAAATGAATGGGGTACCTAATCATTAAAAATGTGCAAATAGTATTAACGTTTTTATTGACATTCAATAGCTCTGAACAAAATAAAACTCGAATAGGTAAGAAATAAACCAACACATAAGAAATTAATATTAGGCACTCAGTGTATAAAATAATAGAAATGCTTTCATTGTCATTCAGTGTACAATTCTTTCATGAAGATTTCAGTAATAAGATATTTATAGGTGCAGAAATACAACTTATCTTAGACACGAAATATACCAAAAATATGTTCATTGTTGCATTTCCTCCTAAAAATAATTCGACGGTTCCAGTGACTGCAAAGGAACCGGCTCCCTGTAACCGGGACAGTGATATCGACCATCTCTATAGGACACGTGGGTGGTTTGTATATTTATGGGACACCATAGACACGGTATTAGTTCATTTATGAGACACCATATCTGACATCTGTCAGACTGACAAATGAAAAGTAAAAAGTCAAAAATCGAAACAAAACAGTGGAAATATCTGTTTCTTGCTTCCGCCTAATTAATTTAATAATCTTTAAATAAGTACGTACTTTTATTTATATTTTTTCAAAAATAATCGAGGAAGTATTCCAATGGGAAGGCATAGAGATATTAATATTATAATATATCAATGTGGGGATAGTGTGTATTAGTAATGTTGTTTAAACTATTAAAAATCAACCGAAGTTTTCACATACCTACGGAAAATTTTGAGAAAAGAAAAATAATTTATACCATTATATATTGGGTATTATGTTTTAAACACACTGATCATGACAGAGTTTAAAGAAAAACACAGTCTCTCCGAAGAGAATGTAGGACCAATAGTATTTAAATACTGCTGGAAACCATCAGGAATCACTAAAAATGAATTCGAAACTGTTTCCTTCATTACGCAAGAGTTAGAGCAATGCGAAGATAGTGATTTTTGTTTAAAAAATGAAGAGCAAACCTGGAATGACAATGTTACAATAGACGAAGTTGATGTAAAAACAGAATTAAGCGTAACATTTAATACAGAGCAATCTGATAGCTCAGATTCAGACTTCAATTTATTAGTGGAACGGTTACAAGGGCTTGCGGATAATCAATATAATATCAGCTCAGGCGACGACTGCAATGACGATAGCCTCGTCACACTTAATACTACTATCAATGCTGAAGAAACGGCTGTCGACAAACTTGAGAATGCCCTTAAATTTAACAAAAGCAAGAAGGAAAATAAATTAATCGAGAAAGATCGAAGATCGGTTCTCAGTAACAAATATGTGCAATCTAACAAGGAATCGATTCGACAAGTATTTATGTGTGATCATTGTCATTTCATTACGCTCTCGAAAAACACCCTACGTCGTCACATATTTTCTTCGCATTTTCCGTCTTCAGGATTATTTAAGTGTCACCACTGTAATTTCTCTGCAAACAAGAAGTATTCTATGTCCAGACACATGATGACACACTTAAAAATGTTTCCCTTTTCCTGCGATTCATGCACATATAAGTGTAACACGAATTACCAATTGAAAAATCATAACAAAACCAACCACCAGAAGAAGCAACCAACAGTAAAGTCAAGAGTTTGCGAGATTTGTGGTAAAATACTAGCTGGTTGTAATATTGCCGCCCATTTACTTACTCATAAAACTGGTCCCCATTTCTTCTGTAAACTATGCACGTATTCTGGCCGCTGCATCAAGCGATATAAGATGCATGTTTTAACTCACAGTGAGGATTATAAGGCACCGGTTCGACACACTTGTGCCATGTGTGACTATACCAGTGATCAGTTGCGACACGTGAGACGTCACGCCATTGTTCACGTCAATGGAAGGAAAACCAATGGAAGGAAGACAAATGGAAGGAAAGTCATTGAAAGGAAGGCCAATGGAGTTAGAAAACGTAGAAGAAAAAACAAGAAGAAACAATGGATTTAGAAAACGTAGAAGAAAAAACAAATTCTAAGGAATTTCTTTGCAATCTATTTCTTTAAGAGTTTAATGAAATACCTACTATAAATAAGATTAAATAAAAATTATGCATACAAGTTGGTCTATTTTTTTGTTGAATTAAATTACGTAATAAAATAGCGAGGCCTACATTATTTCATAATTTAACCACTCGGACCCATCAGCTTGTTTACACAACAATGTAACATTATGCGTATGACGTGTGAGGCGTAACTGAGTTATTGATGATTGTACTTTCTACTTACTAAGAAAATACATTTTAGGTACACCTACCAACATATTTTGTACTCAGGTACGTTTATGCTGAATGGTAAATGAAAAATAAATCAATTTTAATAGGCAGGGGTAAATTCCGTTGCATCGTTATTGTGGCTAAACTTACGCCTTTCTATTAACAATATTTTTTTCCCAATATTTTCTTTTACAAATCGAATTATGGTGTTTTGTCAATAAAGCCAACGCTAAACCAATCTGTTGAAATTTCGTAAGTGACAAAGCCACGACACATTTGTGCGAAGTGCTATGATTTTGTGTTCACACCGCATAGGAAATCATAACACAGTAAAACGGATGGTGTGGAGGCAACCTCCATTTTACAGCACTGCATGCAGTCCTGCAAGCAGTGCTTTAAATCGGATGGAGGATTGGGGCCATGAAAGTTCATCGAGCATCTTCTGTTGAAATGTCAGTAAATTACAGACGGCATTCAAGATTGCAATCCATCTGTCTGTCTCAATATGGGAGATAATAATAATAACAATAATAAAAAACGTTTATTTATCAATAGATTTTTACAATATTGCACATTTTTTATAATTTATCATTGATTCTATTGACGAAAAAGTCACTGCTCAGCTATGATTTAGGATTTCTCCTGGAATGCAGCTGGTTTTCAGCAGTGCCTCCGTGATTGTGCGCTCATAATATTCCCACGGCAATGGCATGTGGCATTTCAATTCTTTAATATGTATGAGGGAGATATACGATAATGATTGCATTTTTTTCTTTGGGGGATGCACATATGTACATTATTTAATAATAATAATAATTGGATAATTTGTAGAGCGCCAGTTTTGTGAAAAATCACCTCAAGGGCACTGTATAATTGTTAAGAGATAAAAGGTATGAAATGTTAAGGGGGGACTGGTGTGTGATTTTAATAAGCCGGCGGTATATGTTCTTGAAAGATGAATGGTTTTTACAGTTAAAGAAAACGTGGTCGAGAGTTTCCTCTTCCACACCGCACTGGCAGACCGGATCATCTAAAACTCTAATTCTAGACAAGTGAGATGCAATTGAACAGTGACCAATTCTCATTCTCGAAATACATGAAATGAATCGTTTTGAAAGTTTTTTTACCGTGAAACCATGGCTTAGCAGGGATATGGTTTTGAATTCCAGCATAGAAAGATCCACTTCTTATTTTGGAGACTGCCCAATTTTCTTCCCAGGCACGAGTCATGTTGGATTTAAGAATCGGGAAGACATCGGAGATAGGAATTCTAAAATTTAGTGGAATAGTTCCGGAATCTGAACCAGATTTGGCGAGAAAATCGGCCATCTCATTACCCTCGATACCCAAATGGGCAGGGACCCAGGCCAATATCGTCTCAAACCCAGATTCACTTAGAGAATTGAGAAGATTTTTTATTTTACATATAATATTGTCTTCCGGATAGCATAGAATATTTGATCCAATTTTAGTTAGAGCACTTAGCGAATCAGTACATAGTAAGGCTCGATGAATGTTGAGAACCTGGATTTGATTTAGCGCTTGTTCAATTGCAAAGCATTCAGCTGTAAATATGGAAGCTTCTTTCGGTAATTTATAAGTGAGATTGATGTTGAATTCTGGACTATATATCGATGCTCCACATCTTTTATTTTCAAATTTGGAACCATCAGTGTAAAGGATGGAAAATCCAGGGAATTTTGAAGCCACAATGCTTTTAAAACAATCATCCACATTTTGAAATTTATTTGGGGAAGATAAAATATTCTTCTGAAAGACTGATGTTATTGTGTTCGGCATAAAAGTGATTGCCTTAAATGGAATATTGTATATAGGTAGATTGGGAACTTCTTGAAGATATTGGAGGGAAGATGATAGAGAATTATAGAGATGAAAACTTTTAATTAGGAGAGGAAAACATCGTTTTTCTCTCAATCTTTTGTTAGAATTCAAATTAACACTTAACCGATTAAGACTTTGTTTAATAGGATGATGTGATAACGATAAAGCCTTGAAAATATATTTATTGGCAAGGAATTGCCTTCTGAAATATAATGGAGGCTCCCCACATTCCACCTGAAGCGCATTAATTGGAGAAGACTTCATAGCTCCAATAATCATTCTGAGGGCTTTTGATTGAATTCTTTCCATTTTCTTATCTAAATATTTAGGGAGTGGGTCAAAAAGGAATGAGCCGTAATCCAAGTGGCTCCGAACTAGGGAATTATACATTAATTTAAGAGTGGTAGGATGAGATCCCCACCATACTCTGGAAACTGCTCGCATCATATTAAGTCCCTTTTCACACTTTGTAGAAATTATCTGAATGTGTGGAAGCCAGGAAAGTTTATGGTTCAAAAGAAGACCAAGGAATTTGATTTGAGTAGCGGTTTGTAGAGGCACATTATCAAAAGAGATTGAGAAGTGGGGAATTTTTCTTTTGCGCGTGAAAGCCACGACCCTTGTTTTAGATGCCGCCAGATTCATCCCATTTATTAACAACCAGCTTTTAATATATTGTAAAGCCAAATTCATTTCCTTAGCTGCAAGAATAATATTTTAATGTAACAAATATATAAGGATATCATCCGCAAAGTAAAGTCGCTTGATAGAAAAAGGAATTACTGAGTCTAGGTCGCTTATATAAATATTAAACAACAGAGGACTAATAACAGAACCCTGGGGCAAACCTCTCCATAGTTTGCGCCTTAAGCATTTAGAGGAAGACCCAATAATAACGGACCTATCTGAGAGCAAATTAATAATAAATTGGACCAATTTCGGGGGGATTTGTTTTTTAATTAGCTTTTCTTTCAAAACATTCAGTAAAACATCATCGTAAGCTGATGAAAGGTCAAGGAATGTGGCCAATGTATAAGAATTTAGGGATTGAGAAACTCGGATATCAGTTGTGAACAAACTTAAATTATCCATTGTAGATTTCTTTTTCCGAAAACCATACTGATTTGGTGAGATAATATCTTGACTTTCAACAAACCATTCTAATCTGTTTTTCATCAAACGCTCCGCTACTTTCATCAAACATCAAACATGATGAAAGAGCAATAGGGGAACGTACCCATACTACGTGACACTTTTAGGGGGGGGGGGGGGGTCTTCAAAAGGTCACGCTCCATACAAATGAGCGGCGGGTTCCTTAGGATTTTGGTCACCGGGGGGAGGGGGGGTTAAAAATTGCAAAAAGTTGGTCACGTAGTTTGGGTACGTTCCCTAGGCTGATAAGACGAAATTTCAGATGGATTTTTTCCAGGTTTTAAAATGGGAATGATTTTTTGAGTTTTCCAATCATACGGAATTAGTCCTGTTTCAAACATATTATTAATAAGAAATATTCCACCGCCATATCAGAAAATGATTTAATGAAACTATTAAATATTCCATCGGGACCCGGAGCAGAGTCAGAAAGGGCTCTTATTACTCGTTTCATCTCATCAATGGAGAAAGGAGCATCTATAGCCAGTTAGAATGAGATGAATATGGCTTAATAGAAGACATTTCTTCACATCCGGCCACTGATGGGGGGGCTATTTTATCCGCAAATCCTATAAGAATTTCTTCTGATATACGTTTGATTCTCAACGGAGAATACGATGATCCGAATTTTTTTAAGCTAGACCAAACTGAAGACTGGGGAGTTTCCGGAGACAGGTTCTCACAGAACTTCCGCCATCCAGCGCGTTTTTTATTTTTCAAAATTCGTTTGGTTTCTGCCTGGGCTTTTTTAACTGATAAAAAATTTTCTAGTGACATACACTTACGAAAAGAGGAAATTGCTTTTTTACGAGAGTTGACGGAGCGAGTGCATTCCTCGTCCCACCACGGAGTAGAGTTTTTTATTTTAATGTTCGCATTGTGTTTCGGGATGGATTTTTCTGCTGCATTTATAACCATAGAGGGAAACGTCTCACATTGCATTCTGATGTCTCCCGGGGACGATTTTGTTAAATTAATAAGGTTATCTAGTTCAGAAGAAAAAGTGCTCCAATTCGTATTTTTTATTCTAAATTTGAGATTATTTTTAACTGGGGGGGGATAAGTGTTAGATTGATGGTGGAATCGGATTATAATTGGGAAATGATCACTAGAGAGGGGATCGTTTGTAACTTAAAGGTTTTAGCTATTTCTATTTGCTAATTTATACCAGAAATGAAACTAATCAATTATCAAACAAATTATCAATTTATTGGGTAATCACATGAATTGTGTAGTTTGCTTAAATAGAGACTCTTGTAATAATTAAATTAATAATACTCAGGTAGTGGTCCAAGGTTCCTTGAGGAGGAATCTCTTGAATAATGAAACTAGTTAAATAAATGTGTTAGAAATAATTTATAACCTGTGACATGTGACTTTTGCTTTGAAACAACGAGCACTAACCTTATTCATGAGAGTAACCTCGGGATAGTCGGGCGCCAGGTCTGTCAGAAGAACATGACCATCTTAAAATAACTCCTCAGCTTTACATCTAAAGGAAACCAGTATCGGTAAAATAAAACTAACGCCTCCACAATGTCGGCCGGAGCAAAATTCCAATCACCATCTTCCTCCCGTGTGCTCCCGTGAAATCCGTTGAGTGCCGCTTCCTTCCGTTCCCCGCTAGGCGTCGCCACCATCTCTAGTGTGAACAACGCAAGAAACCAAAGTGTGCTAGGATCCAGATACGAGTCAACATTCAATAATCGGGGTAACATGTTAAAACTGTTACACGTTTAGGATGTCCCAAGAGCATTAAGATGCTAATGAATACGAACAAAGAGATAAATCAACAGCACTTTTCCGTTGATGAGGGGGGGTGCATCTGGTTGGAGATCCGTCATTTAAAAAACATAGGTTATGGGTATCAATAAAATTTAAAAGTTTGCGGCCAGAACGATTTGTTATTTTGCTACCGCAAGAAGGGGAATGTGCATTAAAATCTCCAAGGATCATATAAGGGGAACAAATCTGGGTTAAGATTGGTGCCCATTCATTTTCAATAAAAGTCATAGAGGGAGGAATATATATTGATAAAATTGTGATATCAGATAAGACAGCTGCTATTATCTGGATATCGTCGGAGGGAGTATGAATATTAATTTGTTTAAACGGGATAGAATTATGGATTATCAGAGCCGTGCCGCCTTTACCATCCGGTCTGTCGTGTCTGAGACAATAATAACCTGGAATTCTTAAGTGAAAGGAGGGTTTTAACCACGTTTCAGAAATGGCGGCTACTGAAACGTCGTGTTCGTCGAGTAATTGAATTAGGTCAGATTTGTTAGCGAAGAGGCTTCTGCTGTTCCACTAAAGAATTTTGCTCAGTTTCGAAGTCATTGGGGAGGCAAGATAATAAAGATTTAATGTAATCGGCAGCGTTGGACGGTACAGTATTGTTGTTTGTAAGGATTGAAATTAAAAGGGTAATTAAAGTTTGTATAAAAGAATTATTATTCATTATTTCGGGGAGAGCAGGAGGGGAAGTATTACCATTAATGGCACACCCATTGGGCGACTGGGATTTGGCATTCCCATTCGGGCTGGCCAAAATATTATTCAATTGTTTTTTATCAAGGTAAGGAGTATATTTTGGGTTGGGTTTGACTGGCTTGAGAATGGTTTTTCTGTGAGAAGATGACATTGAATTTAAAAAGGTGGTTGTTTGGAAAGGAGTTGAGGACGATGTCATCTCTGCGAATGATTTTTTCGCAGGAGAGAATAACTTTGAGGCTTGGAAGTAAGAAATGTTGTCGGTAGCCATTTTATGTTTTATGTTCTTCTGTCTTGATAATTCCGGACTACAGGCTAGACTGACCGCGGTATGTGCACCCGAACAGTTAATGCAAATGGGATCATTGGAAGATTTCGGACATTGATCAAATGGGTGACCTTCTCCCCAAAAGTAACAACGTGGAGGGGAGCGGCATACGGGTTTTGAATGTCCAAACCGGCAGCAATTGAAGCATTGAATAGTTGGGAATTTATAAACATCGACGGGAAGCGAGGTATAATAAATAAAGACACGAAACGGTAGGGATTGTCCTTCAAATGTAATAACAACAGCAGGGCCGTATTTACACTTTTCATCAGTATAGGCCACTTCATTTGCGCCGCCCCTTCCTCCTTCTTAGAAGTTGTCATCTACCATGATCACTCACTTGTAGGCTTTTATTAGGTGACGCACAATTTTAAAAATGAATTTTCAAATATACGCTAAGTAGGTATTCAACAATTAAATAAAGAATGAATTATTCGTAAAATAAAAGCCTAACATGAAAAACAATTTTTTACGGGACTTTTATTTGACAAAATCATTTATAATATCTTCATAGTTGCTTCTATGCATAGAAGATCCGAAGAGTTCTTCTTGCAATAATGAAGACCTTTGGTATTTTTTTACTCGCTTTAAACAGGAAAAACTCCTTTCTCCAGAACAATTTCTGGCCGGAGTGCAAAGTGCAATGCGGAGAGCTATAACCAAGTTTGGGTAAACGTTGCATAGAGATGGTTTCCTCAAAAACTTTTCTTAAAAAGATTCAGGTTTCTCTGCCGCCTTATTAGAGGAAACGTGATCTCTTCGTGAACGTCTTCTAATTGACTGAGGTTTTTCTGTGACTCTCAGTGTTGAAAGTTCACCCACTTTTTAAAAAATGATTTTTTTTCTTTGAAGTATTATGCCTTCATATTATGCCTTATGCCTTCGCATATGCCTTCTCTCTAATTCAGATCTCAGTCAGGATGTTATTTCAATACCCTCATTTGATGTTTCGTCTATAATTTTTTTTCTCTTGGGGTTCCTCTTACTCTGAATGTCGCCCTCACATTGCTAAAGTGCGCTCATTTCAATTGCACTTTCGTCGAAATAATCAAAGTTTTCTTGCTCTCTTGTAATAAACTCGAGAAGAGATACACAAAAATCAGATACCGTCAGTAAATTAACAGATGAGCTCTGAATCTCACTTTATTCAGTCTTTCCAAAATAGCATTCCAAAATACGATTAGTAACCAAATAAAGGTAGCCCACTGCCCAAGCATTATTTGTGAAATATTCGCACCATAATCGCACGACGCAATCCGCGGTGCCGTACGGGAACAGTGGGCTTATAAAGGTTCCTTTATGGGGGGAAATAGGCGTAGAAGATTAAAAAACATCAGTTTTTTCATAAATCGATGGTAGAACTATTCAAAAATATTTTCTGAAAATTTCAAAACAAAATTCCACGCCATTTAAAAGTTAAATGCGTTTGAGTGAGTATCCCTCGGTCGAACTACCACTATTCTACTGCCACTCTTATTTTCAAACGCATTTTTCTCGAAACTACTTTTTTCGAATTTGTGTAACCTCTAGGTGTTAGTTCCCTCCAGAATACCCCTAAAGTTAGCTCCTACAGTCTTTTTTTATCAATCTTTATCAAACTCAGCACATAGTTTCTTTATATAAATGCGCTCTATTTGAACCATAATTCCTAAACAATATCTTTATTTTAACTATTTTTTTTATTGCAAAAAAACGTTCGAAAGAATGGTAAAAAATCATAAGTAGTAAAATTTCGCATTTCTCAAAAAAAAACAATATTTTTCGTTTTTTTGTAAGAAGTGAGGTTCAAATAGAAGAAACACTTATAAAAATCAAAAGTTTTTTTGAAAAATTGATTTCGGGTGAAAATTGTGACCTCCAGGAGTTACACAAATTGTCCAGCCGGATGGCGACTTACAATGCGCGGCAGTTTATATCTCTGTTATTTTTTGAGGAAAATATTTGAAAATTTTAGAATATACTCTTGAATACACATATTACGTAAAATGACCGCAAGGTATAAATAAAATATACATATTTTCCTAATGTTTTTTAAAAAAAATCATGAAAATCACTATAAATATATCCTACACCTATTTCTCCCCTTAAACGCTCGTGCAATAAAGGTAACCCACAGCCTTTTTGTGAAATATTCGCACCACAATCACCGGTCCCGAATTGGACCGCTGGGCATTGAACGACACAAACCACTGGGCGTCTAAAGGTTAATAGATTGAAAACTCTTATCTATTCACAGTGACTTTTTGTTGTTGTTTATAATCGTACACAAAATTAACGGCTTACCAAGGCAAGCGAGCGCCGCCCCCTGAACTCTGCCGCCCCTAGGCCGCGGCCTATTGACAAATCCAGGACTGAACAACAGATTGAGAAGGTTTCCAGATCGTGTTTCCATCAGAAGAATCCTTGTAGTTCAGTCGACGTTCTTTTAATACTTTCGGGGTTCCGTGGGAATTATTCAAAGCATCAACAATTTCAGCCTCTGGGATCTCCGCGGGAATTCCTCGCACAAGACCCATTCTCGTAAGGTTAAATGTCGGGATGAACGATTTATATTTATGGATTGAGAGCGAGTCAATTTTTTTTACAAATCCATTGCGGAAGCGGCAGTATTAAACTCGATAGATAATTTATATCGCCCTTCCGGTTTAATTGAACCGTTAACAATACCAAGGTTATTATTTTTTGAGTCAAATAAGAATTTTCCAAAATCTAAAGGATGAATAAGTTTTCCTTGTTCAGTTCTCTGAACCATAACGATAAAAGGACCGGAAGTGGAAGCAGGATAAAGTAAGTCAGTATTTTTTGTATTATCGCTAGTTAAAGTACTTGTCTGGGTGTTACTATTGGTGTTAAGGTCGTTAGAGGTCGAGGTTTGTTGAATCGGCGGTATAGATTTAACTTTCGATGGAATGTGAAGGCTATGCGATGGTCGCCGTTTACGAGATGGGAGCGTAATAGAAACCTGGCTAGTATTAGAATCCGAATCAGAAAAATCTAATATCGACCCTGGGTCGGGAGGCCTATCTTCGTCTTCCTCCATTATATAAAAAAACTTAACTTTTAAAAATTAAACTGAAAAAATAATATGCAGTCTATTTCATTGACTGTACAAACAAAAACGGATTAGTCGTAAGCAGGAATGCAAACAAATAGGTATACGATAAACAAAATTAAATGAAATGTAACAATAATATCTTATCTGTATGAGGCTCAGGAACGGGCGAACGGCACTAAGCAATAGGTAAGGTACACACAACCACTGTTGACCGCGGCTCGAATCGGACTCCTATCAGCACTCTAATAAGGCATATAAAGTGACATTAGGATGAAGAAGAGGACAGGATTTAAGTTTTTGGAGGGAACTGAATTGAGAAGGGTCAGAGAGAATATGGGAATGTTCATAATTATTTTTGATTATGTATTTGAGAGATTCAATTATGGCGTTGTAGCTGAAAATGATTTTCTTTTTTTTTCAAATTTCAAATTTTGTATGAAGATCTTCATGTAAAAAGTTGAATTTTTGAAGAAAAAAAAAACATTTTCAGCTACAACAGCGTCAAAAATGTCGTATTTTTCAATCTTAGAGCTCTAGCTCACTGAAAACTCACGGACCGCCACTGATACTTATGTGTCTTCAAATTTTCAAACGAATTTATCTCAATTTCATGTTTTTGGGGTTGGACGCTTTTTGCATAACTATGTTTAGTTATGCCTACAGAACAGATGTCGATATTTCCGATTAATATATTTTTTAACATAACTACTTTAATAGTTATCATGTTATTGCTATGAATCCTACCCAGCTGCATGTCATTCATTTTATAAATATGTATTCAGTTTAGTTGTTTGTGGATAAATTTTTTAAAGTATATTAGTTACCTTACATATTGTCATATGTTTTTTTTTTCTTATATCTTTTTATATTTTTATTAAATATTTATAATGTTTGTATATTTTGTAAATATTTAAGCCCACAGGTACTAGTCCCCGAGTTTTTTGTTATAATTTTACGTTTTTGTGAAAATGAATCAATAGATTTTATTTATATTGTTAAGTTTATTACATGTAGACGTAAAAAAAATGTTGTTTTTCCGAAATAAAAATTAAAAAAATAATATTTTTTTACATAAATGTGTAAAATTTACATTGTTCAAAGTTAATTTATTTCATGTTCATGTAAAACCATAATAATCAATATTTATATTATAAAAGAATGTGTTCGATAATGTGCGTCCTGCTAAAACTCAGAAATGAATCCCTCACAATCAATGGAGTTATATGGTGTGGTAGCTCTCTATCCCCCATACGTGAAGATGGTTCCCATTTTTACCCAAAGAGCCTGCTTTTCAAAGCATAAGGGATGAAAGTTTCGCCCTCTAGAAATATCTAGAACAGTCCAGAACATTCAAGAGTATTCGAGAGTATTTCACAACATTCCAGAACATACCTGAACATTCTGGAATGTTGTGGAATGTCTGGGATTAGTCTGGAAAGTTCTTGTGTGGGACTACCCATTGGTAGGGGTATATAAAGCATCTGTGATGAGTTGGAACGCCGGGTACCCAAGCTAGTATGTAAATAAAAGGACAATATTTATTGTGGTACACATTGAGGACACGGGACTTCGAAAAGATGTTTCTTAGGACCCCTACTTCTCAACAAACGAATCTACCTCAACAAACAGATTGCAATCTTTAGAGCACAGGCGTCAGGTGGAAATGCTGTTCTATCGGTATTACAATGTATTGCCTTGTTCTATCGGTATTACAATGAAAGATGCTCCGAGGAACTAGCGTCATTCATGCCTTCGGCACCGGTACACAGTCAGTAAACATGCTAAAATTTGTATACGGTTGAAATTTGTCACATGAGAACAGCTCGTTCTTGAGATCAACAACTCGGCGGTGGAACAATTTGCCGGCCTTTGTATTTCCTCCCTCCTGTATGACGGATCTCTTCAATACCCATGTTCACTTCTTCCTCTCCTCAAGGCATCCCCAAAGATGATATAGATCTTGGAGGAAATCATTTTCCTTAGGGTCTCCTGTGTGGAGTTAATGTAAAAAAAAAGGAACCAATGACTGTGAACCGATATAATATTTTAGTAGATGAAAACTCTTGTGTTTTAACATTTTCACATATTATAAATTAAAGCCCGCCGCTCCTCTCTGTCTGTTCGCAATAAACACAAAAACTACTGAACGGATTTTGATGCGGTATTCACCAATAGATAGAGTGATTCATGAGAAAGGTTTAGGTATATAATTTGTCAAGGTTTTGTGTAAATTAGTTGAAATATATAATACTAGCTTTTGCCCCCGGCTTCGTTCCATACCCATTACATTCATTTTTCAAACAGCTCGCGTGCCACCTATTAAAGTGTAACAATCAAACACACACAGTTTCACATTTATAATATTAGTATAATTTTAGATACCAAAGGGATCTCCATAGTAAACAAAACAAATAACAAAATGACAGCGCACTGTTGGTATTATTGTTTATGCTCATATTATTGTCTATGCACTTTTCTACGTCATGGTCTGTGGTACGCTTCCTGTCATTTGCCACTTGTAAACTGAAGGTCAGCTCACCAGGTTCAATAAATAAGTTTGCAAAGATAACCGTGTTAATTAATATTCACCACGACATAACACGCACGTCAAATACTTATTAGTTACCAAGCAATGATTTGTTTTGCTTTTCGTCTGGACAATAAACGTATAATAAATAATTTCATACGTTAGAGCTTATTCGTAACGCCAGAGCTTATCAATATAAACAGCGGGAGGAATGCAGATCCCACCAATGTGGGGGATTTTAATAAAAATGCACTTTCTAGATGAGAAAAGTGTGGAAAAGTTGAATAAAAAAGAAATAAGGGTGCGCTCGGCAAAATTGAGGGAGATACAGCCGTTTAAAGTATGAATAAAATGTCACTTTATGAACCGATACTGTCAGCCATTTTGTAACCTTAAAGTACTCGTAATTGTCCTCTAAAAACATGGTTTATGTAACATGGTTTGTGCCCCTTTATAACGCCTACTCGCGTCAACGCAAGAAAAACATCCCAGTTTTCAAGTAGTTTAGCGGCTACGCCAGGTTTGTGTAACATGGTTTGTGACCATTATTAATTCTGTTTTTCATAATTACGCGTCTTATTATATATCACACGAAGTTGGCTACAACCGTATCAACCTTCGGTCATAGCAAGTCTGAGATACCAACATAATAGTAACAAAATGGCGTAGTATAAGTTCACGAAGTGTCATTTTATTCATTCTTTAAACGGCTGTATCTCCCTCAATTTTGCCAAGCGCACCTTAACTTCTTTTTTATTCAACTTTTCCATACTTTTCTCATCTAGAAAGTGCATTTTTATTAAAAACCCCCACATTGGCGGGATCTGCATTTCACCCTAAACAGCCTATATTACTCGCAAATAATGTAGCTTTCTAATAGTGAAAGAATTTTTAAATTCCATTCAGTATTTTTTGCGTGAAAGAGTAACAATGCAAATATGCAAACTTTCGCCTTTATAATATTGGTAGGATATAAAGAAGAATGTTATTTTATTATCAAATAAAATAAAACGCTGCAACTGAATGAAAAAGATACAACTTTGTTTGAATAACTTCATTTTTATTTTCAAAATCAACCACATTCGGAGCAGGCACTCCGTCACAGGTCAAAAAATAACTTATTATAATTAAATATTTAAACATTACATAGATTCACAGAGTTAATGCAAACAACACCTACTTAGTTTGTGTGTATTGGTGCACTTCTGACAGCGATGTCCTTTTGTGAATCGTCACTAAAAAAACCCTTTGTCTTGCGCTAACTTATTGTTTACAACAAAAAAGAAACATGGAATTTGAATATATAAAATATTTTTACAGTGTGTAACACTTTCAATAAGCACTTTAATACATGTTCTATGTTAGCAATGCGTATATGTTTACTGCTGTGTTTTGGGTCAACTCTAGTTGCAATACTGCACCTTAGGATGCTTCAAAAAGTAAAAGTTCGTCCTTTTTATCCGGACATACTTGTAAATGCTTTTAATAGCCAAAAAAATATACACATATATATATATATTTTTTTCATTTTTAAATAAATTTTGGGGGTTGTTACCTTGATCAAAATTTCGAAAATATGCGACGTCTGGGGCAATAATTGAGATCTATATAATAATTTGGGAGGCAGGTATCGCCGGGTACTGCTGCCCCGGGAACCATTTATTGGATAACCATATTATTGGATAACCATATTATTGGATAACCATTTATTGGATAACCTCTGCCATAGATCAGGGAACCATTTATTGGATAACCATATTATTGGATAACCATTTATTGGATAACCTCTGCCATAGATCAGGGAACCATTTATTGGATAACCATTTGTTGGATAACATCTGCCATAGATTAGGGAACCATTTATTGGATAACCATATTATTGGATAACCATATTATTGGATAACCATTTATTGGATAACATCTGCCATAGATCAGGGAACCATTTATTGGATAACCATATTATTGGATAACCATTTATTGGATAACATCCGCCGTAGATCAGGGAATTATTTATTGGATAACCATATTATTGGATAACCATTTGTTGGATAACAATCTGCCATAGATCAGGAAACCATTTATTGGATAACCATATTATTAAATAACCATTTATTGGAAAACCTCTGCCCTAGGTCACACCAATAGGTTCACTACGTTTGGTGACTTAGCAGGTGTGCCCAGGTTCATGGGGTGAGGTTTGTCTAGGACTTAGCGGCGGATGCGTCTGCCCACCTTCCACGTGGCGGGCTGGATCGAGAGACTATTTGATGGAGGCCTTTTGACCACTGGCCCTCCACTATTACCTTTTCCTACCCACCTATTCCTACCCACCCTTCATACGTATTTCCTTCCCAGAACTTCCTATCCTTCTCTTCCTTAAAAAGACCCTCAACACAGCATCCCATAACCCCTCAAACTCCATTAAAAAATCTGAAAAAAAAACTGTGTCATTTTTCAGATATTTGGAAACATAAGAAAAGGTGCCGCATAGAAAGTTCGAAAAAATATATTTTTCGTATGTTTTTGAAGCACTTTACTGTATTATTGAAAAGCCTTATAAATTTCATCTTTTTATAATTTTTCCATCTTGTCCTAATTTATTTATGTATTTCATTATTCATCATTCTCCTAACATTATTTGTATAACAAGCAATATATTAACACTGTTTAAATTAGAAATTACAATGCTTTCATGATGCATAACACTAAATGTCTCAGAGGTCCTGCTCTTGCAACAACAAAATCAGGTCCTAATTATAATCAATATTACAAATATAATTTTTTAGGTTAAATTTTCGATTCCATGACAGTTGATCCTCTGACAGTTAGCCCCCCGGCATACTTACAATCCAATATGCAGTCGGTTTAACGAAAATACCCGGTGTGCAGAGAGGATATACCGCCGAATAACAAAATTATAAAACATATTTTCATTCAAATGCATCAAGGATCAAACTACTTGTCTGTATAGGTACTATACAGGGTGTCCGGGGGTAAAGTGCATTAACTTCGGGGGGTGATTCTACATGATTAGTAAGAGTAAAAAAGATAAATAACTTTTTTCGAAATTCCCACTTTTAAGGGTAGTTTTGTGGTAAAAAGATGAAATTAGACCGGAGTGTGTGGGCAGCATTATTATTTTCCGCTGTTGCCAACAAACCTCCCCCTGCGTTCGCGTTCTCCAATTCTGGCAATGTCAGTGTTGAATTTCAATGTAACAATTTTATTGGCGTAGCAGTACTTCACTTTAAAAAACTTAACTGTTGTTAATCAAAACTTATTGATTTAATGTGTTTTTATCTAGTGTGTATTTAAGACTGACTTAAAAGAACAACTTTTAGTTGTGGACTTGCCTAACTGTAAAAATTGTCTTTATTTGTGCATAATTTTGTCATTGAATTATTGTGACAATGCCGCATAATTTTGTTATTAAATTATTATTTCAATGCCTGGTTTACCAACGAAGAACGGGCAGACATTTATTAATGAGATACGACACAACGTACGAATTGACAATAATATCTATATAAATAAAAATGAATCGCCGAAATGTATGAACGCGCATAACTTCCGAAGGACTGCACCAAATTGAATAATTCTTTTGTTTTTGTGTTCATTATTGTCAGGAAAAGGTTTGTATAAAACTACTGATGAGCTCCGACATTATGAAATTTGTATTAAAAAATGCAATAGGTGACACGCGAGCTGTTTGAAAACTGAATGTACCGGGTCTAAATTATGGAATGCGGGAGGGGGGAGGGGCACTCGGGTAGGGGATTCTCGATAGAGGGGGGAGGGGAACTTGGGAGGGAGGAGGAGAACTCGGGAGGGGGGTTCGCAGGACGGGAGAAGAGAGGAAGTGGAGTCGGGAAAGGGAAGGTGCGGAGTGGGAACGCGAGAGAATGGGGGCTAAAGGGGAACAGGACGAATGGGAAAGGACACGCAGGGAGAAACAATTTTTTTATTAAATGGCATAGCAACGCATGCCGGATACCAGCTAGTTACTTTATATTTACATGCTTGTTTACAAACTGAAGGTGGACATTTTGAAAATTCGTTTAACTTGTAAAAAGCGATGACATTAGTTAAGTGTTTAATTAATTTATAATAATTTTATCGTTAAAAGCGTGACTTCAGTTGTTATTCAAGTGCAGTTCTCTTTTAAAATGTAGTTTAAAACATACGATTTTGTATAAATGTCAAATTCTCGATCTTGTTATTGTTTACAAACGGTTTCCATAGATACAGGCCAAATCACAAACAAGCAACGTTGCAATAATCGCACCCGAGTTGCAATGTCGGGTAAGTTCTACCTTACACTAAGGATTTTTAATAGGTATGTCTTTTTGTATGGGAAAAAAGAGGTGGAATTTCAAAAAAAGTTCTTAATCTTTTTTACTCCTACTATAATGTAGAATCACCTCCCGAAGTTAATGCACTTTATCACCGGACACCCTGTATATAAGCACATAAAAAAACGATACGGTAAATAAATTCATTTGATATCCATAACAGCTTTTTATTAACCACTGGAGTGCTTTTTGTCACAATATGGCACTATTTAAAATACCTCGGATTGCTTTGTTGACAATTTTGGCCAATTTTCCCTTATTTGTAAGTAATTAACCCCTCAGAAAATCGCCAATATGCACTTTTAATGTCTTTAACGAAATGACATTTTACGAAAACTTTGTATTATTACCGCTTCACAATTAAAGCTCTATAAATGAAACATTTCTGAACGTAGCCGAATAGTAAAAACTGTTTTAGACAGGTTACAAAATAAGCTTTCAAATTATTATATTACAAATAAATATTAATATTTGTAAATATTAAAATTTAGAATGCAAACATTAAAAAAATGTGAAAATGACTCACGTGATGTTTTATGTGAAAACGGTACTAAAATCACAGATTATGTAAACAACAATACTTATTCTATTGTATAAATGTGTTATAAACACTTTTGTCACCTCACTTTTTTATCATTTCATATAAAAATATTTAATAGAAATTAACAATGTCGGGCGCCCATAGGAAATTTGGCGGGATAAATTATGTGTCAGACTGCGCGTCTGACAGAATGTTCTTTTTATGTATTTCTATGGACAACTTGAATAGAGATGTGCAGCATGATTCACTATCGACCTTTCACTTTTTATTTTACGGATGTAACTAAAACAATAACGGAGTTATAACGGTTTCTATGGAGACACACGCGCTGACGTGTAAACACGCTTATTGTACTTGACTGCTGTCGTATTTTTAACGCATATATCTGCTTACGTTGCGGAGGGATTAAGTAGAAGTTCACGATTTCATAATATTTTTTTTATAAATCCTACAAATATGTGATAATCGACAAAAGATAGGTGAGTTCATTGGCTATGTAGAACTATAATCAGTTTGTGTGTCTCCATATTAAAATTCGAAAGTATGATTTTTTTATTGTGGGCGGAAAATATTCAAAATGGTCACCAAAAAATCTCCAGTAATCGGAAAAAAAAAGTTTTAAATTGCGCTGTCGCTCCAGTGGATATAGATATTTTTGACGTCGATTTTAGGTTTGAAATTGGTAAATAATGCACAAAAAATTATAATTTTATTTTGTTTTGAAGAGTTTTACTTTCCATGTACATTTGTTACTTAAATTATAATTTTATCTGCTATCGGTGTCGATACATCCGTGTCGTTCACTAGCAAACTTAAAACTAACTTAAAATTTATACAAGTACAGAAATGATTAGATTTTATTAGATGGGGGTAGTGGAGGGGTGATTTATGGGGAGGGGGAAAACGGTGGGAGGAGTCAACAAAACATGGAAACATTGTCATTAATGGTGATTTACAGGGTGCTATTATTTTGTTAATTAAATTAATTTTTGTACATGGAAATGAAAATGTACACGGAAAGTAAAACTATTAACAAAATGTCCAGAAATTGTTACATAGTTCATGCCCAAGTACAAAAAAAAAATATAATTATAATAATTTCAGGGGGCTAACTGTGGAGGATCAACTGTCAGGTCACCAAATTATCGATGGAAAATTAATAAAAAAACGGATAAAATGAAATTTACAAAAAAATTATTGTGGTATAAATAAATTAATAAATTGATATAAAAATACATATTATTTGAGACAAAAACTACTGTAGATTGTTCAAAATAATGTAAAAGTTGGCAATTATTATGCCACAAATTTGATCTGTTTGATTAGAGGTATGTATTAGATGATGCATGAATGTAAATGAAGCAAGGAGTGTGTCAAGACAGAGACAGAGTTATGTGGCGGTCTGTACTCTTTTCCTACCATGAGGAGAAATGGCTTGACAGTTATTTAGTTACAAATATATTCTGTTTTATCTTATTATCAACATTAACAACTAATGGACAGGGTCTTCTGCGAACGTTTCCACAAACAATCCCCCAAACATTACTACAAACATTAGCGCAAACATATTTTGTTTTCGTCCACATTTCATCTCTTCCATTTGTTGAAACATTGGAGTGCGGTGGGCTTGTCTAGACACATTTTGTTTAGTGGTGAAGACGTATATATTTATTAAGTAACTAACACCTCAGCCGTAGGTCACCCCAATTGGTTCATTACGTTTGGTCACTTATCAGGGGTGCCCGGGTTCATAGGGTGAGGTTTGTCCGGGTCTTGGCGGCGGATGAGAAGAGACTGGTTAAGGGAGACTTTTTGACCTCTCCAGCAGGACACTTGGAACATCACCTAGCACTGCAGGGGGAAGAATGGATTCATGCGTTTGTCACTCCTGGACACACTAACCACCAGATTCCTACACATCCTTCATACCTTTTCCTTCCCAGATACATATAACTTTTCCTTCCTCTACTTCCTTTTCTATAAATACTAGGAAAGCTAGTATAAAAAATAATAATTAAGAAATTCAAAACAACAATAATCATTATAAACTGTTCCATAGGTTTATTGGGCCCTCTACAATAAATTAATAGACTTAAAGGACTTCATTTAAAGGTGAGTTCACGATAGAAATAATCTTCCATTATGATATTATTTATTAAACTCAAAATCAATACGCTCTTTCAGTGCGCATAACCTCAAAAATTCATGCGATTTATTCTCCATGACTGGCCATTGTCAAAAAATGAAACGATCCCCTCAACTCCCCTGCCTTCCCCTCATCCTCGCACATATAATATTTGCCATCGGCGACCTAAATATAAACATTTGCATCTGCAAACAAAATATGGACAGTCATGCCCTTCAAACAAATTGTGATAATGTTTTTGTGGGAATGGTCGCAGGAGACCCCGCTTTAAATATAAAGACAAGCTGACTCCAGGTGGAAAAAAAGTGATAATTTATTTTAGAGTTAATACTTTTATTTAACATATTATATAAACATGAAAGGAATTTTTAGGGCTGCTCTAATTGTGAAAGCTGAAATAATTTTTTGAGCATTTTATTCAGAGAAGATATTTTCTTATTTTAACCCATCAAGCCTGGACCATAAATTGTCAGAGGGTCGAAATATTTTCGCTTTACAATAAAATTTAAATTAATGGAATATTTCTGAACACACCTGAAAACTAAAAGGCGATAAAAAACACTTTCAAATTTTATAAATAAAGGTATAATTTTGGAAATATAAAAATTTTGCATACAAAAATAAAAAAATTTTGAAAATGGCTCATATTGCGTTTTTTCCAACTAAAATTACTGATAATGAAAAATTAAAAACACTTACACATTTTATTAGACAAACATTATTGTCACATCACTTTTTTGTCATTTCATGTAAAAATAAAATTAATAAAAAAATCCCAAAGTTTCATTAATCTTTTCAAAATAGCGATTCAAAATTTTTTTTCATAAAGGTCTACATTTTACTTCTTTTGCGGTTAACTTTTATATTTGAATTGTAAGGTGTGGTGTTTTCTCTTTCCAACACCGTTTGTATCGTATTTCTCACTATGATAGTAAGGGAGACACGACGATTTCTATGAGACCTATATGAGTTGCTCCGAAAAGCGAACAAATTAGCCTGACGGGTTAAAAGAAAGAAACATACCAAGAAAGACAATATGTGAATTCTCTCTACTAGGAAAATGTTGCAACGATAGATAACTTAGGTAGAAGATTGAACATGTTGCTTTGGCCCACTCTAGCGACTAGCTGTACCACTGTGCAGCTGACGTCTAGTATGAAAGCGGACTATAAATGAGTGTGACCTATTTTGTCCAATGTCTCTTCTCCATCAACTGTTGCAGTCTCTTGACTATTATTCTGCCATCCAAATTCATAGTAAAATTAAATTAATAAGACATTACACATACTTACATCATACCAGCGATCAATGATTCTTATAAATGCACAAATTAGAGCAACCCTATTAAGCAAACATTTTAATATTCTACAGCCAAATCAAATCACAAATGAGCTAAACTTAAGACACAATATACAATGTGTTAGGTTCACATGTTGTCACAAACAAGTCAGATCGTGTTCACATGTCGTCAGATACGCTCACCACATGTGGTCAAGAGCACTGGACACATTCACATTGTGTTCACACTATGCTACGTCAACGTAGCGCACTCACACATAGTCAGCCACTGCCACCATAAAGATGAGACGCGTTCACAACTTGCCAGTTACTGTTACTGTGGTCAGTCAGGTCCAATGCGTTTTCTTATTGTCAGTAATTGTGTACTTGTTCACAAGTTATCGGTTACTGTTACTGTGGCCATTTAGGTATAAAGGTATCAGAAATTATGGTCATTCAGTTATAAAGTTTTCACAAGTTGTCACTGAAGAGCAACACTTGTTCTTAATATTCTCAGTTACTGTCATTGAAGAGCGGCTCTTTCACAAATTGTTATTTACTGTTTCTGTGGTCATTTAAGTGCAATGTGTTCACAAGTAACTGGCTATTCGGGAGTAACGTGTTCACACGATGTCAGTAACTGGCCATCTAGGTGCAGAGCGTTCACAGGTTGTCAAGCACGCTGGACACCTCAGTCATGGGGGTGGTGGCGAGCTCTACATCGGACCGCGGCCGGTCCGGTCAGTGGCAGTGCTCCGTCACGTCCACTATGACAGACTTCTTCCAGCCAAAGAGGAAGTTGCCGCACGCCGCTCCCGCTACCACGGCCAGGCAGAGCCATGTGTTGTAGGTCATGAATACAAGCATGAGCAGGTATGACACGCTAACCTGCACGGCGTGGAGGCATGTCTGCCACGCGTGCGCACGACTGCACATTGAAGGTCTGCAAAAGATACATTAACACATTATTAAACATTTTGTTTTGAAGAGTTTTACTTTCCATGTATAACTTAAAAATTCTATACAAGTACAGAAATGAATAGATTTAATTAGGTGGGGGTTGTGGGAGGGGTGATTTTGAGAGAGGGAAAGAACAGTGGGAGGAGTCAACTTTACTTGGATTATTACAGGATTGTGACGCACAGTATGTAGGTATGACTACCAGAAATTTTAAAACTAGAATCAGGGAACGTGAACTTTGTCTACGAAATAATAACTATTCCGAGTTTGGTAACCATTTACTAGACAGGCCATAGCTTAAAAAAAAGAAAAAACCAAGTTTAAACATTCCAATATAAATACATACTTCAATTTTTTGCACTTTAGAAACCTTAGATATAAACAAAAAAAAAGTTATTTAATAAAATAATAGCACCCTGTAAATCACCCTTATTAACAATGTTCCCATGTATTTAATAGGCGGCACTTGTAGCGGTAATGTAGTAATGTCGGTAATACCGAGATTTAGAGGCATATAAATACTACAGATATTCAAGTAAATACCATGAACAGTGAACAGGTTAGAGGCTTTTGAAATGTGGCTTCACCGGAGAATGCTCAAGGTCCCATGGACCGACATGATCACCAACACAGAAATTCTCAGGCGGGCTAGAGCAGATAGAGAACTGCTTACATTAATAAAAATCAGGAAAATTTCATATCTGGGTCATATACTTAGAGGGGAGAAGTATCACTTGCTCCATTTAATATTGAAAGGCAAGATAGAGGGTCGCCGAGGGCCTGGTAGGAGACAAATGTCTTGGCTGCGAAATATACGAGAGTGGACCGGCATTAGAAGTGTGGAGGAGCTATTCCGGGCAGCGCAAGAAAAAGAGACATTTTCAAGAGTGATCGCCAACGTCAGGGGGACCTGATACGGCACACAAAGAAGAAGAAGATAAGAAAAGGTTAGAAAAACGGAGGTTAAATAATATGCAAGAATTACAAAGTTATTGCAAGTGACACTCGAGGCAGAATAACGTTGAACGTTGGTGCGAAGATTCTACTCTAAAATTCATTCATTTTTTTCTCTATTAACGTGTCAAATGTTGCGATGGTATTTCAAAAAGCCACATGTAAATTATTTAAAAATAATTCAGAGTATCTACAATAATCAAATAGTGTCTAGGTCCTAGATTGATATTGGCGCAAGCCATTCTGACCTTGTCCTTCATACAGTTTATTATCAGCGTTCGGGTCATTATTTTTAGAAACAGATTGTCTTTCGACATAGGCCTCCTCTAAAGATCTCAATTTTTCTCTATCCTTTGCAACTTTGATCCATTCTGGATCAGTCACCTTTTTTAGATCATCTTCACATCTTTTCGTTTGTCCACCTTTGTTTCTTTTACCGTCTCTTGGATTTTTTTTTTTACATTAACTCCACACAGGAGGCCCTGAGGAAAATAATTTCCCTGAGGGTCTAAGTCATCTGAGATGCTGTGTGGAGGGTCTTTTTGAGGAGAGGAAGGAATGAACATTGATCTTGAAGAGACCCATGTTGTAGGAATGAAGAAACACAAAGACCGGCAAATCGTTCCATAGCCGAGCTGTTGAACTCAAGAACGAGTCGAAGAAGCGACCCGTTCTCATGTGACCAATGACAACCATGTACATATATTGGGCGAGCGTTTGACGTGTCTCCCAACTATGTGCCGGTGCCGAAGGGATCAATGACGCTAGTTCCTCAGAGCATCTTCCATTGAAATACCGGTGGAACAAGGATAGCATTCCCACCCGACGCCTGTGCTCTAAAGATTGCAATCCGTCTGTTAAGATGGGAGAATCTATTAAACGGACCGCCCGTTTCTGCACAGAGTGGAGGGTATTTTTCAGGTATTTTGGAGCTCCAGACCAGAGGTGGCTGCTAAATTCAGCCATGGTGATTTGTACAGGGTGAGCAGTTGTGTACTATTAAAGTATCTGCGGGCCCTGTACAGTACGCCCAGTTTTTGGGAGGCTAACTTTACTCTGGCTTCGATGGAGCCCCCATACCTGAGCTGGTCACTTAGGGTTATACCAAGCATATCAATGGAGGGCCTGTTCGGAAGATTGCTTCCATTGAGAGACACTAGATTTTCATTTCGATCCTTTTTAGACGTAATTAGACAAGATTGGGTCTTTGAAACATAAAGGTTATAATTAAAGAAAAGACAGATGAGAGGTTAATCCATTTTCATATCGTTAAGATTTATACTGCAAAAAAACACGCAGTACAATAATGCTGTGTGAACCCAGCCTTACTTGCTAAACCATGTTGTTTTGTATTCACATAATTTATTTTTAAAAGAACATAGTTAGCAACAAGGCATAAAAAAGCAAAAATTGAAATATTTATAATTGTTACAGTAATAATAAATTCATTGGTCAGTGCAGGAATTTCTACAGTGAAGGTTCTAAAGGAAAACAACGTAATACAAGTGCAGTGCATACAAGATGTCCGGGTGTTAAGTGCACTAACTTCCAGAGACAATTCTACGATTCTATGATACAAGCATCTCTACATATTATAAATTAGTGTCCTCCGCAGCTTCTGTCTGTCTGTACGCGATAAACTCACAAACTACTGAATGGATTTTCATGCGGTTTTCACCAATAAATAGAGTGATTCATGAGGAAGGTTTAGTCCTTAAATTAAAGTCCTCCGCAGCGTCTGTCTGTCTGTTCGTGATAAACTCAAAAACTACTGAACGGATTTTCATGCGGTTTTCACTGATAGATATAGTGATTCATGAGGAAGGTTTAGTCCTTAAATTAAAGTCCTCCACAGCGTCTGTCTGTTTGCGATAAACTCAAAAACTAATGAACGGATTTTCATGCAGTTTTCACCATAGATAGAGTGATTCATGAGGAAGGTTTAGTCTTTAAATTAAAGTCCTCCACAGCATCTGTCTGTTCACGATAAACTCAAAAACTACTGAATGGATTTTCATGCGGTTTTCACCGATAGGTAGAGTGATTCATGAGGAAGGTTTAGTCCTTAAATTAAAGTCCTACACAGCGTCTGTCTGTCTGTTCGCGATAAACTCACAAACTACTGAACGGATTTTCATGCGGTTTTCACCAATAGATAAAGTAATTCATGGGGAAGGTTTTGTCCTTAAATTAAAGTCCTACGCAGCGTCTGTCTGTGTGTTCGCAATAAACTCAAAACTACTGAACGGATTTTCATGCAGTTTTCACCAATAGATAGAGTGATTCACAGGGAAGATTTAGTTATATAATTTGTCAAGGTTATGATGTGTAAACGGGTTGAAATGTATTATTAAAGGAGAATGTCTGAATGTAGTGGACGAGCGGGCTGGCAAGTTGGCGGTGTGGATTCGATTTGTATGCAAATTAACAGATGGTGGTGTGAGTTATAAGGTTCCAATAGATGGCGTTGTGTTTTGTTAGCCACAGCAACGCGTGAAAGGAAATATCGGTATTTTGAAGGCAAAGTGGGCAAAGTTTCATCAATCTCAGATTAAAACTGTAGATTTATATTAGGTCCTTACATATGAAATTGGCGTTTTGCCGTACTGGCAACTTTGATCTCAAATATCTTCTCTTTGGTTAGGAATTCCAAATTCAAATTTATACAGCTATTTACTCATGTATTTGTGTTTAGAAAATTATAATTCATTTGTTTTTTCCTTAATTGTTTTTTTCTTTGCGTCACTTAGTTTACAAAATGGAAAACTTGAAATATCGCGTTATTTACGAGTACGAGTTCCACCGTGGCACCAGTGCTGCAGAAATGGCTCGAAGGATTAATGATGTGTATGGCGACGGTGCCGCAAAAGAAAACACAGTGCGCTTTTGGTTCCAACGTTTTCGTTCTGGAAATTTCGACCTGCAGAACAAGCCCCGTGGACGGCCGGAGACCAAAGTTGATAATGAAGAATTGAAGGCTATTTGGAAGCGGATCCATCGCAAACCATGTCCGAGTTAGGTGCAGACTGCGGTGTTAGTGATAAAACTGTTTTAATCCACTAGAAGCAAATTGAGAAGGTGAAAAAGCTTGAAAGGTGGGTACCTCACGAATTGAGTGAAGCAAATCAACAAACGCGCGTTGACCGCTAGACTACACACTGCACAACAGACGGCTACCAAATTAGAGGAGCTTCAATTGGAATGTCTAACACATCCACCGTACTCTACGGACCTTGCCCCAACAGATTACCATTTTTTTAGAAATTTGGATAACTTCTTGCAAGGGAAAAAATTCAACTCCGATGGGGCAGTCCAAACCGCCTTCAAAGATTTTATTGATTCCCGTCCGAATGGTTTTTTTAGTAAAGGGATCGATGAACTACCTATGAGATGGCAAAAGTGCACAGGGAGCAATGGTACATACTTTGATTAAATAAATATATTATATAAAAAGGAAATCGACTTTATGTTCCTCCCATACAAAACGCCAATTTCATATGTAAGGACCTAATATTTAAAAAATATACAGACACTCTTCTTTATGATATTACATGCAGAGACAGATAAGACAATGGAGTTTCGAAGAAAGTTATTCAACTTTTGTTCTTGTGCTAATTATTACCTATCAAACCTTGTGCTAATTATTACCCATCAAAGTAAGTGCATTTTGGACATCTTGTTTAAAGAAAAGCATGCAGAAATTATATTATCGCAGAGACTTACGGTTGCTTTCGGAACACTTCTCCCACCATACTGTGAAAACACACACAGGACATTAGAGCTCCATTCTCAAGCAGTTTCTTTAAGGTGATAAAAGAAATCACTTTCTCCTCTTTCATAAATGGCACGAGTTTAATTATTTTACGGAAAAACGCTTTTCACAAATTATGCTTTATAATATGTATTAGCGAGAGTAATATTTTATGTTTAGTGCGACCACCGTCACATTAAGCGTAAAATATTGCTCGAACAATGATAGTGGCTTAGCCAGGTAGAGAATTGACCGCTTCACCATTTAACCTTGATTTAAATCTTGTAATGTCGACTAATATTTTATTCTGTAAGCAGCATAGTTATGACAATATAGGACAGTTTTTTTAAACGTATGGCATAACTCCACAATGCAGTTCTGATGCATGAAAATAAACATTGATAATCAGGCAGTGCAGAGCATGGAATTGGTAGAGAAAGAACCTAAGTATAATGAATGCAATAAAAATGACATCTGTATATGATTAAACAAATTACAAATTATGAAATACAAATTGTAATACAAAAAATTAGCATGATGCTCAAATGGCACCTTCTTGTTTCTAGCTGTTTTTGTTAAGGATTCCACACAAGAACAAAGATGATAGAGTCACCTTTGAAATCCAAACTTCCCCTAATAAAAGACCCATCAAAACGTTCTTTTGTACTTTTAGATCAGAGAATGGAATGCCACAGGGCTCCAATCTTGGGCCACTTTTGTTCAGCACATTTTGTTTGCCCAGTGCGTAACTTATAATAATGCAATGACTATATAATATATAAGGAATGCTGGGTGTCTGCAGCCTAAGTTCCAGAACAGATGACGCATTACTGCTGATGGCTTATAAACTTCTAAATGGTTTTATATCTGTACCAGATATTCTGGCAACAATAGGGTCTATGTCCCGGATACAGGCTTTTGATTCTTTCCATTTGCAGAACTTACCAACGGTGATGCCCCTGGGAAGACTCACTAGGTTAATTAATTGCCCTTGCAGGAAATGTGTATATTTTCCACATGTCCTTCCAACTATTTTAAGCGTGAAATATCGCTAATGTTTTAACAGTATGTACAAGTACCTTTAATGTAAATGTATTTATTATGTAATTTTCTTTACAGCTTTTGCATTGTAATGGTTTTTATACTGTTTTTTGCAAATAAAAAAATATAGAAGAAGTTTATTTGTTCAAACACTAGAGAAAGGAACGCCACAGGGTTCCCATCTTGAAGCACTTTTGTTCAGAGTTTTCCGTGTTACCAAAGTGTGCTACTAGATATTGAAGTACTTCCACACTCATACTGATGTAGTTTATTTGCTCTTCTAGACTAGATAATGGAATGCCACAGGGCTCCCATCTTGGACCACTCTTGTTTAAAGTTTTCTGTATTGCTGGAGTGTGCCCGTTAGCTGCCATTGTGACTAGAGTATATAAAGAGGTAGTGGTTACTCACTGTACGACACGCGCCTGGTCTGCGGGAGTGGCCTTCTCCTCAGGAGGCTGTACGGAGCGGTACTGCAGGTTGTTGTAGGTACGCCAGAACAGGTGCTCCCGGTAGTATTTAAGTCTGCAAATATATCACACATTGTTGTTAAACAACTTCATAACGAGAAAATCCAGAATAATGATGTTTTTTATACTTTTAATTTTATTTTCACTTTTAATAATATTTATATCGCATCGCTTTGGTGAAAAACATCCTTTCAGAATCGAAACCCTGGGAACCATTCATTGGTTTTTTTTTACAATAGCTCCACACAGGAGGCCCTGAGGAAAACAATTTCTCTCAGGGCCTATGTCATCTCTAGGGTTGCTGCATGGATGGTCTTTTCAGGGAAAGGAAGGCGAGGAAGTTCTGGGAAGGAAACAGGTATGATGGGTGGGTGGGAATCTGGGGTCGATGTGTCCGGGAGTGATGGACGTACGGATCCATTTCTCCTACTGCGGTGCAAGGCGATGGGTCAAGAGAGTCTGGCTGGAGAAATCAAAAGGTCTCCCTCAACCAGTCTCATCCGATCCCACCCACCACGCAGTACAAAGGGCAAAGGCATCCGCCGCCAAGACCTAGACAAACCTCACCCCATGAACCCCGGCACCCCTGTCACCAAATGTAGCTAACCACTGAAATAGGTTACCCCTGGTGGATAGCTATATTTTGTGACTTATCAGGGGTGCCCTATGGGGTGACTTAAGGGGTGAGGTTTGTCCAACGTACACTTCACCACAATCCACAAATCTGCCATGATGATGGTCACTATAATGCTGTCCAAAACGTAGGCAAAAGAAGGAGGAAATGCAACACGATAAAGCAGCCATAGAAAGAGAGCTCACCCTTCGTAGAGTACGGCCATGATGAAGATGGCCACGAGGGAGCCAAAGAGGCCGCCGGCCGAGTTGAAGTTCCACCACTCAAACAGCACAGTCTCGCTGTAACCCCCGTGGAACTGCAAACACACATTGTATTTATTTCATATTATAGAAACAAAACAGTACATTTATTTTATTTATTTATAAAGTATGTTTACATTAGGTTTTTCGATGCCTGTCTCACTAGGATATACCTGTATCGAGACAGGCATAGAGGTACATAAATGAATATCATAGTTACAAGAATATTTAAGGTTAAATACATATTAATTTGAATAGTTATCATATAAATGTAGGAAGAGATGAAGTAAAGTAGCAAATCCTGCAAAATCTATATATGGATTTAGATTATACAGGATTTTATTATTTTGATTTGTTTTATATGGGTTACATATTAATATATTGGTTTTATTATATTTTATATTGATTTAGTGCAGTGGTTCCCAACCTTTTTCTGACCAGGGACCATTTATACGTTTATTTTTTCGACAGGGACCACAAGGTAGGTAGATAGGTGCCACCCGACCCCCAAGACCACAATTCTCTAGCCACCCCCCCCCCACCAGGACGGACCAATTTTTTATGAAGTGAGCGGAGGGGGAGAGGGGGTGACACCACGTTATCCGCCCATGCCAGCCTAAGCCACTACTTGTAATCGTGGCGTAGGTTGGCGTGGGTGGCACCCGGCACGGATAG
This sequence comes from Limnephilus marmoratus, assembly GCA_917880885.1. NCBI lineage: Eukaryota > Metazoa > Arthropoda > Insecta > Trichoptera > Limnephilidae > Limnephilus > Limnephilus marmoratus. Next base: position 27,050,767 of record OU862930.1, on the reverse strand, counting down.
GGTAGGACGGGTTCTAGCAGAATATTTACCACAACGGAGGGGGTAGAATGGGGTAGGATGGTGTGGGGCGAAACGGAATACCATAATGGCCACTGACCACAAGGAACAATAATGATAAACTGAATATTGTCCCGATTTTTTAAATTCAGACTTCTCGATCAGAGACCTCCCGCGCGCTGGCTCTAGGGATGTCGAAAGTGAAAAAAAATATAGATATTTCGATATTTATTAAAATATCAATATCGACGTCGATATATCGAGGAAAAAATATCGATATATCGGTCAAATTTTCAAGAGATTTTGCGTTTTTAAAATAATAGTGTATTCAGCTCAATATTATCAATAGTAATTTTTACACATAATGTGCTTTTTTAATGTACAAAAATCTCAATAAAAATTAAGGTAGTTTTGTCAGTATTCATTTTTATTAGGTAATAATTACAAAAATATCAAAAACTAAAAAGCTGTCTTCTAACTTATATGTAAACTGAGACGCATACAAAGTTTGTATGCGTCTCAGTAACATTCTATTGGCGTATTAATCTGTCAAAAAGAACTTCGTGTTTGGAACAAGGTATAGTCAATAATCATAGACAATTGGGAACCAACACATAGGAGTGGCTTATAAAAAAATGGCGAAAAATAGCATATATTTCTATGTATGTACCTACACTCATGAGATAGTATTGGTGATCACAAATACTAATGCAAAGACAATAGATTTGTAAGCTTATTAATTGTTAAAATTTCAACCGCCAGATGTCATGACCCAATACAGTTACCTTTTCCGTTAGTTCCTATACGGTTTTGGATTCTAGTGACTTTAAATACATAAATTTAAAAAAATATCGTTTTTGATACAATTTTCGATATTGGATATTTTGTATCGATATATCGGATTAAAATATATCGGCTAAAAATATCGATACATTGAATTAAAAATATCGATATATCGATACTTTTTCAACAAGCCTAGCTGGCTCGCTTATTGACTCGCGGACCATCTCCTAGCCTCTACGGACCACTAGTTGTCCGCGGACCACTGGTTGGGAAACCCTGATTTAGTGGGTTCCTCTGGTGTTTCATTGTAATATTTTTTATATATATTACTAGCAGACCCGGCTACAAGTTGCTGTGGCTAACGAAACACAACGCAACGCCATTACCCAACCTTTATAACCAACGCAAATCAAATCCACACCGTCCGCATGCCAGCTCGCTGCCCGCCAGACAGCCCGCTCCCTTTATTTATATATATCAACCAATTCACACAAAATTTTGACAAATTATATACCTAAAAACCTTCCTTATGAATCACTCTATCTATTGGTGAAAACCGCATGAAAACCCGTTGCGTAGTTTAAAAGATCTAAGCGCCAAACAGCGGGAGCGACTTCATTTTATACTTTGTAAAGATTATTTGTGTTGTTTGTCGTCAGTGTTAATCCATTAATAATGTCATGTTGTGAATTTAGTGTCATCTTATCGGAAAAAGCGAGGGTTATTTCTGACATATTATTTTTTAATTGACTTTTACCATGTGAATTTAATATCACTTCCATGAAAGTGATGTTTTTTGCTGAAGATCGCAAACACCACTCCAATTTTTCTGGTAGACAAAACCCCTCCACTCCTCGCGGTCCTGTACTAAATGGACACCGACGTTCTGGACCTCTCGATCACTCCTATGCTTCTCGTACCTTCCACTTTTAGTAATACAGTGACTATGAGTTTCTCCAAGTTGTAGTTCTCAGTTTGTTGAGCAATGTGTCCAAAGTATCTTAGAATTCACTGGGGACACACAGTTGATAACTTATTTTGGATGCTTAGCTCTTCCAGAATGGATATTATTTTTCATGACTTATACTGACAGCACGGGCAGTAATCATAACAATAGGTGTTTATAAATGTAAATAAGTATGTTAGTCGTAAATAATTTTAAGACAGTTGCAAGTCATAATAGAGCAGTAACAATACTGCTATATTCGTTTAATGACTTCGTATTATGGCAGTAACCATTACAACATGTGGTTATAAATGTAAATAAAGCGGCCTACACACGACACTGCATGCAGTGACTGAAGAGAGCGTGGGTTTGAGCGAACTAGCGCTGTCTCATTCTAGCGGCCCTTTAACAAATGAGACAGCGCTAGTTCGCTCAAACCCACGCTCTCTGCAGTCACTGCCTGCAGTCACTGCATACAGTGTCGTGTGCAGACCGCTTAAGTATGTTGATCGTAAATAACTAATTGTACGACTGTTGCAAGTCGTGACACGATTAGAGCAGTAACAATACTGCTCTGTTCGTATTATGACTTCCAAGTGCAAACTTGGTTATAAAAATAGGTATAGTTCTAAGTCACTAGTGATATAAGTCTTAGTTGTAAGTCATTAGTTATCAATCTTGGTTGTAAGCCACTTGTAGTATATAGGTATAGATTAAATGTACAGGGTGGCGCAGATGAATCGGGTGGTTTTAAAATACTTGTCAAACTGTCAATTTTTAAGGTATTGGATTGAAATAAAGTGCAAAACGTGTAGTTACAATGGAAGTTTATTAACAAAAATTTTGTAAAGTTAGTTTTTAAAAATTATATCCATCAAATGCCCTCCTTCTCGAGCGACGCATTCTTGATGTCGGGAGAATCTTCTGGAGAATCTTCTGGAGAATCAGGAGAATCTTCTGATATCGGGAGAATCTTCTGGACCACCATGATTTTATAGGGGTGGAATGTCAGTTCTTTGTTAAGAATCCTTTGAAGGCTCCGACGTGACATTCCAAGAGCTTGAGCACGTGTCTCGTTGATCGACGTGGGCTCGTAATGACATCGCGTCTCACACGCTCCACGTTCTCAGGCGTTCTTATTGTTCGAGGTCTAGACGTCCATTTTTGAGCACATGAACCAGTAGTGCGGAAATTATGCACCCAACTCAATATTGTGTCTCGCTTAGGAACACTACCGCGAGGTGGGATGTTGAAACGCCGGCGAAAGGCACGCGTCACAGCAACAATTGACTCGTTAATGCGTATAAACTCTTCCACTGCGAAAACACGATGCTCAACGGACCACATAGCCATCGCGACTGACTGCCAGTCTGCAACTGAAACTTCCCGTCCCCCCCACCACAGCACGAAGACCGCCGAACACCTGGCTCCCCCACTCCAGACGTACAGTCCACTTCAAAACCACCCGATCCATCTGCGCCACCCTGTATAAATGAATTTTTAAAGCACCCTTGAGGTGATTTTCTCACGAAAATGGCGCTATAGAATTCATCCAATTATTATTATTATTTTATTATCAATGGAATCCGTTTATTTATATATTTACACCCTCAGGGCTTTTACATAAAACAAGGCTTAATAAATTACATTAGTATATTGACACCTCAAGCCCCAGAAATACATTATAAGCCACAAGCATCATTTTCCATTAGAGCCTCTGAAGGACAGATCTGACCGGGTGTGTGTACATTATAAAAGTATTTTTATATTTTTTTCTATAATGGGAAGATATGTAATTTGTTCGTTGTTGGAAAGAAAAATAATTATTCTTCTCAGTTTATTTCAAATATTTATACTTGATTCCGTGGATAAAATCCAAAAAATTATCTTTAAGATGTTTAAATAAATGACATGTGTCTTGTATTTTTAAAATATCATTGTCATGGAAGTGTGTTTTGAACACTTCCGAAGAACAGTAATATGCTTTGTTTGGAATTCATCATATTCATTGAAACGGATAACATTCAACACTCTTCTGTCCAACAATACCATTCAGCAATGAAACATTAAATAATGAGACACAACTGCCATCTGTGTTTTGTTTTCAGCGATAACAATAGGACAATGGTCTTTGTAGAATAACTTCACATTTTGAAATTTTGTCTTCAAGTTTCTTTAACTTCTCAACTGTCACTGACCCAAAAAAACTTGGTTTTTTTAAAATGTGATTTTAATCCTTATGTATAAAGAAACTGTATCAAAGACAAGGTCAGAATCGCTTGCACAAACATATTACTTGACTTAACACTTCATTTGATTTATCCAGCTTCTCGGAACAAACAAAAGTAATTAATAAAAAATTCACAAATTTGACAAATCTTTTGCAAACATGTAAAGCAATGGCGGTCGTTGGCTTTTAAAAATATATTGTTAACCCCTCAGAAAATCGGCAATATGCACTTTTAATGTCATTAACGAAATGACATTTTACGAAAACTTTGTATTATTACCGCTTCACAAATAAAGCTCTATAAATGAAACATTTCTGAACGTAGCCGAATAGTAAAAACTGTTTTAGACAGGTTACAAAATAAGCTTTCGAATTATTATATTACAAATAAATATTAATATTTGTAAATATTAAAATTTAGAATGCAAACATTAAAAAAATGTGAAAATGACTCACGTGATGTTTTTATGTGAAAACGGTACTAAAATCACAGATTATGTAAACAACAATACTTATTCTATTGTATAAATGTGTAATAAACACTTTTTTATCATTTCACTTTTTTATCATTTCATATAAAAATATTTAATAAAAATTAACAACGTCGGGCGCCCGTAGGAAATTTGGCGGGATAAATTATGTGTCAGACTGCGCGTCTGACAGAATGTTCTTTTTATGTATTTCTATGGACAACTTGAATAGAGATGTGCAGCGTGATTCACTATCGACATTTCACTTTTTATTTTACGGATGTAACTAAAACAATAACGGAGTTATAACGGTTTCTATGGAGACACACGCGCTGACGTGTAAACACGCTTATTGTACTTGACTGCTGTCGTATTTTTAACGCATATATCTGCTTACGTTGCGGAGGGGTTAAGTGTCTATTGTAAACTTTTAAATGCAAATACAAAGTGTGGAGTTCTTGACGAAAATGTGAAAACACTCTTTATGTAGATGACGATAAGTAAATTCCCATTTACCACCAGCCAAATGTTTTGATTTATTCAGAAAAAAAAAACATCACCAAAAAACGTGTTTTATTTTATTTTTCCATGTTCGGTCACAAATATTTAAATATTAAATTCAAATATTTTATGATTTCTACATTATACAATAAAATCGGAACCCAAAAGGCGATTTTGAACTTTAAAACGTTTCTTTATAAACCTGATACTATATTTTTTCCTGGGCTCATAAAAAGACTAATAAAAAAATACTCAAATCATTTCAAAGGCAAACATGTTCTATTCGCAGTATTTAATTAAAGATTCTAAAATATTTCTAAGTAATACATTTTCAAAATCAAAATATTAAGATTTTGCATTACTTAGTAGTGCATCACCTTAAGGTGTGCTGCTGAGAGAAAATTATGCCTAGTCGTGTTAGTGAAAAAAATGCATTTTTCTTAAATTTTCAGGGGATACTGGGGGTTTCAGGGGGTTTGATTAGTGAAAATAAAAGTTTGAAAAAGAGATGCTACATGATAGACATGTTAGATGTCAGACATAGACATAGTATAGACATGATAGACATTTCAGGTTAAAGAGTTCAACACTTAGCAAGGTTTATTCATGCAAATAGACAGAGTAATTAGCACTGAGATTGATATGTACATCATGTTGCAGACATTTCACCATTTTACAAGTGCATTTCGAGAACTTAAAGTCAAACAACATTATCTACATACAATAAACATGCAAATAATTCTATAAATAAAACATACCAATAATAATTATCGGTACCTATGCTCTTTTGCAGGTAACATAGTTTGACTTAAGGATCCAGAATTATTTGTATGTTTTTGATAGATAACGTTGTTTGACTTTAAAATTCAGAATAATTTTATGTTTTTTTGTAGATAACGTTGTTTGACTTTAAGATCCAGATTTATTTGTATGTTTTATGTAGATATCATTGTTTGACTTTAAGATCCAGAATTAATTGTATGTTTTATGTGGATACCATTGTTTGAATTTAAGATCCAGAATTATTTGTGTGTTTTATGTATATACCGTTGTTTGACTTTAAGATCCAGAATTATTTTATGTTTTTGTAGATTACGTTGTTTGACTTTAAGATCCAGAATTATTTGTATGTTTTTTGTAGTTGTTTGACTTTAAGATCCAGAATCATTTGTTTGTTTTTTGTAGATTATCGTTAACTCAGTTTTTGGCGTTTCATGTAAAAATTATTAATAAAAAACTCCCAAAGTTTTATTGTGGTTGGATTCATAAATGTGGATATTTAAATTATTTTATAGTTAACATTTTCTTGGTGTTTTCTTTTTCTAGCACCGTTTAGATCATATTTCTAACCATGACAGTAAGAGAGATACAATGATTTCTATTAGACTTGTTGAGTTGTTCCCGAAAGCGAACAAATTAGTCATAGAGGTTTTAAGTCAAATTCTATCTTAGCAGTCGTTCAATTTGATTGATAAAATCAGAATTTAAGATAGACAACATAGAGATAGCAAAAGACGATGCATAGCGGCGACACCATTATAGACTTACCGTCATAGACATCATGTGTCCCCCCACAGTGTGTCCCGAGTGATCCATGGCCCCCCCTGTCCCCACATCCCTCGCATCCATTCCCTCTGCCTGTAATCATAATAACAACAACAGTACATTAAAACAAGATCTTGGAGTTATATTTGACACCCAATTAAATTTTATAAACCACATACAAGAAATAACCAACAAAGGCATGAAGACACTAGGATTTATAATCAGAACCATCAAAGACTTTGATTCACTAGAAGCTATTAAAATTGTATATTTGTCACTAGTACGCAGCTTGCTGGAATACAATTCCATCGTTTGGTCCCCTTATTATCAAATTCATATAAAAAAAATTGAACGAGTGCAGCACAAATTTTTACGATTTATTAACTTCAAGTTACATATACCTATTCAACACATTAACTATACATTCTTACTAAATACACTTAAATTGCATTCCCTAGAAAACAGAAGAAAAATAATTGACCTAACTTTTTTGTTTAAAATTATTCACTCCGAATTAAACTGTTGTGAACTCCTGCATCTCATTGACTTTAAGGTACCAACCCGAGCGACAAGGCAAAACATATTATTCTGCAACAATAATTCTCTAACCAACTATCACACACATGCATCAATTTCTCGACTTCACACACTAGGGAACAAATACACCCCAAATATCGATGTATTTAATATAAGTTTACCGTTATTCAAGAAATATCTGAACAATATTTTTATGTAGAATATTTTGATATCTAAGGAGCATCACCTAGGGTCTATTGCATATATTTGTGTATTTCTATATTAATCTACAATGAAAAAACTACGTTTTCGTTTTACGTTTTCTTTTTATGTATCTTGCATTTTGTCATGTATTATTCATGACATTTAATCAGTCACCTGTAAATTTTGTAATTGCTAACATACCTACTAGTTTATTTCTATGTCATTTACAACTTAGAAACTTTCTCTTTTATTGTAATGCACTATCATTCCTAAATTTATCTGTATGATGTTTACCTACTAGTTATATTTTTATAGTTTATCTTTTTTATTCAAAAAAACTGTCTCTGTATTATAATCTTGTCATGTAAGAGCCCATCAGGGCGTTGAAAATTAATAAATAAATAAAATCATTGATTACTTCCAATAAACATATCCATCAAGAGTATTTCACGACATATTTACATTTATGCTTACTGTATGTATATATGTATACTGTGTAATAATAATAATAATTGGCTAATTTATATAGCGCCGTTTTCGTGGAAAATCACCTCAAGGGCGCTGTACAAATAAATATATAAAAGAATTAATATTACTGGCTTATAACTAAGATTTACAATTACAACTAGTGACTTACATCTAAGACTTATAGCTACTTATATTACTGGCTTACAACTAAGATTTACATTTATAACTAGTGACTTACATCTAAGACTTATAGCTAGTGACTTATGACTAAGACATATAGATTCTAACCTAAAACTGTACTTTTACTGTACACATATTTACAATTAAGATTAGCGCCAGAAGAAGTAGGAAGTTTTTACATAATATTACAATTCGAGAACACGGGTACAAAAAGTATTATGAAGATTAACTGGATTTACGGGAAGGTATAGATATTTTAAATAAATTTATGTACTGCATACATTTACATTTTACTAAGTTTCACTTGCCTTTTTTATTATCATTTATCAATATGCCTTTTCGTCAAACAGAAATTTAATCTCTTCAAAATTATTTTGTTTTAATCTTCTACGTTGTACATTCATACTTGAATTGTATAACGTGAAAAAAAAACTATTTTTATTTTTTTAACCTTTTGAGGAGTATCGCTGCACATAAGCGGCGGCACTCGAACGATCATTTATAGTATCGCCGCATAAGTGCGGCCGTATGAATTTATTCAATTTTTTCAATAATTTTTTTATAATTCACTGAATTTTTATTTTTTTTTAATTGTTTTTATTTCTTGCTAGAGCAATCCCGATGAGTTACAGAACTCATTTTAGGACAGGAGGAACATACAAATCATGGGTGGGAGGAAATAGTTAAAATTTTACATAGGAATTTGGATATTAAAATATAAGATTCACATACAATATATAAGAAAATAACAGACAGGTTGAGTAGAATAAACCGCAATGGAAAACAATTAAAGAAAAAGGTAACAAGGTTATACAGATATGGATGATTACAACTTAATGGAAAAGAAAAGAAGAGAAAAGAAACAAGACAATTGAACATGACAAGAAAATTACAAAGTTTCATCCTTATACAAACTTAAAAAATATTCTTTTAAAGCCTTACTCTGATTTTTTTTATTTTGCTGGATTCCCTTGTACATATCTGGTAGCGAATTATATAGTGTATAGGCAACATAGTTCAGAGATTTTATCCCATATTTTGTAGTGTGTGTTTGTGGTATGCGGATTTTATTGCTATTTCGAGTATTGTGAGTGTGGATGTCTTGATTGTAAAGTGGCTTGATGTTGGTGTGAGTTGATTGTTGGGTAATTTGTAGGATGGTGCTTGTAATTTCATGTTTAGGAAGGACTGTGATTGAAAGAATACCAGAAGAATTTGTCCAACTATAATTTATAATGCAATAAGAAAAGGTTATAGTAATAAAATAATTTCGAAATTAACTTGTGTAGTCAAAAAAGTAAGAAGATAATTAATTTAATCGATTACTATATATTCATTAGATTCAGAAATATTCTCAAATTAAACAACCTAAAAAAAGATAAGTTTTAAGATTTTCACGGCCAAAAGCATTTTCGTTATTTGTTTTTGGGGTGTTGTGCCGTGTTGCGCTACCTCCTTCTTTAGCCAACGTTTCGGACATCGTTGCAGTGTCCATCATCAGTCCATCATCAGTCCATCATCAAAAACAAATAACGAAAAAAACCTAAAAAAAGTCTATTACGCACTAGTCCAATCACTAATTCAGTATGGAATCATTGGATGGGGAGGTGCATATGAAAAAATTGTAAGTCCTGTAAAAGTGGTACAAAAACTAATTATTAAAGTAATTTTAAAAAAACAACCAACATTCCCTTCAGCATCATTGTTCAAAATTTTCGAAGTACCAAAAATTGAAGACCTCTATAAAAAAGATTCAATACTATAAATATTCAAAGAAAATGTAACTAAAAAATTTAAACTTAACTCATCATTAAGGCATAAATTTAACTTCCAAATTCCTCTATTTTCAACACAATAAATGCACAACAATTATATTTACAAAGGCATAAAATATTTTAATAGTCTTCCCGAAGAAATTAAAAAAATAACAGATTTCGTAACATTCAAGAAAAAGATCAAATTAATCTTTAAAAAAAATCAACAACCATAACAACACCAATCAAAATGTTATAACTTCAACTCATAGCATATCAAAAATTAACATCATAACATAGTTTATATTTATTGTATATACTAAGTAAAATGTATGTTATAAAAGTGAAAAATAGTAGTTTATATATTATATTTATATATAGTTTATATTTATTGGAAAATGTAAGTAAAATGTATGTTATAAAAATGAACTAGCTGTAAAATAACTCCTACGCCAAGCTCAAGAGCTAGTACTCTTCATTGGCGTAGAATTTCATAAAATCATGTATCTTTTCATTAAATAAAAATAAAAACTTAAAATTGAGAACTACTTTCAAAATAAATATCAACTCTACTTTTGCCACTAATCTTCTCATAAATGTAATACCAACCGTGATGGGGGTAGCAAATGTAAAATCACGCAATGTCCAGTGTTTTAAATATAATGTCCTCCACGTGCAAAGTCATATCTTCTCCAAGCATAAACTTTCTAATTAAAGTGTGTTTATCGGAAGTGACCTGCCAGGTAAGTATGTTTTCTTTATCTACTTGTAAATAATAAAATTAGATAGAGCCTAATAATCTTAACATATAAAACAAAGTCGGGTTAGTTACACTATTTATAACTCGAGATCGGCTGGACCGATTTTGATGATCTTTGATTTGTTGGATTTGTCTCCGGCCCAGATAACATAATAGCTATTAATACATCGCAAAAATTCACAAAAAAGAAAGTTATGAAAAAAATTATTTTTTTCATACATTTTGTATGGAACGAATTCTCATATCTTGAAAGAACTGCAGCAATATTGTGGTAGGTATAATATTTAACTGTGCGTGAATTCCAAAACTTCAAAAACGTCAAATGTCAATGCGCTGATTGTTTTGTTTTTGTTTTTAATCATATAATGTTGCCCCTCTTTCTTACACACTTTAATGTTTCAATAGACGAAAATGAGACAAACGGTGAACGTATGTCTCTGCACTCCTCCAAAGGAAAAATACAATAATAAATAATAAATCTCTGAAATTAAATTCATTTTTTATGTCACTCCGCTCAGGACCTATGTCAACTTAGGAGATGCTGTGTGGAGGGTCTTTTTAAGGAAGGGTAGGATAGGAAGTTCTGGGAAGGAAAATGGCATGAGAGGTGGGTAGGAATCTGGAGGTAAGTGTATCCGGGAGTGAATCCATTCTCCAACTGCGGTGCAAAGTCATCGACTTGACCGGAATTGACTTTTACCTTGATTTTTCCAGTCGAACTCTTTCGACCCATTGGCCGAGAGAATCCGGCTGGAAAGGTCAAAAGGCCTCCCTTAACCTGTCTCTCTCAATCCGGCCCGCCACGCAGCAGGTGGGCAGCCGCATCCGCCACCAAGACCCGCACAAAAGTCACCCCATGAACCCGGGCACCCCTGCTAAATCACCACTTGCGAACCACTTGGGGTGACCTACGGCAGAGGTGTTGGTTATCCAATAAATGGTTCCCGGGGCGGCGGCACCCGTACCCGCTTCCTTTCAAAAATTCCCGTAAGTAAGTGGAAAAGTAAGAAAATCACAAAAAATATAAATCCGTATACAACGCCATCTCTGATACTGACAAAAACAAAACACGGGCAGTTGGGCATCGATAATTGCTTCGTTGTGTAATTTTTAACTTAATAAAAAAACTTTATTTAATTCAACAGTTATTGATTCTGAGGCGGTACGAAGTTCGTCGGGTCAGCTAGTTCATAATAAATTGAATAGCGCCCTTGAGGTGATTTTTCACAAAAAAGGTGCTCTACAAATTATGCAATTATTATTATTATAAAAGGAAGGGATTTGATAATATATGTGATTGACGAAATACACAGTGCATTTTACTTAATAATAATCTTCCTGATAGATGGAACTCTGTTGTGATTAAACCAAACCAAAACAAAACAGTATTATTACATATTTTCAAGATAAACATTATTTTTAAAAGTATTGAGAGATAAACAATCAACAAAACGTGTGAATGAAGTCAAATAAAATTGACTCAGATACTATTGTGTTCATCTTATTACTCATTTATAATTAATTGTAAATATTATTCTCAAAATCACCTCAAATATATACTAAGAATAACTGATCAATAAAAATTCCAGAGGTTTTCGGAATATTTCAACACTAAAATTTTTGTATACATCCTTAGTCAAGTCAAATATAACTCCTCGATCTGGTCCCCCCATTTTAAAATACATTCAGATTCAATCGAAAAAATTCAACATAAATTTCTAAGACATATTAATTTTAAAGTCGGTATTCCCATTGAAAACATTAACTACAATTACTTGATGAAAGAATTAAATTTATTAAAACTCTCAGATCGAAGAATTATATCCGACTTAATATTTTTGTTCAAAATTGTAAATGGTAGCATAGACAGTCCTAATTTAACTAAGCTCATTGAATTTCATATTCCCACGAGAACCACTCGATCTAAAATCCTGTTTAAATGTAGCAATAATAGGACTGAGTACTAGAAACACTCCCTTGTACCTAGGTTACATGATGTTAGTAATAGATATGCAGATGTGGCAGATCTATTTAACTCCACGGAAGGTAGGTACAAGAGGGCTATGATATCAAATCTTTTCAGTCAATATTAATTATAAAATAAATACACCCATAAGACCTGTTGTTTCATCATGTAATTCACCAAGTTTTAAACTATCGTCATTAATAACTGATTTAGTTCATAAAAGTAATGTGTTTACACCAAAATATGTAATTAAGAACTCTTATGAACTGATTGCCTTATTGAAAAATTTTGTACTTCCCATTAATGCTAAACTTGTGTCTTTTGATGTCATTAATCTATTTCCTAATGTGCCTATTACTGAAAGTAAAGCAATTATTTCCAAATTATTGAAAGATTCTACATTACCTACAGATCTGTCTAGTGACCTAACTCGTTTATTTAACTTAGTTTTAAATCAAAATTATTTTCAATACAATAATGTCATATAGCAACAAAAAGGAGGCCTTCCAATGGGAGCCCCCACAAGTCCTCTTATTGCTGATATATTTATGAATGATTTGGAAACAACTGTTTTTAATTCAAAATCACCTCTTTTAAACAATGTTTTACTATGGAAGAGATATGTGGATGATATCTTCGTCATTTGGACAGGATCTGAACGTCAACTCAACAACTTTCTTAACCTTTTAAATTCCTTTCATAACCAAATAAAATTTACGATAGAAATAGGCAATGAAAAATTAAACTTTTTGGATTTAACTTTATCTATTATAAATAATAAAATCGATTTTAGTATATATCGCAAGCCAACATACACTGACATAGTAATTCATAGGACCTCCAACCACCCTGTCTCACAAAAACACTCCACCTTCCATTCCATGATACACCGCTTAGTAAATGTCCCAATGTCTAATAATAATTACCTTTCTGAACTTTCTATAATAAAACAAATTGCTATAAATAACGGATATGAACCAAAATTAATTGATAACATCCTAAATAAAAAACTTATCAAAATTTCAAAAAATAAATATCTATACAAATTTAATAATATTAATGATAAAGAATGGCGTAAAATTTTGTATATTAATAATTTTTCAGTTCAATGTTGCAAAAATCTTCCTTCTAATATTAAACCAGCGTTTTATACAAGAAATAATATCGGTAATTTTTTGAGAAATACTAAAGATAAAGACCATAAATTGACTAATTCCGGAATATATAAACTCAAATGCAATGATTGTCCCTCATTTTATATTGGAAAAACCACTCGTAATTTTGAAATCAGAATCAAAGAACATTTAAGGTGTCTTAATAGTAATAATTTTTCTGAGTTTGCTAACCATATCATTGAAAATAACCATAGTTTTGAAAAAAATACAGGGATAAATATTCTTCATATTAATCATAAAGGAAAACGTTCAGATAACTTAGAAGCCTTGGAAATTAAAAAATCCCTTAAAAATAATGAATCTATTATCAACAAACAAAAAATATTGTCATATAGCCCAATCATGGATTTGTTCCCCTACCCACCCACTCTACACTAATACCTACCTACCCAATCTACATTATTATCTAGCAACAGCTCCACCCCTACCATAATAAAACATTGTTCGAAACTGTCAAATTAGTATAAGCTTTCCCTGACGAAGGAACGTTTGTTCCGAAACCGGTCGGATTTGCACATCAAATAAGTGGTTTATACAAGGTAAAATTATTTCATTATTCTATAATGGATAACCACAAAGTAATAGCTACATTCAAAAATATAATATTAATTCTATTTTGTACTGTAGATTTTTGTATGTAACTGTCTCTCTGGTGTCATTTCTCATTCAAATGCCACAATTATCTGTTAAACAATTTTTTCCTTTTATTACTATATTATTATTTTTGATTTTGTGACATGTAATCAGTTCTTATGGTATATGTGTACCGTTTAAATTAAATAAATAAATAAATATAAAATTAATAACTGATCAGAATACAATTCCATAGTTTGGTCCCCATATTATCAAATTCATATAAGAAATATTGAAAGAGTGCAGCACAAATTTTTAAGACTTATTAACTTCAAGTTACACATACCTATTCAACACATTAACTACACATCTTTACTAAATACACTTAAATTGCATTCCCTAGAAAACAGAAGAAAAATAAACGATCTAACTTTTTTGTTTAACGAAATGACATTTTACGAAAACTTTGTATTATTACCGCTTCACAATTAAAGCTCTATAAATGAAACATTTCTGAACGTAGCCGAATAGTAAAAACTGTTTTAGACAGGTTACAAAATCAGCTTTCGAATTATTATCTTCTTCAATGGCGCTACAGCCCATTTCGAGCCTTGGCCTCCTTCAAAATAAGCCTCCACCGCCCTCTGTCCTCGGCCGTCGTCTTCCAATCTGCAACATGGAGTAATCCTCTTGCATCCTTCCTGACATCATCCTCCCATCTCAGTCTAGGTCTGCCCGCCTTTCGTTTACCTCCCGGGTGTCCTGTCAGAACCTTCTTCGGTACTCGTGTGCTTGGCATTCGGTGCACATGTCGAATTATTATATTACAAATAAATATTAATATTTGTAAATATTAAAATTTAGAATGCAAACATTAAAAAAATGTGAAAATGACTCACGTGATGTTTTTATGTGAAAACGGTACTAAAATCACAGATTATGTAAACAGCAATACTTATTCTATTGTATAAATGTGTAATAAACACTTTTGTCACCTCACTTTTTTATCATTTAATATAAAAATATTTAATAAAAATTAACAATGTCGGGCGCCCGTAGGAAATTTGGCGGGATAAATTATGTGTCAGACTGCGCATCTGACAGAATGTTCTTTTTATGTATTTCTATGGACAACTTGAATATAGATGTGCAGCATGATTCACTATCGACCTTTCACTTTTTATTTTACGGATGTAACTAAAACAATAACGGAGTTATAACGGTTTCTATGGAGACGTGTAAACACGCTTATTGTACTTGACTGATGTCGTATTTTTAACGCATATATCTGCTTACGTTGCGGAGGGGTTAAAATTATTCACTCCGAATTAGATTGTTGCGAACTCCTGCATCTCATTGATTTTAAAGTACCTAATCGAGAAACAAGGCAAAACATATTATTCTGCAACAATAATTCTGTAACCAACTACCACACACATGCACCAATTTCATGACTACACACACTAGGGAACAAATTCACCTCAAATATCGATGTATTTAATACAAGTTTACCTTTATTCAAGAAATATCTGAACAATATTTTTATGTAGAATATTTTGATATCTAAGGAGCATCGCATAGGGTCTATTGCATATATTTGTGTATTTCTATATTAATCTACAATGTAAAAACCTATTACCGTTTTCTTATCGTATCGTATCTTGCATTTTGTAATGTATTATTCATCACATTTAATTAGTCACCTGTAAATTTTGTAATTACTAACATACCTACTAGTTTATTTCTACGCCATTTACAACTTGAAACTTCTCTTTTATTGTAATGCACTATCTTTCCTTAAATTTATCTGTATACCTACCTTTCATATGATGTTTTTTTTTTTTTTTTTTTTTTTATTTCTTCGGCCGATACTTCTTTTCCAATTACTTTATTTATCTCTTCGGTTAATTTTTCTGCATCTTCTTTTTTTTGGCAAGAAATCACTAATTTTTGTTCTCCGATCTTTTTTACTCCATTTACTCCAACTTTTATTTTTGTTAAATTAATATTTTTTTGAATTTTTATTTTTATGTCCTCGGCCTTCAAGGTGTTTTTTGAAGTAATTAAAATGGCGTATTTCTGTTCTGCATTATATGAAGTTTCTACGAAGTTTTTGTTGTTAATTAGTGCACTTGCGTATGATTTTTTGTTATTTTGATGAATTTCTTCAAGTTTCTGTGTGTAGTGATGATTATTTTTAATATTAATTTCTTGTAATTCTATGATCTTCTTTTGTAGACTAATTAGTTCGTGTTGAATTTTTTCTTCCAGTGATACAATATTTTGTTCCAGTGTTAATTTTATTTTTGAGTCTTTCACTGAAGTGATCTTATTAAATAAGTCTTTAATATTTTTAAAAATTTCTTCGGTTTCCATATTAAATTAATGGAAACGCCCAGGTTGGCGAGTAATTAATGTGAGTAACTATATTTATTGTTTTACTTCTTACAAAAAAACGCGACTGTACTCGTTCGGTGCTGAGCGAGTACCGAGTTATGTTTACTAGTTATATTTTTATAGTTTATCCTTTTTATTTAAAAACTGTCTCTGTATTATAAACTTGTCATGTAAAAGCCCATCAGGGCGTAGAAAATTAATAAATATCCAATTAAAAAAGTGTGGTGTATTGTTGTTTCCTATAATTAACCTGTTTAATGTTCATTGGTGGCGGATGCATCTGCCCACCAGCTGCGTGGCGGGCCGGATAGGGAGAGGATGGTTGAAGGAGACCCTTTGATCTCTACAGCCAGAAACACTATGACCCATCGCGTTGCACAGCAGTGGGAGGAATTGATTCATACGTCCGTCACTCTTAAACATACTGACCTCCGGATGCCTAACCACTCCTCTCATATATTTTTCCTTCCAAGAACTCCCTATCCTTCCTTTCCATAAAAGACCCTCCAAACAGAATCCTTAAAGATTCATTATTTTTTCTTCCTTGTTCTGCCGGTTTCATGCCATCAGCACTCCTACTCTAGGCAACTCGAAACAGCAAAAATGCGAATGCTTAGATGGTCGGCAGGAGTATCACTAAAAGATAGAATTAAAAGTTCACGCATTCGTGGTAACCTGGGTGTCACGGACATAAACAGTAAGCTGGAGGAACCACAGTTGAGATGGTATGGGCACATGAGACGGAGACCACTAGACCACATAGTGAAGCAGGCAATGTATATGGAGCTTCATCGACAGTCATCCAGAGGAAGACCAAAGACTCTCCAAAATTTTACAGAGAAACAGGCTGGATGAAAGCAATACGCAAACTCCAATGGCTCGGAGGGCTTTGAAGCAAAGAATGGACGATTACCTCGAGAGTGTTTTCTCTTGGGGTAAAAATAATCTCGTTGAATTTAATGTTTCAAAGACCCAATCTTGTCTGTTTACGTCTAAAAGGGATCGAAATGAAAATCTAGTATCTTTCAATGGAAGCAATCTTCCGAACAGGCCCTCCATTGATATGCTTGGTGTAACCCTAAGTGACCAGCTCAGGTATGGGGGCTCCATCAAAGCCAGAGTAAAGTTAGCCTCCCAAAAACTGGGCGTACTGTACAGGGCCCGCAGATACATAATTAGTACACAACGCTAACCCTGTACAAATCACAAGTGCGCCCCACGGTTGAATTTGGCAGCTGTTCTTGTGTTCAACAGCTCGGCTGTGGAATGACTTGCTGGCCTCTGTGTTTCCTCCTTCCTACAACATGGGTCTCTTCAAGACCAATGTTTATTCCTTCCTCTCCTCAAAAAGACACTCCACATAGCACACAGATGACATAGGCCCTGAGGGGAATCGTTTTTCTCAGGGCCTCCTGTGTGGAGTCAGTGTACAAAAAAAAAAATACACAGAAACGAAGAAGATATAGCCTGAGAACTAGAAGAGCCGACCTCAACAGCTTACCTAGGCAACGAGTTGTTACAGTGCAAGGAAGAAGATACCATCAACACTCCACTTCCATTTAGATCAGGGTTGCTATCAGTAATCCATAATAAAGCAACAATCTAATGACAAACTTACATGTGCATGTCCGTGTGCGTGACCAGTGGAAGAAACAAAGTTCACGGCTGCCTCCGTTACTGCTCCCAGCACATCCTGCACCGACGACCCGTGATTCCCGTGCATGTCGTGACCTGCATGCATGTCGTGACCCGCATGCATATCGTGACCTGCATGCATGTCGTGACCCGAATGCGAATCGTGACCCGAGTGATCCATCGTGGGAAGTTTGGAAGGCTAGATGCACTCTGGAAAGAAAGAAAAATAATATGTTAATAATAATGTAACTTAGTGGAGTGAATTTTTATTTAACATTATCTCCGGCATAGTCCAGCGGTAAGGCTCTTGACTAGCACTCCGAAGGTCGCGGGATCGAATCCCGGCGTGGCAAATAAATTTTATTTGATTAATTTGTGTTATTTCACAATTTATTCATTTAAAATAATACATAGTATATTTGCTGCACGTTCCAGAGTGGAAGATACTCTCAGTATCGCCTTAGTGTAAGACCACCATTCAGAATTTAAACGTTGCTTGAAATGGCTTTAACCGTGTTTGGTGACCAGATCTGAATAACCAGGTACTATTCCCACCTTCCTCTTCCCTATCTCCTTCCCCTTTTCACTACCTTCAGCCTCACAACATACCCCAATTGGGGATGCCATAGTCCCACTGGCTCCAGAGGGGAGCAGTTGGGACTCTTGTGTGGTATTCACGTAAAAAAAAATCTCCACACAGGAGGCCCTAAGGAAAAAAAATCCCCCAGGGCCTATGTCCTATGCCTATGGCATGCTGTGGGGAGAGACTTTTTAGGGAAAGGAAGGAGAGGAAGTTCTGGGAAGGAAAAAGGTATGAGGGGTGGGTAGGAATCTCACATGTCACTGTGGTGCAAGGCGGCGGGTCGAGAGTCCAGCAGAAGAGGTGAAAAGTTCTCCCTCAACCAGACTCTCACGATGCGGACCGCTATGAAGTAGGTTCAACGGTCTCCGTGGTCGAGAGGTAAGGCTCTAGACTAGCAATCCGAAGGTCGCGGAGATTGGATCCCAGCGTGCGCAAATACATTTTATTTAATTAATTTGTATTATCTCGCAATTAATGAATTAAAAATAATATATGGTGTATTTGCAGTACATTCCAGAGTGGAAGATACTCTCAGTATCGCTCTGATGTAAAACCACCATTCATAATTGAAATGTTGCTTGAAATGGCTTTAGCTTAAACCTCACCCCATGAACCCGGACACTCCAGCTAAGACACCGGTCGTAGCGAACCACTTGGGGTGACCCAAAGATATTGAAATACAAAAGATAATACCTCTGTAGCGAAGATGTCAGAAAATTACTATTCAAGACATACTGTACTGCCCTGTATACGTCTGAACTGTGGACACAATACACAGCAGCGCAATGGGACAAACTGAGAGTGTGCTACAATAACGCATACAGGCAACTTATGCAACTACCGAGGTTCTGCAGTGCCTCCACGATGTTTACCGAGGGGAGGGTGCACTCATTCCCAGCCTTACTCCGCCACCGACTAGCCAGCTTCTGGAGCATGATACGAACTTCAACCAATATCATTGTCGTGGCTGCATCCAAGTGGCTCAGTTCCCCAATAAATGAGCGATGGATGCAGATGATGAGGCGACCTCCATGATGGACGATCCCAAAATATCTTTAAATATCTGTCTACTTATTATTTATTTTATGCTTATTTTTTGTTATTTGTGTGATGAATTTTGTTTTCATTTTATGTTTTAATTAGGTACTTACCTAATATTTAAACTTTTTTTTTTCTTTTATAGTTGTTTATGTAATATGACAGACTGGGATTGCACTACCCTCCCAGTCCTGCTGGAATAAAAAAACTTAAATAAAAAAAAAAATAAAAAAAAATAAAAAAGAGATATGCTATAATGGCCGCCCGACTATCGGCGGACTACTACCTAATGGGAGTAGTTTGCATACTACTATGGAAAGAATTTGTTCATTTAGTTGATTTTTTAAGGTGTGCAGCAGCATTGGTTAACAATATAGTTTGAATACGGAAAGAATTCGTTAATTTAGTTTAACGTTTGCTTAGTTTATTAGTTTACTAGCTGGTACCCGGCATGCGTTGCTATGCCATTTAACAAATAAATTGTTTCTCCCTGCGTGTCCTTTCCTATTCGTCCCGTTCTCCTACCGCCTCCCCTTCTTCGCCTGCGTCCCCTTCCCCTCTAGCGTTCCCATTCCATCTCCTCCACCTTCCCTCTCCCCACTACACTCCCCCCTTCCCCCGTCCCACGAACTCCCCTCCCGAGTTCCTCTCCCCCCTCCCAGGTCCCCCTCCCCCTCCCAGGGTCCCCTTCCTCCTCCCTGGTTCCCCTCCCCCCTCCCGCGAACCCCCTATCCGAGTTCCCCTCCCCCTTCCCCCCTCCTGCATTCCATATATTCAGTTTTCAAATAGCTCACGTGCCACCAATAGCAATTTTTTTATACAAATTTCATAATGCCAGATCTTACCAGAAGTTTTATACAAACCTTGTCCTGACAATAACGAACACACAAAAAAAAGAATTATCCAATTTGGTGCAGTCGTTCGAAAGTTATGCGCGTATATACATTTCGGCGATTCATTTTTATTTATATAGATAGATAGATAGAAGAAGAAGATAGATTCGTTAATTGGTAAACAATATCGGCAACACCAGGAAGCACAGTCCCACCCTGTAAAAACTGCAGATAGCACTATATTTCAATATTTTTGGGCTGACCTGTGGCAGAGGTGTTTGTTATCCAATAAATGGTTCTCGGGGCGGCGGTAGCCATACCCGCCTCTCAAATTGAAATGAAATGCAGTACCCTATATTACACACCAAGTTCATTTTAAAAGTGGGTCTCAACTATGCATTATGTATAAAAAATTTGATACAAGCTTCCTCATCTTCTTGTATATTACGTGGAAGAATAAGTAACCAATAGAAAACTATATTAAACCAGTAGATCGTGTAATAATTACTAACGCTTATGGAACTACCGATGGGGGAGTAGCGGAAAATTTTTAACATAATAAAATACATACATTTTTTACGAAGAAAACATCACTGAATACCCCAACACTAACTTTAACTTCTGTTTACGAAATCCAATTACAAAATAGGCCTTATATTCACAGAATACTTTTATAGTTGGGGTGTGGCCAGTACTGTATAAAATTCATTAAAATATAATATGTATTATTTTCAAAGATATATATACAAAATCTATTTTCTTTAACGGGAACCTGTTTTTACCGGCGTGAAATGTTAATCACATTTAATATCTCTTCATAGATAAATGCGTAAATGTTCAAGTGTTTTGTATGAGATTATAAATATGATAAAGTTGACAGCAGACAGAGTTAGACTAACAATATTTAAAAAAAGTAGATTTATTTAATTTTCATGTTCTCTGTAAGTACACCAATATATCATGGACAAGCGTGCCCACGATGCTTTCTACATATAATAGTGAGCTCTGGCATTATGAAATTTGTATAAAGAAAATGTTTCTCTCTGCGTGTTCTTTCCCATTCGTCCCGATCCCCTTCCAAATCATGCATGCCTGCGATGATTTCTATATATAATAGTGAGCTCTGGGGTTATCAAATTTGTATTTTTACATGAATCGACTAAAAAGTGAGTTGATGATAATGTTTAAAATACATTTGCCTAATAAAATAAGTGAATGTTTTATTTTTTTCGTTAAGTAATTTTATTTAAAAATCTTTTTTAATTTGCATACAAAAATTTTATAATAAAAAAAAGTATGAATTTTATCACTTTTTTTCAGATACATTCAGAAATATTCCATTTATTTGGACTTTTTGCAAAGCGGAAATATTTTGATCTTCTGACAAAATAGGCCCGAAGCCTGATGGAATATAAGAAAAAAATTGTCATCGAACAGCAAAATGACATCGACATTTTTTACTCTGAATATGCTAAGGAATCGCTGGTTAAAATCCTCGGGTACGTGCTGTTACACACTGTGTGTTACACCCTGTGTGTTACACCCTGTGTGTTACACCCTGTGTATCGGACGTTATTAATAGCCTTGCGTCTGTACAGCTGCAATTTAAGAACCCGATTTAGAATATATCTCTAACGCCGCGCCTTATGCAAAACCATCTCCGTATTCGAAGTTTGTTAAAAAGCTACTTTTATAATAGAACCGAATTCAAGCAAATAGCCAATAATGCCAAAAGATGGCGTCACTTACGCTAACCGCTAGCGTGAGGAGCGTCGGCTGGCAGGTGTAAGTACTATTGGATTCGTACTTTCGTCGACCTCTTCTCCAAAAGTTGGAAACACGTACACGTCATTCTCATCCCAAAACCTGGGAAGGATCCCAAATTCTGTGAGAACCATCGTCCAATCAGCCTTCTCTCAAATATTGGTAAAATATTCTAACAAATTCTCCTCATCCTTCTCTTAAAACACATATTCACGAAGTGGCAACCCTCCCTGATGACCAACAAGGCTTCAGATCTCAACACTCAACCCTTCATCAACTGCTCAGAGTTTCCGAACTGATCCTCGGCGGCTTCAACTCCCAACGGTCCACTGGCGCCATTTTCTTGGACATAGCCAAAGCCCCCGACAAAGTATGGTCAAACGGCCTGCTTCTCAAATTGTACAACATGGACATCGATCCCCAACTCCTCGGTGTCTTGAAATCATTTCTTCGGCACCGGACTTTTCAAGTCAAGACCCGAGGTGCACTCTCAACGCCCAGATTCATGACAGCAGGCGTCCCGCAAGGGTCCCCGCTTTCAATTCATTTCATTGTGTAGGACTTTAATTTATAATATGCAGAGATGACGTCATTTCTTTGTCCCGGTGGCTAGCTGTCACTGTATCCGAGGAACTGGCTATTTTTGGAACCAGTTTCTATCAGATTTTTAAAAATGGTCACCAACACTCAAACTGGGCGAAGCCAAACCAAAAGCCGCCCGCTAATATTTTATTAATAGAAAATATAATTTTTTTACGATTTCCTTCCTGGTATTAATGTCTTATCTAACTTTATTCCTATATAGCAGATCCGGCAACAATATTAGTAAAATATAATCTTATCTTTGTATCTGATACAAGTGGGATAATATTTGATAAACCAATTAACCGCCTATTATATTTATAAAAATATATACGATAAAGCGAAATAACGATTTTTCGTTTATCAATGGAGAGATGGGAAGGCTGATAGAGATATTGAAAGAAGGGTAAATGCAGGTAACTCCATTAATGGAGGACTAAATGCTGTTGGCGCCAATAAAAAATAACTGTCCAAAGAAACAAAGTTAGCAGTCAACAATGGAGTGCTAACCTAACCTAACCTGATGTATGGCAGGGAGGCATGGAACTGGCAGAGGAAGGGTGAAACATACTGAATACTTTACAAATGAGATCTCTGAGGTTGTATAAGTCGCTTACGTAAGCAACTTATGGGAAAAAAAACTTATGTATTGTAAACGCAGTCTAACAGATACTTTTAGCCATAAAATGGTATTTTTAAAAAGTTGTTTCTCATATACGTTCATATATTTGTAATAAAAATTTTTTTTTATTAGTTTACGCTTATATTTTTTATAAAGTAATTAACAATTGTGGCAGGGTATTTATATAAGAAAATAGTCTTTAGGCGTTGTTCAGTTTATTTCTCTTATAAAGGGTTCACAGCTTGTAGTAAAAACAGAGTACAGAACAGCTTTAGCACAAAGTAAAGTCACATAGAGTTTAAACAATGTTCACTATTGTCCTCGCTAAACACTTAGCGTAATACCCCCAACATAGGACCCATGGTCTCTTAGTTGGATTGAGGTTTCCTGGAAAGTAATGTCCACTAGGGCGCTGTTACTTGAATTCTCAAGGAGGACCCAGAGGACTCCAGATACTAATATCTACAGCCTGTATGTCTGACGAATATCTACAGCTCATATGTTGAACTAATATCTACGAACTTCAGAGTGTTGACTAATATCTACAGAGCGTAGGTTGAACTAATATCTACAGAGCGTAGGTTGGATTAATCAGCTAAATGTGTCCAAGAGTCCGATATTAGGGATTTTTACATACATACTTACATAAATGAAGTTTTTCAAACTGCATACGAAATATTACGTTATTCCAATATGCTATACATAATTGCAAATCCAACCTCTGCCAGTGCTGTAGATATTCGTCAACACTTTGGTTCTCATAGATATTAATCAACAGTTTGAGCTGTAGATATTCGTCAACACTTTGATTCTCATAGATATTAGTTCGATTTTTTCAGTTTTTGGAATTCCTGTAGATATTAGTAGACGCCTCCACCCAGAGGGCTCTCTCGACTTGGTACTGGTTTAGTTAACCGAGCACTGACCACTAGGATGCTGTTGCTTAGTTTAACCAGGAGACCGGCTACTCTATTTCCCAAGGAGGACCTACAGGGTTCTCTCGACTTGGTATTGGTTTTGTTAACTGAGCACTGATGATCACTAGGATGCTGTTGCTTAGTTCAACCAGGAGTCCGGCCAGACTGATTTCATATAGGCCTGCACTGTATTATATACCCCTTAGGGCAGGGTAGTGCCGGCTGGCGACGGAGGGGAGGGGGTAGCTCGGCCAATGGGCGGCCGGATGGCGAGGCGAAAGTGCCGAGCGAGACGGCGCTATGCGTGTGAGGGAGAAAGTATTCGGATCCGTGCGTCGGACCGAATACCAAGCGCTACACAATTTTATTTCAATTCTACTCAAAGGAAACAGTAGAAAAAGCTTCAATTTATTCAAATATATTTTTTTTTTGTATTTATAATGTAAACCGATTCGTTGTGAAGGTTAATTTAAAACACTTATTTAGCATTAAATTTCGTCTTAATTATTATTGTAAAACGACCTTGAGGTAAACTTTTACAAAAAAAACGCTTTAAAAAATATCAATATTGTTGTTATGTATAAGTGTTTATGCTCTAACCAGATAAGAGAATTACTAGAGCAATTTAAATAAACAATTACACGTGAATCAGTCTTACGTTATCTTGAATTTAACCACAACTTACAATAATGTTAAACATATTTGTATTTTGCGGTAAACAGGTACGGTACAGATATAGAAATAAAATAATAACGTTGTTATAAACATCGCTTAGTAGCAGAGATAAAGCGCCCTTGAGGTGATTTTCTCACGAAAATGGCGCTATAGAAGTCATCCAATTATTATTACTATTATTATAACTAAATAGCTGGTTCCCGGCATGCGTTGCTATGAAATTTAATAAAGAAATTGTTTCTCCCTGTGTGTCCTTTCCCATTCGTTCCGTTCCCCTTCTTCTCCTGCGTCCTCTTCCCCTCTCGAGTTCCCACTCCGTCACCTCCACCTTCCCTCTCCCCACTCCACTCCCCCCCCCCTTCCCCCGTCCCGCAAACCCCCCCTCCCCCCTCCCAGATCTCTCCCTCCCTCCCGCTTTCCATAGCAATAGCCGCTTCCTCGCGTGCCACCAATAGCAATTTTTTTATACAAATTTCATAATGCCAGAGCTCACCGGAAGTTTTATAAAAACCTTGTCCTGACAATAACAAACACACAAAAAAAAGAATTATCCAATTTGGTGCAGTCGTTCGAAAGTTATGCGCTTAGCAACACATTCAGCGATTCATTTTTATATTATACATAGATGCGTCGGATTCCCATAGCGGCGTTGCCGATTCAGCCATTTACAAGGAGGCACAAAGTTGTCACCCGATGTTTTTTTACTGTAATTTTTTTTATGAATGAAAAATTTTATTCTGCTTTTGGATTTTGTTTATTTGATGTCTTAACTTTTTTTCCATTAAGTCGAGAAAATGATATCGGCCAAGTTTATGGCATTTTCCACCACTCTTGAGGGCTCCAAGAGTCTGAGACTTGTTGACATAGACTCAGTGGCGTAGCGAGGGGAGGGGGCGGCCCGCCCCGGGTGCCACCCGATGGGGGGGTGACACCCGACCGAGTGTCACCTAGCTATGCCACTGCATAGACTCGTGACTTCCAAAAACCCCAAGAAATGTCTGGAACGGTTAAATCGGGCGATCTTGCCGTCCAGTGCAAATTACCAAAACGAGAGATTAGGAGACCAGGAAATCGTTTTGGAAGCGAAACTTCTATAGCCCCGCTGTGATTTGGATTTCGGATGAAACGGAAATGACGATTACTGCACCTGCGATGCATCAACTGCGCTCGATGGCTGCTTTGATTATGACGTCACTTTTAAAGGCCCCTATTGGTTGAGATATGAAACGGAAATGCTTTGATTATGACCGCACTTTTCAAGTATTGGTTGGGATTTGTTTGGGTAAAGTTTCGCTTCTACCGCTTGTAAACTGCATTCTAATTTTTCAAAAATTTTTGGGGTGTTACGATTCATGTCTTGTTGACGTTTATTTTGTATTTGTTTACTTCACAAATGTGAAAGCAGAACTGACATTTGCCGCCATTCGCAAAAATTATGGCATCTTCCATTAGGGTGATGGTTTTTACTTGTACAAGCTAGGTCCTCCGTATACATGGTATCCGGAAACTCATACAGAACTAAAGAGTTCTAAATTCTCTAGTCTTTCAAAATAAATATCAAGTCTAAGTCCGGACAGTATTCCTCCTTCGATAATTATAAAAATCTCTCCAAATATCTGCGTATCCCTTGCTTACATATTTAATCTCTGCATCATGTCATCCACGTTTCCACAGTGTTGGAAATTAACGAGGGTCAGTCCTATTCACAAAACCGATGAAAAGACTGATGTCCGAAATTATAGACCAGTTGCAGTACTGTCAACAATTCCAAAAATTTTTGAAATGATTATCTGTGATAAAATCAGTCCGCAAATCGCGCCTTTCTTACGAGAAAATCAACATGGCTTCTTACCGAGGAAATCAACGGTAACCAACTTACTCTCTTTTTCTCGACGGGTAGCAAAAGGCCTAGACTGTAGGCATCAGACGGACGTAATCTACACGGATTTCGCAAAGGCATTTGACCGAGTAGATCACAACGTTCTATTAAGAAAGATGCACAAAATAGGTTTTAATCAACCCTTACTGATATTTTTTGCGTCATATTTAAAAGATAGAAGCCAGTATGTAAATGTAAATGGATACGACTCCCATGAGTTAGTAGCTCTGTCAGGAATTCCCCAAGGATCGAATCTAGGTCCCATGTTATTCCTTATTCTAATAGATGACATTCAGGACTGCATACGTCATAGCTCATGTCTCCTATTCGCGGATGACATGAAACTGGTGATGGAAATCGAATCAGATGACGATTATTCCAAACTGCAGGCAGACCTCGATTCAATCATGAAATGGTCGTTAGAAAATAAACTTAATTTCAATATAAAAAAATGCGTCGTTATGACTTATAGTCATTCACAAAATCCGTTATTATACCCATATAGAATGAATGGAGAAGTATTAACACGCGTAAATATCGTCAAGGATCTTGGGGTGACCTTTGATCCCAGGCTAACATTTTCAAATCATATAGTACAGCTTACTTCGGCTTGCTCCAAAATGCTTGGTTTTGTAATTAGAACTTGCAAACAATTCATTAACATAGAAGCAATGACCGCCATGTTCAATGGAGTGGTCAGAAGCAAGCTGGAGTACGCTAGTACTGTCTGGATACCATATCAACTTAAATACATAAATATGATTGAACAAATTCAAAAAAAATTCCTAAGGTATGTTTACATGCGATCTTACGGAATATATCCGAAATTCATGCATCACGTGGAACTGCTAAAGGAGACAAATTATCAAAGCCTGGAGACCAGGCGTAATGCCGGACTCATGGTATTCGAATTAAAGTTAATAAAAAACCTTATTGATTGCCCATATCTCCTGTCATGCTGTGGCTTATTCGCTCCTGACAAATACTGTCGAACTCGTAGCCACGCCCTATTCTACATACCGCAGGGTCGGACAGATGTCATGGCTCAACACAGCATGACAAGAGGTATGGCATTGCTTAATGCCCTACCAGCGGATATAGATGTGTTTGATATCACCGTACCATGTTTTAAAAAAACTATATACATGTCTTGTTAGTTGTGAGCAAATTGTACCGCAATTGGACTCACCTGTCTGTCGTAAAATTAAAAAAAAAAAAAAAAAAAAAAAAAACTACTTTGCCACATTTTGATTTTTCATATTCACATTTTGAGTTGATTTTGTGGTATAACTTTTATGTATTTTAAACAAGGGTTTAATGTCTTTTAAAATGTCAAAGTGTAGAATAGATACTAAAAAAGTATAACCCTTTAGTTACCGAAATAAATTGAAAAAAAAATTGGCTCTTTATTTATATTTCTGTCCGGTATGTACGTCCAGAAAAAGTAAGGAGTTTTTTTGTGGTAAGATATAAAATAACTGACAGTTTTAAAATCGTTTTTCATTTTATCGTCAAATCATCTTTTTTTCGTTTCATGTAAAAATAATTAACTAAAAATTGCCAAAGTTTCATTTTTTTTTTCAAATTTTGGTCATAAAAGTGAACGTTTTAATTATTTCGCGGTTAACTTTTAGATTTGAATATAAAGCATGGTTTTTTTTTCTTTCTAATACCGTTTAGTTAGATCATATTTCTAACCATAATAGTTAGGGAGATACAACGATTTCTATGCGACCAATATGAGTTGTTCCAAAAACCGAACTAATCCGAGGGGTTAAGCAATAATATTTTATTTTTTAATCTAGGTACACCTCTCTGGAGATATAATGCTTTAAGGGCCTGCAACCGGGATTTGTACCGATTTATTACATATTTCCCTTAAACACGGTAAGTTATAAAGCTCTTAAAAAAATATATGTTATTCTTGAAGATAATATCTAGACTTTGCCCGCGCCGAAACGCAAATTATATAAAATTCCCTCGATAGAACAAAATCGCAAAGTATGCTCCAAAAATGATTATTAACACGTTTGTTTCAGTTATTTTACAAGTTATATGTATGAAAAAACTCACAGTGTTTCTTTAAATGCTGTTTAAGATAATGCCCACGAGATTTTTGCTCTATTTTAAACGAATCGTGTTTTATTAAACATTTTCGCAATTTTCGCATCGATTTTGTCGCTGTAGATGTTAGCGCTCTCCTCTAACATTCGTAATTTCGTATCTTAGGCCAGTGCAATTAGCGATCCGCGATTGGAATTATTCCGGTAGTCCCAATTTTTTTATATGTTTTATATACTCATCTCTTGATGCAAAATCCTTTTTTTACGACTTCTATGTACCTTAATTATTAATTTAATGTATATGTTTTGATTAAATTGACGGTTAATGTTGCTGTTATGTACGTTAGGGAACGTACCCATACTACGTGACCAACTTTTTGCAATTTTTAACCCCCCCCCCCCCTCGGTGACCAAAATCCTAAGCAACCTGCCGCTCATTTGTATGGAGCGTGACATTTTGAAGACCCCCCCCCCCTAAAAGTGTCACGTAGTATGGGTACGTTCCCTTCAAAGATATTCAAATACAGAAAGATATGCTATGGTGTCCGCGCAACTGTCGCCGGACTACGCGCTAATTAGCGTAGTTTTCATACAAAAAGAATTTGTTCATTTCGTTGATTTTTTGAAAATGTGCATTAATATTGGTTAACAATATATTTTGAATAAGTAAAGAATTCGTTCATTTAGTTTAACGTTCGTTTGGTTTATTCGTTAATTATTTGTTCTTTTAGTTTATTTGTTAATTGGTAAACAATATCGGCGACACCCGGAAGACCCACATAGTAAAAACAGCAGATAGCACATCTACTTATATTTCAATATCTTTGGTTCCCTTACATGTTATTTCAGCAGTAATTAATTAAAAAATAATAATAATCAAGTTATGCCAACACTATTCTTCTGACTCAGTTTTTGAACTAATTTTTGGGAAAATTTTGTATCAGAACCTGGATATCTAATTGCGATAAAAATATTAAACATAATATACCTACGTCTTTTATAAAATTTTATTCTCTACAAAATTCATATCAATAATTATTTCACAAAATTGTTCTGGAAAAGAGATATACACAAAAAACCAAACCAAGTCGGGCAATTTACCTGTTTTTATAAACATTTACACGTTTTTACGACTGCATATCTCGATATTTATTAGAGTTAGAAGAAAATTTCATAGATAAAAATTGTAGGTAATTTTATGTTCTACTAAACTTGTAAAGCTACTTTATCCAAAAATTTTATTGGAAACGAGATATTTGAGAAAAACTAGATTTTGGCGCGATTTCGGCTGGTTTTTTCAAAATGGCGGCGAAAGCTCAAGTGACCCAAGGTCGAAAACTCAGATTTTATATCAGGAGATGAGTATATAAAACATACAAAAAAATTGGGACTACCGGAATAATTACGATCGCGACCACCTTTTTGGCGCTAATTGCACTGGCCTATCTCTCCATCTTCTTCTTTTCGGGCCCGGTTGCAGATCCTTAAAGTCATGTCGTAATATTACCTACTAGTTGCATACGGCTGCATATCGGATATAATATTACGTATGTAAAAAAAAAAAAAAAAAAAAAACCCTCGCTTACTTAAAAACCTCGGCTACGAAGCGAAAGA
This sequence comes from Limnephilus marmoratus, assembly GCA_917880885.1. Lineage (NCBI taxonomy): Eukaryota > Metazoa > Arthropoda > Insecta > Trichoptera > Limnephilidae > Limnephilus > Limnephilus marmoratus. The sequence goes on along the minus strand of OU862930.1, from coordinate 27,020,097 downwards.
GGAGGCCGAAAAGGCTACGATGAACCGTAAAAAGAGGAGACCGATAATACTATCTCATTTTCTCGCAGACTACTTCTACATACTTCTTAGTTCTCCTTTAGGTGCATGTGTTTGCTCTTTTTAGTGTCGTTATTTTTCGTTTCATCGAGTTTCAAATCACAACGGTGATAAATAAGTTTTCACTACGCAAAGCCCTCTTCTTAGTGTAAATTATGTTGTTTTGAAAAATCGTAGGTACTAAAAACGACGCACGACGAGGTTAATGAAATATTTCAATGTGTACTTAGATATTATTTTGCCCAAAAGACAAATTTTTAACAAGAAAAATGTGTTTATATTAGGCAAGCAATTAAATCTTAAAATTAAACAGTTTTCGTGGTTAACCCTTAAAGTTTTACTAATTTTTATTTATTTATTAAACTTAAAATTGTTTCATTTCACGTGATCTAAACTTCCCACTACCTTCAGCCTCGCAAAAAATCCCAATTGGGGATGCCATAGTTTCATTAGCTCCAGACGGGACTTGTGCGGATTTCACATGAAAAACATACTATTATCGCGCTTTCATAGGTAGGTATATCCGGACCGGTCACCTGGAATAAGCTCCAGTCAAATATATATTTTTTAAATGCACCTACCTCAATGGTGAAGTTAAAAAGACGCGCCGAATAAAAACTAATTAAAAGCCCTGGCGACACGCGTCGTATAATTTGTTACAAAAATAAAGGAACAAATCGCTCGATTATCATTTATCAGTATCACGGTTCGATAGCGACTGATTTTTTGTTTACGGCTAGAGTAGACAGAGACAGATACCACAAAAAAACAATAATACAACGTGTCCGGAAACTCGTAGTACAAGTGGGAAACTGGTGAATCTACATCACGTAGAGAACCCAAAAAACTTATTTTTTTCGATCTAAGCATTTCGATTTTAATATTATTTTTTTTCTATTTTTCCATTTTTTCGGCAACTAAAGGGTTAAAAAAATTTTTGAGCCCGGTTTACCCTTCGTTGCATTTTATAAGACATAACACAGCTGAAATCAACCCCCTAGTGAATTTTTTTTTCAAATTTAACCTAAAAAATTCCAACTTCGGACCCGATTTACTCGAAAACGAAAGCTCAAATCAAAAAAAGTTAAACTACAAAATCGACTCCAAATGTGATGTGGATGCTCCAGTTTCCCGCTTGTACTACGAGTTTCCGGACACCTTGTATAGATAAACATCATTTTGTTTCTACAAGTATTGCATCACAATTTACGCACGTGTGAGGGAGAAAAGACATAGAATAAACTTTCGCTTTTAGTCCTTTTATTAACGTTCCGCGGTCCGAAGTGGGAAGTTTCACCCTAAGATGACGGCTTGGCCGAGCGGGGACTAACGACGAACCGATTCTCTGCGGGCATCAAGAAATGAATTGGGAACTTCTGACTAATAAGTGTCTTTTGTCTTGCTGTGACTTGAATAACTTGCATTCCGCGGACCGGTCGGATCGACTCGACACGTGGTACCCAGGGACCCGTGGGACTACGACGTCATAAATGAATAAGAAATAAATGTTTTGATTCCTTGAATAAGTGAAACAGAGATTGGGGTTGCGGATTGAGTTCGCACAGACCGAACAGGTTACAGGACTATGACCACGGAGGAACGATTCCTCCGTGACTATGACTGGCGGGACTGGCGGGACACAACTGTGAAACAGACGCGACACACGGAGCTCAGAATTATTTGGATCTTGGCTGACTCGCTTGGCGGTTTTGTCACTTGGATTGGGGACGGGGACTACAGGGTTTTTTGTAGGTATAAGATTTACTGCGCGGGATACTACACAGTACCCGTGAAAGGCAATTTCGCGGCGCGCTTCGCCTGTGGTAGGTGTACCTATCCGCGCAACAAATATCCAGAATAATATTTTATTTAATTCTTACGAAACACTACAATATTTATAGAGTACATTATTATTTTCTTACCTCAATATAACATGAAATATTTAACTGTAAAATAAATTAATCAAAATAAAAATAAATATGGTGCTGTTAAAAAATCGTAAGATGCAAGGCCAAGGGTAAGGAATAAAGATTTAATTCCTTTTGAAAATGAGAATCAGATCGAGTGTGTTACAAGATTGAATTTATTCATTTAATTCAGTCATTCAATTTTGCCCACGTCTATTTCCTATGGCGCATAAGCTATTTAGTTTGATAAGGGAATCATTGTCAACTAAACTAATGATAAAGACGTTATCATTCTGTCAACAAGTAGTATGGACTCATACTTCTATTTATACAGGGCGTTAAGGAGGGAAATAGGTGTTGAGGTTTTAAAAAAACAAAATTCTTCATAAATTGATAGCAGAATTATTCAAAATTCCACGCCGTTTAAAAGTTATAAGCGTTTGAGTAAGTGTAGTAGAACTATTCAAAAATATATTCTGATAATTTCAAACCAAAATTCCACGCCGCTTAAAAGTTATAAGCGTTTGAGTAAGTGTAGGAGAAGTATTCAAAAATGTATTCTGAAAATTTCAAACCAAAATTCCACGCCGTTTAAAAGTTATAAGTGTAGTAGAAGTATTCAAAAATATATTCTGAAAATTTCGAACCAAAATTCCACGCCGTTTAAAAGTTATAAGCGTTCGAGTAAGTGTAGTAGAACTATTCAAAAATATATTCTGAAAATTTCAAACCAAAATTCCACGCCGTTTAAAAGTTATAAGCGTTTTAGTAAGTGTAGTAGAACTATTCAAAAATATTTTCTGAAATTTCAAACCAAAATTCCACGCCTTACGTACGACTTACTTTAATCAGTGATTCCTGACATTATTTGGAGCAAAAATTAAATTTTCTCCTGTGACTTTTTCTTTTTCTTTTATCTTTTTCATTTTCTATAAAAAAAATCTCACACATGTCATCGCTGGACACTCAACCGATTAATTACCGTCCAACTCCTCGACCCGACCTTACCTGTCCAAAACCGATTTATTTTTTGTGTTTTAATTTTGAAAAAAAGAAAACACCAAAAATGTCATCAAAATTTCATTTACATTTTTTACTTCAAATATTGTCAGGAATCACTGGTTAAAAGTAAGTCAAGTACATCCCTTAAAACTTATTGTGTTCCTTAGTCATATTGTTTACTTTGTGTATTTTAAAGTCTTTTTAAATACGTTGAAATACGTAAATACACAGAAGTAAACAGTAGAAGAAGTCTGGGACGCTCGAGGACGATATGCCACGATCTAGAAACGCTTTGAAAAATAATAAATTATAAACAGAATCATAAAAAGAATTATAAAAAATTATAAACAGAATTATAAAAATAATAAATTATAAAGGAAATTAGTGGTGAATCTTAAAAAAAATGTCGATCTGTGCATTATATGCCAGATAAAATTTCACCCATATTTCTTAAAAATTGTGCAGATAGTGTCTCTTACCCACTATACCTAATATACACTAATATTATTAATCTTGTTTATAAATGATCTTACAAAAATATTTCATGATGTATTTATCATACTTTTTGCTGATGACCTCAAAATTTTTAGAATAATTCAAAATATTAACCATTGCAACATTCTTCAAGATAATATCAACAAATTGTTAAATTGGTGTAATGAAAATAGACTTTACTTAAATATCTCAAAATGTCATATAGTTAGATTTTCTCGAATAAAAAATCCAGTGATCTTCAATTACAACATTGATAACAATACTCTGGAGACATTAACACAAATTAAAGACTTGGGCATCACTTTTCAATCTAATCTTTCATTTGTTAACCACATAACAGAAATCTCTAATAAGGCCTTAAAAATGTTGGGATTTATAACTAGGCTAACTAGAAATTTTAACAATATTAAGTGTATAAAACTGTTATATTTTGCATATGTTAGAAGTCAACTTGAATACAATTCTCCCGTCTGGAACCCATATTACAATATACATGTACAAGCTGTTGAAAGAATACAAAACAAATTCTTACGTTTTCTTAATTTTAAAATGGGTATTCCAGCAATTATGTTGAACTACAATACTATTTTGAATGATATGAATATGCTCAAATTGTCAGACAGAAGAACTTTCACTGACTTGGTATTTCAGTATAAAATTCTAAATGATTTAGTTGGCAGTCCGATATTGCTCAAATTGATAAGCTTCCGGATTCCAATACGTAATACTTAATAATAAAAGTCAGGATTTATTTCAGTGCAGTAATTCTGGAACTAACTACCATATGTAATCCTCTTTGCCCAGAATACTAATGGAAGGAAACAATTATACCAAGTCAGTGGACATCTTCAATTTATCTTTAAACAAATATAAAATATTGTTACGAAGGCAGTTCAGATATGTACAATAAATACTGTGTATTTCTTACTATTCATATGTAAAAGCCCCGAAAAGGGGCGTTAATAAATAAATAAATACCTTTTCTTTAATTAACCACTTTTAACAGGGTTTCCGCAAATATGGAAAAATAGCTTTCTTAGTTTCTTACAATATTTGAAAGCGGAGACAAGTCTTTAGTGGAAAATTACAGACCAATATGCATACAATCGTCAATGCCGAAAGATTTTGAAAAGTCAATTCTTTAAAAAATAAATTCTTGTGTAAAATTTAATATTTTATTAATTGAATCTTTATATAAAAAGAGTTATATAACACTTCAATCAATTCGATGGTCTGCACAATGCAAAATGTCATATTATAGTGTTATGTCATTATTGTGTTGTATCATTATTGCGGCGTGCGTTGTTTCAGTCGGGAGTCGTGTCGTATTGCCAACAGCTCAATTATTCACTTGTCTGGTTATTATTACTGATCCCCTCAATTACATGCTCCATTATTTCATCTGCTCCTCGCAACCACGCTCTGATTCATATAATACGGTCTCTTGTTGTTTTCTGCTGGCCTGGGATGCACCCGATTTGATTGAATGATAGTGATTTTAGACATGTCGGGGGCCAGTGGGACTATGGTATGCCCAATTTGGATATGTTGTGAGGCCGAAGGAGGGAGATGGGAAACCTCAAATCTGGCCACCAAAAACGGCTAAAATCGTTTTCAGTAACAACTTTTCGTTTCTGATTTCAGCAGGGTGATACTGAGAGCATCTAATATTGATACTATTGATAGCTACTTCGCGGCTGCAATTGAAGAGAATCAAAATAAATACAAATTCAGTGCAGGCTTAAATCATTTTTAAAACAAGTCCAAACAGGGGACCCTGAGGTATTCCTGATCAAAAATATTAAAAACGATGTACAAACGTTAAAGCAATTACGCATAATAAATCAATCCTGAAAATATTAGTAAATATTATATCTTTTGACACACGTCACAAAATAGTGGCAAAACAGCGTATTTATTGTATTTTCCTATCAACCTTTTCTATTAGTACCATCGTAATGTAACATTGTCATTTTTTGCGTGTTTGTTACAGATTATCATCTTAAGCATTTTTCATATCATTAATATACACACGTTACGCTATATTTACTCCTGCCATCATTATTTGTTATTGTTACTGCTTGTATATATATTTTTTACAATTTCCGCTGATCTGTACCTTTATGTGTTTTACATCTGTAATCCCTGTTATAAATATATTGGTGTGCAACTGAAAATCTAGGAAATATCCAAGAACCTACGTAACTGGCACGAGTAGAAGAACACTTTGTTCTTGATTGCAATCTGCACGATGAAGATTGCTCTGATAAAAAATAGGTAAATTTGAACTTATAATTTGAAAAGTTCTTAGCTCTGGTGTCATTCGAACAATCAAAAGATGCATTGTCCAAAATACGAGATACTTGTGCATCTAGTGTAAGAGCGCTTCCACCAAAAAATGAATGAAAAAACTCAAATTACGGGATATTCGCGTCAAAGAATATCCTTGAAATCAGACATCCAATAACTCATCTTTGTCTGGCTGTCTTTCAATAAGTCCAATAATTACTTGACGAATTATGGTTGACCCAGATCTATACAACTGACAACCACTCAATGCGTTTTCATTAAAATGGCCTACAGCAAATGGACAAATCACAGTAACAAATAACACAAGTATTCCATGTAATTATGTTGAAAAAGCATTTAATCTTAGTCACAGCGGTCATAAGCCATTAATTGTTACACTGGACAACAAATTACATTTTGATGTCTGGAAATAATTACCAACACCCGAGGTTTTGAAGTAAAACTTCTTTACGCACGCTCGACTTGGCGACTTGGGGGGTAAGCTGGTGAATGCGTTACGAAAAGTGGTGATTGTTACGAAAAGTGGTGATTGTTACGAAAAGTGGTGATTGTTAAGAAAAGTGGTGCTTGTTACGAAAAGTGGTGATTGTTACGAAAAGTGGTGATTGTTACGAAAAGTGGTGATTGTTACGAAAAGTGGTGATTGTTGCGAAAAGTGGTGATTGTTATGAAAAGTGGTGATTGTTACGAAAAATGGTGATTGTTATGAAAAATGTCATGCGAACGGTAATCGATGCGAACAATGATCTATTGCTAGGCGAACGGTCGGGCCTTTACGCACGCTTGACTTGGGGAGTGATAAGGATAAGGATGGTCACCCCAAGGTCGTAGGTCACCCCAAGGTCGTAGGTCACCCCATGATCATATTTCACCCCAATGAATAGGTCATAGATCACCCCTAGGCCATAGATCACCCCGTTCGCTACGTTTGGTAACTTAGCAGGGATATCTGGGTTCATTGGGCGAGGTTTGTCTTGTAGTTTTACTTCAGTCGTGTGGTCTAAAGCACACTCGTTTTTCTTTTAACCCGAAGTATATTTGTTCGGTTTTCGGAACAACTCGTATATTTAGGTCTCATAGACATCGTTTTGTCTCCCTTACTATCTATCATAGTGAGAAATATGGTATAAACGGAGTTAGAAAAAGAAAACACCACGCTTTATATTCAAATGCAAGTAAAATGTAGACCTTCATGAAACCAGTTTCGAATCGCAATCTATATAATCTATCTATCTATCTATCTATATAAATCTATATAAATAAAAATGAATCGCCGAAATGTATGTACGCGCATAACTTCCAAACGACTGCACCAAATTGGATAATTCTTTTTTTGTTGTGTTCGTTATGGTCAGGACAAGGTTTGTATAAAACTACTGGTGAGCTCTGGCATTACGAAATTTGTATTAAAAATTGCAATAGTTGGCACGCGAGCTGGTGGAAAACTGAATGTACCGGGACTGAATGAATGGAATGTGGGAGGGTGGAACTCGGGAGGAAGGGAGTGGGGAGAGGGAAGGCGGTGTGGGAACGCGAGAGGGGGAAGGGGACGCCGGAGACGAAGGGGAGGCGGAAGGGGAACGGGACGAATGGGAAAGGACACGCGAAACAATTTCCGTATTAAATGGCATAGCAACGCATGCCGGGAACCAGCTATTATTACATAGTATAAAATGAAGTCGCTCAAAATGTATGTGCGCATAGATCTTTTAAATTACGTAACGGATTTTCATGCGGTTTTCACCAATAGATAGAGTGATTCAAGAGGAATGTTTATATGTATAATACATGCTTATTATAGTAGAGAAAAGCCAATAAATTCAAATATTCAATTCAGGCAGCGCGTAGCGGGTAGTGGACAGCGGGCAGTGGGCAGCTGGCAAGCGGGTGGTGTGGATTTTATAAAGATTGGGTAATGGTGTTGTTTTTCGTTAGCCACAGCAACGTGTGGCCGGGTCTGCTAGTTTGAAATAAATTTATGAAACTTTGGGAATTTTTAATTACCTAAGTAATTATTTTTACATGTGACGACAAAAAAGTGAGATGACAGTAACGTTTGTAATAAATTTTCTAATCAAATTTGTAGTTTTTTTCTTTTTTCGTCAACAGTAATTTTACTTAGAAAAGAGTAAGGTGAGCCATTTTTAAATTTTTTATGTTAACTTGCAAAATTTTTATATTTTAAATTTTACATATTTATTTCGATTTATAAAATTTGAAAGCGTATTTTATCACCTTTCAAAAACAGTTTTTATTTTTCGGATACGTTCAGAAATATTTGCTTTATTTGGATTTTATTGTAAAACGGAAATTTTTTGACTCTCTGACAAAATATGGTCGAGGCCTGAGGGGTTAATAATAAAGTTTGTTTATTTAAGAAGGTAGCAATAGCGAAATTTGTTAACGCGCACGTCCCGGTTGCGTATTTACAATCCCTACCGCGTTTCAGTCGCTTTAAATTTTCAATATCAAAATTTAAATATTTAGAAATAAAATTATTAATTTCTAATATACACATCAGAAAGATTATTTTATCTAGATTTTAGAACAATTGTTGTTTTTGCAATGTGATAAAAAATAACCAATATAGAGGTATATTTAAAATGTAAATTGTCGTTACCGCGACTGAATCGGTATAGGTTTTGTAAATACGCGTCCCGGTTAGGGAACGTACCTATACTACGTAACCAACTTTTTGCAATTTTAAATCCCCCCCCCCCCCCCCCCCCCCCCGATGACCAAAAACCTAAGCAATCCGCCGCTCATTTGTTTGTTCCAAGCGTGATATTTTGAAGACCCCCCCGAACAGGTCACGTAGTATGGGTACGTTCCCTTAGTTGAGAAGTCTGGATTCGAATCCCAGTTGAGACCATTGTCTTTTTTCTGTTTTCTGTGTCTTGTTCTCTTTCATATTTTCGTTTAGATTATTATTGTTATCTTCTTCTTCAATGATAAATAAATTCATTTCATATCGGTACAAACTTATTATTAAAGGTATTTTTGAAATCAATTTAAGTTTGAAATTGGTAAATAACGCACAAAAATAATTATTAAAATTTCGGGGGCGAACTGTCGAGACCCGTCGGCGTTTGACCCCGAGATCTAATGCTTCTGATACATAATGATTTTGTAAAAACACACCATTGCGGTTTAAAATCTTGATAATGAATATAATAACGCAAGTTGGGAAACCGTTCACTTCACCAACGACTTCCGTTGCCTTCCCCTCTCTACCGCCCCTCACCTTTCCCCATTCCACGTCAGTCAGCCATTATTATACTTCCGAGAAATGTCAGGAATTCCACTAACCGCATTCCAGCGATTCCACAAATCGTAAGCCGAGCAAAAATATTTCGTAATAATTAATTAATTCTGTTGACCGAATTACGAATAAGATCGGAAAATAATATAGTAAAGCTAGTTTTAAACTGGTAAGATTATTCCGATAAATCGCTCACGTAAGCGATTTATGGCCAAATTACCAATGTAAACAGCTTACAGAAGCTGTTCTTTCGTGAGTTTTTTGACAGCCCTTTTTCCAACTTCCAGCCTTCTCACAGCTTATAAAATCAGTTTGATAAGCTGAGAGACTTGGTGCAAGAAATTGTACCAAAATGCGCCGTTTGCTAGATGTCAAAAATTAAAAAAAAAACGGTTGTTTTCGTATGTTTTTTTTAGTATAAAACTAATATTTATTTACACTTACGTAAGTTTTCTGAAAATGAGCATCCTTCTATTCAATTAACGGTCCAATCCTTTCTATTCTCAATGTTTCTGTTTTTAACATTACACATTTGAATTTCAAGTTGGTAGCTATAGGTAGCAGTCATTCCGATAAATTGAAAGAACTCCATTAATTCCGCCTTTGACAGCGAGGACTCCAGATACTAATATCTACAGCCTGTATGTCAGACGAATATCTACAGCTCCTATGTTGAATTAATATCTACGAACTTCAGAGTGTTGACTAATATCTACAGAGCGTAGGTTGAACTAATATCTACAGAGCGTAGGTTGGACTAATCAGCTAAATGTGTCCAATAGTCCGATATTAGGGATTTTTACATACATACTTACATAAATTAAGTTTTTTAAACTGCATACGCAATATTACGTTATTCCAATATGCTATACATAATTGCAAATCCAACCTCTGCCAGTGCTGTAGATATTCGTCAACACTTTGGTTCTTATAGATATTAGTCAACAGTTTGAGCTGTAGATATTCGTCAACACTTTGGTTCCCATAGATATTAGTTCGATTTTTTCAGTTTTTGGAATTCCTGTAGATATTCGTAGACGCCTCCACAGCGAGTAAAGCCGCCGCTACCCGAATTTCTACCGATTTCTTACATATCCCACGTTTGAAGTTTTTAAGCTCTTAAAAAAATAAATGTTATTTTTTAAGATAGACGCGTTCCACGCCGAAATGCATATTATATGAAATTCCCTCGATAGAAAAAAATCGCAAAGTATGCTCCGAAAATTATTATAAACACGTTTGTTTCAATTATTTTACAAGTTAGAGAACGTACCCATACTATGTGACACACTTTTTGCAATTTTTTACCCCCCCCCCCCCCCGGTGACCACGTGTAGTATATTCCAAGACCCCCCCCCCCCACCTACAGTTTTCACGTAGTATTTCATAAATATGGTTTCGAATCATTTTTTGCTAACAAAAAATAAAAATTGCATTATTTGGCTTATATTTGTCTTTATTAATACGGCGCTTGCTGCGTGACAGCAAGAGTGCATGCATTACAAGTGGAAAAAATATTATCAATATAAAACTTATGTCAAAATATATTGAAACCGGAACGTAATTTATGGAAACGAAAGTCTTGTTATTTTTATAAACATTTTTCATCTCAATCATCTTCAACAAACACGTTCCCTGAACTTTTTCACTTATTTGAATGTACGAGGGTGGGTTTTTAAGTTTGCGGATTGGGTAAGGAGTGGAAATAAAAACCAAAATTATTTTTCCTTTTCAACATATTCACCTACTACCCTAATACATTTTTCCGATCTTTAAATTAACTTAAAGGAACTTTATAACAGCGCGGAACTCAATTTTCTCCACATTTCACAATTTCTTCCCGATTGAAGTGTTTGGTCGACGATAGCTCAAAGACTAATGACCTAATTACGATAAAACCCGGTGTTTATCCTAAAAATGAGTTGTTCAATTAGTACCTAATTCAGCGGTACCCCCATTAATCACTTACCTTCCCATTCCGCAAACTTAAAAACCTCCCCTCGTAGCTCGAAAAAAAATGCGAGATTTCTAGATTGACTACGTGATAAAAACCTAAGCCCCCCCCCCCCCCCGTTGTGACCAAGCGTGGTATTTTGATGACCCCCCCCCCCCTAAACAGGTCACGTAGTTTGGGTACGTTCCCATAGTTGTGAACAAATTCACAATGTTTCTTTCCATCCACGAGATTTTTGCTCTATTTTAAACGAGTCGTGTTTTATTAAACATTTTCACGATTTTTGCATCGATTTTACCGCTCTAAATATTAGCGCGCTCCTCTAACATTCGTAATTACAAATCTCTCCATCTTCTTCCTAACCATATATAACCAAAACCTCTGTCATAGGTCACCTCAAGTGGGTCGCTACATTTTATGACTTGCAGGCGTGCCCGGGTTCTTGGGTGATGTTTGTCCGGATATTGGCGGCGAATGCGTCTGCCAACCAACTTTGTGGCAGGCCAGATCGGGAGAGAGACTGGTGAGGGAGACCTTTTGATCTCTCCAGCATGACTCTCTAGGAACATCGCCTTGCATCGCAATGGGAGGGATAGATTCGTCCGTCGCTCCTGGACATACTGACGCCCAGAATCCTACCCTCGCCTCACACCTTTTTTCTTCCCAGAACCACCTTTTTTTATTAATACCGCACAAGAGTCCCAACTGCTCCCGTCTGAAGCCAGTGAGACTATGGCATCCCCAATTAGGGTATGTTGTGAGGCTGAAGGTAGTGGGGAGGGGAAGATAGGTAAGAGGAAGGTGGGGCTGTACCTGGCTATTCAGATCTGGTCACCAAACACGGCTAATGCCATTTCAAGCAACCTTTCAATTCTGAATGGTGGTCTTACACCAGGGCGATACTGTGCGTATTTTCCACTCAGGAATCTCACCTCTCTCTCCTTTCCTAAAAAGACCCTCCACACACCGCCCCCAAAAATGACGTAGGCCCTGAGGGAAATTATTTTCCTCAGGACACCTGTGTGGAGCTAATGTTAAAAGAAATAATAAAAAAATAATAATCTATAATATAAAAAGGAATCGCTGAATGCGTTGCTAAGCGCATAACTTTCGAACGACTGCACCAAATTGGATATTCTTTTTTTTTTTGTGTGTTCGTTATCGGCAGGACAAGGTTTTTATAAAACTTCAGGTGAGCTCTGGCATTATGAAATTTGTATAAAAAAATTGCTATTGGTGGCATGCGAGGAAGCGGCTATTGCTAAGGAAAGCGGGAGGGAGGGAGAGATGGGGGAGGGGAACCAGGAAGGGGGAGAGGAACCTGGGAGGGGGGAGGGGAACTCGGGAGGGGGGTTCGTGGGACGGGGGGAGGGTGGGGAGAGGGAAGGTGGAGGAATCAGAGTGGGAACGCGAGAGGGGAAGGGGACGCGGAAGAGGAAGGGGAGGTGGAAGGGAACTCGACGAATGGGAAAGGACACGCAGGGAGAAACAATTTCTTTATTAAGTGGCATAGCAACGCATGCCGGGACAGCTAGTAATAAAATAAAAACTTCTCTACTAACCAATTACATCAACAATGTGGACAGCAAAATATTCCAATGTAGAAAAGTATTTGAGAGCCTCTGACATGTTTGAGAAGTTTTGGTGTCCGTCATCGGTACGTGATATAAATGCATTAGACAAAAAATAAAATGACTCGCGGAACCAGAAATCGTCATTCACCAGCATCTCTACAGGCGTCCTCCATGAAGGACGATCCTGTAATTTGACAGTGACCTACCACTGTGTTTGTTCTTAATTTGTATAAATAAACATAGCGACATCTTGACACTACTTTATACAGGGTGTAACAGCACGTACCCGATTGTATATAGCGATTCACGCTGTTTCGTGTGTTACAATGCTGCTGGAACGAGACGGAGTACTTATCACGTGAAAGTTGACGGTAATCCCATTTGAATGCAATCCGTTTGGGTAGGGGAATCTGTAGCCGCGGCGCATTTAAAATATACGTTATTCTTGAAGATAATATCTAGAAATTCCCCACGCCGAAACGGCAATTACATGAAATTCCCTCGATAGAAAAAATCGTAAAGTACGCTCCGAAAATTATTATTAACACGTTTTTTTCAGTTATTTTACAAGTTATATGTATGAAAGAATTCACAGTATTTATTTAAATGCTATTTTAGACAATCCCCACGAAATGCAAAATTTTAAACGAGTCGTGATTTATTAACATTTTTGCAAGTTTGGCTTAAATATTATCGTTTTTTAAATATTAGCGCGCTCTCTCTGACATATTCTTGTTTTTGGGCGGGTATACCGCGCCTGAACTATGCATATCGTCACCCCATTTGGATAGGGTTCTAACTATTTTTTTTCCAAAAATGCCAAAGCATTTCTTTTGCTCATTTCTATACTGAAAATAATTTTCAGAACCATATCTGTGTTGCATTTTAGTAGAAATATGTATGACAAAGTTGTATGATAATTTATTTTACAAGCATTTTGAATAATCATCTATTTTACAAGGTTCTAACATCACACAGACGACCTCCGTAGTCCAGTGGGTAAGACTCTTGACTCACAATCCGGAGGTCGCGGGTTCGAACCCGGCATGTGCAAATAAATTTTATTTGATTAATTTGTGTTATTTCACAATTAATTCATTTAAAATAATATATAGTATATTTGCGGCATGTTCCAGAGTGGAAGATACTATCAGTATCGCCCTGGTGTAAGACCACCATTCAGAATTGAAACGTTGCTGGAAAATGGCTTTTGCCATGTTTGGTGACCAGATCTGAATAGCCAGGTACTTCCCAACCTTCCTCTTCCCCACCTCCTTCCCCTCCCCAATACCTTCAGCCTCACAACATACCCCAATTGGGGATGCCATAGTCTCACTGGCTCCAGATGGGAGCAGTTGAGATTCTTGTGCGGTATTCACTGTAAAAAAAAAAAAACTTACATTCTCTATTTTGTTTGTATCTGACAGTTAATATTTATTATGAGGCGCATTATTATAGTTCGTCACTTTGGTTGTATAGGGTTCTAACATACCCTGTTCTGAGGTTTCAAAGTTTACAAAGACGAATTTTCGCAATCTAAATAACAATTTTTGATTTTGAGGTTAAATCTTGTGAAAAGTATTATAGTTTAACATATATTAATGGAAAATATTTAATTGCTAGCTGGATGCATATGATTCTATTTGCATGTTTAGGTTTAGGTATGTTCTAAAATGGTAAGTATACATCCTATTCAAATATTTTCCGTTAAATTTTAAAATACTTTACATAAGATTCAACCTCAAAATCAGAAATTGGTAAATAAATTATGAGAAATCGTCTTTGCAAACTTTGACCCCTGCAGATAATCATTGTGACATACAGAATAGTCTAGAACGGTGGAGAAAGATCCTGGAGGATAATGGCCTAAAAATTAGCAGGAAACAGACTGAATATTTGTACTTGCCATTTGACAAAACTTGCCATAGACACAAATGCTGTAACTCCTTCGATGCAACTGGATGGAGTAACATTAGCCAACAGTGACTCATTTAAGTATATGGGCTCACTCATTCACAGAGACAGAGGTAATGCAGCGGATGTCAACCATGGAATAGGTATGGGATGGATTATATATAGACCTGTAACAGGAATCTTGTGTGACCTGAAAATGCATACAAAACTTAAAGGAAAGATATACCAGACTATTGTTAGACATGTGATAATGTATGGATTCGGATGCTGGACTATGCACAACTCCTTTCTATAGGCAACTCGAAACAGCAGAAATGCGAATGCTTAGAAGGTTGGCAATTAGTATCACAAAAGATAGGAGTAAAAGTTCACGCATTCGTGTTAGCCTGGGTGTCACAGACATAAACAGTAAGGTGGAGGAACGACAGTTGAGATGTGGGTACATAAGACGGAGACCACCAGACCATACAGTCAAGTAGGCAATGTCTATGGAGCTTCATCGACAGTCATCCAGAAGAAGACCAAAGAACTGCTACAAAATACTACAGAGAAATGGCCTGGATGAAAGCGATTCCCAGAACCGAAGTATAGCCTGAGAACGAGAAGAACCGACCCCAACAGCCTACCTTGCCAATGAATTGGGACAGTGGAGGTTATCCACCTCTTACCCGCCCTGGTATAAGTAACAGATGGTTACTCCTTCAAGGCTCTCGCAAGATTCTAATTTTTTTGTTAAGGCTCTGCAACCGAAAAGAATAAGATGGAGAGATACGAAATTACGAATGTTAGAGGAGAGCGCTAACATTTACGGCGACAAAATCGATGCGAAAATTGCAAAAATGTTTAATAAAACACGACTCGTTTAAAATAGAGCAAAAATCCCGCGGGCATTATCTTAAACAACATTTAAGGAAACACTGTGAATTTTTTCATACATATAATTTGTAAAATAACTGAAACAAACGTGTTAATAATAATTTTTGGAGCATAATTTGCGTTTCGGCGCGGACGAAGTCTAGATATTATCTTCAAGAATAACATATATTTTTTTAAGAGCTTTAAAACTTACCGTGTTTAAGGTAAATATATAATAAATCGGTACAAATCCGGGTTGCGGGCCCTTAAACGAAGCTACATTTATTTATTTTGAACGAATCAAGACCTCCAGTGTCCTTACATACGTTGTTAGTAAGCAGTATGCAAGTGCTTAACAGGAAAAACAAAATGCAAAAAAATAGGCTAGTAAGACAAAAATAAATTAAACTATTAAATTATTAATGAATTATGACAGTACAAGGAAGAAGAAGACACCGCATATCTCAGAACAAGGTAACGAGAAGTCGGAATCCTATACAAATGAGGTGACGATAATGCGCCGTGTAGGTATTACGTAAATATTTATAAGAATAAAGTCACGATAACATCTTGAAAATTGCATCAGCCGGTAGAAGAAGCAACGACAATCATTATGCAAATAAGTCAGTCACGTTTTGAGTCCAGTTTCTAGTTTGAGTTTTGGCAAGTTTCCAAAGCAAGGCCCGAAATAAGAACTGCATGCCTGGGGTACTCACGTGCGTAAGATTTACTGATGTGTATTGGTGCCAAATGAGTCACTCATTCAAGACATTTTGTAACTCTTTGAATAAATAGTAGTTGTAGAACTGCAGACAGCGTGGCTAAGTGGTTTAACCCCTCAGGCTAATTTGTTCGCTTTTCGGAACAACGCATATAGGTCTCCTGTTTGGTTCAATTTGGGAGGCGGGAATTGGTACCGCCGCCCCGGAACCTTTATTGTATAACCAACACCTCTACCATAGGTCACCCCAAGTGGTTCGCTACGTTTGGTGATTTAGCAGGGGTGCCCGGGTTCATGGGGTGAGGTTTGTCTAGGTCTTGGAGGCGGATGCCCAGGACACACTGAACCCCAGATTCCTAGCCACCCCTTAAAGCCTTTTCCTTCCCAGAACTCTCCTCACTTTCCTTTCCTTAAAAAAAACCCTCAAGACAGCATTCTCAAAGATGACATAGGCCCTGAGGGAAATTATTTTCCTCAGGGCCTCCTGTGTGGAGCTCATGTAAAAAAAATATATATAATATTATCATCTTATGTGTATCATTATTATTAAGAATTGACAAAACAACATGCTTTCAAGAAGGTGGGAGATAGCAACCCGGTACTTAAAATATAAAAGAATTTTTTTTGCGTTTGTTTTTTTTTTGGTTCGAGTCCCGGCGTGCGCAAGTAAATTTTGTTTTTTTTTTTTTTTTAATTAGTGTTATTTCACAATTTATTCATTAAAAATAATATAATATATAGTGTATTCGCGACGGTGACCGGCCAACTCAGAAAGAAACCAACTCAGAACCACTTCAGAAAGGTCATTAAGAGTGATGATAAAAAAATATTTAAAATTGGTTAAATAGGTAAAGTTAGGTTAGGGTTACCGGCTATTTTAAAATTATTTTTTCATAGCTTTTAATCACCTTTCTGAGGTGGTTCTGAGTTAGTTTCATTCTGAGTTGGCATGGAACCATTTGCGACACGTTCCAGCGCGGACGATACTCTCAGTATCGCTCTGGCGTAAGGCCACCAATCAGAATTGAAACGTTGCTTGAAATGACTTTGGCTGTTTTTGGTGACCAGATCTGAAAAGCTAGTATCTCCTTTCCCTACCCACTACCTTCAGCCTCAAAATACACCCTGATTGAGGATGAAATAGTCACGCCGGCTCCAGACTATTAAATAACTTGTTTTTGGAATAACTCCCGTTGTAATAACTTTTGTAGGTTATACCCATCAATGTAATATATCATTAGAAGAAGAAGATAATACTAACATATCTAAACAAAAAATTCAAAAGAACAAGACACAATATTAAAAAAAATCAGAGTGTGTAATTCACACGCAGTAGAAGAGAAACTAGAAAGTCGCTAGATGTCGCTATTTTTATTTGCCTGTTTATTTCAAAGTAGACATGGGCAAAATTGAATGACCGAATTAAATGAATAAATTCAATCTTGTGACACACTTGATCTGATTCTCAATTTCAAAAGGAATTGATTCTTCATTCCTTACCTTTGGCCTTGTATCGTACGATTTTTAACGGCAACATAAATGTTTAATTTCCATTTATTTTACTGTTAAATTATTTCAATGAATAATGTGTTCCGTAAACGATTTAAATATTATAATGTTTCATAGGTATTTTTAAAATATATTAAATACCGTATTTAAATATTATTTAATGGGCGGCGCGCCGCGAAGTTGTCGACGGTATTGTGAACGACTCGTATCCCGCTATCGCCGGCCGCCGTTCTAAAAACCCGTAGATTAAAACGCGGCCGCGATTCAGCCGAATTGTCCGAGCGTCCCTTTCACGCAAGGAATTAATCATTTGTCGTAGTCAATGTCCTGAGATTGTCCTAAGGTCCCCGCGCGTCCCGTCCCGTCCGCGTCCCAGGTACTCGTAGCTAGTCTGTCGCTATCGGAAATTGTCCGAAGCGCTTTATTCAGGAATTAAAACTAAAAGTCTTTTTCACTTGTGACGTTGTTGTCTCTAGTTAACCTCAGACTTAGAAATGACGTCAGATGTCATCGTCTTACATCGCCATCGATTCACGTCAATCTCGGCTCGAGTGTATCCGAAACGCAGCTCCTCGCGAGTCTCTGCGGGGTAAGACACAAGACACTAGTCAAAAGTGACTAATTCATTGCTCAGTGCCGGCCCTTAATCCGTCCGAGCGCAGCGGTTCACTAATTCCTCGGCGGGCCAAGCCTTCAATTTCATTACATAGTTAGCCGAAAACTTTCGACATTGAATCCGAACATCGCGGCATCGGCTAGAAAATTGAGAAGCAAAAATAGTGCACTTGTAATCGTTTTTTTGGCACGTATGAAAGATATTGGAATACAAGTACCTACCTACTTTTAGACGTGGATCTTGGGTAGATGTAATATGTAAATTTGCATATATTATAAGGCCGATCAGCTGTTGTCAGCTGTCATAAAAAACTGTTTAATTTAAAGATTTAATTGCTAGCTATAAATACATTTTACATGCGAAAAATACGAAAAATAACGATACTAAAAAAAGACAAACATATACATCTAAGTATAGGATTTAGCCTGCGAGATAATGAGATAGAATAATCGGTCCTCTCTTTGTGTGGTGCTTCGTAGCCTCCCCACTTATTGTGATTTGAAATGAAACGAAAAAGCGACACTAAAAAGAGACAAACATATTAATCTATAGGTTTTAGCCTGCGAGGTAGTGAGATAGAATAATCGGTCTCCTCTTTGTGCGGTGCTTGGTAGCCTATCAGTCTCCTCTTTGTGCGGTGCTGCGGTGTTTCGTAGTCTCCCCATTCACTCTAGTGTTTTTTTTTTTTTTTTTTTTTTTTTTTTTTTTTTTTTTTTTTTTTTTTTTTTTTTTTTTTTTTTTGGAATTAATTGAATTAAAGGAATCATTTTGCCCACGTCTATTTCAAAGAGGTTTGAAGATTGGATAATGATTTACAATTTTTTTTTTTTTTTGGATTTTGTAGGATTGGAAACTCCGTTCGCTGGATTTCTCTGGCCGTTAGGACCCACCGGCCCCTCTTGTGGAGTTGTGAATTTATCGCAATATATTAGAACCGAGGACCCGTCATACGAGTATAATAAATTGTAGTGACGCATTTTCGTTTCATCCAAATATCACAACACTAACGGGGCTAAAGAAGTTTCTTTTCAAAAAACATAAATAAAATCGGATATGATAATCCGAGACACTATCGAGGGTACAAACCAATTCTCTAGAACTTTGTGATTAATTAAAAAATATAACAACCAAAAACATGGAAAATATTAGTCGAAGATAATATTGTTAAAACTGAATTTTAAATATGATATCGACAAAAATGCTTTAAAAATAAGAGGTCCCAATGGCCGAATAAGTTAAGGGAACGTACCCATACTACGTGACCTGTTCAGGGGGGGTCTTCAAAATACCACGCTTGGTACAAAGAACGACGAGTTGCTTAGGTTTTTGGTCACCGGGGGGGGGGTTAAAAATTGCAAAAAGTTGGTCACGTAGTATGGGTACGTTTAAGGCGTTTGTCCCGGTAGCGTTTTTCCAAATCCTATACAGATTCAGTCGCGGCAGCGACAATTTACATTTTAAATATACCTCTAAATTGGTTATTTTTTATCACATTGCAAAAACAAAAATTGTTCTAAAATCTAGATAAAATAATCTTTCTGATGTGTATATTAGAAATTAATAATTTTGTTTCTAAATATTTAAATTTTAATATTATTCCCATATATTGTAAATACACCTCTATATTGATAATTTGTTATAACTTTGCAAAAACAAAAATTGTTCTAAAATCTAGATAAAATAATCTTTCCAATGTGTACATACATTAGAAATTAATAATTTTATTTCTAAATATTTAAATTTTGATATTGAAAATTTAAAGCGACTGAAACGCGATAGGGATTGTAAATACGCGACCGGGACGCCAAAACCCGAAAACTATTTCCAAAACCTATACCGGTTCAGTCGCTTTACATTTTGAACATCAAAATTTAAATATTTAGAAACAAAATTATTAATTTCTAATATACACATTGGAAAGATTATTTTTTCTAGAATTTAGAACAATTTTTGTTTTTGCAAAGTGATAAAAAAATATCAATGTCGAGATGTATTTACAATATATGGGAATAATATTAATATTTAAATATTTATAAATAAAATTATTAATTTCTAATATACACATCAGAAAGATTATTTTATCTAGATTTTAGAACAATTTTTGTTTTTGAAATGTGATAAAAAATAACCAATATAGAGGTATATTTAAAATGTAAATTGTCGTTACCGTGACTGAATCGGTATAGGTTTTGTAAATACGCGTCCCGGTCCCGGTAAGACAAGAGATCCTGGTCGAGTCCCAGTTGTTTAAATAACTCTATAACAATAACTCTTTAAAAATTACATACCCAATACGAAGTATTCAAAAGTGCAGCTAAAAAACACACAACACTAAACTTCTCCAATTGATTTTTAATCACAGAATAAATTCAATGATTTTTTAAAGAATCACCGAAGCACAATTTATTAAATACAATCAACACACAATTGTAATAAAATCACAGAGTAGTAATTATTTTAAAATTCAGTACGAGACGGAGGAGCGATTATTTCTCGCAGCGACTGCTCGCTTCTGGCGGTTACTAGCGACTGTCGAGAATTAACTGAAGTAAGACTATTATAACAGATTATATAGGTAGATTATTTATTGTTATAATATGTATATATAATACAGGTATTGTATTAAGTTGACCTAGCTTTCGGACACCTGTGGCTGATTACACTTGGAAAGTAATGTATTATAACGTTATTTATATGTTAGAGTTTTGGGTGTAGAACTTAACCCTACATTGGGTGTTGGGTTAATTTAATATATACATTTTTTTGGAATGTGTGCGTTTATTATCACCGTGACGATCCACGATTACGGTACAGTGACAGCACAAAAGAGGCAATAAACGTACCTTTCTAATCACAATAATGCTGCAGCTCTTTCAAAAGACGGGATACACAATGTACATACTTACAATGGAAGATGCTCCGAGGAACTAGCATCATTGATCCCTTCGGCACCGGTGCATAGTCGGGAAACACGCCAAACGCGTGCCCAACATTTGTACACGGTTGACATTTTCCGCGTGAGAACGGGTCGTTTCTTCGACTCGTTCTTGTGTTCAACAGCTCGGCTGTGTAATGATTTGCCGGCCTCTGTGTTTCCTCCTTCCTACAACATGGGTCTCTTCAAGACCAATGTTCATTCCTCCCCCTCCTCAAAAAGACCCTCCACAAAGCATCCCAGATGACATAGGCCCTGAGGGAAATTATTTTCCTCGAGGCCTCCTGTGTGGAGTTAACGTAAAAAAATACAGGGACACGAAAAAAGTATCGATACTTTTGTACTCGATACTTTGTATTCGATACTTTTACTCAATGAGTACTTTTTGGCAAGTATCGATATCTTTAAAAATTTGGCTAAGCGGCTCATTTTTATGGAACGCCATCTGGTCCAATCATAGTAAATCTTCTAAAACAATCCATCGCGTTGGTATAATTGCAAGCACAAGCAATCTAGTGTGTCATGGAACGAATAGATGGCGCTGTCGAATTAGGAAAGTAAGTAACTGACATAACATTCAAATTCTTTCTAATCTGTGACTGTGTTTTTTTAGCGCTTTGTTTTATAGTTATTTATTTGGCGACCACATTATTATTGCGGACTGATATTGATTTATTTCAAAACCTTAAGATCGATACTTTGAAGTGTCGATACTTTTGTTTTAATACTTTAAGGCCCTCCGTTCATGGAGATACTTACAATCTACGTAATTGTGACGAAACCACAAGTACCCTGTTGATATACCACTTTTTAATGCTAGTCTCCGTACACGGTGCTATTCGAAATAAACTGAACTTGATCATTTTTCACTTGCAGCCGTGGAGTGAACACGCTGTCATGCGATGTCATATGAGTTTCTTTCAAACATCAATCCATACCTTCTCCACTAAATCGTGTCTTACGTATTATGGTAAAGTATAGTTATGTAAACATGCATTTTTCCACTTCCAGAACAAATCTAACATTACTTTCATGTTCCGACGCCATTTCTGTCAGACGTCAAACGAATAAAAATCAGACAAAAATGATGCGACCGTCGCGTGCGATCAGCACTGTCGTGATACTGATTGGAAACCGACGGCCACCGCGTAGCGCCGTGAACAGGCACCAGCTAAATCGTACGGGGGGTACTTACGATCGGCGCGCATGATACGGGCATGAGGATCGAGTAGCTTGTAAGTATCTCCGTGAACGGAGGCACTTACGAGTACGATACTTTTTCAGATACTACTCATGAGTACAGTATCGATACTTTCTATTCGATATCGTGTCCCTACGGTACAAAGGTTTCCTCTAAAAGGAAAAAAAAAATAATCATTTTCTTGCATCTCTCTCACACACTACACCTAGACGTAGACCGTAGACTCCTAAAATACTACTAGCCGTGATGATAATTTTGAAAGTGTAGAATATAGTTACAAGGAAAATATTGAAGTATGAGTAAATTCAAAAAAGTCAAATGTCAATGCGCTGATGGTTTTGTTTTTTTTTTGTTCTTAAGGGCCCGCAACCCGAATTTCTACTGATTTCTTACATATCTCCCTTAAACACGGTAAGTTTTAAAGCTCTTAAAAAATATATGTTATTCTTGAAGACAATTACGAAACGCAAATTATATAAAATTCCCTCGATAGAAAAAAAATCGCAAAGTATGCTCCAAAAATTATTATATACACGTTTGTTTCAGTTATTTTACAAGTTATATGTATGAAAAAAATCACAGTGTTTCTTTGAATACTGTTTAAGACAATGCCCGCGAGAATTTTGCTCTATTTTAAACGCGTCACGTTTTTTAAACATTTTAGCAATTTTCGCATCGATTTTGTCGCTGTAAATGTTAGCGCTCTCTTCTAACATTTGTAATTTCGTATCTCTCCATCTTCTCTCCGCTATCTTAAACCTTACAAGATATCCCAATTGGGGATGCTATAGTCTCACCGGCTCCAGACGGTTGTGGACAGATGGGACTCTCAAACGGTACCACTACCGAATCGCTAAGTCATTTAGGGTTAATTCTAGAAGGCCACAAGCAGCGGGGAAAAGGATATACTTTATAACATAACACAATTTAATATAAAACCATGTGATTTATCAACAAATTCCTAGAAATAAATCAATAAAGATAATAATATTAAATTGTTATTAATTCCAAGACACGTGCATTGTGTAAGGACAGTTATTATTTGCACAGAATTAGAATTAATTAAACAAAATATTTATTACTGACTTAAGTGGGAGTCTGTTCGGCCGAGTTTTTGAAGTGAAACTTCTATAGGCACAGCTGTGATTTGGATTTCGGATGAAACGGAAATGACGATTAGTGCACCTGCGACGCATCAACTGTGCTCATCGGCCGGTTTGATAATGATATCACTTTTAAAGGCTCCTATTAGTTAAGATATCAAACGGAAATTACGCGAGGTCTGCGCTCATCGGTCGCTTTGATTATGACCTCACTTTTCAAGAATTGGTTGAGATTGTTTTGGTAAAGTTTCGCTTCTACCGCGTGTAAACTGCACTCGAATTTTTTTCTAATGCGTATTTTTTTAAGATATAATTTATTTTGGTCCACGATTTTTTTTACTTGCAAACGTATATTTGAACAAGAAAAAACACGAATGAAAGTTTAATTTTAATATCTTTATACAGGGGAGTAAAAAAATAGTGAAATTTTGGTTTCCGGTGACTTTTTCGAAGACTTTTTTTTCTTCAATAAAGATAGTAGCCAATAATATATGCGTTAAAGAAAATTAAGAAAGAAAGTGTAGATGGTTCTTAGTTGAAGTATGGTACAGTTAAACATGACCGATTTTCATATCGACACCGTGGCGCAGTGGTTAGCGCGTTTGCCCGGAAAGCAAGAGGTCCTGGGTTCGAATCCCAGAGGTGTCAATATGTTTTTCTGATTTTTCTGTTTCCAGATTTTCGATTGAGTTTCGCTTATATTGTCTTCATTTATTTAAATATTACAATTTGAGGTTATACTCATAAAGTTAAAATAAAAATATTCATCCTAGACTTGCAGAAAAGTCGATAGATGTCGCATATTAAATAAAATGGATAATGATTTATCCAGACACTATCTAGAGAGCATTTAGTTCGGGTTTGAATCTTGCAATCATACATAAAGATAGTTGCCAATAATATATGCGTTAAAGAAAATGAAGATAATGTAGATGGTTCTTAGTTGAAGTATGGTACCGTTAAACATGACCGAATTTCATATCGACACCGTGGCGCAGTGGTTAGCGCGTTTGCCCGGAAAGCAAGAGGTCCTGGGTTCGAGTCCCAGAGGTGTCAATATGTTTTTCTGATTTTTCTGTCTCCAGATTTTCGATTGAGTTTCGCTTATATTGTCTTCATTTATTTAAATATTACAATTTGAGGTTTTACTCATAAAGTTATAATAAAAATAAAAAAAAATTTAAAAAATAATTGTTTAATGGTTCCAAATTGTTTAATGATAAAATTTCACATGGAGGTGATGTGAACTGGCCACCGAGATTGTGCGATTAGACCCCGTTAGACTTTTTCTCGTGGGGTTTTCTTAAGTCGCAGGTCTATGCGAATAAGTCACAAAGCGGCCCTCAAAACCAACATAACCCACGCCGTCGGTCAAATTCAGCCTGATTTATGCGCCAGAGTCATGGAAAATAGGACATTTCGGTTCCGCGCCACCCAGAGAAGCCGCGACGGATATTTGTACGACGTTATATTCCATACATATAGTGTTGAGTACCTCATACAAGAGGCACCTCAAATGTCCCAAACAAAAACGTAAAATGTCCCCCCACCTCACAAAATGTATTTGTACCAACTCTTTTTCTTTGTATTACTACAATTGTCATGTCACGTTGTCACGTATGGGACAAATATCAGGTGGGACAAATATGAGGTGTGAGGTGGTTGGTGTATTGGACTGCATTCATGTCATGTCACGTATGGGACAAATATGAGGTGAGGTGTGAGGTGGTTGGTGTATTGGACTACGTCATGTCACGTATGGGACAAATTAGCGGTGAGGTGTGAGGTGGTTGGTGTATTGGACTACATGCCACGTCACGTTGTCACGTATGGGACAAATGTGAGGTGGTTGGAGTATTGAACTACATGTCACGTCGCGTATCGTATGGGACAACTGTATGAGGTGGTGAGGTGAGGTGATTCTTGTATTCCATGACATTTTTGTATCAGATCGGAGAGGTGTGAGATGGCGAGGTGAAATATTTTTGTTTTGTTTTTAAATATTTTTCATCGTAAATTATTGTTATGTGAACACCGCACAAGAGTCCCAATTGTTCCAATTTTTTTATTTTTTTTTATTGTTATGTGAATACCGCACAAGTGTCCCAACTGCCCCAATATTTTTATTATGAATTATTGTTATGTGAATACCGTAAGCTAAAATATTGTCACACCTCACCTCAATTGAGGTGGGACACCTCAACATCTCATTTCAGTATTTGAGTACCTCATACAAACTCATCCTGATGTCGTGTCTTACCCGACACTACATACATAATGACATCTATAGGCCTTTCAAACGAATAGAACATTTCGATGATATCTCACACACACTTTGTTTTATTTAAATTTAAAGATAGGAAGCGCTTAATGAAAGACCCTGTTATATTTAAATATCGAATTTGATGCCATATAACTTTAATAATAATAATAATTTTTATTTTAGTAATTTGTACATTTACGTTTACAAATTTCTAATTAATTTTAATATTTCATATTGCAGCTAATTAATTATATTATTTCATATTCACTATATTTTTTTCTAGTTTTATGTAGCTCCTACAATGCATCTTGAACTTTCCAATTGGTGTGGACTTTAAAGTTTCTGGTAGTGTGTTATATAAGTTCATTCCCTTGTACAGTAAACTGTTCTGCGTAGTAGCTTTGTCCTTTTTTGTAGCCTAATTTCCTTGCACGTCGTTGTGTTATATCTGTGAATGTCCTTGTTGTATATGAGGGAGCGGGAGACAGAAATGAAAGGCGTCATGTCGAAGTATGAGTCAGTCTTTATGGTGGCTACGTAGCGGAGGTCGATGCGGAGCGGGAGCGGAGTGACAGTAGTGATGCTGCTGCGCGATGACGTGAAGATGAAGGTCAGGACACTACGGCGGTGAAGATCACAGGTCTTCAGGAAGCCGGCGCGTCGCCCTACACCATGGCGGTGTAGAAGTGACCTTGGTCCAGGCGATTGACCGTCATCGCGTTGACGAGGTATGGCGGCTGTGTGTCCAGTGAGTCGGAGAACACACGTGACGCAGGAAGGAACCTTGAGAGGCGATGAGGATGCTGGCACGTTGCCTGTTGTTGTTGCTGCTCGTTGCAGGATGTGGATGCTGCCAATTTAGTTCCTTTAACATTTAATTTTTTTTTTGGGATGTATTTTCCACAGGAATATGTGCTTTCGGAATGTATTCTTCACATGTATAGGAAGAATTTTAGGCAACTAAAAAGTCGATTTTTTTAGATCGGCTGGACCAGACTTCATCTTAACAACATTCGAGTATATCCGTGTCCAAATGGTCAATTATACGCATGAATGAATTAAATTATAAGAAAGTTATGGCTGTCGTAACAATGTACGTGTTTTACAAAGCGGTTGTTTTCATTTAATTAATGTACGTATTTGTTTAATATACCATAATATAATAATAATAATATTTCTTTATTCAAGTAGAAAGTAATGTAAGATCGGTTACACAGAAGTAGCATAATTATACAATATTTTTAGTTGTGCATAGCCTGCCTCACTAGGTGAACCTGTATTGAGGCAGAATTTTTTGTAAATATATTCTCACAATTTTATCTATGGTTTTTTATAAATGTATAATGTAGGTTTCTACACAGCTAAAACTTTATTTTAAATTACATTATTGTTTGTGTGTACACAATACAAAAACTGCAAGGTTATTACTACAATAACAACTGTCAATGACAGAACAACATATAACATCATAACACAGGTATAGTACACGCCAAACTTTAATACCGACTCTTTTTTTACATTAATTCCACACAGGTGGCACAGAGGAAAATAATTACCCTCAGGGCCTATGTCATCTTTGGGAATGCTGTGTAGGGGTTCTTTTTAAGAAAAGATAGTTCTGGGAAGGAAAATGGAATGAGGGAAGAGCAGGATTCTGTTGTTCAGTGTTTTCAGGTCGTACACCGCCAAAACCTAGACAAAACTCACCCCAAGAACCCGAACTTGACGTTGATACGGAAATCGTCGCAACAAGCTAGTTTAAGGTCAGAAAAGAGACATGCCATAATAAACGGATTGCAATCTTTAGATGACACGCGTCAGATAAGAATGCTGTATTTGTTCTACACGTATTTTAACGGAAGATGCTCCGAGGAACTAGCGTCATTGATGCCTTCGGCACTGTGCACTGCTGGGAAACACGCCAAACAATTTTGCATCCAGGTTCACTCCTTCCTATCCACAAAAATACCCTCCACACAGCATCCCCAAAGATGATATACGCCCTGAAGGAAATTCTTTTTCTCAGTGCCTCCTTCCTGTGTGGAGTTTTTTTTACATTAACTCCGCAAGAGGAAACTAATTTCTCTCAGGGCCTATGTCATCTTTAGAGATGCTTAGTGGAGGGTCTTTTTAAGAAAATGAAGTAGAGGAAGTTCTGGGAAGGAAAAAGGTATGAGGGGTGGGTAGGAATCGGCCTCTCACAACAAGTTTCTCTCGTTCTGGCCCGCCCGCAGCTGGTGCCACCTGAATACCTGACACACCCCACCTGAATGAACCCGGGCATCCCAACTAAATCACCAAACGTACCCATACCCGCCTGTTTGACTCTCCATGAGGCTCACTGCTTTTGCATTGACACCTCCATGGGCTTTAGAATTGTAGAGATTGACCATTACAGTACAGTCCTGTAGGCGCGCCCGCATACCGCCACCTAACACAGTATGAGGGGACATTGAAGGTCTAGATTCGTTACAGAGCCGTTTATTCAAAAAAATTAGATTCTTGCGAGAACTCCGAAGGGGCGACTATAAGTTGCCTATAACAGGGTGGGACAGTGGTGGGTACTTCAATACCCGCCTCCCAAATTGAGAAATTGATGTTAACGTAAACTAAAAACATTTTTTTCCTAACTTCATACAACCTCCCAACAAACCCAAATTATCGGGGATGCCATATTAACACTAGTTCCGGACATCTGGGAACAATTGGAACCTTTATGCAATGTGCAGTAATCACAAAAAACCAAAGTAAGATAAAATAGAGCTCACTTCTGGCACACGGATTCGCCCATAGTAGCGTTTTGTGTATTTAAGTAGTTGTTTATGTTTATTACAAATCTGAAATACCGAAGCAGATGCAATTTTAAACAGTATGGACAAAACTATAAACATTTTAATGGAATTTTTGCTAAACAAGGAAATATTTTGAAATGATTAATTTTCATTGGGTTTTCCAAAGCGATTTGCTGATATGTTTTTAGAATTCCGTTACACTTCACGTTAGAGAAATACGTCAAGCACACACAAAGTAAGGTGATTGGTAACTCGGCTAGTAGTCGAGTTTAGCCGAGTAGTTTCGCTTAAATTTTATACGAAGCCGAAAATCGTTTATTGCGTGAAATTGGCTGAAAGCGACACTTCGGTCGGTCAGCCTATTTCCTTTTCCGTGTTCAATACGAGGCAACCATGCCTCGAAAATAAAGATAGCGGTGATCGAAATCAACACGGGTTTGTAACGCCATTTATCCACCAAACCCGTGTCCAGTAGAATGCAAGCGGCATCCTACTGTGCACGGGTTTGTAACGCCAATTCCCTTCCCAAACCCGTGTTCAATACGAGGCAACCATGCCTCGAAATCAATACGGGTTGTAACGCCATTTATCCACCAAATCCGTGTCCAGTAGAAGGCAAGCGGCATCCTACTGTGCACGGGTTTGTACCGCCAATTCCCTTCCCAAACCCGTGTTCAATACGAGGCAACCATGCCTCGAAATCAATACGGGTTGTAACGCCATTTATCCACCAAACCCGTGTCCAGTAGAAGGCAAGCGGCATCCTACTGTGCACGGGTTTGTAACGCCAATTCCCTTCCCAAACCCGTGTTCAAGACGAGGAAACCATGCCTCGAAATCAATACCGGTTGTAACGCCATTTATCCACCAAACCCGTGTCCAGTAGAAGGCAAGCGGCATCTTACTGTGCACGGGTTTGTAACGCCAATTCCCGTCCCAAACCCGTGTCCAGTAGAAGGCAAGTAGCATCCTACTGTGCACGGGTTTATAACGCAAATTCCCGTTCTAAACCCGTGTCCAGTAGAAGGCAAGCGGCATCCTACTGTGCACGGGTTTGTAACGCCAATTCCCTTCCCAAACCCGTGTTCAGTACGAGGCATGTTAAGTGAATGCATTATAGACAAGTTTGTATCTGTATTTATAACAGCAGAACATGGAAAGAAATGTATTAGAATAATTACACATACCCGCCGCTAGACAAACCCTGCTTTGTCAAACAAACCATTCAAAACCTGGGATGTTTTTTAAAATGATGATGACATGCTAGTTTTGGAGAATTTATTTTATAAGATTGGTACTTTAAAATGTTATAAGTACTATATTATAAAGTGTTTTTATTTATTTTATTAGTAAGGCTGTGCACACACTTCCTTTTTGTATGTTATAATCACGTTTGGAGGAAGCGTGCCTCGTACTGAACACGGGTTTGTGAAAGGATTGGCGTTACAAACTCGTGCACAGTAGGATGCCGCTTGTCTTCTACTGGACACGGGTTTGGAGAAAAAATAGGAGGCGTCCTCTAATATCTACAGGAATTCCAAAAACTGAAAAAATCGAACTAATGTCTATGAGAACCAAAGTATTGACGAATATCTACAGCTTTTATCTATTTCTTTTGTCCGTGAAACGATTCTGCGAGAAACTCTTGCAGTCCGCCGTGGTTTTATTGTAAATACACCGCTCAACGGGGCAGAAAAATCTTGAAATACACTGAATAGTTAATAAACCTAATTTGCCTATTTTGTGATGCTTAACGAGATGCATTGTCAAGTGAGGAGACTTTACAATTGAATTTTCCTCGGAACAGACATGGTCTCCTGGTGTATTGGTCAGTTCTAGTTCCATGGTAAAGACGCGAACAGCAAATGTAAGAGATATATTCACAACAAAGACATAAAATAACAAATCTTTAACAGAAACTGCAATTTTGTGTATTTTTGCAATGATTTCATGCGAAAAAAACATCAACAGAAATCTGACAGCAGTTTGACTTTGACAGATTTGAGCTTAGATAAACTTTAAAGTAGAATGTAGTTGGTACAGAATGATCAAATTTAAGCGCTGTCACACGTTCGCAGTTCATATTCGAAGCATTTAGTAGCTCCCAAAATTTCCGACCGGGATGCCTCTTGGAGGCGTCTACTAATATCTACAGGAATTCCAAAAACTGAAAAAATCGAACGTATATCTATGAGAACCAAAGTGTTGACGAATATCTACAGCTCAAACTGTTGACTAATATCTATGAGAACCAAAGTGTTGACGAATATCTACAGCTCAAACTGCTGACTAATATCTATGAGAACCAAAGTGTTGATGAATATCTACAGCACTGGCAGAGGTTGGATTTGCAATTATGTATAACATATTGAAATAACGTAATATTGCGTACGCAGTTTAAAAAACTTAATTTATGTAAGTACGTATGTAAAAATCCCTAATATCGGACTATTGGACACATTTAGCTGATTAGTCCAACCTACGCTCTGTAGATATTAGTCAACACTGGGACCGTCATAGATATTCGTCCGACCTTAGCTCTGTAGATATTAGTCAACACTCTGAAGTTCGTAGATATTAGTTCAACATATGAGCTGTAGATAGATATTCGTCCGACATACAGGCGTAGATATTAGTATCTGGAGTCAAAAAATGGCATTACAAATTACAACCCGTGTTGATTTCGAGGCATGGTAGCCTCGTATTGAACATGGGAAAAGGAAATACGCGGTCGGTCAATATCTTAGAATACAGAATAACACAAGAAATGTCCTTGTGGGCGTGTTTCGTGATACAAATATAATATGATCCAAGCCTAATCGAGGCTTAAATTTCCAATATATATAACTGTGTTCACGAAATTCAAATGCGATGGAGATCTACGATGTCAGTGAGACGAAGTGCTGTTGGACTAAATG
The DNA here is from genome assembly GCA_917880885.1 of Limnephilus marmoratus. NCBI lineage: Eukaryota > Metazoa > Arthropoda > Insecta > Trichoptera > Limnephilidae > Limnephilus > Limnephilus marmoratus. The sequence goes on along the minus strand of OU862930.1, from coordinate 26,988,709 downwards.
GAACGTTTGTTTCCGTTAAAATTTGCATAAAAGGCACTTCTAGTTTTTTCTTTTTTCTGTGGTCAATACGGATTAACAATGTCACCTTCTACGTGGCGGGCCGGATCGGGAGAGACTGGTTGAGGATGATCTAAACTAGACCTCTCGAACCATTGCCTTGAACCGCATTGGAAGAATGGATTCATACGTCCGTCACTCCTGGACACATTTATTTATTTATTTATTTATTTATCTATAAAAAGTATGTTTGTATTACATTATTCGATGCCTGTCTCACTAGGGTATACCTGTGTTGAGACAGGCGTAGAGGTACATAAATGAGTATCATACATAAGAATATTTAATTACAACATAAGAATATTTAAGGTAAGATACATACTGATTTATACAATTCAAGCAGAAAGATGATTAAGATTGAGGGTTAATATCATAAAGAGAGCATTATATAGGTGAAGGAAGAGATGAATAAAGTAGTAAATCCTTTTGAATCTATATAGGGAGTTATATTATACATATAGGATTTTACTATTTTAAGTTCTTTAATAAGGGTAAGGACATACGTGAGATGGTAATTCTGTCTATTTGTACTCTATTTTACAGATGTTAGCAGTAGTGTGACGTCCAATACTTAAAATCCATTTCTTTATATCTTGTTTGTATTTGGTCATTGATTCAGTTTGTCTAATCGTGGCTGGAAGTGTATTGTGTAGTTTGCAAGCTATGTATTTAAAGTGTTTTTGTCCAAAGGTGGTTTTAGAAAAGGGAGTCTGGAGAAGTTCTTTACTTTTGGCTCGGGTATTGTGTATCATTTGTGTTGGTTTGTATAGGATTTTGTTGTTTTTATGTAAATAAAGTAAGATGGATTTTGCGTAGAGCTGTTTAATGTCCATAACGTTGAAAGTATTGAAGATCGTATCGGTGCTGGTAGTGAGAGGAAGTTTAAGAATTATTTTTATTATTAGTTTTTGTGCTTTAATGATGGGGTCGAGGGCATTAGAATAAGTGTTACCCCAAGCTAAAATTCCGTATTCGATGTGAGATTGGCACAGTGAGTAATACACTGTTTTTAAAAGTTGTAGGTTAAGGAAATTGCGCGTTTGTTTGAAAAAGTAAATAGATTTGCGGATTTTGTTTGTAGTGTTAAGTATATGTTGCTTCCAATTTAGGTGTGTATCAGAGGTTAATCCTAAATATTTGATAGTTGCTACTTGTTCTAGGCATGGGCAGTTGCAATTCCGGTTCAGAGATGAGTTATTACATTCGTGTATTTTTAATTTTGGGTGTAGGTTTAGTTTTGTGATATTGGTAAGACTAGACAGTAAGTATTTTGTTTTCTGTATGTTAAGAGTTAATGTGTTCGAGTCAAGCCAATATTTAACATTTTGAATTCCTACCTCCGCTTTAGAATATACGGTAGGCCAATCTTTTGCTTGAAATAGTAGTACAGTGTCATCGGCGAAACTGACAATAGTGGCATCGATATCTAGGTTACACAACTCGTTAATGTATATTAGGAAGAGCGTTGGACCTATAATACTGCCTTGTGGGACACCGTAACTAATAGGTAAATTCAGACTCTTTGTAGCTCTGAGTTTAACGCATTGGGATCTGTCAGATAGGAAACTGGAGAGGAGGCTTAATTCATTATTCCTAATACCTATGTTGAACAATTTGCGTTCTAATTTGATGTGTGATATTGTATCAAACGCTTTACACAGGTCGAGAAATACTGATAGACATTTCGATCCCTTATCAAGGTGGCCAGAGATGTGGTCAGTGACGGTGGCTATGGCATCGTTTGTACTTTTATGGTTTCTGAAGCCAAATTGCCGCGGCGATAGTAGGTTGTTGGTTTCCAGATATTCCATAAGACTATTATTAACGATTTTTTCAAATACTTTAGACAGGGAATTGAGTAACGTAATAGGACGATAATTACTAATATCAAGTTTGGAGCCTGTTTTGAAAATAGGGATAATCAGACCTTGTTTTAGAATGGCGGAAAACAATCCTTGGCGAATGCTAATATTCAGCAGATGAGTTAATGGCTTTATTATAACCGGGGCAATTTGTTTTAGAACACTGTTGGGTACTTCGTCAATGCCGGTGGATGAAGAGTTTTTTAAAGAGTTGATTACCGTAGAAACTTCTTTCTCTGTAACCGTTTTGAGAACAAATCGGGTTGGGAATTCATCATTGGAAGGGTGAACGCTAGGATCCAGCATATGGTTGCTTGATTGGATTTTTGTTGCTAGTTCTGGACCTATATTTGCAAAATAACTGTTTATATGATTGACAATTGTGTTGGGGTTCGATGTAAAGTCTACGGTGATATCATTGATATTGAGAGAGTTTAAGGCGTCGGTGGCTTTATTTGAATTGGTAGCTTCCTTGAGGACTTTCCATATTTTTTTAGGATCGTTGTTGCATTCGGATATTTTTTTATTGTAGTAGATTTTAATTTTACATTAACCCCCAAATTTTTACCAGCCCCTTATACCTTCTAAAGAAAACTTTTAAGCACCGTTGTGATTTGAAACACGATGAAACCAAAAAGCGACAAACACATACATCTATAAAATTTAGCCTGCAAGGTAGAATAATCGATCTCCTCTTTGTGCGGTGCTTCTAGCCTCCCCACTCTTGTCTGCTTCAATTTTATGAAGGTTTCACACCGCGTGTGAACTGCGGTATGAAACTTATGCGTTTTCTTTTCGGAACTTACATTTATTTCATATTTTGTCGAAAGATGTTCTTACGATCGTACAGGGCGGTTCGAATGAGAAAGATTAATTATTCTCTGTACCAGCGTTTTTTAAATTATAAATTATAATTCAACATCGATTTTATTTCATTCAAAATTTGCTTTAATTTATACCTACATTCAAAAATGCTGAAAGACGTGATGATAAAACTATTAAATAATTAATTTTTGTAATTATTTTTTGATCATAAATATTTATAATTTTTCAATAATCATAAGTATTTATAAGCAAACTAGTTGGTACCCGGCATGCGTTGCTATGCCATTTAACCAAGAAATTGTTTCTCCCTGCGTGTCCTTTCCCATTTGTCCCGTTCTCCTACCGCCTCCCCTTCTTCTCCTGCGTCCCCTTTCCCTCTCGCGTTCCCACTCCGCCTCCTCCACCTTCCCTCTCCCCACTCCACTCCCCCCTTCCCCCGTCCCGCGAACCCCCCTCCCGAGTTCCCCTCCCCCCTTCCAGGTCCCCCTCCCCCCTCCCAGGTTCCCCTTCCTCCTCCCTGGTTCCCCTCCCCACCTCCCGCGTACCCCCTACCCCTCCCCCTTCCCCCCTCCCGCATTCCATACATTCAGTTTTTAAACAGCTCGCGTGCCATTAATAGCATTTTTTTATTCAAATTTCATAATGCCAGAGCTCACCAGAAATTTTATACAAACCTTGTCCTGACAATAACGAACACACAAAAAAAAATATTATCTAATTTAGTGCAGTCGTTCGAAAGTTATGCGCGTACATACATTTCGGCGATTCATTTTTATTTATATAGATAGATCACGGATATATGAATATATCTGGACCTGCCCTAAGTGATAAAAACGTATTATTTCCCCCTCCACATGGCGCCGGCTGTAGCTCCTCCTTGGAACCGGCTCGCTCCATGGGGAGGGGATATAGCCTCGCTTGAATCTAAAATGTGTGACGTCATCATTCTTGCCGTGAACAGCGAGAAGCTGACATCCATACATTTAACGAAATAACGGCAGATTGTGCTATACAATATATCTACGTATCAATATGCACATAGCGAATGTGGGCGGTACTCCAATGTGCTCGTCGCTGGTTACAGGGGTAAGTAAATTATGAAACATTTGTAAAAGTGTTTTAACTAAACACGGCAAGAAAATATTGATATGTGTATTGGCGCGAGTCTTTTTGGGGCGAGCATTTGGCCTTAGCAAATAAGTTTTGAACGTGGCAAGCAATTCGCGCTCCCATGTAAAAAGGTCTATTCATTCAAAGCAGATTTTGCTTTTAAGAACTAAATGGTGATATTGTAATGCGAGATGCCTATATACTGTCAGATTGATTGTTCAACGAATGACAGTCATCTTTCCCCTGTTCGCTCTCCATAGTTTGGTTTTACCCCTCATCTGTAACTGCTTGTCTATCCATTTGGATGTCTATGAGATAGATAGATAGATTTATATATAAGAAGAAGATAGATAGATGTAAAAAAATCTAAAATATATTAGTTTGTAAAACCGTAAATAGACAAACTGAAGTATTTTAGTCACAAAACACGTGCGCGGATCTTTTTTTAAATGATTTTATCTAAATCTAAATCTAATCTAAATCTAAATCTAAATCTAAATCTAAATCTAATCTAAATAAATAAAAATGAATCGCCGAAATGTATGTACGCGCATAACTTCCGAACGACAGCACCAAATTGGATAATTCTTTTTTTGTTGTGTTCGTTATGGTCAGGACAAGGTTTGTATAAAACTACTGGTGAGCTCTGGCATTACGAAATTTGTATAAAAAATTTTCAACAGGTGGCACGCAAGCTGCTTGAAAACTGAATGCACCGGGACTGAATGAATGGAATGCGGAAGGAGGGTTCGCGGGACGGAGGAAGCGGGCGAGGGGAGTGGGTTGAGGGAAGGCGGTGTGGGAACGCGAAAGGGGGAAGGGGATACGGGAGAGGAAGGGGAGGCGGAAGGAGAATGGGCTGAATGGGAAAGGACACGCAGGGAGAAACAAATTCTTTATTAAATGGCATAGCAACGCATGCCGGGAACCAGCTAGTTTAAACTAAAATTAAAATTCTGAAACATAGCTATCCCAGATAATTTATTAATTTATTTTACTGCATGATTATATTATTTGAAATGTGTGTCGTATATTACAAAATTTTGTTTGAAAATTTAACAAATCTGCCAACGACCTACGGTACAACCTTATTGTAATAAACAAAAATTTTAACAAAACAAAAAAACGACTTCAAAAAATGCACTAAAAAGTAAAAAAATAATTTCGTATTCTTCTACAACTTTATAATCAACTTACCTTTTCTACTCATCAATATGTAGGTAAGATTGTTATTTTTGGAGTCGGTGTCGGCGGGAGAGGAGCTGTCAAGTGAACATGCCGGGCCGCGGGTACCTTGGTTGACACCGACTCCAAAAATAACAATCGTACCTACATATTGATGAGTAGAAAAGGTAAGTTGATTATAAAGTTGTAGAAGAATACGAAATTATTTTAGAGCCTGTCCGCACAGCGATATTTCACCGCGCGTTTTAAATTCTCGCGTATTATATTCCGCGATCGAAATTACAACTAGTACGCACTGCGAATAAAATTTCGCGCGATTTTTGTCATTATAATATAGTTCTCGGCTAAGAAGCACGTGTAAATGGATAACAGATAATCAAATAAAATGCATAATATCAATTAGTCTTTATTTTGGTTTCAATAAAATTGCAAGTATTATACGGTTCAATAATAGCAAGACTGTAACAATAACTTTATGGGTTCACTCCCAAAGGAAACTTTATTCCTTTTATTGTTCGCTTAACCGCTCGTTTAATGTTTTACCAAAAGGGTTTCAATGAGTCTATTCACTCTAGGTTAGCTGATAATAGAGCAGCGGATTACTGAAAGAGTACTGCATTACCACTAGGCTCTCCTGAACTTGCTACATCGTCAATTTGGGAGTTGGGTCCGCCGCCCCGAGAACCATTTATTGGATGATCAACACCTTCGCGATGGGTCACCCAAAGTGGTTGGCGATATTTGTTGACTTAATAGCGGTTAATGGGATGATGTCTCTCTAGGTGTTGGCAGCGGATGCATGGGTCTGGATTGGTAAAGATCTGGGAGATCTGGTGGGAGAAGAAGCGCGCGACATCCTGTTAGTAGCAGCGCCGTAGCACAACTGATGTGAAACGCGCGAATTTTATTCCGCAGTGCGGCCATGGCCATACTATTTCATACTGCACAAAATATTCGCGCGGAAATAAATCCGCACCGCATCGCGTTCAATTTGCATCAAACCACAGAATTTTTTTTCGCGCGTTTTTTTTACCGCCAGTGCGGATAGTCCTATAAGATCCCATGTGTCACAGAATGTTGCGAAAAAAAAAACGCGCGGTTAAAAATCGCTGTGCGGACAGGCCCTTACTTTTTAGTGCATTTTTTGAAGTCGTTTTTTTGTTTTGTTAAAATTTTTGTTTATTTTTTGATTTTTAGTGAATCTGAAGTACACAAACTAATTAGATTAAGATTCGGCCGAGTATCGTAAATTTGTTCTTCAGAATTGGAGAGTTCCGTTACTTTGTCATGGATCCCATAATCAGAACCTAATCAAACTCTCATCAAACTACCCTTGAAGTACATCCTTTCCAATAAAAAAAGAATCATCGAAATCGGTTGGCGTAATATTGAGTTATTCGTCCATTTGTCGCGCACATACTTGATGCAAATTTAAGACTTATATGATTTTCACATGGATGCCATTGTCAGAACTGGACCAAATTAAAATGGGACCACACGGGAAGCACCAGCTTTCAAATAAAAAAAGAATCATCAATATCGGTTCACCCAGTCGAATGTTCTGAGGTAACAAATATAAAAAAAAAATTAAAAAAAATACAGTCGAATTGAGAACCTCCTCCTTTTCGAAGTCGTTTAATATAAACAAAAATTTTAACAAAACAAAAAAACGACTTCAAAAAATGCACTAAAAAGTAAAAAAAAAAATTCGTATTCTTCTACAACTTAATAATCAACTTACTTTTTCTAATCATCAATATGTAGGTACGATTTTTATTTTTGGAGTCGGTGTCAGTCAAGGTAGGTTTGTAACTACATACATAGTTATAGGTGAGATGTGCTTGTGTCGCAGAAGCGACTGGCTGACACCGACTCCAAAAATAACAATCGTACCTACATTTTGATGATTAGACAAAGTAAGTTGATTATGAAGTTATAGAAGAATACGAAATTATTTTTTTACTTTTTAGTGCATTTTTTGAAGTCGTTTTTTTGTTTTGTTAAAATTTTTGTTTATTTTTTGATTTTTAGTGAATCTGAAGTACACTAACTAATTTGTCTGAATATGGGTAAACCCACTAAACGTGCTGCTCATATGAGACAGACATAATTTGACCATAACGACGGACGTTAGGGTCAAATTAAGAGATTCAGACGAGTTTCGTTAATTTGTCATGGATCCGATAATCAAAACCTAATCAAAACCTAATCAAACTCTCATCAAACTACCCTTGAAGTACATCCTTTCCAATAAAAAAAGAATCATCGAAATCGGTTGGCGTGATATTGAGTTATTCGTCCATTTGTCGCGCACATACTTATGCAAATTTAAGACTTATATGGTTTTCTCATGGATGCTATTGTCGGAACTGGACCAAATTAAAATGGGACCACACGGGAAGCATCAGCTTTCAAATAAAAAAAGAATCATCAATATCGGTTCACCCAGTCGAAAGTTCTGAGGTAACAAACATAAAAAATAAAAAAATAAATAAAAATACAGTCGAATTGAGAACCTCCTCCTTTTCGAAGTCGTTTAATAAAAGTAAACATATTTTCTCAAATTTTAAAACATAGCTTTACTAGATAAAATAACAGTCTTTCGAAATCAATTTATAATTTTTCGTGGTAAAGGGTCAATACGTCTAAAATTTGATTTAAAAATGAGAAATTTCCGGTTTTGTCTGATTATTTATTCCCTCTTAAGATGAAGTTTTATTCCCCAATAAAAAAAATCTTATAATCATGTACAAGATATTATTAGCATTATTTTAAATGTAACAACCGCAGAATAGGCATAAAATTATATTTCATCAAAAGTCATCAAACTTTTAATCGCGCTAAATTACAGTACCGCCATTTTAACAACACACAATTGCTGTGGTCAAATTTCTGATTACCATTTACACAAAATATACTAGAGATGCCCACCGCAAAAAACCAAATCTAATTTTGAAACAACACACACCTTTACATAGTGTCCGGAAACACGTGGTACATGCGGAAAACTGGTGAACCTACGTCACATAGACATACGGAATTAAAAAAAAACTTAATATTTTTCGAACCTTTTTGAAGTAAACTTTCAAACGCTCGACTTGGGGGTAAGCTGGTGAATGCGTTACGAAAAAGTGTGATTCGAACGGTAATTGATGCGAACGGTGATCGGGCGAGGCGAACGGTCGGGCCTTTACGCATGCTTGACTTGGAGGTGATAAGGATAAGGATGAGGATGAGGATGAGGATAAGGATAAGGAGGGTAAGGGTAAGAGGGAGATATAAGTTAGTGAAGTTTTATTTCAGTCGTGTGGTCTAAAGGTTAAAAAAAACTTTGAAAAAAGGTGAAGTATAACTAACTAACCGTCACGCCGTTTCCCCGCAAGGGTAAGCAGGGAGGATGGATCGTCAAACAACTCGGTCTTGGCACACATTCCTTGCCACGTTCACATTCCAACATCGTCTCATACGTGCTCTTCTGTTATTCTGAATCTTGAGATGTCCCGACTCAAGTATCTGATTCACTTGCCATGTCTTTCTCAGGCGACCCCGACTTCTTCTACCATTCACATTTGCGTCATAACTAACGCTCAATGATAACGTCATAACTAACTAACTCATTACGCTTACCGAATCGGAGAGGGACCCATTAGCTTAGTTGGTAGAGCTCCACCCGGCAAGGCGTAGGTCCTAGGATCGAGTTCTAAAAGTGACCGTATCGTTTTCTGATTTTTCTGTTTTCAGATTTTCGTTTCGAGTTTCGCTAAATATTGTCTCCATTTAATTAAAACTAGTTATGTTTACATGTAGGCATTAGCGTAGCCAGGGTGGGGCGCTTGCCCCACCCTGGCTAAGAGTGGGGCAAGTTGAGATTGTCGACCGAGTCACGTTTTCAAATTTACAGCACTTTACAGGATGGTTTTCGCTTCTTCCGTTGTATTATTTGTATTCGTAGAGCCTAAAGCCTGAATATGTTGTATAGAAGCCTATTTTTTTCGGTACCTACTCTAGATTTTTATTTTTTGTCCCGCCCTAAATCAAAACTTGGCCATGCATGTAGGTATAGTTAGGTAACGTACCCATACTACATGACCCGTTTAGGGGGGGGGGGGGGGATCTTCAAAATACCACGCTTGGTCACAATGGGGGGGGGGGGCTTAGGTTTTTATCACGTAGTCAATCTAGAAATCTTTTTATATTTTTTCCACTAACTTTTTAATATTTTTTCCACTTGTAATTATAGGTAAGCATGCACTCTTGCCGTCACGCAGCAAGCGCCGTATTAATAAAGATAAATATAATCCAAATAATATATTTTTAAACTTTTTGTTACCAAGAAATGATTCAAAACCATATTTATGATTTACTACGTGAAAACTGTAGGGGGAGGGGGGGGGGGGGGGGTAAAAAATTGCAAAAAGTCAAGGTCACGTAGCATACTACGTTCCCTTACTAGGTTACTAGCAATGACTTGCTATCCTAGCTTGAAGTATTGGTACGGGCATATGGGTCATATTTAAGCTGCAAGCACCAACCTTGTGTACGCAATATCAATGCTTTGATTGATTTTTTCAATGAACTTGAAAAACGAGATATCTTTAAAACCGCAATGTCCGTCTGTCGTCATTCCAACGCAAGAAAAAAACTTCTTTCATTGCTCGGGTTTCATCCAATTTATTCCCAGTTGTCGGTAGCGGTTCCACGACGGTTGCCCCCCCCCCCCCCCCCCCTCCCTCCCTCCTCCGGCATACTTATATACAATATTCAATATACGATATGCAATCTCACAGCGGTGCCAGGCGATGGGTCGAGAGAATCCTGTTAGAGAGGAAAAAGGTCTCCCTCAACCAGAACCGAAAAGACCAGGCCACCGCTGCTAAGTCACCAAACGTAGCGAACCACTTGAGGTGACCTATGGCAGGGGTGTTGGTGATCCAATAAATGGTTCCCAGGGCGGCGGTACCTATAACCGCCTCTCATATTAGAGTGAGGGGTTCATTTGAGGAACCTATACTGAAAATGTTCAAATTCAGTTAGAATTCCGTCAAAAAAAAATTCGCCTCAGTTGTATATAGTAAACTAGTGCAGACCCGCAAAAAATCACGGGATAGTATAAATTCTTGAAAAATCAGTTCCAATTTTCAAAAGCGCAATTAAGTGATAGATATTTTTTCTTTGGTAAGAATCCTTCACACAAACAGAAGTTTTAATATAGAAAGTGAAACTTAAATTAAAAGCAAATTGGACTTCAGCACCTCAGAAAACAGAAATTAGTATTATTGATTGTACAGTAAACTAGCTTACCCGGCCACCCAACATTTTAACTCACACCGCCATCTGTTAATTTGCATACAAATCAAATCCACACCGCCCACTTGCCAGCCCGCTAGTCCACCACATACAGACATTCTCCTTTAATTTTATATTTCAACCAATTTACACAAAACCTTGACAAATCATATACCTAAACCTTCCTCATGATCTATTGGTGAAAACCGTATGAAAATCCGTTCAGCAGTTTTGAATTTATCGCGAACAAACAGACAGACGCGGCGGAGGAGGACTTTAATTTATAATATGTAAAGAATCTTTTCCGCGGGTAAAATAAGTTTGCCATGCCTAGTCTTCTACATACTCCGTCGTGAAAGTAGTTACCCGCCGCGGTTGGCAAATCAGATCACCACGTGCAGCGCTGTGATTGGTGGAATTGTACACTGTGTACCATTTAGCCATTACAAATAGCCTTGGAGGAAATTAACAGAGTATACAATTATTATTTAACAAATAACTGACAACTGACGCAATAATAACTCCTCAGGCCTAGGGCATATTTTGTAGGAAGGTCAATATACATATATCCGCTTTGCAATAAAATCCATTTAAATGGAATCGTTATGAACGCATCCGAAAACTAAAAACTGTTTATTATTAATTTTTTAAACTTTATGAGTAAAATCTCAAATTATAATATTTAAGTGACCGAATTAATATGGGTTCCGTAGCTTAATCGGTAGAGCTGTTTCCATGTAAGAAAAGGGTTCTGGGTTCGAGTCCCAGCGGAGCCAATATCTTTTCTGATTTTTCTGTCTCCAGATTTCGATTGAGTTTCGCTAATATTGTCTTCATTTAATTAAATATTATAATTTGAGATTTTACTCATAAAGTTTAAAAAATTAATAATAAATATTCATCCTAGACTTGCAGAAAAAGTCAATAGATGTCGCGTATTACAAATAAAATGGATAAAAAATTTATCCAGACACTATCTAGATTGCATTTAGTTCGAGTTGAATCTTGTAATCATATATAAAGATAGCAGCCAATAATATGTGCGTTAAGTAAATGAAGATAATGTTGGTAGTTCTTAGTCGAAGTATGATACAGTTAAAAGTGACCGAATTAATATGGGTTCCGTAGCTTAATCGGTAGAGCTGTTTCCATGTAAGAAAAGGGTTCTGGGTTCGAGTCCCAGCGGAGCCAATATCTTTTCTGATTTTTCTGTCTCCAGATTTCGATTGAGTTTCGCTAATATTGTCTTCATTTAATTAAATACTAAAAACTGTCTTTGAAAAGTGACGAAATAGGCTATAAAATTTTTATAATTCGAAATAAACATATAATTTTTGGAATATAAAATTTTTGATTTATTTAAAATATAAATCTGTAACTTAAAAGGATAAACCACACATAGCCGTGTGTAGATTTAGCTATGGACTTACTTTTTTTACATTACCACCACACAGGAGGCCTGAGGAAAATAATTCCCCCCCAGGGCCTATGTCATCTTTGGGGATGCTGTGTGGAAGGTCTTTTTAGGAAAGTAAGGAGAGGAGGTTCTGGGAAGGAAAAGGTTACGAGAGATGAGTAGGAATCTGGGGGTCAGTATGTACAGGAGTTAAGGACTATGAATCCCTCCTTCAGCGGTGCAAGGCGACGTTCCGAGAGAGTTGGAGAAGTCAAAGGGACTCCGTCAACCACTCTCTCCTGATTCGGCCTGCAATGCAGCTGGTGGGCAGACGCATACGCCTCCAATAACCGAACAAACCTTACCCAGAACCCGGGCACCACTGCTAAGTCAACAAACGTAGCGAACCACTTGAGGTGACCTATGGCAGAGGTGTTGGTTATCCAATAAATGGTTCCTGGAGCGGTGGTACCCATACCCGCCTTCCAAATTATTACGGGGTTTAACGTAGTTTTGTTAAACATTTTCAAATTGCGGTCTGAATCTTTGGTTTCATAAAGGTGTACATTTTAATTATTTTGTGGTTAATGTTTAGATTTTAATATAAAGCGTGGTGTTGTCTCTTTCTAATATCGCTTATTTCATATTTCTAACCATGATAGTAAGAAAGAGACAACGATTTCTATGAGACCTATATGAGTTGTTCAGCAAAGCGAACGAATTAGAATGAGGGGTTAATAAACTACTATTTTCAGTGATGTGTCTGCAACTACGGTTCAATGAACTCTACAACTTGAATTTGCTTTGATTTTCAAAATTGGAACTGGAATTGGAAAACCGATAAATTGGGTGCAAAAATTATTTTATTTTAATTTGGGAGGCGGGAGTAAGTACCGCCGCCCCAGGAACCTTTATTGGATAACCAACGCCTCTGCCATAGGTCACCCCAAGTGGTTCGCTACATTTGGTGATTTAGCAGAGGTGCCCGGGTCTATGGGGTGAGGTTTGTCTAGGTCTTGGAGGCGGATGACCAGGACACACTGAGCCCCAAATTCCTACCCACCCCTTAAACCCTTTTCCTTCCCAGAACTCTCCTCTCCTTCCTTTCCTCAAAAAACCCTCTACACAGCATCCCCAAAGATGACATAGGCAGATTATTGAGGGAAATTATTTTCCTCTGGGCCTCCTGTGTGGAGCTCATGTAAAAATAAAAAAAGCATCACTGGCTGTACCGGTCAGTGGCTGAATTGGCATCGCGCTTGGGTCCTACCCAGGCGTCGGGTATTGATTCCTCGGCTTTTCCGTAGGGATAGTCAGAGAGGATGGACCGCCAAACAACTCGGTCTTGTCTCTTGTCACACACTCCTTGCCTTATTCACTTTCATTTTACAGCGCTCTTGAGGCGATTTTTCGCAAAAACAGCGCTATATAAGTTGTCCAAAATTATTATCATTATACATCGTCTCATACAAATTCTTTTATTATTCTGACTCTTGATATTGCCGACTCAAGTATCTGATTTACTTAATCGTGCCATGTCTTCCTCGGGCGTCCCCGACTTATTCTGCCATTCACATTTGCGTCATATATTCTCTTTACACTCCTTTCTTCATTCATTCGCTCTAACCAATCATATGCCCAAACCATCCGAGGGTCCCTTTCTTAATCTTACTCATAATCTTACGCACTCTTTGCGGATCTCCACATTTCTCACAATCATACATGGTATTGGTATTACCACACGTACGCCTCAGGGATCTCATTTCAACAGCATTCAATCTACTTTCATCCTTCCTCTGCCAGTTCCACGCCTCACTACTCACTACCATACATCAGATTAGGGTAGGTACCAGCACTCCCTAGAGTTACTTTTCGTATATTACTGTAGGGGCAAGAGAGAGAGATGCGTACACACATTTTATTTCTCTCTTTCTCTCATAGCCAGTTACGTTTCGTATATCTAAGACACAGTGCAGGCCTATTATCTGTATCAAACTGTTGGAGCAAGAGAGAGCAGTCCGCGCGCACATTTTCTTTCTCTCTTCCTACCACACTGGAGCTAAAGAAGTTTTACTTTTGGCGTGTGATCTAAAGCACACTCGTTTTTTCCTTCCCAGAACTTTCCCTACTTCCTTTCCCTAAAAAGACCCTCCACACACGATCCCCTATATTGACAGTGGGAAATTAATTTCATCGGGGCTCGGGGCCTCCTGCGTAACATAAAAAGTTACCACTTTCACGGTTCATTCCACTGGAGCGACTATTAAAACGTACCCAAACTACGTGACCTGTTTAGGGGGGGGGGGGTCATCAAAATACAACGCTTGGTCACAACGGGGGGGGGGGGGGCTTAGGTTTTTATCACGTAGTCAATCTAGACATCTCGCGTTTTTTTTTCGAGCTACGATGGGAGGTTTTTAAGTTCGCGGAATGGGAAGGTAAGTGATTAATGGGGGTACCGCTGAATTAGGTACTAATTGAACAACTCATTTTTAGGATAAACACCGGGTTTTATCGGAATTAGGTCATTAGTCTTTGAGCTATCGTCTACCAAACACTTCAATCGGGAAGAAATTGTGAAATGTGGAGAAAATTGAGTTCCGCGCCGTTATAAAGTTCTTTTAAGTTAATTTAAAGATCGGAAAAATGTATTAGGGTAGTAGGTGAATAAGTTGAAACGGAAAAATAATTTTGGTTTTTATTTCCACTCCTTACCCAATCCGCAAACTTATAAACCCACCCTCGTACATTCAAATAAGTGAAAAAGTTCAGGGAACGTGTTTGTTGAAGATGATTGAGATGAAAAATGTTTATAAAAATAACAAGACTTTCGTTTCCATAAATTACGTTCCGGTTTCAATATATTTTGACATAAGTTTTATCTTGATAATATTTTTTCCACTTGTAATGCATGCACTCTTGCTGTCACGCAGAAAGTGCCGTATTAATAAAGACAGATATAAGCCAAACAATGCATTTTTTATTTTTTGTTAGCAAAAAATGATTCGAAACCATATTTATCAAATACTACGTGAAAACTGTAGGGGGGGGGGGTCTTGGAATATACTACACGTGGTCACCGGGGGGGGGGGGGGTAAAAAATTTCAAAAAGTGTGTCACGTGGTATGGGTACGTTCCCTAAGGTCAAAATATGGACCGGTATTATTTTTTTTATAATATTTTTTTTACAAATCCTACGAAAATTGATAATCGACAAAATATAGGTGAATTCATTGGCTATATAGAACCAGTGGCGTAGCGTGCCTTGGAGGGGCCCTGTATCATTGGCTATATAGAACCAGTGGCGTAGCGTGCCTTGGAGGGGCCCTGTATCATTGGCTATATAGAACCAGTGGCATAGCGTGCCTTGGAGGGGCCCTGTATCATTGGCTATATAGAACCAGTGGCGTAGCGTGCCTTGGAGGGGCCCTGTATCATTGGCTATATAGAACCAGTGGCGTAGCGTGCCTTGGAGGGGCCCTGTATCATTGGCTATATAGAACCAGTGGCGTAGCGTGCCTTGGAGGGGCCCTGTATCATTGGCTATATAGAACCAGTGGCGTAGCGTGCCTTGGAGGGGCCCTGTATCAAAATTAGAATTCTCACAAAAGAAACAAAAATGGTTGCATTAAATTAAAATAAATATTTATTGAAACAAAAAATTCAAATTAAATATACACTTTTTTGCTTCTTTTCGGCAAATTAACTTATTAAATCATCTATAGCTAAAGACGATTGTTTGCGCATCTTTACATGGGATTGATTGGGTATTGCATTCGCAGACTTGGTGGGTAGATATGTCAAAATCCTGAATTTATCCCACCTACCTAATCTTTCCTTCCCAAATGTCACCATAAAAATTGTTGCAAGAAATACTCAACTTTGGAGAGGTGACAGTGTGCTTTCCTGCTCAGTACAAAATTACATCTCAGACAGGGCGCATGTATCGTAACCTCTTACTGTAAGAATATTGCGATTTTTAAATAAAACAGTGAGAAGTGTGCACCAAAACTGGAGTTCAGTGAGGCCCCATCTGCAACGGTGAGTCCTATTTTCCTTATTCCAATCTGGGCTTATCTAATTTTCCAAAAGCCCAGATCTGAACTATCGACTGGATAGAACTTTGAGAGAATGGCAGGAACGTTGGGATAGGTCAAATATGGGAAGGTGGACTTTCTCCTTCTTCCCGTCAGTTAAACTCAGAATGGAAGGGGCTTACATCACTAAGGATCATCATGTGACCCAACTTCTGTCCGGTCATGGGGAGTTCAGAGGGAGACTTCATAGTCTCTCTCTATCACCCCATTCTAACTGCGCTTGCGGTAATACTGATCAAACAGCCGAGCACATTCTGTGGCACTGCGAGATTTTGACGGATGCCCGAGAGGAAATGCTTGATGGCTTGCAAGTTACTACGAGACCAGCTTGGAACGCGGATCTCGTTTCGAATAAGGTGAACTTTGAGTGTTTGAGGAAATTTACGAAAGTCTGGGTCGAGAGATGGCCTGATCTTAGAGTCGCTGACTAGCTGTAAAATCATGTAGGTACCAGGTGTATCTGCTCTTGAATCCACGGACATTCTCTTTACTTTATTACATCTACTGCTAGAATTTTGTTTTATGCTTTATATCTGTATACATATATATATTTTTTGTTATAATATCATCTCTATCTTAGGTATCTTTATCTTATTCTATTGTATAAATTTTGTTCCTATTTCTTTTATATTTCTGTGACTTACCTTTTTTTTGCTTATTTTATTTATTTTCACATGGTTTATTTTAGATTTCACTAAGCTGGGCTACGCGGTGTTTTATCGGTGTTTATTGTTTTCATTATTTTTCATCAATTTTTTGGGATTTTCTCTTTTTTCCAGCTTCATATTCCAAGGAACACTATTGATTCAACTAACATACTCGACTTTTTTTTTTTTTAGGTTTGTTTTGGTTTCTTTGTTCTCTTTTTCTTTTTAGTCTCGCAATGCTACTTTGCTTCGCTCAGAAGGCTGAACTGAACTGCATCTATTTATTTTGGTATGTCTTTTTTTCCCCTTCTGGGGGTGCGTTAGACCTCGTCCTTGCATCAACAGGAGTCGGTCGACGATGGCACGGTGCCCTCTAAAATTAATTGCGCCACCCCCAGCAACATGTGCAGGCTTTAGGTTTGGGGGGGCGACCTCGGCTCTCCTTCGCCTTGCCTCCGGCTACTCGACGCTGAATTTCTTAGGGTCTTCGGGTATTTCCCCCCAATCTCCCATTTACTTTTCTTTGAGGCATCACCGAGGAACCGGCTAGGGGGCGCGGAAGCTGAGTGTGGTTCACGACTAGACCGAATGTCATGCGCATTCTTGCTGGGACTGCCAATCGATTGAAGAGGACTCCCAACCGTTTGCCATTCCCTTATTACTTATCTATTGTGTCTTCTTCCCAAACAGGTGCTTGTAGGATACGCTGTATACAATCACCCAGCGCTTGCCACCTCGTGGACTTTCACCAACCTGTCTCATTGTCTTGTCTATATTTTGTCATACTAACACATATTGTATCTGTATTTCCCGCTAAGCACTTGCATACTGCTTACTAACAACGTATGCAGGGACATTGGAGGTCTAGTTTCGTTATCAAATGTAGAGTCGTTTTTACCCAAAAAATTAGAGTCCTTGCAAGAGCCTTGAAGGGGTAACCATCTGTTACCTATACCAGGGCGGGTAAGTGGTGGGTCCTCCAATGACTATCCATCAGGTTTTGCGAGTGTATACTTTTCAATCGTCCCGTATAACTTAGCGTTTTCACGTAGTTTCGGGACTGGTCCTTCGAGGGCTGCGTGGGCTTTGCTCTGCAGCATTTACCGCCAATTAACAGTGGAGTCGCAGTTTCGCGACACCAACGATTTCAGTTTTTCTAAAACTTCTGCCTCTATAGAAAATAGTGACAAGTCTGATAACCAGGTATTTTCATGTATTGAAGGTTGCCATTGTTCTTTCAAAAAACAAAATTCACACTTCGCTATTGGTAGATAAATTGGTAGTACTTACCATTGCAATCTAAATCACTCACGGAAGCTGATTGCTGAAAAAATGAAGATTTTGGGAATTTTTTTTATAACCTCTTCCTTTTCTGTTTACTTCTTCTTTTCATAGCTCCATTGGGATAATCTCTTTTCCTTTCTCTCATTCTTTTCACAGATCAAACTAATTAACCATTCAGAAGAACAAGATTGTATTGTATAACAATGTAATAAATAACGTTTGAACCGGAATGAAATAAAACGCGTAAATATTGCTCTCCGTGGTTTGTCATTGTACGTGTACATCGGTTATTGCAGGATTCCCCCCTTTAAGCGAATGACTTAAACGGGGGAATCCCGCAATAACCGATGTAGGATGTTGCCAACTTTTGGGCGCACGCTTGACCCGGGAAAAAAAGAGATTGCTTTCTTTTTACTTTTGTTATTTCTGACAGTTTTTTATATGTTTTTTTCCCGGGAAGCACGAGATTAAGTGACATTGTGGATAACATTTTACTAATTTTTGCTTACACACGTCAGGGGGCTCTGTAGCTCGGGGGCCCCGTATTATTGATACATCTGATGCGGCGGTAGCTACGCCCCTGTATAGAACTATAATAAATTAAAGTCCCCCGCGTCGTCTGTCTGTCTGTCTGTCTGTTCGCGATAAACTCGAAAACTACTGAACGGATTTTCGTGCGGTTTTCACCAATAGATAGAGTGTTTCGTGAGGAAGGTTTAGGTATGTAATTTGTCAAGGATTTGTGTAAATTGGTTGAAACATAACGATAATCGTTAGAAGTGTCGGAAAAAGTCAAGCCGCCTGGTAGCTTTCATCGAAAACGCTGCCTAATCCTTTTGGGATATTATAACAAAACAATGCATGGTGGGATATTCCTCTTTTATAGATTTACAAAAAAGTCCGCGAAGGCATAGGTATATCTATCTTTTACGGATAGCTTACTATACCCATTCTATCTTCTAAAAAATGGTCACGTACATTGCGGTAATTGAAAAGTTATTTAGACGGATACAGTATTAATCCTTATTAATACGTTAGTTGCCCCAAGCATTTCATGCACATTATTATAATCTTTCACACCATCTCTACGTATTATAAATTAAAGTCCTCCGCGGCATCTGTCTGTCTCTTCGCGATAAACTCAAAGACAGCGGTGGTTATAAAGGTTGGATAACCATCCAGTAGACGACGTTGTGTTTTATTAGACACAGCAACGCGTGGCCGGGTCAGCTAGTGATATAATATGGGCGGAAAATATTCAAAATTATCTCCAAAAAATAACGAACAATCGGAGGAAAAAGTTTTAAATCGCGATGTCGCTCGAGTGGTTTAAATGAAACTCGTGTATTTATACTGTAATTATGTGTGGCAATGAGTCTACTTCTGACTTTGTATCATAGACAATCTGTATCTGAAAGAATTTTTACTTTCTATTTCGTAAACTGGGGCAGAAAATAATCTTTTTTTCGTGCAATATCAAGTCGGAGATTGTAAAAGAGCTATTGTATTCACAAAGGTAACTTAATATTGGTGTAGCAAAAACATTTTTTTTACTTTTAGACCCCAGGCAGGACAGTAGAATTGATTATTTGTTCAAAAAATATATAACATTATTTTTTTAACAAATTCAGCAGAAGTAGTATAAACAGACTCACAAACATACAAAGCATTTATATCCGTTTGTCTATTCATTGGTTAGATTGCGTGTCAGATACTAGCGATTTTTTAAAGAATAATAATCAATACATATCATAAAAGAGTAAAAAAAAACGTGCGTCCCGCTACTATTCAGAAACGAGTCCCGGTATGTTCAAGGGAATTATATGGTGTGGTAGATCTCTATCCCCCCTCCAGGATGACGGTTCCCGTTTTTACCTAAATGGCATGCTTTTCAAGATGGGCTGGGAGTTTCGCCCACGTGAAATTTCTAGAACAGTCTTCCGGTAAGTTCTAGAAGGTTCATTCCAGAATATTCTCGAATGTTGTCCTGAGAGAAGCCGGGTAACCCAGCTAGTTATGAATATATACGGAAATACGTGAGTTTTACGGAAATTCATTGATATTTATGGACATTTATGAACATATACGGAAATTTGTAAGTTTTATGGAAATTCATTACGAGTATTTATAGTGATTTATAAATATAAGGTAAAACACCACATTTCTGACCCTGCTCCAATTTCTGACATATGTAACACAAATTACGATTTTACCAACTGAAGCAACATTCTTACTTATATTGATTGATATTAGCGCATCGATAAAGTTGTTCACCTCTGCCTCTAACCAACGTTTAGTATAAGGACTATTTGACACCCATTTCTACCAAAATATTATTTAGTATATGATTTTGGTGATTTTTTGATATTGCACATTTTTTCACCTTTTTCGGCGAGTAAACCAAATTTTACAAAATGTGATGACACAGTTCACCAATGTTTTATGTATTGTTTTTGTATGTTTTTCAATAGAGTATTGACCATATTTATACATTTAAAACCGAAAAGAATATATTTCAATAGATTAATGATAGTTTTTGAGCGGTCAGTAATAGGTACCTGTTTTAATAGGGTGACCATATTTCTGACATGTATGTCAGAAAATGATACGCCTCCAAAAAATCGTGTTCATATTTCTGACCGATATGTCAGAAATTGATACTTATCATAATTTGGGGGTTTTTAATCCTGACATAATAATCCTGATATAGAAGAACGGCTGCGCGACCTCTTTTATAATAAACTGTATTTTGGAATTGAGGCCAAAATACCCAACCAAATCGAATAATTAGAAAAATGTATGAGAAATATCTATTGCCAATAGTGTAATTTAATTTATTTGTATTTTTTAATATAAAATTCACGCCATTTAAAAAATAGTTTAACTTGACAATGTTTTGCGAGTTTGCGAGTAACAATTTTATCAAATAAATAATGTTACCGAACTATTGTTTTAATAAAATGAAATATAACTTTTTTGGGTAGAAATATAAATGTATGTATCTATAACAACTTTTCGTTCCAACAAAGTTTCAATATGAATTTTAGACTAAAATCCAAATTTAAATTTTATTTGAATAGGGCCAGTCGCCGCCTAGTTTAGACTAAAATCCAAATTTAAATTTTATTTGAATAAGGCTAGTCAGCCGTTCGATATTTAGTGATTTTCCGTAACAATATTAAGTGATTTTCTCGGGTAATTACATTTTAAACTAATGAGAGCCTTTTTTTAGCAATGGGATAAGTTAGAGGAAAAAGTTAGAGCACTCGTGGACTCAAATATACGCAAGAGTCCTTAGAAAAGGAGCTGATTTAAATTGAAAATGGAAAATCTGTCAGGAGAGTTAGCATTGAATATGGCATTCCCAGAACAACACTATTGTATAAAAAATCTGGAAACTATGAAATGGGGATGCAAATGCCATACCATATGAAAAGTTATTAAAAACACCATTATTCAATGAAAGTGTAAAAGCCGTGACTCCAGAGAGCATTGCAGTGGAAGAAACAATAAATTTTGTAGAAAATAATGTATCACCAGTTATATCCCCTCTCCAAATTCTTGAGAACTTGATTCTGCTATTATAAAAGGATTTCGTGAATCGCACGAGGTTTGGATGGGCCTTACGGAGTACAAGGCATTATTTGATATTTGGAAAAGTATGACCGCAACTGTAGACTAACAAACTAATAAATAATACAATGTTTAATGCCTACTTGGTATAAATTTCCTAAATGCAAAGTACTTATACTTAGGTACTTTTTTCTTTATTTGTTACTGTACCTATTTTAATTTAGATGTAATGCCTGAAGAAGGCAACGTACGGTTAAGTTCCTTTTCGCGTAAAACAACAGACAAAATAATGTAAGCGATGTTTTATACCAAATAACAATGTTTTAATTAATTTTCATCCCTGTATAAAAAAAAGGTTTTTTTTTTAATTTTATGTTTAACAATAATTAATAAAATTTTTTTCAAAATACGAATTTTTGTTTTA
This sequence comes from Limnephilus marmoratus, assembly GCA_917880885.1. Classification (NCBI taxonomy): domain Eukaryota; kingdom Metazoa; phylum Arthropoda; class Insecta; order Trichoptera; family Limnephilidae; genus Limnephilus; species Limnephilus marmoratus. The sequence continues at coordinate 26,966,963 of OU862930.1, read as the reverse complement.
AATATTGTCCACATAGCTTTGCATTTTATTTGAGGATATGATTGAAATATCAACATGTATGTCGGATACTGGATTCACATTGATTTTGGTATGTCAGAAATACGAATAGCCATGTCAATCAATAGGAACATATTGATTTTGCTATGTCAGAAATAGCTGTTTTGTTAGCATGTTACGTATTAAATGATTTTAAATATTTAACGGTAATAAATTTACCAAAAAGTGAGATTTCATTATACGAAATTGAACAATGTTTCCAAAAATTCAAAATTTCATTTCAATAATACAAGGTTGATTTTATAAAAAAAAATTGAAATCAATGAAAAAAAAGTGATAGCTTAACGTGTCAGAAATAGGGTGTTTTACCTTATATGGAAATATATAAGTTTTATGGAAATTCATTGATATTTATCGACATATATGAATAATATCTACATATATACGGAAATATGTAAGTTTTATGGAAATTCATTGATATTTATGGTCATTTATAAATATATAAGTTTTATGGAAATTCATTGATATTTATTGAAATTTGTAAGTTTTATGGAAATTCATTGATATTTATGGAGATATATGAATAATATATATACGGAAATATGTAAGTTTTATGGAAATTCATTGATATTTATGGAGATATATGAATAATATATATACGGAAATATATAAGTTTTATGGAAATTCATTGATATTTATTGAAATTTGTAAGTTTTAAAGAAAATCATTGGTATTTATTGAAATTTGTAAGTTTTATGGAAATTTGTGTTGATTTGATATTAATGGACATTAGTTTTTACTTACAAAGAGTGGTTAAATTGCGATAACATCAAAAGCAATTTCTTTTTTTTTTCATAAAGAGATTTTTTTTCGGTAATTACTAATTACCTACTGTGTTTTTAGTTACCTATCTATCAGTATGTATCTGTCTATGGAAATTTATAATTTTTAAGGTAATTCATTGATATTTACGGAAATTTATAGATATTTACGGAAAATATCAAAAATTTTGAGTAATATGGAAAATCATCTATGGACATTTGTGGAAATTTGTAAGTAAGTGCGAAGTTTGAGCGACCCATTTTGCCTTTTTAAAATTGTAAATTCGGACCTCAACTATTGCGACCTTCTGAGACTAGTTAATGTAAGAGTACCCACTCGACCACTAGGCATAAGGACCTAAATGTTATCATTCACAAACAAATCATGTAGCAAACTCGACAATTCCTGGCTTTCATAGTTTAGCAAACAACTATACAAATGATATTAACATTTTTAATGTAACAATTTCGATGTTTAAAACATACTTTAAACAATTAATTGATGTCAACATATTATTTCTGAAAAATTGCAGTTTATTAGTATTTGTAATTTTATTCAATTGTAAACCACTGTAATGTAAGACATTATTTTTTTTCAAGCTATTGTTTATTACTAACCTATGGGAAAAAATATATTAATATTATGTACACAATGTAAAAGCCCCATTGAAGTATAAAAGAGTAAATATATATACAATCCGTCAGTTATGATTAAAAGCTTTACCGATTTAAAAGAAAACTGATGTTGTCGATTGCATAAGACCATTTGACTCCCCGGCTATGCTCCAGACAATGGCCAATTAAATTAGTTGATGTATTTGTGAAAGCATGTAGGCTTTTTAAGTTTCGATCGAAAGTAACTTTATCTCAATTTGGAATTCTAATTTTTGACTAACTAACTAACCATCACGCAGTTTCTCCGCAGTGGTAGGCAGAGAGGACGGATCGCAAAATAACTGTCTTGGCATGCAATACTTGCCTTATTTATATTCATATATCGTCTCGGTGACAGGACAACTCAGAATGAAATCAACTCAACATCTCCTCTGAAAAATCACTAAAAGAGATGATTTAGGGTAAAGTTCGGTTTAGGGGCGGCGTTCCTAGATAATAAAACTAGTTATTTTTATACTATGGGCCGGAAAATCCGAATCTGAAAGAATTAGGCGTCGGCAAGCAATATTAACTGAATTACACGACTTTAAAATTTTCTATAAACACAAAGGAAAACCAGCCATTTTGAATGCATTGACACTACAAGTCATAGAAAAACAAGAAAGGTGTTACACCACATAAAATTAAGTGTTGCCATTAAGCAATAATATCAATAACTAATTTAAGTAATTATTTTTTATAAATTTTACTCACTTTTGTATCACAAACCATGTTACATAAACCTAGCGTAGCCGCTAAACTACTTGAAAACTGGGATGTTTTCTTGCCTTGACGCGAGCAGGCGGTATAAAGGGGCACAAACCATGTTACACAAACCTAGCGTTAGGTTAGGTTAGGTTACGCATTTTTAAGACTATGAATTTTCATACTTTTGGTCTAAGAATACGGCCGTTGAGATAGTCATAATTCATCAGGTTAATGTGTTATGTGATGAATTTATCATGTGAGGAAGAATCGTGTCGGAAAGTTTTACGTTATTGATATTATTGCTTAATGGCAACACTTAATTTTATGTGGTGTAACATCTTTCTTGTTTTTCTATGACTTGTAGTGTCAATGCATTCAAAATGGCTGGTTTTCCTTTGTGTTTATAGAAAATTTTAAAGTCGTGTAATTCAGTTAATATTGCTTGCCGACGCCTAATTCTTTCGGATTCGGATTTTCCGGCCCTTGGTTAGTATAAAAATAACTAGTTTTATTATCTAGGAACGCCGCCCCTAAACCGAACTTTACCCAAAAATTGTATGAAATAAAAAAAATAAAAATAAAAATAGCTTTTAATGATTTTTCGAAGAGGTATTGAGTTGAATTAATTCTGAGTTGCCGTGGAACCCATGATTTTACACACATACGCCTCAGGGATCTTATTTCAGTCTACTTTCATCTTTCCTCTGCTAGTTCCATGCTTCACTGTTATACATCACCAGCACTACACCAGCACTAAAGAGCACATTTCTGAAGTCGAATAATATACAAATTTGAGACATGCTGTATGCGGATTGCGTTCAGGTCAAATATTGTTGCAATACCTTCACACATAAAACTTTAAATAACATTACATAACAGTTTTTCTATTCAGTTTTTAAACACGGACAAACCTATTCAAAACGAACAATGGCTTATTATAATAAGTAATAGAACAGATCAATTTTAAAGCTGATTGCAAATTTTATGTTCACATATAATATTATTGTTACACCTTTTAAACTGCATTCTGTTTTGATAAACCTGGCTAGCAGCATGTGCATATAATTGAAAAAATTATGTTAATATCGCACTAGAGTCATAACTCATAACTGCTCCCAACCATCTGGAGCCAATGGCTCTATGGCATCCCAAATTGGGGTATGTTGTGAGGCTTGACCGGTCAAGTCTATTTGTTTGGTTTTTGGAACAACTAATACAGGTCTCATAGAAACCATTGTGTCTCCCTTACTATCATGGTTAGAAATATGATCTAAACGGTGTTAGAAAGAGAAAACATCACGTTTTATATTCAAATCTGAAAGTTTGCAAAATAATTCAAATATACCCCCCCCCTCCCTGTCACACATCATCACATTTGTGAGACCCTCTCCCCCCTAGTGTGACGTCACATATTTTACTTCTAAAATAATATTTTAAATTTTTTTGTTTACATTTAAGTTTTGCGTTATAATAATTTAGATTTTTACATGTGACGTCATAGAGCTTAGGGAACGTACCCAAACTACGTGACCAACTTTTTGCAATTTTTAACCCCCCCCCCCCCCCCCGGTGACCAAAATCCTAAGGAACCCGCCGCTCATTTGTATGGAGCGTGACCTTTTGAAGACCCCCCCCCCCCCCCTAAAAGTGTCACGTAGTATGGGTACGTTCCCTTACGACCCCCCATACCCCTTGTCACACAGGGAGGAATGCAGATCCGGGCACAGTTTGGAAATTTAATAAAAAGGCACTTTCTAGATGAGAAAAGTGTGGAAAAGCTGAATAAAACAAAAATTAAGGCGCGCTCCGCAAAATTGAGGGAGATACAACCGTTCAAAGTATTTAAAATTTCACTTTACAAAATGATATTGGCAGTCCGCCCCGCGTCCGCCGCCATTTTTTTTATAACCTAATACGCTAAACATGGTTTGTGATACAAAAAAAGTACCCCTTTATAACGCCTGCTCACGTCACGGCAAGAAAAACATCCCAGTTTTCAAGTGGTTTAGCGGCTACGCTAGGTTTGTGTAACATGGTTTGTGATTCTGGCGTACTATTAATTCTGTATTAGGTCTGGGATCCAACATACCTAAGCAGTGAAAACATGGCGAACGAACAACGAACTGTCAATATCAGTTCGCGAAGTGAATTTTTAAATACTTTGAACGGTTGTATCTCCCTCAATTTTGCCGAGCGCGCCTTAATTTATTTTTTATTCATCTTCTCCATACTTTTCTCATCTAGAAAGTGCTTTTTTATTAAATTTCCAAACTGTGCCTGGATCTGCATTTCACCCGTCACACAATGTCACACTTCTCTACTCCCCCCCTCCCCCTTAAGGTGTGACGTAATTTATGGATGGCCCAATTATATTGGAATGTTGTGGAATGCTCTCGAATGTTTTTGGACTGTTCTAGAAATTTTTTAGAGGGTGAAACTTCCAGCCCTTACATCTTCAAAAGCACGCCCTTCAGGTAAAAACAGGAACCTTCTTCATAGATGGGGGATAGAGGGCACCACACCATATAACTTCCTTGATTGTACTGGGACTCGTTTCTGAGTTTTAGCGGCATGCACATTGTACACTTTCTTTTATAATATAAATTGATTTCATTAATATTATTGGGGTTCTACTCTTTTGAGACTTCAATCGATCCAAGATTGGCACAAAATTAGTCTTGGTGGTTAATTCAGACTATTTACACTTCGGATTGCCCCAATATATTACAAGCTGTTTCTATACAGGGGTAGGCAGAGAAATTGGACCGCCACACAACTCTGTCTCAGCACGCACTCCCTGCATCGTTCACATACATTCATCGTATCACAGGTAAGCACTCTTCTGTTATTCTGACTGTTGACATGGCCCGACTCAAATTTTTGATTCATTTAATCGTGCAATGTCTTCATGGGATGTCCCCGACTTTATCTAACATTCACTTAGCGCCATAATATATTCCATCTGCTACACACTTCCAAAAAATCTAAGTGTTCCTTTCTTCATTGTGTTCATTACACTTACATCAGCAGTGCATTCTATCCGGATCACTACATTTTTAGCACAATTATTCATGGTTTTAGCACTTTGATCTCATTTGTACAGCATTCAATGCAGACAGCCGGCGTGGTCTAGTGGTAAGGCTCTTGACTCGCAATCCGAAGGTCATGGGATTGAATTCAGACATGGGCAAATAAATTTTATTTGATTAATTTGTGTCTAGTATTTCATGACTAATTCATCATTACATAGTTTAAAATGAAGTCGCTCAAAATGTATGTGCGCATAAATCTTTTAAACTACGCAACGGATTTTCATGCGGTTTTCACCAATAGATAGAGTAATTCAAGAGGAAGGTTTATATGTATAATACATGCTTATTATAGTAGAGAAAAGCCGAGAAATTCAAATATTCAATTCAGGCAGCGGGCAGCTGGCAAGCGGGTGGTGTGGATTTTATAAAGATTGGGTAATGGCGTTATGTTTCGTTAGCCACAGCAACGTGTGGCCGAGTCTGCTAGTTTAAAATAATATATTGTGTATTTTTGGCACGTTCCAGAGTGGAAGATACTCTCAATATCACCCTGGTGTAAGACCACCATTCAGAATTGAAACGTTGCTTGAAACGGCTCTAGCCGTGTTTGGTGACTAGATCTGAATAGCAAGGTACTTCCCTACCTTCCTTTTCCCCATCTCCTTCCCCTCCCCACTACCTTCAGCCTAACAACATACCCCAATTGGGGATGCCATAGTCTCACTGGCTCCAGACGGTAGCAGCTGAGACTCTTGTGAGGTATTCGCATTAAAAATAAAAAATTCAGTCTATTTCATCACTCTTCTGCCAGTTACATACCTCACTGCCATACAAGCCAACGTATCACACCATTGTGAGCTGTTAATTCCGCTCATTTTGGGCAACTTTTTATTGGCAACTGTCGCAATTAGTATTAAAAACAACCCTTATTAAATAGAAAAATGACATAAGAAAACATATGTTGCATGTGAAAATTCACAATAAGAGAGCTATATTTTTAAAATAATTGTGTATTAAAAAGTTATCTTATATGTATAATACTCAAATGGAATACATTGAAAAGAAATAATCCACTCACCGATTCTGTAGCAGTTTTCTCGCGAAGGTTTAACAGGTTATATAATGGCGATTTTAGCCTTGAAATATAAATAATTAAGAATGGATATTTCACAAAATGAGTCACGATTCACCAGGTTTAGAGCACATTGCGGGTTGAAGCTGAGTTATTCGATGAATGGAAACTGGAGTAAGAAACCTTTCACTTCGAACTGACGGAAAGTGACAGCGCGACCGCCATAGAAGAGAAACTGAACTAGATCCATAGATAAAGTGACAGAAGTAGATCGAGCGCTCTGTTGAAATGTTTAGAAACTTTTTTTCCATTTATACATCGAGTGCAATATCTCTGAAGTGTATAGTGCGTGATTAGCCAAGGAGCTAATACAACTTTTTTTATATTTTATCTTCACGTCCACATAGAAGGCATTGAGGTAAATATTTTCCAAAAATAAATAAGCGAGCAACTTTTCGATGAAAATTTCTTGCCGGCATGGTATTTTCGTATTGTCTGTCAAGATTGTCATTCTCGTCGGATAGGTATGTATTGCATTTTCTTTAAAAGTTAACTCCACACAGGAGGCTCTGAGAAAAATAATTCCTCTCAGGGCTTTTGTGGATGCTGTGTGGAGAGAATTTTTATCATGAAATCGGGCACCCCTGCTAAGGCACCAAACATAGAGTAGTATTTTTAGGAAAGGGAGGAAAGGAAGTTTTGGGAAGCAAAAAGGTATGAGTGGGGAGTAGGAATTTAGGAGTCAGTGTGTCCAGGAGTGACGGATGAATGAATCCATCCCTCCCTTTGGGGTGCAAGGCGATAAACCAGTCTTTTCCCATCCGGCCTGCCACGCAGTTGGTGGACAGACAAATCCGTCGCCAAGATCCGGACAAACCTCACCCCTGAAATCGGGCACCCCTGCTAAGTCACCAAACATAACGAACCACTCGGGGTGACCTGCAGCAGAGGTGCAGGTTAACCAATAAATGGTTCCCTGGGCAGGGGTACCTGCCTCCCAAATTGATGCCTAACCTAACGGGAATGAAAGACTTTGAGAGTGTAAAAGATATTTATTTGATAACTTATATTTACAAATTAGTATAGATACATTTTACATAATTGACTTGTAAATGGCAAATTGATATAAGAAAAATGGCAGTTTTATTTAGTAACATAATAAATTAATATGCACAACACATAAAGTACATAATACATACACAGTTTTTATACATTAATTCCACACAGGAGGCCTTGAGGAAAATAATTTCTCTGGTGCCTATATCACCTTTGGAGGAGCTATGTGGAGGGTCTTATTGAAAAGAGGAAGGATTGAATATGGGTCTGAAAGAAACCCTTGTTGTAGGAAGGATGAAACACAGAGGCCGACAAATCGTATCATAACCGAGCTGATGAACTCAAGAACGAGTCGCAAAAACTACCCATTCTTCTGATGTTGTCGATTAACATAAGACCTTTTGACTCCTCGGGCCTAATCAGATCAATGGAATTGATTATTATTGAAGTAAGTATTAATTGAACTCACTTCAGACCCAAGGACTACAACAACACAACTCTATAGATTTACATCTTCAGTGGATACTGGATTCATTTATTGGAGAGCGTAAAAATAAAATTACATAATATATTATATCATAATTTAAATACAATTGAAGGAACATTTTCATTAGGACATTAATATTTCAAAGTTACATTATAAAATGTACAATCATATTTGTAAAACGTAATGTTTTGATATCATATATAAATACAGGTTACGCAAAACAAAAGTAGACCCAAACAACACACACTAATAAACATGTTTTAAATTTTACACAACTGACAAACAACCATTTACCATACATTAACCCCTCAGGCCTCGTGCCTGTTTGTCGGAAGGTCAAAATATTTCCGCTTCGCAATTAAATCCAAATAAATGGAATATTTCAGAACACATTCGAAAACTAAAAACTGTTTTAAAAAGGTGATGAAATAAGCTTTCAAATTTTGTAATTCGAAATAAACACATAATTTTTTAAATATAAAATTTTTGAATGTAAATATAAAAAGATTTAACCCCTCAGAAAATCGCCAATATGCACTTTTAATGTCTTTAACGAAATGACATTTTACAAAAACTTTGTAGTATTACCGCTTCACAATTAAAGCTCTATAAATGAAACACTTTTGAACGTAGCCGAATAATAAAAACTGTTTTAGACAGGTTACAAAATAAGCTTTCGAATTATTATATTACAAATAAATATTAATATTTGTAAATATTAAAATTTAAAATGCAAACATTAAAAAAATGTGAAAATGACTCACGTGATGTTTTTATGTGAAAACGGTACTAAAATCACAGATTATGTAAACAACAATACTTATTCTATTGTATAAATGTGTAATAAACACTTTTATCACCTCGCTTTTTTATCATTTCATTTAAAAATATTTAATAAAAATTAACAATGTCGGGCGCCTGTAGGAAATTTGGCGGGATAAATTATGTGTCAGACTGCGCGTCTGACAGATTGTTCTTTTTATGTATTTCTATGGACAACTTGAATAGAGATGTGCAGCAGGATTCACTATCGACCTTTCACTTTTTATTTTAGGGATTTAACTAAAACAATAACGGAGTTATAACGGTTTCTATGGAGACACACGCGCTGACGTGTAAACACGCTTATTGTACTTGACTGCTGTCATATTTTTAACGCATATATCTGCTTACGTTGCGGAGGGGTTAAAAATGGCTCACCTTAAGTTCTTTCTAAATTAATGAGGCTAAAGTTCGGTTTAGGGGCGAGAGTCCTAGATAATTTTTTTTTTTTTTTATACTAATTATGGGCCGGAAAATCCGAATCTGAAAGAATTAGGCGTCGGCAAGCAATATTAACTGAATAACACGACATTAAAATTTTCTATAAACACAAAGGAAAACTAGCCATTTTGAATACATTGACATTACAAGTCAAGAAAGATGTTACACCACATAAAATTAAGTGTTGCCATTAAGCAATAATATCAATAACTAATTTAAGTAATTATTTTTTATAAATTTTACTCACTTTTGTATCACAAACCATGTTACATAAACCTAGCGTAGCCGCTAAACTACTTGAAAACTGGGATGTTTTCTTGCCTTGACGCGAGCAGGCGGTATAAAGGGGCACAAACCATGTTACACAAACCTAGCGTTAGGTTAGGTTAGGTTACGCATTTTTAAGACTACGAATTTTCATACTTTTGGTCTAAGAATACGGCCGTTGAGATAGTCACAATTCATCAGGTTAATGTGTTATGTGATGAATTATCATGTGAGGAAGTATCGTGTCGGAAAGTTTTACGTTATTGATATTATTGCTTAATGGCAACACTTAATTTTATGTGGTGTAACATCTTTCTTGTTTTTCTATGACTTGTAATGTCAATGCATTCAAAATGGCTAGTTTTCCTTTGTGTATATAGAAAATTTTAAAGTCGTGTAATTCAGTTAATATTGCTTTCCGACGCCTAATTCTTTCAGATTCGGATTTTCCGGCCCATAATAAGTATAAAAAATAAAAAAAAATTTATCTAGGACTCTCGCCCCTAAACCGAATTTTTTCCATTAATGATAACAAGTAAAACTAAAAACACACATATACTTTATTAGACAAATGTATTATAAACACCTCATAGTCACCTCACTTTCTTGTCGTTTCATGTAAAAATAATTAATAAAAAATTTACAAAGTTTCATAAAATTTATATAGAATTTTATAAGAATTATGTGTTCATTTTAAATTTTCTAAGATTTCATTTTAGATTTTAATATAAAGCGTGGTGTTTTCTCTTTTTAACCCCTTTGGATTATGTTTCTAACCATGACAGTAAGGAAGACACAACGATTTCTATGAGACCTATATGAGATGTTCCCAAAAGCAAACAAATTAGCCTGAGGGGTTAATGTGGTTTGAGTGGTATTTAGTGACTAGATCTGAATAGCGATACACTTCCCAATCTTTGTATTTGCCTATAAACTACTCCAAAAAGGATGCCATAGTCACATTGGCTTTGGGCAGATTGGAATCTAGAACAAATAAATCATCACCCATTGAAATACCACTAAAACAGACACAGAACTCTTTGCTTCGACAGTCTCAATGTGAGTATCAATACAGTCTCGTAAGACGAACTCAGAGCACTTTCAATTAAAATATCGCCTAGACAGGCACAGCATTCTTTACTGCCTCATTGTACAAATTCGGACCAGCTCCTTCCCTTGAAACACCAGTAAAACAGACACCGCATTCTTTCCTTCAGCAGTCTCAATAAAGGTAGAGTCTCATCAAACAAACTCAGAGCATCTTCCATTGTGATACCGGTAAAATATGCACAGAAATTAATAATAATAGTCTGCCTACGTTCTCACTGCTCTCAGCAGCACCGTCCATTGAATTACTACTTAAGCAGACACAGCATTGTTGCTTCAACAGCCTCAAAGTATCTAAAGTCTCATTAGATAAACCTACATTAGATCCATTGAAACACCGGTAAAACAGACACAGAAATCGTGCAAGTCCTCTTTTCTCCAACACGCTCAAATATTGAACACCGAAACCCTTGCTGCTCAGAGCAGCACCTTCCATCGAAATACCGGTAATACCGACACAGAATGCCGGCATGTTGTCACCCAATCACTGACACAAGTTTCGCATAGCACCTTTCATTGAAATACCAATAAATCATTATTTGCTCCAACGGGCTCAATCGCCGATCGCCACGACCGTTTTTATTCAGAGAAGCACCTTCCCTTGAAATACGGGTAAAACAGACGGTGCGGATAGACCGGAGTGCACTCGAGCCACGTGCTTCTTTAAGTTGGAGGTGTGGTTGCACCGATAGCCGCACTGGTCGCAGCAATAGGGTCGCTCGTTGGTGTGCGTCCGTTTGTGAACCTTAAGCGAATTGATGAAGTTCGTTCTGAAATAATGAAGAATAAGTTAAAGACATCCAAATTCACAGATTTGCCCCAACACTTGCACTTTCTCGTCCCTTCCAGTTTCTCATCCCCCTCACTCCTTCCCTTTCTGCAGCTAAACTATATGAAATTCACACATTTTTCAAACGGTGACCGGACAACTCAGAACGAATTCAACTCAACATCTCCTTTAAAAAGTCATTAAAAGTGATGAAGAAAATATGTAAAAAAAATTGGTTAAATAGGTTACGTTAGGTTAGGTTATGGACTATTTTTCAATTTTTTTTGCATATCTTTAAATGACCATTCAAAGAGGTGTTGAGTTGAATTGATTCTGAATTGTCATGGAACCTTTTTATACAACTCGCACGACAACTTTTGTAACATTTTTACATAAATTTCATAATGTCAGAGCTCAGCATTATACACGGTGTCCGGAAACTCGTAGTACAAGCGGGAAACTGGTAAATCTACATCACATTCGGAGTCGATTTGTGATATAACTTTTTTGATTTGAGCTTTCGTTTTCGAGTAAATCGGGTCCAAAGTTGGAATTTTTGTTTAAATTTGAAAATTTTTTTACTAGGGGGTTGATTTCAGCTGTGTAATGTCTTATAAAATGCATCGAAGGGTAAACCGTGCACAAAATTTTTTTTAACCCTTTAGTTGCCAAAAAAATGGAAAAATAGAAAAAAATAATATTAAAATCGAAATGCTCAGATTGAAAAAAATAAGTTTTTTGGGTTCTCTACGTGATGTAGATTCACCAGTTTCCCGCTTGTACTACGAGTTTCCGGACACGTTGTATACAGAAACCTTCTGGGGAGTGCGCACAATAACTCACCGAAGTTTCATCACAATCAGATGAATGATATAGGAATTTTTTTTTTACATTAAATCCACATAGTAGGCCATGAGGAAAAACATTTCCCTCAGGGCTTATATCATCTTTGGGGATGCTGTGTGAAGGTTTTTTTTAATGAAAGGAAGAAGAAGAAAAAAAAAAGGTATGAGGGGTGGGTAGGAATCTGTAGGTCAATGTGTCTAGGAGTAATGGACGTATGAATTCATCTCTCCCACCGCAATGTAAGGCGATGGGTCGTAAGAGTCCGGCTGGAGAGATCTAGATTAGGTGTACCTGAACCAAACTCTCCCGATCCAACCCGCCATGCAGTAGGTGGGCAAACACATCGGCCGCCAAGACCTAGATAAACCTCACCCCATGAACCTGGGCACCCATGCTAAGTCACCAAATGTAGCGAATCACTTGGGGTGACCTATAGCAGGGTGTTGGTTATCCAACAAATGGTTCCCGGGGCGGCGGTACCCATACCCGCCTCCCAAATTGTAATAATAAGAGACAAACAAAGAAACATTAATTTTTATATACAGAGATGTACGTGTTTTAATTTTTAGCATATTTTGTATGTATCCATTACAATAATCGGCCACTTTCACTAATCAAACACTTGCCCGGTTTTTGTAGCGGCAGATTAGTGACAGAGAGAACTGTATTATTAAGATCGATATTAGTTTCTTAGTGTCCGAGAACAACGTTATTTTCAACGGTCATTTTCAACAGTTGACAATGCAAACGCTAGTAGCATTGACATTTAAAGTTGCCGTCAATTCCCAGTACTAATATACGTACATAATAAGAACACAGTGAAAAAGTGTACAAACCTAAATTCGCAGGCATCGCAGAAATATGGCTTCTCCTCCGTGTGAATGCGTTTGTGCTTCTTGAGGTTGGAGGAGATCTTACACGCGTAGCGACAGCCCTCAAAGTCACACGCGTACGGACTCTCGCCCGTGTGCACGCGGTGATGCTTACGCAGGTCGGCCATCAAATAACACCTGCAACAATTCCACTCCATAAGTTCCAGTGACCCCACAGTAAGCCCAATAGAGAACTCCAGTCCAATTTTTTTTATTTTTTTTAATGAATAAAGACCTTCAAACTTAAATAACTGCATTTTTATTTTTATTTTTATTTTTATAGTTAGTTTTAATAGTTAAAATAATTGTCAAAGTTTTAATTTTTCAAGACCCGCCGAAAAGCACCGTATCTATGGTGGATTGTGTGACTTATCACCCACCGATAGTTTTATTTACTTTCAAGTTGTCATTTTGAATCAGTGATGAATGTCTAGGGAAATTTCCCTAGATCTAGGGGAGAAAAATATTTTTTAGGGAAAAGGGAAATCAGGACCAAATCTAGGGAAATTTCGAACTCTGGCAAATTTTTTTATTACATATGACAATATTACTGGTATTATTTATGTATATATACGTATATATTTTTTTTGGAATTCCTATGAATCTTAATTATTGTTCATGTACTTACATACAATGTTATTTTTAACACTGACAACTCAAAATGATTTTTTTTTTTTACAGTGAATACCGCACAAGAATCTCAACTGCTCCCGTCTGGAGCCAGTGAGACTATGGCATCCCCAATTGGGGTATGTTGTGAGGCTGAAGGTAGTGGGGAGGGGAAGGAGGTGGGGAAGAGGAAGGTTGGGAAGTACCTGGCTATTCAGATCTGGTCACCAAACACGGCTAAAGCCATTTTCAAGCAACATTTCAATTCTGAATGGTGGTCTTACACCAGGGCGATACTGAGAGTATCTTCCACTCTGGAACATGCCGCAAATATACCATATATTATTTTAAATGAATTAATTGTGAAATAACACAAATTAATCAAATAAAATTTTATATATAAAATATTATGTATCTAAAAAGATAAATGGGACCTCTGAAAAAAAATTCATTTATGTTTTAAGTTCCGTTTTATCGGTGATTGCGGTTGATTTTTATTGTGCAAAGTGTTTTTTTTATTTGGAATTCAGTTTCTAATTCAGTGGTGAGTGTATTCGTACTTTTAAATTATTATTTCACGTAGCAAAAAGTGTTTTATTTGGAAATGCACAGTATTATAAGTACATTTACCAAATTCCGATATCTTTCCAATTAATTAATCATATTAATTAACATATAACAGGATTAGTGTTACACAATCAGGTGGCTATGTAGTGTAATGTATTTTTATAAGGTAATACCTACACCGTTGTCATCCGACCGCTGTCTTCTCAGAGCAAGTAGAACTCCATCGCAGGATAGTGGAGATAAGGATTTGGAGGTCATGCATATAAAAGACGCTTATTTTACTAGTGAAAATTAATGTTAACTTTATTGCAGTTTGCAAGGGAAAAATTGAACCAAGGAAAAGTAAACCAAACATAAATACCTTGAGCATCTATCAACTGATGTAGAAAGAGAGAGTCAACAAATTACGTTTAATTATTAATACCGCTCACGTCCCGTCGCCGTGACAGTCGTGACACTCCTCCAAACGACGACAGCAATCCCCAAGACACCGTCCAGCACGTCATGGGGCCACAAGTTTAAAGGAAATCCACCCAACAACCAGGCACAGCTGATCTACACCCATCAAGCGGCGTTTAGAAATCTCACCGGCCAAAGGAACAGCAATGTCGGCGCACTCCCCCAGAGTAGCAAAGCTGCTTCATTTAAAGGGATTCCACCCAAAAACCAGGCACAGCTGATCTACACCCATCAAGCGGCTTGTAGAAATCTCACCGGCCAAAGGAACAGCCAAGTAATCAATACATCGCCCGTTGATTACAGTTTAAATTCACTTCCGCACGCGGATAAAGCAATCACTCGGCATCCAGCGAGGAATTAAACAAAATAATAAGGCTTCTATGCCATTTGAGTCGTCCCACACTCACAGAACGAAAAATAAAACTCTCTCTAGGCTACATCGCACTAGAATCTTTCATAACAAAAACTCCTCCTCAAAAATCTCCTCTCGCCCCAAAAAATTACGTGATGTCTGCCGCCATCTTTCCTCGAATGACGTTTCCGGTCCCCTTGCGGTTTGGCCAACCAACAAAGTTAAAAAAAAAGAAAAAATAAATAAAGCATAGAAAATAAACAGTACCTATTTTGGGAAGTACCTGCTCACGAAATAGATATGCTACAGTAGGTAATTGCGTAAATGTGAAATTCTAGGGAAATTT
Source organism: Limnephilus marmoratus (assembly GCA_917880885.1). NCBI lineage: Eukaryota > Metazoa > Arthropoda > Insecta > Trichoptera > Limnephilidae > Limnephilus > Limnephilus marmoratus. The sequence goes on along the minus strand of OU862930.1, from coordinate 26,951,679 downwards.
CACCTCGAAATCTAGGGAAATAATTTTTTGGGCAGAACATCCCTGTTTTGAAAGGAACAAAAATGGCGGGACTAGGATGACAAGTGTGAAAAGTCGATGCGTTTTTTATTCAAGATTAACTACTTTTAATGTAGAAAAACATTGGTAAAATGTCACCGCTATGTTATTGTATTTTATCAAAGTGCAATATAAAAACAATAAATCATCTTTTTCATTGCAAATATGACATTGTAAGCCATCGAAATTTGTGTTCAGGGGTGACTTTTTACATTGTGTTATGTATAACACATCGACCTCCGTAGTCCAGTGGGTAAGACTCTTGACTCACAATCCGGAGGTCGCGGATTCGAATCCGGCATGCGCAAATAAATTTTATTTGATTAATTTGTGTTATTTCACAGTTAATTCATTTAAAATAATATATAGTATATTTGCGGCATGTTCCAGAGTGGAAGATACTATCAGTATCGCCCTGGTGTAAGACCACCATTCAGAATTGAAACGTTGCTTGAAAATGGCTTTAGCCGTGTTTGGTGACCAGATCTGAATAGCCAGGTACTTCCCAACCTTCCTCTTCCCCACCTCCTTCCCCTCCCCACTACCTTCAGCCTCACAACATACCCCAATTGGGGATGCCATAGTCTCACTGGCTCCAGACGGGAGCAGTTGAGATTCTTGTGCGGTATTCAGTTTAAAAAAAAAAAAAAAAACACATACCGAAACACTGGTATTTATAATACACTGATCATGACGATTGTGTAATAACTTGTATAAAAAGCCCTTTATACTAAAAACAATTCAAAAATAGATCGATGTATCATAAACCAAATGTCAAATATGACCTATTTATGATACGACTATATGTAACCTCAAATATAGCCCTTTTCCGTCATAGTTTTAATCTTTGAGAGCCTAAATAATGTTTCCAACAAACACAACAACTATTATTTATCTAAATCTCTCAGTATGAAAATAACCGAAAAACACAAAATGTTAAATGGCATGCTTGTCTTACGTGGCGTAAGATTTCAAATGTCAATACATCTTGATACACTTCAACGTCTTCAACACACGTGAATACGGGTTAGCAGTGACGTCACCTTTAACCATTTCAGTAATGCCAACTTGACGCTGTGTTTTGAGGAGAGGTTTAAAAATTAACTTTCTTAATAATTTTTTAAAAACTCTGCGTTTAATATTATGAAATAAAACTTATATATTCAGAATCAGCGTTTATTGGTCTATATCAGTGTTTTTCAATCTTTTTGAATACGCGACCCCTTTACAGGTTGAAAAATTCTGGCGACCCCCTTTGGCCATAGATACGGACAAAAAGTTAAATAATTTAAATACGTTCATTATTTTCTCTATTTTGATACCTATATTCATTATTACGGCCTACACTCAGCGAGGAAGCCGCGAGAGCTTTTAAAGTAAGGACGATGTAAGTTGGTAAGGCTGCAGGCGACTTTGACTTGGACGCCAAAGCTTGCGCGGGCCTAATTTTGCGGCATAGGTGAACTTTAAAACCCTTTCTTGGATAAATCAATAGAACTGGCTGATCTCACCACAAATATGAAAGAAAATCTTACAGATTTAGCTGCTGTTGGCATGCTTAAAATGGTATTTCATTCTCAAAGTGTTGACGTGTTTTGGGTGAAAAGAAAAGAAGAGTATCCAGAGCTGGCAAGGGAAGCTCTGAAATTATTAAAACCATTTACCACTTCATACTTAAGTGAACTGACATTCTCTTCAATAGTGGACATTCTAACTAAAATTATTAGTGCCATTTGCCACTTCATACTTATGTGAACTGACATTCTCTTCAATTGTGGACATTCTAACTAAAATTATTATTGCCATTTGCCACTTCATACTTATGTGAACTGACATTCTCTTCAATTGTAAACATTCTAAAAAAAAATTATTAGTGCCATTTGCCACTTCATAGTTATGTGAACAGACATTCTCTTCAATGGTGGACCTTCAAACTAAAAAGAGAAACAGGCTCTTCAATTGTGGACATTCTAACTAAAATTATTAGTGCCATTTGCCACTTCATACTTATGTGAACTGACATTCTCTTCAATTGTGGACATTCTAAATAAAATTATTAGTGCCATTTGCCACATCATACTTATGTGAACTGACATTCTCTTCAATGGTGGACATTCTAACTAAAATTATTAGTGCCATTTGCCACTTCATACTTATGTGAACTGACATTCTCTTCAATGGTGGACATTCTAAAAAAAATTATTAGTGCCATTTGCCACTTCACACTTATGTGAACTGACATTCTCTTCAATGGTGGACATTCTAACTAAAATTATTAGTGCCATTTGCCACTTCATACTTATGTGAACTGACATTCTTTTCAATTGTGGACATTCTAACTAAAATTATTAGTGCCATTTGCCACTTCATACTTATGTGAACTGACATTCTCTTCAATGGTGGACATTCTAACTAAAATTATTAGTGCCATTTGCCACTTCATACTTATGTGAACTGACATTCTTTTCAATTGTGGACATTCTAACTAAAATTATTAGTGCCATTTGCCACTTCATACTTATGTGAACTGACATTCTCTTCAATTGTGGACATTCTAACTAAAATTATTAGTGCCATTTGCCACTTCATACTTATGTAAACTGACATTCTCCTCAATTGTGGACATTCTAAATAAAATTATTAGTGCCATTTGCCACTTCATACTTATGTGAACTGACATTCTCTTCAATGGTGGACATTCTAACTAAAATTATTAGTGCCATTTGCCACTTCATACTTATGTGAACTGACATTCTCCTCAATTGTGGATATTCTAAATAAAATTATTAGTGCCATTTGCCACTTCATACTTATGTGAACTGACATTCTCTTCAATGGTGGACATTCTAAAAAAAATTATTAGTGCCATTTGCCACTTCATACTTATGTGAACTGACATTCTCTTCAATTGTGGACATTCTAAATAAAATTATTATTGCCATTTGCCACTTCATACTTATGTGAACTGACATTCTCTTCAATTGTAAACATTCTAAAAAAAAATATTAGTGCCATTTGCCACTTCATAGTTATGTGAACAGACATTCTCTTCAATGGTGGACCTTCAAACTAAAAAGAGAAACAGGCTCTTCAATTGTGGACATTCTAACTAAAATTATTAGTGCCATTTGCCACTTCATACTTATGTGAACTGACATTCTTTTCAATTGTGGACATTCTAACTAAAATTATTAGTGCCATTTGCCACTTCATACTTATGTGAACTAACATTCTCTTCAATTGTGGACATTCTAAATAAAATTATTAGTGCCATTTGCCACATCATACTTATGTGAACTGACATTCTCTTCAATGGTGGACATTCTAACTAAAATTATTAGTGCCATTTGCCACTTCATACTTATGTGAACTGACATTCTCCTCAATTTGTGGACATTCTAAATAAAATTATTAGTGCCATTTGCCACTTCATACTTATGTGAACTGACATTCTCTTCAATGGTGGACATTCTAAAAAAAATTATTAGTGCCATTTGCCACTTTATACTTATGTGAACTGACATTCTCTTCAATGGTGGACATTCTAAAAAAAATTATTAGTGCCATTTGCCACTTCACACTTACGTGAACTGACATTCTCTTCAATGGTGGACATTCTAACTAAAATTATTAGTGCCATTTGCCACTTCATACTTATGTGAACTGACATTCTTTTCAATTGTGGACATTCTAACTAAAATTATTAGTGCCATTTGCCACTTCATACTTATGTGAACTGACATTCTCTTCAATTGTGGACATTCTAAATAAAATTATTAGTGCCATTTGCCACTTCATACTTATGTGAACTGACATTCTCCTCAATTGTGGACATTCTAAATAAAATTATTAGTGCCATTTGCCACTTCATACTTATGTGAACTGACATTCTCTTCAATGGTGGACATTCTAACTAAAATTATTAGTGCCATTTGCCACTTCATATTTATGTGAACTGACATTCTCCTCAATTGTGGACATTCTAAATAAAATTATTAGTGCCATTTGCCACTTCATACTTATGTGAACTGACATTCTCTTCAATGGTGGACATTCTAAAAAAAATTATTAGTGCCATTTGCCACTTCATACTTATGTGAACTGACATTCTCTTCAATGGTGGACATTCTAACTAAAATTATTAGTGCCATTTGCCACTTCATACTTATGTGAACTGACATTCTTTTCAATTGTGGACATTCTAACTAAAATTATTAGTGCCATTTGCCACTTCATACTTATGTGAACTGACATTCTCTTCAATTGTGGACATTCTAAATAAAATTATTAGCGCCATTTGCCACTTCATACTTATGTGAACTGACATTCTCTTCAATTGTGGATATTCTAAATAAAATTATTAGTGCCATTTGCCACTTCATACTTATGTGAACTGACATTCTCTTCAATGGTGGACATTCTAAAAAAAATTATTAGTGCCATTTGCCACTTCATACTTATGTGAACTGACATTCTCTTCAATTGTGGACATTCTAACTAAAATTATTATTGCCATTTGCCACTTCATACTTATGTGAACTGACATTCTCTTCAATTGTAAACATTCTAAAAAAAAATATTAGTGCCATTTGCCACTTCATAGTTATGTGAACAGACATTCTCTTCAATGGTGGACCTTCAAACTAAAAAGAGAAACAGGCTCTTCAATTGTGGACATTCTAACTAAAATTATTAGTGCCATTTGCCACTTCTTACTTATGTGAACTGACATTCTTTTCAATTGTGGACATTCTAACTAAAATTATTAGTGCCATTTGCCACTTCATACTTATGTGAACTAACATTCTCTTCAATTGTGGACATTCTAAATAAAATTATTAGTGCCATTTGCCACATCATACTTATGTGAACTGACATTCTCTTCAATGGTGGACATTCTAACTAAAATTATTAGTGCCATTTGCCACTTCATACTTATGTGAACTGACATTCTCCTCAATTTGTGGACATTCTAAATAAAATTATTAGTGCCATTTGCCACTTCATACTTATGTGAACTGACATTCTCTTCAATGGTGGACATTCTAAAAAAAATTATTAGTGCCATTTGCCACTTTATACTTATGTGAACTGACATTCTCTTCAATGGTGGACATTCTAAAAAAAATTATTAGTGCCATTTGCCACTTCACACTTATGTGAACTGACATTCTCTTCAATGGTGGACATTCTAACTAAAATTATTAGTGCCATTTGCCACTTCATACTTATGTGAACTGACATTCTTTTCAATTGTGGACATTCTAACTAAAATTATTAGTGCCATTTGCCACTTCATACTTATGTGAACTGACATTCTCTTCAATTGTGGACATTCTAAATAAAATTATTAGTGCCATTTGCCACTTCATACTTATGTGAACTGACATTCTCCTCAATTGTGGACATTCTAAATAAAATTATTAGTGCCATTTGCCACTTCATACTTATGTGAACTGACATTCTCTTCAATGGTGGACATTCTAACTAAAATTATTAGTGCCATTTGCCACTTCATATTTATGTGAACTGACATTCTCCTCAATTGTGGACATTCTAAATAAAATTATTAGTGCCATTTGCCACTTCATACTTATGTGAACTGACATTCTCTTCAATGGTGGACATTCTAAAAAAAATTATTAGTGCCATTTGCCACTTCATACTTATGTGAACTGACATTCTCTTCAATGGTGGACATTCTAACTAAAATTATTAGTGCCATTTGCCACTTCATACTTATGTGAACTGACATTCTTTTCAATTGTGGACATTCTAACTAAAATTATTAGTGCCATTTGCCACTTCATACTTATGTGAACTGACATTCTCTTCAATTGTGGACATTCTAAATAAAATTATTAGCGCCATTTGCCACTTCATACTTATGTGAACTGACATTCTCTTCAATGGTGGACATTCTAAAAAAAATATTAGTGTCATTTGCCACTTCATACTTATGTGAACAGACATTCTCTTCAATGGTGGACCTTCAAACTAAAAAGAGAAACAGGCTTAAGACGGGTTGTTTAAAAAAAATTGACGAATTCATCAAATATTTGCAGTTAATTTTCACGTTCTGTGTAAGTTCTATTCGAGTGCTGTTACTATATAGACCAGTTACTTCGTAAAACTGAAATAATCACAGAACTTGAGTAGAACTTCCACAGAACGTGAAAATTAACTTAAAATATTTGATGATTTCGTTAAATTTTTTGAAATAACCCATCCTTAACTTAGAAAATGATTTGATTATTAACATATCAAATATAGTACCATGATTTGAAATATTTTTGAAAAATAAACAAGCCCAGCCTTCTCACTGAAATAGTGTTTTTATTGTAGTTAAAACCTCGCATTTTTCTTTTTGCCGGCGACCCCCCGAGTAAGGCTTCGCGACCCCCCTAGCGGTCGCGACCCACAGATTGAAAAACACTGGTCTATATGAACATATTTTTTTTAAAGCCATAATATTTTTCACTGGAGTTCCTTATTATTACGAAATATATATATTTTTTTAATTATTTACCAACTAGCTATAATCTAACTAACTAATCATCATGACGTTTCCCCGCAGGGGTAGGCAGAGAGGACGGACCACCAAACAACTCGGTCTTGGCACACACTCTTTGCCTCATTCATATATCGTTTCATACATACCCTTCTATTATTCTGACTCTTGACATGGCCTGATTAAGTATCGGATTCATTTGATCTTGCCATGTCTTCCTCGGGCGTCACCGACTTCTACATAATTATTGATTTAATTATTTTTCGGTTAACTTTGAGATTTGTTTATAAAGCATGGTATTTTTTCTTTCTAACACCATTTAGTAAGGTAGATACAACAATTTCTATGAGACCTGTACGAGTGGTTCCGAAAACCGAACTAATAGACCTGACGGGAAAAAGTACTTTAGAGAAAAATAAAATAGAGTAGTCACGGTTCATACAGACGGAGACTTCATTCAAATCGCTCGTCTGTGGGGTAAAGTATGTTTACATGAACTCACTTGTACGGGCATATCTCGCAGGCCAGGGACTTGCCGCCTCCATGCTGCATCATCTTGTGGTGTTTGAGGGCCGCCTTCAGGTGTGTGGTGAAGATACAGGAGTCTGCTGCGTCACACTTCATGGGCTCACCCGTCGAGTGATACTGGAACCAGAAACAGACAAGATTATCTAAAGGAAATTTACAGTATTTATAGGTTAGGTTAAGGAAATGTACAGTATTTACAGGTTAGGTTAACCCATTGGCCACAGAATTAATGAGCTAAAAAGTTGGCCTTCACCACTGAATTAATTTTGTACCAAAAATTGAAAACCTGCATTGGTCTACTAAATCTATTGTTACTTATGAAACGTATATTAAAATGAATTAATTTCTTTAAATTTGTATACATAATGGATTAAGGAAAAGAAAAATATATAAAAAAAAATTTAAAAATATTAAAATATGTGTAAATAAGGATACAAATATAACCTTCTCTTTTTTCGTAGGTTTTTTTCCACATTTTTATTCAAAAAGTTACAAAAAAACATAATATTCATACATCGAACAATAATAATTTTTGATTTTTATATACAGTGTTACGTTACAAAGTGACAATGTTTTCCTTAGCTCACTGTTCCCCCATTTTACGCCAGAATAGTTCGTAAATTCCCCGCACCGCGCTGAGCCGACACGGGCAACCGCGCCGGCCGGCACTCATTCATCCGCTTGCCCCGGGGGTGACAACAGTGTCCCGAGTGATTGCGTCAAGGCGCTTTCCGAGAACCTAAATTCGTGATGTTTCTATAATGTGAATTGTGCACGAGAAGGCTCCCGCCCACCAGTAGCCTGGCTGCGGACGACCGCATTTCCTGCTGGCTGTGAGTAATGTGAACCCTTGTCTTTTGTGTGCCACGTCCCGCCCTTTAAATTCACTAATACGTGTGGAGAGTCGAGAGAGAAGTTCCCCCGTCAGGATAGAATTCTAGCCCTAGCAAATACCCATGTGTAGTGTGCCGAGGCTGGCAATTGTAAAACCCTGTCTCTTTCTAAATGAATAAACCCTTTTACGTGCAAAACTGTGTTCTGATTGAGGAAGGAGACCTGGAGATTGTGAGGAAAGGAGGAGGAGGTATTCACCAGCGAACCACAAGCACTCGCCCTGGTTTTGAGAGAACCTTGCTTGCGCCGGCTTCCTGAGCTAGTATTGTTGGCCTATTAATTGCGTGTCCTTTCCAGGTTTGGTTTAGCAAATGGCCGTATATGCGGTAATGCTAACAACATGTATACTAATAACTTATAAAATAATTGTGTATGATAGTCCTCAAAGCAATCAGGGACGTTCAGGGTCACTACCAAAAGTATAGAACCACTTGCAATTTTGAAGAAATTAAATGGCGGCTGGCTGCATACAAAACTTGGAACACAAATATCAGGGAAAAAACATAAGAAACATATTATTGCCAATTCTATGAAATTGATGATTAATTACCTACAGAGCGTTCAGCATTTAAAATTTTATTGAAAAATGTCACTATTGTGCTCGTTTTTCGTTTTTTGACGGACCTACTCTAGCCCGTCAGTGTGCCGGGGTTTGTGGTTAAGTACCTGAGTTGCACACCCGGCAGGCTGCCGGCGTTTGTGGCCAATGGGTTAAGGAAATGTACAGTATTTATAGGTTAGGTTAAGGAAATATACAGTATTTATAGGTTAGGTTAAGGAAATGTACATTATTTATAGGTTAGGTTAAGGAAATGTACTGTATTTATAGGTTATATTATAGCTTGCGGCATCCGTGGCCCCAAATTCAAACACAATCTCAAAACATATTGCACGCCAAACAGATAACTTCAACCTGGAGAAACTCTTAATCAAAAATGCATTGGAGTTTTTTTTTTACATTAGCTCCACACAGGTGCTCCTGAGGAAAATAATTCCCCTCAGGGCCTGTATCATCTTTGGGGATGCTGTGTGGAGGGTCTTTTCAGGAAAGAAAGGAGAGGAAGTTCTGGGAAGGAAAAAGGTATGAGGTATCTGGGGGTCCAGTGTGTATTTTTTCAGGAGTGATGGATATATGAATCTATCTTTCTCACTGAGGTGCAAGGCAATGTTCCGAAAGAGTCCAGCTGGAGAGGTTAAAAGGTCTACTTCAATCAGTCTCTCCGGTCCAGCCTGCCACGCAGTTGGTGGGCACTAAGAACGGGACAAATCTCACCCCATGAACCCTTGGGGTGACCTATTGTAGAAATGTTGATAATCCAGGAAATGTTTCACAGGACGGTGGTACCCACAGCCTCCCTGCAGCTCTTTGGTTCTCCATGCAGTGCAGAATAACAAGAAGTGGAGGAGCCATGAGCACCAGGGAAATCGGAGTGGGAGTCACGATCCTTGGCAATGAGGACACGATTAAAGAAGAGAAGAATACCTTCTTAGTGTGGTACACCAGGCTGTTGTTGTGTTTGGCCCGGAAGTCACAACCGTTCATCTTGCAGGTGTACGGGATCTCTCCCGAATGCTGTCGGTAATGTTTCCTAAACAAATAAACAAATCATTTATGTATAACCAACATAAAATATTTAATTTAAAAGATTTCATTGTTTTAACCCCTTTTAATGTCTATAAAACCGACACGTTTCGAGAGCGATGCTCCCTTCCTCAGGGTTTACTATGCTCCCTTACTCAGTTTTTAGTAAACCCTGGAGAAGATTTTTTTTTTTTTTACAGTGAATACCGCACAAGAATCTCAACTGCTCCCGTCTGGAGCCAGTGAGACTATGGCATCCCCATTGGGGTATGTTGTGAGGCTGAAGGTAGTGGGGAGGGGAAGGAGGTGGGGAAGAGGAAGGTTGGGAAGTACCTGGCTATTTAGATCTGGTCACCAAACACGACTAAAGCCATTTTCAAGCAACGTTTCAATTCTAAATGGTGGTCTTACAACAGGGCGATACTGATAGTATCTTCCACTCTGGAACATGCCGCAAATATACTATATATTATTTTAAATGAATTAATTGTGAAATAACACAAATTAATTAAATAAAATTTATTTGCGCATGCCGGGTTCAAACCCGCGACCTCCGGATTGTGAGTCAAGAGTCTTACCCACTGGACTACGGGTAAGACTCTTAACACTGACTAATAGCTCCGCTCTCGAAATATGTCAGTTTTATAGACATTAACCACTCAGGTATTTTGCGATTGTGCAAGTTTTTTGTCTTGAATGAACTGTCAGTTTATAAAATTTTTTTGTTATTTCCGCTTCACAATTAAAGCTCAATAAATGAAATATTACTAATCGTAGCCGAATAATAAAAACTATTTTTGAAAGGTTATGAAATAAGCTTTCAAATTGTTATATTAAAAATAAATGTTACCATTTGTAAATATTAAAATTTAGAATGCAAACATAAAAAAATTGTAAAAATGACTCACGTGATGTTTTTATGTGAAAATGGTACTAAAATCACAGATTATGTAAAAAAAAAAAAAAAAAAACTTATTCTATTGTATAAATGTATAATAAGCAATTTTGTCACCTCGCTTTTTTACCATTACATACAATAATATTTAATAAAAAATTAACGATTTGGGGGGTGAAAATCGTTTTTACAAAATAAGTCTTTTTTATGTACTTCTCTATGGACAACTTTGAATAGAGATGTGAAGCTTGATTTAATATGGATCTTTTACTTTTTGTTTTAAGTGTGTCACTAGAACAATAACAGAGTTATAACGATTTCTGTGGGAACACATGCGTAGCGTGAAAACAGGCTCATCATAAACTGCAATTGATGTATTGACATGTAAACACGCTAAAGCCTTCACACGCCTTCCACTGCGAGCGGAAAAGAGTCGAGCTGAGCAGGGTTGGAGATGAGCGAGACAGCTTTGACCTTCCATCAAAAAGGAGTCACTAAGAAGATAGGTGTTTGCGTTCCACTGTCCGTGCGAGAAATGAGCGAGGCGAGCGGAGCGATTTCAAAGAAAAATGAGAAATAGTTTTGCCCTTCCATTGAAAGCTAGTCATTGATGCTCCGTCTCGAAGTGAACAGAGTGATTTCTGTGATTTCAAGTACTGATTCTAGTGAGGATTTTTTTTTTACGCGTAGGCAATGAAGAAATGTTTGCTTAAAAAAAATAATGAAATTTTTTTTTACTTTTTTTAAACTTTCTTATTTCCGGTACTTTCATCTCAATGATGGTTTTCCAAGCCGCATCCTTTTTGACGACATTGCGACATTCTTTGCTAGTCATATCCAATAAACACTAAAGTTAGCAAAAGGCTTCAATAAACACCTCCATCTCGACAAAAACGCAGCGAGGCAACTGAATTGGCTACAGTTCTTGAGCGGAGTCCGCTAGAAACCAGTCGGCGATGGTGTTCGCGAGCAGTCTCTTTCGGACCTATTTTAACAAGTTTGGTCCGCTCCGCTCACCTCGTTCTTGATGGAAGCATTTGTATGCAGTTAACGTGTGCGAGTTGAGCGGAGATCGTACGGAGTCCGCTCCGCTCGCAGTGGAAGGCGGGCTTTACGGGTAGGAGTGGTTAAAGTAGTTGAAAATACCCACCTAAGATCTGAAGCGGTGGCTCCTCTATATATGCACTGATCACACTGAAAATCCTTCCTGCCTTTATGGTCATTCTTCTTATGACTATTTAATTCGGTCAACTCCGAACTAGTGAATTCGCAATTGGACCGATTGCAGGAGAAAGAACTGACCGAATTCTCCGTTGGTTCTTTCTTCCGTTTTTTCGAGGGCTTTGTTTTTGGGGAGGGCGGCCAATCGGGACTTGAACCTCGAACGGGCGAGGGAAATGAAGACGAAAAAGGGGAATTAAATCCGTCTAGTTGGTTTTTTTCCTCGTCGATTTCGTGCTTGATTTCGTTGCTGATGTTGTTTATTGCGGCAAGCTGTTTGTTTTGTCGTTTCTCTCGTTTTCTTTCTCTTCTCTCGCGGCGTTCTCGGATCTTCTCTTTGGAGGATCTCTTGATCTTGGAGGAGAGAAGTGCAGGAATCGGAGGTGAATGGCATACCGTCATGAGAGGGTCTTGCATGCTCTGGAAAAGAAATTTAAAAAATATATATTATGCCTATACTGTAAACTGAAGAGCGATTCTATATCTTTTGTGGATACGAAACCGATTACATACATTATCACCTGTCAAATTTGTGTGATTGTCTACGGCTTGCAAATACTTTTTCTACGGGCTGATTTGTAAGCTAAGTTGTTACTGCTGTCGCTGACTGAAATGTCAAATACATGGTAAACAAGGGCTGTCCGTAAAATAAGGTCTCCAAGGTGCTGCGGTCGCGAGGAAAAATTTTACGAGATCTGGTAACACTGGTGTGTAGCCAGGTTCCCCTACGTCAAATCCCTACCACGTTGCACTCTCTGCGGTACTTAGTGGTAGCCATTCGCGGTGGAGCTTTCGCTAAATGGCTGTGGGAGCACCTTATCCTAATGATGGAAGACCAGAGTTTACGAGATAGTGAAAGAATGAATCGAGGCTGTCTTTTAGTGGGGTCGTTTACGAGATGAGAATTTCTTAAACCAGCCGAGTGGCACTCAAGTTTCCACCTATCTTCTGGAATTAGAGCTGAACGAAGGAGTCTCTCTCCTTCCATCCAGCAGAGTTTTCGGGACTTTAGGCAGCATGCAGTGTGAGAAATGACATCTTCGTGAAAAGGTATTGCACCATTTTCGTGCTGTGCAAAGCTAGGGAATTTGCGATATGGTTTATTTAGGAATATGAAAAAGGAGGAAGGAAAAGTTTGTAAATGCTGTTTAAAAGGAGTAAACACAAAAGCCGGATGTTTCTCACCTCATCGCTGCCGCTGGACATGTGCTGAATCTTCACGAATCCCTTAGGCACCACCTCCACATACAGGACATGCTTCGTGGCAGGCCCGCTGGCCTGTACGCTCTCCAGGTATCGTGCCGGGGACCTTCTTCCTTGTCGCACTGACACGCCCAACTGGAAATACGCGACCAATGACGTTACAATACATCTGGACTTGCTATTAGGCGCTTTTAATATTCCCACATTTTTGGAACTGCGACGGTACAAAAAGGAAATAAACATACGTTCCTCATCACAATAATGCTGCAGCTCTTTTTTGCACATAAAATAATGGTGAGACAAAAGATGAGACACACAATGTGCGTACGTCTGTTTCCTCCAAAGTAAAAAAGTAGTACTTTGGAGGAAACAGACTTACGGATATTGTGTATTTCACTATTGTTTAATGTTTAAGAAAGAGCTGCAGCATTATTGTGATAAGGAATGTAAGTTTATTGCCTTTTTTGTACCGTCGCCATTCCGTAAAGGTGGAAATATTAAAAGCGCATATTTTACGATTCATAATTCAAATATTGTTCATGTATGACAAAGATAGACAGTCAAAGAATAAGTGTGTATGAATGAAATAAACAATAGGACCAGGCGGTGTTTTCGTATTTAAAAAGTTGCATTGAATACTACATTCTACATCACGGGTGTAACTGAGATGACGAGATACACTTACTCGCTTACACTAAGACGAATACAGAGCCGTACAAGACGACCTACTGCCAGTAGGTTGTCTTTCTTATACTTATGTGTTGCTACATTCGCTATCTCACTCTCTAATGGCACTAAAAATCTTTAAAATAATATTATTTTTCATGAAATGTCATTCCTCAGCTTTTTTCTCTTGTAATACAATCTCTTTCTCATCAAACAAGGGGGCATTTTGGCACTTTTCATTCAATTTAGTTAGAGGAAGCACACAACCTCATGCAACGCTTGATAGTTTTGTACTAATACTACAAAATCGAAAGTTTGCCACTTGGAGACAACAACTAAAACATATCTATACATATTGTAAGGCCATTGAGTGCGAAATTAGCTTTATTACTCAAGCAAAGCACACTTGTGACAAGTGACATTTGCCGAAAGGTTCCACTTCAAACTAAATATGCACAAATTATTTAAATAACCCACACTAAGAACCAATTAACTAATTTTGGGCGTGTTTTTTCCATCTTCTCCGAAGTAAATAGATGTTTCTTGTAGTAATTAAGTTGAAAAGAAGTGTTAATTCAGTAATTTGGGCGTATTGAGAAGGATGCGAATTGAAATTTTACCTCACTGGCTCCGGAGAGCTGGAAGCTGTTGGGACTCTGATACAGAGTAAATAATCAACTAACCGCCTCACTTTTAATATGCCCACATAATGGAAATTTCGCTTCATTTCAACTTAATAACTACAAGAAACAACTAATAACGTTTGGATAGATGGTAAAAAATGCTTTAAAACTCCATTTTTATTCAATGTTCAAAATTTCCCGTATATGTGTAATGATTCCTTTGCCCCCATTTTGGAAATTTTGTATGGACTAACATTTGCATGAGTTTCGTTTCAAACTAAATATGCAAGATTTACTTAATTAGCCCAAACTAAGAACCTAATAACAATGACGTTAGATAAATAGACTCGTCATAGTCTCACATACTCACAAAATAATGGGGCAAGTAAGCAACACTCTTTTGTTTTCAGCGGTTTTTAGTAATTTCTTAATTCAAAACTTATTATTATGTATTAAAAAGATATGCTACTTCCAAACCGAAGCCAAACTTCCAAAGCATGAACTACCCTTCTACACAATCATCCGAAAGTTTGAAGTTGGAAGTTGGCCTCAGTGTGGCCGTACCATAAGACAATCAAGGAATGTGTATTTTTTCTCTAATGATGCATAATATTGTCAGACGGGAAACATGAAAAATAATTTTATTGTTTATAATAATCCTTTGATTATATAATGTCCAGATAGAGTGTTGCGCTGTAATTCCAACAAAAACAACAGGCCAGATTTAAAACACTTGTGTGCGTGATACGCACACAAGTATGCGTAACTTCTATTGTTTTACAAGCGCTCTACGTCACTGCAGGCGTGCTGAGTTATACCAGCTCCCGAGTATTTTCCATAAAAGTGGGTAAAAAATATGTGTCGATTTTGCGGGACCTATAATTCGTTTAATTTTGAATTCATTTAAGTAAGATAGTTTTCAACATATAATGATATAAATGAAAAGAAAATCTTTGTTAAAAGAGATTTATTTTTATTTGATTATTTTTAACAAACAACGTGTCAATGTGAAGAATTTACAAACCCTTAAACACAAAGACAAACTTTCAAATTTATAATATTATTATATGTTTATAGTGTACTTTTGGGTAATTATTAAAAACCTATTTTAAAATTAACAACGCACTACTGGGAAAATTTAATTTGAAGAACAGGCAACCCTGTAAATATGGCGTCAAATGGCGTTGTCCTAAGACCAAATAACACTATTAAAACTGAATTGTTTCTTTAACTAAATGGTTATTTAAAGGTAACTAACCGATGATAGCTAACATTTTTAGTTGTTTTCAATCGTTCTTTGTAATTCCTGCAAACTGTTATAGCACAAATCGTCATTTTCAAATGTCACACAACACGTGTTTACTGCACAACGATAGTGTCGCCACTGAGTGGACAGGATGAGCTTATGAGCCAACGGTTGGCTGATATTTTTTTGACGTTTCGTCGCTCGAGCGCTCTATCTAGGCATTATATAATCAAAGTAATAATCGATAATAATAAGTAATTTGTGTGTAGGTACCTACATATAAATGAAATGTTATTTCTTCACTTTTACTACTGTTTGCCGTGTAATGGAAACATTTTCTCATCACACAGGAGGGCATTTTGGCACTTTTTAAATGCAATTTACCTACTGGTAAGACACGACCTTACTCGACGAGTGACAGTTTAGTACTTAAGTACTAGAAATCGAGACTAGTGCAATTGCCTTACTTTTGGCTTCCCACTTTGAGATTTCTACCTCACGCCTACAGTATGACGTCATTGCCTAATAACCTATTTTGTGCATATAAAAATTTGTTTCTTGTAATGATTGTTGAAAGGAAGTGTAATTTTCCATAATCTGTGCCTGTAATAAGTGCGGCAGGTTAGGTAAATAATTACCAAAATTTTACCCCAGTGGCTCTGGACAGTTGGAAGCAATGACGTTACATAAATAAATAGACTCGCCATAGTCTCATATACTCACAATATAATGTGGAAAGTAAGGAACACTCTTTTGTTTTCAGCGATTTTCAGTATAATTTCTTAATTCAAAAGTTTATTCCTGTGTGATAAAGATAGACAATCAAATAATGTGTGTGTATGAATGCAATGAATATAGGAGCGGGCGGCGTATTGCTTGTCACTTTTTGATGGAACGTTCGCTATCTTCTTTTCTTGAGGCCCACTAGAATAAAAGGTCCAGCTGCCTGTCGGAGTTTGATATGACGAGCTATACAATAAATACAATAAGGCTACGACAGTTTTCAAATGGTGGCGATTGACATCAATACTTGTTAGAACTACTGATTTATGTGTTGTTTTACCGCAAGCAAACAAATAAACAGAGTGTTTAGGATGATTAGTCTACTTTAAAACAGTGAAGTTTACTTAGCAACAGAAATTTGGCTATTGCGCGTCCAGACCCTTTACTTTAGTGGGACTTGAATTTTCTCTAATAACATGTAAAACCGCGAGCGGGAAACATGAAAATTAATTGTAATATTTATAATAATCGATAATATTAAGTAATTTGCGTGTACTTACAAATGAAATGTTATTCATTCGCCTTTACTATTATTTGCCGTGTAATTGAAACATTTTCTCATCACACGGGAGGGCATTTTGACACTTTTTAAAACGCAATTTACTTACTGGTAAGTGCTGGTAAGACGCAACCTTACTCGACGCGTAGCAGTTTAGTACTAAAGTACTAGATATCGAGATCGTTACAATTGTCTTGTTCTTGTCTTCCCACTTTGAGATTTCTACCCTTTGTCTAATAGTATGTAACGTCATAGGTTGGAAGCGGTTGGGACTCTTGCGCATTATTCACAATTTAAAAAAAGAAGATGCAAGGAATGTGTTCCAAGACATAATTGTGTGGCAGTCTATCCTCTCTGCCTATCCGTTCGGAGAAACGGCGTCATGTTTAGTCATTCATAGCACTATTTTATTACGCAATAGGTTCGGATTGTGCATTTTTATAATATGGAAAAGTGTAAGAGACCGCGCCACTGAAATAGATTCGTAAAGGTATTAGCTAAAAATATAATTTGTGCACACGGAACGTAGTTTAATACTAAATGAATGACTCAATGGGAACGCTATTTACTGAATGAAACAACACTTAGAGAACTCATTAGATATTACTAATCGACTTTTAGAACTTACTAATATAAATAAATCGGCAAAAACTCACCGAATCGGCTTTCAGATCCATTTTGCGTCGAGTTTCAACGTACTAATTGACCAAATTTAGATATTTATATCGAAAATTTTAAAAAGGAGTATCAACACTTGGTTTTAGCTGAATTTATTCAAAATTAAAACATTTTTATAAGTCATTACTAATTTCAAATTAGTATATTTAGTTTTTTGGAAAACAAACATTGTTTTGACATTTCATATATTCCTTTTTTTTAAATCATAGACAGCGGCATGACAGAAGAGTAGATTTCGAATTCCATTTGACGGAAGTTTATGTTTATGGTATCTTCTTGTTAAGCAACGTTCACATGATAATTTAATTTTTATTTTCGCAGGTGATGCCGCACAAGAGTCCCCTCTCAAGGAGCATAATAAACCACTCACTGGCAAAGAGCAATAACCTAAAAGGCCCTAAAAGGAGCTATTCGAGAACAATTTGAAGCCGCGAGGTGCAATGTACGAAAGGTTTCTTTACCGGCAACCGGTTGAGTAAATCTGTCGACTATGTGCGACAAACAACTACTATTTGACACAAAGTAAGTTTGGCATATTTATAAGACAGCGCATATGGTCTCATAAAAATCGTTTTAGCTCCCTTATTTTTTGATGACTTATCTAGTTCCCTATCTCATCAAATACCCCAAAAAATTTATAGCCTGTAACTGCATTTATAAGAATATAAAAATAAAATTAAAATCGTTAATTTTTTACCACTTTGCATAGAAATCATTTCAAAAGTTTGTCATACAAAATGGCTGCCAGGAAATTTCCCCTTACCCTGGCTTTGGCTTCAACCTCATTCGAATGAAATCGTACTAATGCTCTGTCGGCTTTTTAGGTTCATGAGCAAGTGATACATGATAACCATCGTCCTTTGAATGGACAGGGCACAATAAGAAGAAAAAGAAGCAAGTGAGCTAATTTATGGCATTCTCAAAATAAGGCCCGTTTGGTCTCTCTAACACCATATATTTAGTACAGTCGTTTAGGGAGTGGTTTAGTAGAGTCACCCCACCATGCGTCATGCTCATTAGTTCGACCACACAACAAGTCTGAACCCGTTATTTTAGTAGAGTTCATTGATAGTCGTAGAAATGTCGTCTAATTGGAGCAAAGATGCTACTCTAAAATTATTTTATTTTTCCTGCTATTAATCCATTTTTGTATCCATAGTTTCTCTGCTTTCATCTCATTAATTTCTTCTTCTGCCTTTTTAAAACATTCATTTTGATTAGCCCTTTTACTTTGTTGCATTGCAGCCCGTTTATATTTCAATGTGCCACTCACTAATGTACCCTAATCGACCATAATTTTAATGTGAACGAGTTACTTTTTTGGTCACAAGTTACTCACCTCTCGCCTAAACCACTAGCCCGGTCCGAATAAGCCTATAGGGATTGTTAACGCGATAACTATAAAGTTACACATGCGCATTGCTTTATTATGATACACATGATTGACAGCGTGATCCAAACAGGATCATAATCAACTTCAGAATAGAAAAATCTGAAGTCAATTGAATATAGGTCAATATAAAACCATGAAAGAAGAAACGGTAAAAAGTTTTCTTATATCAAAATTCGATCAAAGTGCACTCTTGCTGTCCTTATTTAGCCTCGTTAATAATAATGCTTAGGAGAAAGCAAGACAATGAAAGTCTGTTTCCAGTGACGTTAAGTTTTGCAAGGACATGGTAATGTCACAAAGTAATCTACTGTGAAAGGCCAAACATACCAAAGTAATCTACTGTGAAAGGCCAAACATACCAAAGTAATCCACACAGCAAGGATACTGCGAATGTAATCCACAAGTACGCAAAATCATGTTGTGACGATTGTGTTGTTTGGGTTCTAGGATGGATTGTTTCGCAGCAACTCATCAAATTTCAAAGTTAAAATTCAAGTTCAATTCAAATTTTGAAATTCAATTTGTGAAAGTTCAATTCAAGTTCAGTTATTATTTCTGGGCCGGATGTTTCACAGAATGTACTTGGATAATAACAGAACTTGAGTAAGACTTTCACAGAATTTGAATTTTAACTTTCTTAATTTTTTATTTATTTGACGATTTAAATTCTGTTTAACAAGTAACAACCCCGAACTGTTCAATAGCTCGGTTGTCCTCGTTGAGAGACAAAAAATCGCTTGCTGTGAATTTTATTGCAAAGTTCTATTTTTCTTCTTCTTTTTGCGTCGCTACCTACATACATATTTGTCGAAATATTAGGAAAATCAGCGATCAATCTATTTGCTTAACCGTTTGTACTTTTGAGGAAAAACATTTTATTTTTATTTTGATTTATTGCAAGAGGCGTCCCGGTATGAAATTTTGGCAGCTAATGTTTCGAATATGAACTGTGAACGTGTGAACAGCGCTTAAATTTGATCATTCTGTACCAACTACCACTCTACTTTAAAGTTTATCTAAGCTCAAATCTGTCAAAGTCAAACTGCTGTCAGATTTCTGTTGATGTTTTTTTCACACGAAATCATTGCAAAAATACACAAAATTGCAGTTTCTGTTAAAGATTTGTTATTTTATGTCTTTGTTGTGAATATATCTCATCTATTTGCTGTTTGCGCGAAGAAATTTGTTAGTTAATTTAATCAAAGATGACGGAGTTTGTCGACGTCTTTCCCACGGAACTAGAACTGACCAATACACCAGGAGACCATGTCTGTCCCGAGGAAAATTGCAACAGCGTCTTTAAGAAGTCTCCACACTTGACAATGCACCTCGTTAAGCATCACAAAATAGGCAAATTAGGTATATTAACCAACCAGTGTATTTCAAGATTTTTCTGCCCCGTTGAGCGGTGTATTTACAATAAAACCACGGCGGACTGCAAGAGTTTCTCGCAGAATCGTTTGCTGAAGCAACATTACATGAAAGTGCACGGACAAAAGAAATACGAGTGCGTTAAATGCGAAACAAAGTTTTCAATACAATCCATCTACAAAAGACATTTAAATGAATGCGGTAACATGTTTTACTGCGAAGCTTGTGGATGGGAGTATAATAACAAAGGTTCTTTAGTGTTACATCTATCTAGAAAACACCCTGATTTACACAGATTATACAAACAAAATAAGTATCAACTTTGTAATACTTCTGCTAGCAAAACTCCCCAAAATGTTGATGATTTAAACAGTAAAAAGTTGCCTATTTGTCGGAACGCTGATTCATCAGTTATTCCTCAATCTTTTAATGTGGTTATCAGTGATACCGGACATAATGACTCCATGTTGATTCATGATGAAGCCAACAGAAATACTGTTATTCAAGAGTCTGGAGAACTCGGTGTTAAAACTGACTTGAACAATGAAGTCGTTCATTTAAATCAACGTGAAAATGGCGATTTTTTTACTTTGGGTTCTGTTGATTTGGCAAAAAAACAGATTTGTTCAAAGAATGCTGGGAATTTTGGATCTTGCTTAACTAGCAATGGAGGTTATTCTATTAAAATTGATGAAAATATGATTAATACAGCGTCTTCCGGTGTCATGAATTATATTTTGATTCCTGCGGGTAATGTTTATCTAAATTTATCTTCTGTAGCAGATAATGTTGTCATTTCTGAGGAAAAAGTGACGAAGAGATGCAGGAAAAGAGTAAAGAAAGGCGTAAAAAAGACTCACGTAGCTAAGCGTAGTAAAAAATCGTGTAAAGTTAAAGAATCAAAGAAGAAACAGTTGATTGTTCAAGAATCTGCAATGAGCACCGATGAATCCAGTGTTTCTTCGTTTAATCAGGACCGCTTCACTCAAACCACATTAAAAACAGTGATAAAAGCCAAGGATTGCGATACTCAAAAATTCAACGTGGAAACGCAAACTTCAACGGCCGGAGCTAAACCAAAACACAAAATCAAAATAGATAAGTCAACTAATTTATCTTATGATAACAATAAGAGGACATTTGCAACGCAAACACACAGAAGTATTCTTAATAAAACGAAAAAAGATCAACCAAATAGCGATAAAGTCGTTAGAGTTTGTAACAGAAGTATCACAGAAAAACAACACAACAAAATCAAAGAGAAGGGATTTAACAGATTGTCTAAAATAGCTCTCAAAAATTCTGATCTGTCTGTTAAAACTGCTTCTTTTACAAATAGTTTTAATATGTCAACGCAGTCGAATGGATGTGATGTGGATGTCTACGAAACTAAGCATTTTAACATTGAAAAAAAAGATAGTGAAGTTCAAACCGCGATAACACCGTGTTTAGCGGAAATAAGCACGACAGCCATTGAAAAATCTGTTGAATTTTGTGACCTAGGCGCAGTCAGCACTCCTACAAACTTTGATTCAACTGATATGTCTGCGCAATTCGCTTATAGGGATCTGATGGATGATAAATCTATCACAGGAAACTCTACGACGATTGAAACACAAACAGCGTTAGACGAATTACTCTATTCAAATCGTTGGAAGCATGATTCTATCTTATTTTCTGAACTGATTTGTCTGTCAGACATACAAACGCAAACTACTTGGCCTACGGACGGCGAAAGCATTAATACTGGAATTCATTTCGATGATAATTGTATGAATCCTGAACCAATCGACGACACGCCGAGATATTCCGACTGTGAGAACGCTTCGATATCGACGGAAACGCAAACTAATGAAAATATCTTTGATTTCTCCATCAAGATTCCGTTGTACGAAGAAACTAGGAACGAATCCCCTGATTTTTCATTTAAAGAGACGCAAACCTGTGATTGTTTCGCTGATTCAATCAATTTCGATTACGACTTTGGTAATCTGCATTCTGGTTCGTTTTCGTCGAATAATTCACACTCGAAAAATTGTTGCAGAGGTCTATTGAATAGAAAATCGGACGTGCTTTTGTCTTGTACATCGAGTGAAACCCAGACCTATAGTATGAAGGATTCAATTATAAATAAAAATTTAAACAACGATAGCTCTTGACAGTGGTTTTTCTAACCATTTTCTTGATTTGAATTGGTAAGTTGTGATTATTTAGTCAGTTGAAGGCATCAGGAATCACTTGGTTCAGCACATATCCCTTTCCGACCGGCAAAAAATGTCAGAATTTTGATGGGCCCCACCAGTAAAGCTCTTAATTATGATTTCTTGGGGCTAGGCGACTTACTGATTTAACCACGTGCGCGTAATAGCGCCCTGCATAAGCAGCTACCGCACGATCGATCGACACCGGTGGGGTTCCCAAAAACAGATTTATTTGCTGAAAAGATTTTTTTAAAGACAAACTCACGCTCGTATGAAGCCGGTCGGAAAGGGGCTGTGCCACTGGGAAACTAATGTAGGAGACATTCGACAATGTTTGAATATTTATTTATTTGCAAATCAGTATAAAAAAACCAGTACTTTGTAAAAGCAATGAAGAAAATTACAAAAAAAATATTTAGCATAGTAAGTACATACATTTATATGTGGCATAAAAAAATTTACAAGTAGGTACACACAGTTAACAACTGGAGCGATTTTTACCATATATTCCCACCATTTTATATGTCTCCGATTGCTTTTCGGATAAAAAAGGCGATTATCTCCTTGATTAGGTAAATATTTAAAAAAATATATTTGTAGCTCCCACGTTTGTTATTTTGGACTTAAAACGAAGCTATTGAAATGTTTTATCTATTTTGACCATGGATGTCGCAAATTCGAGCTTCGTAGACTATTTTATAACGAAATAAACATACATTTTTAAAATATTTTTTCATGCAGAATTTCTGATCAGCTGTTTACGGTTAAAATCACGCCGTTTTTCCTTGGATATGCACCTTTCATTATCAAGTATACCACAGACAATATAAAGAAATCGAAAATTTTCTATGTTGACTCGAATAAGTACGTTTCATGGCAGTTTCAAAATAGCAGGATTCGCGCAGTTATAAACTTAACGATTTTTTAATATTTTTTTTTATAAATCCTACAAATACAAGATAAACGGTAAAATACAGGTTAATTCATTGGCCAATATAGCACTATAATAAGTTTTTGGTAAATTTTGGGGATCGCTGGCAACGGTTAATACGCACTTTTTTTTGAAAAAATCTTTTGATTCACCTTAATTACATTAAAAGACAACTATTTGCATTGGGGGAAGTGGAAAATATTTTTGTGTAACATGGTTTGTGATACAAAAGAAAGTGCCCCTTTATAACGCCTACTCGCGTCAAAGCAAGAAAAACATCCCAGTTTTCAAGTAGTTTAGCGGCTACGCTAGGTTTGAGTAACATGGTTTGTGATTCTGGCGTACAATCTCACAAGACGAAAGCTAATTTTAATTTTACGTAATGAAATTTAGAATGAAATATTTTCTACTTCCCCCAATGCAAATAGTTGCCTTTTTATGTAATTAAGGTGAATCAAAAGGTTTTTTTTTTAAAAAGTGCATATTAACCGTTGCCAGCGATCCCCAAAAATTAATAAGTTTTTATGTCTCCATGTTAAAATTCGAAGGTATGATTTTTTTTAATGTTGGCGAAAAATTTTAAAAATGATCTTCTGAAAATGTTGAGCAAACGGAGAAAAAAGTTTTAAAATACACTCTCACTCCAATGGTTAAAACTTAAATAATACTTTGCACTTAAATTTGTTGTAGGACATGTGCAAAACATCCACATTTCCTGCGAGGCAGTTAATCAACCTAGTGAATCTTTCCAGGGGCATCACCAGTTGTAAGTTAGTTCTGTGCACTTAGGAAGAATCAAAAGCCTGTGTTGGCGGCCTCGCATGAAATTATCCTGGACATAGAATCCTATTTTAGCCAGAATGTCTGGTATTGATAATAAACTCTTCAGAAGCTTATAAGTCATTCGCAGCAATTCAACTGCTGCTGATACCCAGCATTCCTGAGATAAATGCTGTTGGAAATAGCCATGAGTAAAAACCTAACTTTCTCATATAGAGGTATCGTAAAAATTTCTTTTGTATTTTCTCGATCCTAGTACATAGACTGTGTCTTTGGCCGCCATACCTGAGATCCTCTCGAGAATGCTATGCACTATACTAAATGAAAGCAGCCTTACAAACTCAAGGTTGGTCAACTCCTTTGAATTGCATATGAAAACCCAACATCTTTGTGGCTGATTTACAGATCTTTTCAATATGAGCATGAAATATTAAGTAAGCATAATAATACAACTCATATGTCCACATTCACATAATTCAGAATCTCTTGGTTCCCAATTGTGGGTCATACGAACGCAGCGACTTTTACTACACCGCATGGTATTTTTATAGAAATATTAATGTACCTCTGCTTTACAGGGTGTCCGGGGGTAAAGTGCATTAACTTCGGGTGGTGATTCTACATGATGGTAGGAGTAAAAGAGATTTATAACTGTTTCCGAAATTCCAACTTTTTTTTCCTATACAAAAAGACGTATCTACTAAAAATCCTTAGTGTGAGGTACAAACTTACCCGATAAATTTGCTGTGAGCTTGCGATCATGGCAACGTTGCATGATTGTGATTGGACCGTATCATAACAGCGGAAGATAATAATGTTTTCTCGAATTTCGAAAAAATTTATCATCTTTTTTTACTATCGTGTAGAATCACCTCCCGAAGTTAATGCACTCTACCCCCGGACACCCTGTATATTACTTGTATTAAAAAATATGTAGGGATATTAGTTAGCACATACTTTTTTGTATCTAAATCTGAAATTAAACCCCATTGTACTTGTACGTAATCAAACCGATAGGTGATGAAATGTATAATAAAATAAAATGAAAATATGTGTAATTTTTTCGTTACGTTTAATACCGACCCCCTTACTAATAAATGTGTTTTAAATTTTACACAACTGATAAACAACCATTTACCCTACATTAATCTCTTGTTTATTAATCTCGTTGTATTCTCAAGGATACTATTAAAAAAAAATCAAGTGCAGTTCACATGTGGTAGAAGTGAAACTTCACCCACAAAATTTCAACCAATAGGAGCCTTGAAAAGCAAGCTCATAATCAAAGCGGCCAATGCAGTAAGGTTTGAGTTTCAATGCAATGAGTTTCAAATCACAGCGGTGCTAAAGAAGTTTCACTTCAAAAATTGTTTTGGAATAACTTAAAACAAGTTAAATAAATTAAACCCTTTTCCTTCCCTGAACTCTAATTTCCTTTAAAAAAACCCTCCACATAGCATCCCCAAAGATCCCTGAGAGAAATTATTTTCTTCAGGGGCTCCTGTGTGGAGTTGATTTAAAAAAAAACGTGCTCACACCCACGTTGTTTGTGAAGCAGTATTTAAGCAAGCATGGAATGACCCCGATTGTTCACCGCCCTATTCACCCGACCTGTCTCCCTGTGGCTTCTTTCTGCTCTCTAGAATGAAAAGCGACTTGAAAGGGAAATGCTTTGATACTGTTGAAGAACTGAAAAAAAAAATCGCTGGAGGCCTTAAAGGACATTCCAATCAAAATTGTTTTGAACAGTGGAAAAAAAGGTCGAACAAGTGTATACACTCTAATAGTGAACACTTTAAAGGTGACCAAATTTTAGTGTAAAATTATTGAAAAATAAAAAAGTTATAAAGAAATTCTCGTTTCTTTTGGGTCCCCCCACGTACAAGATAAATAATAATGTCAATTTTATTCCTCAACGTGTTATTTCTTTTATTCTGTTTAGCAAAAATATTTCATTAAATCCATGGGCTTACTCTTATATTACATTTTTTTTATCACCTTCGAAATATTTTACCTTTTATTATTTGTTTAATAGTCATTTTCTAAAATCGGATTTAGAAACAGTTTCTACCTTTGAAAATATTTATCCTTTTTCCATATCAGTTTTATCACTAGCAATACCAAAATATTTTATCTATGCCCTCTTATGTCAAAATAAAACTGACAGGAGATATGGAAAATACGAAATAATATAAAAAGACATCGTGAACTAAATTATTTTCGCAATCAATATCTAAATAACAAAAAACAATGTTGATAAAACCATCAAGCATTTTGCGCTTTAAAAACGCTGGAATAAGATGTCTACAGTCTTCAGATTTGCACCAAACGACCAGTAATTATTTGCCATCAACGCAAGAATTAACCAAGTATGATTCTTTCGAGCAAGAAGTTAAAGCTAATTTCATTGAACTCAGCCAATTTCAAAAGATGGCTTTATCTATTGGATCGGCAGCAATATCTTTAATAGATCCTTATAGAGGGGATATGATTGCTTGTCTAGGAGAAGTGACTGGAGAATCTGCCTTGATCTACATGAGAGAACAGATGTTGAGGACGGAGGAAGGGACTGATATCTTGAGGAATAAACCACGTATAAACTCCAAGACTTTAGACTATGAAAGGCTGAGGAATCTTCCTGATGGAACCGTCGGCAAGATGTACAGTGATTTCCTCGTGGAAAATGGAGTTACGGCAGATTCGCGGTTACCTGTACAGTTTATTAAAGACGTGGAGTTAGCTTATGTGATGCAGAGATATAGGGAAGTCCACGACTTGGTGCACTCGTGTTTAGGGATGAAGACGACAATGTTAGGAGAGGTTACTATCAAGTGGGTGGAGGGCTTACAGACCAGACTGCCGATGTGTGTTGGCGGAGGTATATTCGGTGCCGTTCGCCTGAAACCGAAGCATCGTCAATTATATCTTCAGCATTATCTGCCGTGGGCAATAGAAACGGGGATCAACGCTAGCTTCTTGCAAGGAATATACTTTGAGAAGCGCTGGGAGCAACCGATTGAAGACTTTTACAATGAAATGAATATTACTAAACTTTTAGTATAAATGGTGACTTTCTGACAATCACCGATGAGACAGACCGATAGAAATGTGTTGTAGGTAGAGTATTTTCACCATTATAAGATCCCTACTGATACTTTTATGGAGGCCGTGTCTTAAACCCACACGTAAATGTGTCGGTTCGAGGCACATCATTGACTGGACGATAGCGGGCAGCAGTAGACGTGCTCAAATATTGTCCATACGGCCACGTTTTGAGCAAATCTAAGAAGTTCGCAAAGTTATATTTTTTTATTAATTGTTATGGTAAAACTTGGATGTATTTGGACGGTATTCCTTCGCAACGACAATCCAAATATTATTAACAAATGAAAAAATTTATTTTGTTTAAAACCAATTACAGTACAGAGGAAGATAATAGGTAAACAAAAAAGAGAAAGCATATAAGAGAGGGAGAGAACATCAGACACTGTTGGGGGAGGGGTAGGGGAAGGGTGAGGGTAACGTAAGGAGAAGGAGAACAACTTTCAAATTGTACTGAAGTTTAATTCTGATGCCTCCGTTCACGGAGATGCTTACAAGATACTCGATCCTCGTGAGCGTATCATACGCGCCGATCGTAAGTACCCGATACCCGTACCCGATCAGTATCACGATACCGACAGTGCTGATCGCACGCGACGCGTCACATCATTTGTGTCTGATACTTATTCGTTTGACAGAAATGGCGTCGGAACATGAAAGTAATGTTAGATTTGTTCTGAAAGTGGAAAAAATGCATGTTTATATAACTATACATTACCAGAATATGTAAGAATGGATTTAGTGGAGAAGGCATGGACTGATGTTAGAAAAAAAAATATGACATCACTTTACTGCGTGTTAACTCCACGGCTGCACATGAAAAATGATCAAGTTCAGTATATTTCGGATAGCGCCGTGTACAGAGACTAGCATTAAATAGTAGTATATATCAGCAGGGTACTTGTGGTTTCGTCACAATTACGTAGATTGTAAGTATCTCCATGAACGGAGGGCCTAACTGTTTGTTTAGAATTTGGTAATTATTTTTATTTAATGCTTCTAAACTATTAAGGCGTATACTTATTCTATTTTTATGTATTACTTGGACTCCCGTATTTCTATTAAATGCATGGTTAGTATTAATTAAATGGCTAGCAAATTCTGAAAAACTTGTGCTTGTTAAACACCTAACGTCTTCTTTTACTCTGATAGTTACGTTACACGCGGTTTTACCTATATAGATTGCAGGGCAATTGTTGCAATTAAGTTTGTGCATGCCAGAGTGGCTTAATTTATCTTCTTTGTGTTTACAATCGGTTGAACGATTGGCTAAATTATTATTAGTATAGAAGGCTGGCCTTATTTCTGATGGAAGTTTAGATGTGCAAAGGGAAGAGAATTTAAAACCTATTAATTCTTTCCCTTTTTTACCTTACAATCTTCCTCTGTACTGTAATTTAGTTTATATCTATGTCTTGATGAAGGTCGAGTTCGAATGAAACCGGTCGATGTTAATAAATAAAATAAAGTGGTTTTAAAAAAATAACGTTTTTCATTTGTATAATGCCATGCCGAAAAGTTTTTGCTTTCTTCGATAATTTAATATTAATAACATTTTAAAAACTTATACCTGATTAAAATTAAAATTTCTGTTCTGTTCGAAGATGATGAGAAAATGTTATTAAATAATTTGTGCAACTTTGTGATAAAATATTCTAACCGTCCTTAACCACAAGGATTGCTATTTGACATTAACACAGCCGTTCTACATCTGTTCAAAATTGGTGCCCTTAAATAAATTTATTTTTGAGCACGGTCAAAGTGAACCGTTCTATATCCGAGGATCTTATAATAGTGAAACTACTCTACTATCAAATCAGTATAGATCACATTTCTAGGGATAATCGTATATTCAGTGCAGATATTTAGTATTTTATTTTGTATAGTATTTTATTATTTTATGTTGAATTTTTAACTGTTATGATTACAAATTGAATAAAAATGATGTTACTTATTCTCGATATTAATGTTTTGTGTGTAGTCACAAAAAATTACTCCATGGTAATTTTTCAGAGAAGCTGGAAATGGTTCAACTTAATCACTATAAAAAACAACTATTTACTAGCGGAAGATTGTAAAATTGTTTATTCCTAGATTGCATGCAGTTGGAAATACTTTCTCGTGAGTAGTAGATGTGTTCAATGGCACGGAATATAGTTACAAGCAGGCTATATATAGTAACATACCCCAATAATAATCAATGTATGCCATTATTTGGGAAGTATGTTTACGAGAGATGGGAAGGCTGATAGAGATATTGAAAGAAGGGTGATGCAGGTAACTCTATTAATGGAGGACTGAACACCGTTGACACCAACAAAAAACTGTCCAAAGATGCAAAACTAGCCGTCCATAATGGAGTACTGGTACCTACCCTGATGTATGGCAGTAAGGCATGGAACTGGCAGAGGAAGGATGAAAGTAGACTGAATGCTGTAGAAATGAGATCCCTGAGGCGTACATGTGGTAAAACCATGTATGATCGTGTAAGAAATGTGGAGATCTGCAAAGAATGCAAAGCTTATGTAAGCGTAATGAGTAAGATCAAGAAAGGAACGCTCCAATGGTTTGGGCATGTAGAGTGAATGAACGAGGAAAGGAGTGTAAGGAGAATGTATGACGCAAATGTGAATGGTAGAAGAAGTTGGGGACACCTGAGAAAGACATGGCACGACCAAGTGTATCAGATTCTTGAGTCAGAATAATAGAAGAGCATGTATGAATGTGAACGAGGCAAGGAGTGTTTGCCAAGACCGAGTTGTTTGGCAGTCCATCCTCTCTGCCTACCCCTGCGGAGAAACGGCTTGATGGTTAGTTAGTTAGTTATGAATGCCATAACACAGGGACATCCCTAGCATGGCGGGTGAAATATTACAAAAAAAAATGTTAGCACAGTACTATGAATTTTTCTGAGTTGGTTATATACACAGTACCGGATTATCCCTAAGGCAGAGTAGGCAACTGCCTAGGGGCCCCGCATCGGCTAGGGGCCCCGCGTCCCGAGAAAAATGACTTGCTTCAATTAGTGAGCAAACGAAGTTTCGAAAAAAGTCAGCTATCAAGATGTTTTAATTTTTTTGTTAGGAACATTTACAGGTTAGGGAACGTACCCAAACTACGTGACCAACTTTTTGCAATTTTTAACCCCCCCCCCCCCCCCCCCCGGTGACCAAAATCCTAAGCAACCCGCCGCTCATTTGTATGGAGCGTGACCTTTTGAAGACCCCCCCCCCCCCCCTAAAAGTGTCACGTAGTATGGGTACGTTCCCTTAATAACGTTAGGTACACAATAATATATTTTTTTTGTTTCTATGTATGTGTCCTTTCATGTGTAATAAAGGATTGTTGTATTATATTCGTTTTTTTCTTTCGTAATGTAGTAAAAGAACAGATTAATTATTAATAAAATTAAGTTAGAAAAGGGTAAAGTGCAGTGGCGGACTAAGCCCGTCAGAAGCCCGGGGAGGCAAAGTTGAATGAACCCCCCCCCCCTCCCTTAGTGAAGTTGGTGTAAGCTTACAAGTTTTTTTATTCAGTTCACACGGGCCTCTGACTCTGGGGGCCTCCATGTTCCCTTTGGAGGCCCCTTCGACCCTCCCCCACGTTCCGTTTGGAGTTCAACCGCCCCCCCCCCCCCCCCCCCCCCCCGTTAGTCAGCCATTGGTAAAGGGGCCCCGAGACGTGCATTGCCTAGGGGCCCTGTATATACACATATAATTTAATTAGCATATTTGATTTCATTCCACAATTTATAGCCTCCACTCAAAGCTCTGGAAAAACCGTAACTCTGATTTAGATTCCTGGACATGTTGGCATAGTGGGTAACGATATTGCAGATTCCTTGGCAATACAAAGAGCGTCCAAACCTATTGGGGGCCGTTCAAGTATTACGTAACACACTTAGGGGGGGGGGGGGGGTCTTGTGAAACATTACTGTGCATTACCAGGAAAACGTTACAGTGCGTTACATGGGGGGTCATAAATTGAGTTACGTAATACTTGAACGCCCCTTTGTATCCCTCGCAAAGCATATTCCTTTATCTGATATTTTTTCCATCATCAAAGATAGATCCCGCAATGTTTGGACAGAGTATTAGAATATTGCTAGTTATTTCAAGGGAGCCTGCTATGCCTCAATACAAAGGACCATCCCATCAAAACTGTGGTTTCAACAATTCTCCCATTTTTCCAAAAAATAAATTTTCTCACTTATTCAAATGAGAATCAGACGTTGTTGCATTCCTTTCAACCATTAATATATTGTACCTCCACCTTTTTATAATGCTTATTACACCCTCCAAAATAATGTCGTGGAACGCTATAACCAAACTATTGGAACTGCTTTGTATACGAGGCATATCCAGAAAGTAAGTGTACTGTGACCACAACGGGCGGAGGTTTTTAGTTTTTTGAGGGTTGGCAACACTTAGTGGTACAGGGGGGTCTCCTGACCAGAAAGAGCAACGCAGAAACATTGTTGTACGTAAACTCACGTTTTAGTGTCCAGTTGCGTGAAAGTAGTTGGCAAAAAATCCCGCCAAGTGCTGTGATCTGCTTTTTACTCACGGAAGAAATAACACCTACAGGAAAAAAAGGTGAGGATTTCTGAGCTCTATTGTTACTGGAGATGAAAGTGGGTGACTCATTACATGCCTGGGAAAAAAAACAGTCGTCAAAGTGGCGTCACACCAATTCCCCATCTGTGAAAAAATTGAAAACCACAATTTCGGGCAAAAAAAATCATGGCCTTAGTGTTTTAGGACCGAAAAGGCATCATTTTGTTCAAATTTCGGCCTCAGATTGAGATCATCAATGCACGACAATATTGTGTACCCTAAAAAAACTCAAAAGGAGCATTCAAAACAAAAGGAGGGGAATTGCCTTTTTCACGAAAACGTCCGACCTCACAAAGCCTTAGCCACCAATAAGATCATGGACTCATTTGATTGGGATGTTTTGAACCACTCCCCGTAATCCCCTGACTTGGCGTCTTCAGATTATCATCTTTTCACCTTCCTAAAGGCATATATGGATGAAAATAAATTTTCAACCGACGAGCAGGTGCAGAAAGTGGCCCTGAAGAGGGGGAAGGAGCTGGCGGGAGAATTCTTCGAGAAGGGCAAAATAAACTTGTGCCACGGTTCACCACATGCATTGAACGGGTTAGCAATTATTTGGAAAAATAGTCAACAAGTGTATCAACAATATCCTGTATTTTTTTTTCTATTAAGTACACTTTTTCAAAAAAAAAAATAAAAATCAGTACACTTACTTTCTGGATAAGCCTCGTATTTTAACCGAATCTGAACAGCGTAATTGGTCCAGATATCTGCCTCAAATTCAATCAGTTCTCAATAATACGGTTAATTTTGCAACAGGCTTCACACCCTTCTTCCTCATGCACGGGAGGGAACAAATTATTGACGGAAACTTCCATAAAAATAACTTATCTTCTGGTGTCGTAGAGACTACGTTGCAACAATCTAGGGATGAAATTGCTAAGAAGTTGGAAGACTTGGTTCCAGGGCAAGGTTCTCGACTAGCAATCTGAAGGACACGGTTTCAAATACCGGCAAGCGCAAATTAGTTTTGTGTTATTTCACAATTTTATTAATTAAAAATAATATATAGCATATTTGCAGCACGTTCCAGAGCGGAAGATGCTCTCAGTATCGCCCTAGTGTAAGACCACCATTCAGAACTGAAATGGCTTTGGTGACCAGATCTGAATAGCCAGGTACCTTCCACCTTCCTCTTCTTATCTCCTTCCCCTCCCCGCTGCCTTCAATCTCACAACATACCCCAATTGAGGATAGCACAGTCTTACTGGCTCCAGACAGAAGCAGTTGGGACTCTTGGGAGGTATTCACATAAAAAAAAATTAAAGATACCGCCGATTCATACACACTGGGAAGTATGTGCACAGCGCTCTTGAGGCGATTTTTCGCAAAAACAGCGCTATACAAGGTGTCCGGAAAATCGTAGTACAAGCGGGAAACTGGGGACTCCACATCACATTTGGAGTCGATTTTGTGGTATAACTTTTTTCGATTTGAGCTTTCGTTTTCGAGTAAATCGGGTCCGAAGTTGGAATTTTTTTGGTTAAATTTTGAAAAAATTGTTCACTAGGGGGTTGATTTCAGCTATGTAATGTCTTATAAAATGCATCGAAGGGTAAACCGGGCTCAAAAGTTTTTTTAACCCTTAAAATCGAAATGCTGAGATAGAAAAAAATAAGTTTCTTGGGTTCTCTATGTGATGTAGATTCACCAGTTTCCCGCTTGTACTACGAGTTTCCGGACACGTTGTATAAGTTGTCCAAATTTATTATTGTTATGCTAACGAGGGACAGAAAGAGCTTTGAAGAAGGGTGAATGTAGGAAAGTCACATTTAGAGGTCTGAACACCAGCAATCTACAATGGTGTTATGATACCAACCCTGAAGTGTGGCAGAGGAAGGATGAAAGCAGACTGAATGCTGTACAAATAGTATACAATGGAGTTAAATACAAACAAAAAAATAAATTGAAATTGTAGGAAAAAAGTGTAAGATTTTTTAAATTTATTAAAAAATATTTAATTATATCATTTTATTTCACAAAAACAATGACAAACCGAAAAATAAACCTTCCAATAATAAGTACAATGCACACTTTGTATAAATATCAAACTAAACAATAAATACAAGTCTTAAACTAAATTAAAAATAACACAAATTATATTAAAAACAATGATAAAAATAGACTCCCATTTTGGGTAAGTGAAGTGTTTAAGAAAACAATTTTTAAATCTTCAGTTTAATTTATAAGTTAAATTATTAATTCCTTGATCACCTATGCAAAATTTTCGATTCCTACTGATTCTATTTTTGTAATAATAAACTTACATGTTTTCGCAAAATTACATTTTTGTCGGTTAATGTGTTAACAATTACGTCTTACCGGAAAATGTGTTATATTTATAAAAATAGTGTATATAATCTACCATAAGTAGTTTCCCTGGAATATCTGGTTACATTCAGATAAGTGATTTTTTTTAACAGTATCCTAACGCTGACAAGCAAGAGGTTAATAATTTTTTACAAATTATTATTTTATTAAAAAGAGGAGCAAACATTCCCGGTTTACGAATACCCGAGCAATATTAGAATTCTACCCACAAAGAAAATGTCTCCTCGATATATTAGAGGGACTAACAGACCTAAATTATTCCTAAAATTGGGACGGCATTACAATATAAGTCAGTCTAAATTTACTATTAATTAATTATTATATGAGGGTAGGCTGAAAAGTAATGCATACATGCTTGTACAGGGCGAACAAAATGACCTTCATAAGCACGCCAGGTGGAATATGGAAGTGACATTTCTCCTCTATATGTACACGCAAGTTTGAGGTTGTTAAATTCTTCCAGTGTATTTTGAGAAGTGGAAGTATGAGACTTATTTTAGTATTATATCAACGCAAGGTAAATAGCGTGTTGTCATCGAATTTTTCAAAAAGTGACTCCTACTGAGACTCATCGTCGTTTATAGGATGTTTATGGTGATAATGCTGTTGATAGGTCTACTGTAATTATGTGGGTAATAAAATTGCATGATTGTGTGCCTGGAAAAGCAATAATTGTTGATGAAACACTTAGCGGATGTCCGAAAATTGATATAGACGATAAAAAATCCAAACCCGTCCACAATTTGATTCAAAATGATTGGCGAATCACTCAAAAGCGTATCACAAACCGTTTTGGAATATCCAAGGAACGATTGGCTTCATTGTTGAACAATTAGGATAGGTACCGTAAAATCTGTGGACGATGGGTACCACACCGTTTCATAGATGAGAACAAACAGCATCGACTAGAGCCTCGGCAAAACCTGAAGTTTTGAACTGATTCCTCACCCTTCTCTCCCCCGATCTTTCGCCGTGTGATTTTTATGTTTTTCCTCTACTCAAGAGACACCTCAGGACGATGAGGTGAGTCCTGGATTCGAGAAATGTCGAAAGAATTTTTCAGTTACGTAATGATAAAACTTGTTACACATTGAGAGAAATGCGCTAACCTTAACGGTGACTGTGTTGAAAAATAAACATATGATTTTGAAACTTAAGAATTGTACTTCAATGTACTTTTGCCCGATCTTGCTATTTGTTTTTGTTCGTGTTTTATAACCATGTGTGCATTACTTTTCAGCCTACCCTACATGATATTTGTTTTTGTACGTGTTCTACAAGCTTGTGTGCATTACTTTTCAGCCTACCCTTGCAATATTCATGCAGGGTAGGCTGAAAAGTAATGCACACACACTTATATCAAGATCGAGCAAAGAATACATTAAAGTACAATTGTTAAGCTTCAAAATCATATATTTATTTTTCAATATGGTCGCCATTATGACTAACCCATTTCTCACAATGTGTAACAAGTTTTTTCATTCCATCACTGAAAAATTCTTCTGTCTTTTCTCGAATCTGGGACTAACTTGACAGCTGCCTTTACCTCATCATCCGAGGTGTAATGATTACCCTTGAGGTCTCTCCTGAGTAGAGAAAAAAAATAAAAATCGCAAGGCGCAAGATCGCGGGAATAAGAAGGTTGTAGAATCGGTTCAAACTTCAGATTTCGCAGAGCTTCTGCAGTTGCGCTGGAGGTATGTGGATGAGCTTTGTTGTTGCAAGATTTTACTGCCATTTATGCAAGAATGAAGCCACACGTTCCTTGGATATTCCCATATGGCTTGTGATACGCTCTGAGTGATTCGCTGAATCAAATCTTCGATGAGTTTGCGATGTTTATCGTCTGTGGCAGTGATCGGACATCCACTACATGTTTCAACAACAATTTTGGCTTTCCCAGGCTCATAATCACAAAATTTTATTATTATTATTATGTAATGTGCAGGCAGTATTCTGCTGATGCGCTCATATCTAATTTCACAATAGTTTGACAGTAAATAAGTAATTTTAATTTTCAACTAAGTTAGTCCTTTCTTCTCTCCAAATATGAATCCAGTAGAGCTTTGAATTGGTTTATATTAGTTGCATAGATGACACGTTGTGGGAGTTTGTTCCCAGCATCCACCACTCTATTTGCAAGGAAGTGTTTTCTGGGATTAGATGCAAAAGGAGTGTCCACGGAGAATTATATTTTTATTAGTAGTGAAGATTCCTTGGATGCCAGGCAGGGGGGCAGCTGTAGTGTCCAGATAAAATTTTAAAAGTCTCAATCAAGTCACCCCTTTCTCTTCTTTCTTTTAAGGCTGGTAATCTTAGTTCCTTGAGTCTATCTTCATATCGCCGATCTTTCAAAGCTCTTGGTATTTTAGTGAAACGTCTCTGTACTCCTGACATCAGATTTATATCCTTTGCGAAGTAAGGACTCCATATTGGGAAATTTTATTATCCATTGATTTACGGTAGAGCTATCAACAAATCATCACCATAAACGAAGATGAATCTCAGTAGGAGTCACTTTTTTAGCACGCTGTTTAACTCACATTAACATAGCACTAGAACATGTCTCCATACTTCTGCTTATCAAAATACACTGGATGAATTCAATGACATCGTATGCCACTTCCATATTCCACCTGGAGCGCTTCTGAAGGTCATTTTGTTCTCACTGTACAAGCATGTATGCATTACTTTTCAGCCTACCCTCGAAGTTAAGGAATAAATATAAGCAGTCATTAATGTTACAACAAAACAATTTTTTTCTTAATTTAGATTTAAGGCAATCGATCTCTAAGGGTAAAATTCGGAATAGGACGAAATCACACTCATGCAGATAGCGGTAAGATTGAAATTCCCAACTAATACCAGCCGCCTGATTTGATTGATGCAAAAACAAAATTGCCAAAATGCACAATTTGTTTTATTTTGTGAAGTTCAGGCACAAATAATAAAATGTTTTCCGATCACAATCAAAAGAAATAAATGCAACAAAATGACTTTGTTCGAAATCTATTTTTAAGACGTTTCTAGTTTTCTTCTTTCATTACAGCATTCAGTGTACTTTCGGTAAATATTCGGAACAAACGTCAACGGTTATGTAACGGGATTGTGTATGTTATCTTTACTTTAAAAAACAGCCTACGTTTTTGAATGGTTTGTTTGGCTACGCAGGGTTTGTGTAGCGGGCTTGTGTATATTATCTTAATTTTAAAAGTTTTATCAAAAAAAAGTGCGTATTAACCGTTGACGTTTGTTCCGAACTGCAAACAGAGTGATTTGACAGTGTGAAAGCAAATTTTCAATTTACGTAAATAAAATTAAAAATGTAACATTTTCAACCTCCCCCAATGCAAATAGTTATCTTTTATGGTAATTAAGAAGAATCTAAGAGTTTTTTCCAAAAAAAGTGCATATTAACCGTTGACGTTTGTTCCGAACAATTACCTTCAATGGAGCCTGCTTCAAGGAGCTAGCAGCATTGATCCTCTGTTTTTTTTTTTTTAATTGTTAACCCATCAGGCTAATTTGTTCACTTTTCGGTACAACTCGTATTAGGTCTCATAAAAATCGTTGTCTCCCTTACTATCATGGTTAGAATATGAGCTAAACGGTGTTAGAAAGAGAAAAGATCACGGTTTATATTGAAATCCAAAAGTTAACCATGAAATAATTAAAATGTATACATTTATGAATCTAAGGTTTCAACCGCAATTTGAAAAAAATAATAAATAGGAATTTTTTTATCAATTATTTTTACATGAAACACCAAAAAATTGAATTGACAATAATGTTTATAATACATTTAACTGATAATTTTATTTCATTTAGAAAAAATATAAAGATAGCCATTTTTCAAACTTTTTTATGTATGCATTCAAAATTTTGATATTCAAAATATTATACATATAGTATTTCGAATTATAAAATTTTAAAGCGTATTTTATCACCTTTCAAAAACAGTTCTTAGTTTTCGGTTGCGTTCAGAAATATTCCACTTATTTGCATTTTATTGCAAAGTGGAAGCAAACAAAATAGGCCAGAGGCCTGAGGGGTTAGTGCTTGTTCCTACAAGCACTAATCAATTCAACTCAGCTCAATTCAACTCAGTCAATTTTACATGGCAAGAAAATTATACTAACGTAATATAAAATAAATTAGTTTATATTGTAATAAGGACCACCCTTATTGCATAGGAATAGACTTCGGACACACAAACACATCCATAATTTCGTTCTAACAGGGTTTATCTATTCAATTTTTATTATAACAACTCTCTTTTTATATAACTTTTGAAGGTTATTCCCATCAATGTAATATATAATTGAAAAAGAAGATAACATTAATAATTTAAACAAAAATATGAAATAGAATAAGTCACAGAAAAATAAAAAGGTAAAGGTCGCAACTGGGTCTCGAACCCGAAATCTCTCGTCTTACCGGGACAAACGCCTTACCAATTCGGCTTCTGCCACCTCTTATTTAAAAGTCATATTCACCAATCTCATATTTCAAATTTTAGAATAACAATATTATCTTTGACTATTTTTTTTCCATATTATTGGCCACTACCTTTTTTATTGGAAACAATTGTTCGAAGAACTGGTGTGTAACCTAGATAGTGTATTGGATAAATATATCTGATTTTATTTAAATGGAATACCTGCTGACCTTTTTGTAAAAGTCTAACTTTTGAAAGAATATTCAATTTTTTGTATAACTTTTGAAGGTTATTCCCATCAATGTAATATATCATTGAAGAAGGAGATCGTCATCATCATTATCTTCCCCTTGTCCTATTCGGGCTGGGGACCCATTGCATCGACAAGGCTCCTCCATACGTCCCTGTCTTGTCCTGATTGTTCGGCCTCTGTCCATGCTAGACCCATCCTCTCCTCACACAGTTTCTGGAGTTGCCTCGCCCAACTGTGTCTGGGGCGGCCCACTGGACGTCTACCCTCTGGAATCGCACTCAGTATCTTCCTCGGAATTCGGTCATCAGACATTCTTAGTACATGCCCAAGCCACCTCAGTTGCAATTTTTCTATGAAAAGTAGCAGTGGTTCAATGTTTAGATCATCTCGGATCGTGGAGTTTCTTATATGATCCCATTTCGTAACCCCTGCCATTCCTCTCAAGTACCTCATTTCGGCAGCTTGGATTCTAGAGCGTGTTCGTTCAATTAGCATCCATGTCTGGTGGCCGTAAGTGAGCGTTGGGCGGTATTCCATTTTAAACACTGCCATCTTTGTCTTGATGATAAGCTCGGCTTTTCTTATCACTGAGCTGTAGAGAGGACGCAATACACTGCTTGCCGCACTTATTCTTCTATTAATTTCTCTGTCTTGCCGACCATCGCTGGAGAATTTGACCTCGAGTACGAGCGAGCGCCCGAATGTGGCTAGAATGTGGATCGCTCCCACCGGCAATGAAAACATCATAATAAGTGACAGCGCGTATTAGAGCGAAAACAGTTTGCTTGCCACAAGCTTTTTAGCAGGGAGAAAGGCACCATGAACAAACCTAAAGCATCAAAGCTGGGGATCGGCACATGGAATGAAGATAACACTAATAATCTAAACGAACATATGAAAGAGATAACGAACTAGAACCCAGAATCTCCCATCCCAGAGTCCCAGTTGCGACCGTTTTATTTTTATTTTCCTGTGTTTTTTTTATTCTTCTTTTTCTTCTAATGATATATCTATTCAATTCACTTAACTATCGGACCAATGTTTAACATTCTCCACAATTACGCTGGCCTTTTTCGGGGCAATTTCAACTTTCTCAGGGATTACAATTGGATCAGGCTCCGAGCTAGTCTTACTGACATTATAGCATGGTAAAATCTTAGTGTTTTTGGTGACAACCAACGTAGGCAAATCTGCTAAAGGACTCCAGTTCGCTTTAGCAGAGTTCTCCCTATCTAAAATGCTATTTTTATCATTCTTAGCGCTTTTAATATCGTCAGATTTAATTACCGAATCTTTAGCGAGATTTGAGGTGATGTTTGTTTCGTTGATTTTCTTTGATGTTACATTCGTCGTAGCGTCTTTCGACGTTAAACTTTGCTGTTTTAAGCTGTTGATTTGATTGTTGACTCGTTGTTTTGTAGATGGGCTTTCTTGCAGAGTATCGTCGAGGATATTTCTCGGAGGCGGCGAAGTATTTGATTCCGTTCTCGGTGAATCTTCCGACCACGTAACACTGTCGCTGTACGCTTTCAATATCTCTTCCGATATGCTCTGATCGGACTTACCACTGTCGCCGAGTTTACTATTGATGAAGTGCTTCATTATGTTGTCAACGGGCGGTGCTTCGTCGTTTGCATCCGGTTTGATTTTGTTAGATTTATGTTTATCACTTAAATATTTGCTATACGAGTTCATATTAGACTTTTGACTACCGTTGGACTTGGAAATCTGTTCTTCGGAAGAATCGTTGACAGCATTTTGCGATAGGTCTGGAGTATCAGGTTTAATCGATGATTCCTCGGACCGTACGTCGCTTTCCATTGAATCTTTTGAAGACATTTTCCCCGCTATTTCCGTGGATAACGAATCATTAGATTCTGACGAATGATTTATATTCAGTAGTAAATTGTTCTTGTCATCATGAACAGAGCTTTCGGAATCAAAAGACAGATCGTAATGATCAGATCTTCCACTATTAACGAGGAACGTATTATTTTCAACTCCTGGATTTGGACTACCTTCGCTTTCGTTGAAAGATCTCTCATTTGAACCATTAATATCATTTGTGGCATTACCTGAGTTTGCACGAAGCTTATCTTTACTTTTAATCACGTTAAACAACATCTGGATCAAATGTACCAGAACTGGAACATCATTATTAACACTGCTGGACATTTTTAAACCTTGCAAAAGATTTTGTCGTCCTTCGTACGAATACATTTTATCTTGTCCGGTTTCGGCCTTGAATACAGAGGCTGTTTGTATCAAATTACAAAATTCAACCAATTCCTGCACTAGAAGAAGGGTTAATAATCCATCACGGGTTGAAAGAACGTCCTTAAGTCTTGAATTTTGAAGTTTCTGGTCGTTTTCGTTCTCCAGTGTCATGAAAATGTTGGCCCGAAGTTGAGCTCTAATTTTGGCTAGGACTCCGTTTTTTTCTAAAGCTTCTGTCACCAACTCTTTTAGTTCAATATCCTCGTCTTGAGACATTTTTTGCAGTTATATTTATGTAAATTAGGTTTTGATGTTATTAGTTTGCTTGGTAAAGTTTGTTTACGATACGGAATGTCACAAAACGTCACACGTCTACCGCTGCTGCTTGCTGCTTATGAACGCTACCAACTGAAGAACGCGAAAAAACAAAAAGGTTTGAAGCAGTACCAAACTTGCGATACTATTCCATACCAAATAGTTCCTACCCCATTAGCGGACGTTTCAATTTTAGAACGACAGTTTGAAAAAACTTACTCAACTGATAAAGAAGAAATAATAATTATAAAAATAATTGGATAGTTTCTATAGCACCGTTTTTGTGAAAAATCACCCAAAACCTTTCACCCACATCTTCAATGCACGCGACATTGTAAATAAGTAATTTGTAAAAATGTAAAACAAAAAAAAAATTAAGCGTTTATAAGGGTCATTTCATGATCATTCTCCAGCCCTAAAGAGTTCTAAATTCTCCAGTCTATCAAAATAAATATCAACTCTACTTTTGCCACTTATATTTTAAATGTAATACTAATAGTGATGGGGGTAACAAATGTAAAATCATGTAAAGTCCAGTATTTTAATATAACGTCCTCCGCGCGCAAAGTCGTATCTTCTCCAAGCATAAACTTTCTAATTATTAAAGTGCGTTTATTGGAAGTCACCTGCCAGGTAAATATGTTTCTTGTATCTAATAATTGTAAATAGTTAAATAAGATAGAACCTAAGAATTCTTAATAAATTGTACAGCGCCCTTGAGGTGATTTTTCACAAAAAATAAGAGAAATTATCCTAATTATGAGCGCTGTAAGTAAAATGAAAATCAAGATTTTTTTTGTGGATTTGCATCATAAAATATGATAAATTAAAAAAAATTATGTTACGATTGTTAAAAAATACAGTAGACCCGAAAAATAAAAAGTAAATCTCGAAAAAAATGTGCGGTTTTGAAAATGTTATTATTAATTTTTCTAAATACCAACTTATTGTTTTCTTTGAATAGACGTTCAGTGAATACTATAATTTAAACGCGTGTTTCAATTTCAGATATTGGTCTTTCGAACCAAATATTACTTTACAAAAGTCTAAACAACTTTTTGGCTAACATCCGGACAATATTTTGAACAATGAAAAAGTTATTTCTACATAAATCTATTAATAATAAATTTTTGTAGAGTAGTAGTTACCTAGAAAAAAGCAAAGCGAGAAGAACTCAAGACTCCAGTTACTAATATCTACAGCCTGTATGTCGGACGAATATCCAGCTCATATGTTGAACTAATATCTACGAGCTTCAGAGTGTTGACTAATATCTACAGAGCGTAGGTTGAACTAATATCTACAGAGCGTAGGTTGGACTAATCAGCTAAATGTCTCCAATAGTCCGATATCAGGGATTTTTACATACATACTTACATAAATTAAGTTTTTTAAACGGCATACGCAATATTACGTTTTTCCAATATGCTATACATAATTGCAAATCCAACCTCTGCCAGTACTGTAGATATTCGTCCACACTTTGGTTCTCATAGATATTAGTCAACAGTTTGAGCTGTAGATATTCGTCAACACTTTGATTCTCATAGATATTAGTTCGATTTTTTCAGTTTTTGGAATTCCTGTAGATATTAGTAGACTAAGGCGGCCAACCGTCCCGCATTCTGCGGGACCGTCCCGCATTGGCGGTTGTGGTCCCGCATTGAAATATTTGATAAAATAGTCCCGCAAATCGTCTAAAGCGTCCCGCATGTCCCGCATTCCTATATTTTTATAATATGGTCTGTAGTAGACAAATAAACTTCCTTTATCTTTATTCTATTTTAACCATTTCCGTTCATCTGTGGTTAAGTTGATAACGTGATAACCCGTATTTATCATTCAAATCAAATCAAACAATTTGTTGACCATGCCGCCGACCGCGAAAAAGCGAAGTTGTAAGTTCACTGAATTTCAAAAAGAATTTCCTTTCTTGCATACATGTTAATCTTCATGTTCTGAGTATAGTTTAAATGCGTCGCATACAGATATTCTTAATTATAAATAACCAGTTTTGTGTTCAGAATGTAAAATTCCAGCTGGATTCATCTGATGACGAATTCGAAGTGCAGTTATAAAATTTTAGTTGCCGACTATGTTTTTGCTGCCAGAACCAAAGAGAAACCATTTTCATGTTCTGAGTGTAGTTTTAATGCGTGGCATACAGATTTAATTTAAACCAGTTTTGTGTTCACAATGTAAAATTTTAACTGGATTCATCAGATGATATATTACGAAGGGAAACATTCTCTTATTCGAAGTGCATTGAAGTACCCACCACTGTCCCGCCCCGGTATAGGCGACTTATGGTCGCCCCTTCGGAGCTCTCGCAAGAATCTAATTTTTTATTTGAACGACTCTACATTTAGTAAAACGAATCTAGACCTTCAATGTCCCTACATACTTTGTTAGTTGGCGGAAATGTAGGATCGCCTACAGTCTAAACTGTAATAGTAAAAAAAAAAAAAACTAATACTACTGGTGTTAGTAAACAGGAAAATATAATACAGAGAGAAACAGAATATATATGAAAGATAAACAGAGGGAGACCACACACTCCGAGACTGCAGGCATCTGCGTATAAAGAGAAGAAAAAAAACAATAAGTTTAGTAAATAAGACATATAACATTTCAAAAGGTAAAAAATGAAGGATAACCGTCATGACCGTCGTTTGCCCGGCAGTCCCCCAGAGAATGTATAAGGTTATTAGTCCAACGTCACGGACCCAGTGGAGTCGTCCTTTAGCCAGCTAGCCGGTGGTGCCTTAGTAAGTAATTGGACTACGATTGGAAGACCCGAAGTGCAGTTATAAATTCTAGTTGCAGACTATGTATGTTCTGCCAGCATCAAAGAAAACTATTTTCATATTCTGAGGGCGGTTTTATTTCGCCGCATACAGATTGAATTTAAACCAGTTTTGTGTTCAGAATGATAAATATCTATTGTGGATTTATCTGCTGACACATTTCGAAGAAAAAAATTCTCTTATTTGTAGTGGTCACAAAATTCTAGTTGCAGACTTTGCATGTGCTGCCAGAATCAAAGAAAAACCGTGTTCATGTTGTGATTGTAGTCTAAATGAGACGAATTTTCGATTTCCGAGAGAGTGATAAATTTGCAACATACCCCCCCCCCCCCCGGACACCGCACACCGCTGTGTCCCGCATTGATATTTTGTAAAGTTGGCCGCCTTATAGTAGACGCCTCCAAACTCAACCTTTCCAGACTTATTATAGTTTCATAAGACACCGCTA
Source organism: Limnephilus marmoratus (assembly GCA_917880885.1). Lineage (NCBI taxonomy): Eukaryota > Metazoa > Arthropoda > Insecta > Trichoptera > Limnephilidae > Limnephilus > Limnephilus marmoratus. The sequence goes on along the minus strand of OU862930.1, from coordinate 26,907,087 downwards.
GATGGAATGAGTTCCGCTCGTAGTTCGCATACGAAAAATTCTCGCTTGTCCGTATAGTAACTGGAAAGCGGCGGTATGATTAACTTTGCGCAGTGGCGATATCGTAACCAATGAGGTTTATCCGAGGTGCGATTATTGCTAGTTGAAAACTTTTACCAATACCCCGCCATGTGGACGTGAAATACCGTCCGCTACGGCAATTTTTGATGGCCCGTAACTGGGCTCCTTTACCTTTATGAAATTCTAGTTTATTTTTATTACGTGAGCTCCACACAGGAGGCCCTGAGGAAAATAATTTTCCTCAGGGCCCTTTGGGGATGCTGTGTGGCCGTGGCGTGTGGAGGATTTTTTTAAGGGAAGGAAGGAGAGGAGAGTTCTGGGAAGGAAAAGGTTTGTTTAAGGCTTTAAGGGGTGGGTAAGAATCTGGGGTCAGTAGTCAGTAAGTCAGTATGTCCTGGTCATCCGCCTCCAAGACCTAGACAAACCTCACCCCATGAACCCGGGCACCCCTGCTAAATCACCAAACGTAGCGAACCACTTGGGGTGATCTATGGCAGAGGTTTTGGTTATCCAATAAAGGTTCCCGGGGATCATTAGACAGTAGAGCGTGGGGCAGACGGCAGAAGGCCCAGACACAGGGAACTATTAAGAACTTACTAAGGGAACGTACCCTTACTACGTGACCAACTTTTTGCAATTTTTAACCCCCCCCCCCGGTGACCAAAAACCTAAGGACGCCGCCGCTCATTTGTACCGAGCGTGGTATTTTGAAGACCCACCCCCCGAACAGGTCACGTAGTATGGATACGTTCCCTGACCGTTATGCCGTTCCCTCGCTCGTTTTAATGATAATAATAATTGTATAATTTGTATAGCGCCGTTTTTGTGAAAAACTTCAAGGGCGCCGTATATACTATTTACAAATAGATAAAGAAACATACTTACCTGGCAGGTCACTTCCGATAAACACACTTTAATTAGAAAGTTAATGCTTGGGGAAGATACAGCTTTGCACGCGGAGGACATTATATTTAAAACACTGGACATTTCACGATTTTATATTTGCTACCCCCATCACTATTAGTATTACATTTATTAACAGATTAGTGACAAAAGTAGAGTTGATATTATTTATTATGTAGGAAAACTGAAGATAGTTATTTATTTATTTTATTTTATTTATATCCATATATTAAAGTTTTTACTTTATCATAAACATTTTTACATAATATATTTTGAAATTTTTTTTACATATTAATATTATATTTCATTATGTTGGGTGTAAGGTAGGTTTGAGAAGGTGAAACTGTTGGTTGGTAATATTGTATGTTTCGTGAACACCTCACTAGGAGAACCTGTGCTGAGGTGTTTACGTGTTTATGATTAAGTGTGACAAGTACAGGTATTTATGTGTTGTAAGTAGAAAGTTAGTTTTTTCTCCTTCTTTTTACATTTTAATGGTAATTGTACATTGTACATTGATTATTTAGAAGAAAAAAAATAAATACATATAAGGTATATATATGTACATATGAATAGTTGGTAAATTCTTGAAAGACATGTTTATTTATTTTATAGTTTGGTTAGGGATTAAAGTATTTTGTATAAAGTGAATATCTTGATTTTTGATCCAGGCTGTGATATGTTTTTTGTGAATGTTTGTAGATGTATTTGTAGTTAGGAGTTATTTCAGAGTAATGGGCATATAGTTAAAAAGTTTGGTTGCATAATACTGAAAATGTCTAGTTATGGTATGGCTGTTGGTGTGGCTTGCGTAATACGTGGCATTGGCATATCCCAAAAATGACTACCCGTGTTTCAGGGGGTTCCATGCCAACTGAGAATAAAGTCATCACAACACCTCCTTGAAAGTCATTAAAAGCCATGAAAAAAGTAATTTTAAATTAGCCGATAACCCTAACCTAACATAACCTATTTAACCAATTTTTTATATATTTTTTTATCGCTCTAAATGACTTATCTGAGATGGTTCTCAGTTGGTTTCATTCCGAGTTGTCCGGTCACCGTTTCAGGGATGAAGAAAATAACGTTTTACTTGTTGAAAAACAAAAAAAAAACTATGTTTTTCATAAGCTTTTTATGGAGAAAGAAAATAAATATAAGAAAATATTGTTACGTAAGTAAAGAATCTACAATGCTTTATTAAAAAAAACAATACTTATATTTTTTTAATAATGATTTTGAAAAAAAAAACTAACACTATGAAATGATTTTTTTTTAATGGAAAACTCTTGACTTTATAGAACAGTTTTTTAAGGTTATTAGTCTGGGCGCATAAGGACGTTTTCCGTGTTCGATTTCCGAATTCGTTTTCCGTATTCGGACATCCGAATGCATGGAATCAGTAGAAAATACATTAACTGACGCACACGTTCGCTTTTTTTCCGAACGGAAAAAATTCCGTACGTACGTTCCGAATGCAAGCCGACGCGTTTGGAGAAACCTAACGGAAAAAACCTAATGACGTCATGCGGAACGCAGCGCTTGCATACATTTTGTTTGTGCCGGCGTATACGCTCGGAATTTCTATTCAGCATCGCACCGGCACCGCGTGCATCGGACGTATTCTTTGTTTGTTACGCATAGAATCATAACACGATAATGTGTGAGGCAGAAACTTTCATTATTAATTCATTATTTTTCATCATTTTTTTCTTCTTCATTATTAACAAAAATGCAATTGCTAATAAATCGTCGACCTCCATCGTCGTGCGTTCACCACGCTATCACTATCTGTACTGACGTGTATACATTCCGAATGAAGAAAAACGAACGTTTGTGCTAGTCTCACGGAATTCCGCATCAGGAAATCGAATAAGGAAAACGTCCTTTTGCGCCCAGCCTTAAGTTCAATTTGTAGTACCTGCTTAGAATATAAATAACTTTTTTTAAACAAGCATTTTTCATTTGCAGGGTTGGCAATGGCAACTGAAAAATGCTTGTTTAAAAAAAGTTATTTATATTCTTATAAGGTACCTACTACAAATTGAATTTAATAACCTTAAAAAAACTCTTCTATAAAGTCAAAAGTCTTCCATAAAAAAAAAATTTACGTTCCAAAATACCCGCAATAAATGTTCAAATTCCCTAAATTGGGGAGAGCAAAATAACGAATCCCCCACATTTCCCCCACAAGTCCCCTTATAGTTCTATCTTCAAAATAAAACCTAATTCTATTGAAATGAAATTTTTTTATTTATCTTCACATACTCGCAGCATAAAGTAAAATCGCTACCGCTCTCTGTATTAGATGTTTTAAATTACGCAACGGATTTTCATGCGGTTAACACCAATAGATAGAGTGATTTATAAGGAAGGTTTAGGAAGGTATATAATTTGCCAAGGTTTTGTGTAAATTGATTGAAATATATAATATATAAAGGGAGCGGGTCAGCAAGCGGGCAGCGGGTTTTTCTGTCCTCAGATTTTCGATAGAGTTTCGCTAATATTGTCTTTATTTAATTAAATATTAGGTGCTTACAAATGAAATTGGCGTTTTGCCGTACTGGCAACTTTGATCTCAAATATCTTCTCTTTGGTAAGGAATTCCAAATTCAAATTTATACAGCTATTTATTTATTAGCTCATGTATTTTTGTATAGAAATAAAATCTACATTGCTGCCATAAAATATCTATGTAATCTTACACCGAATGTACATATTTTTCAATATGGTTGGATTATCAAGAAATGTCCAGAATCCCCGCATTTTCCTCGCAAAAAGCTTTTCCCCGCAAAATACCCAATTCTTCAAAAATCTAAAAAAAATCCCCGCAATTTGGAGAATTCCCCGCAAATTGACAACCCTGTACCCAAGTAAATGATTTTTTAAAAAACAATAATTTTATTTAAATAATGTTTTCGAAAAAAAAACACTACGAAATGAAAATATTTTTTTATGGGACGGTTTCGACTTTATACAGAAGACTTTTTTATAGAAGAGTTTTTTTAACGTTAGCGAGTTTAATTTGTAATACCTACTTAGAACATAAATAACTTTTTTTAAGTAAGTTTTTTCACGTTATTTATTAATGAGGGAGAAAAAATTTCCCCACGAATCCATAATATTTTTTTCTACATTAAATTCTATAGTAGCTAGTTTAGGTACCTAATTAAAATTATTGCATGACATGTATAGTATTAAGGCGATCCAATAGTCCAGGAAAAAATCGGAATGGGAATTCACGAACTTTATGGGAGGAGTTTAAAAATATTTGAGGGAAAGCTTTTGGAAAGGTTGGAAAAGGTATACGAGATTTTTTTTACAGGTTGATTTCGTAAAGGCCTGTAAAAACATTAACTCCTCTTTTACGCATTGTTTATTGCATGTAATAAGACGAAAATTTAAAATTGATTTCACGGAACCAAGCGAAGCGGAGCCTAACGTCTGTTCCCCGCTCCGTCCGGGGCCGTACTGACAGAAAATGGGCGTGGCGAGTCTTTAGTCCTTAGGTGGACGGCATGGCATAAAACGCGGCAATTCACATTTTATTTTATTTTGTGAAGTTCGGGCGTAAATATCATTTTTTGCGATTATTATAAAAGAAACTGAATTTGCAACTTTAAACAATAAAACCATACCGGAAATTGAGGTTTATAAGTAGGAGAGTTTGCGCTTGAAAGTGATTTTTTATAGACCTAATACTTTATTTTTTTCTAGGCTTATTAAAAGACCTATAAAAAAACCGATACATTGAAGGGCCAAGGTACGTTCTACACGCAGTATTAAATTTCCAAAACAAAAACATATGATTTTGCGTTATTCAGTATGGCTTCATCTTAATATAACTTATTGGAAAGTTAAAATAGATAAAGAGATATGGTGAACCCGTGCTGAAATTCAAGATATCAGGATTTCAAACAAGAGCTTCGGACACTATCAAGCGACTTGCCAGAAGCACGTAGTTTTTTTGTCTATGGCTAGCATTTTGACCGTCTCCAGAGGATGCTTGTGGCTTGTCACAAGCATGGCGCAATAATCTACGTGCTAGCAGCAGGCTTGATGCGAATTTGTATTTTTTGGGAGTAGACAAACAAGCGTAGACAAATAAGTACCTATAAACAAAAATATTACGATGAGTGGTGATTTTAAATATAAATCTTCCGAGAAAAGATACATGACGCCAATGGGACTTGAACCCATGTCCTTTTGATTGCCGGTTAGGTGCTCTTACCACTCAGCTATGGCGGCTTATCTAATACCCGCCAAATAATTCAATATATACTAGTGTTTCATTCAACAATTACTGTTTATTACATTTTTCTACCTGAAAACAACTAACTTTATTTTTGTGAGAGAGACATTGTTAGTGCTAAATCTCTCGCTAGGTGGCGTCGAGACAAACTATGTCTATATTTTTTGGTGAAATACTTTAACTTGTCAAATATTAATTATTATTTTTAATTGATAAACTAACGTTTAAGACAAGATTTTTATGCGTAGCACAAAGGGTAACAATTATTATAAGCAATAATTATCCGTCTGAAACACTCATCTACATTGAAAAAATCTTACGAGATATTGCTTATAATAATTGTTACCCTCTGTGCTATGCATGAAAATCTTGTCTTAAACGTAAGTTTATCAATTAAAAATAATAATTAGGTATTAATTGTTTTGCATAACATCTACAGGTTTAAATTTAGGGTCTATATGTTATTGTAAAAGCCCAAAAGTAAATTGGTAAATTTTAGGTTTTACTAGTAAATCAGGATTTACTGGAAAATCTTAAGATTTACTGGAGTACGTACTTTTACAGTAACATAACAGTAAATCAGCGGTCGGCAATTAGTTTTGGTGGCGGGCCATATGAATGTGTAAACGTTTTTGGGGGGGCGCAACCGGCGAATTTACTAGTGCTCGTGCGAGCCTGCTCAATCAGTGCACTTGTGACTGCCCGTCTGATCGCCCAACGCCATCCTGCTTCGGTTCATGCCTAGCAACATAACTTTGCGCAAAGATTACAGGACAGAAAATACAAAAAAAGAGCCGCAGGCGAAAACAAATTAAGTGAAAATTACATGTTTTGAAATATTACTACTGACCGTTTAATAATGTGGCAGTTTTTGGTTCCCACTCGGGCGTTGCTGGTTTGATCATCTACTACAGTGGTTTTTAACCTGTGGTACGCGTACCCTTTGGAGTAGACGTGGGCAAAATTGAATGACTGAATTAAATGAATAAATTCAATCTTGTAACACACTCGATCTGATTCTCATTTTCAAAAGGAATTAAATCTTTATTCCTTACCCTTGGCCTTGCATCTTACGATTTTTTAACAGCACCATATTTATTTTTATTTTGATTAATTTATTTTACAGTTAAATATTTCATGTTATATTGAGGTAAGAAAATAATAATGTACTCTATAAATATTGTAGTGTTTCGTAAGAATTAAATAAAATATTATTCTGGATATTTGTTGCGCGGATAGGTACACCTACCACAGGCGAAGCGCGCCGCGAAATTGCCTTTCACGGGTACTGTGTAGTATCCCGCGCAGTAAATCTTATACCTACAAAAAACCCTGTAGTCCCCGTCCCCAATCCAAGTGACAAAACCGCCAAGCGAGTCAGCCAAGATCCAAATAATTCTGAGCTCCGTGTGTCGCGTCTGTTTCACAGTTGTGTCCCGCCAGTCCCGCCAGTCATAGTCACGGAGGAATCGTTCCTCCGTGGTCATAGTCCTGTAACCTGTTCGGTCTGTGCGAACTCAATCCGCAACCCCAATCTCTGTTTCACTTATTCAAGGAATCAAAACATTTATTTCTTATTCATTTATGACGTCGTAGTCCCACGGGTCCCTGGGTACCACGTGTCGAGTCGATCCGACCGGTCCGCGGAATGCAAGTTATTCAAGTCACAGCAAGACAAAAGACACTTATTAGTCAGAAGTTCCCAATTCATTTCTTGATGCCCGCAGAGAATCGGTTCGTCGTTAGTCCCCGCTCGGCCAAGCCGTCATCTTAGGGTGAAACTTCCCACTTCGGACCGCGGAACGTTAATAAAAGGACTAAAAGCGAAAGTTTATTCTATGTCTTTTCTCCCTCACACGTGCGTAAATTGTGATGCAATACTTGTAGAAACAAAATGATGTTTATCTATATTATTGTTTTTTTGTGGTATCTGTCTCTGTCTACTCTAGCCGTAAACAAAAAATCAGTCGCTATCGAACCGTGATACTGATAAATGATAATCGAGCGATTTGTTCCTTTATTTTTGTAACAAATTATACGACGTGTGTCGCCAGGGCTTTTAATTAGTTTTTATTCGGCGCGTCTTTTTAACTTCACCATTGAGGTAGGTGCATTTAAAAAATATATATTTGACTGGAGCTTATTCCAGGTGACCGGTCCGGATATACCTACCTATGAAAGCGCGATAATAGTATGTTTTTTATGTGAAATCCGCACAAGTCCCGTCTGGAGCTAATGAAACTATGGCATCCCCAATTGGGATTTTTTACGAGGCTGAAGGTAGTGGGAAGTTTAGATCACGTGAAATGAAACAATTTTAAGTTTAATAAATAAATAAAAATTAGTAAAACTTTAAGGGTTAACCACGAAAACTGTTTAATTTTAAGATTTAATTGCTTGCCTAATATAAACACATTTTTCTTGTTAAAAATTTGTCTTTTGGGCAAAATAATATCTAAGTACACATTGAAATATTTCATTAACCTCGTCGCGCGTCGTTTTTAGTACCTACGATTTTTCAAAACAACATAATTTACACTAAGAAGAGGGCTTTGCGTAGTGAAAACTTATTTATCACCGTTGTGATTTGAAACTCGATGAAACGAAAAATAACGACACTAAAAAGAGCAAACACATGCACCTAAAGGAGAACTAAGAAGTATGTAGAAGTAGTCTGCGAGAGAATGAGATAGTATTATCGGTCTCCTCTTTTTGCGGTTCATCGTAGCCTTTTCGGCCTCCTCTTTCGCTTCGTAGCCGAGGTTTTTTAAGTAAGCGAGGGTTTTTTTTTTTTTTTTTTTTTTTTTTTTTTTTTTTTTTTTTTTTTTTTTTTTTTTTTTTGGAATTAAAGGAATGAATAAAATGAATCAATTCAAAAGGCCGAGGGAATCACAATGAATCGATTCACCCCTGGGAATGAGTCTGCCCATGTCTACTTTGGAGTGCGCGAAGCCAAATTGGGGGCCCGCAATACCGTGGCACGCATGCAGAATCACTGGTTAAAAATGCCCGAAGTCGTGTTACACTTTGTATAAAATTGCATTTATTGTGTTTGCGTGGATTGTTGTTGTTATCATGTAATTTGTAGTAAGAGTCAAGGGCAGTGGCGGTTCGTGGTCTTTTTAACAGGGGATTCAGAAATCCAAGAGAAGATATATCTAATCAAAATTTACATTTAGAGGAATTAAATTGCTTAATGTTTTTTTACAGCAATGCACGTCGCTAATTATTATTGTTTTTACAACAAGAATAATTACGTAGAATATCTAAGTGGACGCGGAGGCCTTTTGTTTTTAATTTCCAACCTTTTTTCATTTATATTATTAGCATTATTTGAAAAAAAGGCAATATTAGCGACGACCTGTAAACGCAACCGTTTTCAATTTGATATCCAAAACAATACCTAAGTAAGTTCAACAATAAATTACATAACTAGCGACTTGACAATGCGACGTTTGCCGAAAATAATATAAAAAAGGGGAATATGAACGCTAGAAATATTTTGATTTTCACGCCTTCAAAATTTTAAATCGAGCATCTTTTTTACACGAGACTACTTACTAAGTGGTTTTTATTTATTTTGTGCATAATTTTATAAGAATGAAAAAAAGTTAAATCATAAAAAGGTCAAAAATAGTCTTAGCCATAAAGGGGTATTTTTTAAAATTGTTTCTCATATTACTTCATAGTTACTTAAGTCATGAAAAAACGTTTCTTTAGTAGTTTACGCTTATATTTTTTGTTCGTAAATAATAATTTTATTGTAATTCCAATCCGTACAAAAGGTATAAAAGGTTCAATTTATCCGTAGCATATTTTTTGATGTTCATAATGTAAACCAATTCGTAGTAAAGATTAATCTAAATAGTATCTAAATAAGATTTCGAGTATAGCTTCAGAGACAACTAATTGCGACGAACCCGATCGGTACAATTCGTGAAAGATCGGAAATCACGTGGTCCCTACTCGTGATCGCAACGCACCGAGGGCGCTTGAATTTAGTAACGAAATACACAGTTTCGTTCAAATCACCGTCAGAGGCATCTGTATGGGCCTGGATATTTTTCTATACTGAATTTTGCGCGTAACACATCTCGCACAAAATGGATATAGGTACCGATTTCGACGCGGTGGCGCGAGTTTCAAATACGGAATTTAAAGGAGCCCTATTTATATTGTGCTTATGAACTTGTTTTATAATGATTACAAACTTGTTTTATAATAATATTATTTGAATATTATCAAGTTTCTTTTATTTTATCAGCTTTTTAATGGGGGTTCAGCTCACAAACGCACTTTAGAGAAAACCGCCACTGGTCAAGGGGTACGCAGGCTAAAAAAGGTTGACAACCGCTCCTCTACTACATAGTTTTCCATCTTAGCAGAAACTACATTTTGCGCTTATAATGATGGAAATGAATGGATTTTCTTCAACATTTAGAAATTATTTAAGTATATAAGTTGTATGACAACACATACGGAAAAACTTCTTTAGCACCGTTGTGATTTAAAACTCGATGAAACGGAAACGAGCGACACTAAAAAGAGATAATCACATACATTTATGGAATTTAGCCTCCAATATAATAATATAATAAGATAAATCCACAGACCCACGCAAGTCTCCTTTAGTCTAGTGAAGGGGTGCTCAAACGGTCGATCGCGAGTGCTTTTTGAGTCGACCTCAAGAATAATTTACTGATGTAAATAGATCTATTCACAGTTTTTGTTTTAGTTGAACCTCAATTAGGCCCCAATAAGACCGCCCATTTTCATGCCTTTTTGATTATTATTTATTTGTAACTTATATTGTCGATGGTGGCGCCTTTTTTGTTGTTTTTTTACTCTATCCTCATCTATGGTGTGTTTTTTTTTTTTTTTTTTTTACATTAACTCCACACAGGAGGCCCTGAGGAAAATAATTTCCCTCAGGGCCTATGTCATCTGGGATGCTGTGTGGAGGGTCTTTTTGAGGAGATGAAGGAATGAACATTGGTCTTGAAGAGACCCATGTTGTAGGAAGGAGGAAACACAGAGGCCGGCAAATCATTCCACAGCCGAGCTGTTGAACACAAGAACGAGTCGAAGAAACGACCCGTTCTCATGTGACAAATGTCAACCGTGTACATATGTTGGGCACGCGTTTGGCGTGTTTCCCGACTATGCACCGGTGCCGAAGGGATCAATGATGCTAGTTCCTCGGAGCATCTTCCATTGTAATACCGGTAGAACAAGGATAGCATTCCCACCCGACGCCTGTGCTCTAAAGATTGCAATCCGTCTGTTAAGATGGGAGAATCTATCAAACGGACCGCCCGTTTCTGCACAGAGTCGAGGGTATTTTTCAGGTATTTTGGAGCTCCAGACCAGAGATGGCTGCCAAATTCAACCGTGGGGCGTACTTGTGATTTGTACAAGGTTAGCAGTTGTGTACTATTAAAGTATCTGCGGGCCCTGTACAGTACGCCCAGTTTTTGGGAGGCTAGCCTTACTCTGGCTTCAATGGAGCCCCCATACCTGAGCTGGTCACTTAGGGTTACACCAAGCATATCAATGGAGGGCCTGTTCGGAAGATTGCTTCCGTTGAAAGAGACTAGATTTTCATTTCGATCCCTTTTGGACGTAATCAGACAAGATTGGGTCTTTGAAACATTAAATTCAACGAGATTATTTTTACCCCAAGAGAAAACACTTTCGAGGTAGCCGTCCATACTTTGCTTCAAAGCCCTACGAGCTGTTGGAGTTTGTGAGCCCTTTGGGGGCTTGTCAAACAAAAAGCTATCATGAACTGTACTGTCATCCGCATAACAGTGAATTGGTGCATATGACAAAAGGTCGTTGATGTGCAACAAAAACAAAGTTGGAGACAGAACCGATCCCTGCGGGACGCCAGCATTTATCGAGTGTGAGGAAGAGGTGAAACCATCGACTACCGTCTGAATCGACCTCCCCCTCAAGAAGTCGGCAATCCACGTACACAAGGATGCGGGAAGTCCGTAAGAAAGCAGTTTGTTGACAAGTCCTCGGTGCCAAACCCGGTCAAAGGCCTTGGAGATGTCCAGTGCAACCGTTTGGGTCTCACCGAAACGTTCCAGGCATCGCCCCCAAACATGCGTCACATACGCGAGAAGATCACCGCACGAGCGGTTCCGCCGGAATCCGTATTGACGGTCGTTGATAATTTTGTTCTTCTCGAGGTATGTGAGCAGTTTGTCGTTGATCACACGTTCCATCACCTTAGACAGAACTGATGTGATCGCTATGGGGCGGTAGTTGGCCGGGTTGGAGCGGTCACCCTTCTTTGGAATAGGATGGATAACCGCTTTTTTCCAACCAGAGGGCACAGAGCCAGTCTTCAGGGACAGTTTAAAAAGCTTCGTCAAAATTGGAGCTAATTCTGCAGCGCACCTCTGCAATACCAGGGCAGGTATTCCGTCGGGCCCACTAGCTTTATTAACATCAAGCCCTCGTAAAACATGGAGTACTTCCCGATGCCGGATCCTCAGCTTTTTCATATGAAAACCGCAGTGAGGAACCGACGTCGGGACAGCACCTTGGTCATCGAGGGTTGAGTTATCCGCAAACATTTTACCTAGTAAGTTAGCCTTTTCGGTGGCGGTGTTTGCTAGTGAGCCGTCAGGTCTGGTAAGAGGTGGCAGACTGGATTTGCAGAAATTGCGACCTATTGAGCCCGCAAGTGACCAGAATTGCCTGCTGCCATGCGGGCATGCAGTCAGCTTTCTGCTGATCTGCTGGTCGTGCTCGAATTTTGACCTATTTATGATTCTCTTGGTTTCCTTTGCCATTTTGTTGTAAGCTGTTCTGTCTTCGGATGTTCTGGATGTGTTGTAGGCTCGGTAAGCCGCGTTTTTTCGTCGCACTGCTTCAGCGCATTGTCGACTGAACCACGGCTTTGAGCCTACACCAGTTTCCTTAACAGTAGATTTGATGAAGCCATCCATCGCGGATGTGATGACTTCACCAATTTCCTGGGCACATCTTGAGGGATCCGAAGTCCGAAAACAGACAGCTGACCACGGAAATGCATTGAAATGTGCCCGCAGACCGAACCAATCTGCTGACCTATAGTGCCACACTTTTCTCTTCAGCCTCTCGTTTGGTGGTCTGAAGTTTACAGGGATTGATGTCGTCACCAGGCAGTGGTCGGACGATCCTAAAGGCGCTGTGACTTCAATCCTGTAACCGTGTGGCACAGTAGTTAAAAATAGGTCTAACAGATTGGAACGGTGAGTCTGGACATCAGGAACCCTTGTAGGCTCCTGAACCATTTGCTCCAATCCGTAGCAAAGGGCAAAGGATTCCGCTTGGCGTCCAGCCGAGTCTGTTGATCCTGAGAACTTCAACCAAGGTTCGTTATGAACATTGAAGTCCCCCAGGACCACAAACTCTGCCGTAGGGTAGCGGGGCAAGAGGTCATCAATAGTGTCGCTTAAGTGTTTGAAGAGCTCGGACGGGTCTGATTCGCTCAGGTTCGGTGAGCGGTATAAACACGCGTAGAATCTTACCGTACTGGCAAGATTGACGCGTACCCACATTACGTCGAATCTGGAGTTTTCCAGATTCAACAGTCGCACACAGTTGACGTCAGCTCGACTATAGAGACAGACAGACACCTCCTTTAGGTCTGAACTTGCCTGCGAGGGTGAAGCCCGGGCAGTCCAGATAGGAGGTGTCTACAGGCTCAGCTATCTGAGTTTCAGACAGGAAGACGTCAGACGTCAGACGTGTGTGACGTCATAAGTCCCCAAAAAATTAAATTATTGCATATTCATGGTGAAATATTGTCGAAAATTGCCCCCTTCAAAAGCCCGAAGTTCATCATCATCATCTGTGGCTCTACAACCCAGGTCGGGTCTTGGCCTCCAGCAGAGCCTGCCTCCATGACTGTCGGTGTTGTGCTGCGTTGCGCCAGTTTCGGATGCCGATGGTGCTTGCATCCTTCACCACTCCATCCAGCCATCGAAGCTTTGGTCTTCCAACTCTTCTCCGACCCCCAGGTGCACCATCCATAATTCGCTTTGGAATATCTCCTTCGCTCATTCTCTGGATATGTCCAGCCCACCTGAGTCTTCCAGTTTTGATTTCCTTGGAGATATTAGGGTCCTCGTAAAGATCGTATAGCTCCTGGTTGTATCTGATACGCCATTCTCCATTATCTAGTTTCTAGTGTGTGGTTTGGTTTATTTATGAGTCAGTCAGTCCGAGTTGTAACTTGGAGGCATAAGTATACAAACCACCCACCTTGGAGGCGATACGAAGTTTATTAATAAATAATACAAAATGAGTGCGGTGAAGAGGTTAACTCTTTATTTAAAACCAGTTTTGTGATCAGAATGTAAAATTATATTTGCGGATTCATCTTCTGCCACATTTCGAAGGAAAACATTCTCTTACTCAACGTGCAGTTATAAAATTCTAGTTGCAGACTATCTACGTGCTGCCGGAATAAAGAAAAATAATTTTCATCTAAGTGTAGTTTTAATTCGCCGCACACAGATTTAATTTAAACCATTACATAATGTAAAATTTCTGTTGTAATATTTTGAAGGAAAGCATTCAAGTGCATTGAAGTACCCACCACTGTCCCACCCCGGTATAGGCAACTTATGGTCGCCCCTTCGGAGTTCTCGCAAGAATCTAATTTTTTTGAATAAATGGCTCTACTTTTAATGTAACGAATCTAGACCTTCAATGTCCCCTCATACTGTGTTAGGTGGCGGTATGCGGACGCGCCTACAGGACTATACTGTAATGGTCAATCTCTACAATTCTAAAGCCCGTGGAGGTGTCAATGCAAAAGCAGTGAGCCTCATGGACAGTCAAACAAGTTGTTAGTAACATCAACAAAAAATAAAAAAATAAAGTAATCCAAAATGACAGCAGCCGTCATGAGTAATCAGCTCAAGACAGCAGGAGACATGACCATACATAATCCGGCGGGCGGCACCGAGCACTGTACGTAAAAGAAAACAAAAGTAAAATAACATATGTACAGATAAGAACCGGTGTCACCGCAACCTGGCTGCTGGCAGTCCCCGAAACAGTGAAGGAGGCTGATTGACCGGCCTCCCCACAACCGGCAGCGTCGTCCTTAAGCCAGCTAGCCGGTGGTGCCTAGACGACAGTAAGTGGAAAACATGAAGAAGACCCTAGGAAGAGAAGCGTCGGGTCGCCGGAGGCGGGACGGACAGCTTTCGGATGTCATTCAGCCTTCTCCCCAGCCTCTTCATGTCACGGGGTGTGGCGCGGCAAACAGGTGCAGCTCCACCAGTTCTAGAAGACCGGCCATGGTACGTAGGCGGGGACACGGTCCAGGGTCCAACCCCTTATATGGGGAGAAGGACTGTACAAAAACGAACAACTGAGTTCAGTTCTCGTAGTACAGCATAACTGAAAAAAATGTATGTAAGCGTAGAAAACCGCAAAACATAAAAAAAATAAACAAGAGCGTGTGGGAGTCATCGCTGGGCGTTTAATTGCACCAAATAACGAAAAATAAATCATAAGCATGTAAAGTAAAGAAAACATAAAATAAAGATGAGCGTGAATAACGCAGGGCCTGTGTAAACAAGAAAAAATAAACATAAAAGTGTAAAAGCATAAAAAATGTAAAATGCAAACAATAAACATAAAAATGAAAAAAAAAATATAAAACTGTACATCCTGAGCAGAGTTTGTAAAAGAATGGAAGCAAGAAAAGTCCGTGCTAAGTCAGAAACAAGTACACCTGGTGTCAAAATCTACTAATCAGCGACTCTAAGCTCAGGCCATCTCTCAACCCAGATTCTCGTAAAGTTCCTCAGACACTCGAAGTTCGTCTTGTTCGAAACCAGATCAGTGTTCCACACTGGTCTGATTGGTACGTCCAAACCATCAAGTATTTCCTCTCTTGCGTCCTTCATTATCTCACACTGCCACAGAATGTGCTCCGCCGACTGGTTCGTGCACCCGCAGGCGCAGTTGGGGTGAGGGGACAGGGAGAGGGCGTGAAGTCTCCTCCTGAATTCTCCGTGGCCGGATAGAAGCTGGGTGATGTGGTGGTCCAACTTGAGAAAGACCCCTTCCATTCTGACTTTAACTGATGGGAAGAAAGAGAAAGTCCATCTTCCCATATTCGTTCTATCCCAACGGACCTGCCACTCTTGGAGCGACAGATCCCTCATTTGACGAAGCAGCCCAGGGAGAGTCCCCGGCCCGCCCGGTGTCAGAACAACGCCTAGGTGAGTGGCCGGGGTTCCTCTGGTTAATTTCTGCTTAGTGAGCACTTCCCTGATTTCCAGATCGATTGGCAAAATGCCAGCCAAAACGGGTAAAGCGTCCGAAGCAACGGTTCTATACGCACCAGAGAGTGCCAGCAAGGGGGTTCGTTGGCCTCGCCTGAGAGCTAAGAGAATCAGCGAATTGTCCAGGCGGTGCTCCCACACAGAGGCGGCATACGAGACTTGCGCCACGTACACGCACCTATATAGCGTTCGCAGAGCCGGATTACTCAATCCCCACTCAGCTGTGGAGAGTCTCCTCAGCTTCAAGAAGAGAGCCTGGGCCTTGCTGGATACTTCTTTGACATGAGCCAGAAAAGAGGATGATCGATCCAGAGTAACTCCTAAATATTTCACTGTTTCAAAAAAGCGGATGTTAGAATCTCCCATTTTGATGGTAGGATTTCTTGCTCTACTGAGAGAGCCCTTCATCAGGAGGCCCTTGGTCTTGTGGGGAGCGAAAGTCATCTTGTTTCTTTCACCCCAGTCCAGGAACATCTGCAAACCTTCACTGCCTTTACTCTCCACTTCCTTTCTGCTGTCCCCAGAGACCAGATACAACTTATCATCAGCGTAGTCGACAGCGATACATCCTTCAGGCAAGGGTAACCTGGAGGAGTCGTCAAAGGAGATGTTCCACAGGTCGGGTCCAAGGATGGAGCCCTGCGGGCATCCCATGTCGGCTTCCCTCTGGATACAAAACTCACCGAAACTGATCGTAATCGTACGATCAGAAAGGTAGTCATCGATGGCTTGGAACAATAAGTTGGAACACCGCCTGTTTTTCACCTTTGTACGTATCATTGCCCACCACGCGTGATCGAAGGCACCAGTGATATCGAGGAACATTGCAACTACATACCTCTTTGGGCAAGCCTTCACCCATTCAAGCGCATACGACAGGGCGTGCACCGTGGATTTACCGGGGACGAAACCGAATTGGAGGTCACTGGCCGGGGACAAGGTTTGACGGAGCCGCTCCCTCAGTAATTTCTCCAGGATCTTGCCTAAAACGGGAAGCAGCGTTATCGGCCGGTAGGCCTTGATGTCGGTGAGTGGTTTATCGTTCCCCTTAGGTATAATCCGGAGCACGCCGCGCTTCCACTCAGAGGGGAAAACTCCCCTCCTCAAGCACGTGTCCATCACCTGGAAGAGCTCCTCCTTGGCGTGGACCCAGACTTGCTTCGCTATTACGCCATTGAGCCTATCATGCCCTGGTGCCTTCTTAGGACCCAAACCCTTAATTATCACATCAATTTCTGCCTTAGTGACTCTAATGAAGTTATCCTCTTGGGCGAGGACTCTAGGTGGCAGCCGTGACAGATTTCTTATCTGTTTATGGTGGTCACTTTCCCCAATTACTGATTCTACAGGAACTAACTCACCCAATAGTGTTTCGAGTGTGGAGGCCACATCCACTGTCTCAGCGTTCCTCCCATCTATTATCCCAATTACTGTTAACAAATACCGGTCAGAACCTTTCCCGGATTTTTCAATCGCGCTGTGGATTTCCCACGGGTTGGCGTTACCCACGTTTTTAACCCAATTATGCCAGGCAGCTCGTTTCGCTAGGAGAACAGCCCATTTGAAGGCCGACCTGGCAGATCTGAGGCCCGCCCGAAGTGCAGCCGTCTCCTCCTCCGTACAACCGCCACTCCGGGACAGCCCCAGCGCCCTGTAGGCCCTCTTGTAGGCCCCCTTCAGCGAAGTCAACTCAGGTGACCACCACGGCGTCCTAATACTAGTCTTTGGGTTTAATCTTCCCAAAGACGAGTTGGCAGCAGATACAACCGCCCTGTTGAAAAAATTCCCTAAATTGTCCGGATCGGTAGCTGCTACATGGTGAAAATCCCTTAGCGTATCTCGTAGCGCTTCCCCAAAGTTATCCCAATTCGCCCTAGTGGTGTTGAAGTTCCAGGAGGATCTTGGAGCTTCTGTTTTCTTGACACCAACCGTAAAAGTAATTAACCTGTGATCCGAATTTATTTCGCACTCATGGACTGTCCACTTTGAAATCCTGGT
This sequence comes from Limnephilus marmoratus, assembly GCA_917880885.1. Classification (NCBI taxonomy): domain Eukaryota; kingdom Metazoa; phylum Arthropoda; class Insecta; order Trichoptera; family Limnephilidae; genus Limnephilus; species Limnephilus marmoratus. The sequence goes on along the minus strand of OU862930.1, from coordinate 26,889,570 downwards.
CGCAACTGATCCAGAGCAAAGAGTTAGATCAATGTTGCTCTCACCATGTATGTTCGAGAACGTAAAAAAAGAGCTCTGTTCATTCATGATACTGAGACCTTGCGCGGCAATCAGGTCCTCTACGGCGTCTGATCGTTCCGTCCTACAGTTACTAGTATCGAACCATAATGGTGAGCGTGCATTAAAGTCACCTCCGATAACTATGTTACGGCCTTTAAGCGCGTTGAGCGCGCGCGTCAGACTCAGGATGTGGGGTCCTACCGGGTTCCCAAATTTAAAGTAAACTGAGATCAGAAAGATCTCAGTGTCGCCAAATCTAATACATACACAGGTTTGGTACTCATCAAAAAGACCAACCAGAAGGAGGGGACTGATCAACGAGGTGTTGACCAGGACACCCGCCCCTGGTGAGCGGCCGACTTCGAGTACCGCGCCCGGAAAATTAATGGGAGTCTTACCTTCCCAGGTGTACTGTTCCTGAATGAGCATAATGTCGATTTTTAGGTCAGACATGACCCGCAGCACCTCCAAAGTGGCCATCCGGGATCTCTGCAGGTTGATCTGACCTAAGGAGAGGGGATTACGAAGAGCCATAGTCCGTCATACGGAAGGCTACTTCTACCGCTGCTTTCTGAGCCGGGCAGTCCCTATCACCCGTCGGGTGATCCGCCGGCTTCTTGAAGCGCGTGCAAGTCGCGCAGACAGCGGGTAGTGCTTTCTTGGGGCATTCTTCATGGGAGTGTCCCACAGCGGCGCAGTGGCGACAAGTTTCCTTCTCCTGTGAGCAGAATTTGCTAATGTGGCCATATTGATGGCACTTGAAGCACCTAGTGGCACCTGTAAAATCGCGAACGCGGCAGGCGTTCCACCCAAGGAAGCACATCCCGCTGTCTAAGAGTACCTTCCTAGCGGCCGGGTGGCACGTTAGGACCATGTTCATGGTGCCGGTGTCTCTTTTCCCAAAGAGCGACACTCTCCTCATGGTGCGGAGATGGTACTCCAGAGTGAGCACAGTTTGACCCTCAAGGTTATTGGAGAAGATCTCCTTGAACAGCTCTTGATCCACCGTTGGCTCGCCTTTTGGGACGTTGTACACCACAATCTTGGGCAGACGCCCCATCGGATTAACTATTTTGAGACCGCTGGCTGCCAGTTTAGTCTCTGCCTTGAGGATATTATCCAGGTCTTTTTTCCCCTTGGCTTGGATTGCCATACCAGCACCTTTGATTTTGCGAGTGCGCACTACTTGAAAATCATCGGCCCTAGGGTTGATAATCTTCTCTAAGTTCTTCTGTGTTGACTCAGAGGTTTTCCCTTCAGGGGTATCCGGGTAGATCAGTACCGTCAGGGGTTTAGGAGGGATAGGACGTACGTGGCCATTGATCACTACTTTCTTAGAGCTCGGCAAGCCGGCAGCAGCACTTGCATAAGATCTCAGCTGTGGATCATTTGTGACTGGTGGGCGCGCCTTGATGACAGTGTCCAGCTTCTGGTTCAAGCTGGCCTGTGTGTTGAGCAATTGGTCGATGGTGGTGCTCCTGGTTGTCATTGTGTTCAGGTCCAGCATCAAGTTTGTTATCTCGTTCATTAAATCGTCTAAGATATCATTGAGGGCGCTCCTGTCGGCCTTGTTCAGCCTGTTGGGCCCGTCCATAACAATAGTACGGATCTTATGGCATTTCTCCAATGCCGGTATTACCTTCTTGGAGGACTCAGCTAGACTCTTCAGGCTCTTCGGAGAGTCGCTGATCCGTAGTCTCTTTTTACCTCCATGAATGGGCGTGGGGGGGTGGATGCCGACAATTGAAGTCCCACTAGTGCCGGGTATTGGAACGCCAACCTCAACCTCCATCTCAGAGTCTGTATCGGATCCAAGATCGGTTATTCTGACGGCCTTCCTTTGCTTTCTTTTGCACCTGGGAGGATCCCCCTTGGTCAAGGACTTGCTAAGCGCTTCTATAGTTGAGGAAATCGCCTGTTTCCAGATTTCTGCAGGTTTCCTCGGGTCGGGACCAGCGCCATCGGATTCTCATTTAAAAAAAAATTCCCTAAAAAAAGGGAAAAAAAGGGAAAATTCCCACAATTTTCCCCAAAAATGGGGAAAATTGACCACCCAAAACTGAAGTCCGTTTGTCGAAAAGTCTTAAGGCAAAAAAGTTATGACCCTTTTGTCAAAGTTCCCGGTAATTTAAATTTAAAAATCAAATCACTTGAAATTCTTAGTCCAAAACGCACTCGGTTGAGAGTCAATGTGGCCTGATTCCTAGTAGCACCTAACTAAGAATCAAGATGGCCGCTGTTTACCATCAAAATGAATGCCACGTGGTTTTTGTGCAAATGCAAAATTAGTACTGAAAAGTAGCACTGAACTAGGTCCACGAAACAACCAATCGACGCAGAAAAAAAATCTTCGTCTACTGGTGCCGGTGGCACCACACAAAACATTAAAAATGTATAAAAAACACAAAAAAACTTTTTCACAAAAATTAAAAAAATTAAATGTTATCAAAACTATGTTAAAAATCATCTATTTCGAACCGGGTTTTTTATAAAATGTACAGTTTTTAAAAACTACACCTGGTATCAATAATAGAAACCAGGTGATATGGCGTTTTCGCCCACAAAAAATTAAAAATTGTTTTAGCACAATTTTTTTATTACAAAGTAGTTCAAATTTTGATTTTTTTTGGAAAAAAACACGACAGGCGTGTAGCCCGCTTGAAGGTGCACACGAGGGTTAAAAAGGAATTTTCACTACTGCAAAGTTGCCGGAGTTATTAGCTTTTTTTGCGGAGCGGTGAAAAAGCGATGCTCTTCGCACGAATGCAAGAACTGAACTGATTCAAGTGCAGTTATAAAATTCTAGTTGCAGAGTATTAATGTGCTGCCAGAATCAAAGAAAAACCATTTTTATGATCTGAGTGTAGTTTTAATTCGCCGCATACAGATTTAATTTAAACCAGTTTAGTGTTCAGAATGTAAAGTTCTAGTTGTGGATTCATCTGCTGACACATTTCGAAAGAAAAACAATCTCTTATTCGAAGTGCAGTTACAAAATTCTAGTTGCAGACTATTTATATACTGCCAGAGTTAAAGAAAAATCATTTTCATGTTCTGAGTGTAGTTTTAATTCACCGCATACAGATTTAATTAAAACCAGTTTTGTGTTCACAAAATAACGATAAATTATACAACAAGTTGCCGATTCATCGTGTAACGAGTGAAGATTTGCATTTGAGTTGCATGCCATATGCTGCAAAATAATTCTGAGTAATTGACTGTTCCGTGTGTAACTATTATTTCGGGACTCTTACACCAAACCGATCTTAAATTAAAACCTGCCTTGTGTGAAGAATATGCGAAATCCTATCATATGGATACCATTCCCGATTTCCGAGAGCATTTATAAATTTATAATAGAATTTATATACATGATTTTTATTGGAAGAATACTCGTCACATGTGATACAAAAATCGGTATAAAATGAGATAAAAAAAATCCTACCGCCCCCCCTCCTGGCGCTCAAAAGTCTGCGGTTGTGAGCAGGGCCGCTGACAGCCAATCTGGGCCCCAAGTAGTAGACTATACCGGGCCCCCTCCCCACAACTTACCGGGGGGGGGGGGGGGGTAGAGAAAACAACTAAAAATGTCATGCTAACCTGCTACTGCTAGGAATACTACTTCAATATCTTTTCTTATTTTTTAGTATCTTATACCATTATACCAATCATTCGAATTTAGCATAATTTTTTTTTTTTTTTACCTGAGCTCCACACAGGAGGCCCTGAGGAAAATAATTTCCCTCAGGGCCTATGTCATCTTTGGGGATGCTGTGTGGAGGGTTTTTTTAAGGAAAGGAAGGAGGAGAGTTCTGGGAAGGAAAAGGGTTTAAGGGATGGGTAGGAATCTGGGGTTCAGTATGTCCTGATCATCCGCCTCCAAGACCTAGACATGAGGTTTGTCCCCATGAACCCGGGCACCCCTTTTAAATCACCAAACGTAGCGAACCACTTGGGGTGACCTATAGCAGAGGTGTTGGTTATCCAATAAAGGTTCCCGGGGCGGCGGTACCCATTCCCGCCTCCCAAATTGTATTTTATTATAATTATATTTATATCATTTTCAATTATTCAATGAAAATGTTTAAAAAGTTATGGTGAATACTCAAAATAAAATGCTTGTATTTATTGTTTTAGGTTACTGTGTGTGTGTGTGTATTTACATATTCTTCGTTGTTCATTATATCTTAAGGTTGATATTATAATAAATTAAATTATTATAATATCAACACAGATACGTTAGTAATGGAATACAAAATTGGAATATTTTAAAAATTATTGTAAAAACTCCACAAACTATATATAGGAAAATAAAAATAGTCATTTACAATATTGCTTTTCTACTTTTCTTGCTTGCAAAGCTATTTATAACATCATCAAAATCCAAGTTTCTGGCCAGATCATTTTCTAAGGATAACATTCCAAACTTTTTAAACGCTCTTGACCCATTGTGGAAGGCAAAAAGTTTTTCTCTCTAGACAACAAACTAAAAGATCTTTCTGCTTCCGCAACTTTTATTAGTCAAAAATCCGGGGCCCGTGAGCCCGTCCCGGGCCCCCCTTAGGCCCGGGCCCCAAGTTTCAGACTTGGCCAACATGCCCTCTCGGCGGCCCTGGTTGTGAGCTATAGAAATTCCAAGAGGCACAAAATTTCAAGAAGCCATGCAAAGATGATCATTTGGCTCCTGGTAGTTAGGCAAATTTGAATGCACCAAAAATAGTCTTGACTCAATATTTTCTCACATTCTGTAGATGCCTTATAAAAGTACAGCATGTACCTATATCATATCTTTATTATCTTTGGAATTCACATGTGAAATTACCTCCGAGACCTATCATAAAAATGAATGTTTTTTTTTATATTTATTTAAAACTAGTTGGTCCCGGCATGCGTTGCTATGCCATTTAATAAAGAAATTGTTTCTTCCTGAGTGTCCTTTCCCATTCGTCCCGTTCCCCTTTCGCCTCCCCTTCTTCTCCTGCGTCCTCTTCCACTCTCGCGTTCCCACTCCGTCACCTCCAACTTCCCTCTCCCCACTCCGCTCCCCCCCCTTCCCCCGTCCCGTAAACTCCCCTCCCGAGTTCACCTCCCCCCTCCCAGGTCCCCCTCCCCCCTTCCAGGTTCCCCTCCCCCTCCCTGGTTCCCCTCCTCCATCTCTCCATCGCTCCCGCTTTTCACAGCAATAGACGCTTCCTCGCGTGCCACCAATAGCAATTTTTTTATACAAATTTCATAATGCCAGAGCTCACCTGAAGTTTTATAAAAACCTTGTCCTGAGAATAACGAACACACAAAAAATATCCAATTTGGTGCAGTCGTTCGAAAGTTATGCGCTTAGCAACATATTCAGCGATTTTTTTTTATATTATAGATTTTCGAAACTAGTCTATTCTCTAGAAATCTACTAACTATTTTTATAGTTAGTAGGTCGCGAGGCAAATATTTTTTTCGTAAATACTGTCAGCTTCACAAATCCTATAAATACAATACACATCCCGTGATTTTTCAATTGAAATTTAAAAATAGGCGAGGTAAAAAATCACAATATTTATATATCATCGAAACTTGATCAAAAATCTGAAACAGAAAAATCAGAAAAAAATACGGTCACATCTAGGGCTCGAACCCAGGACCTATGACTTGCCGGGTTAGTGCTCTACCAACTGAGCTAATGTGTCCCTAACCTATTCGGTCATATTTAACTGTATTATTCTTCGACCAAGAACTACCACATTACCTTCATTTTCTTAAAGCATATTTTTATTGGCTGCTATCTTTATGTATGATTCCAAGATTCAACCAGAACTAAAAGGGAGTATCTTGAATAAATGTATCCATTTTTTATTTAATGTGCGACATCTATTGACTTTTCTGCAAGTCTAGGATGGATAATTATTTTATTTCTTAACGTAACGAGTAAAACGAAAATATTAGCGAAACTCAATCGAAAATCTGAAACAGAAAAATCAGAAAAAGTTACCGTTGTCACATATGGGATTCGAAGCCCATTTCGACCGATTTATCTCATATGTACCTTAAACACTAAGTTATAAACTCTTAAAAAAATATATGCTATTCTTGAAGATAATATCTAGACGTTCCCCGCGCCGAAACGTAAATTATATGAAATTCCCTCAATAGATAAAAATCGCAAAGTATGCTCCGAAAATTATTACAAATCGTTCGTTTCAGTTATTTTATAAGCTATATGTATGAAAAAAATCATAGTGCTTCTATGCTGTTTTAGACAACGCCCGCGAGATTTTTGCTCTATTTTAAACGAGTCGTGTTTTATTAAATACTAGCTGGTTCCCGGCATGCGTTGCTATGCCATTTAATAAAGACATTGTTTTTCCCTGCGTGTCCTTTCCCATTCGTCCCGCCCCCTTTCCGCTTCCCCTTCCTCTCCCGCGTCCCCTTCCTCTCCCGCGTTCCCACTCCGCCTCCTCCACCTTCCCTCTCCCCACTCCACTCCCCCCCTTCCCCGGCCCCGCGAATCCCCCTCTCGAGTTTACCTTCCCCTCCCCCCTCCCGCGTTTCATACATTTATTCCCGGTACATTCAGCTTTTAAACAGCTCGCTTGCCACCTATTGCAATTTTTTATGCAAATTTCATAATGCCAGAGTTCACTAGTAGTTTCATACAAACCTCCCAAACGAACGCAAAAAAAAAGAATTATCCAATTTGGTGCAGTCTTTCGGAAGTTATGCGCGTACATACATTTCGGCAATTCATTTTTGTTTATATAGATAGACAGATAAATAGATTTTCACAATTTTCTCTTAAATATTATCGATTTTAACATTAACGTGCTCTTTCTAACATTCGTATTTACATATCTCTCCTACTTCTTCTTTTTGAGCGGGTATACCGCGCCTTAATAATCTCTTTTTTTCAGATTTTTGATTGAGTTTCGATAATATTGTCTTCATTTAAATATTTCAATTCGAGATTTTACTCATTAAATAATACAAAAAAAAACACAACATTAGTACATGACCAAAAAAAGTTATACCATAAAATTGACGTCAAAAGTTACGTAGATTCTCCGATGTCTCGTTTGTACCGCTAGTTTCTGGACACCTTGTCCATTGTCAGGATACGAGCTCTTTGAATGTTCAAGGGACCCATTAGCTATCACATATCGACAAATCTCACTGCATTTCCCTGAGGAGATGTTCCGCAGGGATGGTAAAAGTTACGGACTGACCCGACTAGAAGGAGTTTTGATTAATAAATAATTTAAATCCCGGCGATATTTTGTTGCTCGCCATTTGGCATAGGGCCAAATAATGCAACCTTTTGGAACCTAAGATAAAAGGGATTCGAAACCTGATTTGAGTCGAATACAGTTTTTTTTTATGTGAAACTCTTTAGCACCAGATATGATTTTAGATTTTCACGGCTAAAACTCTTTTATTTATTTTTGGGGTGTTACGCCGTGTTGCGCTACCTTCTCCTTTCTGTAGCACCGTTCTGATTTGAAACTCGAAGAAACGATACTTAAAAACGACAAACACATATTCGATTTAGCCTGTGAGAGAATGAGATAGAATTAAACCTTACCGCATTGGCCGTTTTGATTATGAGTTCACTTTTCTTGGCTCCTATTGGTTGAGATTGTGTGGTGAAGGGTTCACTTCTACCGCGCGTGAATTGCACTCGGTTTTTTGTTATTGTTTGTTAAGGCCCCACAACCGCGCACAAAAAGAAGAAGATGGAGAGATATGAAATTACGAATGTTAGAGGAGCGCGCTAGTATTTAAAGCGACAAAATTGATGCGAAAATTGTGAAAATGTTTAATAAAACACGACTCGTCTTAAACAGCATTTAAAGAAAAACTGTGAAATTTAACATATATATTTATTTATTTTATTTTGCAGAAACAAACAGTACATTATTACATGATGGGAAATATTTACAAAGTTATAGAATTAATACAATAATTGGTACCAATGACATGTCGCTGTTATATACTTATATTTTTGTGTGATAAATAATACATTATACCTAAATTAAGTTAGTAACTTATTGAAGGAGAGGGGTGTGGGAGAGTGTTTGTATGTGTGTAAATGAGGGTGGGTGTGTGTGTGTGTGGAAGGGTGTGTTATGTGTGCGAGTTCAGTGTGCTAAAAATGTTTTTCTTAAATAGAGGGAGGGAATCAAAAAATATATCTGTATTTGTGGTTTTTTGAATAGAGTTGAAACTTTGAAGGATGCGGGAAATGGGGAGTTGGCTGCAGCGTTCGTATTATTATGTGTTTATAATAATTTTTGGAGCATACTTTGCGATTTTTTTCTATCGGCAAAGTCTAGATATTATCTTAAAAAATAACATATATTTTTTAAAGAGCTTAAAAACTTCAAATGTTTAAGGGGGGTTTGAAAGAAATCGGTAGAAATTCGGGTAGCGGCGTCTTAACACCTTAGATGAGTCCCAGTTGCTCCCGTGTGGCGTCAGTGCGACTATGGCATCCCCATTGAGGTATGTTGTGAGGCTAAATGTAGTGGGGAGGGGAAGAGGATGGGGGAGAAAGGTGGGGAAGTACCTGGCTATTCAGATCTGGTCAACAAACACGGTTAAAACCATTTCAAGCTACGTTTCAATTCTGAATGGTGGTCTTACACCGGGGCGATATTGAGAGTATCAAATATACTAAAAACATATTATTTTTAATGAAATAATACAAATTAAACTAATAAAATTTATTTGCCTACGCCGGGATTTGATTCCGCGATCTTCGCATTAGGAGTCAAAAACCTTACCCCTCGACCACGGAGGCCGTCATCAACTGGTGATTATACACTATATTTGAAGTCAATTTTGTGGTCTAACTTTTTTGGATTTGAGTTTTGAAAATAATCGGTTGCAAAGGGTTAATATCAGCGGTTATTTAATGTATTGAAGTGCACCAAAACCTAGACTTTGCTCCAATTTTTTTTAACACTTAATTTGCCGAAAGAAATGGGAAAAAAAGAAAATAAAAAATGTTTAATTCTGTGATGCAGATTAAGCCGCCGCTACACGAATTTCTACCGATTTCTTACATATCCCCCTTAAACATTTGAAGTTTTTAAGCTCTAAAAATTTTTTTTTTAATTTTTTAAGATAATATCTATACATTCCTCATGCCGAAACACACGTTATATCGAATTCCCTCGATAGAAAAAAAATCGCAAAGTGTTCTCCAAAAATTATTATTTTCACGTCTGTTTCAGTTATTTTACAAGTTATATGTATGAAAAAATTCACAGTGTTTCTTTAAATGCTGTTTTAGACAGCTCCCAAGAGATTTTTGCTCTATTTTAAACGAGTCGCGTTTTATTAAACATTTTCACAATTTTCGCTTTAATTTTACCGTTTTAAATATTAGTGCACTCTCTCCAACATTCGTAATTACTAATTACATATCTCTCCATCTTCTTTTTGAGCGGGGATACGGCGCCTTAACTAGTTTTCCGCCTTTACTACGAGTTTCCAAACACCAACCAATAATCTTTAAACTTTATCGAAAAGGAGTGGAAGGAGATTATATGACGCAAATGGGAATGGTAGAAGAAGTCGTGGAAGCCCGAGGGAGACATGGCACGATCAAGTGAATCAAATACATAAATCGTATCATGTCAAGAATAAGAATAACAAAAGAGTATCTATGTATGGGATGTTATAGAATGTGAACAAAGCAAGGAGTGAGTGCCGAGACAAAGTTGTTTGACCTATACTCTCTGCGTACCCCTGCCGAGAAACAGCGTTATATTAGATAGTTATAATATTATTTATTTTATTTGGGTATTTAAAATGGTACTGCCGCCCCGGGAACCATTTATTGGATAACCAACACCTCCATCTCACCCCAAGTGATGCACTGCTTTTAGTGACTTAGCAGAAATGTCCGGGTTGTGTGGTGGGCAGGATCGAGAGAGACTGTTGAGGGAGATCTTTTATCCCCCAGCCAGAATCTCTCGACCCATCACCATGCACCGCGGTTGGAGGGATGGATTCATAAGTCCGCCACTCTTGGACACACTGACCCCCAGATTCCCACCCACCTCTAATATCCTTTTCATTCCCAAAACTTTCTCTTCTTCATTTCCTAAAAGGACCCCCCACACAGCATTCCCTAAGATAACACAGGCCCTGTGGAGCTAATATAAAAAAAATATAAGTTTGTCGTTTTAAAGAAGGGTAAATGCGGGTAACTGTGGAGGACAGAACGCAGTTGGCGCTAACAAAAAGTTTTCCAAAGACGCGAAATTGCAGTCCACAGTGAAGTACTGGTACCTACCCTGATGTATTGCGTAGAGGCATGAAACTGGCAGAGAAAGGATGAAAGTACTGAATGCTGTAAAAATGAGATCTCTGAGGCGTACATGCGTAAAACCAAGTATGAGAAATATGGAGTTCCTCAAAGAATGCATGAAAGATGTAAGCGTTTTGAGTAAAATTGAAAAAAAGTGACGATCAGATGGTTTGGAAATGTAGAGCAGCGAATGAACGAAAAAAGGAGTGTAAGGAGAATAGGTATAGGTATGACGCAAATGTGAATGATATTGGAAGTCGGGGATGTCCGAGAAAGACATGCACGATCAAGTGAATCATATACTTTTAGTTGGGCCATGGTCAGAGTCAGAGGAATATAAGAGAATGTATGAGACGATGTATGAATGTGAATGATACAAGGATTGTCAAGACCGTGGTTTGGCGGTTCGTACTATCTGCCTACCCCTGCGGGGAAACTGTTAGTTAGTTAGTCTGTTTGATAACTGCATACCTACCCCTTTAGCATGGGAATGTTGTGTGTGTAGAGGCGTGGGTAGTTGGGGTGGGTAGTGTCATACACATTCGGGGATTTAATTGACAGCGGCCGTAATAAGGGCCGGACACGTAAATTCCCGTATATTCCATTGCTTTCCCGCCTCCCCCCTCCCCCCACTCCTCTCCCAACAGCCCCCGAGCCCTAAGCTTGCCGTGACGTAACGCGGCCCAAGCCATAGATCGACTCGGACCTAGAGGCGCCGCAATAACTAGGGATCAATTCAAACCTTTTTCATTGGTACTGCCGCCCCGGGAACCATTTTATTGGATAACCAACACCGCTGCCATAGGTTACCGCAAGTGGTTTGTTATGTTTGGTAACTTAGCAGGGGTGCCCGGGTTCATGGGGTGAGGTTTGTCCGGCGGCAGAGGCGTCTGCCCACCAACTGTGCCGGTCGGGAGAGACTGGTTGAGGAATACCTGTAGACCTCTCAGACTCTCCGAACATCGCTTTACCCGCAGTGAGTAGGATTGATTCATACCTCCGTCCGTCGGTCCGTCACTCCTGAACACACTGACCCCCAGATTCCTTCCGACCCTTCATACCCTTTTCCTTCCAGAACTTCCTATCGTTCCCTTCCTTAAAAAGATCCTCCACACAGCATCCCCTAAGATGAAAAATTGAAATAATTTTCCTCAGGGCCTCCTGTGTGGAGCCAATGTAAAAAAACTTACCTAGGTACCTTACTTACTTAGATACCTTAGTGATATTTACCTCTCAATTACTGCATTCTGTAGTACTTTCATTCAACTTTGATGTCATCAATCCTTTCTTTACGTTTTTTTGGTTTATTTTTTAAAATTTCTTATATATGTTCTTCCTATTATTTCTTTATAATTTTTTGCTATTTTTTGTTCTTTCTTCTAGTCTGTTAGTCTGTTATTTTTGTTGCTTTTTTTATGTTACTAATGAGCTTTCGAAGAGCCAGTTGTAAATTGTTATTAATCTGATGGTCTTCTCGTTTAAGCCCAGAAATGATTTAAACAATAACGGAAATGTTACGTTTTAGATTTTCACGGCCAAATGTATTTTTATTATTTGTTTTTGGGGTGTTATCCGGCACATCTGCCAGATCTGCCCTTATGATAGACGCTGCAACGCTGTCCGAAACGTTGGCTAAAGAAGGAGGTAGCGCAACACGGCGTAACACCACAAAAACAAATAACGAAAATATCAGAAATATTCATAATATATGAGGAATTTTATGGTATGTAAAAAAACTGAAATAGGGTTCTATTAATTGCAATTAACAAGCCATAACCTAACTTAACACAAACCTTACCAAACCCCTGCCAACCTATAATGATTAAAATCTTTTAAAAATAACGTGAACGATGCTTTTGTATCACATATATGTATTTAACAGTGACTTGCAAAACCTACAAACTCTTGACGAAGGAAATCCTGTAGACGTCACATACGACCTTGAAAAGGCTCTCGGAAAGGTTTTATTGGAGGAAAATAGCCACGTTTGGTTTCTTCACAAGAATTTATTTTGTTTCGAACCTTCTTCAAAAATCGCTAACAATAATATGTTCTTTATTAAGGATCTGGATTAGAATTTTTTAGTTTTTCATGGAGTCCTGCAAGGGTCTATCTTTAGGCCACCGTTATTTTTTTTAATGATATTGGCTCAAAAATCACTCATATTTATTTTTTATTGTTTGCTAACGACCTAAAACTCTACCGCATAATTAAAAACCGTATCTTATTCGTCTTTCTATATCTGACATTTCTTCATTCTGACGATCGCTTATTTTTCAGCAGTGTTGTGGAAAATACAAAAAAACCACCCTACGTTTTCCCAGTTCTGTGGCCACCCCATTTTCTCCCATCGAGTGCGCAGGGTGCGCAGGCGCCGGCCTCCTAGACGGGCCCTAGGCCAGTCAGCTCAAAGTCCCAGCGACGGGCACACCTCCGCTGGTGGAACCGCTACCGACTCGCCACTCTTGACGCCCGAGTGCTCAGTGCGTCACATCACCTTACCCTTTTTGCCACTAAAACATCCAACATCCATAAAAATAATAAATTAAATACAACAAAAAAAAAACAATAAAAATCGGTCGTTTTTTGAATCCGCGCGAACGCCGCGTGTTAAGTCACTAAAAAATGTACCTAGATTTTGAAAATAGAATCACCTGCTTTTAAAATAAGCCAGTGTTAAGTTTTACGATACGTTTATTTGTAAGAAATCGAACGTTTTTTGAAATCCGTGTGTAATTCCGAATCTTTATTCAAAATTATCTATGCTTTTAATTTAGAACACTCAAATATTGTATATTTATAATTTGAATTATAGAATAAACAGCTTTAAAAAGCCTATGTTAAGTTTTGTAAGACACGCTTTTCGTGATAGTTTTTGAATAATGATTGTAAAAGTGACATTGTGAAAGTGTGGATTTGTTGTGAATCGATCGGACAAGATACCGAGCGTGGATTCCACAACAGTGAGGTGAGTCGTATTTTATTTTTATCTGTCGTATTTTCTTCCCGATTCTGCCGGTTCAGCTGTACGTTATTTTCAGATATATGTACTAATATTAATTATTCCGTTATTGTATTATAAATTATAACATATCTTCGATTTTATTATTACGACAATCTAAGAAATCGACTATTGCTTGCCTATAATTTTAAGATTTTGAGTTATATTTATTGAATTTGAATTATATGATTGTATTTCTGAGATTTTTTTGTAAACTGCACTTATTTACCACATTTTTTTTACAATTGCTCCACACAGGAGGTCCGGAGGAAAATAAATTCCCTCGGGGCCTATGTCATCTTAGGGGATGCTGTGTAGAGGGTTTTTTAAGGAAGGAAAGGACAGAAAGCTCTGGGAAGGAAGAGGTTGAGAGGAATCTGGTGGTTAGTATGTATATGAGTGACGATATGAATCTATCCCTCCAACTGCGATTCAAGGCGATGGATCGAGAGAGTCCGGCTGGAAAGGTCAAACCCCCTCCCTCACCCAGTCTCTCTCAATCAGGCCCGCCACGCATCCACCGCCAAGACCTGGACAAACCTCACCCCATGAACCTGGGCACCCCTGCTAAGATGGTTATATCCATCAGCCTTTTTGTCCGGCATGCTGGGTATTAATAGCCTCGCCGAAAGAAGGAAAACTGCTTTGCTGACAACAGCATATAAACTTTTAAACGGTAACATCTGTATTCCCGATATATTACAAAAATTTGAGTTTTATGTCCCCGACAACTTCACAAGAGCACGCAGACACAGAACTTTTATTGTTCCGAGATGCAGAACTAACTTACCATTAGTAATGCCGCTCGGAAAAATGATTATTTTACTAAATTTCCTGTCCCCTGATATAGATATTTTTAAACTAAATATTGATCAATTCAAAAACGCTATTATTACTTAATAAAATAAAATGTATGTTTATTATTGGTTATGTAACTGTAAATGTGCATTTAAAATAAAATAAATAAATAAAAAATAAATAAAAATAAATAAATAAATAAAGATAATAAAAGTAGCGAATCACTTGGGAGACCTGTGGCAGAGGTGTTGGTTATCCAATAAATGGTTCCCGGGGCGACATCACCCATACCCGCCTCCCAAATTGCGTTATTGAAATATGACTTTAGTCATATTATTAATGAACTAATTTAGAACAGGAAATTAATTAATTTTAATAAAAAGTCGCCTTTTCGAGAAAAATCATTATTCGTAAAATGTCTAAAATATCTTCTCTTCGCAGCGCATTAAAAAGAATTCAAATCGACAATTATTGCTTCTGTATTATTAAAGAAATTTAGATAACATCAATATGGCAATCTTTGGTAATAAACTAATAAATAACCCTATGAATATTATACAATTTATTCCAATTTCGCAGTATCGTATCTCGGATTTATGAGGAACAGATGCGCGGTCTTTACATACAAATCTTAATTTTGGTTATGAGGACGTAATACCCATCCAAACTGGACATTTCTTTTAAATACGGCATTTCTACAATTTTATTTATTTTTGTTTTTTAAATAATAAAATAAAGGCCATTAAAGAATTCGACTTCTTACGATTTTTATTTATTTATTAATTTTTATTTTGTACAAGATTATACATGTATATACATAATTTTTTTAATGTTTTGACTGCCCAACTAGGAGGATTCCCGTTTTAGGACAGTCAAACGATTATAAGTACGAACACATTATATGGAACATGATTTGTAAAAAAAAAGGAAAATTGAGGAACTAAAAAGAAGAGAAAGAATACAAAATATAATAAAAAAGTTTAAAACATACTAACTGTTATTTGTTCAGCAAGGCTATTGGCAAAGTAGAGGCAAATTCAGCAATTACTTGTGAGTTATTGATAAGTCTTAAAAATAATAATTTTCTCTTTTTTACCATGAAAATATAATGATATATATAGATATAATATAAAAAATTAAAATAATTATTAAGAAAGCTTTTTGATGGGCTCAAATTTAACCCTAGATATATAATCTACGTCTTAGAGACCTAATCTAACCTAACCTAACAAAAAATAGGGCAAAAATAATGCAGACAATAATTTATTGTTCAAAAATAGTAAAATGGGACATAAATAATACAGACATCCTGTAAAGACAATAGTTTATCGTTCAAAAATAGTAAAATGGGAGAAATCAGACATACAGCCGTCCTGTATTAAAGACAATAATTTATTTTTCAAAAATAGTAAAATGAGACAAAAATAATACAGACAATCCTGTAAAGACAATAATTTATCGTTCAAAAATAGTAAAATGGGACATAAATAATACAGACATCCTGTAGAGACAATAATTTATTGTTCAAAAATAGTAAAATGGGACATAAATAATACAGACATCCTGTAAAGACAATAGTTTATCGTTCAAAAATAGTAAAATGGGAGAAATCAGACATACAGCCGTCCTGTATTAAAGACAATAATTTATTTTTCAAAAATAGTAAAATGAGACAAAAATAATACAGACAATCCTGCAAAGACAATAATTTATCGTTCAAAAATAGTAAAATGGGACATAAATAATACAGACATCCTGTAGAGACAATAATTTATTATTCAAAAATAGTAAAATGGGACATAAATAATACAGACAATCCTGTAAAGACAATAATTTATCATACAAAAATAGTAAAATGGGAGAAATCAGACATACAGCCGTCCTGTATTAAAGACAATAATTTATTTTTCAAAAATAGTAAAATGAGACAAAAATAATACAGACAATAATTTATCGTTCAAAAATAGTAAAATGGGACATAAATAATACAGACATCCTGTAGAGACAATAATTTATTATTCAAAAATAGTAAAATGGGACATAAATAATACAGACATCCTGTAGAGACAATAATTTATCGTACAAAAATAGTAAAATGGGACAAAAATAGTACAGACATACTGTAAAGACAATAATTTATTGTTAAAAATAGTAAAAATTGTTTATAATAATTTTCGGAGCATACTTTGCGATTTTTTTCTATAGAGGGAATTTTATATAATTTGCGTTTCGTTTAAGATAATATCTACACGGAACGCGTGTAGATATTATCTTAAAAAATAATATATATCGTCTGTGTCGCCTATGTCATCTTTGGAGATGCTCCGTGGGGGATGTTTTTAAGGAATGGAAGGAGAGGAAGTTCTGAGAAGGAAAAAAGTGTGAGGGGTAAGTGACCTGGAGAAACGGACGTATTAAGCCAGCGCTACCCGAATTTTTAACAATTTCTTACATATATATGTACTTTAAATATTTGAAGTTTTTAAGCTCTTAAAAAAATATATGTTATTTTTGAATATAGATAATATCTAAAAATTCTCCACGCCGAAACGCAAATTATATGAAATTTCCTCGATAGAAAAAAATCGCAAAGCATGCTCCAAAAATTATTATTTTCACGTCTGTTTCAGTTATTTTACAAATTATATGTACGAAAAAGATTTTTGCTCTATTTTAAACGAGTAGTGTTTCATTAAACATTTTCACAATTTTCGCTTCAATTCTATCGTTTTAAATATTATCGCGCTCTCTCCAACATTTGTAATTACAAATATCTCTATTTCTTCTTTTTGAGCCGGGAACCTTTATTGGATAACCAACACCTCTGCCATAGGTCACCCCAAGTGACTGGTTTGGTTTGGTGATTTAGCAGGGGTGCAAGGGTTCATGGGGTGAGGTTTGTCTAGGTCTTCTCTAGACAAACCTCACCCCATGAACCTTCTAGAATTCTCGACCGCTGGTTTAATGGGCCTAAACTAATAGCAAAATTCAACCGATTCCGCGGATGTCTTTGAAGATAGAATAAACATCACCAAAGGGTAAACTTGGCATATAATGATCACTTTAAGAGTTTGCTTTACTAGGCGGCTTGAATTTTCTTCTTAGAAGATTCCAGATGTTTCGGATTCAAATTGAATGCTATGGATTTCTTGGAGGCTTTGAAGAAAGCTATCAAAATTCGAATAAAGTGCCTACACAAAGTGATCAACGGGATTGAGAAGAGGTGATTGAAGTTTTTGAAGGAGTTAAACGATGGCAGTAAGAGATAGGGAGATCCAATTATTGTTCTAGATTTAGCTGAACGTAAAAATGACTTTTGCTTTGCAGCAAGAAAACAAACAAAAAACTGGCCTGAAATACGATCCTATCCATAAACAGAACTCGGGTTTTTTTGTAAGTATTAAAATGACTTAAGAGGGCATTACCAGAGAAAACCGGAAATAAGTCATTTTAAAAAAGATTTTAGACGTATTGACTCTTTTCCACAAAAAATTATAAATGGATTTCGAAAGATTGTTCTTTTATCTAGCATTCGCATGTAATAAGTTTTGAGAAATTTTTTAAATTTTTAGTATAATAAGGTTATTCCATAGGTCGTTGGGAGATTTATTAAATTTTCAAAAAAGATTTTGTATTATACCACACCCATTTCAAATAATATAATCATGCAGTAAAATAAATCAATACATTATCTAGCAAACGCATGTTTTAGAATTTTAATTTTAGTTTCAATAAAATCATTAGTACATGTGTTTCTTGACGAAAATTGGTCCATTTGTGTATTTTATTTGCGCACTTGTAAGTGCGCAAATAAGTTAAGTTAATAAGTTTGTAAACTAATATATTTCAGATTTTTTTAACATTCTTATATAATTTAGACATTATTGAAAAAATGATAAATACTTATAATCAAAAAATAATTACAAAAAGTACATTATTTTAACAGCTTTATCATCACGCCTTTCAGCATTTTTGGATGAAGGTATAAATTAAAGCTAATTTGGATTGAAATAAATTCGATATTGAGTTATAATTTAAAAAAGCTGGTACGGAGAATAATTAATCTTTCTCATTGTAACCGCCCTGCACGATCGTAAGAACGACTTTCGACGAAATGTGGATTTTCGTGCGCTGGCTGGTTAAACGCTCTTAAATATGCATTTAGGAAGGACTCAGTGGTTAAATGGTTAGGATCCTCGACTACGAATCTAGAGGTCGAGTGTCAAAACATTCCGGAGTAGAATATACTGTTAGGATGGATTGTTTAAAAAAAAATTAACAATTCATTAAATATTTTAAGACAATTTTCACATTCTGTGAAAATTCTATTCAAGTTCTGTGATTATTTCAATTTTATGAAGCGAAAATTCTATTTAAGTTCTGTGATTATTTCAATTTTATGAAGCAACTGGCCTATAATCATATGATAACAGAACTTGAATGGAACATTCACAGAACTTGGAAATTGTCTTCAAATATTTGATGAATTGTTCAAGTTTTTTTAAACAACTCGTTCTGAATATGGCCCTGATGTAATACCACCATTCAGAATTAAAACGTTGCTTGAAATGGTTTTAGCTATGTCTGGTGACCAAATCTGAATGGAAAGGTACTTCCCCAACTTCCTCTTTCCCCCCCCCCCCTTCCACCTCCTTCAGTCTCATAATATACGCAACCAGGGATGCCATAGCCACACTGGCTCCAGATGGGAGCAGTTCAAGTAAAAAAATCCCGGTGTTATTAATTAGTGTTGTTTAATACAATTAGACTGCTGCGAACTCCTGAATGTAGTCAATTTGAGAGTCCCTTTTTTCTGAAAATACGTCACAACAGCCCCAGCTACTCCCGTCTGGAGCCAGTGAGACTATGGCGTCCCAAATTGAAGCATGTCATGCAACGTTTCAGTCCTGAATGGTGGTCTTACTCCAGGGCGATACTGTGAGTAACAATTATTTTAAGTAATAATTATTAGCCTGAAACACTCCACTACATTGAAAAATTCTTCCGAGAAAAGATACATGCCGCCGATGGGACTCGAACCCGCGTCCTTCTGATTTCCGGTCAAATGCTCTACGTCGGCTTATCTCCTACCCGCCAGATAATTCAATATATACTATTGTTTCATTCAACAATTACTGCTTATTACATTTTTCGGTGACCCGACATTTGATCCGGCGACATTTGGTCCGGCGACAGTTGGTCCGGCGACATTTGATCCGGCCGACATTCGATCCGGCCGACACTTGATCCGGCGGACAATTGATCCGGCTGACAGTTGATCCGGCGACAATTGGTCCGACCTGATCCTTTAGAAGATCTTTTCTTCAAGTAAGTATGCAAAGAGGATATACGGCCGTACAACCAAAGTCGATGTACTTATATCTGAAGGCATCTTGAGTGAAAATCCGCTGTAAAAATATTTTTACTCTCTACATATCATACGTCAGAAGCCACCTAGAGTATGCTTCAACAGTATGGAACCCTCATTGTTCTACATATAAATCAAATATAGAAAGAGTGCAGAAAAAGTTTTTGAAATATGTTTCGTTTCGCATGCGAAATGATGTTTTTATAATCAAAAGAGCATTTGACCAGAAATCAGAAGGACGCGGGTTCGAGTCCCGTCGGCGGCATGTATCTTTTCTCGGGAGATTTTTTTCAATGTCGATAAGTGTTTCAGGCTAATAATTATTACTTATAATAATTGTTACCCTTTGTGCTATGCATAAAAATCTTGTCAAGGGCCCGCAACCCGGATTTCTACCGATTTATTACATATTTCCCTTAAATACGGTAAATTTTAAAGCCTTTAAAACACATATGTTATTCTGGAAGATAATATCTAGATTTTGCCCGCGCCGAAACGTAAATTATATAAAATTCCCTCGATAGAAAAAAAATCGCAAGTATGCTCCAAAAATTATTATAAACACGTTTGTTTCAGTTATTTTACAAGTTATATGTATGAAAAAATTCACAAATGCACTTATAATGTCTCAAACGAAATGTGCGTTTTACGAAAACTTTGTGTTATTACCGCTTCACAATTAAAGCTCTATAAATTAAACATTTCTGATCGTAGCCGAATACTAAAAACTGTTTTAGACAGGTTACAAATTAAGCTTTCGAATTATTATATTACAAATAAATATCAATATTTGTAAATATTAAAATTTAGAATGCAAACATTTAAAAAAATGTAAAAATGACTCACGTGATGTTTTTATGTGAAAACGGTACTAAAATCACAGAGTATGTAAACAACCATACTTATCCTATTGTATAAATGTGTAATAAACACTTTTGTCAACTCACTTTTTTATCATTTTGTATAAAAATATTTAATAAAAATTAACAATGTCGGGCGCGGTCGACCCGCCCGTAGGAAATTTGGCGGGATAAATTATGTGTCAGACTGCGCGTCTGACAGAATGTTCTTTTAATGTATTTCTATGGATAACTTGAATAGAGATGTGCAGCATGATTCACTATCGACCTTTCACTTTTTATTTTAGGGAAGTCACTAAAACAATAACGGAGTTACAACAATTTCTGTGATGACACACGCGTTGACGTGTATATACGCTTATTGTACTTGACTGCTATTGTCTTTTTAACGCATATATCTGCTTACGTTGCGGAGGGGTTGATAACGCCCGCGAGATTTTTGCTCTATTTTTAACGAGTCGTGTTTTATTAAACATTTTCGCAATTTTCGCATCGATTTTGCCGCTGTAAATGTTAGCGCTCTCCTCTAACATTCGAAATTTCGTATCTCTCCATCTACTTCTTTTCGAGCCCGGTTGCAAAGCCTTTTATCAATTAAAAATAATAATTGATACTGAGAGTATCTTCCTCTCTAGAACGTGCCACAAATCTTCTGTCTATCTAATCTAATCTAAATAAATAAATAAAAATTAATCGCCAAAATGTATGTACGCGCATAACTTCCGAACGACTGCACCAAATTGGATAATTCTTTTTTTTTGGGTTCATTATTGTTAGGACAAGGTTTGTATAAAAATACTTCTGAGCTCTGGCATTATGAAATTTGTATAAAAAAATTGCAATAAGTGGCACGCGAGCTGTTTGAAAACTGTATGTACCGGGACTGAATTTATGGAATACGGGAGGGGGAGAGGAACTTGGGTAGGAGGTTCGTGGGAGGGGGGGGAGGGGAACCAGGGAGGGGGGAGGGGAACCTGGTAGAGGGGAGGGAACTCGGGAGGGGGGTACGCACGGACGGGGGAAGGGGGGAGTGGAGTGGGGAGAGGGAAGGTGGAGGAGGTCGTGTGGGAACGCGAGAGGGAAAGGGGACGCGGGAGAGGAAGGGGAGGTGGAAAGGGAACGGGACGAATGGGAAATGACACGCAGAAAGCGTTTTACAATTTAATTTAACAATTTCTTTATTAAATGGCATAGCAAACGCATGCCGGGTACCAGCTAGTTCGAGTATATTATACATTATTTTTAAATGATTTAATTGTGAATGAAAGGTTTCTTGAATTCCCAACCATTCCCTTTTCCATCTTCTGCCAAAATACCTCAATAATTATTATTAGAGATATCAGATATCACTAACTCCATTCAAATTTTGAAAAAAGGAGAAAAAAATACTGACACGATTTTCACCCCTTATGACTTATGAATAATGTATAAGAAAACATCCCTCACTTATAAAATATGACGAGTCGTGTCAACAGAAGTGGGAATCGAACCCTGGTGTTTGTGGATCTGGAACAATTCAATTTGTTATTCTACGCGTGAAGTTCTACCACCACTCTCTTGTGTTTGTTCGACTTCCCCAGCGTATTATACCGTAGAGGCAAATATTATCGTTAGAACCATAAATATTAGAACTAACTTATCAGTGACGTGTTATTGTTTATTCAAAAGATATACGAATTTTCTAAGTAAGAAAATAATAATTATTACATTTGCGAAGACCCGTGAAAAATCACGTAATAATCTATAATCTAGTTTGAGTGTTGGTGAACATTTTAAAAATTCGATAGGAACTGGTTTAAAAAATAACCGGTTCCTCGAGTTCACTGGGATCCAGTGACAGCTAGTCACCGCGACAAAGTAACCGCGATAGGCAATGACATCATAAATAGACGCGTGGTATTATTATTCACAACTGACAGTTACAATAATAATCATATTATCGTCAATCTCTCCATATCCGTAGAGATGTGCTACAAATATTAATTTTCCTCAAGTAAAATTAATATTTGGACGACCTCCGTAGTCCAGTGGCTAAGACTCTTGACTCACATTCCGGTGGTCGCGGGTTCGAACCCGGCATGCGCAAATAAATTTTATTTGATTAATTTGTGTTATTTCACAATTAATTCATTTAAAATAATATATAGTATATTTGCGGCATGTTCCAGAGTGGAAGATACTATTAGTATCGCCCTGGTGTAAGACCACCATTCAGAATTGAAACGTTGCTTGAAAATGGCTTTAGCCGTGTTTAGTGACCAGATCTGGATAGCCAGATACTTCCCAACCTTCCTCTTCCCCACCTCCTTCCCCTCCCCACTACCTTCAGCCTCACAACATACCCCAATTGGGGATGCCATAGTCTCACTGGCTCCAGACGGGAGCAATTGAGATTCTTGTGCGGTAATCACTGTAAAAAAAAAAACCAAAAGCAAGTTGTTAACGTAAGTGGCGACATCTTTTGGCATTGCTTTAATTTGGTTCTATTGCAAAAGTAGATTTGGATACAAACTCCACGTATGAAAGCGGTTTGGTGCAAGGCGCGGCGCAGGTCAGAGCTGTATTCTTCGCCGGATTCTTAAATTTCAACCGTACACTTTGACTAACCCTCGACATTGTGCAGAAACGGGCGGTCCGTTTGATAGATTCTACCATCTTGACAGACGGATTGCAATCTTTAGAGCACAGGCGTCGCTTTTTCTCAGGGCCTCCTGTGGAGTTAATGTAAAAAACATATAACTTCTAAAATTAGTGAAATGAATGTGTTTATAATAATTTTCGGAGCATACTTTGCGATTTTTTTCTATCGAGATAATTTCACATAATTTGCGTTTTGGCGTGGGACACGTCTTGATATTATCTTCAAAAGTGTCTATTGTTTTAAGAGCTTAAAAAATCTCAAATGTTTAAGGAAGATATGTAAGAAATCGGTAGAAATTCGGGCAGCGGAGGCTTAAGGCAAGACTTAACCACGTTTATCGGGGGTTTGCCCGAGGCTCACATTTTAATTTATTTCGGCGAATTCATAATTTTTTAATTATTTTTTTAATTAGTTTTTTATATACATATACATGTAATATAATCATGAGTAATTACCTTTTCAGGTTACAAACGGATTAAACTCAAATCATTAAATACTAACATGCAACATTGATTAGAAACAGTATAAACATATATATGTATATAATATATAACCTTTACGAGAGTGTAACTACTCGTGTGTAAAGGGAAGAGAAAAAAAATAAATTTTTAATTAAAAAAATTAAAATTAAAAATTATAGCACATACATTATATTTACGTACTTACATAAATCGAATGTGTAAAAAAAATAAAATAATATAAAAAAAAATAATAATATAAAATAAATTTTTGAATAAGTATTGTTAATTAAAGGTTAATGCGGTTCTAAGTGGCTTATCATTGAATTATCATTTTTATTTCCATGCCTCAAAAAGGGATGCGAGTTATTCATATTTTAGATTAATGAAACAGTAAGTTGCGATCATTTTTTAACGTACAACGCCTTTAAAAAATTGTAATACTTTGTACAACTAAAGTTAGCCGATGAATTAATATCTTCGTGAGGTATTCATTTAGAAACATCTTAAATATTAGTAGTACCCGTATCCGCCTCCCAAATTATAAAAAAACATTGAAAGCACAAACCCATGAAAAAATCAAGAGATATAAAATAAAAATAAAAATGTAATTTTTTTTTTATATCATCTTCTTCTCTATCTTCTCTTCTCTACATATTATAAAGTAAAGTCCCCCGCGCCGCTTGTCTGTCTGTCTAATCGCGAAAAACTCGAAAACTACTGAACGGATTTTCATGCGGTTTTCACCAATAGATATAGTGTTTCGTGAGGAAGGTTTAGGTATGTAAGGTAAGGATTTATGTAAATTGGTTGAAACATAACGATAATTGTTAGAAGTGTCGGAAAAAATTCCAGCCGCCTGGTAGCCTTCATCGAAAACGCTGCTTAATCCTTTTGGGATATAACAAAACAATTAATGGTGGGATATTCCTCTTTTATAGATCTACAAAAAAGTCCACGAAGGCATATATCTATCTTTTACGGATAGCCTACTATACCCATTATATCTTCTTATCTTATTATTATTATCAATTGCTGTTCGTTTGTCTCGCTAAAACTCGAGAGCGGCTGGGCCGATTTAGGTGACTTTGGTTTTGAAATGTTTGTCGTAGTCCAGGGAAGGTTTAAACGGTGAGATAATATGGAAAAATTGTGAAAAAGACAGTAAAAACAACAATTTCATTTTCTCATATAAACAGTTTTAGTGTTCTACCTACCTACTTTCAGAAACACAACGTAATCTAAAATTGGAATGCAAAAAATAAAAGAATTCTGATTGTCATATTTCAAACGTCAAAGTTACATGTCATTCTGTTACTGTTTAAAATCTTCTAGGATCAGTTTGTCAGTGCGTGAGAACTTTATTTACCATTTTAATGTGCCAAGGAAAAGACGAGCTGACATAGGTCGTCGAAGTCAATCAAATGGGCGATGTGCTACCTCACAACCATGAACCTGGAACGAGTAGCATTCCACTTCGATCCGGAATGCGGAAGTAGATTATTGTGCCGACAATTCCGTGATAATCGGGGAAATGACAATCATTTGTCAATGTTGTAAAGTGTAAAAATACAACGGCGAATCACCTGGATTATGTTGTGCTGGTGGTAAAGTAAAATTGCACAATTGGTCCCACCACCAGATCCATTACGTTTCGTGAGGAAGGTTAGGTATGTAATTTGTCAAGGATTTGTCTATCTTCTAAAAAAATAGTCACGTACAATGGGATAATTGGAAAGTTATTTAGACGGATACAGTATTAATCCTTATTTACTTAAATACGTTAGTTACCCGAAGCATTTCATTCACATTACAAAATTATAATATTAATATTAATCTTTCACACCATTTCTATGTATTATAAATTAAAGTCCTCCGCGGCATCTGTCTGTCTCTTCGCGATAAACTCAAAGAAGGAGGTGGTTACAAAGGTTGGATTCTACAAAGTGTTTTATTAGCCACAGCAACGCGTGGCCGGGTCAGCTAGTATATATATATATAAAACAAAGTCGGGTCAGTTACACCATTTATAACTCAAGAACGGCTGAACCGATTTTAATGTTCTTTAATTTGTTGGATTTGTCTCCACCCGAAAAGCAGAATAACTATTAAAACAACGGAAAAATTCACAAAAAAAAAATTATGAAAAAAATTCTTTTCCTCATACATTTTGTATGTAATAAATTCTGATGTTGTAAAAGAGCTGCAGCAATATTGTGATAAATATAATATTGAATAGTGAGTTAATTCCAAAAATTCAAAAACGCCAAATGTCAATGCGCTGATTGTTTTGCTTTTGTTCTTAAACATATAATACTGCCCCTCTTTCTTACACACTAAATGTCAATAGTAAAAAATGAGACAAACTACAATAATCATCATTATAAATCTCCCTTACACGTATAAAGAAAATGAAACGCAATTCCCGTAAGTGGAAAAGTAATAAAATCACAAAAAATATAATCCATACACAACGCCTCTGATACTGACAAAAACAAAACACGGACAGTTGCGCATCGATAATTGCTTCATTGCGTAATTTTTAACTTAATAAAAAAACTGAATTTAATTCAGCTAATTAGTAAACACAACAGTTATTGATTCTGAGGCGGTACGAAGTACGTCGGGTAATAATTGTGCTAAATCTTGTAAAAATATGCTGTTTCACTGGCGTAACCACCCCCGGGCCGCTGGGTAATGTTGCGAATGCCGCGGGTCAAAATGAAAGCACATTTTCCCCGTTTTTTACTCCATGTTATATTCTTGAAATTGAAAATTCACCCTGGCGTAGAGTAATTTAATTTATCTTTCAATTATTTTAATGTCCGTCCCGCTCCTGTCTGTTATTTTACGGAATGTAAAGGACGTGAAGCGAAGGTAATTTCTATATTCTTTGTGTTTTTTTCGGTCTCGAGTTTGGCATGATATACTAAATTAGTTAAATTCAAAATTAATAGAATATGTACTACAATTCGTAAGCAATGCTTACTTCGTCAGGGTTTACTTAAAATTAATTACAACAATAGATATAGACTTAAAGCTTGTAAGCACCTCCATGTACGAAGGGCAATGCGCGTTTTCATCCCGCGACAAAATATCCCCGACAAAATATCCTACGGACAAGACATCCTCCTACAAAATATCTACTAAAACCCAACTTAACCTAATTTTACAGGATGTCTGAATTATTTTCGTCTAATTTTACTTTGCAACAATAATTTATTATCTTTATAGGTGTCTGTATTATTTTTTAAGGGTCGACCGAGACAGGTTTTTCGTTCTCGGCCGAGACCGAGAGTCGATAAATTGAGAAAAAAAAATTAAATGCGCTGTTTTTCGTAATATAATAATAATAATAATAATAAAAATAATCTTTATTCCAGGATGTGGGGAGGATAGTGCAATCCCACACGTCCCATATAGTTATACATATTTCTATATTTACACAGTAAAGAAATAAGAACATAAATATAAAATAAAAAAATACTAATACAAATTAATAATAACAAAAATAAATAATCAATTATTATGCAGGGCGTGATCTTGAGTGCGCTCGGGCCCATCGCTCACTCAGGAGTGGCGCTTGGTGCTGGAAGGCTGCGGTCACCAACGTGTTGTCAGAGGGCATTATCCGCATCCTGGCTCCAGTGACCCGGTGTCTCATCAGACTGGCGAATCCATGGAGTCCTAATTCTGTGAACATTGTTGAAGCGCTGCTATACCTTCTGAATCCAAATATGATTCTGCACGCATCATTATATTGGATCCGGAGACGTTCCATTGAGCTTAGTCGGCATTGACACCATGTTTCACATGTATACAGGCTAGTGCAGAATGCATTAAATAATGCATTAAATATAGTTTATTTAAGAATGTTTATTGCTGTTTTTGTCAGTTTATTATGATCTAAGTTCTAAGAAAAACCGCAAAGAACATACAAATCACCGAATCGATGTGTTCTGATGAATGTGACCACTGAATCAAAAAAAATTTCGTACACTTACCAGCTTTCCAACATACGTGTAAAATAATACGTAATGATCTTGATATTCACTTAACTAGTTTATGTAGTTATTCTGGCTAGTAATTATAATTAATCACAACACATAAAATAACTTATTTTTTTCTACTACGAACAAAATTCAAACAAACTTCCTTTAACCACTGTTATTTGTTTACAAAAGTAGTGAAATTAACGAACGGCGCAGTGCGGCGGCGATAGCAGTGGTAAGTAAAACCCGCCTAGCTGCCAGCCGACCAAATCACATTCGACAGCTCTCTCACGCACTGACACCAAGTGGCGAATGTTGACGCGCGCGGTAGATTTGAGTCCCATTATCCTATACCGTACCTACCTATAACGGTCTCGGTTACAGAGACAGAGTTCTCGGTAGAATTTTTAGCCGAGAATGCCGAGACCGAGACCGAGACCGAGATCTCGGTCAACCCTTATTATTTTTGTCCCGTTTTACTATTTTTAAACAATAATTTATTTTTCTTTATAGGATGTCTGTATTATTTTCTACCCATTTTTTGTTAGATTGGGTTTGGTTAGGTTAGGTTTTAGTAGATATTTTGCTGGGAGATGTATTGTCCGTAGGATATTCTGGCAGGGATATTTTGTCGGAGATATTTTGTCGGTGATATTTTTTAGTCGGGGATATTTTGTTAGGGATATTTTGTCGGGGATATTTTGTCGGGGATATTTTGTCGTGATATTTTTTAGTCGGGAATATTTTGTTAGGGATATTTTGTCGGGATAGTTTTTCGGGGATATTTTGTCGGTGATATTTTTTAGTCGGGAATATTTTGTTATGGATATTTTGTCGGGGATAGTTTTTCGGGGATATTTTGTCGGTGATATTTTTAGTCGGGAATATTTTGTTAGGGATATTTTGTCGTGGATAGTTTTTCGGGGATATTTTGTCGGTGATATTTTTTAGTCGGCGATATTTTGTCGCGGGATGAAAATTCGTGGAACTTGTACGAAGGGCCTAACACTTAATTTTTCACTACACTTTTATTAACAGTCTATTACATTATGTGAGCATATAAGTCTTGATTTTAAAATTTCTCCACCACTTTTTGCCTTTTTATTACTATTACTCATACATTCATTAGTTAAATTTTAAAAACGGTTCTCGTCTCAGGTGGAATTACCTACTGATATATTCTAGTTCAGGGGTCACCCAAATGGCGGACCGCCGACGTATTTTATGCGGACCTAGTTTTAACAATACAAAATATTTTACACATGTAACTTGAGTACGTAATTTGATAATTTTTCTAGGGCTTTGTCTTTGCTGCCGACTTAGCGATAAAGAAAATGTAACTTTCATTGCTTTTTTATCAGATATTTTTAAACACATCAATTATCTGAACTTTAAACTAGTCAAAGGAAAGCTTGTATGGGAGCTCCTGACAGCAGTAAATCCTCGATCTTTTCAGCATCGATCTTGATAATGAACGAACTAACACTTTCCTAATTTCAAAAAATCAGCAGTGACACCGAGCTTGACGTCGGCCAATACAAGACGTTCAACCCCTCCGAATTTACGCGAATATTCGCTTGAGATGTCTCAAACAAAATGACATTTTACGAAAACTTTGTGTTATTACCGCTTCACAACTAAAGCTCTATAAATGAAACATCTCTGAACGTAGCTGGATAGTAAAAACTGTTTTAGAAAGGTTACAAAATAAGCTTTCGAATTATTGTAGGTATTACAAATAAATATTAACTTTTGTAAATATTAAAATTTAGAATGCAAACATTAAAAAAATATTAAAATGACTCACGTGATATTTTTATATGAAAACGGTACTAAAATCACAGATTATGTAAACAACAATACTTATTTTATTGTACAATTATATAATAAACACTTTTGTCACCTCACTTTTTCATCATTTCGTATAAAAATATTTAATAAAAATTAGCGGGGTCGAGCCGCCGCTCCGAAATTTGGCGGGAAAAATTATGTGTCAGATTGCGCGAATGACAGAATATTCTTGTTATGTATTTCTATGGACAACTTGAAAAGGGATGTACAGCTTGTTCCACTATCGACCTTTTACTTTTTGTTTTAGGGATGTCACTAAAAGAATAACGGAGTTATAACGGTTTATATGGAGCCACTCGCGTTGACGTATAAACAAGCTTATTGTACTTGACTGCTGTCGTATTTTTAACGCATATATCTGCTTAAGTTGGTGACCGGTTAAGGATCTTAAATCGGTATTTGAAAACAGATTCACAGATTTTAAGAAAATTGAGAATGTTGTCGACATCCTCAGTAACATTTACTCTCTGCATCCTGGTGATGAATGGATGGAAATGATTGATTTCCAAGAAAATACAGTTTTAAAACACCAAAACAGGAAGTTTCTTGTCAAGAGTTTTGGATAAAATTTGTTTGTGCTAATAAATACCCAGAATTAAAAAAATTAGCCTTGAAAATTCTCATTTTGTGAAGCAACATCTCCAAGATTTATTGACAATAGCTGGCATAAACTTTAGTCCAAACTTCGGACGGATAGTCCAAGGCAAAAAATGTAATTTTTATTTTTATTTAAGTTTTTATTCCAGCAGGACTGGGAGGATAGTGCAATCCCAGTCTGCCATATTACATAAACAACTATAAAAGAAAAAAAAATATTTAAATATTAGGTAGGTACCATTTTTATCATTAATATTGTAAAAAACCCGTGTTAAGCGTGTTTTTTGGTCTTTTTAGACCATATTTTTACCTACCTACACCCCTCACTGTGCCATCCGTACACCCTGTAATTTTCTCTGGGTCTTTTACTACCCCCCTGAAAGTCTCAAACGACCACAAGGGGGCGTTATCGCCCACTTTAAGAACCTGTAACGTACACTATGCGCGCGTTTAAAATCGACTTATGATGTCTTCAAAAACCAGCTGGGCGTTTTAAAATCAAATGTCAATCAATTAAAATCAACGTTTTAAAATCATAAGGGTATACGAACACAAAATATTTGAAAGAAAACGTTTAATATAATTGTACATTTAATAAGAAAACAACAGATATTGGTGCGGGCCGCAAAAACTGATAATATAATTGTACATGAAAAAAAAATATTTTAAGAAGAAAACGACGGATATTTGTGCAGGCCGCAAAAAAACGGATAGAATAATTGTAGATGAAAAAAAAATTAAAAGAAAATGGCAGGTATTTGTGCGGGCCGCACAAATATCCGCCGCGGGCCGCAGTTTGACGACCACGGTTTAGACCCTTGTGGACTTATGTAATAATAAAATGTAATAATTTAATTTAATATTCCTTATAACTTGTACCGTAATGTACTGTGAATGTCATAATAAACAAAAAAAAAATAGAGAATGGGCTCGTAGATATTTACGAATACTTCAAGTTTGTTTTTCGAAATACAAAATCTAAAATTTCAAACCTAATTACGCATTCGCCCGGGCAATCCCAACTTCGAATATTTGATAATAAACTCGAAAACTTTTAAGGCACACCATAATTATTTATTTTAACTTTCATCTGAGATGTCCCCTTTCTCTCAGTTCATCTACTTTTTCTTTTGAAGTTCCCTTTGATTTAACTCCACCTATTAACCGTTTCTTGAAGCACGAATATTATCTCAAATCACCCGGTTAATAAATTATTTTAAATATTGACATAGTTAAATTACCAATGGGCAGTTTTGTTGATATTTGGTTGTTTCTGATTGAAAGACTTTGAATTATTTAGGTTGCTGTTTATTATTTGCTTATCAATACAGTTTTGAAGATTTATTTAGAAGGTCAGCTCCGGTTCTGAAAAAACGGCGTTCGGGTCAACTGTTTGGAAATCTAAAATATACAGGTTGTTAAGAGACGTACTTCAAGAAAAAAATGTAGGTTAAATTTTCTTCCCTGTGGACTTCTTGTTATGTTTTTTTAATCTCATTATAAAACCTTTAAAAAATCAGTAGGTATTAAGACTGTGAGACAGTAATGTTAAGGATAGCGTTAAAAAAAGAGCAGCAACTCTTAGAATTCGTGAATGTCGACTTATAACCGACGTTATTGATATTTCATCGTATCGATGTTGGGCTTTCACGCAAGAGTACCAGAGACAATAATTTTTGGATTATCGTTCGATATAAAACAGTAACTCTCAGCAGTAGCGAATGTCGTCTAAAATCGATGTTGTCGATAAAACTTGTATCGCATCGACGTTGGTTATCATGTTATCGGCAGCAATCATTAGAAGTCACGAATGTCGACAAGTAACCGACATTGTTGATAAAACTTTTATCGCGCAGATGTTGGTTTTCACGGTAATATTTAGACAATTGTCAGAAGTCGTGAATGTCGACATATAACCGACATTGTTGATAAAGTTTTAATGCGTAGATTTTGACTTTCACTAGGAATACCAATAATTAGATAACTGTCAGAAGTCTCAAATGTCGACAAATAACCGACATTGTTGCTAATAATTTTAATGCGCAAACGTTGAGTTTCGTTAGGGACAGCAATAATTAGACAACTGTCAGAAGTCGCAAATATCGACAAATAACCGACATTGTTGATAAAACTTTTAATGCGTAGATGTTGAGTTTCACTCGGGGCAGCAATAATTAGACAACTGTCAGAAGTCACGAATGTCGACAAAGAACCGACATTGTTGATAAAACTTTTAATGCGCAGATGTTGGCTTTCACGCTAGAGACAGTAATATTTAGACAACTGTCAGAAGTCGCGAATGTCGACAAATAACCGACATTGTTGATAACACTTTTATCGCGCAGATGTTGGCTTTCACGCTAGGAACAGTAATATTTAGAAAACTGTCAGAAGTCGCGAATGTCGACAAATAACCGACATTGTTGATAAAACTTTTAATGGAACA
This sequence comes from Limnephilus marmoratus, assembly GCA_917880885.1. Taxonomy (NCBI): domain Eukaryota; kingdom Metazoa; phylum Arthropoda; class Insecta; order Trichoptera; family Limnephilidae; genus Limnephilus; species Limnephilus marmoratus. Next base: position 26,857,195 of record OU862930.1, on the reverse strand, counting down.
CGTGGCTTTTGTGTCTTCCACGTCTTGGCATTCACGCTAGTGACAGTACTAATTATACTAGCAGGTTACAGTTACAGTTAATTACACTCTGCAGGTTTTTGCTGCTAGGCCCTGCGGGCGGCTTTTTGTCCGGCTGCGCCCAGTTTGAGTGTTGGTGATTTTATAAATCCGATAAAAGTAGCCGCTACAGACAATGACGTCATACAGACGCGAAGTAGAAACCACAACTCCCAGTTACAATAATAATCATGTTATCCGGAGAGTTACCACAAAACGGAAGTGGCGCCATCTGTTGGCGATTTTATTTAATTCGCTTCAATTATAAAAGTAGATTTCTGTACAAACTCCACGTACGAAAACGGTTTTGGTACGGCGCGGCATCAGAGTTGCCGTCTTAGCCGGATTGTTAAATTTCAACCGTACAGCCGTACAATCTCTGGTCTATTAATAATGTTTGATTTTTTTTGCAAATTTTAATATTAATTTTAGTAATTTGTGCATTTAAGTTTACAAATTTCTAATCAATCGTAATATTTCATATTGCAGCTAATTAATTATAATATTTCATATTGCAAACTAAATGTTATGTAGTTTTATGTAGCTCCTACAATACATCTTGAACTTTCCAATTGGTGTGGACTTTAATGTTTCTGGTAGCGTGTTATACAACTTCATTCCTTTGTACAGTAAACTGTTCTGCGTATTCGCTCTGTCCGATAGACATATGAATATTAGTAGATCTGCCCTACGTGATAAAAGCGTATTATTTCCCCCCCCCCCCATACCGGTTCCTTGGAACCGGCTGTGATTGAGTATGGCTTCGCGTGAATCTAAAATATGTGACGTCATCATTCTTCTGCGAGCCAGCGTCGAGCGCTCATCGGTGCATTTTACGAAATAACACCGCAAAAAACATGGTGTGTGTTTTGAAAATGTGTAAAAATATACTATCACTCGAGATACATGGCGTGTGCTCGTCGATGTTTACGGGGTAAGTAAATTATGAAACATTTGTAAAAGTGTCCTAGCTGAATACGGCAACAAAATATTGGAGTATGAAAATAAACAAACTTTACTTTGCCGTATTTAGACTTCGCAAATTTGTTCAATACGCGGCGAGCAATTCGCGCTCTCATGTAAAAAGGTCTATTCATTCAAAAGCAGAATTTACTTTTAAGAACTAAATATTGAGTTATCGACGAATCATATATCTCCAAAGTCATCTTCCCGCTCTGCGCCCCGCTGTAGTTGTTGTCTACCCCCTCACCGTTATGTTCTGCTCTGCTAATATTCATATGTCTATACTCTGTCCTTTTTTTGTAGCCTGATTTCCTTGCACGTCCTTGTGTTATGTCTGTGAGTGTCCTTGTTGTATACAATTTTATTTGAGAAGTATTTTGGTAACACGTTGTTGATGATGATGATGATGATAACTTTCAGAAGTCAAGAATGTCGACAAATAACCGAAATTGTTGATAAAACTTTAATCGCGTAGATGTTGGATTTTACGCTGGGGACAGCAATAATTAGATTCCAGTTCGAATTAAGAACAGAATAATGAATTTTAAACGGAATATTAATGGAACGGCGAAAAGCAACTTGGATACTAAATAATTTAAATCTGAACCATTTGACTAATTACTTTTCCGAATCAATGTTTACTTCAATTTGCATTAATTTTCGCCGTGCGCTCGAGACATTTCGTCCAAATAAGTTCATATTATTATGTGCATATATAACGATTGTGAATAAACGACGTTTTCAATATGCAAATGTTATGGAAACTAGATAAATAATGCATTATTTTGTCTGCAAAGTAGGGTTAAAATTATTAAAATGACACAAATACGAATTAGACGTGTTTTGCGATGAAATAGGAACGATAATGGTTTTTGAAAAATGAGCTGGTTTCACGCAGTTTTAAGGGCCCGCAACCCGAATTTCTACCGATTTCTTACATATTTCCCAAAACACGGTAAATTTTAAAGCTCTTTAAAAAATATTTGTTATTCTTGAAGATAATATCTAGACCAGGGTTTCCCAACCTTTATTTCGCCGAGCCTCCCCGAACCAAAAGAAATATATTCATGCCCCCCGTTAATTAAGTTTGAACAAAAATAAGTGGTTACGCATTGCAATATGTTGTTTGTTCGTAAATTTAAATAAATATATATCACAAATATGGTAATTACTCACTCCTTGGAATTAACAGAGACACCTAAATGGATTGTTTTTTTAAAATAGAATCTAAAACAAGAAAATAACTGACACTGTCTGTTTCTTGGAAAATTTTCATCATTGTGAAAAACTTTGAGTTTGTGTATTGATTGACAAATTTCATCTCTTGTGAAAACTTATGAGTCACCCAAGGATTGCATTGACTGAATATAATTGTTGATTGGATGACATTACGGAGGCCTTAACACTTCAAGATCTACAAAACAAGGTTGGTGGATTTGTTATTTTCCCTGGAGTTTCTCTTTGTGCCATTTGTGATATATTTGTTCGCGCAAATAGAGTTTTTTCCATAATCATAATTTCTTGGGTATTAAGCCCAGAGGGTCTGGGGTTATTTACACACCTCAGGCTCGCATATTATAATGCAATAAGAAACACATTTTTTTATATTAACTATGGATTATTTATTATGTATCTTTAATAGAAGAGTAGGTACACTTTTTATCGTTAATTACTTTTACATTTACATTTCTTAGTTTTCTTTTAATTATACATATTATTCTATTATTATTTTTTATTTATTGAAATTATATTTTTATAACTAGATAATGTCTAACAACTTTCAAAGTAATTTTAGAACAAATAAATAAAAAAATTTAAAGCACTAATGAGATACTTGAGCTTGCATGCTCTGTTCTGTACCAGTTGGTCGATTCTGGGTTCAGTCTTTGCTAGAGCTATGGATAAATCGCTATGAACGGCAAGGCCATTTCACTATTACGCCCCCCCCCTGACATTTCTCTACGCCCCCCTAGGGGGGCGTGCCCCCCTGGTTGGGAAGTCCTGATCTAGACATTGCCCGCGCCGAACGCAAATTATATAAAATTCTCTTGATAGAAAAAATCGCAAAGTATGCTCCAAAAATTATTATAAACACGTTTGTTTCAGTTATTTTACAAGTTATATATATATAAAAAATTACAGTGTTTCTTTAAATGCTGTTTAAGATAATGCCCGCAAGATTTTTGCTCTATTTTAAACGAGTCGCGTTTTATTAAACATTTTCGCAATTTTCGCATCGATTTTGTCGCTGTGAATGTTAGCGCTCTCCTCTAACATTCGTAATTTCGTATCTCTCCATCTTCTTCTTTTCGAGCCCGGTTGCAGAGCCTTAAGGAAAACTTGTGATTTGACACTCGATGAAACGAAAAAGCAACACTAAAAAGAGACAAACACATACACCTATAGGATTTAGCTTGTGAGCGAATGAGATAGTTTAATTGGTATTCTCTTTGTGCGCTTCTTCGTAGCTTTCTCACTCTTGTCTATTTTAGTTTTCTGGAGATTTCACTTCTATCACATCTACAGGGTGTTTTTTTTAAAGGTACACAAATTCAAAATGAAAAAAAAAACACATTAAAATAATGTTAATGTCTTTGATATTGGCTTTATTTAATAAATAATTTTACGCCATTATTGATTAAATATGATTTAGGGCATAAGAGCGCCACAGCTAGCTTGAATGAAGCGCAATCGTGAAGTCGACTTCTAAATGGTCCAACGTCTCTGGTGAATCAGCATAGACTAGTGACTTCTCATACCCCCAAAGAAACTAATGGTGTGAGATCACACGATTGTGGAGGCCAGTTCACAGGTCCATTATTTGAAATTATGCGTTCACCAAATGTTTCCCGCAATAAACTAAATAAAAAAAATAAAAGCAATAAAATAAATTCGCACAATTTTTAAGCGCTGTTCTGACGTTAGTCTATTCACGGTGAAATGGCAAAACGTACTGACTACAAATCAACTGTCAAGTGTCAAATTGATAGTCTGTAGAAACAATGTTGCCAGTTTAAAAACGAAACCTCTAAAAAACAACCTATATATTTAGCCTGCGAGAGAATGAGTGAATACCTCACATAGGTACAACTGTTTTTATATTTATGTTTATATAATAAATTAAAACAAATTCACTTTGTATTACACCACTTTTATATTTATATTTCATTTGTGTTCAAATTTGTACAATATGTTAGGTTAACTGGAAGAAATAGGATATAGGTACCTATAAGTTATACCTTTTGTACTAAATGTAAATTTTGTACAATAAATGATTTTTTTTTTTTTTTTCGTTATTTGTTTTTGGGATGTTATGCCGTGTTGCGCTACCTCCTTCTTTAGCCAACGTTTCGGACATCGTTGCAGTGTCCATCATCAGACACATCTACCGGATCTGCCGAATCTGCCCTGATGATGGACACTGCAATGATGTCCGAAACGTTGGCTAAAGAAGGAGGTAGCGCAACACGGCATAACACCCCAAAAACAAATAACGAAAATGCTTTTGGCTGTGAAAATCTTAACACTTATCTGAATAAATGATTTTGATTTTGATTTTGAATGAGTTGCCAGTAAAATATTTATTTAATTATTGGAACTCGGTTCCAATTTAATACGATAAATCCACAGTCCCAAATAAGTCTCCTTTGGTGCAGTGGGTATGATGTGCTCGACGAATCTTATGTAAAATTAATATCTTCTTCTTTGTGTGCCGTATCAGGTCCCCCCGACGTTGGCGATCACTCTTAAGAATGTCTCTCTGTCTTGCGCTGCCCGGAATAGCTCCTCCACACTTATAATGCCGGTCCACTCTCGTATATTACGCAGCCACGACACTTGTCTCCTACCAGGCCCTCGGCGACTCTCTATCTTGCCTTTCAATATTAAATGGAGCAAGTGATACTTCTCCCCTCGAAGTATATGACCCAGATATGAAATTTTCCTGATTTTTATTAATGTAATCAGTTCTCTATCTGCTCTAGCCCGCCTGAGAATTTCTGTGTTGGTGATCATGTCGGTCCATGGGACCTTGAGCATTCTCCGGTAAAGCCACATTTCAAAAGCCTATAACCTGTTCATGGTATTTACTTTCAAGGTCCATGTTTCACATCCATAGAGCAAGATCGACTACACATAACATTTTAGCATTTTCTGACTTAGTTTTAAGCTGATATTGTCATTGCAGAAGAGGGATTTCATTTTAATGAACGCAGTTCTTGCTGCTTCAATTCTGCGTCTAACCTCTACATCTGGGTCAAGAGTCTCCGTGAGAATACTGCCGAGGTATCTAAATCTTTCCACCTTTTCGACATTGCAACCATTTAACTGTATCACTGATTCAGAGTGATCTAGTTGTCCAAATGTCATCCATTTAGTTTTATTTATTAAATTTAATATCCAATCTTCTAACCACTCCAAAATGAACAGGCAAAGAAAACACAAAAGAAAGTAAAATCTAGCGACTCCGAAGAAGAAAACACAAATACTAATAAGATAACCAAGTGTACAGGAAAAGGAGATTATCATTCTTCACATTGATAAAAAAGTGCTTCCTAGTCTCATCATTTTTATCTACTAAAGTTTTTTGAAGGTTTCACTTCTACCGCGTGTGAATTGCACACTCTGATTTTTTTAACGGATACTCTCAACTCTCAAAAAACAAAATGGTGCTGCGTGGTTATTTGATGACGGTGAACAGACAACTCAGAATGATTTCAACTCAACACCTCCTTTGAAAAGTCATTGAAAGTGATGAAAAAATATATTAAAAAAAATTGGTTAATTAGGTTACGTTAGGTTGACACGCTGACCCCCAGATTCTTACTCACCTCTAACACCCTTTTCCTTCCCAGAACTTCCTCTCATTCCTTTCACAAAAAGATCCTCCATACAGCATCCCCAAAGATGACATAGGCCCTGAGGGGAATTATTTTCCTCAGGGCCTCCTGTGTGGAGCTAATGTAAAAAAAACTCAGAATCATTCAATTTCAACACCAATTTTTAATTTCAAGCATTTTTTATACATTTTTTTCCTCACTTTTAATGACTTTTCAAAGGAGGTGTTGAAGTGTCATGATTCTGAGTTGTTCGATCACCAAAATCATGATAAGACAGTTTGGGGTAGGTACTAAAATAATCTATTTTCAGAATGTTTAACTCGAAAACCCATTTTCTAACATCATACTTGGGGTGGATCGGAAATGGAATGAAAAAGGTTCGGTGGGACAATTCCACTGAAGACAAAATCAGAAAGAAGTGAATTCAAATATTCCTTCTTATTTTAGCAGAAACACTTCAAACATTTTATTTTCAAATACTAAATAACTAACTAACCTCCGCAGGGGTAGGCAGAGAGGACGGACCGCTAGACTCGGTCTTGGCACACACTCCCTGCCTCGTTTACAATCGTACATCGTCTAATACATGCTCTTATTCTGACTCTTGACATGGCCCGACTCAAGTATCTGATTCACTTGGTTATGCCGTGCCTTTCTTGCAGCGCCGGATCTGCCATACGTTCAAAAACGTGCAAAAACCTGGCGCCAACTCCGAAGGGGCGCCGTGAGAAAATAAATATTGTATTAAAATTTAGTTATAATATTCCCTGAATCGTTTAAAAATTACCCACAGTACGAAATAATTATTACGCTCTCGCAACACTTTCCAAAGAAACAGAACGCGCACGCATCAGGTTGGTATCAACGGCTTACGAATTTATAGTCAGTTACAGAATTTTTTTACAAATTCCATATATTTAGTTTAAACGTAAGATCTATTTTTCCATATATCTTTTACCGTCTTTTACGACGAATAGGTGCGATCCAAATTCAATAACCAATCACAGCGCGGTATTTTTGTTCGTAAGCCGTTGATACCATACGTCAGTGTTTAGTGTTTGTTCGCTCAACATAGGGGAAATGCAAGGTACAAATTTGAGGTTATATTCTTATTATCACTGCTCACTGTCTTTCGTCGGGACTGCCTGTTGCTAGTCAGAAGCTGTATATGCTATTCTTGTGTTGCACGTTGCCATGATAACGTATTTGTATTTGTTTTTTCTAATATTCGCGTTGGGTACATAGGTACATAAACGCAGGAAATCTCAAGAATGTCTAATGGACCTAGTTCAGGACCTAAACCACCCGCATTGTCTCGTAACCTATGTTTTAAATCATGGTACGGGCACAAACAAACAATTCGTTGTATTATTTTAAAGCATAATTTGCAAAGAGTTTTTCCTAAAATAATTAAAATAGCACCATAATTTATGTTTACCCAATAGATTCAGAGAGAATAGGGCTCCTGGCGATCCTCTCTTTAAAAAAAAACGAGTGTGAGAGCTACCCCCAGGTCACTTGGAAAAGTCACACCCTTTATATGTCTTGATTTTATTTGATAAATTAGTGTAAAAAAATAAAATAATTAAATTAAAAAAAAAAAAAAATTTGGGGTGAACGAATTTTTAATCAAAATAAAAATGTAGGGAGGGGGGGGAGCGCCATCGGTACCTACTGCACAGGGCGCCAGATTTCGTAGATCCGGCCCTGCTTTCTTGGGCATCCTCGAATTCTTCTACCATTGACATTTGCGTCATATATTCTCCTTACGCTCCTTTCCTCGTTCATTCGCTTTACATGCCCAAACCATCTGAGCACTTTCTTAATCTTACTCATTCTCATTACTATTACATCAGCCTTGCTTTCTTTGCGGATCTCCACGTTTCTCACACGATCGTACATGGTTTTACCACACATCGCCTCAAGGATCTCATTTCTACAGCATTCAGTCTACTTTCATCCTTCCTCTGCCAGTTCCATGCCTCACTGCCATACATCAGGGTAGGTACCAGTACTCCATTATGGACGGATAGCTTCACTTCTTTGGACAGTTTTTTATTGGCGCCAACGGCGTTCAGTCCTCCATTAATGTAGTTACCTGCATTAACCCTTCTTTCAATATCTCTATCAGCCTTCCCATCTCTCGTAAACATACTACTAAGGTACACAAACCATACATGCAGAAAATATACAGGACCATACTTACCTGGGAGGTCACTTGAGATAAACACTATTTAATGTTTATTTAGAGAAATTTAGGTACAGTTCGCACGCAGAGGACATACGATTAATTGGGAACACATGTTATTTAATCCTGATATCTTCTTCTTCTATCTTCTATCTTCTATATAAATAAAAATGAATCGCCGAAATGTATGTACGCGCGTAACTTTCGAACGACTGCACCAAATTGAATAATTTTTTTTGTTGTGTGTTCGTTGTTGTCAGGAAAAGGTTTGTATAAAACTACTGGTGAGCTCTGGCATTATGAAATTCGTATAAAAAAATGCATTAGGTGGCACGCGAGCTGTTTGAAAACTGAATTTACCGGGACTGAATGTATGGAATGCGGGAGGTGTGAGGGGGGAGGGGGGTTCGCGGGACGGAGGAAGGGGGAGATGGAGTGGGGAGAGGAAAGGTGGAGGTGACGGAGTGTGAACGCAAAAGGGGAAGGGGACGCGGGAGAGGAAGGGGAGGATGGGGAACGCGAACGGGACGAATGGGAAAGGACACGCAGGGAGAAACAATTTATTTATTAAATGGCATAGCAACGCATGCCGGGAACCAGCTAGTTTTTTTAATATTATACAGGGTGTTAAGGGACGTACTTGACTTACTTTTACCAGTGATTCCTAACATTATTTGGAGTAAAAAATGTAAATGAAATTTTGGTCTCCGGTGACTTTTTTTGACCACTTTTTTTTTTTTTTCAAAATTATTTTCTTCAAAATCAAACAAAAAAAAATTCTTACGCATGTCGTCACTGGTCACTCAGCCGGGTGTCCGACGAACCCCTTACCCCGCCTCCAACTGTTCAACAACTACAATTTTTTTATGTTTTTGTAGAAAAAAAAAAATCAAAAATGTCACCGGAGACCAAAATTTAATTTACATTTTTTACTCCAAATAATGTCAGGAATCACTGGTTAAAGTAAGTCAAGTACGTCCCTTAACACCCTGTATAAGTAATGCGTTCTTTAACGACCGTATTTTGGAAAGCAAATGCAAAATGTGTGACAGGCGGTACAATAGTACAAAGATTTGATCAGAATATTTGTCTCCTTAAATTTGGTTGGATCACTTCTAGGTGAGTCCAATTATTAAGGGTCGACCGAGACAGGTTTTTCGTTCTCGGCCGAGACCGAGACCGAGACCGAGAATTAATTAAAATCTCGGCCGAGACCGAGAATAGGTAAATTGAGAAAATGCGCTATTTTTGCATAATATAGCACATTTAAGAATGTAATAATAATTTGTTTTAAATAGTTTTAATAATCAAAATTGAATAAAATGATGTTGTAGAACATAAAAAGCAATTTTTCTGCGTTTTCACTCTTCAAAGAGAGTTGACTCATATCGTATAATTGACCAGCTCTGCTAAAGAGCTGTTCACTTAGATTATAATTAATCACAACAACACATAAAAGAACTTATTTTTTTCTCCTACGAACAAAATTCAAACAAACTTCCTTTGTTGTTTGTTTACAAAAGTAGTGAAATGAACGAACGGCGCGGCGCGGCGGCGGCAGCAGCGGTAAGTAAAATCCGCCTCGCTGCCAGCCGACCATCACAATCAACAGCTCTCTCACGCACTGACACCAATTGACGAATGTGGACGCGCGCAGTAGATTTGAATCCCATTATCCTATACCGTACCTACTAATTCTACCGAGACAGAGTTCTTGGTAGTATTTGTAGCTCAGAATGCCGAGACCGAGACCGAGATCTCGGTCGACACTTACCAATTATATCTTAATACTGGAGAAATCGATAAAATCATTTCATATTATAAAATGATGCGTACAAAAATTTGCGTCCCGCTAAAACCCAGAAACAAGTCACGGTACAATCAAAGGAGTTACATGGTTTGGTAGCCCTCTATCCCCCATCCGTGAAGAAGGTTCCCGTTTTTACCTGAGGGCGTGCTTTTGACGATATAAGGGCTGTATTAGAACTAGTATTCTAGAGTATTTTAGAGCATTCTAAAACATTCCAGAACATCCCGGAACATTCTGAAATGTTTTGGAATATTCTTGAATAGTCTGGAATGTTCGGGAACATCCCAGATCATTGTGGAACATTCCAGAATACTTTCGAATGTCGTGCAATGTTCTGGAATATTCTGGACCATTCGAAGCCCTTTTTGTACGGGTGGGTCTATCCAATTAGTAGGGGTATGTAAAGCAAGATCCGTCGTGGGTTTAAACGTCAATTCAATCTCATATCAACTCTATGAGCGAAGCCGTGTACCCCAGCTACCCTACTAATATTATAAAGGCGAAAGTTTGTATCGTCGTTGCGCCTGCAAAATCCGACAAACGTTTTTTTTTGCAAAATCGGTTTTTTACGGTTTGTGATAGAACGAGACATGGCGGATAGGCCTGTAAAACACGTTTTCTAATATTATAGCTAGTTTAGAAAACTGCAAAATCAGCTATGTATTTTCGCTTCAAAAATGGCTTTCAAAATACTCTATGAAAATTCCTTAACATATCGCATTTTGAACTAAAGTAAAACACTTAATATTGCGCCAGTTAATGACACATGGCGGATTTTGCACTGGATTTTGCACTTGTTGGTTCAGAACGCACATATTACAAGTCACGTGACTGGACAGTGGACAGTTAAGCAGTCTTGTTATGATAGGTATTCAGTCTTGGTGCACGTGCCAGCGGATTATTTACGTTCATCAAAAAATAATATTTAAGCTTTTAAAACTGTGTGAAATTACACTACAGTGCACGTGCACTCACCACACAACAATTTATACATTTGGACATTTCTGAAACAGTTTTGGAGAAAGACGTTGGGAATGTATCCCTAGTCGTAATCTTGACCATGAATGATGATGCTGACAGCATACTCAACCCTGAAACGGGAGTGTTTGAACGAGTTGCACTTTCAAATTCTTACGAAAAATGTGATGAGGATAAACTGGGCACAAATAATCACAGGTTTATTTTGAACCACGAAACGGGACAATTCGAATACTCTGATGCTAACTCTAATTCTGAAGACGATCTGTTGACTAATAAATGTACCGAACATAAAGGACAAACGAAAATTGAATAAAAATTTACGAATCCTGGAGAAAAATATAGCGGTATTAAACGAGTAAGTGGACGTACAATTTACGTTAAAAGGGCTCAAAGAAAAATAAAAGAAACACCATGCAATCATCATGGCTTGAATTTATCCAATAGATCTTTTCTATGCGGATTGGTTAATGAACAAGCTCGTCTAGACGTGTTTAACTATTTCTGGAGCTTGTCAACATGAGAAGCTGAGAAAGCCTATATTTTCGGACTTGTAAATATCCGAAGAGTACTCAAGAGGCGACAACGGCGACAGCAATTAAAAGGTAGAAGTGCTTGGAAGCGCAAAATTGGGGTCGACTACTCCTTACCCAAGCAAGGGCGGATCCAGCTTTGGCGCCAGGGGGGGGTCACATAGCTCCAGGGGGGGGGGGGGGTCACAGAGTCGTGGTCAAGTCACTAGATGTTATAATTTAATTTTGATAATAATAGATACAAGTAAAAAGTAGGTCCACCTAGGTCCTGGACCCAGCCCAGGGGGGGGGGGGTCATGACCCCCATGACCCCCCCCCCTGGATCCGCCCTTGTACCCAAGCTTATTTGTGAAAAAGTTAGAGTTTGCAGAGAGTTTTTCAACGCCACATTATGTATTACGAAAGATACGTTTGCTCAATGGATATCATCAACACAGATTGATAACGAAGATGAGACTCAAACAGCTGGGAAACAAAAGAGTTCTTCAGTCTTTGAGGTCAAATTCCGTTAAAAAACGGTTGGACCTATTGCCTAAAGTTTTGAGTCATTATTGCCGCTCGACTAGTTTAAGAACATACGTGGAGGATTCTTTTAAATCTATAACAGAAATGCATAAAATTTACAAGTCGTGGTGTTCAGAAAACGGCATAACTTGCGTCCAAAGAAAGAAATTCTGTGATATGACACATGCGTGTCATATCACAGAATGGCTGGCTATTGCATCCTGCTCTGATCAACATTTAGTAGTAACAATGGACCTTCAGAGCACACAGCTTTGTCCGAAACTTTTAGTATCCTCTCAATATTATAAGCCAAACTTCAGTTACATGACTTTACCATTTATATAAACAGCACGAAAGATGTTTTTCTGTACTTTTGGCATGAAGGCGATGGAGGTGTTTCAGCAAATGAGTTTATTTCTTGTATTATCGATTTTATAGAAGGAGAAATTAGAAAGGGATTCAAAAAAATTACTTTGATATTGGACGGCTGCGCTCACCAAAAACAAAAATAAATTCCTCAGCAGTGCTCTGGCAGATATATCGAAGAATATGAATATAGAAATAGAGCAACTCATATTAGAAAAAGGACACACATGATGAAGGTGGATAGCGTCCACTCGACATTGGAAAAGCTTGTACTCCTCCATTATACTCCCCAACGGATTATGTGGACCGAATGAGGAAAGCTAGACCTTCCAAACCTTACGTTATTAAGTATCTTGATTAAAGTTTTTTTAAGGCTTACGATACACTCCCCAGTAATTACTGCACTATTCGTCCAGGCAAAAAGGTTGGAGATCCTACAGTTACCCAGATCAGAGGGCTGCTGTACAAACAGGGTGAGGTTATATACAAACTCCGACACATTGATAACTGGACACTTCTGCCTCAAAGGAGGAAGCAAGATTTATACACAACACCAAAACCATTGTACACAGAGCAGAAAAAAATGATATGTCTAAGTTTGAGCAATTACAATCCTTAAAGTTATATTGTTATATATGCATCGAGATTATCATTCAACGATAATCTTAAACACTGATTTTGTTGATTACTATCATACGTTCTATTTTTATAATATTTTAAAGATCTCAATAGTTATTAGGCTAATGTTCAGTTTACTAGCAGGCGTTATCATTGTTTATTTACATAACTGAGTAGTTATTTGTTTTGTTTAAAAGTTGTAATTATTGTGATTGTATTACTGTTCAATAATGTTTGGTTTGTAATAAGTATAATACTAGTTACTATCTACTTGATTTTATTCTTCCAATAAATAAAATGTAATTATCTCGAACAGTCGTTTGATAGATTACATTATGTACCTTATATTTTTATAAAATTTTATAGATCTCAATAGTTATTAGTAATTAGACCAGCAGGAGTTATCATTGTTTATTTACATAACTGATATGTTATTTGATTTGTTAAATTGTTGTAATTATTATGATTGTATTAATGTTGAATAACGTTTGGTTTGTAATAGATATAATACTAGTTACTACAATCTACTTGATTTTATTCTTTCAATAAATAAAATGTAATAATATCGAAGAGAGCTTTGGTAGATTACTTACGTAGTTTCTGCTTTTAATAAAATTTTAAAGATTTCAATAAATATTAGACCAGCAGGCGTTATCATCGTTTATTTATATAACTGATTATTTATATAACTGAGATGTTATTTATTTTGTTTAAAGTTGTATTTATTATGATTGTATTATTGCTGAATATTGTTTGGATTGTAATAAGTAGGTATAATACTAATGACTATCTACTTGTTTATCTTCTTTTGATAAATAAAATATAATAATCTCAAATACCGATTTTGTTAATAACTTAGGTACTTTATATTTTTATAAAATTTTAATGATCTCAATAGTTATTAGACAAATGTTTAATTTGCTAGCAGGCGTTATCATTGTTTATTTATGCAACTAAAATGTTAATTTGTTTTGTTAAAATGTTGAGATTAATTTAAAATGATTGTATTATTGCTCAATAATGTTTAGTTTGTAATAGGTATAGTACTATTATCTACTTGATTTTATTATTTCATAAATAAAATTTAACGTGTAATAAACTTGTTTTTCCATCTTACTCAAAATATTTTTAGGTCACCTTCACTCGATAATTACTTATTTAAAAGTAAACTTTCAGCTGGGAAAGATAAAGATTCGTTAGAAATAGGCTATTGGTTTGTAAAAAATGCTTTACGCATACGTTAGTACATTTAAATTATATGCAATTAAAGAATTAATATAATTTCTAACTAAATGCAAAATCCGTTATGTCTAAAATATACGTACATAAAAATCCGCTATATGCTGCTATAAGGTTATCTCTCTCTCTCAGGTTATGTGGGACCTAGCGATCCGTAATGTAGGAAGGTTCTGCTTTTTTTTGTTCCAGAATAAAAAAAGAACAAGAATGTTTGGGAATAAACGAAAACAGGTTTCTACTTGTGAGGTTAAATTGGTTTCAGTAATAAAAGAGTTCATTTCCAAAACAACCAAAGCCCAGTATAATTTTATAAAGAACATAACAATGTTGCCCTTTTGAGGGGCCGGGTTTCACATCCCCAAAAACATAACAGATTCTGAAACATAACAGATTCATAACAGATTTGACAGGAATATAATTAAGCAGAAAGAAATATCGTACCTGCGGACCATGGATCTTTATCTAATTCTACACTGACACGAACTCTTAATTTACTTGAATATAGCGCGTTGATGAACCGCGGGCCATATTCTCTCGCAATCTCCAGGATGGGAACCAGGAAAGACCCCCAGGAAGGCCAGAGAATGAGGACTCCCCGCTAGGGAGTAGTATCCAAGATCAGCACCAGTGCTCCGGTTGACCCCACCGGATGAAACACGATTTCCGTCAACACACCTCATCAGGAAATGAACGCCGAGTAACCATCCGTCACAAATATGAGCAGCAATGACCGTACCAGGTCATAAGGACTCTCCCTCGCAAAGCTTTTCAATATGCCAGTCGCGATTATGTAGGTAATTTACAATACCGTTATTTCGCGGATAAATATCGGTCCCAATGGCGGCGACCAATCACATTAGAAACAGCGTTCCGATCACATCAGAAAGAAGCGTTTGCAAAATGTACATCGCCCGGCTCGCGATTAAAATCGTTTAAAACAATTTGTAACGAAGAGATTATCCCATTTTTAAATCCAAAACTATCACTAAAGTGACAAGTCGAATCAACACCGGCTTCCCGTACGGTGCGAATTCAAAAAGTAAAAACCAGAGAGAAAAAAAAAGTGTTGCCAATCCATTCCGTGCTGTTCAAATTATCAGGTTAGTGGTCAGGTAAATAATTATATCACAAATTGATAATTATTTACGTGACAATTCCCCCCTTCTCACGAAAATGTTTGGCCCCAAACATGAAATCCACGGTTCCGATGTAAAAAAAAATAAACAAATAAAAAAAATAAAGGTACACTAACTAACTAACTAGAAGATAGGTCCATCAGGTATCCAGAAATTTTACAACAAGTAACCATTAGCAATCATAAACAATAAATCATATAAATCTAGATAGATTGAAAGAACAATGATAATAGGATGGTACGAGAATAAGGAGTCTACAACACCTTCAGCAACGATGGAGCTGGGTGCTGGCATTACTGGCTGAAGTCCAGACCTGTTATTCTCATGACATCCTAACATCGGGAACATCTTAAAAATAAAGAACACAATCAATGAAAAGAAAAAAAAATTATGCACAAAGCATCACTTTTCCTTCAGCAGGAAATTTTGCCATTAAAAAGAGGCTTCACTTTAGGGTGGTCAACCATCCCTCACTTCACTGAATTTAGGCTATTTACTAATAGCGAAAAGGTAACTATTCTATCTACCTAGGTCCAACAGGTCTAATAGGTTAACATAGAATTTTATTCAACAAAATACAGAACAGACATTAAACCTAGAATGAGGAATATCTTTCAGATATTTAACTTAGTTTAATTAAGTTTAAAAAAAAGATTTATAACAATGTAGAACCATAAGTATATGAGTAGTACTTGTGTATTAATGAAGTAGTTAGACCAAGATTGCAAAACTTGTCTACTAAAAGTGGTTAGATTAGGGTTTACATTTTTTAGAAATACCTATCCGTACAGGTGGTTACAATAGGGTTTACATAATAAGAAATACCTATGTTTCAAAATTAAAAAATTAGATCAGGTTTTACAATACCAAAGATATACCTGTCTACAAGTGGTAACAATGAGTATCAGTAGGAACACAAAGACAAGCGAAACAGAATCTAGAATGTTTAGCTGAATGCATAGGGATTACAATTTAACAAAAAAAACCTAGCTAATAGTAGTGAACCACTATGAAAAAATATATAGAGTACAAGCCATTTTAATAACTAAAACAGTGTACATAGTTTGCACAAGAAAAAGACTGAGATCACACCGTAGACGGAGATCCTTCAAAATATTACTTCAAAAGTAAGCAAAAGGCAAAATTTCTTGAACAGACAATATGTATTGGTGATCGAATATATTGTGATAATCGACACTATCTAAATTGGTGATCAATCAAAACATTTGAATGACACTAGGTACAAAATTGTGTAGAGAAACACTGGTGTTTCAGCAGTGAGACTAATATAAATATTTTACTTATGACTATAAGCTATACAAAAATACGCTCTCCTGTGCTAGAGGTAGAGTATTATATATTCCATGCTGGAATTACTTAATAGGAAAGTATGCCGAAGCAGTACTACCTTTGTTAGAAAGACATAATAATGTTGTTAATAAACTATGACTTAATATTATTCACTTTAAGGAAAGCTAAACCAAACTTAATTGTAACAAATACTAGCTAAATATAATCTATTTATTATATAATATAATCTATTTATGAAAATATACACATTTTGTATACCAGAAAGTTGCTCAAATCTCTGCTACACAAAGAACTACACTTAAGAATATATTTTGTTCTCTAGTTCCTTGGAGGATCTTTGGTTATAAGGCATGTCGGAGGGACGACAAAATGGAAAGAAAGCTCCACTGAACTAGAGAAAAAATGGATTTAGATTTAAAAGTAGGGAACATTACAAAATATCCGTTAACTGACGGAGTAGAGATGCGATACCAATGTGTGTGCGTGTGTGCATTGCAGTGATAATACTGACAGAAATAATATAGACAGGGTGTCTACTAAAAAAACGAGAAATACTCATATCCAATCTAATTATATATATCACTTGAGAGAAAAAAAAAAAATAAGT
The DNA here is from genome assembly GCA_917880885.1 of Limnephilus marmoratus. Lineage (NCBI taxonomy): Eukaryota > Metazoa > Arthropoda > Insecta > Trichoptera > Limnephilidae > Limnephilus > Limnephilus marmoratus. The sequence continues at coordinate 26,840,047 of OU862930.1, read as the reverse complement.
CATGTGAAGGAGAGAGAAAAAAAAAAAAAAAAATAATGACTTAAGGTTTGGGCGCCACTGATCATCAGATCAGATTCTAGTTGAACGAGGGTAAATAACCGTTTATCATCAATAAACTAGAATATTGCGTTTACTCCGACCACATGCTTTGGAGGTACCAAACTCCAAGACACATAACCTGAACAAACACATAAAGAAACAAATGAAATGGAGTGGAAGGTTGGTAGTCTTACACACCACGACATTGGCTTCCTATAATGTACTTAAAGTAATAATTAGTCTAAACGAACGATATCCTTGACGTGAAAATTTCCTACTATTTTTCCTTTCATATCTGCCAAAGTATAAATTAAATCAGAGACTTTACCCTTTATGACATTGCGAACAAATCTAGGTGCCAATTTATGAGAGAAATAATCTGGTCCACTGGATTGAACAAAATTTTTCCTCCAAATGACGTCTCCAACATCATAAATAACCGACTTACGACGCAAGTTGTAGTGTTGGGCATTCTTTTTAAAAGCTTGTAGTAATGCATTAGAAACTTGCTCATAAATTGGAGCTAACTCTTCCAATTTTTTAGCAAATTCACTTCTAGATTGTTTTAGGGTAGTGTCTGCGACACCAGAAGAAATATTTATTTCATGAAATTTTCCGTCAATGATTTGTTCTCTTCCGTGCATGAGGAAAAAAGGCGTGAAACCTGTTGCGAAATTAACCGTATTATTCAAGGCTGACTGAATCTGAGGCAGAAATCTGGACCAATTACGATGGTCAGACTCGGTCAAGATAGACAAGGCAGTCCCGATAGTTTGGTTATACCGCTCAACTACATTGTTTTGCGGGGTGTAATAAGCGTTATAAAAAGGCATGGGAACATTATAATCTGATAACAATTGTTTAAATTCTTTTGAGACAAATTGTTTCCCGTTATCACATATAAAAGTTTGCGGAACACCGTGTACCAAGAAAATATATTGTTCTACATTTTTAACAATGCTTTTAGCAGTAGCATTTCTGAGCGGAAAAATCCAAGTATATTTCGAAAAAACGTCAACAACCGATAAAATGTACATAAATCCCGCGTAACTACGTGGAAGAGGACCAACAAGGTCGATAGACAACATTTGCATCGGTCTGTTGACTAATTTTGGATTCGTAGAAATGCCAGCCGGCGCAGATGTATTTATTTTATGTGCCTTGCACGTTTTACATTTATTAACAAACTTTTTGACATCATTATACATACCCGGCCAAAAATAACGGAGTTGAACTTTCTTATATGTTCTGAATACACCTGGGTGGCAAGAGCTAATAGACTCGTGTTCTTTACTTAAAATAGCGTTACGGTCCTTAAAAGGAACTACCAGCTTCCAAGCTGTATCCTCCTGTAGAGCGAAACGGGACTTAGAGTGACGAAATAAACAATTATCCTTAATTTGAAAATTATTAAAACGTTGAGGATTATTTTTACAATTAGTAAATAAGTTATTGTACCAATTATCCGTGCTAGTAGGAAGGTTGTCAATGGCTCCAATAGTTAAATCGTCTTTACGCGAAAGAGCGTCGGGTACAGTATTAAATTTACCCTTCCTGTGGACTACGTCAAAAGAAAATTGAGAAAGGCGGGTAGACCAACGTGCAAGTCTGCCTGTCGGATTTGATAAAGACACTAGCCATTGCAAACTGGAGTGGTCAGTTACTACTGTGAAGTGAACTCCCTCTATGTAGGGCCTGAAGTGATTCACCGAATCTAACACCGCTAAGAGTTCGCGCTCCGTCACGCCGTAGTTTCGCTCGTGAATGTTCAAACACCTAGAAAAAAAAGAAACCGGGTGTTCTTCTCCTTCAAAGACCTGTGTGAGCACTCCGCCTATCCCAACGTTGCTCGCGTCACAGTGTATGGTAAAAGGAAGTGAAAAATCAGGACAATTGATAACTGGCGCAGAAGTTAATGCCTTTTTTAATTTTTTAAAAGAGTCTTCAGCCTCTGAAGACCAAGAGAAATTACTCACCCCCTTTCTTGAGCCAGTGAGTCTTGTTAAAGGGGCCGCTATTGTGGAAAAATTCTTGATGAAACGTCTATAATATCCACAAAGTCCAATAAATGCTTTTAACTGTTTAGAATTCCTAGGAGTGGGGTAAGTTCGAATAGACTCTAGCTTGACTGGATCTGTGCGAAGACCCTTTGCATCAACAATATAACCCAGATACTTCAACTCGTCCTTACAAAACTCACATTTTTTGAGATTAATTGTTAAACCTGCTTCTTTAATACGTGTGAAAACTTTATTTAACAATTCTAAATGTGACTCAAAATCTTCTGAAATAATAATTAAATCATCCAGGTAGCAGAAAACGTTTTCATCGAACTCTGGACCAAAAAGAGCATCAACAAGACGCTGTAATTCACTAGGTGCATTTTTCAGACCAAATGGCATCCTAACAAATTCAAAAAGTCCATGACCTGGTACAACAAAAGCCGTTTTAGAACAAGAGTCCTTATGTAAAGGTATCTGCCAAAAACTTTTCGATAAATCAATAGAGGTTATAAAGCGTGCACCACGTAGCTTGTCTAAAATGCGCGAAATATACGGCAAGGGGTACGAATCCCTTGTCGTGACGCTGTTAAGTTTCCTAGAGTCCAAGCAGAACCTTGCAGAACCATCCTTCTTAGGCACGATCAAAACCGGATTCGACCAAGCCGAACGCGAACGGCGAACAACACCTAAATCTAACATTTCCTTAAGTTGTGATTCAAGTTGTTGCTGACGAGTTTGAGACAAAGGGTAATACCGTTGCTTAATGGGATCTCCTGTTGTATTAATTTTATGCTGCACTAAATGAGTACGACCCAGTCCACATTTTTCAAACGAAATTGACTTAAATTTATCAATTACATTATTTAGCCTATGATTGTCTTGAGGGGACAGTAGGGAAGCTGACGTGATCTTGCGAATTTCACTTAAAGTATTCTCAACATCACGTCCACTGTTGGCCTTTGAAAACAATTGAGGAGCGATGTCAAATTGTTTCCAAAAGTCGACTCCCAAAACAATCACGGGAGAAAGAGACGGAATTACAAAAAAAATTATATATTTCTTAATACTATTAAAAGTAACTAGTACCCGCATAGTACCAATTACATCTTGATGTTTACCATCCGCGGTGGTAACGTAAGAATCAAGCTTATCTAACTTAAAACCTAAACTTAAGAAAAACCTATACAGTGAACCCCCAAAACAACTCACACTAGCTCCGCTATCCAAAAGAGCTGAAAAAACTAAATTGTTAATTGCAATATTAACATGAGGTCTAATATCTTGACCGCTGGTCATCATCGGCATGAATGCGTCCATGTCATGGTCGATGGGACTGGTACTCGAGTTTGAAACTATCGGTGGTCTCCTAGCATCCTCGCTAGCAGAATGTGGGGGACCCCCGTCTAGTTTTTTGAATTATGTCGTTCAGGATTAGCTTGTCGCTTGGTATGATTCTTCTGAGAATCAAACTTCCATTTTCTACAAAACGGCTTGGAATGACCTTTTATATTACAATAAGCGCAAAGTAATTTATTTCTATAAAATTGTGCAGAAGGTGAAGAAGAAGAGGAAGAAGGTGCAGCATTATTATTCAACGGAACGGATGACGGTTTATTCTTGTCTTTGACCGAATTTGCTTCATCGTCGGAAATAGCTAAACTTTTTTCAAATCGCTTACAAACACTAATTAAGGAATTTAAATTTTTATCCTCAAAATAAGCAATAACAAGAGCATATTTCGGCAATAGGCTATTGCACACTAAATCCACAATTTGTTCTTCCGGAAGTTGAACATTTAATCTTAAATTAGCTAATTGCACGTCTTCAACATAATCAACTACGCTTTGATTATACTTCTGTTTCATAGAGAAGAGAGCTTTTAAAGCTTCGGTTTGGTTAGCGATTGGATCAAAACGATTTAAAATTAGTTTTTTCAGTTCTATCCAAGTTAAATTATCTTTATAAATGGTACGATACCATAGCAATGCTCTTCCCTCCAAAAGGTCAGCAAACGAAGTGACAACAAGCGGCAACTCAATACGACGACACCTAGATAACTCCTCCACACGTTGTATAAAGTCACGGATGTCTGAAGATCCGTTAAACTTAACACCCCAGCTATGTACGGAAGGATTTGTAGTTATATTCTGATAATAATTATTAGTTATGTTGGTATTTGTATTAGGACTTTCATCACTGCTTGTTTCTTGTTGAGAAGAAGTACCACTAGATTGTTTAAGGTTCCTGTTGTAAATTCGCGCTTGCTCTCTCATGGCGGACAAAGTGGGTTCTGGAGTAATATTAACGTCAGAAAGCATCTGAATCATTTCCTCTTTTGAGGCCCCGTTGATGTTAGACAACGACATTTTGTCAAATGGAATTTATTTATGTAAAAAAAAACGAAGAAAAAATTCCAAATGATTCCATATAAAATAGTTAATATTTATGAAATAAACCGAATAACACTATATTAAGTCCGGAAAATTGTTTATAAAGTTATTACGATAACACAATCGAAGTATAATAGAATACCGTTTGACATCTGACACATGTCAACAAAAATCGCTATCAGCTGATCTGTAATAACAACTGACATAACCATAGACAAACTTGCCAGCCTACAAAAATGTCCCAAAAATATTATCCGAAAAAAAAAGAACGAAGCTGTTCTAGTAGGAATATTTATGTTTACGTTACACAAAATTTGAGAGCGAACGAAGCTCAACCGGAAACCAATACAATTTAAAGCAAAGCAAAAAAATGACATAATAATATGCACAAAATTTCAAACTACCGCGAAATATTTCATATAATCCATTATGACGCATCTACACACACACACTGGTACCATTATAACAGTATGAAGATATTAATGAATAATACATATCCAACCTTGAAAATTCGGAAAAAGAAGCAGAAACTCAAAACATAACAGACCGTTAGAATATACGGGCACCAAAAGCAGAATATTCAACTTAAAACGTTGGAGCGCCAAATATAAGGTTATCTCTCTCTCTCAGGTTATGTGGGACCTAGCGATCCGTAATGTAGGAAGGTTCTGCTTTTTTTTGTTCCAGAATAAAAAAAGAACAAGAATGTTTGGGAATAAACGAAAACAGGTTTCTACTTGTGAGGTTAAATTGGTTTCAGTAATAAAAGAGTTCATTTCCAAAACAACCAAAGCCCAGTATAATTTTATAAAGAACATAACAATGTTGCCCTTTTGAGGGGCCGGGTTTCACATCCCCAAAAACATAACAGATTCTGAAACATAACAGATTCATAACAGATTTGACAGGAATATAATTAAGCAGAAAGAAATATCGTACCTGCGGACCATGGATCTTTATCTAATTCTACACTGACACGAACTCTTAATTTACTTGAATATAGCGCGTTGATGAACCGCGGGCCATATTCTCTCGCAATCTCCAGGATGGGAACCAGGAAAGACCCCCAGGAAGGCCAGAGAATGAGGACTCCCCGCTAGGGAGTAGTATCCAAGATCAGCACCAGTGCTCCGGTTGACCCCACCGGATGAAACACGATTTCCGTCAACACACCTCATCAGGAAATGAACGCCGAGTAACCATCCGTCACAAATATGAGCAGCAATGACCGTACCAGGTCATAAGGACTCTCCCTCGCAAAGCTTTTCAATATGCCAGTCGCGATTATGTAGGTAATTTACAATACCGTTATTTCGCGGATAAATATCGGTCCCAATGGCGGCGACCAATCACATTAGAAACAGCGTTCCGATCACATCAGAAAGAAGCGTTTGCAAAATGTACATCGCCCGGCTCGCGATTAAAATCGTTTAAAACAATTTGTAACGAAGAGATTATCCCATTTTTAAATCCAAAACTATCACTAAAGTGACAAGTCGAATCAACACCGGCTTCCCGTACGGTGCGAATTCAAAAAGTAAAAACCAGAGAGAAAAAAAAAGTGTTGCCAATCCATTCCGTGCTGTTCAAATTATCAGGTTAGTGGTCAGGTAAATAATTATATCACAAATTGATAATTATTTACGTGACACTGCCTCTAACACAAAGCGGATTTAAAGACCCATACAAAATCAGCTATGTGTCATTTATTCACAAAAACAAATATTACTACTAAAGTATTAAATATTTAATTGTAAAATATCATTTATACAAAATCCGACGTAAAGATCTAATTTTCTGTTTATTTGGATTGTAAAAAATGCGAGCCATTGTTAAATAAATCAGTTTTTTCCTTCTCCTGAAAAGTTACGTTTTTTAACATAGCGGATTTTGCATGCACAGCGACGGTATGTATGTATGGATGTATGCACGTATGCATGTTTGTTACTCTTTGACGCAAAAACTACTGAATGGATTTTAATGAAATTTTACAATAATATTGCCCGTACATCAGAATAACATGTAGGCTATTTAGAGCTCTGATTTTATAAAATTTGTTAAAAAAAATTGCAGGAAGTGGCACGCGAGCTCTTTGAAAAATGAATGTAACGGGTATGGAGGGGGGGTGAGGGGTGATAGGGAGTGGGGGGGGGGGGGGGGGTGGTGGGGGAGAAGTGGGGGGGACGGGGGGGTGGAGTGGGGATAGGGAATGTGGAGGAGGCGCTGTGGGAACCCTCTTAATACTGTGCGAGCGAAGCCGGGGGCAAAAGCTAGTAAAAGAATAAAATAAAAATGTTATAGAAAAATGTGCATCCTGGTGAAAATCAGACAGAAAGTAAATAAAAAACAAATTAAAAAAAAATAATTAAAAAACTTAGTAGGAGTATATACATAAATACCAAAGTTTTTCGCGAACAGTTAATCAATTTCACTGATCCGGGAGTTGGAAAATTTTATTTCAAATCGGTATAGAAAAAACTTCTAGGATTTAATGTGTTCAGTGGGTCATTCAATATCAGATAATCTATCAAAGAGGCTGTAAAAAGATCATATAAATTGAATGGTGGATTGAATGGGAAGAAATATTATTTTTTCGTATTTAGCTTTTAGCTTTTTATGATTTAAGAGTTTTTATTTTTTTATTCTTTTTTAACTGGTACCTACAGCTTTTTTTTCGGGTGGTGTTGGGAGATTGTGCTGTAGATACATTTTTATGATATAACTAGCGAGTTCCCGGCGTGCGTTACACTACCACTAATAAAGACGTTGTCTTTTCCCATTCGTCCCGTCCTCTTTACGCCTCCCCTTCCTCTCCCATGTCCCTTTCCCCTCACGCGTTCTCCCTCCACCTTCCCTGCCTTCCATCTCCACTCTCTCCTGCGAACCCCCCTCCCGCAATCCCCTCCCCTCTCCCGCTTTCAATATATTCAGTCCCAGTAAATTCAGATTGTTGCTTCGCTTCGTGTAATGTGGCGTTGGGTCATCATAGGTCACGTTTCATCAATAAATAGGATCAAAATAAAATAACATTAAGTGTCAGGCTATGTCATAACCTCTTGACATTGGTAATCTCACCTTTGCAAACAACATCTAGACGTTAGGGTGTGTCTATATTATGAATAAATCACTTAAACTACACGGCTTCATTCATGGAATTACCTCCGACTTCAAACATATAAGTACACATAAAACTCTTTACTGTTCGCTGGTTCGCCCTCACCTTGAATATGCTAGTGTTATTTGGTCTCCTTTCTATGCTGTCCACATTTGTCACATCGAATCCGTACAACATCGTTTCCTAAGAGGAATTGCTTGGAGGTAGGCAAATATTCATATGATGAAATTGAACACATTTTAAACATTTCTTCTTTAGAAAAACGTAGAACGGACTCTGATCTAATGGCATATTTAAAATTATCAACAGTATTACCAATACACCTGCGTTGTTACAACTCATCCAGTTTAACATCCCTTCCCGTAGACTTCGAAATAATGAATTGCTGTTCCTCAATCAACATTCTACTAATTATGGATACCATTCTCCCTTATCCAGAATGTCGAGACTTGTCAACGCAAGTCAAAGCATTGATTTTTTTGGTGTAAAACTAAATGACTTTCAGCAGTCGATTCGCAATATTTAAATGCTTTTTGGTAGATGTTTTGTAGGTAGTTTTTATGTAATGGCGGCCACGCCAGATTGGGTTGACGATCCGCCGTGGTTATACTTACTTCTTTATCTGACTCCACTAGGTTACCAAGTGTACCGTGATATTAAAATTGAAAGAAATATTTAATACTGAAGTTAAGGTTTATTTAATTTTTGTAAAACACGACAAGTATTTTATCAGAAGATTTGTAGGGAACGACCCTCTTAACACACAACAGCTGGTCGGGCCGTCGAAAAACGAATCAGGTTAGGTACCTTTGCCGAACGGAAGGAACGCAAGCTCACGTCAGCTGGGTTGCCAGCGTATAAAAACCAATTATTCGGTTGTTGAGTATCGTTCTCTACAGTTTCTTCATGCTTTGACTTGTAGTATCTTCTATATGTACTTTTTACATTTTATATTGTCATTGCTATTAATTTATATGTGCTCTCCCTTCACTGTCATCTCTGTTTTTTTTATTCGTGTTATTATTATGTTTTTAATGGACTATTGTCCGTAAATCAATAAATAAATGATGCTAGATTATTATTCAAAGAAAACGCAATGAATACATCTGTGAACTTTTCTACATGTTTTATGTAAAGCGCCAAATTCAGAAGAAACCAGAAATGTCCACAGGTGCATTCAAGAAGTTGCCCGTTCCGTGTCACGTCGAGAGTGAGTTTAAAAAACCGTCCGCCCAGTGTTGTCAACCTCCCCCTTGGATCCGAAATGAACCATAAATAACTCCCACAAAAATACTTGACTGCCAATGCAATATATTACTATCGTTAACTATGTTATGACGCATCCACAACAAACAAGATTTTCAAACAGGTTGCGTGCCACCTATTGCAACTTTTTTTACAAAATTTCATTTTTCGTATATTAGGTCATTACACTCATTACATATGAAATTGGCGTTTTGCCGTACTGGCAACTTTGATCTCAAATATCTTCTCTTTGGTTAGGAATTCCAAATTCAAATGCATGCAGCTATTTAATCATGTATTTATGTTTCGAAAATTATAATTCATTTGTTTTTTCCTTAATTTTTTTTTTTTTGCGTCACTTAGTTTACAAAATGGAAAACTTGAAATATCGCGTTATTTACGAGTACGAGTTCCACCGTGGCACCAGTGCTGCAGAAACGGCTCGAAGGATTAATGATGTGTATGGCGACGGTGCCACAAAAGAAAATACAGTGCGTTTTTGGTTCTAACGTTTTCGTTCTGGATCCACCGCAAAACACGCCCGAGTTAGCTGCAGGCTGCGGTGTTTGTGATAAAACTGTTTTAATCCACTTGAAGCAAATTGGGAAGGTGAAAAAGCTTGAAAGGTGGGAACCTCACGAATTGCGTGAAGCAAATCAACAAACGCGCGTTGACCGCTAGACTACACACTGCACAACAGACGGCTACCAAATTAGAGGAGCTTCAATTGGAATGTCTAAGACATCCACCGTACTCTCCGGACCTTGCCCCACCAGATTACCATCTTTTTAGAAATTTGGATAACTTCTTGCAAGGGAAAAAATTCAACTCCGATGGGGCAGTCCAAACCGCCTTCAAAGATTTTATTGATTCCGGTCCGAATGGTTTTTTTAGTAAAGGGATTGATGAACTACCTATGAGATGGCAAAAGTGCATAGATAGCAATAGTACATACTTTGATTAAATAAATTTATTATATTAAAAAAAAATCGACTTTATGTTCCTTCCATACAAAACGCCAATTTCATATGAAAGGACCTAATACAACAAACATTCATTTTTGTATATTATAAGAACAATCAATCAAATTTGGTACCTAACATACGTACCTATTTAAAATAAATATAATTCGTGATTAGAATCAAAGTATTTGATTTTGGTTAGTATCATAGGAGAGTACATCGATTAAATTCATTGATTTAAAGAATTTATTCGAAAATTGAATTTTGATTGGACAATCAATGGTTTGCAAAATGTCATTCTCAAATTGTGACATTTTTGACAGTTTCGTAAGAGTTTTTGTAATGATTTCAAAAACTTTTCAGATGCATTGTTCAGTGGTTATAATAATCCACAAACCTTCGAGAGAAAGAAGGTATTTTGATAGATTCAAACATTTCCTATGCGTAATACAGCAATGCATAAAGGACAATCAAACAAACAATATTAGCCTATTACATAAGCAAGTGAGGCTGGAGGTAGTTTGGGGGGAAAGGAGATGTGAAAGAGGAGGGAGATGTGGGTATTAATCAGTTACAGATTTATCAGAATTACATGTGCTATTTTTGGGACTTTTATCTTCACATTAAACATTATATTGATGTAATAGACTTATTGCCAATCCATCAATTATAGTTAATTCGCCGTTGAAAGTAAGCAGGGGTGATTCATTATTCCTTTTCGATCCATTATCATTAGTACCTACTTAGAAATATATTAATTAATTATCCAATTCTTTTCCATTTACAAATACGCAATGTGTCCTGATAATCGTAATACATTTACTAGAGATACCATTTGTTTATAATGTTTTGTATTTATATTTCCCTTTTACCTTTAACATGCGAATCATCAGTCGCCATTTATTTTTTCGAAGTTCAAGCAAAAATATTAAATTGTTTTACGTTCATTTAAACTGAATTTGGGTTCGTGGGAAGGAGATTTTGAAATATAAAGCAGTTTTTATTGATTTAATATTTTGGTTTTTCTGGGCTTATGAAAAGACTTTTTTTTTTCACATGAGCTCCACACAGGAGGCCTTGAGGAAAATAATTTCCCTCAGGGCCTATGCCATCTTTAGGGTTGATGTGAGAAGGTTTTTTTAAGGAAAGGAAAGAGAGGAGAGTTCTGGGAAGGAAAAAGGTTTAAGGGGTGGGTAGGAATCTGGGGTTGAGTGTGTCCTGGTCATCCGCCTCCAAGATCTAGACAAACCTCACCCCATGAACCCGGGCACCCCTGCTAAATCACCAAACGTAGCGAACCATTTGGGGTGACCTATGGCAGAGGTGTTGGTTATCCAATAAAGGTTCCCGGGGCGGCGGTACCCATTCCCGCCTCCCAAATTGAAGACTAATAAAAATCTGCATCCCAAGTGGTTGGCTACGTTTGATGATTTAGCAGGGGTGCCCGGGTTCATGGGGTGAGGTTTTTTAAGGTCTCGGCGGCCATTACGTCTGCCCACCTGCGTGTGGTGGGCAGGATCGAGAGACACTGATTGAGGGAGGTTGATCGAGATACACTGATGGAGGAGATATTGATTCATCCTGATTGAGGAATCTTTCGACCCAATATGCCTTTGCACCGCGGTTGGGAGGATGGATTCATATGTCCGTCACTCCTGGGAACGCAGATTCCTACCGACCCCTCATACAGTAGCGTAGCGAGGGGGGGGCGGGGGGGGGGGCGGACCGCCCCGGGTGCCACTCGAGGAGGGGGTGACACTCGAACGTGGAGAAAAAACTTACGAAAGTGCAAAATTGCCGTAAAAAATATTTTACACGTAAACACTGACTGTTATTTTGTTCTATGGCTTGGTTGGTCGGGGAATCCCGAAAAATGTTTTTTTTGTTCCTAGCTCAGTCGGGGATTTCCCTGAAATATTCCTTGTGTCATTCTAATTTCATTCATAGTTCATATATTGTGATTATCGTAAACTCTAGAAGTGAATTGTTATCTATGGACTGACGTGAATTAGTGGAGAAGTTATTATTGTGTTAGCGTGTTTAATAGTGCTGAAAGACCAGTTTGAAAAACAAGGTAGGTAGGTGTGAATTTTTAGATACCGTTTTGTAGTGCATGAATAGTTACAGTCGGGACAAGAAAAAGGTTTTTCATCAATGTGAGTTAGCGAGTGCCATTTTAGTTATTTTTTTCGAGAATAAGAATGGTTGCAGTCAGGACAAGAAATAGGTTTTTTCAACTTTCGGTTAACATATGATTTTTAGATTTCTCTTCATAGTACATGAATAGTTGCAGTTGGAACATGAAAAAGGTTTTTCTCCGCACTGAGTCAGCAACTGACTTCTTACTTTTTATGTATCCCTTTTGAGAACACGAATAGTTACAATCAGGACATGAAAAAGGTTTTTCTCTTCTGTGAAACGTACTGCGGATTTTTAAATCTTCCCTTTGAAAACTTGTATTACTGCAGTCGGGACATGAAAAAAGTTTTTGTCCAGTATGGGTAAGCACGTGAATTTTTAGATACCGTTTTGTAGTGCATGAATAGTTGCAGTTGGAACATGAAAAAGGTTTTTCTCCACACTGAGTCAGCAACTGACTTCTTATGTATCCCTTTTGTGAACACGAATAGTTACAATTAGGACAAGAAAAAGGTTTTCTCTTCTGTGAATCATACTGTGGACTTTTAAATCTTCGTTTTGAGGACTTGTATAACTGCATTCAGATCATGAAAAGGGTTTTACTCCACTCTGAGTAAGCTTATGAATCATAGTGGAGTAAAGTGTTGCTCCATATGGAAACCTTTGTAAAGTTACTTTCTTCAGGGCCTCCTCAGTGTAGCTAATGTAAAACGAAATATGTGTTGTAAAACCATGTAGATGTATTAAAGGTAAGACAGTATTAAATTGTGGAGATCCGGAAGGAATGAAAGGCCGATAAAAATAATAATATTTTCCCAATTTGAAACACTTTTAATAATTTTTAATTGTAATTTAAATTGTAATAATATGATTACAATTTAAAAAAATAAAATAAACAATATACGCATGGACCTATTGCGAGTTTGAAATCTCTTGTTTTATTTTTACCGCAAACGCGATTATAACAAGAAAAAGGTAAATAAGCGACTTTCCAGTACTTTGCGCAATTTAATTGTGACTTTTAGGTAAAAATAGTCACTTGGGTGTTACGTAACGTTTAGGGGAAGGGAGGTGCAGAAAAATGTTACGGCGCGTTGCATGGGGGAGGCAGGGTCAAAAAATTTCAAAAATTGTGTTACGTTATACTTGAACTCCCCCTTATACTATTTCACGATTGAAATTTTATCGTTACACTCTGAACACAAAACTGGTTTTTACCTAAGTATTGGTTATTATGTTTTCATGAGAGCAAATGATTTTTTCAGATTTTTGCAGCATATAAGAATTGAAGACTCCATACGGAACTCTGTAATTATATGGCTCGGTCGGTCAGCATTCCCAAAAATTCTGTTATTTTATTTTCGTTCCTAGCTCTTACTATTGATTTATTGGGGATTCCCGTGAAATATTACTCGCTTTTCCCCTGTGTCATTCTCATTTCTTTCGTACATTGTGATTGACGGGAACTCGCAAAGGAATTATCACCTATCGATTGTTGAAAAAGCTGTAATTCTGTTAGTGTTTTTAATTTTGAGGATAACAATTTTTTTACAAATAATATATTTTTTTACAAATTTTTCTAGCTAGAAATGTTTTTTTTTATATTTTAGGAAGTCAAAATTTGTGTGTTTGAATTTCTCAAAAAAAAATTTAATGGGGGGGGGGGGGTGACACCGCGTTTTCCGCCCCGGGTGCCACCCATGCTAGCTACGCCCCTGCCCTCATACCTATTTCCTTTCCAGACTTCCTCGCCTTCCTTTACATAAAAAACCCTCCACACAGCATTCCCTAAGATGACGAAGGCCTTGTGGGAAATTATTTTACTTTGGGCCTCCTGTGTGGAGTTAATGTAAAAAAAGCAACCCCCAAAATGCGTTATTTCGAGAAAACCAAAAAGAAACGTTTCATATCAGTCATTCTCACGCATTTATAAGTTTAACATTATATTCACAAAGTAATAAAAGCACAAAGAACTGGTTTTAATGCCAAATAACTGCTTTTCTAGATAAAATAGTGAATCGTTAACAAAGTTGCATTATTATTTCACTTTTGAAAAAAGTTTGGATTGCTGCATTTGAATCTACACTCTACACACCTCAATTGTTGAATTGTTTCAAAGGACAAAATGTATTCTACTCGGTTCCCTGCCAACTTAGAATCAAGTCAGCTCTACACGTCTTTGGAATATCATTAAAAGCGATGAAAAAATAATTTTAAAATAGCCCATAATCTATCCCAACGTAACCTATTTAAACAATTTTTTATATATTTTTTTCATCCTTTTAATGACTTTTCTGAGGAGGTTCTGAGTTAATTTCATTCTGAATTGTCCAGTCTACTTTTTCAGTCTACTCTTCTACTCGCAGTACAGTGGACCCGCGGTAATCCGACAAACGTTTTGCAGGACGATGTTGGATTATCGGATTTTTTCGGATTATAGAGTACTGTCTAAGACCCTCTATAATCCAGAATTTTTTGAATAAGAGTACATTGTAATCCGACAAATTAAAATCAAATTATCTATTTGAACTACGAATCATACTACAGTACAATAGTGGTGACGCGTACAAGTTACAACCTGTCCAATAATGCATTATATTAGTGAAAATTTCCCGAAATTTTATGTACAATCAATAGTGATAGGTGTGTCGGATTACAGGGGGCGCCGGATTAGACAGGGTCCGGATTACCGCGGGACCACTGTATTTAATTAAAGCATCCAAAATATTTTGTATTTATAATGGCTCGCCTTTTTATAAAACTTTAATGATATTATGTAACAAAATTCAGATTTTTCAACAATTAAAAAATAAATATATGAAATTAGTTCATTCGATGTATTAACGTCTGTATGGTGAGTCAGAAGATAACCCTCCGGTTAGGGTTAACCGCAGGTTGCATGTTACCCTAGGGGAAAAGTTCGGCCAACCGACTGAGGGTAGTTAGCAGCCACTAGATAACCCGAGTCTGGATTAACGACAACTTCGATTGCTGAACGGAATATGCTTAGGGAATTTAATAGAAAATGTGATTTTTTAATCACTTGGCGCGGCATTTTAATTTGGGAGGCGGTTATGGGTACCGCCGCCCCGGGAACCATTTATTAGATAATCAACACCTCTGCCATAGGTCACCTCAAGTGGTTCTCTACTTTTGGTGACTTCGCAGGGGTGCCCGGGTTCATGGGGTGAGGTTTGTACGGGTCTTGGCGGCATAACAGGCCGGATCGAGAAAGAATGGTTAAAGGAATCCCTTTGACTTCTGCAGTCGTACTCTCTCGGAATATCGCCTTGCACCGCAGTGGGAGGGATGGATTCATTCGTCCGCGACTCCTGGACACACTGACCCCCAGATTCCTACCCACTCCTCATACTTTTTTTCCATCCCAGAACTTCCGCTGCTTCTTTTCCTAAAAATACCCTCCCCACAGCACCCCCAAAGATGACATAGGTCCTGAGGGGAATTATTTTCCTCAGGGCCTCCTGGGTGGAGCTAATGTAAAAAACGGGTGTGCTTTAGACCACACGACTGAAGTAAAACTTCTTTAGTTCCATCTATATGATAGGAAGAGAGAAAGAAAATGTGCGCGCGCATTGCTCTCTCTTGCTCCTACAGTGTGATACAGACAATAGGCCTGCACTGTGTCTGAGATATACGAAACGTAACTGGCTATGAGAGAAAGAGAGAAGAAAATGTGTGCTCGCACCTCTCTCTCTCTTGCCCCTACAGTAATATACGAAACGTAATTCTCTCTCTTTCTATCTTCGCTAACTTATATCTCCCTCTCGACTACCGTTCGCCTGGCTTTTCATAACGCTCTCATCACGCATTCGCCAGCTTACTCCCCAAGTCAAGCGTGCGTAAAGAAGTTTTATTTAAAAAAAAAATTCTTTCTGATATATCTTTGCTTTGTGTTAATGTTTAAGGATTTACTGTGATATAAAATACAATCCAATGTAGACACGCAAAAAACCGTTTAAGACCCAAGCACCAAGGTTTTTTTCACAACACGACACGTCACATTACAATTTTCAACTTTCTGTGTTATTTATAGATCCGTGCAATATCTCTCTCTGGTTTCAATCCTGGGATTCGTTTGCAGCAATTTCATCTATTCGTTTCTTCCACTCTTTCCTGTCTTGTGCGGCTCTTTTGAAGTCTGCATATGATAAGCAGCGCCTCCACCAGCAGGTCCTCCAGGTACTCTCGGCGTGGGCGTCCCCTAGCGTTTGTCCCCTCGGTCATACCCTCCATTATGGCATGCAAGAGGCCTTCTTGCCTTATTGCATGGCCGATCCATCTTGCGCGCCTTTCGGACAAGGTCCTGAGCAGGTGCCTTCCTCCTTCGATTCTTTGAAGAACCTCCTCATTTGTGATGTGGTCTCTCCAGGAAATTCCTAGAGATATATTCATATTCCGTGCAATATGTTGATCTGTAAAATAAGGAACTCCAGTGAAAAATATTATTACTTTAAAAAAATATGTTCGTATAGACCAATAAACGCTGATTCTGAATACATAAGTTTTATTTAATAATATTAAACGCAGAGTTAAAAATATATTAAAAAGTCAATTTTTAATCGGGTCATAGAAACACGCTGTCAAGTTGGTATTATTGAAATGTTTAGTGTTGACGTCACTGAACACTGTAAAGTCATTGTATGGGGATGTAGGTATGACACAAGCCATCGTATTAACAACGTTTCATCTTATTCGTTTATGTACATACTGTTTATAGAGATTTGGTTGTTGTGTTTATTGAAACATTATTTAGGCCTAAATAATTCAGTTTCAAAAATAAAGGTATCTCTTATTAGTTTATCTCTATTATTGAAAATATTCAAAAACTACTGCAGAAAAAAATGGTAAGCTACTCTATGGAGAATACTTCGAACAACGGAATTCAAAATGATGGCAGTCGAGCTGATTGCCCAATCCTATAGTAATTTTTCAGGAGTCATGACATCACACGATTCACCATACATAGGTGGTTTTCGGGGATCTTGAAAAATTAAAACTTTAACAATTATTTTAACTATTAAAACTACCTAGCTCTAAAAATAAAAATGCAGTTATTTAAGTTAGAAGGTTCATTCATTATAAAAATAAAAAAAATGGGTTGGAGTTCTCTATTAATATTACGCGTGACAGCTGTTTCGCCTTCTGAAGACATCATCAAACTGTGGTAATACCACTTACGGTCGATATATTTATATTATTTTTAGATGGGTATTTACGATGAAAAAATTTTATTGCTCTAATTATTATTATTTTTTAATTTCATTTATTATTTTTGTTAATGATTATTATGCTTCTAAAGTTTCCCCATTTACTCCATCGTTTAAATTCGACTGAAGGTCGTTGTGTATTCTAATCACTATGTGAGTTTTTCCCAAAATTGGTTGATTAAGTAGGTATTAGATAGATTAGGTATTACTCTGGATTTCAAAATGGCACCAGTTGAACAGCTGATTTCCGATCTTATAGTAACTTTTCGGGAGTGATGATGTCACACGATTCACTACACATATGGTGGTTTTCGGGGGATCTTGAAAAATTAAAACTTTGACAATTATTTAAACTATTATAACTAACTCTAAAAATTAAAACAAATATGAAGTTAGATAAGTTTTAAGATTTTCACGGCCAAAAGCATTTTCGTTATTTGTTTTTGGGGTGTTGTGTTGTGGGTGGATCTGCCGGATCTGCCCTGATGATGGACACTGCAACGATGTCCGAAACGTTGGCTAAAGAAGGAGGTAGCGCAACACGGCACAACACCCCAAAAACAAATAACGAAAATATGAAGTTATTTAAGTAAGAATTCTTAAAAAAATAAAAAATTGGACTGGAGTTCCTTATTATAGAGGTTCGAAATAATGTGTTATGAACTCCATAATTATACATGAAAGTAGGAGCGAATGAGCGCTTTTAAATTTACCGTGACGAAACACGGTTACGGTACCGTGACGGCATAAAAAAATCAATAAACAAACGTTCCTTATCACAATAATGCTGCAGCTCTTTCAAAAGATGTGATACACAATGTACGTAGGTCTGTTTCCTCCAAAGGAAAAAAAGTCATAATTTTCTTGCATCTGTCTCACATACAGCACCGTGGCGTCTCCGTAAACCCCTATCAATACTACAAGCCGTGACGATAATTTTGAAAGTATGGAATACAGTTGCAGGATAATATTGAAGTGTGAGTGACTTCCAAAAATTCTAAAACGTCAATGTCAATGCGCTGATGGTTTTGCTTTTGTTCTTAAACGTATAATGCTGTCGCTCTTTCTTACACACTAAATAACAATAGTCGAAATTGAGACAAATGGTGAACGTATGTCTGCACCCCCCCAAAGGAAACATACAATTATTATCATACATCTCCCTCAAACATATATAGAAAATGAAACGAAAAAATTCCCGTCGCCATGACTGAGCCGTAATAAGATATACGAGTATGTGCGACGGTACCGTAACCGTGAAACGTCCCGGTAATTAAAACACGTTCACGATGTTTCCAACAATAAGAAACGTCTAGAATATTTCAAATTGGAAAAATGATGTCAAATTTCTAATCTCTTCGCTGTAACTTTGGAAGTAAGCTGGTGAATGCGTGACGAGAGCGTTACGAAAAGTGCGAACGGTCGGGCCTTTACGCACGCTTAACTTTGGGAGTAAGCTGGTGAATGCGTGACGAGAGCGTTATGAAAAGTGTGATCGGGCGAGGCGAACGGTCGGGCGAGGCGAATGGAAGTTGAGAGGGAGATTAATGAAGTTTTACTTCAGTCGTGTGGTCTAAAGCACGCTCGTTTTTTTTTTAATAAATACTTCTATCTTCACAAATCCTACAAATGTAAATATCCCATAACTTTTTAAGGATCTCCAATATTTAATAGTAATAAGAACAAGGAATATTACAATCAAGCGTATGAACTTAAGGTGATGCAACCAATAAGTAATGCATTTGCAATTTTTGGTTTGAAAATTAGGTTGCTTAGAAATATTTTAGAAGCTTTAATTAAATACTACCAAATAGAACTCATATTTGCCTTTAAAATAATCGAGTATTTTTTTGATAAGTCTTTTAATAAGTCCAGAAAATATAAAGTTTAGGATTATAAAAACTGATTTAAAGTTCAAAATCTTCTACTTACGATACCCTTTTCATTTATGGTTGTATTGTATAATGTTGATAATTAATTTTTTGGTGATGTTTTTGTTCGTGAATAAATCAAAACCGGCAGCTAATGTTAAACGGGAATTTAAACCTTATTGTCATCTACGTAAGGAGTGTTATTGTTAGCGGCCTGATGATTGAGAAAATGGTTTAAGGTGATGCACCCGTGTAGCGCATCACCTTAAACCTTTTTTTCTCACCGTGCCTCCGCAAATTTTTAAATCACGTGATCAAAATCATTTCTCTCTCTCTCTCTGGTTTCAATCCTGGGATTGGTTTGCAGCAATTTCATCTATTCGTTTTTTCCACTCTTCCCTGTCTTGTGCGGCTCTTTTGAAGTCTGCATATGATAAGCAGCGCACGTCCACCAGCAGGTCCTCCAGGTACTCTCGGCGTGGGCGTCCCCTAGCGTTTGTCCCCTCGGTCATACCCTCCATTATGGCATGCAAGAGGCCTTCTTGCCTTATTGCATGGCCGATCCATCTTGCGCGCCTTTCGGACAAGGTCCTGAGCAGGTGCCTTCCTCCTTCGATTCTTTGAAGAACCTCCTCATTTGTGATGTGGTCTCTCCAGGAAATTCCTAGTAGTCTTCTATAGGACCACATCTCAAAAGCCTCTAGTCTCCGTTTATCTCTTTCGGATAGGCACCATGTTTCGCAGCCGTACATCAAGATACTCCATACATAGGTCTTGATGAGGAGTATTCTCAGTTTCAGGTCTATATTATTCGATTCTATTATTTCCGACCTTTTATTGAATGCAAGCCTAGCCTGGTGTATACGGCTGTCGACCTCGCTCTTAGACCGACCGTCCCATGTTATTTTGCTCCCGAGGTAGACAAACTCATTGGTGTTCTTTAGTGGAACTCCTGACATCTCTACTCTCATCTGATGTTGCGTTCGGCCTACAGTCAGCAGCTTTGTTTTGTCTTTATTTATCTTCATGTTGTAATTGTTTTGAAGAATGCTTTGCATGTTTGTTAAGGCCTCTTGCAGTTCTTCTTCGCTTTCAGCAACCAAAGCAATATCATCAGCAAACCTTATCATATCCACCTTTTGCCCGTGTATCTTTACACCTTTTCTGTGACTCATTCTCTCTCTCAAGTCATCAATCGCACTTTGTATATAAGCGTTAAAAAGAACAGGTGACAGAGAGCATCCCTGTCTCACCCCTTGTCTTATACTGGCTTCTTTTGTATCATTGTCACATCTAATTATAGCGGCCTCATTCTTGTATAGCGCCTGGATTATTCGTCTATCTCTATATTTGATGTCAATTCTCTTCAGAATCTCGAAGAGTCTTTTCCATTCAACTTTGTCGAAAGCCTTCTCCAGGTCTATGAATGCGATGAATGTGTTTTGGTTTCTTTTTATTCTTTTTTCAAGTAGTATTCGTAGCGACAATATTGCTTCTCTGGTTCCTACACCTCTTCTAAAGCCAAACTGGTCTCCGGAAAGGATGTTTTCTACTTTTGGTTCGATTCTTTTTAGAATGATATTAGTCAATATTTTTGAGGCATGGGATATTAGGCTAAGAGTTCTGTGTTGTTCACATTTCGTCGTGCCCGCCTTCTTTGGTAATGCGACAATTAGGCATTTCTCGAAATCCTCTGGTATCTTTCCAGTCTTATACATTGTCTGTATCATTTTAAACAGGGCATCTATAGTTCCTTTTCCTGCTGGTTTAATTAGTTCAGCCGGAACGTCATCGATTCCGGGTGCTTTCCCGTTTTTGAGATTTTTCAGTGCGAGGTCAAACTCTTCTCTAGTGATTGGATCTCCCAAATCATTTGCGTCTACCTCATTTTATCTTTCTACCAATGTTTCGTTGTCATTATTTCCCTTTCCATTGTACAGCGTTTCGAGATATCTTTTCCATCTCTCTCCTATTTGGTGATTTTCGAAAAGTATTTTGCCGTCTTCTCCTTCTATTGCATTACCCTTTCCAACTCTCATCCCAAAGAAGTCTTTCACCGCAGCGTGAGCTCTTTCTACATTTCCTCTCTTGAGGTCGTCATTTATCTCATCGCATTTATTCTGGTAGAATGTTTCTTTGGCTATTCTTGATTCTCTATTTATTTGGTTTCTCAGCACTTTGTATTTCTCTTGTGATTCAGTTCTTTTATCATTTTTGAGCTCTCTTCTATCCTTTATCATATTTAAGATCTCATCGGTTATCCATTCCTTCCGTGCTTGGGGTTTTTCCTTGCCTATAGTTTCCTCTGCCGTAGTTATAATCTTCGTCTTTATCACTTTCCAGATCGAATTCACGTTCTCCTCTTCCATTAGGTTGCACTCTTGCGTCTTTTCCCTAAAACTGCCGCTAATCTCTTTTATCTTTAATACTTTTGTATCCCATTTGAAATTTTTTCTCTTTTTTAATTTTTTCAGTTTTAGAAGACTTTTGGCCATTACCATATTATGGTCACTATCTATATCTGGACCGGAATAGCTTCTACAGTCTTTTATTTGGTTTTTAAATCTATGTCTAACCATTATATAGTCTATTTGCAGTCTTTGTCTGTCTCCAGGGGATTTCCAGGTGTATCGCTGTCTTGGGTGGTGTTGGAAACAAGTGTTTGCTATCACTAATTTGTTTTTTTCGCAGAATTCTGTCAATCTGTTTCCTCTGTCGTTTCTTGCACCCAACCCAAAGGGCCCAATGCAAGTTCCTTCACGTCCTTCTCCTACAACAGCATCATTTCTAAACCTAAGTAATTTTTAACCTTTTCTTTACTCGCACAGTAATCGACCAAATTTGGTTATTGTCACGGACGTATGAATATATCTCGACCTGCCCTAAGTGATATAAACTAGAGCTAGAGCTAGAGCTCCGCCTTGGAGCCAGCTCGCTCCATGGGGAGGGGAGAGAACCTCGCTTGATTCTAAAATATGTGACGTCATTATTCTTATCCTGAACAGCGCGGAAGTAACATCCATACATTTTTCGAAATAACACGCCTAAAACGGTAGCTTGTGCCATACATTTTACCCACATATTAATAATAATAATAATAATAATAATAATAATGATTTATTGTCTTCATTTCTTAGTAACAGTAGAGATAATGATATCCTCACTGGGATCTCCCGTGCTGAGGATTTCATTTACATATTATAATTTAATTATAAGAAATTGATATGAATTAGACATAACATATATCATGTAGTATTATATGGACATAGCGAATGTGGGCGGTTCTCCAGTGTGCTCGTCGCTGGTTACAGGGGTAAGTAAATTATGAATCATTTGTAAAAGTGTCTTAACTAAACACGGCAACACAATATTGCTATGTGAATTGGGGCGAATCTTTTCGGGGCGAGCATTTGGCCTTAGCAAATATGTTATTAACGTGGCAAGCAATTCGCGCTCCCATGTAAAAAGGTCTATTCATTCAAAGCAGATTTTGCTTTTAAGAACTAAATGGTGATATTATAATGCGAGATGCCTATATACTGTCAGATTGTTTTTTTAACGAATCACAGTCATTTTCCCTCTCTTTGCCCCCCATAGTTTGGTTTTACACCTCATCTGTATGTTCTGGTCTATTGAATTCTGATGTCAATGGTTAGTGTCAATGTGACGTGTTCGCATATTTTACACATACATGCCTATAGGCGTTACGTCGGAAGTGTCCAGTCGTATAGTGGGACAACACTTCATAAAATTCAGCCCGTCGTGTCAGCAGATGGAGTACGTGTACATAATTCAACAACTAAACCAGAGTTTCTCAAACTTATTTTGTTCACCGCCCCATTATTAATTTGTCGGCCACCGTTTTAATCAACGTTCCCATCAATAAAACCACTACGTAATTTTTTATTACTTTCCATTGTCTAAATTTTTATTATTTGACTTTCACACTAAAGCTAGAGCGCTATGCTCTCGTGATATATATGGGTTTAACCAAAATGCCAGACATACATTCATATTTTTAAAAAAGGTTACCATTATCTCCACACTCCTGACCAAAATGGCTGAATTGGTATAAACGCACGTACCGGTTAGACAAGAGGTTTTGGGTTCGAGTCCCACTATTATCGGGTTATTATTTGGGTTCGAGTTGCTACCATTATCTTTTTCTATTTTTCTGTATCTTTTTCTTTTTCATATATTTAGTTTAGTGTTATCTTTTTCAACTGCTCCCGTCTGGGGCCAGTGAGACTATGACATCGCCAGATGGGGTATGTTGTTAGGCTGAAGGTAGTGGGGAAGGGAAAGAGATGGCTATGAAGAAGATGGGGAAGTGCCTGGCTATTCAGATCTGGTCATCAAACACGGCTAAAACCATTTTATTTTTATATTTTTTTTATATGAATACCGCACAAGAGTCCCAACTGCTCCTGTCTGAAGCCAGTAAGACTATGGCATCCCCCATTGGGGTATGTTGTGAGGCTGAAGGTAGTGGAAGGGATGGGAGAGAAAGGAAAGAGGAAGGCGAGGAAGCCTCTTGCTATACACATCTGGTCACCAAACACAGCTAAAGTCATTTCAAGCTGCCTTCAATTCTGAATGGTGGTCTTACACCAGGGCGATACTGAGAGTATCTTTTACTCTGGAACTGCCGCAAATATACCTACTATATATTATTTTAAATTAATAAATAATTTGTGAAATAATACAAATTAATCAAATAAAATTTATTTGCCACGCCGGGATTCGATCCCGCGACCTTCGGTGTGCGAGTCAAGAGCCTTACCGCTGGACAACGCCGGCCGTCAAAATTTGAAGCAATGTTTCAATTCTGAATGGTGGTTCTTAACAACGGAGATTCTGAGAGTATCTTCGACTCCGCATATATAAATTTTTAATTAATTTGTTGTGAAATAACACAAATTAACACGGATTGCTACTCGAGAGCCTTACCCCTCGACCACGGAGGCCGTATATGCGAGGGCTGTCCTTAAACCAAGGTCTCCGAGGTGTAAGGTTGCAGATCGTTATTCACACCTGTCGGGTGCGGCGAGCGGAAGCTCCATCGCGAACGGCTGCCACGCCGAGACTAAGCGTCACAGAGAGTACAGCGTGGTGAGCATTTTGCATGGGGAAACCAGGCTACACGCCAGTGTTGCCGGATTGCACGTAAAATTGTTTGGACGTTTTTTACAGATAGCTCTATATATATATATATGTACATATCGGCCACTTTAGGAATCCCTGTACCACATTGATATAGAATTGCTGGCACTTTAGATAAAGGCTGTACACTTTGCAAGTCTAAACACGGGTGGGATCATTCTCCACTTATCTTTCAGAGCCTTCCGCCGCGAAGCCTTATTGAATTCAGGACATTAGGGGAAGCGGGTGCGATGTACAAAAGGATTTTTATAAATAAATCATCCCCGGCCTCTAAACGATTCTATGGAGCAGTGCTTCCCAAAGTGGGTGTTATCGCCCCGTGGATTCAAGGGGTCGATAACAAGCCAAGAGGGGCGATGAAAGGCAACAAGGAAGCGCGAGAAGCGCGAGTTGTGATTTGAAACTCGATGAAACAGAAATGCGAGACACTAAAAAGAGACAAACACGTATATCTATAGGCTTTAGCCTGCGAGTGAGATAGCATAAAATATTTATTTATTTCACGGGTACTGGTTTCCAACAAAATACGATAAATCCACGGTCTCACACAATTCTCTTTTGGTCTAGTGGTATAAAACGAATCTCAGCGGCCAGACATTCAGCGGACAAGGATCGAATCCTAAAAAATCGAAAAAAATTTTTTTTTAGTTTTTTTAAATATTTTTTTGATATTAACTCCACTTGCATGAGGCCTTGAGGAAAATAATTTCCCTCAGGGACTATGTCATCTTTGAATAAGCTGTGTGGAGAGTATTTTTGAGGAAAGGAAGGTGTGAACATGTTGTAGGAGGGAGGAAACACAGAGGCCGGCAAATCGTTCCACAGCCGAGCTGTTGAACTCAAGAACGAGTCGTAGAAACGACCCGTTCTCATGTGACTAATGTCAACCATGTACAAATATTGGGCGCGTCTTTGGCGTGTTTCCCGACTATGCACCGGTGCCGAGGGGATCAATGACGCCAGTTCCTCGGAGCATCTTCCATTGAAATAGACCAAGGACTGTAATTTTAATCAGTATCCAAGCTTTAAACCACTTCAAAATGAACAAGCAAAAGAAAACACTAAAGAAAGCGACATCTAGCGACTCCGAAGAAGAAAACACAAATACTCACAAGATGACCAAATGTATAGGAAAAGGTACATTGGAATTCGACGACAAAAATATGGGAAAAAATTTTTACTTCACATTGATAAAAAAGTGCTTCGTAGTCTTCCCCACAATAGTCAATTTTTTAAATTGAAATCAACAATTTTACTGCAGTACATTGACATTTCGCTTTGCAAAACTTTCTTTCAAATAGGTTTCTAAATTTCTGTTCAAGGTTTCTAAATTTCTTTCAAATAGGTTTCTAAATTTCTGTACAAATAGGTTTCTAAATTTCTGTTCAAGTAACTACGTTTGAGAAACACTGTTATGAAGGAATATAAATCGCTTTCAACTCCTGTGGAAATACCTAAAAAGGTAAATTGACATCTTCATAGGCTTTCATCCTTCGAGGTTCGCTTTCATTCGACTTGCTTATATATTTATTACACAGTTCGGAGGCAGGAGGCAGTTCGGTAATCGTCAGACCCACTTCGCAATTTAATATTAAAAGGGGTTAAATAATGTCAATTAGTATTATCGTGATTAATTTTTGGGTTATTATGCCGTGTTTCGCTTCTTTCTCCTTTAGCCAACGTTTCGGACAGCATCATCAGCGTGATTGTGGTAAAGTGTGTGTTTATGTGTGTTGACATATGATTCTGTAGGTGGATATGCGTATTTTGATACCCATATCGCTCATTTTCCTGTTTAAAAGATACACTATGTGAGTTTATCCGTTTGGGGCCGTATCTCGGTGTGATAATTACTGTAGTTTTCGGCGTTTAATTTAGATTTATTTATTTTTTAATTTTTTTATTTTTTTTAATTGTACAACAGATTTTTTATTCAATTACTGTACAATTTTCTCATTTTGACAGTCTTAACACCTAGGAAGATGATTATTGTACAAAAAAATCTTAAGGCTATCTAAAGAAGAGTTATATATATCTAGTGTTTCCGATGACTAGCAGTTTGATTGATATGATATGATATTTTCATATACAATAGATTCCCCATAGATTCCTTGCTCTGTTTCGCGATCGTATGCAACTGCCCATGTGCACTGTATGTGAATTCAAATACCATGGGGACAATTCTTTGAATCCCCTATGAACCATTTGTTTGCGGAGTTACGGGCGGGAATCGCGCGCGTTAAAATTAAGTTCGATATTAATCTTGCAAGATGAAGCTTTATTTTTATTGTACTATCTTGCAAATTGGTATGCATACATACCTATATATAAATAGACATTTTACATTATTATTTTGTGTTTAGATATCCGATTAGCATTAGACTACACCATACATTTTTTTTGAGAAATTTTATATTATGTAAAAAAATGTCGATCCCCACCACCAAAGAAGTGCTCGAGCCGCCACTTCTTCGCGGAATGACTGGTTTATCCTAGGTTTGACCAAAGCTAAGTTAACTAAGACTTCAAATCAGACTTGAGGATTCACTAGTCAAACATAGGAGCGCCGGAGCTTCGAGGATTGACTATAACATATGTGACCCGACAATTCGTCCTGCGACAATTCATCCAGCGACAGTTCATCCTGCGACAGTTCATCCGGCCGACAGTTCGTCCTGCCGACAGTTTATCCTGCCGACAGTTCATCCCGCCGACAATTCATCCGGTGACAATTCATCCTGCCTGATCATTTAGAAGATTTTTATTAAGTAAGTATGCACGGACGTACAACCAAAATCGATATACTTATATCTGAAGGCATCTTGAGTGGAAATCCGCTGTAAAAATATTTTTACTAACAATAATTTCGACTCTCCAAAGAAGCATGCGTGAATAACAAAATACGACATACTTATACTTATAGGTTAGGTTAGGTTAGGTTAGGTTAGGTTAGGTTGAATTGTCAGGAAGAATTGTCGCCGGATGAATTGTCGGCGGGATGAACTGTCGGCCGGATGAACTGTCGCAGGATGAACTGTCGCCGGATGAATTGTCGCAGGATGAACTGTCATGGAACCATAACATATATACTGTATATTCTATGGTTCATATTAATTGATCAATATTTTGTAAGGATTCGTAAGGAACTCTAAAGGATTACTTATAAGTTTATTATAGTTTGAAGTGAAATATCACAATACTGCGCTAAACAAATGTTACGTTATTATTATTACATACACAATACACATTCGCCCCCCATAGAAATAAATAAAAAAATTCTCGACAGACAAACACCCTAATATTGAAAGGTAAACTATATTTCCTAATGAAATGAAATAAAACTTATTAAAGGCAATAATATCTACGAAATAATAAATATATCAAAAAGACTCCGAGTTCTACGAAGTTGTTTACTTTTCTTAAGTAATAAACTTGACCAAAGAGGTTTGGTGGAAGAAAGAACGTGACTAGAATAAAACGAAATGGGATATAATTTATTTATTTATTTCTATGTATTACAGTATTTACCTTTAACATTTTTACATAATAGATAAATTTTGAAAACATTTTTACATAATATATTTTGCAATTTTATTATGTTGGGTGTAAGGTAGGTTTGTGAAGGTGAAACTGTGTATAGGTATTGTTGTATGTTTCCTGAACACCTCACTAGGAGAACCTGTGCTGAGGTGTTTACGTGTTTATTTATGATTATGTGTGACAAGTATTTATGTGTTGTAATAGAAAGTTTTATTTTTTTTTATTTTTATTTTTTATTTTAATAGTTATTGTACATTTAGAAGAGAAAAAAAAGTTTTTTTTATGTATATATTGGAGAAATATATATATAAACATACACATACATACACATCCATATACATACATGTACATGCACAATGCACATATTATATATATATACATATGTATACATACAAATACACATTCACATACACATATGTACACACATATACAAATTGTAAGTGTATGTATTGTAAGGGTTGCGTTGGATACTTGAAAAACTACTTAAATTTTAGGTTTATTTAATTTTACACTTTTTATAGTTTTATTATGTTTGGTTAGGAATAATTATGTTTTGTATAAAGTTAATATCTTGATTTTTAATCCAGTCAGTGATATGTTTTTTATGAATGTTTGTAGATGTATTTGCAGATAGTATTTGTTTCAAAGTAATGGGCATGTAATTAAAAAGTTTGGTTGCATAATACTGAAAGTGTCTTTGTCCATGTGTGGTGTGTGTTATCGGTATATTCAGTGTTTTATTTGTTGAGGACCTGGTTTTTGTTATGGTTTTTGGTTGAATTGGAAGATGTAGTCTGTTTTGGATAAGGTATATTATAGCAGATTTGACATAAAGTTGTCAAACAATTTAAGTTTTAGTAAATATCTCACATCTTTCTTCCCACGAATATATATTATGGCAAGCGAACGAAGAGTAGATATCGTCAGTTTATTGTGCAAGTTTGGACGACTTGTGGCCGAGTTGTCCAAAGCGTTAGGCTCGTTTTTGAGTGTGAAAGGTGCACTTATTCGCACGAGGACAGGACAATGTCACATTGTCCCAGCTCCTGACATATTGTCTTAGCGTGAACAGAAGTTTGGAGGGTAGAACAATGAGACAATGAGACCGCCCAGCTCCCGGCAGCATTGTTCCAGCAAGTAGATAAGACAGTAGGACAATAGCCGGTCGTTCGTATATCGTATTTTGACTTAAAAATATACTTAGAAGATGGTTAAAATTTTCACAAAAATGTTTAGGTCAGGTTTTTTCTACGTGGTATTCCAATGTAGGTTTTTATATTGGGAGGCGGGTATGGGTTCCGTCGTTCTAGGAACCATTTCTTAGATAACCAACACACCTACGGCCGGCGTAGTCCAGCGGTAAGGCTCATGACTCGCATTCCGAAGGTCGCGGGATCGAATCCCGGCGTGGCAAATAAATTTTATTTGATTAATTTGTGTATTTCACAATTTATTCATTTAAAATAATACAATGAAATAATACAGTTGAAATGAGATCCCTGAGACGTATGTGTGGTAAAACCATGTATGATCGTGTTAGAAATGTGGATATCCGCAAAGAATGTAAGGCTGATGTAAGTATAATGAGCAAAATTAAGAAAGGGACCCTCAGATGGTTTGGGCACGTAGAGCGAATGAGCGAAGAAAGTAGTGTAAAAAGAATATATGATGCAAATGTGAATAGTAGAAGAAGTCGGGGACGCCCGAGGAAGACATGGCACGATCAAGTGAATCAGATACTTGAGACGGGCCATGTCAAAAGTCAGAATAATAGAAGAGTATGTATGAGACGATGTATGAATGTGAGTGAGGCAAAGAGTGTGTGCCAAGACCGAGTTGTTTGGCGGTCCGTCCTCTCTGCCTACCCCTGCGGGGAAACGGCGTGATGGTTAGTTAGTTAGTTAAAATAATACATAGTATATTTGCGGCACGTTCCAGAGTGGAAGTTACTCTCAGTATCGCCCTGTTGGTGTAAGATCACCATTCAGAATTGAAACGTTGCTTGAAATGGCTTTAGCCGTGTTTGGTGACCAGATATGAATAGCCAGGTACTTCCCACCTTCATCTTCCCTATCTCCTTCCCTTCCCCACTACCTTCAGCCTCATAACATACCCCAATTGGGGATGCTATAGTCTCACAGACGGGAGCAGTTGGGACTCTTGTGCGGTATTCATGTAAAAAAACAAACCTACCACCCAAAGTGGTTCTATGACTTAGCAGGGGTGTCCTGGTTCAGGGGGTGAGCTTCGTCTAATTCTTGGGAGCTGATGTTATTGCTCACCTACTACGGGGCGGGCCAGATCAGGAGAGACTGCTTGATCTTTTGATCTCTCCAGCCGGACTTTCTCAACAGCGGGAGGGATGGATTCGTATTCGATGTTCATTCCTGAACAAGTTGACCCCCAGGTACCTACATACATTAGACTTCATTCAAAGAAAATATCCTCCATTGGTCACCATGTAACAGGCAGCCGCCTAGTATGGCGATTTAATTTATTTACTCTATGTAAATTTATATTATGGAACATGTATTATTGTACTGTATCATCTATCATGTATAATCTATATTATGTATGGTATATTTTATAGATAAACTAGCTGACCAGGCCACTCGTTGCTGTGGCTAATAAAATACAACATCATCTACTGGATGGTTATCCAGCCTTTATAACCACCGCCCAGGGCCGGATTAACCATGTCGGGGCCCCTAGGCAATGCACGTCTCGGGGCCCCTTTACCAATGGCTGACTAACGGGGGGGGGGGGGGGGGGGGGGGGGTTGAAGGGCTTCCAAACGCCTCCTTGTTTCCTTGATCAAATCCTTAACAAGGCTTTAATGGGGGGGGGGGGGGGGGGTAAGATTTTAAAACTTTTAATTTTTTCCCTGAATGTAAAACATATCAGTATATTGAGTAGCGTGTCAAAATTTCAAGTAAATCGGAGCAAAACTGACGATGGTACAGCGTTTCAAGCGACCGGCCCTTACTTTTATTTTTCCAAGCAGATAGGTAGTGCATACTGAAGCTTGTGCAACATTTATATTTTAAACATATAATTAAAAATAAAATTAAACAAATGCCAATATAAACCACTCACGGCACCTTCAATCACTTCAGATAATAAGTAATGTTGCAACAAATAGAAGGAAAGAAAAGTAAAATACAACTATGTTTACATATTTGTTTTAATTATAGACTTTTATTTATTATTTGTGCATGATGTGAACATTAGTTATTTATTGGGTTATAACCTAATTATTATAATTTGTTGTTTTCTTTAATGCATTTACCTAATGTTATTAACCAGTAAATGTTCCCAATAAAAATAAATAAAAAAAACATCTTGAAAGCTGACGTTTTCCGAAACTTCGTTGCTCACTAATTGAAGCAAGTCATTTTTTCCCGGGACGCGAGGCCCCTAGCCGATGCGGGGCCCCTAGCCGATGCGGGGCCCCTAGGCAGTTGCCTACTCTGCCTTAGGGATAATCCGGTACTGCCACCGCCGTCTTTGAGTTTATCGCGAAAAGACAGACAGATGCCGCGGAGGACTTTAATTTATAATACGTAGAGATGGTGTGAAAGATTATATTAATGTGCATGAAATGCTTGGGGTAACTAACGTATTTAAGTTAATAAGAATTAATACGGTATCCGTCTAAATAACTTTTCAATTACCGCAATGTACGTGACCATTTTTTTAGAAGATAGAATGGGTGTAGTAAGCAATCCGTAAAAGATAGATGTATGCCTTAGCGAACCTTTTTGTAGATCTATAAAAGAGGAATATCCCACCATGAATTGTTTTGTTATATCCCAAAAGGATTAGGCAGCGTTTTCGATGAAAGCTACTAGGCGCTCTGACTTTTTCCGCCATTTCTAACAATTATCGTTATGTTTCAACCAATTTACACAAATCCTTGACAAATTACATACCTAAACCATCCTCACGAAACACTCTATCTATTCGTGAAAACCGCATTCAGTAGTTTTCGAGTTTATCGCGAACAGACAGACAGACAGACAGACAGACAGACAGAAGACAGACGATGCGGGGGACTTTAATTTATAATATGTAGAGAAGAGATTATCAAAATAAATAAAAAATACTTTTTTCCTTCCCAGATCCTCCACTCTTTCCTTTTCCTAAAAAGACCGTCCAATAGAACAGCATTCCCAAAGTTGACATAAGCCCTGATGGAATTTTTTTTCCTCAAGAAGATAGATAAGATGAGATAAAGAAAAAAGTGAAATTCATGCCTAATTCTGTGAATTCGTCCTGCAGAATAATTTGGACTTGGCTCCGTTTCCCCTCGGATTTTTAAAATTCGCGTGTTTGACTCTAGATTGTAATTTCTGTGGTCTACAAGTGAGTAATTTAAATAATATATTTTTTGGTTGTCCCCATAGACATCCAAATGGATAGACAAGCAGTTACAGATGAGGGGTAAAACCAAACTATGGAGAGCAAAGGGGGGAAAGATGACTGTCATTCGTTGAACAATCAATCTGACAGTATATAGGCATCTCGCATTACAATATCACCATTTAGTTCTTAAAAGCAAAATCTGCTTTGAATGAATAGACCTTTTTACATGGGAGCGCGAATTGCTTGCCACGTTCAAAACTTATTTGCTAAGGCCAAATGCTCGCTCCAAAAAGACTCGCGCCAATACACATATCAATATTTTCTTGCCGTGTTTAGTTAAAACACTTTTACAAATGTTTCATAATTTACTTACCCCTGTAACCAGCGACGAGCACATTGGAGTACCGCCCACATTCGCTATGTGCATATTGATACATAGATATATTGTATAGCACAAGCTGCCGTTATTTCGTTAAATGTATGGATGTCAGCTTCTCGCTGTTCACGGCAAGAATGATGACGTCACACATTTTAGATTCAAGCGAGGCTATATCCCCTCCCCATGGAGCGAGCCGGTTCCAAGGAGGAGCTACAGCCGGCGCCATGTGGAGGGGGAAATAATACGTTTTTATCACTTAGGGCAGGTCCAGATATATTCATATGTCCGTGGTTGTCCCTCTTTAAACAAATATCCTCTCTTCTACCAAGCCTTATCTAAAATTGCCTCCCCTCCAATCAACATCTCATCTCTTAGAGTAGAGAACTCGCTTCCAGTCTTCCATATAATTATGAAATTTGCCCATTTAAATAAAATAAATCTATCACACTTTTGTTTTATTTCAGGTCTTATTATTGATTATCGAACAGTATGAATATCGTAGTGTCTGCGTGGTTGAATTTCAGAACCCAGCTACGAGTGCATAGTCATAAGAGGACGCTAAGCCATACGCGTCGCGTCACAAATAACATCTGTGTACGTGAAATTTCACACAAAGAATTCGACACAAGATGTCGCTACTTCCGTCAGCAGATCGGACGGGGACGTCTCCCCTCTAGGTATAACTTCTACGAATTTATGAATATGTAGTATCTCTCCGGATATGAAAAGATTGACGGTAATACATGTTGTATCAAGTGGCTATATATTACATATGACGTCCGGGGGTACAACAAATTTGTTGTAAGAGTGAAGGGGTGCGCAGGCAATAAAGGGTTGACAGCTGGCATAGAACATCCTTTAAGGATGAAAGCCAGAAACATTGGGGAAGATGGTAAATAAATTTCACATTGAAAATAAAAGCCAAAGTTTATATAATTGTGTGAGAATGGTTTTGGTGGCACGCTGCCTTTTCAAATATACAAGAGCGAGACGGCAGAACTAGAGTATAAAAGGTGATGAATGTTCCTGCTCGCTCTCCTTGCCTACAGACAGCTCCGTAAGCTAGCACGTAGCTTAAAGACTTATACTGTGAAAATAAATATTCATCTCGACCACGCGTCTATAATTATTAAGATCTGCAAGATCACACACATCACACGCCTACACACGAAAGTATAAATAACAATTTGTTTATGTTTATACCTAACATAACAATATAAATGCATATAAATTAATATCTGCCACGTCTGTATATCAGTTATCTAAGCTTTGTATGCGTGATGTAAGGGAGTTTAACAACGATTTGGTATTGACATTTCTATTGGGGTAAAATATATTTTTAGTTGGCGTGCCTCTATTCGGAACATGAAATGAAATTAATTGCAATAATGCAGAGCTGTCAATAATGGAACTATTGATTTTAAAAAGAAAAATGACGTCAGATACCAACTGTATTGTTTGGTCTTTAGTGCTGCAGAGCCAAGCGAAGCCCTATGCAACCAGAAAGACTAGTCCGAAACCACCAATGCACTCGCAAAACCTGATGGACAGTGTCAGTCGATGGTTCAAATCTGGGCTTCTGGAAAATAAGATAAGTCCAGATTGGAGAATAGAACAAGGACTCACCATCGTAGTTGGGGCCACACGTCTCCTACTTTACTTCACAATATTATAAATTGCAATACGAAATCGCAATCTTCTTCCACAGTCGATATTATGTAACAGACGGTCTGCCCTGTCTCAAGCATTATTTTACCCTGACGGCTCTCTTCATTGAGCACACCGTCACCTCCATGCGAAATAATGCGAAATCATGTATTTTTGTTTTGAAAATGTTAGATGCTTTAATTAAATACTGCGTGTAGAACATATTTTGGCTTTTAAAAACATTGGTAATTTTTTCATAAGTCTTTTAATAAGCCTAGAAAAAAATAAAGTATTTGGTATATAAAAAAACACTTTCAAGTGTAAACGCTCCTACTTATAAACCCTCAAATTCGGTTTCTTTTATAATAATCGCAAAAAAAAGATTTTTATCCCCGAACTTCACAAAAAAAATAATATATGCATTTTCTCGTTGTTATTTTTGACATCAATCAATACGCCCTATTCTCAACGAATTTGGAATTTTAAAGTGAACCTTATGCCGTCCACCTAAGGACTACAAACTTGGCACACCTATTTCATAGGAATAGACGTCATAGATTTTAAATTTCCTTGTTATTACAATAAACAATGCGTAAAAAATCAGTTTTGTTTTTTATAGGCCTTTACGAAATCAACATGTGAAAAAATTCTCAAATACTTTTTCAAACAAAAAAACTTAATTTTTTTATACAAAACAAGGTAATCAAAAAACTATTTCACTACAAGCCCAGAACATCTACAAAAACATTATATATGGAAACAAAACTATTAACATTAAGAAAACTGTATGAATACATACAATACATGTCTCCTTATTTACAAAATAAACACTAAACTCGTACATACAAACACAGAATTCTTTAAAACGTACACAAACACTTTACACGACAACACGAAAACATACATTTAAACACCATCCACACTAACTATGGTAAACAATCCATTGGTTACGAAGGGGGAAAATTATATAATTGCATCCCAAACGACATTAAAAACGAAAATAAGCTGGGTATACCTACATAAAAAAAAAATTATTAAAATTTATTCTTGATAAACAAAGTGACGACATAGAATAGCGCTGTATTGTTATGTTTAGTTTAGTTTAATGTGTTTAATTATTTCTAGTTAAATAAGTGAAAACGCTATTTTCTTTTTACTGGAATAAAAATGATTAAAAAAAACCTTTCCAAAAGCTTTTTCTCAAGTATTTTTAAAGTTCTCTCAAAAAGGGGAGTGGATTCCAATTTCGTATTTTTCCTGGACTATTGGATCACCTTTTGCCACAATTATATTGTTCATGGTGACATAAAGATGGAAAGAATGTGGGATGATTGCAGGATTTTATTAACATTTGCTACCCACCAAGTCTCTGCGAATGCAAACCTACCAATCTCATACATATTGCGTGAAAACCAATCTTCGACCGGACAGCATGATTATTTTAGATATTTCATTAGTCAGTTGTAGTTCATATTTTGAATAGAAATCTCTACATATTATAAATTAAAGTCCTCCGTCGCGTCTGTCTGTCTGTCTGTTCGCGATAAACTTAAAAAGCTACTGAACGGATTTTCATGCGGTTTTCATCAATAGATAGAGTAATTCATGAGCAAGGTTTAATTATATAGCTTAACAAGATTCCGTGTAAATTGGTTGAAATATAAAGGATAATGTCTGTATGTGGTGGACGAGCGGGCTGGCAAGCGGGCGGTGTGGATTTGATTTATATGCAAATCTACAGTTTTATGCCGAGGTTGATGAAATTTTCCACATGCGACCTTCAAAACAATAGGAAGGTCACTGTTTACATTTGATTTCGAAAGCTTTGTGAAAAGCCCGGGCATCGCCGGGGACTACAGCTAAAATTAGATTAGTTTATAATTAAAGTCTTTTAGAAAAAAAAATGTCGTATATTTTCGATACAATCTCAGAACAAGAATGTAATTTCATCCTCGTGTAATTCCGGCAGTTAACATTGGCACGTGTAATTCACGCCTTTGTAATTTCTTCACATAACCCTAAGGAGATTGGTTGGTTTCTTGGTTTGACTTTGGATGAATATCGTCTCCTTTCAGCTGAATATTGTATACTGGAGCGAACTGTCGCTAGAAGGAAGCAAGGGATGGAGTTGAATCTGATTTACCCCCTTCTCACGGAAACGATTTCCTGACGGGCGCCCTTTGCTAGGGGGGGATGGGAGGTGTTTGCAACCGTTACTTTGTGTGCCACTAGGATTTAAAAATTACACTTCGGCGGCAGATAATGGCCCTCAACTCAAACGATCCAAATTTTATCGGGGAAAATATTGATTGTTTAGATTCACTCTTAATAATAATATTTTTAATGATACAATATTTCTTAGCCTAAAAAATATACAGATACCTAAAATATATACATCACTTTTCCTTAATACGGTAAAACCTTATATGGGGTACTTTTTTTACATTAGCTCCACACAGGAGGCCACGTCATCTTTGGGGATGCTGTGTGGAGGGTCATTTTTAGGAAAGGAAGGCGAGGAAGTTCTGGGAAGGAAAAGGTAGGAATCGGGGGGTCAGTGTGTCTAGAAGTCACGGACGAATGAATCCATCCCTCTCACTGCGGTGCAAGGCGATGTTCCGAGAGAGTACGGCTGGAGAAGTCAAAGGGACTCCCTCAACAACTCTCTCCTGATCCGGCCTGCCATACAGCTGGTGGGCAGATGCATCCGACGCCAAGACCCTGACAAACCTCGTCCCATGAACCCGGGCATCCCGGCTAAGTCACTGAATGTAGTGAACCACTTGGGGTGACCTATGGCAGAGGTGTTGGTTATCCAATAAATGGTTCCTGGGGCGGCGGTACCCATACCCGCCTCCCGAATTGAGTACTGTGCTTGTGTCTTCACTCTATTAACTCTTTTAAGCATCTGCCAAACATCTGCAAAGAAATACTCATTTCATATAAAAAATTATTAATTAATGAAATGGTTTTTGATACTTTGTCGCTTGTCTGTATGTCATATCATGTCTATAAAGTCCCAATGGCTATTTAGGATATTTGTGCGTTATTCACATAAAGTCTTATAAAATTGTTTTGTGTCAGGTTTTGTACCCCTGACAATCGAGAGTACGGTTCAGTTACAAAATAAATAAGTTAATCGATTCGGAATAGCGAAAATTGCTGGGGATTATTAGAAAAAAGGGAAAACGAAAGACAGGTCGCGTTCATCGGTGTGCTTTTAAATCAATAGCTGGGGTGAATTTATTATTAAATTTTTTCAGCGCGATT
This sequence comes from Limnephilus marmoratus, assembly GCA_917880885.1. Classification (NCBI taxonomy): domain Eukaryota; kingdom Metazoa; phylum Arthropoda; class Insecta; order Trichoptera; family Limnephilidae; genus Limnephilus; species Limnephilus marmoratus. Next base: position 26,802,691 of record OU862930.1, on the reverse strand, counting down.
TGAAAGATCCAATATCAAAACTTCTTTATGTTTTTTTGAAGTGTAAAATTCTTTAGCACCGTTGTGAATTGAAACTCGATAAAACGGAAGCGAACGATACTAAAAAGAGACAAACACATACATCTACAGGATTTAACCTGCGAAAGAATGACATAGCAATAAAATATTTATTTATTGCACGGGTACTCGGTTCCAATATAATACATTAAATCCACGGTCTCATGCAAGTCTCCTTCGGTCTAGGTTAGTCTAGAGCAGTGGTTTTTAACCTTGTTTATTAACATACTGAACCTCCCCAGTTTAATTTGCGCATTCACCAAACCCTTCTTAATTGGAAATCGAACACATGAGTCCGGGGTATGTCATGACCTCCGCCAAACCCGCGAGACTGACTCACCGATAGATACTGATCGAACCCAGGTTAAGAACCACTGGTCTAGAGTCTATAGGTATAAAGCGCCTGACGAACCTTAGCAGGCAGACATTCAGCGGGACCAAGGTTCGAATTCTATGAAATCCAAAAAAATAAATAACAATAAATTATTAATTTTTCGAAGAAAACTTCTTCTAAAAGGTTGTTACTTTGTGATGTCATTATTTATTTATTAAAAGAAAATAACTCAGTTTCTAATAGCTTGGTAATCCCCAATTTTTCGAAACTCCCACCATTGTCAACCCTTCCCCCTCCTTCAATTTCTTCTCTCCATACGTAATCTATAATTAATTTTTTAACTTTAGTATACTTTTATTCCTGAAGAAGTGAACATGGTTCACGAAACATGTTGATAGTATAAAATATAAAGTGATGTAAACTAAGTTATTTTCTTTTTACTTCTTCATATAATGAATAACTTATTACTTTGTATAAAACCACTATATTTAAAACAATATCAACATGTTTCGACAACAATGTTGTCTTCATCAGGATATGTTACTATGATAAATGACAAACAAGTATAGACAAATTAGAATAAATAAGAATAAATTATAACATAGACAAAATATTAAAAAGTAGAGGTGATTAATTACTTACTAATCATAAAAATAGTTATACAAAATTAAATTTAAAAATTATTTAAGGAAAAATAAAATTGCATTTAGATAATATAATTTTTTTTAAGAATAATTAATTAAAATAATTAGTCTAAATCAAAAAATCAATAATTATAATTAGTTGAAAGTATTAATAAAAAAATAAATTTAAAAGATGGCTATTTTTAAAAAAGGTTTGGTTATTTATAATATTTAATTTACTATTAATGCTTTTTCTAATTTCTAAAATTTCTAAATTATCCAATTGTATGCCCGTAGTGTTAGTATGTAAAATTTTAAGACCTGTATTAATATCAAAAGAATGACTTGTTTCCAAAATATGGTTGGCAAATTCAGAATAATTATTATTATTTAAACATCTTTTAATTTAGAAATTAGAAAAAGCATTAATAGTAAATTAAATATTATAAATAACCAAACTTTTTTTAAAAATAGCCATCTTTTAAATTTTTTTTTTTTTATTAATACTTTCAACTAATTATAATAATTGATTTTTTGATTTAGACTAATTATTTTAATTAATTATTCTTAAAAAAAATTATATTATCTAAATGCAATTTTATTTTTCCTTAAATAATTTTTAAATTTAATTTTGTATAACTATTTTTATGATTAGTAAGTAATTAATCACCTCTACTTTTTAATATTTTGTCTATGTTATAATTTATTCTTATTTATTCTAATTTGTCTATACTTGTTTGTCATTTATCATAGTAACATATCCTGATGAAGACAACATTGTTGTCGAAACATGTTGATATTGTTTTAAATATAGTGGTTTTATACAAAGTAATAAGTTATTCATTATAAGTTATTTTCTTTTAATAAATAATAAATTATTGTTATCTCTATTATTTTTGTCCCATTTCATTATTTTTGAACAATAATTTATTGGCTTTACTGGATGTCTGTATTATTTTTGTCCCATTTTTTTTACTAGGTTAGGTAAGGTTAGGTTAGGTATAGTTTTAGTAGATATTTTAGTGAGGGACGCTTTATCCGTTGGATATTTTGTCGGAGGCTATTTTGTTGGAGATATTTTATTGGAGGATATTTTGTCAGGGATATTTTGTCGGGGATATTATGTCGCGGGATGAAAAATCGCGGAACCCTTGTGCAGTATTCACATAAATAAAATCATATATTGCATTTTATATCTTATTTTAATGCCGCTCTGTGAGAGATGGCTTAACCCCGGCTTAATAACACGAAAATACAATAAAAGTCTGCCAAATCTCTACGCCCTTCGCCTTGCCCCTCTCCCCTTGCCGTTATAAAAGGGGGATATATATCATTTACCTTCCGCCATAAATATTTCACTTTTCGCCGGAGGTTTCTTTCAGAAAAGAAAACTCCAGAAAAAATCCCGATTTTTTCCCGCATTTCACTGTAAAAATTAAAAAGACATTTTTATTTCCAGCTGGTCCGTATTTTCAATACAGTTATCATGAATATAATAATGATATTAATAGACACCTAAATGATATCCAATTTGGGAGGTTGGTATGAGTACCGCCGCCCCGGGAACCATTTATTGGATAACCAACACCTCTGCCATAGGTCACCATAAATGGTTCGCTACGTCTAGTGACTTAGCAAGAGTGCCCAAGTTCATGGGGTGAGGTTTGTCCGGATCTGCATGGCTGGCCGAATCGGCAGGGACTGCTTGAGGGAGACCATTTTACCTCTCCAGCAGGATTCTCTTGGAAAATCGCCATGAACTAAGAGGGGTAGATTCGAACGTCCGTCACTCCTGGACGCACTGACCCCCAGATTCCTTTCCACCCCTTGTACCTATTTCCCTCTCAGGACTTCCTCTTCTTCCTTTCCTTAAAAAACCCTCCACGAGTCGTGTTTTATTAAATATTTTCACTATTTTCGCTTGATTATAATTATTTTTTTTTAATATTAGCGCCCTCCCTCTCATATTCGTATTTACATCTTTCTTTTTATTTTATTTATTTATTATTTATTTATTTTTTCAGGTTCTCCATAAAACAGTTATACACCAAATTATTACGGAGAAGATTACAAAATACAAGAGAAAAAAAAGGCCAAGGGGGCAGTTTCACTATGTTGTGACATATGTCAAAAGATAGTTACTGAACTCTCTATAGGTAACATTGAAGATGTCAATGCTCAATGCAGAATCGTTAAGCAGTTGAATTGCTCTATTTAATGGGGCATTCTGAAAGGAAGAAGTTCTCGCTTTCGGGGCATAAAAAAGTGTGTGGGATCTCCTACGAGTATACGCGTTAGGGACATATAGGTTAATCTCCTTCAACATAGATGTATTCATAATAGTACCGGAGATCAGTTTAAAAAAATGTTTTCCCAAAAATATTTTTCGGCGGGCTTCTAACGTATTAAGATCAAGCATTCCTGTTAAGAACAACGATGGATGTAGGAATGGGTAGTATGTATATTCCCTCATATACAGGTAACGCATAAACCTTTTTTTAACTTTTTCTATTTCTAGGATATGGTTTTTTTCAGAGGGTGCCCAAATAATGGAGCTGTATTCCAGGATGCCGCGGACAAGTGCTTCATATGAACGTTTAAATTTTTATTTTTGAACGTTTACTACCTAGCCTTAAACGAGCGGGGTACGCATGACGTCATACGTACCTCGGGTTTGTCGGGTTTCCTTCACGGGTCCGATGAATTAAAAAAATAAATAATTAGCATGAATTTAAAAAATTAATCAGAAGGTGCGATTCACATAAGTGAAACCTTCAGAAAACTAAAGTAGACAAGAGTGGGTTTTTTTATCAAGAGACACTTTTTTATAATAAATAATAATAATATATCTTTATTGAAAGAAATTTGCAAGATTATAACTAAAAAGTACATATTCAGTGTTATGTTTACAGTGGTTTAAAATTACACAAGGACAAAAGGATATCAACAGAAAAAATATATAAATATGAACAGTAGATAAATGAAAAATAGAAAATAGTTATAAATTTTGGTTTTTCAGTAATCTGCCTCACTAGGCTAGCCTGTGTTGAGGCAGTAATTTTTAAATCAATTTATAAGACTTATAGACATATACCTACACTTTTATTAAAAAAGTAATCACATAATAGATTGGTTACATTAATAATAAATTTAAATAAAAGCAACCAATACATTGTTTGTATATTTCCACTGTATAATACCAAATCATTAATAATTTCGAATTTGGGTGAGTGCACCGGTAAAGGCCCTATCATTATTTTTGATCCAAATTTTTATGTTATTTTTGAAAATTTTTTGGGAATCACATTTTTTTATTCTATCTGGAAGAATGTTGTAAAGCCTTGTTGCAAGGTATCTGAAATTTCGTTGACCAAAAGTAGTATGCGTTTTGGGGATTTGTAGTAAGTCTTTGTCATTATTTCGAGTACAGCGAGAATTTAATCTTTTTTCATAGTATTTATGTATATTTGTGTATAGATGAGTAAGGATTGTTTTTGCATATATCTGCCGAACGTCAAACACATTCATAATATTGAAGATTAAGTTCGAGTCTGTAATTAGAGGTAGTCTAAGAATCAATTTTATGATAGTTTTCTGTGCCTTTATGATTGGGTCTAGTGCTGATGCAGTACCGCCTCCCCATGCAATGATACCATACTCAATAATAGATTGACAGACTGCAAAATAAATCATTTTCAAGTGTTGTAAGTCGAGAAAGTTTCTTATCGTTCTGAAAAAGTGCATTGTTTTTCTTATTTTGTTTGCAATTATTTGAGTGTGTATATTCCATTTGAGATATGGATCAATTGTGAGGCCGAGATACTTCATCTGTGTAGTGCGCTCAATGTAGGGACACTGACAAGATTCATCGGAATTAAAACATTTGTGTATTCTAATGGAGACATCATCATGAGGCTGACCTGTTATATTTATGCTTGATGTGACATATTTAGTTTTCTCGGTGTTCAAAGTGAGCGTATTTGTATCTAACCACTTTTTTACAATGTTTATACGGCAAAACTAACTATTTTTCCCTGAATATTAATGTTACATAAGTCATTGATATATAAAAGGAACAAAGACGGTCCTAATATGCTACCTTGTGGTATGCCATAGTTAGTTGAGCACTGATTGCTAAGAGTGTTCAATATTTTAACTTGTTGCTTGCGCTCATCAAGGTAGCTCTTAAAGAAGTTAAGTTCGTTGCCTAAAATACCGATTATTTGAAGTTTGTTTATTAATTTACTGTGTGATATTGTATCGAAGGCTTTAGAAAGGTCTAAAAATATTGAAATACATTTTTTGCTTCTATCAAGGTTTTTTACTATGAAGTCAGTTACGGCGGCAATAGCGTCTGAAGTACTCTTGTTTTCTTGAAACCCGTATTGATTTTCTGAGAGTACTTTATGGCTAACCAGAAATTTTACCAACTGGGCATTGATAATTTTTTCAAATACTTTGGATAGAGTGGTCAGTATAGTTATTGGTCTGTAATTGTTTATGTCTGTCTTGTTACCTGTTTTATGTATGGGAATAACAATACCTTGTTTCAGGTTTGAGGGGAAGTGTCCTTGACTGATACTAAGGTTAATTAGGTATTCTAAAGGCAATGTAATTTCCATAGCCAGCGTTTTCAATATCTTAGTTGTTATTCCATCTACCCCGGCAGAAGAAGTGTTTTTTAGGGAATTAATTATTTTTAGAATCTCTTCCCCTGACACAGTTTGAAAATTGAATCTTCTTTTGGGAAATTGAAGTTCTGCTTCTGCAGGTAGAGCATTCGCACAATTTGGTAGACGAGAAGCAAGATTTGAACCAATATTTGTAAAAAAATTATTGATATAATCCGCAACGAGCTTGGGGTTTTTTGAGGTGTCAATAATGTTTCCGTCAATACAAAGTTTACTTATGTCCTGTTTGTCTTTAGTGTTTTGTGTATTTGTGGCTTCTCTTAGAGTTTGCCATATTTTTTTGGGATCGTTGTTACTTTGTTGGATTTTGTCTCTGTAGTAGATTTCTTTCGCCTTTCTAATGACTTCGCCGCATGTATTTCTATATCTTTTGTAGATGTTTAGTGATATTATGTCGTAAGGATTTTCTTTAACTTTTTTGTGTAGTGCGTTTCTTCTACGAATGCAGTTGATAATTGAAAAGTTTATCCATGATTTCAAGGGTTTAATTTTGTTAGGATATTTTTTTGTTAAAATTGTGGTATTATTAATTAATTCATTTTTCAAAAAGTCAACAAAATAATTCCATGCATCATCTGGGTTTTGTATTTGGAAGAGCTCTTGCCAAGATTTATTTTTAATTATGTTTTTTAGATTTTCAAAATTGGTATTATTGTATATGATTGACTGATCCCTTCTGGTTTTTGTGGCGTCGGATTGTAATGTGAATATTGTTGTGTAATGATCTGTAATTGTTGATTTGTAAACGATACTTTTGTTTTGTTTATTAGTTTTGACCATTATGTGATCAATGCATGATGTAGATTCATTAGCTGTTCTTGTTGGTATATTTATGGTACTAATTAATCCATGGAACTCTAACATATTCAGGTAGTCGTGACATTGGTGGTGTGGATTATTTGGGAGTATGTTGATGTTCAAATCTCCCATAATTATTAAATTTTTAGTATATGAAAGATTAGAGAGTGTGCTATTAAGACTGTTAAGAAATGGTGTGATATTACGGATGGATGGAGAGCGGTATATTGCTAGAACGCAAGTATCATTATTGTGCATTATTTGCATACAGCTCGCGTCAGTAATGTTTATTGCAGTTACAACATAGTTTAGGTCATTTTTTGTGTATACCACAATTCCATCATTCTGACTATCATGGTTTGATGAGTTGAAGGAAGAGTAGTGATTTATGAATTTTGGAGTGTAAATATTTGTCAACCAACATTCTGTAAGAATTATAACATCAAAGTCTATATTTAGGTGGTTAAGCTGTATCTGGAGTTCATTAAAGTTTTTATTAATTGATCTAATATTTTGGTGCATAAAAGTGGTGTTTTTTGGATTAGCTGTCAGATATTTACATATTTTAGCATCTGATGTTGTAAGCAAATTGTCTTGATAAATTAATTCTTCATATGTTTTGTTAAAAGCCATATTATAATTTATATTACAAAAAGAAAAATAGTTTAATTAATTTTAATGAATCTTAATAATCTTAAGAATTTTAATAATCAATGTGAAGTATAATTTTTTCCGTATTTTTGTCGTCGAATTCCAGTGCACCTTTTCCTGTACATTTGGTCATCGTATTAGTATTTGTGTTTTCTTCTTCGGAGTCGCTAGATATTGTTTTCTTTTGTGTTTTCTTCGACTGTTCATTTTGGAGTGGTTTGAAGATTGGATTTTGATTTTTAAAAAATATATTTTTTTGGATTTCGTATGATTCGACCCTTGGTTCGCTGAATGTCTAGCCGCTAAGGTTCGTCAGGCACTTTATATCACTACACTAGAGCAGACTTACGCGGGATTGTGGATTTATCTATTATATTGGAACTGAGTGCCAGTGAATTAAATAAATATTTTATTGCTGGCTCACTCTATCGCAGGCTAAAACCTATAGACGAAAATGTTTGTCTCTTTTTAGTGTCGCTCGCTTCCATTTCATCGAGTTTCAAATCAGAACGGTGCTAAAGAAGTTTTCATTTAAAAAATCTTTTGGAATAATTTGTATTCTGTAGTGGTGACCCTTGTTAGTAGCTCTGAAATGAAATACTTAGGAGTTATATTAGATTCCAAACTAACATTCAACAAGCATGCTGAATATACACAAAAGAAAATTGGGAAAAAAATCTTTTTTCGGAAGAATTCGGCCAAAACTATCTAGTAAAACTGCAATCACTATCTACAAATCAATTATTGCTCCATATTTTAACTATCGCTCAACTATCCTTTTCCTATGTAACGAACGAGAACAAAATAAGTTTCAAATTCTCCAAAACAGGGCAATGAGAATAATAAATACGGCGAAATAGATTTTCAAAAGTAAACAGGAACTGAATTGGCTAACCGTGAAATAGATGCTGACCTTGAATACGATAATATTTATACATAAAATGATAAACAACATTGTACCAAAATTATCTTCAACAAGGACATTCACAGACATAACACAAGGATGTGCAAGTAAATCAGGCTTCAAAGAAGGACAAAGCGAATTCGCAGAACAGTTTACTGTACAAAGGGATGAAGTTATACAACACACTCCCAGAAACTAAGTTCACACCAATTGGAAAGTTCAAGATGTATTGTAGGAGCTACATAAAATTTAGTTTGCAATATGAAATATTAGACAGACAAATATTAGACAGGCAATATCAGACTGCTCTCCAGAAACACGAAGATATTAGTGTACAAAACACTTATCAGACCAGTAATTACGTACGCAGCTGAGACTTGGGTACTAACTAAGAGGAATGAGCGAGCACTGGACGTTTTTGAAAGAAAATTTTTGAGGCGCATCTTCGGACCGGTTCTAGAAAATGGATTTTGGCGCAGACGTTATAACAATGAGCTCTATACTTTGTTTAAGGAGCTAAACGTCGCAAAATTTATAAAACTGGGAAGACTTCGGTGGCTGGGTCATGTGGAGAGAATGACCGAGCATCAAGCACCAAAGTCCCTGCTGAACTCAAGGCCAATAGGGTGAAGGAGCCTGGAAAGACCAAGACTAAGATGGAGCGACAACGTCCTCAAAGACATATCTATCTTGGAGCTTCTAAACTGGAGAGAGCTGGCACAAAACCGAGATGAGTGGAGGAAGACTCTTGAGGAGGCCAAGACCCACCAGGGGTTGTAGAGCCAATAGTGATGATGATGAAATATTATAATTAATTAGAAATTTTGTAAACTTAAATGTATAAATTTTTAAAATAAAAAATAAAATGAACGGATCATTTCTTTCACATCTTCGCATTAGGTTTAGATACAAAATACAACCCCTAGATTTATGGAATTATTGATCACCGAACAACAGGGAACGGAAGAAAATAAGCCAAGAATTCCGCAAACAATATTCCGTTCTAGAAATACATTTTTGCTTTCCACCCCTCCACGCATCACGACATAAATCTAGGCTCTTGTTGACAAGGTGGAATTATCATACCACGGCTATTAGAAGTGTTCAACACTGAACACACATCCCCTAGAAGAAAATAGCGGCATTCCTAATTTATAACATACAAGCTGGTACCCGGCAAGCTTTGCTATGCCATTTAAATAAATAAATTGATTCTCCCTGTCTGTCCTTTCCCGGGCATCCCCGTTCCCTTCCACCTTCCCCACCTTCCCCCTCCCTCGTGTCATCCCTCTCCGCAAACCCCACCTTCCCCTTGCCTTTCCTCCCTACCGCTAAAATATATGAAATACCCACATTTTCATTTATACAAATTTAATGACGCCAGAGCTTACCATTATATACAGCCTATGTTACTCGCTGATAATGTAGCTTTCTATTGGTGAAAGAATTTTTCACTTCGGTTCAGTAGTTTCGGAGCCTATTCAATGCAAACAAACAATCAACTCTTTCCTCTTTATAGTATTAGAAAGACTAGCTGGTACCCGGCGTGTGTTGCAATGCCATTCAAGAAATAGTTTAGCCCTGCAAGTCCATTCCTGCCTTCCCTCCCTGCCGCTAAAATATATGAAATACACACATTTTTCAAACCACTTGCGCACCACTTTTGGTATTTTTTTTATACAAATTTCATAACGTCTAAAATTTCTTCTGCTAAAATGCAATGTTCTGTAAAAATTTTGAGATAGGACACCCTAATCACCTTCTGGATAGGGACACCCTAATCACCTGGCGGTATGAAATATACTCTAAATCCTATTCTCATACCTACCAAATACACATAAAAAACTTCATATAAATCGGTCAAGTCGTTTCGGAGAAGTGCGACCACAAACATCGTGACACAAGATTTTTATATCTGTAGATTTCTCTTGAACACTTTTAAGTTTTTAAGTTTCTGAAAAAGGGTACAGAAATGAAAGGTATGAATCTGGTTGTCAGTGGGTCCTGGAGTGACAGACGCTTGCATCCAAGGTGTAAGGCGATGGGTCCAGAGAGTCCTGCTAGAGTGATCAAATTTGTGATGGTTTGAAATGAGTTAGCTAATTAAATAGGTATTATGTATGTAATAAAATGACTAGCTACAGTCTGGAAGTAGAACATGATAAATGTCAAGTCTATGAAATAAAAGAGGAAATTAAATATTATAATAAGATTTATTGAATTAATATTGACATGACATTTACGAAGCAATTATTAAAGACTCTATAAAGATTATTTGATCTCAAGGGGTGTTTGTAAAACTCGAAGAGTTTTACAACAATCAAACTACGTGTGATAAGAATTTAAGTTATGTAGATAACAAGCAAAGTTGGACGCCAGAGTGTTTAAACAACAACACCCAAGTATTAAAAAGTAAAACCAAAATGGTAACCTTGAATATCTGACTAAAATAAATAATATATTAGGATTTAGATTAACGTTACGAATTCGATGCGCCATGGTGATGTTGGTTTCAATCCGTCGCAGGTATCCGCTCCGCTACTTGGGCTTGCTCGATCCAAACTCAAGCGCCCGAACTTTTCCGAAGCATCTCGAAACATCTGCCGCCCCTTCGGAGTGCAATGCTGCCAACCAAATCATGCGAAATTTGCGAATCGCTCACGACGCTAGCAGCAAATGTTACATTACCCCTCCACCAAAAAGAAAATATTTCCTCCTGGAAATCAAGAGGTCCATGTGTCACTTCCTGAAGAGAACTGCATACTATATGAGCCTTGGTCGTAAATGTTAGTCATGGAAGAAGCCAAAATATAAGGATTGTCAGCCGGAAGGATCCTGGTGATAGAAGTACTCCCAATCCATATAATGTACCTCATGGAAGAAGCGGTGACCACCGTACTGCAATACTGAAGCCATGACATAATGCGATGAACAGAAAGACGCATCAATCTATGCAGCTTCTCTCCAATTATGATGCATTCAATAACTGATGACCCAAGATGGCCCAAGGTAGAGATGAAATATCTGGTCTGGAATCTCAAATTCAGCTTCTTTTGCTATTTATTTCTTCCAAAACTGATGACCCAAGATGGCCCAAGGTAGCGATGAAACATTTGGTCCGAAATCTCAAATTCAGCGTCTTCTGATATTACTTTCTTCCAAAACTGATGACCCAAGATGGCCCACGGTAGAGATAGAAGCTCTGGTACAACATCTTGAAGTCCAGCGTTGATGATTTTGAAAGAATCTTCCTATGATGATGTCTTCAAGCGGGATAATGATGCGACGTGGCTTGAAGTCAGATGAATGCCTTGACCCACATTTTGAAACCAGCGACAATGAACATGAAGGATGCTTCCTTCTTAGTCTTGCTATTTAAATTTTCTTGAGATTATCTTGAAGTTCCCTACACTAAACTGCCTAAATAAGGTTACCAGCAACAAAGTAAGATATAAAAGGAAAGAAAAATTCAAGATGAAATATTTAAAAAATGATTATGTAAATGTATGCTCAAAGCTGAAATTGAAATTTTTCCACATAACATATTAAAGAACCCTAAATTAAAGATTTAATAATTGTAAAACTTCATGTCTTACACAAAAGAAACAATGAATTGATATGCAATTACAAAATTAGAATGCACGGGATTTACTGAAGTTTGAAATAATATTACCCAGCGATGTAAATGTTTTATAAATAAAAGTGTTTTAAATTGAGATTAAATATGATAAAAAAAATTTATTATTCAATTAATCTAATACCCGGTAGATATCAAAATACAAAAAAATCAAAACATATGAAAATAAAATTTTTACTGAGATATTTTTAATTTATTTCTTTTCTTAAATACCCAAAATAAAATAAAACAGCCTGTATTATGCTGAGCTGAGTATAAAATCTGAAAAATGAAATACTTAATTTGTTTGAAAGTATTTTTAAAAACCCCATGTAGCAAATAATAACTTCGAGATAGTCAATAAACAATACCTAGGATGGTAAAATAATAATTAATGATAAATGTAATCAAATGTTGATAGATGGCTCTAGTATCGGCCCAATTATGTTCGTAATAAAATAAAAATATTTAATAATAATGTTACTACAAATTAGCAACAGATGTCATAGCTCTATTCTCATAATAATCAATTAAAATAATTTTAAGGACCAACTGAACAGTTGTTATATTATAAAGCCTTGGTTAACTAAGTATTAATTGTATTTCAAGGCATCATCGGTATAATGAAGGTTCCAACTTCCCGATTGAATTAACTCCATTTCATTATACTGGAATTTATTAATAATTCATCCTAAAATTTCCAAGACAGAATTCTTAGGAGGAAATATCAGACGACACAATATTTAACATAAACTACAAACACACACAAACTTAATAGTTTTCTTAAAAGATTTAACCTATTAATATGCAATATGAATACGGTAATCGCACATAAAGGACAGTTATCATTACTATCTCTTTCTATAAAAGTTCTTAGACCAAAACTTTCTGCCTGAATTATTGACACACATGGCTTCACTGAAATCCTCTCGAAAGAGATGAATGCCATGAGCTTCTTACAACTCAACAAATTAATCTTTATATGAAGATAATTAACTTCATATTCTGAAATCAAAAGAGACGGACATATCCTCATCGTAAGTTCACAGATTACGCCAAAGATTCCTCCGTATCTCGCGAATGAAAGTGAACAGGCAAACCGACGCCTTCTATGTTCGGTTAAAAACGTGTTTGCGCTACAGTGATAGGAAAATATTTTATATCCTATTTATAGAATGCAAAACAAGGAAGGTTGACATACTCAGAGGATCTCAACGGGAGATCATGTTATGCCCCATAACTGCCGTTTTAAACGGTGGCAGTAATCGAATCAGTGTGAGATATATCCACTGCATTGAAGCGAAGCTCCAACTGTTTTGTTTAAAACAAAACTTGTCTGTATCCTTCACTCAAGGACCAACAATCCGTACACCAGACAATATAATAGAAACCACAGTACATAAGTCACATCCGTACACAAGACAACAATAGAAGACAAAACAACCCAAAAACATTCAATGCTCAAAACTCATTTACTCTTTGAGAGCTGAATGTATTGTTAACAAAATTCATCTGCTTTTGTTGACGCACCAAAAACAGATAAATTTTTCCCCAAAATTGCACCGCACATCATATGCTATATTAACTAGCAACACCAGGATCTTTGATATGTCCTATGACCGATTGATAACAGAATATTTAAAGTTTTCCGTTCTGAAAGTGAAGACGCAAACCCCAATAGCAGTTGTTGTATGTGTTATGTCAAACAATAATATGTAGATGGCGTTATTGAGAAACTGACTAAATTATAACTTATGTCAAACTTGCATATTTATAATTACGAGATCTATTAAATGACCTAAAATATTGCGTGCTGTTAAGTTAATGAAAGTTATTTGAAAAACCTTATTAGATAAAGTTTAAAGATGTAAATTCAATAAACCATTTATTTGTTCAACAATCTACTAATCGCTCCGAAAAAATACCTTGCAAACTCTGAAAACCCTATGAAAAGGAAGATATGCAAGTACTTCAAGGAACAGGCAATAGATCGCCAAAAAAAAATTATAGATCAATTAATATAATAACAATCTAAACTGAAGAAAAAAAAAAAATTAATAATTCCGACCAGAACTATAAAGAATCCTTATACCTGTGAATTTTTACGTATGTAAACATGTGATAAAACTCTACATTATATATCAATTTAAATAGTTGTAATTTCATAACAATCATATTAGTTGCTCCGAAAGTTACTTCGCATAATCTCTAATAACCCTATTAAAGGAAGATATGCAAAACAAATTTAAGGTTCAGCCAACTGATCGCAAAATATTATACAATCTTCTATACTAATTTATTGAATTATCCATTTATTGGAATCAAAACCCAAAAGATTAATTAGATAATAGCCGATGAACAAATAATATAGTGATAAGCAACATTTTGCATTCACCTACAAAATGATGATTTCAAAATAACAGTTATTCATCAAACCCGAAAACTATAAGGAATTTATTTTATTTTAAAAGAAAAACTAATCCCGCCGACTAAAGAGAAATTAAAACTCGATAAAAATCTATTAAAATAATGATTTGAATACAAATCCCTGTTATGTACTAAAATCGGAATTTAATGAAATTTATCAAACCCTCACAAAAAAAATTTGTATAAAATATTAAACCGAAAGAACATAATGATATATTGCAAGGAAATTTAATTTCTTTTGAAAGCCCTACATGAGGAAAGAATAAAAAAAAATCATCGATCAAATCAATATAACCCGGATAATAAATTATAAAAATTAATTTACGTGAAACTAGCTTTAGTCGCTTTGCATAACAGGACAGCCCGAATTCTGTAGACGAAGGCTTTGATGACGTCTTATCTCCACCCGGATGTCCAGCAAAATTTGGTCCGCGTCTGAAATGCACGTTTGGTTACATTTATTATTATGAAAAATAAAATTTGTATAAGGGGAACAAAAATGAAATCAAAATTCCCAAAGTAAGATTGTAAAAGTTCACAATGTAACAGAACATATCAATTGCAGGTAGGATAACTATTTGTATTAAGTTTATAACATGTGAAGAAATTCATGTGTGCAATGATGTCAATAATAATTATTGCATCAGGTAGGTAGGTAATTAATGAAATTTACACATTATTGCAAAATATAAGCACGAAAAATATCACAAAATAAATGCAATGAGATTAAACAGCCACTCATAACACAGTGTAAATAAATTAGCTTGTAATAAAATATACTTACAAGTTTCAATTATTAACGGATGACCAGCACGAGTTTTGTACAAAGTGATATTATTAAATTTGCCGAAATATTATTAATTCCATCTGCAGAAATTAAATCCATCCCATCTGCTATAAAAACAATGTGTACCTACCTAAATAATTAGTAGGAGAAATAAATATGATTAGTACAAGACAAACAAATAACACAAAATAAAATGAGTTGTGGATGAACAAGCCCAAGTAAATATAAAATATGCAATTAACAAAAGTAAAATGAATACATACCCACGACGGTAAAAGCAACACACCAACGAATTGTAACCTCAATCTAACCTAAAATGACATATCGCGGAGAATTTAAATCATATCCACATAAAACTTGCAAAACATAGTTTGACTGGAACTACCACGTTGGGCTCGCCACTGTGATGGTTTGAAATGAGTTAGCTAATTAAATAGGTATTATGTATGTAATAAAATGACTAGCTACAGTCTGGAAGTAGAACATGATAAATGTCAAGTCTATGAAATAAAAGAGGAAATTAAATATTATAATAAGATTTATTGAATTAATATTGACATGACATTTACGAAGCAATTATTAAAGACTCTATAAAGATTATTTGATCTCAAGGGGTGTTTGTAAAACTCGAAGAGTTTTACAACAATCAAACTACGTGTGATAAGAATTTAAGTTATGTAGATAACAAGCAAAGTTGGACGCCAGAGTGTTTAAACAACAACACCCAAGTATTAAAAAGTAAAACCAAAATGGTAACCTTGAATATCTGACTAAAATAAATAATATATTAGGATTTAGATTAACGTTACGAATTCGATGCGCCATGGTGATGTTGGTTTCAATCCGTCGCAGGTATCCGCTCCGCTACTTGGGCTTGCTCGATCCAAACTCAAGCGCCCGAACTTTTCCGAAGCATCTCGAAACATCTGCCGCCCCTTCGGAGTGCAATGCTGCCAACCAAATCATGCGAAATTTGCGAATCGCTCACGACGCTAGCAGCAAATGTTACAAATTGTCTCCCACAACCAGTCTCTCCCAATCCGGCCTGCCACGCAGTAAGCAGGCAGACGCATCTGTCGTTGAGACTTAGACAAACCTCACCCCATGAACATGAACCAGGGCACCTATGCCGAGTCACCAAAAGTAGCGAAAAACTTGGGGTGACGTATGGCAGAGGTGCTGGTTATCCAATTAATGTTGGTTCTCTGGGCGGCGGTACCTATAACAGCCTCCCAAATAGCAAATTGTTTTTGAACAATCATGAATCTTATTAGCCAAATGGTCCTAGATTTTTGACTAGTATCCAAGCGTTAAGGATTCAATACTTTACAAGTTATGAAACTCTTTTTCTACGTGAGCACTGCACAAGAGTCACAACTGCTCCCAACCGTCTGGAGCCACTGATCCCATAATTTGACCTCCACAAACTCTTCAAGAATAATCCACAGGGGTTTTCATAAATATCCACGTAAAGCTTCTATTTCCTTCAATGCACTTGAAAACGTTTTTTCATGGAGCCATAAAAAAAATATTTGTTATTTACATGATAAAAACACAATGTAAAGGATGCACCATTACACGTGTAATTGTAGGGAATATTGGTGTAAGCAAAAAGCTTCAGAATATCTTAGGCCATTTCTTCTAACAGTTCAAGTGCGCATTTTTTATTATTTATTTTTATATTAGCTGCTTCGCACAGGAGGCCCTGAGAAAAATATTTCCCTTCAAAGCCTTTGTCTTCTTTGGGAATGCTGCGCGGACGGTATTTTAAAGGGAAGGAAGACGAATAAGTTCTGGGAAGAAAAAAAAAGTATGAAAACGGCAGCGTGACGATTAGTGGTCCTTCACTAGGGCGATACTGATAGTATCTGCCATCTGGTTATATATGTTTTTTTAATACTTTAGTTTATTAGGGAAATAAACAGTTAAACACATTTCATTAACATAATTACATATTACACGGTTGCATAAACCAGCAAAGTCCACAAAAATTCATGGTATATAAATAAAAACAAACAGTTAAACACATTTAATTAAGGTAATTACATATTAATATTACATGGTTGCATGAACCAGCGAAGTTTCCGCAAAAATTCAGAGTATATATATATACAACAAAACATAGATTAAAACAATAAAGAAAACATAAAGTGGTAGGAAAAGAATATATAAAAAAGAAATAAAAAAAACAGATTAAAGTATGTAGGATAGATAAAATTAAATTAAAATGTGAACTTATATAAAAATAATACATTTTGACATCATAAGATAATGTGCAAGGATAAAAATGAGAAGCCATTTATTTACTAGCGCCGTTGAGGTGATTTTTTACAAAACGGCGCTATATAAATCATCAAAATATTATTATTATTATAAAAAGAGAAAACAATATAACGTGAATGAGAAAATAATACACAGCAGGGGTAGAGGGTTCGAAAATAACAATTTATTGTTATTAACAATTTGTTTCTATTATGCATTTGGTAAATTGATCTGAGGACAAATGGAAAATATCAGCGTCTGAAAAGATGTCATTATATTTTGTGCACGTCCTTCTGAGAAATTAATGTTGTGTGTGGTTTGTTGGTTTAACCTTGTATTTTGTCATGGACAATAATGTTTTCTAGAATATAGTCGTTGTCAAGAACGTTGTTCATGATTGTGATAAAAATTTCGAGTCGGATATTTTTATTTCTATTTTCTAAAGTTAATAAATTATAGAATTTCAATGAGTCCTTTAGATGTTACTGATGTCCGAAAGGATTTAAAGTCTGTTTTTCAATATATTTTTGAATTCTTTTTAATTATAGGTTAAGATTATCTGTCACTTTCTTTGATCCCTAACAGGCAAGCAGGCCCACAAAGATTCTCCCTCTGAATTTACGTCCATTTTCAAACGTAAATTCGTCGTGAAAACTCTCGCCTAATGAAAATAGCGAATCCGTTTACACATCTCGTGTTTTGAGGCGAAAGAAAGAAAAGCAGAAAGAAAGAAAGATGCAAAGAAAGAAGATAAAAGGAACCGCAGATGTTCCAGAAACAGAAGAATGCCTGGGGGGTGCAAGCGCGGCTAATCAGTTCTTACTTCACTTTATGCGGGTTTAAACATACTCGGGCTGGGTTCTTTAGCGTTATATCCGTGTTTATTAAAACTTATGCTTTCCTAGTGAATGAACGCTTTTGTTATTATCGTGAAGATTCACGTTTACGGTTCCGTGACGTCATAAAAAAGTATAAAACCTTCCTTATTAATCCTAATAATTTGGGAGGCTGGTATGGGTATCGCCGCCCCGGGAACCATTTATTGGATAGCCAACATAACTGCCATAGGTCGGTTTAATAGATTCTCCCATTTTAACAGACGGACTGCAATCTTTAGATCATAGGCGTCAGGTGGGAATGCTGTCCTTATTCTACCGGTATTACAATGGAAGATGCCGCGAGGAACTAGCGTAATTGATCCCCTCGGCACCGGTGCATAGTCGGGAAACACGCCAAACACGCGCCCAACATTTGTAAACGGTTGACATTAGTCACATGAGAACGGGTCGTTTCTATGACTCGTTCTTGAGATCAACGGCTCGGCTGTGGAACGATTTGCCGGCCTCTGTGTTTCCTCCCTCTTACAACATGGGTCTCTTCAAGACCCATGTTCACTCCTTCCTTTCCTCAAAAAGACCCTCCACACAGCATCTTCAAAGATGACATAGACCCTGAGGTAAATTATTTTCCTCAGGGCCTCCTATTTGGAGTTAATGTAAAAAAAAAATAGGTCACCCCAAGTGGTTCGCTTTGTTTGGTGACTTAGCAGGGGTGCCCGGGTTCATAGGGTGAGGTTTGTCTGCCCACCAACTGTGTGGCAAACCGGATCGGGAGAGACTGGTTAAGGGAGATCTTTTGACCTCTCCAGCAGAACTCTCTCGGAAAATTGCCTTGTACCTCAGTGGTAGGGATAGATACGTCCGACCCTCTTGGATACACCGACCCCAGATTCCTACCCACCCCTCATACCTTTTTTCCTTCCCAGAGTTTTCTTTCCTTCATTTTTCTAAAAAGACCCCCACACAGCATCCTCAAAGATGATATAGGGGAATTATTTTCCTCAGGGCCTCCTGTGTGGAGCTAATGTAAAAAAACATATGAATGGTACAACATAAAGAATGTATGTCAGTAGAAGTGTAAAGTAAAAATTATAAGATAAGTTTACCTTCTTACAGCTCTACCACGGCGATGGGAATTGCGTTTCATTTTCATACGTTTGAGGGAGATGTATGATAATTATAAGAAAGAGCTGCGGTATTATATGTTTAAGATCAGAAGCAAAACCATCAGCCCATCGACATTTGACGCTTTTGAATTTTTGGAATTCATTCACACTTCAATATTATCCTTGTCACTGTATTCCATTCTTTCAAAAAATTATCGTCACGGCTAGTAGTATTGGTAAGGGTCTACGAAGACGTCACGGTGCGGTGTGTGCAGTAGCGTAGCGAGGGGGGGGCAGGGGGGGGCGGGGGTGGGGGGGGGGCGGACCGCCCCGGGTGCCACCCGAGGAGGGGGTGACACTCGAACGTGGAGAAAAAACTTACGAAAGGGCAAAATTGCCGTAAAAAATATTTTACACGTTAACACTGACTGTTATTTTGCTCTATGGTTTGGTTGGTCGGGGATTCCCGAAAAATGTTTTTTTTGTTCCTAGCTCAGTCGGGGATTTCCCTGAAATATTCCTTGTGTCATTCTAATTTCGTTCGTAAAGAAGTTATTATTGTGTTGGCGTGTTTAATAGTGCTGAAAGACCAGTTTGAAAAACAAGGCGGGTAGGTGTGAATTTTTAGATACCGTTTTGTAGCGCATGAATAGTTACAGTCGGGACAAGAAAAAGGTTTTTCATCAAGTGAAAGGTGAGTTAGCAATTGCCGTTTTAGTTATATTTTTCGAGAATAAGAATAGTTGCAGTCAGGACAAGAAATAGGTTTTTTCCACTGTCGGTAAACGTGTGATTTTTAGATTTCTCTTCATAGTACATGAATAGTTGCAGTTGGAACATGAAAAAGGTTTTTCTCCACACTGAGTCAGCAACTGACTTCTTATGTATCCCTTTTGTGAACACGAATAGTTACAATCAGGACATGAAAAAGGTTTTTATCTTCTGTGAATCATACTGTGGACTTTTAAATCTTCGTTTTACTTGAACGCCCCCTTTACTTTTTCACGATTGAAATTTTATCGTTACACTCTGAACACAAAACTGGTTTTAACCTAATTATTGGTTATTATGTTTTCATGACAGCAAATGATTTTTTTCAGATTTTAGCAGCATATAAGAATTGAAGACTCCACACGGAACTCTGTTATTTGTAGCTTATATGGCTCGGTCGGTCAGCATTCCCCAAAAATTTTGTTATATATTTTCGTTCCTAGCTCTTACGATTGATTTATTGGGGATTCCCGTGAAATATTCCTCGCTTTTCCATTGTGTCATTCTCATTTCTTTCGTACATTGTGATTGATGGAAACCCTCGAAGGAAATTATCACCTATCGATTGTTGAAAAAGCTGTTATTCTGTTGGTGTTTTTAATTTTGAGGATAACATTTTTTTTTTACATATTTGACTAGCTAGAAATGTTTTTTATATTTTAGGAAGTCAAATTTTGTGTTTTGAATTTCTCAAAAAAAAAATAATGGAGGGGGGGGGGGGGGGGTGACACCGCGTTTTCCGCCCCGGGTGCCACCCATGCTAGCTACGCCACTGGGTGTGTGAGAGAGATGTAAGAAAATTATTACTTTTTTCCTTAGAGGGTAAAACTTAATATAGGTATAAACTTAGGTATAACTTCATTTCATGATCGGGGTAGTGGACTTTTTTATATTGTAAAACACTTTTTAATATGAAGTCGTTTTTATTTACAATCACTTTGAATTTACAACAATGAAATCAACACTTTTATAATAATTTGGCCCGGACCCCGCCTGGGGAATTAAGGGCACTGTACCCTAGGTATCGTTTAATGCGAGAGAGGTAGTTTTTTTTTAACAACACCCCTTTTATACTATTAAAAAATAGAAAATACCCGGATATAAGACATTCTACGAATCAACAATAATAAACAAAGCCGGCTGTCGGAACCTACTTGGTCACGTGGCGTATTCTCGCCAGCCAGTATCAATAACTAGATTCAATAAAAATTACCTAGATGTCTCTAGTGTTCATTATTTCTTAATAATCTGATCAAGATTATATCAATGATTATCTACAGCAATCATCTCATAGATGTCTCTATTCTTAACAGAGGGAACAGTCCTATGTACATTGTGTATCTCATCTTTAGAAAGAGCTGCAGCAATATTGCGATAAGGAACGTATGTTTATTGCCCCTTTTATGCCGTTACGATACCGTTACCGTGAATTGTCACGGTAAATCGAAAAGCGCCAATGGATATAAATATTCTGTTTTGATAGTTGTCTCCCATTCGGAATTTTTTTATTTTATTAAGTTAGTTGCGATACCAACTTAAAACATATTTTAATAATTTGAAATATTATCTGGTAAAGAGAAAACCACTGAAAAAATTAAAAAAAACAACCGTTTTTGTCTGTTCTTTCAGCAAAACTCTTCAAGGTAATTTTCGTGCAGCTCCGTTTATTTTCGTCCGGCACTCGAATGTGCGCTAAAGAATTTCTGAAATGGCTCTATGCAGGTTCACGTATACTAAATGGCCGTTTATCAGCCGTGAAAAATCCAAAACACGCCCATTAGCGAGGGGTAGTGTTATGAAAACAGATTTTATACTAGCAGCAACAAAGCTGTTCGTCAGATATTTCCATGTACACGGCACAATACGTGCCATTAATATAATTAACATATGAATAGTACAGCAACACAAAGAATTTAACAGCATAAGTGTAAAATAAAAATTAAAAAGTAGAAAATAATAAGTCTAAGTAAAATGAATAAAGTACATATAAATACAAAGTAAAAAAGTAAGAAATAAATTAGTTGAAGGTAAAATGTATAAACTATGAAATATCTAAAAAAAGGATGAAGTCTACAAAACGTATTGAATATAAAAAATGCTCTTAGTGTTTTGTTTTTTTTTTTACAATTGCTCCACACAGGAGGCCCTGAGGAAAACAATTTTCCTCGAGGCTTCTGTCATCTTTGGGGATGCCGTGTGGAGGGTATATTTAGGGAAAGGAAAGAGAGGAAGTTCTGGTAAGGAGAAAGGTAAGAGGGGTGGGTAGGAATCTGGGGGTCAATGTGTCCAGGAGTGATAGATGTATGGATCCATTCCTCCCACTGCGGTTCGAAGCGATGGGTCAAGAGAGTCTAGCTGGAGAAATAAAAAGGTTTCCCTCAACCATTCTCATCCGATCCGGATCGCTACACGTATCCGCCGTCAAGACTTAGACAAACCTCACCCCTGCTAAGTCACCAAACGTGGCGAACCATTTGGGGTGACTTGTGGCAGGGGTGTTGGTTGTCTAATAAGCGGTTTTCGGGGTGGCGGTACCCATACCCGCCTACCAAATTGTGAAAAAATATAAATAATTTAGGTAAACTACCGAGCGAATCGTATATAATATGAGACTATGACAGTTGGATATGATACATTTTACATTGTACAAGAACTGGTGGGTTATATTTTACATTGCAAAAGAACTGGTGGGTTATATTTTACATTGCACAAGAACTGGTAGGTTATATTTTACATTGTACAAGAACTGGTAGGTTATATTTTACATTGCACAAGAACTGGTAGGTTATATTTTACATTGTACAAGAACTGGTAGATATATTTAACATTGCATAAGAACTGGTAGGTTATATTTTACATTGTACAAGAACTGGTAGGTTATATTTTACATTATGGTTACTTGGAACTTGCAGGCAAATTTTGTTTTGTGCATCTTTATTATGAGGACAGACTGTTGGCATTATCGATGTTAGAATAACATCATTACCTAATCTGTACCATCGATGTATTATTTATACGTTCGTCACTCCTGGACACATGGACCCCCCGATTCCTCCCCATCTCCCATAACTTTCTCCTTCCTTTCCCTAAAAAGATCCTCCACAACATCCCCAAAGATGACATAGGCCCTGAGGGATTTTTTTTCTTAGGATCTGTTACGATACACGAAATGCCCCCTCACAAATTAGAACGCCACGCTACTGTGTTTACAAACGGTTTCCCCTCCTCTCCGCACGCGTCCCGCGCGCTAGCGGCGGTAGAAAGATCGGCCCCGACCGTCATTCCTTCTTCGGCAGCGCCTTGTGTGCACGCACAGCGTGAATCGTTCCGTTTTGTTCTGGAATATTCCATGGGACCGCAATGGCGGTGTTCGCTGGTAGTGACCTGCGGGAACGCCAGCTCCGGCTGAATTCCTCTCACCTCACCGATCTCCAAGCCACCAGCTTACAGCAGTGAGTACCCGAGCCATTAATTCCTCTTTTTGCGTGTGTTCCTTTCTTAAATTCAATGCGTAGATAAATGACCGCCCCAGAGGGCCTCGAAGCAGAGAGAGATTTTAGGCCCAAATACCCCTGAAATAGATAGGATATTGATGCTACCTTGTTCTAACCTTGACTGTGTTATGTACCATTGTTGTTGTATGAACGGATTCTACCCAATACACCAGATATTTACTGCAGCTGAATTGTTTCATTGCCTCCCCGGCCCGTAGGATAGAGTTTATTTCAGGGATGCCACACTAACGCCTCAGAGATCCTACAACCCTGGGGATGATAGTCTCCTCCGCTCTGCTGACCACTCTGAGCTGGTCTGTCGGCAGAAGGTAGGCACCTCAGGTAGGTGTGCTTAACAGATCTTATAAAAATTGTCGTGCGCCCGGTGAATTTCAGCAAGTAAAATATAAAGACATTTCTTTCTTCAACATCCCAGTAATTTTCCTCGGAAATATGGCATTAGGGTGTCCCACCCCCTTCTAACGTCCTCCCGGTAATTGAATTTTCCGTATCGTGCTCTCTGTTTACGTTGATCCTGCTTCCAAGAGTTCTTTTTACTTCTCTCATATACTTTCTTCTACTGCTTTTTCTGCTTCCCTATTATCTCAACAAGTTATACTAAGTAAACTGACGATATCCCGACGTGGTTTACTTGGTATTTAAATAGATAATAATACTTGAAATTACGGCTAATAAAAAAAATACGAGTGTGCTTTAGACCACACGACTGAAATAAAACTTTTTAGCTCCATCTATATGATAGTAAGAGAGAAAGAAAAAGTTCGCGCGCACTGCTCTCTCTTGCTCCTACAGTGTGATACAGACAATAGGCCTGCACTGTGTCTTAGATATACGAACCGTAACTGGCTATGAGAGAAAGAGAGAAAGAAAATATTTGATCGCACCTCTCTCTCTTGCCCCTACAGTAATAAACGAAACGTAACTCTCTCTCTTTCTATCTTCACTAACTTATATCTCCCTCTCAACTACCGATCGCCTCGCTTTTCGTAACGCTCTCGTCACGCATTCACCAGCTTACTCCCCAAGTCAAGCGTACGTAAACTTCAAAACCTAGCAATTATAAACCTGCTCCGCAGGTTTTTGCTGCTAGGCCCTGCGGGCGGCGTTTGTTTCGGCTTCGCCGAGTTTGGGTGTTAGTAACAATTTTATAGATCCGATAGGAACTGGTTCCTAAAATAGTCGCTTCCTCGGATTCACTGGGATTCAGTGACAGCTGGTCACCGGTGCAAAGTAACCGCGACAGGCAATGACGTCATATATGATATGTAGTTGCGTGGTATTATAATTCACAACTGCCAGTTACAATAATAATCATACTATCGTCAATCTCTCCATATCCGGAGAGATGCACGAACTTACTAATCCAATAGTACTTACGCCTGCCAGGCGATTCTCTTCACGCTAGCTGTTAACGTGAGCGGCGCCATCTTTGGCATTGCTTAAATTCGGGTTAATTACAAAAGTAGATTTGTGTACAAACTCCACGTACGAAAACGGTTTAGCGTGAGGCGCGGCGTCAGAGTTGCATACAGAGCAGAGTCTATTAATACAGTTTGATTAATCATTGAAGAGGTTAATTAAAAAAAATATGTTTTGAATACAAGAGGGAATAACAAGACAAAACCGAAAACATGTTTTTTTTACATTCGCTCCCGCAGGAGGCCCTGCAAAAAATAATTCCCCTCAGGGCTCATGTCATCTTTGGGTATGCTGTGTGGAGGGTCTTTTTAAAAAAGGAAGGAGAGGAATTTTTTTGTGCCTCCTGTAAAATTTGACATTTGGTGGTTACGCATTCTACGAATTAAAGCGACTATTTTGCATTAGAAAAAATGATGAAAATTACAATGGATGTAGAAGTGGAGACTTAGCAAATGGTTCTATTTTCTTATTCATTACAAAGTTAGGATCTGTTTTGGTTAGGTTAGGTTATGTTAGGTTAGGTTAGGTTAGGTTAGGTAGTATCTCCTATCTATTTTATGACCTTTTTTACAAGTATGGAGAACTTTAACGTCTCTGCTTTGTCAAACGAGTGTTGGTTTTCTAATAGTATTAATAGATAGTTTAAAAAAAAAAGATTATTAGATACTTTTAAAAAAATCACTCAACATTTTATTTTAAAAATACAAAGACAGATCAGAGTTTTTGGCTTCCATAAGCTAGCAATAAAACTTGAGATGTCGGGTGTGAATTTAGAGGAGATGGTATTGGAATTGTCTCGGCAAAAATACTTGTGTCATTTGCTATATATAGTCGTAAAGCCTGTTTGATGGCTTTTTAAATGGCAGAGATAATAAAATAACACCCACTCTATCGGGCAGAGGTTAATAGGGTGGAAATAAGGAATTAATGTACCACAAGCTCCGGAATTACAATATGCTTTATGGTTTACGGCCGTTCATCTGTACTTACATAAAAAAAATTACGAATAATATGACAATATGTACTTGAATTATTTCTACTTTTTTTACATTAGTTCCGCTCAGGAGGTTCTGAGAAAAATAATTTTCCTCAAGGCCTATGTCTTCTTAGGGGATATTGTGTGGAGGTATTTTTTTAGGAATGAGAGGAGAGGAAGTAAATAGGGATGATGGTGGATAGGAATCTGGGGCTCAGTGTGTCCAGAAGTGTCGGACGTGTGAATCCATTCCTCCAAATGCGGTGCAAGGCGATGTGTCTCTCAACCGGCCTCTCCCAGTCCGGCCCGTCATGCAATAGTTGGGCAAACGCATTCGTCGCCAAGACCTAGACAAACCTTACCCCATGGTCCACTTGGACACTTTGTTATATTTTGTGTATATGGGTACACCGTACTTTCCCCTAAACTGATTGCATATTGTATAACTGTCGGCGAATCAACTGTCATGGAACCAAATGTTTCTATGGTTCAATTCTAAAGAGTGTACGAAGGCATCATATGGATGCAATATTCCTGTATAAATTAGTTAACAATAGTATTCAATGCCCAGAATTGCAAAATAAAATTCAATTTAATGTAACTGCGCGTACAACACGCTCTTCTATCCTGTTCAGGGTGGATCAATACAAGACAAACTGTAAGCAGAATTCTTGCCTGAACAGACTATGCAATAGTTACAATAGCGTATTATCCAAGGTGGACATTTTCAATTACGAACTTACCAAATATAAGGGGTACATAAAAGAGTATTTCTCTGATGTTTCATGAATACGCTATGTGTCTATGTTTCTATCGTTTGTACTTATAATTCTGTTATGATTTGATTTATACGTAAAACCTGGCTTCTTACGGTGACCAATGCATTGATATTTTTATGTAAATTTTAGTTTTGTATCCTTAATCTTTTGTTTTATAAAATTTTTGGTCTCATTCTCCTTCATTATAGATTTTATTATTTCTGTTTTTTATTATGCTGTTTAATCAGAGGTAAAGTCACAAGGAGGAAATCCATAATTGGTTTTATTTTGTCTATACAAACATGTACAAACTGAAAAAATGTAAACTGTCGATTTCTCGAAAATAAATTAATAAATTTGCGTATAAAGCGTGTAGTTTTCTCTTTCTAACACCGTTTAAATCATATTTATCACCATAACCGTAATTTGGTCTCCTTTAATTAAACGGGAATTATTAGATATTAATTAATATGTGCGATATTTTAGTGAAATACAAATAAACATTACTCAAGGCTTTTTGTTTTTAAACGTATGCAAGTACAATGAACCCAGAAACATCTCGTCTGTAACAAGTGACGTTGATAAATAAGATACAAATTACTACCACTTTGTTAGGTGCCACTCTAGCGACAAGTTGTAGAAGATACAGAATGGAATTACGCGAAGATATTATTATTAAAAAAAACATTCCTATATTATGTCTTACTCCGCTTCTCGGTTAATATGGAATATTTTTATTTAAACAGTTAGATTTAGCTTTATTATTAAGAAAAGTGAGTATTTATGTCGCGGGAGACGAAAAAAATATGCAAATATTATGCATGTTACATTTTAATTTTGCTTATTTTTTATTTATGAATTTTTATTATAGTAATTTGTACATTTAAGTTTACAAAATTTCTAATTAATTACAATATTTCATATTGCAAACTAATACACTCAAAACTCTATACATAACGCTAGTCAGAAGTATTCTTGAGTATAATTCCTCTCTCTGGTCGCCATTATACAATGTGCATTCACACAAAATTGAAAGAGTACAACATAAATTTTTAAGGCTTATAAATTACAAATTAAAAATTCCAATAGAAAATTTAAATTATAATTATTTAATGCAATTGCTTAAATTATTTATTATTATTTAAAATTATCAAAGGATATTTGGATAGCCCTGAACTTGTGAACATGATAAATTATCAAGTACCTAACAATTACAACACCAGACTCCATGCTCCATTTAACGTAGTTGCTTCTCGCACTAATTTTATGTTTAACTCTTCTTTATTGCATCGTGTGGGGAATGAAACTTGCTCTGTCGATATATTTTTTTATAAAAACATCGCTTCCTTCAAAAAGCGTATATGTATGCAGATGCAAAAATCCTTAAATGTACAAGATTGTTAAAAGTAACAAATTTAATACCCATTGCTCTGTAACTTTTTTTTTTTTTTTTTTTTTTTTACATTAACTCCACACAGGAGGCCCTGAGGAAAATAATTTCCCTCAGGGCCTATGTCATCTGGGATGCTGTGTGGAGAGTCTTTTTGAGGAGAGGAAGGAATGAACATTGGTCTTGAAGAGACCCATGTTGTAGGAAGGAGGAAACACAGAGGCCGGCAAATCATTCCACAGCCGAGCTGTTGAACACAAGAACGAGTCGAAGAAACGACCCGTTCTCATGTGACAAATGTCAACCGTGTACAAATGTTGGGCACGCGTTTGGCGTGTTTCCCGACTATGCACCGGTGCCGAAGGGATCAATGATGCTAGTTCTTCAGAGCATCTTCCATTGTAATACCGGTAGAACAAGGATAGCATTCCCACCCGACGCCTGTGCTCTAAAGATTGCAATCCGTCTGTTAAGATGGGAGAATCTATCAAACGGACCGCCCGTTTCTGCACAGAGTCGAGGGTATTTTTCAGGTATTTTGGAGCTCCAGACCAGAGATGGCTGCCAAATTCAACCGTGGGGCGTACTTGTGATTTGTACAAGGTTAGCAGTTGTGTACTATTAAAGTATCTGCGGGCCCTGTACAGTACGCCCAGTTTTTGGGAGGCTAACTTTACTCTGGCTTCGATGGAGCCCCCATACCTGAGCTGGTCACTTAGGGTTACACCAAGCATATCAATGGAGGGCCTGTTCGGAAGATTGCTTCCGTTGAAAGAGACTAGATTTTCATTTCGATCCCTTTTAGACGTAATCAGACAAGATTGGGTCTTTGAAACATTAAATTCAACGAGATTTACTACTTTCATAGTATCTACTTACTTCTTTATACATATATGTAATTGCTGTGCACCTTTTATTTAATTTTTTTCCTGATAATAACAAACTAATGTAAAAATCCTTAAATGTTTCACATTGTTAACAGTAACAAACTTAATACCAACTGCTCTGTAACTACATTCATGATAACTACATTCATAGTACCTACTTACTTATTTACATATGTAATTACTGTGTACCTTTTCTTTTTTTTTCTCTTTTTAATAATAATAACAAACATACGTACATTTATGATAGCCAAAAAATTATAATTAAAAAAAAAAAAAAAAATAATAATTAATTACAAGAAAATTACCTACTCTTATATTAATCGTTAAAAATGTTTTACACCACTGCAACACCGGTATGCTTCAAGTATATTTGGAATCACATTTTGTGTGATATTGTGACAATAATTATTGAATATAATGTAGCGTGAGCCCAAATACAAATCCGCTGGTTGAACTCCTTTGTAAACAATTACTCAAATATTAATACCTACTTATGTTAAGCCTACTTATATCTTTCTAGCTCTGTTTATCATTTTATGTACCATATACTTATGATACTGCATACTTGTTATAATGCTCCTGTACAATTTATTTTATATGTAAAATCCATCAAGGCGTAAACAAACAAATAAATAAATAAATAAATGCTATGTAGTTTTAAGTAGCTCCTACGAAACATCTTGAACTTTTCAATTGGTGTGGACTTTAATGTTTCTGGTAGCGTGTTATATAACTTCATTCCTTTTTACAGTAAACTGTTCTGCGTATTCGCCTTGTCTTTTTTTTTAGCCTGATTTCCTTGCACGTCCTTGTGTTATGTCTGTGAATGTCCTTGTTGAATATAATTTAATTTGAGAAGTATTTTGGTAAAATGTTGTTTACTAGCTGACCCGGCCACGCGTTGCTATGGCTAACAAAACACAACGCCATCTACTGGACGGTTATCCCACCTTTATAACCACCGCCATCATTGAGTTTATCGCGAAGAGACAGACAGACAGACGCCGCGGAGGACGTTAATTTATAATACGTAGAGATAGTGTGAAAGATTATAATAATGTGCATGAAATGCTTGAGGTAACTAACGTATTTAAGTTAATAAGGATTAATACTGTATCCGTCTAAATAACTTTCAAATTACCGCAATGTACGTGACCATTTTTTCAGAAGATAGAATTGGTATAGTAAGCAATCCGTAAAAGATAGACATATGCCACCGTGGACTTTTTTGTAGATCTACAAAAGAGGAATATACCACCATGCATTGTTTTGTAATATCTTTTCGATATAAGCTACCAGGCGGCTTGACATTTTCCGACACTTCTAACAATTATCGTTATGTTTCAACCAATTTACACAAATCATTGACAAATTATATACCTAAACCTTCCTCACGAAACACTACATGAAAACCGCATGAAAATCCGTTCAGTAGTTAGTTATTGAGTTTATCGCGAACAGACAGACAGACAGACAGACGGCGCGGAGGACTTTAATTTATGATATGTAGACATTATTTAATGTATAAATATCATCGTATTCAAGGTCAGCATCTGTTTCACGGTTAGCCAATTCAGTTCCCTTAACATTTTGTTTACTTTTGAAAATCTATTGTTTAAATTAATTCACTTAAGCGATATGCGAACTGAAATACGCCATATTAATATTTATATTACATTTTATAGACAATCGATGCTGCCAATCGTAGACAAAATATTATTGTCATATAAAATAATAATTTATTCATGTCATGAAGTGAATGATTTATTGACAAGTTTGAACCTGTATTATTTGAAACGGAAGAATACGGAAATAATTACAGAAGGTATAATTAGAATAATTACACATACCCGTTACACAAACCCTGCTTGCCGTCAGTAGCGTAGCGAGGGGGGGAGGGGCGGGGGGGCGGACCGCCCCGGGGGCCACCTGAGGAGGGGGTGACACTCGAACGTGGAGAAAAAACTTACGAAAGTGCCAAATGGCCGTAAAAAATATTTTACACGTTAACACTGACTGCTATTTTGCTCTATGGCTTGGTTGGTCGGGGATTCCCGAAAAATGTTTTTTCTTGTTCCTAGCTCAGTCGGGGATTTCCCTGAAATATTCCTTGCGTCATTCTATTTTCGTTCGTGTATTGTGATTAACGTAGACTCGTGAAGTGAATTGTTATCTATGGACTGACGTGAATTAGTGAAGAAGTTAGTATTGTGTTAACGTGTTTATTAGTGCTGAACGACCAGTTTGAAAAACAAGGTAGATAGGTGTGAATTTTTAGATACCGTTTTGTAGCGCATGAATAGTTACAGTCGGGACAAGAAAAAGGTTTTTCATGACTGTGAGTTAGCAAGTGCCGCTTTAGTTATTTTTTTCGAGAATAAGAATAGTTGCA
The DNA here is from genome assembly GCA_917880885.1 of Limnephilus marmoratus. Taxonomy (NCBI): domain Eukaryota; kingdom Metazoa; phylum Arthropoda; class Insecta; order Trichoptera; family Limnephilidae; genus Limnephilus; species Limnephilus marmoratus. The sequence goes on along the minus strand of OU862930.1, from coordinate 26,771,488 downwards.
GTCAGGACATGGAATAGGTTTTTTTCCACGTCGATAAACGTGTAATTTTTAGATTTCTCTTCATAGTACATGAATAGTTGCAGTTGAAACATGAAAAAGGTTTTTCTCCACACTGAGTCAGCAACTGACTTCATTTATATCCCTTTTGAGAACACAAATAGTTACAATCAGGACATGAAAAAGGTTTTCTCTTCTGTGAAACGTACTGCGGATTTTTAAATCTTTCCTTTGAAAACTTGTATTACTGCAGTCGGGACATGAAAAAGGTTTTTGTCCAGTATGGGTAAGCATGGGAATTTTTAGATACCGTTTTGTAGCGCATGAACAGGGACAAGAAAAAGGTTTTTCATCACTGTGAGTTAGCAAGTGCCGTTTAAGTTATTTTTTCGAGAATAAGAATAGTTGCAGTCAGGACATGAAATAGGTTTTTTTTCCACTGTCGGTATGTGTGTAATTTTTTAGATTTCTCTTCAAAGTATATGAATAGTTGCAGTTGGAACATGAAAAAGGTTTTTCCCCACACTGAGTCAGCAACTGACTTCTTATGTATCCCTTTTGAGAACACGAATAGTTACAATCAGGACATGAAAAAGGTTTTTCTCTTCTGTGAATCATAATGTGGAAATTTAAATCTTCGTTTTGAGGACTTGTATAACTGCATTCAGATCATGAAAAAGGTTTGACTCCACTCTGAGGAAGCTTATGAATCATAGCGAAATAAAGTGTTGCTCCATATGGAAACCTTTGTAAAATTACTTTCTTCAGGGACTCCTCAGTGTAGCTAATGTAAAACGAAATATGTGTTATAAAACCATGTAGGTGTATTAAAGCATTAAAGGTAAGACACTATTAAATTATGGAGATCCGGAAGGAATGAAAGGCCGATAAAAATAATAATATTTTCCCAATTTGTTTATGAATTACAATTTAAAACAATAAAATAAACAATATATGCATGGACCTATTGCGAGTTTGAAATCTCTTATTTTATTTTTTACTTCAAACGTGATTAAAACAAGAAAAAGGTATTTGAGCGATTTTCCAGTACTAGGTAAAAATAGTCACTTGGGTGTTACGTAACGTTTAGGGGGAGGGAGGTGCAGACAAATGTTACGGCGCGTTGCATGGGGGGAGAGAGGGTCAAAAAATTTAAAAAATTGCGTTACGTTATACTTGAACGCCCCTTTACTATTTCACGATTGAAATTTTATCGTTACACTCTGAACACAAAACTAGTTTAAACCTTAGTATTGGTTGTTATGTTTTCATGACAGCAAATGTTTTTCTTCAGATTTTTGCAGCATATTAGAATCGAAGACTTCACACGGAACTCTGTTATTTGTAGCTGTATGGCTCGGTCAGTGAGCATCCCCCAAAAATTCTGTTATTTTTTTTTCGATCCTAGCTCTTACTATTGATTTATTGGGGATTCCCGTGAAATATTCCTCGCTTTTTCCCTGTGTCATTCTCATTTCTTTCGTACATTGTGATTGACGGGAACTCGCGAAGGAAATTATCACCTTTCGATTGTTGAAAATGCTGTTATTCTGTTAGTGTTTTTAAAAGTGTTTTAATTTTGAGGATAACATTTTTTTTTACATATTTGACTAGCTAGAAATGTTTTTTTTTTATATTTTAGGAAGTCAAAATTTGTGTTTTGAATTTCTTAAAAAAAAATTATGGGGGGGGGGTGACACCGCGTTTTCCGCCCCGGGTGCCACCCATGCTAGCTACGCCACTGCTTGCCGTATAATCCATTCAAAACCTAGGATGCGTATCTTATTTAAAATAAAAATGCGTGCTTAAACCTCAAGCCAGTAACAGTAGTGCCAGGAATAATTCAAATTAGGTACCTTTGTTAGACAAGAATTTATTTTATAAGTTGGTACTTCCGACAAATGTCATATTTGAAAAAATAATATTCCAGACTAGAATATTACGTATTATCCGTTTATAGAACTTCGACAATGTCAAATTCCTGGTAAACAACTTAAAATACACATTATAATTTGGGAGGCGGGTATGGGTACCGCTGCCGCTGGTTCGCTACGTTTGGTGAGTTTTCTTTATTTTTATTTTATTTTCTTTATTGGGAACATTTACAGGTTTATAACATTACATGCATTAGAAAACCACAAATTACAATAATTAGGTTATAAACCCAATAACTAATGTTCACATCATGCACCAATAATAATGAAAAAATCTATAGTTATTAAGTTTTTTTTTTTTACTTAATATTATATAGTAAGGAGCTAGATAAGCTGTCTAGGGATAACCTAGCTATACTGTCTAATAAATAAAGATACAGACAAGATAAGATAAGATACAGAGAAAAGTTGAAAAATAACTAAATATATATATTTATATATTCAGTCATTCCTTCAACCCTTCTATGTTTTCTATGTTTTTCTAGATTATCTATAATAATAATAAAAATTGATAATCTAGAAAAACATAGAAAACAGAGAAACATTGGCAGAGGTGCCCGGGTTCACGGAGTGAGGTTTGTACGGGTCTTGGCTTCTATGTGTCTGCCAACCAGCTGCTTGGCAGGCCGGATCTGGAGAGACTGGTTGAGACAAACCTTGCGACCTCTCAGGCAGAACTCTTTTGGAACATCGCCTTGCACCGCAGTGGGAGGGATGGATTCATACGACCGTCACTCCAAGACCCCACTGACCCCCAGATTCCTCCACCCCTCATACCCTATCCTTCCCAGAACTTCCTCTCCTTCTTTTCCTTTAAAAGACCCCCCAAACAACATCTATTAAGATGATATAGGCCCTGAGGGAAAATATTTTCCTCAGGATTCTACAGTAATTCGTGTTTTAAACGCCCTTAACTAAAATGTGTGACAGCCAAAAATATTTATTTATTTTTAATATTAATGCCTTTCGGGTTTTCATTATATACATAAAGCAACAACATGAAAAATACAGCTCTAATGAGCTTGTAAAACAGTAAAAAGTGTCGCTGATATTGTTAACTAATTAACGAATAAACTAAATGAGCGAATAATTAACGAATAAACTAAACGAACGTTAAACTAAATGAACGAATTCTTTCCGAATTTAAACTATATTGTTAACCAATACTAATGCACACCTTAAAAAAACCAACGAAATAAACAAATTCTTTTCGTATGCAAACTACTCCGATTAGGTAGTTTTCCACCGACAGTCGCGCTGACATCATAGCATATCTCTTGTGTATTTGAATAACTTTGGTGACAGTTGACATCACTCACGTTACCCATAGAAAAATCAACTGAAAGTCATAGAAAATCACACAAATTTGACAGCCGATTCCGTATGAAATCCTTTCCGTATCCAAAAAAAATACAGAATCGCAGCTCTGGTTGCCGACAATTAAATTAAAAAAAAATATATATATATTTATTGTGAGTTGGCCAGGTTGGTAGAACAGACTGGTTTCAAGAAGTATGAGAATATCAATTCTGTCTGTTGGCTACACTGGCCCCATTGAAACTTCAGGCTTAGTAACTTGAGAACATTCTGCGATCGAGTTAAACTGGTAGAGAGGATTTGTGAATTTAAGCCGTGTGAGAACTTCGGTATGTGAAAGGTACTGCAGAGAGTGGATTCAAATTTCAAATGTAGGCGCTTGTGCAACGTTACATTTTCCATCACCGTGTTTCAATTTCCAGCTCGCATTTTACAAACTGTCACCTTAACTGGAAACGAGCTCATAAATATAATATTGTGTAAAAATAGTTCGGCGCTTGGCTTAACCCCTATTGTATATTCTACTAACTAATAATCAGTTACTAAAGTAGATTTACTTGGCTAGCATTTTTTATAAACACAACGTGCCTCTTTAATCTTCCTTTATTTTACCCGAAGCAAACAACGAACGTGTCGTAGATGCCCGGGACCGAGCCGTCGTCGTGGATCATATTTTATGTAGAGTCAAAAAATAGTGCAAGTCATATAAGTTTTAAGATTTACACGGCCAAAAGCATTTTCGTTATTTGTTTTTGGGGTTTACCTCCTAGGAGGTAGCGCAACACGGCATAACACCCCAAAAACAAATAACGAAAGTGTAAGTCATGTCTAAAGTAAAACTGTAAATAAAATGTCGAATACTTATCAAACGGAGTGCCTTTCATTTTAATTTGAGACATTAAGAAAATTATACAAATGCAAAACTTAATCATTTGTAAATAATTTCCAGAACCATCTGTGTTGAAGTCATAAAAAATAATGAAAAAAAATAATTCAAAATTGGTTAAATAGGTTCCGTTGGGTTAGGTTATGGGCTATTTTACAATATATTTTTAATGACTTTTCAAAAAGATGTTGAAATTACATGACTCTGAGTTGTTATGGAACCAGTTTGAAGATCAATCATCATCATCATCATCATTATCATCATTATCATCATTATCATTTCATCATCATCATTATCATCATCATCATCATTACATCATCATCATCATCATTATCATCATCATCATCATCATCATTATCATTACTCATTACATAGTATAAAATGAAGTTGCTCAAAATGGATGTGCGCGTTAATCTTTTAAACTACGCAACAGATTTTCATACGGTTTTCACCAATAGATAGAGTGATTGAAGAGGAATGTTTATATGTATAATACATGCAAATTATATTAGAGAAAAGCCGAGAAATTCAAAGAAAACATATTTTTGTGCAATTTAAAACGGCTGGCGGGCTGTACTATAGTCACTTTTGAAATTTGTTCTACGGAAGAAATTGGAAAATAGATGTCCTAAAGTAAATAGGTATTTGATTTTCCCTTTTCAAATATCCAGTGTTGCATTGTATAATTGCTCGAATTATTACATAGTATAAAATGAAGTTGCTCAAAATGTATGTGCGCATAGATCTTTTAAACTACGAAACAGATTTTCATGCGGTTTTCACCAATAGATAGAGTGATTCAAGGGGAAGGTTAATATGTATAATACATGCTTATTATAGTAGAGAAAAGCCGAGAAATTCAAATATTCAATTCAGGCAGCGGGCAGCTGGCAAGCGGGTGGTGTGGATTTTATAAAGGTTGGGTAATGGCGTTGTGTTTCGTTAGCCACAGCAACGTGTGGCCGGGTCTGCTAGTTTAAAATAATTGTCATTTTTAAACGACTTCAAAAAGGAGGAGGTTCTCAATTCGACTGTATTTTTTTTAATGTTTGTTACCTCAAAACATTCGACTGGGTGAACCGATATTGATGATTCTTTTTTTATTTGAAAGCTGGTGCTTCCCGTGTGGTCCCTTTTTAATTTGGTCCAGTTCTGACAATTGCACCCATGAGAAAACCAAATAAATCTTAAATTTGCATTAAGTATGTGCGCGACAAATGGACGAATAACTCAATATCACGCCAACCGATTTCGGTGATTCTTTTTTTATTGGAAAGGATGTAACTTCAGGGGTAGTTTATTGAGATTTTGGTTAGATTCTGATTATGGGATCCATGAAAAAGTAACGGAACAATTCAATTCTTAGGAGCAAATTAACGGTATTCGGCCGAATCTCTTAATTTGCCGGGCCGGGTGCCTTGGCTGACATCGACTCCAAAAACAACAGTCATACCTACATATAGATGAGTAGAAAAATTAAGTTGATTATTAAGATGGTACGAGAGATTTTCAATATTTAATGGTTTTTGTGCGTTTTCGAAGTCGCCTACGTCCATAACTGTACGAACAAAAAAAAGTTAAATCAAAAGAATGATAGTTACATTTACGTTCTATCCCACAAAATATAATTATATATTGTCAAAAAATATTTTTCTTACTTTACAACTGTTTTAAAAATAGCTGTTTTCAACAAATCTCAATCGACCTGCAAATATTTTCTTATGTGGTCATATACAAGAAGGAAAAAAAAGAAAAAAAATATTTTTAGATACAAAACATCTCAATCTATGCCCGCTCATTTTTACATTTTTTAATTAAAGAGCCTTTTTACCTAAATTACGATGTGATACTATTAAAAAAACTGCATAAATTAGTCAACTTTAAAATCGTTTTAATGTACCAAAAACAGGTTAGTTAATAAAATAAAAATATCATCCAATTAAACAGTATTTTAAGTAAGTCAATTCAAAAAAATATTTATTAAATTCCAATGATTTACTAGGTTTACTTCGATATTCGTAAATATATATAAAGGCCACTTTGATCAATCGTTTCCACTGCGCGAACAGGCATCGCCGAGAACAGTCGCCCCCGACGCTGTCCCGCGTGATTTAAGTAAAAACAGAATCACCAAAAAGATCAGTCATTTACTAGACCTGAATACATTGTGAGAATTATTAAACTGACATTTTTACAATGTTCTTTAATTTACTATCCACAATATTTCCGCGGGCGAATTCAGTCGGCGTTGGCTTCAGGGATATTCAACGCAAACATTTAATATTATGTTTTTATGATAATAAAAAAAAAATTGAAAATAATTATATAAATCTTTCTGATAATTACATAAGAAACTATAATATGATACGCATAATTCGGTGTTAAATAAATACATATTAAAAAAAATCTTAATGTAATTTCGTTAAATTATTTACATAAAAATTATTCCTTACATCCTAGTTTTGTTCACTTTTAGAAATACTTATTTTTAAAATATTTGTTTTTTATAAAATATTTCTTTCATTACTAGTTTGTCATTTTTGGTAAGGCTCTCGACTAGCGTTAAATTTTATTTGATTGATTCCACAATTTACTAATTTTAAAATATTAGGTCCTTACATATGAAATTGGCGTTTTGTATGGGAGGAACATAAAGTCTTTTTTTAAAATATTATATATTTATTTAATCAAAGGTACCATTGCTATCTATGCACTTTTGCCATCTCATAGGTATTCATCGATCCCTTTACTAAAAAAACCATTCGGATGGGAATCAATAAAATCTTTGATACTCCAGTCAACCTGTGTCGTAGAACACCAGTTGAAGGAAATAAATAGTATAAAGCTATTTTTTTCCCCATCGACTACTACCATTTAGACAAGTGTTTTGTCAAAAGTCCCCGCCCCTACCCCCCTTGCTCCACCCCCTGTGCCCCCCCCAAACATGAAAAGTGTAAGGGTTTTGTAAATCGCGTCTATCTCAATTACTAAACAACATATCGGATTGCAACTTTTTTATTCTCTTTTTTATAATATTTTCTACAATTAATGTCCAGCAAATTTTCATCGTAACTTTTACCGTTTGTTTGTAATTCATATGAAAATGAAAAAATTTGTATATTTTTTGGAACGAAATTTTACTTTTTGTCACAGAACTTTTCAGGCCGACATTTTATGAAAAAATGTTTCCTACAAAGGTTATAGCCCTTTCTATGAGCTATAAAATAATATATTTTAATGTGTACTTTATGGAAAGAAAACACCAGATATCAACCGTGAATCTCTGCGGCGCTCCGCGGCAGCCGATTCATTGCCGCACTACTCATGTTTGTTTATACTTATTTATTGTATTTTTTGTCAATTGCTTTAAAATTTGGTTTTACTGAAGAAGTGAAATAATGCTTACTGGTATCAGTTCAAGATTTCAGCAATTAAAAATGCCAGAGTTGTTACATGCAGAGTAACTCATGCCAAGGTCAGAGTTCGGAGAGAGGGTCGCGTCGCGAGTGTCCGTGTTTCGCAGTGATTGTGTTTTACGGTTTGTGTTTGTTTTTGTGAACCAAAATGGAGGAAGTGTCTTGTGTTATTTGTTTTGCTTTTGTGCCAGTTTCACTACCTGGATGGTCTGGATACATGCAAAACTGTTTCGATGGTAGACAAAACTTTGAACCATCTTATGTACTAGATTTGCCTTTCATAAACATAGATCCAGGAAATCTGACTGCTATTTATTCTGCCCTTAGTTATACTTCTAAAGAAAGCAAGGTAGCTGACCAGCCGTGTATTGTCACTTTTGACCAACCACTTTTCCTGATAGCAGTAGACATTGTTGTAAGTTCTTCTACAGAAAGTGAAATATCTGGAGTAATCGTCAGACTAGGCGGATTCCATTTTCAAATGAGTTTCCTTGGTCGCTTAAGAAAGTTTATGGAAGGTAGTGGAATCGAAGAAATGTGGACCTCTGTTTATGGAAAATCAACGATTCCTCACCTTACGTCAGGACATGCTTACGCTAAGTCTTATAGAGCTCACATGATGACCCAGGCAGCTTTGATGTTATTGCTATTCAAGGAATGTTTACATACGAATTATAAACAAACAGTAAAAGTTACGACGAAAGTTAACTGGACATTAATTGTAGACAATGTTACAGCAAAGAGAATAAAATAAATTGCAATCCGATATGTTGTGTAGTAATTGAGATAGACGTGATTTACGAAACCCTTACACTTTTCGTGTTTGGTGGGGCACAGGGGGGAGCAAGGGGGGCGGGGGCGAGGACTTTTGGGTAAACACTTTCTAAATTATAGTAGTCGATGGGGAAAAAATTAGATTTATACTATTTTTTTCCATCTAAAAACACAGGTTGACTGGGCTATGAAGGCGGTTTGGACTGCTCCATCGGAGTTGAATTTTTTCCCTTGCAAGAAGTTATTCAAATTTCGAAAAAAATGGTAATCTGTTGGGGCAAGGTCCGGAGAGTACGGTGGATGTTTGAGACATTCCAATTGAAGCTCCTCTAATTTGGTAGCCGTCTGTTGTGCAGTGTGTGGTCTAGCGTTGTCATGAAGCAGCAGTGGCCTAGAGCGATTAACCAGCCTCGGTTGTTTAGCAGCTAGCTTTTCCATCATGGTTTGTAGTTGCTGACAATAGACATCTGCCCCAATCGTCTGGCCAGATTTAAGAAAGCTGTAGTGAACGACACCACCAACAACCGATTGAAAAAAAATTATCCTTAAAAATTTATAATGGGTTTTAAATCATCAAATATTTGAAGTAAATTTTCGAGTTCTGTGAAAGTTGTATTCAAGTTATGTGATATTTCATTTTTATGATGTAACTTGCTTATAATGATATAATAACAGAACTTGAGTAGAACTCACACAAAACGTGAATATTATCTTAAAATATTTGATGAATTGTTCAAATTTTTACAAATATTAAATAAAAAAGATTAAAAAAAAGGATTAATAAAAGTATCTACATACCTAATCGTCTATTCAACCGTTATATTATTCACAATAAATATGTCCAGTTGTGAAAGAAAATCAAAGACAAAAATATTTTTTTCTTTGTGATAATTAATAACAAAAATAATTTTCGATTCATCAAAGTAGTATTTACTAGCCGCAAAATACATACTTTGAGATGAAAAAGACAATTTCCATTGAAAAATATTCCTTTCTGCCAAAACTCAAATAAAATTGATTTTATACCCCTGAGAACGGTGCATCTTCTGTGAACATAATTACACATGAGATTCACGTATGTACGGTCGACGACTTGACGCGAGGAACAAATGCCGCGGAATTTGATTAGAAGAGGCGTTATGAAATTATTTACAAATTCGTCGAGGATTTTTCGTTGCCAAATTCAAGAAACGACACGGGCGACGTTACATCAATGTCCGAAACTAAAATCATCGAATTTGAAAACAGTCGTAGCCCTGCTAAGCTCTTAAGTTGTAGAAGAATACGAAATATTTTTTACTTTTTAGTGCATTTTTTGAAGTTGTTTTTTTGTTTTGTTAAAATTTTTGTTTTGTTTGTTGTATCTGACAGTTGATAATTGTAACGGGGCGCAGTTTAGTTCGTCAATTTGGCCGGATACGGTTCTAACTTCGCCTTACCATGTTCTGTGGTGTCAATGTTTGCAAAGACAAATTTTCGTAATCTATTAAACAAATTCTGTGTACAAGTTCAATCCTGCGTAAAGTATTATAGTTTAACATATTTTAAAAGAAAATATTTAATTAGAACGTGGCCTTATCTTTGAATGGCATCAGGAAAATGTAGTTAGAACCTTATGCGATGAATTATTATGCCCTATGCTGGTTGTATATTATGGTTCTATCTGCACGTTTAAGTATTTAAACGTGCAGAATATGCGTTTAAATATTAAAATATTTCCTTAAAATTATGTTAGACTAAACACCTTCACCCAGGATTCAAATCAGAAATCGGTAAAAAATAATAAAAAAACGTGTGTGTTTTAGATAACACGAATGAAGTAAAACTACAAGACAAACCTCGCCCCATGAACCCAGGTATTCCTGCTAAGTTACCAAACGTAGCGAACGGGGTGACCTATGACCTAGGGGTGACATATGACAATGGGGTGACCTACGACCTTGGGGTGACCTACGAATTTGGGGTGACCTACGACCTTGGGGTGACCTACGGCCTTGGGGTGACCTACGACCTTGAGTGACCTACGATCTTGAAACTTTTGAAACTCGATGAAACAGAAGCGAGCGCCACATCTATAGGATTTAGCCTCCGAGAGATTGAGAAAGCAATAAAATATGTATTTATTTCACTGGAACACGGTTCCAACATAATACGACAAATTCACGGTCCCATTCGAGATTCCTTTGGTCTAGTAGTGTGAAGCGCCTGACGAACATTAGCGGCCAGACATTCACAGGATAGCATCCTATTAAATCCAAAAAAAGTATATATTTTAATTTTTGTAAAACCAATATCTAATCTTCAAACCACTCCAAAATGAATAGGCAAAGAAAACACAAAAGCAAACGTAATCTAGCGACTCGGAAGAAGAAAACACAAATACTAATAAGTTGACAAAATGTAAAGGAAAAGGTGCACTGGAATTCGACGACAAAAAATGGAAAAAATCATCCTTCACATTGATAAAAAAGTGCTTCGTAGTATCCTCACTCTTGTCTACTTTAGTTTTCTGAAGGTTTCACTTCGACCGCATTTGAATGGAATTCTCTAATTTTTACCTTGTCGCCTCCTGTGTTGAGTTAAAGTAAAAAGGCGTAACTGTATAACATGTTACGATATTATTAGTTATTGTTATTATCTTAATCAATGTCCCTTTGGTTGATGTTTGTTTTCTATTCTCAAAAAAACGTTTAAGCCTTTATTTAAGTTCACTTTTTGTTACTTATTTACTAATATTAATTATTTTCTTGTTTCAGGTAAGCTGCACACAAGCACAATTTCTTCCATTTCATGAAAGTGGTAAGATTTTCAAGAAAATTTATTGTTTTAACCAAAACATTTGACGGCCGGCGTGGTCCAGGGGTAAGGCTCTTATTTCGTATCCACTTTTTTCTACAAAAAAAAAAATTAAATACATAAAAATTTAAAAAAAATTAATTTGGCGACCGATGTGGTCTCGGGATTAGGCTCTTGACTCGCATTCCGAAGGTCGCGGGATCGAATCCCAGCGTGGGCAAATTAATTTTATTTGATAATTGTGAGTTACAGCACAATTAATTCATTTTAAATAATATATAGTACATTTGCGGCACGTTCCAGAGTGAAAGGTACTCTCAGTATCGCCCTGGTGTAAGACCACCATTCAGAATTGAAACGTTGCTTGAAATGGTTTATTATGGTGACCAGATCTGAATAGCCGGGTACTTCCCCACCTTCCTCTTCCCCATCTCCTTCCCCTCCCCACTACCTTCAGCCCCACAACATACCCCAATTGGGGAAGCCTTAGTCTCACTAGCTCCACACCGGAGCAGCTGGGACTCTTGTGAGGTATTCACAAAAAATTCTTGTGAGTAATAATTATAATTTAAAATCGAGAAACCGTTGGAAGCTTTTATTTTTTTAAATTAACTCCACACAGGAAGCCCTGAGGAAAATTATTTACCGTCATCAGGAACTACGTCATATTTGGGTATGCGATGTGGGAGACCTTCCTGAGGGGACGAACGAGTGAAATTAGCTCTTGTTGTAGGAGAGAGGAAACAAGGAGGCCGGCAAATCGCTCCACAGCCGAGCTGTTGAACTCAAGACTAAATGTCAACCATGTAAAAATGTTCGGCGGGCGTTTGACGTGTTTCCTGATTGTGCTTATTGGTGCCAAAGAGATCTTAAAGACAGCATACCTACCTGATGCCTGTGCTCTAAAGATTGTAATTAATCTGTTAAGATAAAGTAATCTATCAAACGGACCGTACGTTTCTGCAAAAAGTCAAAGGGTTTTTTCAAGTAGTTTGGGGCTTCAGACCAGAGGAGGCTGCCAAATTCAACTGTGGGGAGCACTTGCGATTTGTACAGGGTCAGCAGTTGTGTACTATCTGCAGAATCTGTGGGCCCTGTACAGTACGCCCAGCTTCTGAGAGGCTTACTTGAAGCTTCGATGGAGCCCCCTTACCTGAGCTGGTTATTAAGAGTTACACCAAGCATATCAAAGAAGACATATTCAACATAACTTACGCAAAACTTGAAAATTAACTGTGAAATTTGATTAACAACATTTCCTTAGAGCCAACTGTATCACAGAATTTGAAAATTTCAAAGCTAATTTTCGAGATCTGTGAAAGTTCTGTTATTATTTCACTATAGGCCAGCTGTTTAACTGAACTAAAATAATAACAGAACTTGAACAGAACTTTTACAAAACATGAAATTAAACTTTAAAATGTGATGAATTATAAGGATTCTATTCAAATTCTCTTACTATTTCAGTTATATGAAACAACCGAATGATATGTCAATAAAACTTGAATAGAAACTTTGCAGAACTTGAAAATTAATTTTGAAATTTGACGAATTGTTCAAATTCTGTGAAACATTGTCTTTTTTTAAAATTTTATTTTTTATATGAGCTCCACACAGGAGGCCCTGAGGAAAATAATTTCCTTCAGGGCCTATGTCATCTTTGGGGATGCTAATTGGAGATTTTTTTAAGGAAAGGAAGGAGAGGAGAGTTCTGGGAAGGAAAAGGGTTTAAGGGGTGGGTAAGAATATGGGGTTCAGTATGTCCTGGTCATCCGCTTCCAAGACCTAGACAAACCTCACCCCATGAACCCGGGCACCCCTGCTAAATCACCAAACGTAGCGAACAACTTGGGATGACCTGTGGCAGAGGTGTTGTTTATCCAATAAAGGTTCCCGGGGCGGCGGTACGCATTCCCGCCTCCCAAATTTTTTATTCAGAATATTACAATCTGGGAGGCGGGTATGGGTACCGCCGCTCCGGGAACCATTTATTGGATAACCAACACCTCAGCAATAGGTCACCCCAAGTGGTTCTATACGTTTGGTGACTTAGCAGGGGTGACCGGGTTCCTACCCACCCTTCATTCTAACCCTTCCCAGAACTTCCTCGGTTTCCATTCCTTTAAATGACCCTCCACACAGCATCCCCAAAGATGACACAGGCCTTGAGGGAAAATATTCTCTCCTTCCTTCTTCAAAAAAATATTGTGAATAAATATGGACTTTTTCCAGAACATCTAAAAAGTTTCCCAAGGGTTTCAATATCATAATCCAAAAACCTTTTGAAAAAATAACTTAGAATATTGAATAAATATGTGTCGGAGAAAAGTTTTCTTTAACAAGTATATTATCGCTTAAAACAATACGATCTTTTGCTTTGGTTTTAGGCAATCTTCGAAAACTTTTATTTTTCGGATAAAATATTATTTAAATCCTTTTTCTTCTTATCGTATCGCTGTCTTCTCTTTTACAAGATAACAGTGTCGCATTCGCAGAGAAGGCATGATACTAGGGGCAGTCAAAAAGTAATTCCTCCGATTTTTCTGAATTTAAATAGAGTTAGTTAAGTGAAATTTTTGAATTTGGTGCAATAGAGAACTGCAGTCCCATTTTTAAATTTTTTTTTTTAATGAATAGTGACCTTCTAACTTAAATAACTACATTTTTATTTTTAGATTTGGTTTTAATAGTTAAAATAATTGTCAAAGTTTTAATTTTTCAAACCCCCGAAAACCACCGTAATGTATGATGAATCGTGTGATGTTATCACTCCTGAAAAATTAGTACAGGATCGGGCAATCAGCTGATCTACTTCCGCCATTTTGAATTCCGTTGTTCGAAGTATTCTCCCTAGAAGTAGCATTACTATTTTTTTTGTGCAGTAGTTTTTGAATATTTTCAATAATAGAGATAAACTAATAAGAGATACCTTTATTTTTGAAACATTATTTAGGCCTAAATAATGTTTCAATAAACACAACAACTAAATCTCTATAAACAGTATGTAAATAAACGAATAAATTAATACGATGGCTTGAGTCATTCCCATACAATGACTTTACGGTGACGTCACGACACGTCGAACAGTGACGTCACCCTGACGGCGTGTTTTTACGACCCGATTAAAAATGAACTTTTTAATATTTTTTTTAAAACTCTGCTTTTAATATTATTAAATAAAACTTATATATTCAGAATCAGCGTAAATTGGTCTATATGAACATATTTTTTTAAAGCCAGAATATTTTTCACTGGAGTTCATTATTTCTCAAACCTTCTTCTACAATCTGTTGCAATAGTAACTTTTTGCGTCAACAGGTTGCAGCACTGCAGTCGCTTGCAAGATGGCCGACATCGATGTTCGTATTAGACAGCGTTCTGTGGTTGATTCTTCACTGTAGAAGGTGAAATGCCCATTTGCATTCATGAAAGACTGAAAAATCTGTACAATGATGGAACAGTGGAGGTCAGCAGTGCTAGACGATGGGTTCGTCACTGTAACGAAGCTGAAGGACAAACACCGCTGGTTCACAAAAAAGCTGGTTGATGACGTCATTCGTAGTGGCCCCAGATAATTAAAGATGTCGCAATCTTTCCCTCAGTAAAGGCAGTGTGATGACGATCAATCGACAACTGATTAATCAACAAAAGTTTGTGCAAAGTAAGTACCAAGAAAGTTAACGGACCAGAGTAAAGAAACAAGAAAAACAATAGCCTCACTACACTTGCAGCGCTTAGTAGGCCAGTGCAATTAGCGAGGCCAGTGCAATTAGCGCAAAAAAGGGGGTCGCGATCGGAATTATTCCGGTAGTCCCAATTTTTTTATATATTTTATACACTCATCTCCTGATGAAAAATCTGAGTTTTCGACCTTGGATCGCTTGAGCTTTCGCCGCCATTTTGAAAAAACCAGCAGAAATCGCACTAAAATCTAGTTTTTCTCAAATATCTCGTTTCCAACAAAAATTTTGGCTAAAATAGCTTTACAAATTTAATAGAACATAAAATTACCTACAATTTTTATTTTGAAAAAAATCTTCTATCTCTAATAAGTATCGAGATATGCAGTCGTCAAAATGTGTATAAGTTTATAAAAACAGGTATATTGCTCGACTTGGTTTTTTTTTGTGCGTATCTTTTTACCAGTGCAATTTTGTGAAAAAATTACTGATATCAATTTTGTAGAGAATAAAATTTCGAAAAAGAATTGTGATTTTTATTGTTTTTTGTATTGTTTTTACTGATTTGAAGTATGAATAAACAAATATCGGTAAGTGAAAACATAAAAATTTATCACGATATTACCACGTCATTCGACTTTTGTTCACTTTACATTTTTAACAATAATAACTACAAATAAATTAACGAGAGTGGGGGGGTCACCCCCCTCCCTCTACCCTTTTCACATGCCCCCCCCCCCGGTTCCCTGCAGTTGGCGCCAATTAGCCACTCCAGGACTGGCCATCGGGTGTCATTTAGTTCTAAATTGAGGTCGTCAGTTCCAAAAATATGGTTTAGCTTCTTAGATGGTTTTTTAAGATAATTTAGCTTTTTTTAAATACAAAATCATAAACAAAAATGACATTTTAAGAGTTATTTCTTTGGGAATCGACTATTTTTATATTGAAATCTTTGTTTTTTCTCATAAGTTCTCTATAGCTGCCAGCCCCCATGAAATTTTGTCGGTCATAAATTAGGCTACCCAATATGATTATGGATTGCTTTATCTGCATAAAATTTGTGAGGGTATCGAGTCATTCTGTGGGGTTGAATCAGGAACGTCAGAGCAACATGTAGAGATGAGGCCTACACGAATTAAGAGGAATGACAAAGACGTCCAAACTATCATTGATTGGTTTGCTTGCTATGAACCATTTCCTAAAACAAACGTGATTATGTCTATAAGCAGTGGTACGATGATAAGAATGGGAAAATATGGGGGAAATTTCTTATGTTAACTTTGGAAACCTACACTTAAAACGTAAGGAAGGGATAGTTTTTTCTTGCGGCGGTGACCAGCAGACTGTGACAATAGATCCATTAATGCTATTCCATCGTATGTGTATTGCCAAAAAGTGTGAAATTGAATATAAAGAATATTTCGAATATGAATATCTCCTGTCCCACTGTCTCTTTTCTCAGAGTAAGGCATGAGAAAGAAACCAAATCCATATTTTATTTTTTACCAAAAAACACAGAACTGGAAAGCAGTAAAATGCAGGTAGTGGATGGAGGATATTTACTGCACAGTGTTGTACGGGGTCGTGCTCAACCCTTTTTTAGCAATATGTCAAGCTATGTACAAAATCATCGGTTGAAAAAAAAGCACTAAGGAAATGTTTCTGGGAAATGAGAAGAACAAATCTCGTTTTATTTCCCTACTCAGAGCCTCATTTGAACAATCGCAAAGAACGACAGTACAAGCTGAAGAGGATGCTGATGTTCTCATAACAACCACAACAAACTCATTGTCATCTCAACATGATGCAGTCATAATCATTGGTACGGATATTGACCTGTTCGTACTCCTCACAGCTCTCTCACCTCCAAACGCATATATTACCAAAAAGTTGGTGAAGGTAATCACCTGACGCGTTGTACTCCAACAAATGTTTTTAACACATACATTGAAATAGTTGCAAACATTTTATTCATTTATACCATAAGTGGCTGCGACACAACTGGTGCTCCGTTCGGTCAAGGTATATACAAGTTTTGTAATATTTTTCTCAAGAACCACTCAGTGAATAAAACTATTGGGTAGCCTAATTTATGACCGACAAAAGTTTCATGGGGGCTGGCAGCTATAGAAAACTTGTGAGAAAAAAACAAAGATTTCAATATAAAAATAACCGATTCCCAAAGAAATAACTCTTAAAATGTCATTTTTGCTTATGATTTTTGTATTTAAAAAAAACTAAATTACCTTAAAAAACCATCTAAGAAGTTAAACCATATTTTTGGAACTGACGACCTCAATTTAGAACTAAATGACACCCGATGGCCAGTCCTGGAGTGGCTAATTGGCGCCAACTGCAGGGAACCGGGGGGGGCATGTGAAAAGGGTAGAGGGAGGGGGGTGACCCCCCCACTCTCGTTAATTTATTTGTAGTTATTATTGTTAAAAATGTAAAGTGAACAAAAGTCGAGTTCATACTTTAAATCAGTAAAAACAATACATAAAACATAAAAATCACAATTCTTTTTCGAAATTTTATTCTCTACAAAATTGATATCAGTAATTTTTTCACAAAATTGTACTGGTAAAAAGATACGCACAAAAAACAAAACCAAGTCGAGCAATTTAGGGAACGTACCCATACTACGTGACACGTTTAGGGGGGGGGGGGGGGGTCTTCAAAATGTCACGCTCCATACAAATGAGCGGCGGGTTGCTTAGGATTTTGGTCACCGGGGGGGGGGGGGGGGGGTTAAAAATTGCAAAAAGTTGGTCACGTAGTATGGGTACGTTCCCTTACCTGTTTTTATAAACTTATACACATTTTTACGACTGCATATCTCGATACTTATTACAGATAGAAGATTTTTTTTTAAAATAAAAATTGTAGGTAATTTTATGCTCTACTAAACTTGTGTAAAGCTACTTTAGCCAAAAATTTTATTGGAAACGAGATATTTGAGAAAAACTAGATTTTGGCGCGATTTCGGCTGGTTTTTTCAAAATGGCGTCGAAAGCTCAAGTGACCCAAGGTCGAAAACTCAGATTTTACATCACTAGGTGAGTATATAAAACATATAAAAAAATTGGGACTACCGGAATAATTACGATCGCGGATCGCTAATTGCACTGGCCTATAGTTTCTGGAAAAAATTGTGACCTGAGACGAAATATGGATTCATTTTTATGATCCTGAATCAAAGAGGCAGTCAATGGAATTGCATCACACAAACTTACTGCAAAATCGTGAAAAAATCAAAACTGTGTGATCGACCGGGAAGGTTATGGCGATGGTGTTTTGGATGTGACCTTGCTTTTTACAACACTGTGATACATGTAAAAGACATGCCAAAGCTGTGGAAAGGGATGGAGATTATATTGAAAAGTAACAAATTAATCGTCAATAATGTAGTTTTCAACCCATGTAATTGCATTTTTTTATATCTCGACATTTAAAGGAGAAAAAAATAGGAGGCATTACTTTTTGACTGCCCCTAGTATATTTCCATAAAAACGGCAAAATTATCCAAAAGTCTGGTTAGCATATCCATCAGACTTACTATTAGTATTTTTATTCTATTATCGATTATGAACTTAACATAATCATAATATATTCCCGGGAAGGGTGATCTACGAGCAAACGTTTTGTAAATAAAATCAATAAAAAGAGAAAACACGTACATCAATAATATTTAGCCAGCGAGAGGATGAGATAGAATAATCGGTCTCGTCTTTGTGCTAACCACGGCCAAGAAAGTACTTTTTTTGAAGTGAAAACTTTAGCACTGTGTGATTTGCAGTACAGTCCTGTAGGCGCGCCCGCATACCGCCACCTAACTCAGTATGAGGGGACATTGAAGGTTTAGATTGGTTACATTAAATGTAGAGCCTTTTATTCAAAAAAATTAGAAAAAATTAGGGGCGACCATAAGTTGCCTATACCGGGGTAGGACAGTGGTTGGTACTTCAATGTGTGATTTGAAAAAATATATGTATCAACATATATATACGAAAAAATATATAAATAAAATACATAATATCTATACTTTTGAATGTAACTATAACTTTGTGGTTATCCATTATAGATAAATGAAACAATTTAAGTTTGTTTGAACCACTTTTATATTTGAGTAAATCCGACCGGTTTCAGAACGACCGTTCCTTCTTCAGGGCAAATGTATTCTGAAACCGGTCGGATTTACTCAAATATAAAAGTGGTTCAAACAAAGTTAAATTATTTCATTTACATAATAACTATTTATAGAGGTGCTTGCAGGGTTTTTCACATGATGCAATGCTGCCTCGTAAGCTTCTTGAAAGAGTTTTATTTTGCTTTTACTATTATTTTTGCTTGTATTACTTACTTGATTTGTTGTATTATATTTTTTCCTGTTAAGCACTTGCATACTGCTTTCTAACAACGTATGCAGGGACACTGGAGGTCTAGATTCGTTCAAAATAAATAAATGTAGCTTCGTCTAACAAAACAATTAGAATCTTGCGAGAGCCTTGAAGGAGTAAAAATCTGTTATTTATATCAGGGCGGGTAAGTGGTGGATAACCTCCACTATGTGATTTGAAACTCGATGAAATGAAAAAGCGACACTTAAATAGACAAATAAATACATCGGCAGGATTAGAATTTGAAATTAAAACACTTTTGTACTTTCTTTCACTAATTTATATTTCACCAGGACCGGTTTCATCCTATTACGGACATTTTCAGACTGGTAGTTGAAATTCTTATGCTACGGTATTTATACACTCTTAGGCAGGGGTACACAACATTGTCTCTATATAATGAATATTTCTATTTTGTTAATTTTAAGGTATTATAAGTTATTTTGTTAATTTTAGGTACATACAACCTGTATGTACCTAAAATTAACAAAATAACAATACAACCTGTATGTACCTAAAATTAACAAAATAACTTATAATAACTTAAAATTAACAAAATAGAAATATTCATTATATAGAGACAATGTTGTGTACCCCTGCCTAAGAGTGTATAAATACCGTAGCATAAGAATTTCAACTACCAGTCTGAAAATGTCCGTAATGGGATGAAACCGGTCCTGGTGAAATATAAATTAGTGGAAGAAAGTACAAAAGTGTTTTAATTTCAAATTCTAATACAATGGAATTCCACCACGAATTATCAGTGCAAAAACTAGACTCACATCGGCAGGATTTAGCCTACGTGAAAATGAGATAGAATTATCGGTCTCCTCTTTGTGAGGTGCTTTGTAGCCTCCCAACTCTTGTCTACTTTAGTTTTCTGAAGGTATCAATCACTTCTATTGCGTGTGAACTGCACACTAGTATTTTTTTTCTTTGAGACCTTTTTAATTAAATGTCAGCAATAATCCACCACAACAAAATCAAACATATAAATAATACCATTTATTTTAAAGTGTCATTAAAAATGGTTTTACTATGAAGGCAAGACACATTAAATGAATGTTCATCACATACCCAACCAACTGATGTTCTATTTTATGTCCTTTACCTTTTGAGTGTTTTATCAACTATAAAATGTTTTTACTTATTTTTATCCATGTCAAGGTTAGATATTAGATGGTATTAGCCGGTACCGGCATGCGTTGCAATTCCACTTAAAGAAATAAATTGTTCCTCTCTATTCCCCTCCCATGTCCTTTTCCCCTCCCGCGTTCCTCTTCCACCTTACCCCCTTTCGCGTCCACCAGTCCCGTGACTCCCCTTCCTCCTTCTGCGTTCCTCTCCACATTCCCAGCCTTCCCACATCGCCATCCCCTCCTGCAAACTTCTCTGCTACATTCCCCCTCCCCGTCTCAAATTTCCCTCCCCCTTCTTCCCACCCTGCCGCACTATATGAAATATACAAATTTTTCAAACAACTCGAGTGTCACCTATTGCATTTTAATAAAAATTTCATAACGCCAGAGCTCACCACTATATAAAAACCTTCGCATACGTGCGCACAAAAAATCAACAAAGTTTCATCGCGATCGGATGAATAGTAAGGGAAGTAATAGAGGATTATTTATGGAAAGAAGGAGAGGTAATTCTAGGAAGGAAAATCTAGTATATTATTTAAATATTAGGATTAACGCTCAGAATCACAAATTGCTTTAAAAGTGCAGAATTAACTTTAACATTATATACATTATATAAATCAATTGTGCGAAGAATTCTCGAATACGGATCCACTATTTGGTCTCCCAATTATGAGATTCATAATTATAGAATCGAATCCATACAAAAAAAAATTAACCCGTGTTATTGCTTATCGCGAAGGTATATCTGATCAATTTGGAACGTATAAAGACCGAATTTTACACTATAAACTACACTCTCTGACAGGAAGACGGAAACTTTCTGATTTATTGCTTCTGCACAAAATTATACATGCATCAGTTGATACACCCAACATTTTATCCCAAATTAACATTAACACACTGTCAAGAAATTCAACAAGGAGGATGCAAGATATTTTCTATATATCTACCTACCATACAAATACAGGATATTTCTCCCCTTTACCACGAATATTAAGACATTATAACACTATACACTGCTCTAATAATGAAATTGACATTTTTAATAACCCATTCAATCACTTCAAAAAATATATTTTACCATCAATCGTATAAAGCTGATATTGTGATGAAGCCCTTTATTCAAAGACAGGAAATATTGTACCTACTAAATCATTGTCCCATCAGCACAGGTACCAATAATAAATTGTTGGTGATTCTTTTGTACTCTACCTTTTACTCATTCTTGTTCGTCATTCACTTTTGCATATTTACGAGTAGCTAATTATTACTGATATTATTTTTGTTATAATTTTTGTAAATTAAATCATCCATGTATATAAATTTTTGGGCTTAATGCCTATTTTGTGTACTTAAATAAAAATAAATAAATAAATAAAATAAATACAGATTTTAAATTTGTTATTATTATAATACTGTGCTGCACTGTATCATGTTGGAATCAATTTAATGTAAAAGCCATTTTTGGCGTTTAAATAAAATAAATAAACATGTTAACTTCTGAAACAGCTTAAAAACTAAACCCAAGTTCCAAAGTCCTTCATTGTTATTTTTCTTCCTTTATCTTTATCATTTCCTTGAAAGTCTCTACTTATTAGAAGAAGAGGAAAGTGTTGCATACGGTGACCGGCCAATTCAGAATGAAAGAAGCACCTCAGAAAGTTCATTAAGAGTGATGATAAAAAATAAAAAAAATGGTTAAATAAGTTAAGTTAGGTATCCGTTACAAATTCATACTTAGATATGGAATTCGAACTTGGGGACACTCGAGTAAAATTTATATTAAATATGTGGCGACACATCATTATTATCTTCGCCATCAAAAGAACATACGAGAAACATCTCCTAATATTTGCGCCCATCGGCAAACCTACTTGCCTAGGTACCTTCGTACCTATACTGGCCGCGATGTACTTTCTCGCCTCCCGTGCCAGCCCGACGATAATAATATCGCCCCGCCTAGAAAGGTCTCGAGACAGCACCGTACAATATCTGTACGGCGCCGAATATTCTCGTCAGCTGCCGAAGTGGCTCGTATTACCTACCGCGAGGTAGTTACTCTACCGCGGCTATATAAGCAGCCGATCGCTCGCCCGCTGCAGTTCAGTCTCACATTAACAGTCGGCCAATATCTCAACATGTAACAAGTGCTCCTGCATGGCACACATCCAGGGCAGCTTCCCGAGGTCCATCACCACGTCTCAGCTACAAGGCCCATCGTGTCTTCAGCTCCTGAGATCAGCTACATCCCGCGACTTATAAGGTTTGACGCACCTTCAGTCCGGGGATCAGCTCACCACTTCATGGCACCCCGAAGCCCACCGTGCTTCGCTGCCATGGAACGCGCTCCGCCTCGCCAGGACTACCTGCTGGTGGCTCAGCTCACCGAGCCACACACCGTTTATCTCCGCGATTCAAAGCGTCGAGCAACGGCCTGGAATATAGGTCATCTCCACCGCCATGGTGTCGAGAAACTCGCTGACCTTCACCACACCATCTCCACCTCCGTACGCCTGCAGCATCATCTACGGCACTCCGCATTACATCTTGTTACCGACCACCGACCATCTGCTACGTAGCCCAATAAACGACTGACTCACCACTTCGACATGACGACTTTCATTTCTGTCTCCCGCTCCCTCAACTGGTGACCCCGACGTGATATGGATACGCAGCATACAGCATCCTGACATGTGTGTTACCACAGCGCATCCGGTAACACCGCAAACACGAGGGAATCGGTAGAGACGCATCAGCACGGACGCACCGACCAGCAGCATCAACCCGGCTTTCCTGCGACTCCTGGCATCATCTTTCAACCCTGTACTCCGTACACTGGGAAGGGGGTGTGTGGCGACACATCATTATTATCTTCGCCATCAAAAGAACATACGAGAAACATCTCCTAATATTTGCGCCCATCGGCAAACCTACTTGCCTAGGTACCTTCGTACCTATACTGGCCGCGATGTACTTTCTCGCCTCCCGTGCCAGCCCGACGATAATAATATCGCCCCGCCTAGAAAGGTCTCGAGACAGCACCGTACAATATCTGTACGACGCCGAATATTCTCGTCAGCTGCCGAAGTGGCTCGTATTACCTACCGCGAGGTAGTTACTCTACCGCGGCTATATAAGCAGCCGATCGCTCGCCCGCTGCAGTTCAGTCTCACACTTACAGTCGGCCAACATCTCAGCATGTAACGATCTCTGCATGGCATCGCTACGCTCCAGGGCAGCTTCCTCGAGGTCCATCACCACGTCTCAGCTACAAGGCCCATCGTGTCTTCAGCTCCTGAGATCAGCTCCATCCCGCGACTTTCAAGGCTTGCGTCACCTTCAGTCCTGGGATCAGCTCACCACTTCATGGTACCCCGAAGCCCACCGTGCTTCGCTGCCATGGAACGCGCTCGCCTCGCCAGGACTACCTGCTGGTGGCTCAGCTCACCGAGCCACACACCGTTTATCTCCGCGATTCAAAGCGTCGAGCAACGGCCTGGAATATAGGTCATCTCCACCGCCACGGTGTCGAGCAACTCGCTGACCTTCACCACACCATCTCCACCTCCGTACGCCTGCAGCATCATCTACGGCACTCCGCATTACATCTTGTTACCGACCACCGACCATCTGCTACGTAGCCCAATAAACGACTGACTCACTACTTCGACATGACGACCTTCATTTCAGTCCCCGCTCCCTCAAATACATTCAAAATTTACAAACTGCTATAATTAAAAAAATAGTTTAACCTAGCATTTACAGACAAAGAAAAAACTTTACAATTACTGTATGGATCTGAGGGCCTACTTCCAATTAATGGGCTTCTCTGGTACATTATAATTATGGATAATTCGGGAGAAAGTGAGTATAAAAAGTTATTGGTGCATAGTCACACAACAAGATTTATCGAAAATAAAGGCCTAAAAATACCACGAATATCAAATAAGTTTGGTAGCAGAACTCTCGAATATATGATACCCTTGATTTACAACATGTTAAATCAAAACATTAATTTAATAAATAATGAGGAACCCTGCCATATACTGACAAAAAAGTTGTTAATAAATGAACAACATATTTATCTATCCTAAATCTTATATTATGTATTAATATTGTAACCTAGGCTAATGTGTGTTATGTAATAATATTAAATGGTAGAACCTACACACAAGCAGATCTGTCACAGCTTTGTGGGACTACCCATATCTTATATTGTATTTCATGTTATTATATTCAATTCAATAAAAAAATAAAAAAAATAACAAAAGGTTAGGATTACCGGCTGTTTTTAATTTATTTTTTCATAGCTTTTAATGACCTTTCTGAGGTGTTTCTGAGTTGGTTTCAT
The DNA here is from genome assembly GCA_917880885.1 of Limnephilus marmoratus. NCBI lineage: Eukaryota > Metazoa > Arthropoda > Insecta > Trichoptera > Limnephilidae > Limnephilus > Limnephilus marmoratus. Next base: position 26,746,795 of record OU862930.1, on the reverse strand, counting down.
TCTGAGTTGGCATGGAACCGTTGCATACCTGCGTGGAACACATCTACAATATTTGCCATAAAAATTCTAAAATTACCCACATCAAATCTGTTGAAAATTTGCCGTGATATAGTTTACATCTCGCTTTCGATATGTCGCTAATAATCGTAAAAATACTAATTAATTAATCCCAAAAGTGTCGGTAATTGTAACCATCGTTGTGCGGTTATCGTTGATTACGTATATCGTTGATTATCGTTGATTATTGTTAACATTGTTGTGCCGTTATCGTCGATTAGCAATACTTAATTGACAGTTTTTTAAAATTAATTTTTCATTTTATATATATAAATATTATTATTTTTTATTTATACACTTATATATTTGTGTTATAATTTTTAATTTTAATTTTTAAAACTACTTTTTGTTCTTCCCTTTACACACGAGTAATTGCACTCTCGTAAAGGTTATATATTGTATACCTGCATATGTGTTTTTACAGTTTTTTTTATCAATGTTGCATGTTAAATTACTCATGATTTTGTTACATGTGTATGTATATAAAAACTAATAAACAAAATAAAAAAAATAAAATCGTGGAGAGCAGCCAGCATTAAGATCGGTCCAGAACAGCAGATGAACCCATCAAAGGCTTTCTCCTTTCATTTGCCAAATCCTGTGATTGACTTTAAAAAACGCAGTCAACTGTCTTGTTTCACATAAATTAGATTTACAGTCCGCATCCCCTCTCGTGTTGTGATATTGTTCGTGACAAAACAAATAAATTTTGGACACTTTTTTTAAAATAATACTCCTGCGTTTATAAGCTTGAAGCTTCTTCTAGTATAACGTATTTCGCTGTTATTGGAAACTCGAAGAACTCTGTAAATAAGCAACAGATCAATACTTACATATTTCGTCCGGATAAACAAACAACACAGCCACAAATTCGCTTTGTTCAGGCCTCTTTTAATGGAAGTATCGACGAGCCCTCTCCCCAGCCCCCCCCTGCAATATCTCTTCATTCTGTATCGCTCCGCTGCGAGTTGATTAATGTAAGGCCGTTGGAAGATTTCAATGGGAACACATGTCAGAATCAATTTGATCATCCCTTGCCTTTTGAATTTTCAAAGTAACATGTTATTTACTTGTATATTGCTTGGAAAGCCTTTTTGATGTTTGGGAAGTAAAGATTTATCGGTTCTTGCGAATTATCTGAATTATTTTTGAAAAGTTTTGGTTAGGTTTGGTGATATTTTTTTTTTATTTATTTACGGCCGTTAAAAATAATAATTATTATACTTTTGAATGTAGCTATAACTTTGTGGTTATCCATTATGGATAAATGAAACAATGTTACTTTGTTTGAACAACTTTTATATTTGTTTAACGGCCGTGTTTCGATAGCTGTTGGAAGCTGTATCTTTTCTTCCACGGAGTTCGGAATCTCTACCTACCACTGTTGGAATGAAAGGGATGAAGGGGAAAAAATGGGATGTCCACCGAAAACAAGATGACCCTACCTTGCTGGTGATGTCCCGGGGGTCCCACACTCATGCATTCAAGAAAACTCCACGGTTGAAAACACGTATCTTGCGCGGATCCGGGTTTCGACTATAAAGCGACGAGACCAAAGTATTTGGCTGCCAATACCGCGCGGTGTTGAAATTGCACTGATTTCGCGGTTAGGAATCTTGAACCGGTGACAATAGCAAGATGGATATATCAGGATAGATAGGTAAGACGGGAGGAATACATGGGTGTGTAGGTATAGATTTGCCCGAACAGGCCGGTTTCGGAACGACCGTTCCTTCCTCAGGGCAAACGTATACTGATTTGACAGTTACAAAATAGTAGATGGGAACAATGTATTATTACTAAGGATTGTTGCAGGGGTGGAGCCGTCGCTAGGCATTAATGAAGAGTGGGTGGGTAGGGGAACATATCCATGATTAAGTTGTAAGATAATATTTTTTGTTTGTTGATAACAGATTCATTATTTTTAAGGGATTTTTTTAATTTCAAAGGCTTCTAAGATATCTAAGCGTTTTCCTTTATATTTAATATGTAGAATATTTATCCCTGTATTTTTTTCAGAACTATGGTTATTTTCAATGATATAGTTAGCGAGCCCAGAAAAATTATTATTATTAAGACACCTTAGATGTTCTTTGATTCTGATTTCAAAATTACGAGTTGTTTTTCCAATATACACAAGGTCAGTACTACCATTTTACTGTGGTAATACTACGACCAGGGCACAATTCAATATACCACTACACAGAAACCAACACTTGAGCAATATGTATTCGCACATAGATGTATGGAATATGTCACTGACACAATTTAAAAATGAAATAATGAAATAATTTATCCGAGATACAAGTACTGACTAAGGAATTCTTTGGTAAATTTAATAAACTACTCGTTCATCGACAAATTTGCTCAACTATCTCTACCTATCCTATTAATGTAATTAAATGTAATGTCTTAGTAAAAGCATTGTAATATGTATTATAAACCATCATAAACTGTAGTATTATTTAGTTATATTTAAAAAAAAATAATAATTTTCACTATAATATTAAAATCCAAATTGGAGTTCTGAACCCCTGCAACTTGCAGAGGTACTGGAGGTACCATCGATGTAGCGGTTTGCCACTTTGCGAAACTAATAATTACGTTTTATTAGACATGGTTAATGTTGCAATTTTGTAAACCTCTGATCACCTTACTTTAAAATTTTAGTTATTTGTATTTTTATATCATGTATGTATTTTTTTATCGTAACTTATCGTTATAATATCTTACTGTAATTTAAGTTTTTGTTGCTTATATTTCTATTTAACTAATGTACTTTTTTATTTCTATTGTAATTTTATTTATATTATTTCCTTCTCATGTTAAAGATGTACTGCCTTTATTTATTTATGTAAAAGCCCTCTGGGCGTATAATAAAACAAATAAATAAATAAATAAATATAAAATGTGGGACAGTCATTACATTTGAGTTTATATATTCCGGGATTAGTCAATTTATGTGGTTAATTTAGTGGTTCAAATAAAGTAACATTGTTTAATTTATAATAATAATTAGATAATTTGTAGATAGCCGTTTTGTAAAAAATCACCCAAAGGCGCTATACAATTTATTGTGAGTTCTTGGGCTCTATCTATTTTTATTATTTACAAACAGATACAGAAAACATACTTCCCTAGTAGGTCATTTCTGATGAACACACTTTTATTAGAGATTTTATGCTTGGAGAAGATACGAATTTATACGCAGACGACACTACATTTAAAACACTGGACATTATTGCATGAGTTTACGTTTGCTACACTCTATTACTATTGATAATACATTATTGAGAAAATTGTTGGCAAAAGTATAGTTGATATTTATTTTGAGAGACTGGAGAATTTAGGACTCTTTAGAACAGGAGAATTGTTGTGAAATGCCTTTAAAAAGTTTACAAGTTCTTATTTGTTTCCATCATGTCATGCGCCATGTAAAGCGGTTCGCTATGTTGGGTGATTTAGTAGGGGTACCCGGGCTCATGGGGGTGAGGTTTGTTTAGGTCTTGGCGTCGTATGCATTTACCCATCTACTGCTTGCGGGCCGGATCGAGAGAGACTGGTTGAGGAAGACCCTTTGAACCGCCCAGCTGGACTCTCTCGACTCATCGCCGTGCACCGCAGTTGGGGGAATGGATTTATACGTCCGTCATTTCTGGATATGCTGACCCCCAGATTCCTACTCACCCCTCACATTTTTTTCTTTCCCGAACACTTCCTCTCCTTCATTTCCTTAAAAAGATCGATAACGAAAGAACATAAGAAAAAACAAAAAAAATATGTAGATAAGTACGTAGGAAGTATTAATTAATTTGACACCTTTGGCCATCGAATCAAAGCTCTTTTTCACATCCAAAATTATACAATTTCAACAATTATATCAAATAAATCAGGTGTGATGATTTATTCGTTTAAACTTTTTTTAGCTAATGAATTTTGAACTGATTAAACAGAACATGTTTTAATATTTAATCAAATGAAGACAATATAAGCGAAACTCAATCGAAAATCTGAAAACAGAAAAATCAGAAAAAGATATTGACACATCTGGGACACGAACCCAGGACCTCTCGCTTACCGGGCGAACGCGCTAACCACTGCGCCACCGTGTCGATATCCAATTCGGTCACTTTTAACTGTATCATACTTCGACTAAGAACCACCCACACTATCTTCATTTTTCTTAACGCATATACTATTGGCTGCTATCTTTATGTATGATTGCAAGATTCAAACCCGAACTAAATGCTCTCTAGATAGTGTCTGGATAAATCTTTATCCATTTTATTTAATATGCGACATCTATTGACTTTTCTGCAAGTCTAGGATGAATATTTTTATTTTTATTTTAACTTTATGAGTAAAACCTCAAATTGTAATATTTAATCAAATGAAGACAATATAAGCGAAACTCAATCGAAAATCTGAAAACAGAAAAATCAGAAAAAGATATTGACACATCTGGGACACGAACCCAGGACCTCTCGCTTACCGGGCGAACGCGCTAACCACTGCGCCACCGTGTCGATATCCAATTCGGTCACTTTTAACTGTATCATACTTCGACTAAGAACCACCCACACTATCTTCATTTTTCTTAACGCATATACTATTGGCTGCTATCTTTATGTATGATTGCAAGATTCAAACCCGAACTAAATGCTCTCTAGATAGTGTCTGGATAAATCTTTATCCATTTTATTTAATATGCGACATCTATTGACCGATTGAGTTTCGCTTATATTGTCTTCATTTGATTAAATATTACAATTTGAGGTTTTACTCATAAAGTTAAAATAAAAATAAAAAAGAACATGTTTTATATTATTTGTTTTACCCAAGTACCGAAGCTGTAATTCCATACCTTATAATAGATTCAGCTAATGATAAATAAATTATTCGCAGTGTGCATATTAGAACATAGAATTTTATTTTATAAAATTATTATTGATTTGGGATTGTGGCCAGGACGGAAGTTCCTATTGGGTGTTTATAATTTTGAAAATAAATTTTGATGTCATTTTTGTACGAAGCTATTTTAATGTTGAATCCATTCTAATTTGAAATATTCTATGCTTTTCTTATTTTATTTTGTACTAGCTGACCCGGCCACGCGTTGCTGTGGCTAATAAAACACAACGTCATCTACTGGATGGTTATCCAACCTTTGTAACCACCGCCGTCTTTGAGTTTATCGCGAAGAGACAGACAGACGCCGCGGAGGACTTTAATTTATACGTAGAGATGGTGTGAAAGATTATAATTACGTCCGTGAAATGCTTGGGGTAATTAACGTATTTAAGAATAAGAATTAATACTGTATCCGTCTAAATAACTTTTCAATTACCGCAATGTACGTGACCATTTTTTTTAGAAGATAGAATGGTTATAGTAAGCAATCCGTAAAAGATAGATATATTATACCTTTACGGACTTTTTGTGAATCTATAAAGAAGGAATATCCCACCATGCATTGTTTTGTTATATCCCAAGAGGATTAGGCAGCGTTTTCGATGAAAACTACCAGGCGGCTTGACTTTTTCCGACACTTCTAACAATTATCGTTATGTTTCAACTAATTTACACAAATTCTTGACACATTACATACCTAAACCTTCCTCACGAAACATTCTATCTGTTGGTGAAAACCGCATGAAAATCCGTTCAGTAGTTTTCGAGTTTATTGCGAACAGACAGACAGAAAGACGACGCGGGGGACTTTAATTTATAATATGTAATATAATATGTAGAGATAGAGATAGAGATATCAATAAAAATACAAAATAACAAACATAAGAAATCAATTAATATTTTTTGTGGAATAGAGTCGATGTGTATAGAATTTGGTTTAAAATTGATACATTTGCGGATGTGTCTGGTTATTCCCTCTTAACATGAATTGTAAAACGTTTTCCAATCTTTCATAAATTTCAAAATCTCGCCTCAGGAAAGCTGATTAAAAAAGCTCAGCTGAAACGTGGCTTTTCTTTGCGAAAAGAAAACTGAAAGATGAAAGAGGAAGAAAAATCACTGCATAATATCAAAAGGGATCAACGAACCGCGCACCGCAATGGCTCGGTAGGCAAAATGGGAACACGGCATTCCACTCAGTTCTTCAAACGTTTGTGAATATTTGATGCGATAAGTACGTGTTGTTAGATACTTTGCTGTTTGAATTTTTATTTGTTTTTGTGAAAGCCACTCAAAATTTTTGAACTAGATGTGGTAATTTGTAATAAATTTAAGGCCCGTTACGAAGCGCTCAAAGAAGAGATGTGTAAATACGAATGTTAGAGGGAGCGCCAATATTAAAAACGATAATAATAAAGCACGACTCGTTTAAAAAAGAGGAAAAATCTCGTGGGAAATGCATTAAATACCATACCAATACCAAAAAAATCACAGTGTTTCTTTAAATGCTGTTTAAGACAATGCTCGCGAGATTTTTGCTCTATTTTAAACGAGTCGTGTTTTATTAAACATTTTCGTAATTTTCGCATCGATTCTGTTACTGTAAATGTTAGCGCTCTCCTCTAACATCCGTAATATCGTATCTCTCCATCTTCTTCTTTTCGGGCCCAGTTGCGGAGCCTTAAGAAACGGATTGCAGTCCTTAGAGCACATACGTCGGATGGGAATGCTGTCCTTGTTCTACCGTATTTCAATAGAAGATGCTCAGAGGAACTAGCGTCATTGATCCCTCTCGGCACCGGTGCGTAGTTTGGCGTGTTTACATATGTACAGTATGTACACGGTTATACATATGTACAGTATGTACACGGTTGACGTGACAACGGATCGCTTCTTCGACTCGTTTTTGAGTTCAATAACTCGGCTGTGGAATGATTTGCCGACCTATGTATTTCCTCCTTCCTGCAAGTCTCTTCAAGATATATTATAATAAAACAAATATAAAACTTTTTTCCACTTAATTTTAATGACCGTAACCGGTTTCAGCTCGTTAAAACCATTTTCAGACTGGTACAAATTATTCTTAGTCTACGGTTTATATACACAACATATGGGGGAGGGGAAGACGGGTGGTCTACAAGGATTTTAATCAATTATATTGATTACATTTGTGAATAAGTCGTTTTAGACTGTCGAATTTCTAGTTATTTTTTTTTTCAGGACTATTTTTAAGGGACTCTTGAGTTTATTGATTCTATTTCCAATTACATTTTAATAACCGAAAGATACAAACTGCCCGAGACAGACCAAGGAGTTACTCGTTAATTAAGTGTGGTTTTAGTTATTTTGGTAATTCCAGTAAGCGAATTACCATGGGTTTGTAGCTCACTTCAATATTATTCAGGGAAAAATCTTACAAGTAACACGCATTATTAGCGACCTAATTTTATTTTCAAATCGTTTTTATATTTTTTATGAAGTATGGGATTTTTTTATTTCTTTATTACTTATTGAAGGGATACATGTTTACATTGGAGTAGAAATGGTCATTATGTAAACTAAATATATATTTTAACTAGAAGACCCGATCACACATTGCTGTGAGTAACGAAACACAACGCCATTACTCATCATCATCATCATCATCTGTGGCTCTACAACCCAGGTCGGGTCTTGGCCTCCAGCAGAGCCTGCCTCCATGACTGTCGGTGTTGTGCTGCGTTGCGCCAGTTTCGGATGCCGATGGTGCTTGCATCCTTCACCACTCCCTCCAGCCATCGAAGCTTTGATCTTCCAACTCTTCTCCGATCCCCAGGTGCACCATCCATAATTCGCTTTGGGATATCTCCTTCGCTCATTCTCTGGATATGTCCAGCCCACCTGAGTCTTCCAGTTTTGATTTCCTTGGAGATATTAGGGTCCTCGTAAAGATCGTATAGCTCCTGGTTGTATCTGATACGCCATTCTCCATTATCACAGACTGGGCCGTAAATCCTCGTAAAAAGCCGTAAAAACGCCATTACTCAACCTTTATAAAATCCACACCACCCGCTTGCCAGCTGCCCGCTGCCCGCTGCCTGAATTGAATATTTGAATTTCTCGGCCTTTCTCTACTATAATAAGCATGTATTATAAATAAAACCTTCCCCTTGAATCACTCTGGCTATTAGTGAAAACCGCATGAAAATCCGTTGCGTAGTTTAAAAGATTTATGCGCACATACATTTTGAGCGACTTTATTTTATACTATGTAATAATGATAATAATTTCAAAATTATTATGAAAATTACAATGGATACAAAAGCGGAGACTTAGTAAATGATTCTAATTGCTTATTCATAATGAAGTTATGGTCAATTTTTTTAGTTAAGCGGGTAATTTCTAAACATTCTAGTAGTCTATCTCTTCAAGACCCTTGTTCACTCCTTCCTCTCCTCAAAAATAACGTCTTCAAGGAAATAATTTCCCTCAGGACCTTCAGAGTTAACCTAAAAATATTCTTTGTGATAAGTTGATGAATTACAATTACATAATTTTTTTAATGTCTTCCTAGGGCTGGAATGTGAATTGGATTAGAGACTATTTTAGATTAAAAAGTGTTCCAAAAATGTTACATTTTCATACCATCATTTGAGAAAAATCTAACGGGTTCTAAACCGCACTATGAAAATATCAAAGATTAATCCTTCAACGACTTTACGGTTCTTTCTATTAGGTTTTGGAGGCCCCGCGAGACGCCGGAAGTGGATTCTCCTCCACCGGAAGCGAGTATAACCTAACCGGAAGCTCTTAGAGCATGAGCGGCGGGCTGTTGTGGCGTTTAGATGAATTATAGAAAGTATTGCAGTAGAGAAGTTCAAGTTGAAAACACTTAATTTAGTAGAGGACCCTAGAGAGTACCTTGGGGTATTCCGGAGTTAAATATTTTGTTGATGTTTATATCCGTAGAGCTTTCCAAAGGGTGGATGTTTTATTTTGAAATAAATTAATTACATTAAGCAAATTAAGTAACTAACAGAGAGGCTAAACCGCCTCAGTACTCTGTCATTGCTGCTTATAGTAAATGTTAAAGGAAGACATGGCACGACCAAGTGAATCAAATACAGAGAAGAAATAATAGATGGGTTCTGCCTCCTCCCCCCACTCTTCACTAATCCATAGCCACGTCCCCATGTCAGGGTGTTGTAAGTTGTAACGTGAAAATTTAATTTTTTTACACTTTTAGAAAAGCCTTTCATATTTAGGACGTGGATTGTTTCTTTTCATGAATAGACGCATTTTAATTTTTACTGTAAACAGAGTGGAACAATTTGGAGGGGGTGGAGGGAAACATGGAGATCGGCAAGCTAACCACGGGTAAGCTCTTGATTATGAGAACGAGTCGTAAAAGCGAACCATTTGCTTATGAAAAATATGTAAACCGCTAGCAAAATATTGATTATTATATCAAAACGTGAAACACTGCAACATATCTGCCATAGGTCACCCCAGTGGTTCGCTACGTTTGCTGACTTAGCAGGGATGCCCAGATTCATGAGGGGAGGTTTTTGCAGGTGTGCAGATGCGTCTGCCCACTAGCTGCGTTTTTTTTTACATTGGAGGTTCTGAGGAAAATAATTTCCCTCAGGGCCTATGTCATCTTTGAAGATGCTGGGTGGAGGGTTTTTTTGATGAAAGGAAGGAGTGAACATGAGTCTTGAAGAGACCCATGTTGTAGGAGGGAGGAAACACAGAGGCCGGCAAATCGTTCCACAGCCGAGCCGTTGAACTCAAGAACGAGTCATAGAAACAACCCGTTCTCATGTGACTAATGTCAACCGTGTACAAATGTTGGGCGCGTGTTTGGCGTATTTCCCGACTATGCACCGGTGCCGAGGGGATCAATGACGCTAGTTCCTCGGAGCATCTTCCATTGTAATACCGGTAGAACAAAGACAGCATTCCCACCTGACGCCTATGCTCTAAACTAAAGATAGCAGTCCGTCTGTTAAGATGGGAGAATCTATCAAACGGACCGCCCGTTTCTGCACAGAGTCAAGGTTTTTTTTTTTTTAGGTATTTTGGAGCTCCAGACCAGAGGTGGCTGCCAAATTCGACAGTGGGGCGCACTTGCGATTTGTACAGGGTTAGCAGTTGTGTACTATTACAGTATCTGCGGGCCCTGTACAGTACGCCCAGTTTTTGGGAGGCTAACTTTACTCTGGCTTCGATGGAGCCCCCATACCTGAGCTGGTCACTTAGAGTTACACCAAGCATATAGATGGAGGTCCTGTTCGAGGATTGCTTCCGTTGAAGGAGATTTTGCGTGGCTGGCCGGATCGGGAGAGGCCGGATGAGGGAGATCCTTTGACCTATCCAGCAGGACATTTTAAAATTTTCACAGATGGATTCATAAGTCCGTCACTCCTACTAAACCCAGGTTCCACCATTTTCCTTCTCAGAATTTCCTCTCCTTCCTTTACTTAAAAAGATCCTCCACGCAACATCCCCCAGAGAAGACAGTATGGAATTAACGTCAAAAATGTGTTTGGCTGTTCCTTGTTGTCTATTGTTCAATTTTAAATCAGACTTCGTTATAAGGTTTTTGCAGTAAAACTTTTTTACGCACGCTTGACTTGGGGAGTAAGCTGGTAAATGTGAGAGAGTTACGAAAAGCGAGGCGAAAAGTAGTTGAGAGGGAGATATACATAAGTTAATGAAGATAGAAAGAGATAAAGTTACGTTTCGTATATTACTGTAGGGGCAAGAGAGAGAGGTGCGAGCACACATTTTCTTTCTCTCTTTCTCTGATAGCCAACTGTTTCGTATATCTAAGACACAAGGCAGGCCTATTGTCTGTATCACACTGTAGGAGCAAGAGAGAGCAATGCGCGCGCATATTTTCTTTCTCTCTTCCTATCATATAGATGGAGCTAAACAAATTTTACTTCAGTCGTGTGGTCGAAAGCACACTCGTTTTTGTAATAGATTTTATTTCATTCTAACAGATTCTTTGATATTATATTATAACATGTTGAAGATATTTTTAGCATTTGTATATCAGAAGCCACTGGCTTTAAGAATTCAGATCTGACGCTTTCAATTATGTAAACAAAAAGATACGCACATAATTTAGCAACGCTTTGAAGAAGTGCGTACGAATAAACGTGAAGAACGCAGTCATAACTCAGTCAAAGAGAAGTTGGTAAGGGGATGGGGTGGTTCTGTAGGTACTGATAAATATAGTCTGGTTCGGCGTTGAAACGACGAGGGGTGGTAAGAACGGTGGAGATTTGGCATAATTGATTCCATAAATGGATGTGAAAATAATTCTCAGTTTTAAAAAGAGGAAAGAGGAAAGAATGAGGAAGATTCTGTATTTTTTATTTATTATGTGCAACTATATAAAAAGGTTTACATACATTTTTTTATGGCCTTGCCTGTCTCAATAGGAAATCCTGTGTCGGGACAGACTAGTTCAGGAATCTTTACCTTTATATTATCTTTATCTCTATTTTCTTTATCTTTACTTAGTATAAAATGAAGTGGCTCACGGTGTATGTGCGCTTAGATCTTTTAGACTACCCGACGGATTTTCATGCCGTTTTCACCAATTGATAGAGTGATTCATGAGGAAGGTTTTTAGGTATACATTTTTTCAAGGTTTTGTGTAAATTAGTTGAAATGCATAATATATCTGGCCAAGCGGCAGCGGGCAGCGTGGCTTGCATTTGGTTATTTATAAAGGTTTCGTTAGGCACAGCAACGTGTGGCCGGGTCTGCTAGTTATATTATATATTATATTATATATATATATATAAATAAAAATAAATCGCCGAAATGTATGTACGCGCCTAACTTCCGAACGACTGCACCAAATTGGATAATTCTTTTTTTTGTGTTCGTTATTGTCAGGACAGAGTTTGTATAAAACTACTGGTAAGCTCTGGCATTATTAAATTCGTATAAAAATAGGTGGCAAGTGAGCTATTTGAAAACTGAACGTACCGGGACTGAATGTATGGAATACGGGAGGAGGGATTTGGGAGAGGGAAGGGTGGAGGGGGGAGGGGAACCTGACAGCGGAGAGGGGAAATCGGGAGGGGGGTTCGCGGGACGGGGGAAGGGGAGGAGCGGAGTGGAACGGGACGAAAGGGAACGGGACGAATGGGAAAGGACACGCAGAGAGATACAATATCTTTGTTAAATGGCATTGCAACGCATACCGGGAATCTGCTAGTATTTTATAAATATCAAAAAAAGTACATTTTTCAGTAAGGCAAAAATATTTGACAAAAATTATCAGGTTGGTAGGTAGTGGTAACAATAATGAGACAGAGGATTATATTTGGGTGAGGTGACTAATTATTGCACGATCTTTTTCGATGATCCATTGTTTGATCAGGATTTTGTATTTGTTAATATTATTTGATTGTCTTGTTTTGTCAGGTAGGTTATTGTATATTTTAGGCGCAGTGTATTTGAAATTTCTTGTTGTATTTTTAGGTGTTTGTATGAGATCTTTGGTTTTGTGCCGCGTGTTTACAATATTTTGGGTATTTTCATAAAATGTATGTGTTTTATTTTTAAACAGATGGTAATATGTACTGGTATTGTTGTACGTTCATAAATACAAGAAGCGTTATTCATTTTAGATATTTTGACTGCACTCGGGCGTTCAGTGTTGCTTATTAGTAATAATAACTTGTTGTTATTTATTCGCACATTAGCTCAACATTGGAAGCCCTGAGGAAAATAATTCCCCTCAGGGTCTATGCTATCTTTGGGGATGCTGTGAGTGAAGGTTTTTTTTAGGAAAGGAAGTTCTGGGTAGGAAAACGGTATGAGGGGTGGTAGGAATCTGGGAGTCAGTGTGTCCAGGAGTGACGGACGTATGATTCCATTCCTCGCATTGCCGTGCAAGGCGATGTTCCGAGAGAGTACGGCTGCAGAAGTCAAAGGGACTCTTTCAACCATTCTCTTCCGATGCGGCCTGTAACGCAGCTGGTGGGTAGACACATCCGCTCCCAAAACCGGGACAAACCTCACTCCATGAACCCGGACACTCCTGTTAAGTCACCAAACGTAACGAACCACTTGGGGTGACCTACGGCAGAAGTGTTGGTTATCCAATGAATGCTTCCCATTCCCGCCTCCCGATGATCGTGACGATACGTCACCTATTTACCTCTCTCATAGTTATTGTTTTAATTTTCAAAGATCTTTCTACAATTTGGGAGGCGGCGCCCGGGAACCGTTTATTGGATAACCAAGTTATCTGCCACGGTCACTCCAAGTGGCTTGCAAAGTTTAGTAACTAAGCAGGGTTGCCCATTTGAAGGGCTTAGGTTTGTCAAGGTCTTGGTGGGGGATGCATTTGCCCACCTACTGGATCGAGAGAGATTGGCCGAGGAAGACCTTTTGATCTCTCCAGTAGGACTCACGGGAATATCGCTGACCTACGGCAGAAGTGTTGGTTATCCAATGAATGCTACCCGGGGCGGCGGTACCCATTCCCGCCTCCCGATGATCGTGACGATACGGCAGCTATTTACCTCTCTCATAGTTATTGTTTTAATTTTCAAAGATCTTTCTACAATTTGGGAGGCGGCGCCCGGGAACCGTTTATTGGATAACCAAGTTATCTGCCACGGTCACTCCAAGTGGCTTGCAAAGTTTAGTAACTAAGCAGGGTTGCCCGTTTGAAGGGTTTAGGTTTAGGTTTTATTGCACTGCAGTAGATGGCATGCATTCATTCGTCCCGCACTTCTATACACATTGACTCCCAGATTCCTACCCATCCCTCATACCTTTTTCCTTTCCAGGACTTCCTCTCCTTCCTTTCCCTGAAAAGACCCTCCGCGCAGCATCCCCAAAGGGAAATGATTTTTCTCCATGCCTCCTGTCTTAACTTTCATAGGCGCTCATCCACGGTGTCACATTTAAAAAAAAAGTGACAACGTCGGTTTTCATCAAAATCTACACGGAACATGGAAGGCATTTCTAGTGTGTAGATAAAACCGATTTTCAGTGCCTGAGCCCGCTTTGAGATCGGGTGGGGTGTGGAGAGTAAACGAGTTTTGGGCGTAGAATTGTTTTGAATAAAGAGTATATTGTATATCATAAAAGATACGTCTCCGTACATTTCCGTTGTTACTAAGATACGAGCGTGGATTGTATATTGTACACGGTGGCAAAAGAAAAACTAATATTTATTTATAATACTATACGCCTATTTTACCAACATTATTATTAATCCCTCAGTCTAATTTGTTCCGTTTTTGGACCAACTCATACAGGTCTCATAGTAATCCTTGTGTCTTTTTTTTATAAATTTTTATTCCAGTAAAAAGAAAATTACATTTTCACTTATTTAAATAGAAATAATTAAACACATTAAACTGAACTAAATACAACAATACAGCGCTATTCTATGACATTACTTTGTTTATCATCATCATCATTATTACATAGCATAAAATGAAGTCGCTCAAAATGTATGTGCGCGTTAATCTTTTAAACTACGCAACGGATTTTCATACGGTTTTCACCAATAGATAGAGTGATTGAAGAGGAATGTTTATATGTATAATATATGTAAATTATATTAGAGAAACGCCGAGAAATTTAAAGAAAACATATTTTTGAGTGATTTAAAACGGCTGGCGGGCCGTACTATAGTCACTTTTGAAATACGTTCTACGGAAGAAATTGGAAAATAGATGTGTTAGAGTAAGTAGGTATTTGATTTGAATTATTTTATTTGATGAAGTCGCACAAAATGTACGTGCGCATAGATCTTTTAAACTACGCAACGGTTTTTCATGCGGTTTTCACCAATAGATAGAGTGATTCAAGAGGAAGGTTTATATGTATAAAAACATGCTTATTATAGTAGAGAAAAGTAGAGAAATTCAAATATTCAATTCAGGCAGCGGGCAGCGGGCAGCTGGCAAGCGGATGGTGTGGATTTTATAAAGGTTGGGTAATGGCGTTGTGTTTCGTTAGCCACAGCAACGTGTGGCCGGGTCTGATAGTCAAGAATAAACATTAATAATTTTTTTTAAATGTACCCAGCTTTTGTCGTTTGGGATGCAATCATATAATTTGCCCCCTTCGTAACCAATGGATTGCTTACCATAGTTAGTTTGGATGGTGTTTAAATGTATGTTATCGTGTTGTTGTGTAAAGTGTTTGTGTACTTGGGAGGTTTAAAAGAATTCTGTGTTTGTATGTACGAGTTATTGTTTATTTTGTAAATAAGGAGTCATGTATTGTATGTATTCATATAGTTTTCTTAATGTTAATAGTTTTGTTTCCATATATAATGTTTTTGTGGATGTTCCGGGCTTGTAGTGAAACAGTTTTTTTGATTACCTTGTCTTACTATAATGGTTGGAACCGTGATCTAAACGGTATTAGAAGGAGAAAACACCTCGCTTTATATTAGGTCCTTACATATGAAATTGGCGTTTTGCTGTACTGGCAACTTTGATCTCAAATATCTTCTCTTTGGTTTGGAATTCCAAATTCAAATTTATACAGCTATTTACTCATGTATTTGTGTTTCGAAAATTATAATTCATTTGTTTATTCCTTAATTGTTTTTTTTCTTGGCGTCACTTAGTTTACAAAATGGAAAACTTGAAATATCGCGTTATTTACTAGTACGAGTTCCACCGTGGCACCAGTGCTGCAGAAACGGCTCGAAGGATTAATGATGTGTATGGCGACGGTGTCGCAAAAGAAAACACAGTGCGTTTTTGGTTCCAACGTTTTCGTTCTGGAAATTTCGACCTGCAGAACAAGCCCCGTGGACGGTCGGAGACCAAAGTTGATAATGAAGAATTGAAAGCTATTGTGGAAGCGGATCCATCGCAAACCACGTCCGAGTTAGCTGCAGGCTGCGGTGTTAGTGATAAAACTGTTTTAATCTCGTTGAAGCAAATTGGGAAGGTGGAAAAGCTTGAAAGGTGGGTACCTCACGAATTGAGCGAAGCAAATCAACAAACGCGTGTTAGAACGCTAGACCACACACTGCACAACAGACGGCTCCCAAATTACAAGAGCTTCAATTGGAATGTCTAAGACATCCAACGTACTCTCCGGACCTTGCCCCAACGGATTAACATTTTTTTCGAAACTTGGATAACTTCTTGCAAGGGAAAAAATTCAACTTCGTCTTCAAAGATTTTATTGATTCCCGTCCGAATGGTTTTTTTAGTAAAGGGATCGATGAACTACCTACCGATGCATAGATAGCAATGGTACATACTTTGATTAAATAAATATATTATATTTTAAAAAAATCGACTTTAGTTCCTCCCATACAAAACGCCAATTTCATATGTAAGGACCTAATATTCAAATTTAAAAGTTAACCGCAAAAAAATTTAAATGTACACCTTTATGTATCTAAAGTTTCCGACTGCAATTTGAAAAAAAAACGAAACCCTGTTTTTATCATCACCATTTTTTATCAATTATTTTTACTTGAAACGACAAAAATGAAGTTGAAATAACGTATATAATATATTTGCAAAATAAAACATACGTTTGTTTCCCCTAATATTAATTTTAATCAGAAAAAACGTTAGATGTGCCATTTAAAAAAAATCAATATGTTTATTTGAAATATAAAATTTGAAAGCATATTTCATTTCTTTTCAAGAATAGTTTTTAGTTTTAGCGTTCAGAAAAAAAATTCATTATTTTGGATTTTATTACAAAATGGGAATATTTTGACTTTCTGAGAAAATATGCCTGAGGCCTTTTTTAAATTTTTACATTAGCTCTACACAGGCGGCACTGAGTAAAATAATTCCCCTCAGGGCCTAGGTCATCTTTGGGGATGCTGTGTGGAGGGTCTTTTTAGGGAAAGGGAGGAGAGGAAATTATGTGTATGAAGGGTGGGTAGGATCTTGAGTTCAATGTATCCAGGAGTGACGGACATGTGAATCCATCCCTCCCACTGCGGTGCAAGGCGTGGGTCGACAGAGTCTAACTGGAGAGTCTGACTAGTTAGGTCTTCCTCAACCTGTCTCTCCCGATCCGGTCCGCCACGCAGTAGGTGGACAAACGCCACAGAGACCTAGACAAATCTCACCCCATGAACCCGGGCACCCCTGCTAAGTCACCAAACGTAGCGATCCACTCCGGGTGGCATATTTCCAAAACCTATACCGGTTCAGTCGCTTTACATTTTCAATATCAAAATTTAAATATTTAGAAATAAAATTATTAATTTCTAATATACACATCAGAAAGATTATTTTATCTAGATTTTAAACAATTTTTGTTTTTGCAATGTGATAAAAAATAACCAATATAGAGGTATATTTGAAATGTAAATTGTCGCAAACCGCGACTGAACCGATATCGATTTGGAAATATGCCTCCGGGTGACCTGTGGCAGGGGTGTTGGTGGTTTAATAAATGGTTCCCGGGGCGGCGGTAACCATATCCGCCTCCCAAATTGATAGGCCTGAGGGGTTAACAAAAATAATATTATAGAACCCATACAGACGGAAAATATTTTACTAACATTGATTATAATTATTATTATTGAGGTACGTTATTTTAGAAAGAAGGTTTTCTTATATACAGATCAGTGGCTGAGTTGGCATCGCGTTTGGGTCCCACCCGGGCGTCGCGTGTTTGATTCCTCGGCTGGCTAAGTCTTCCATCACGACACAAGCAACATTTTTTGCGTATTGTGGTGAGTTTTTTTTTTAAGTGTTTTTTTAACATTAACTCCAGGAGTTACTTCTCTTAAGGCCTATGTCATCTTTGAGGATGCTATGCGGGGAATCGGGGATGCCAATCTGGGAAACGGGAACTCTGCAATTTGGGAGGCGGGAATGGGTACCGCCGACCCGGGAACCTTTATTGGATAACCAACACCTCTACCACTGAACTCCGCCCCTTAAACCCTTTTCCTCAGAACTCTCCCCTCCTTCCTTTCCTTAAAAAACCCTCAACACAGCATACCCAAATATGGTATAAAAAAAGATGATATAGGCCCTGAGGGAAATTATTTTTCTTAGGGCCTCCTTTGTGGAGCTCATGTAAAAAAATACCATAGTCTCACTAGCTCCAGTGGTTGGAGCAGTTGCTCTTGCGCTGCACTCACACCAATTTTTTTTTTAAACTTGCTCCACCCGATACCAGTATGCGTAATATGCAAAGGGAGATATTCTGATAAATACGAGTAATACGTATGTATTATTCTGCCACATATAAAACACGGTGGGTAAGTAAGGCGGCCATAACAGCTAACATTGTAACAATATTATTGTCTTTCCCGCCATCTTGTTTCACTCATTTAAGAAAGTACCTAATAATAATATGGAACCACTGAATAAGCAATGCACACTAGAAATGCCTTCCATGTAACGCTAATTATTAATATAAAGTAAGGAAAATTATTCATTCAATTTTTTTAAAAGAAAAACTCTCTTTTTTAATTTTTGAAGGTTATTCCCATCAATGTAATATATCATTGAAGAAGAAGATAACTTTAACAATATAAACGAAAATGTGAAAGAGAACATGACACAGAAAAATAGAAAGAGGCAACTGGTCGCAACTGACACTCGAACCCAGACCTCTCGTCTATCCACTCTTTATCCGAGACGCTATCCAGGCTACAAACCAATTCATAGAATGATTGTTTCTAATAAAAAGGGTATTAATTTGCCCGTAATATGGAAAAAGAATTAGTAGAAGATAATATTTTTGTTATTTGTTTTTGGGGTGTTGTGCCGTGTTGCGCTACCTCCTCCTTTAGCCAACGTTTCGGACAACGTTACAGTGTCTATCATCAGGGCAGATGTGTAATTGTTAGTGGTGAAATGTGTGCTTATGTACTTAGAAGCAATTCGTGTTATAGTTTCACCACAATCGTTTTTGGGTTTACGTCCTAAAATATTATTTATCTCGTCCCAGGTTTTTTTTGTGTCATTAAAACAGTTTTTAAATTTATTATTATAGTAGTTAGTTTTATCTTTATTTATAAGTTTATTGATAAGGTTTCGTGTTTTTTTGTATTCTTTTTTTTTTTTTTTAATTTCAATAACAAGGTTTGTACATGTATGTATGATGTATATAATAAGTATGGATTCATTTTTTTTTTCACAGACCTCCTCACTAGGATTTCCTGTTCTGAGGTTATTAAATATTTCTTCCGTCGGAGTTCTAAGCGGAACTTTCAGTATTGTCTTCAGTACTCCTTTTTGGGCTATATTGAGTCGCTCTGTGTGAGTGCTCAAAGCAGACCCCCATCCAGTTATCCCGTATTCTATTTGTGATTGACATAAAGCGTAGTACACTTTCTTAATGTCGTTTATGTTGAGGATGTTACGGATGGCTCTAAAGAAGTAAATGTACCTGGTGAGTTTTTTTGTGATTACTTCAATGTGTGCGTTCCATCGGAGATTATCATCAATTTCAATACCAAGATATTTGATACTTTTGGAGTGTGCTATGGTAGGACAGTGACATGACAAGCCTTGATTTTGATTGTTTTCTTGGCATGTATGTAATTTGAGATTAAAGTCATCCTCTGGCTGTCCTCTGGCTGTTATAGAAAATGTCAGATATTTTGTTTTATTGACATTAAGTGTAAGGGAATTTCTCTTAAGCCAGTTTTGCAGTAGACCGAGTCCATGTTCCGCTTCTTTGTAGGTACTTCTCCAGTCTTTTTCATTGAATACAATTACTGTATCGTCAGCAAAGCTTATGATTTTTCCTCTCGTTCCTAGGCTACCGATATCATTTATGTATATTAGAAATAATATCGGTCCTAGTACGCTTCCTTGCGGTACTCCATGGTTGATGAGGAGAGGTTTGCTTTTTTTCTTGTTAATTTTGACGCTCTGTGTACGCTCCATCATATAGCTTTTTAATAAGTTTAGAGTTCTATTTGACATACCAATTTTTGAAAGTTTTGCAAAAAGGATTTCGTGATCTATTGTATCAAATGCCTTTTGTAAGTCTATGAAGATTGCCAGTGTTTTTTCTCCTCTGTCTAAACTTTTTATAATCATATCTGTAATAGTTTCTATGGCGTCACCAGTACTTAGATTCTCCCTAAATCCGTACTGTGTTTCTGATAATATTTTATTTTCTTCTAAGTAGGAAAGGAGTTGTTTTTTTAATATTCTCTCCAATATTTTGGAAAATGTATTGAGTAGGCTTATTGGTCGATAGTTGTTTATGTCACTTTTACATCCTTGTTTATATATTGGTATTACAATAGCTTTTTTGAGAGCTGTGGGGAATACGCTTTCAGTTATAGCCATGTTTACTAGATATGTTAGAGGTACGATAAGTTCTTTACAGAGAAATTTTATTGCATATGTTGTTATTAAGTCTTCCCGGAAGATACATTTGATTTTAGAGAAGAAATTGTATTTTTGATTTCATCAGCTGTGATTTGTTTAAACTCGAGCTTTTTTCCTTGCTCAGGAGATTCATTTGTTTGTACTGCTCCATCACATTGCGTAGCTTGTTTTGCTAAATTAGATCCTATATTTATGAAGAAGTTATTGACATATTCAAGAATTTCGTCAGGATTCTCAGCGTATTTCCTGGGGACATTGTTTATATTCAGCTCGTCAATTGATGTGGCGTTGGTAGATTTAGTACTAGTTATTTCATTTATTATTTGCCACATCTTACGAGGATTTTGTTTACAATTATCTATTTTTTGCTTATAGTAAGTTTCTTTTGTATGTGTAATTACTTTTTTGCATATGTTTCTATATCTTTTGTAGTATCTTAACATGTGTATATCGTATGGATTATTTTTTAGCTTCTTGTGTAACTCGTCTCTTTTTCTTATGCAGTTTATAACATTCTGTGTGATCCATGGTTTGATGTGTATATTTTTATGTGAAATTTTTTTTAACAATTTTTACAGTATTAGAGAAAATGTTTTGCTGTATGAGTTCTATGAAATAATTCCATGCTTCATTTGTATTGTCCATACTTTGTAGTTTATTCCAATCGGTACATTGTAGATTTTGTTTAATGACATTCCAGTTGGTTTGTGTTTTTTCTGTTGTTAGCGGTCTTTCCATAATTTTATTTGGTTTGTTTATTTTTATTAAAAGCATAGTTGTATAATGATCAGTAATAGTCGAGTTAAATAAAACAGTTTGAGTAATTTCTTTTGTTTTGCTCATAATATGGTCTATGCAGCTTTGTGTGTCGTCCACTTTTCGAGTAGGTACATTTATTAGGCTTTCCAGTCCATGTACTTAGAAGCATCATTCTGTTTCATATGTTTTGTTTGTACTTGTACTTATCCATTTTTTATAAAGTTTATTCCTTTTATTTATATGACATAACTAGCTGGTTCCCGGCATGCGTTGCTATGCTATTTAATAAAGAAATTGTTTCTCCCTGCGTGTCCTTTCCCATTTGTCCCGTTCCCCTTCCACCTCCCCTTCCTCTCCCGCGTCCCCTTCCCCTCTCGCGTTCCCATTCCGCCTCCTCAACCTTCCCTCTCCCCACTCCACTCCCCCTTTCACCCGTCCCGCGAACCCCCCTCCCGAGTTCCCCCTCTCCCCTCCCCGCTCCCACATTCCATACATTCAGTCCCGATACATTCAGTTTTAAAACAGCTCGCGCGCCACCTATTGCAATTTTTTTATACAAATTTCGTAATGCCAGAGCTCACCAATAGTTTTATACAAACCTTGTCCTGGCAATAATGAACACAACAATAAAAGAATTATCCAATTTGGTGCAGTCGTTCGGAAGTTATGCGCGTACATACATTTTGGGGATTCATTTTTATTTATAGAGAAGAAGAAGAAGATAATTCACTGCTTACCACCCATTCATTTATTGCATAAGGTAGTGTTTTCGGTTTTTGTACTATCGTTTTAGAACTACTCTTGTAATCGAATGTTATTGAATACAAACATCCAAATAATACGACAAACGGATAGTCATTTATGAACGCTTATTATGTAAGTAGTCATTACAACTCAAATACAGTAATTCGTGCTTTTAAGTAGTATGACATCAACATACGACGGGCATAGACAAGCCATTGAAAGAAATAGAAAATCAAAGAAATTTGACAGCCGATAACGCACGAT
Organism: Limnephilus marmoratus; assembly: GCA_917880885.1. Classification (NCBI taxonomy): domain Eukaryota; kingdom Metazoa; phylum Arthropoda; class Insecta; order Trichoptera; family Limnephilidae; genus Limnephilus; species Limnephilus marmoratus. Next base: position 26,724,737 of record OU862930.1, on the reverse strand, counting down.
CAACGCGACCGACGACAATACCCGAGGGATTTTGCCTTTTTGTCTTAATAAGGAACTCCTGTGAAAAATACTAAGCCTTTAAAAAAATATGTTCATATAGACCAATAAACGCTGATTCTGAATATTTAAGTTTTATTTAATAATATTAAACGCAGAGTTTTTAAAAATATATTTATATCGAACGTGTTATTTCATATCATGCATTTCTATTGAAGAGGAAATATTATTCATTTGAACGGCGCGTCCCCGAAATATTGATTTCTCAACACTTTAATATGAGGTGATTCATGCTCCCAAAAATATAAATTATTTTGTTGCACAACGTGAAATTACAACATGAGATGACTCACGCGGAAATAGGAATTATTGCATGAATTTAAAATATTGTGAAACCGACTAACCTGCCACTATATAAGGTCTGCGAAGAAAGCAGTTGGCATTCAGTCTTCAACCACCAGTGATCAGAATAATATCTCTACAAAGTTACTACCTGAAGATCCTCGACATCGAAACGCTGCTCAATTCAAGACATCAGTCTCGCCGTAGCCGTCACCCTTTCAGAGCTCCAAGACGCAACTCTTTCACCTCAAGCACCCGATGGGATAATACCTACAAAACGTTGACGCCTGAGCCCTGACCATCTTGCTCCGGGCTGCTAGCCCAGGGCATCGAGCCTTGCATCTCTCTGCCCTGAAGACAACGCCGAAGCCCCGGCCATCTTTGGACTCCTTTGAACTTGCTGATTCTTACCAGACCTTGAGGTCGCTGCACTACCTCTGACCATCTTGCTCCAGGCTGCTAGCCTGGGGCCCCCCTTTGCATCGAGCCTTGCATCTCTCAGCCCTGAAGACAACGCCGAAGCCCTGGCCATCCTTGGACTCCTTTGAACTTGCTGATTCTTACCAAGCCCTTGAAGTTGCTGCGCTACCCTTGAACATCTGGCTCCGGGCTGCTAGCCCGGGGCCCCCTTGCATCGAGCCTTGCATCCCTCTGCCCTGGTGATAACGCCGAAGCCCCGGTCATCCTTGGGCTCCTTCAACGCAGACCTACCTGATCATGACGCCACGTGCAGCACGCCCAATAGAATGCAGACCGATACCCTGGAGCCTATCAAGATGTGAGTGGCTGCAACTGCCCTAGCCTAGGATGCAAGCGACCCACTGCCATGCAATGACAAGCCGGCCTACTTAAGGGTTGCTGTGACCGCCCCCGCCTAGGATTTTATTCCCTTGGATACATGACAAACTCGAGAATATACATCATCTGGAGCGCAGCCCATCTCACATAATACACAACCAGCGTCCAGCGCAGCCTACATACTCCGATGCAAGAGCATTCCATCTCACGATGCGTGGCGGAAGATACCCAGCATGGATGCTTCTGTAACCAGATACTCTACTGAACTTCAACCGCTGTCAAGGCGAGAATACATCTCTGTCAAGACATTGGAATTGTCGGGCGTCTATGTGTACCGGCACTTATTGTTTACAGTCTTTGTGCAAGCCTACGGGTCTTGTACAATATTAAAATGTCCATTTTTAATCGGGTCGTAAAAATACGCCGTCACGTCACTGTTCGACGTGTCGTGACGTCATCGTAAAGTCATGGGAATGTATGATACAAGCCATCGTATTAATTTATTCGTTTATTTACATACTGTTTATAGAGATTTAGTTGTTGTATTTATTGAAACATAATTTAGGCCTAAATAATGTTTCATAAATAAATGTATCTCTTATCAGTTAATCTCTATTATTGAAAATATTCTTCTAGGGAGAATACTCCGAACAACGGAATTCAAAATGGCGGTAGTTGATCAGCTGATTGCTCGATCATATTATAAGAGTGATGTCACACGATTCTCCATGCGGCGGTTTTCGAGGGTCATGAAAAATTAAAATTTTGACAATTATTTTAACTATTTAAACTAACTCCAAAAATAAAAATAAAAATGCAGTTATTTATGTTAGAAGGTCATTATTCATAAAAAAAATAAAAAAAATTGGTTCTGAAGTTCTCTCTTTTCTCGTTACGCCGACTGAGACAAAAGATTCAGAATCCCCCTTCTGACACCATCGCTCTGACGGAAATTAAAAGCTGGATTAAAACTCCAGAAACAAAGTTGTTCCAGAAAAACTTCCTGGACATGTGAATGAATGTTTGTCCGTGTAATTTATCTCGTTCATTAGACTTTTCTCTTCCCTTCTCCTTAAATTAATCTTCTCTCACATCTCCGAATGTAACTTTTCCGACACTTTTTAGTTTTCCGCACTAATTTATACAGGATGTCCCACAAGTCAACGACATTTATTTTATAATAATTGTAATATTTACGTATTTGTTCCATTTATTTATTTGCAAAAACAATACAAAAAACCTGTACATTAAAAAAACGGCAAAGAAATTCACAATTTTTTTATTTTTATTTATTTACTTGCTTTTTTCCGTGCATGTCCTTTCCCAAGCGTTCCCGTTCCCTTCCCGCGTCTCCTTCCCCTTCCGCATTGCCCCTTCACCTTCCCCGCCTTCCCCTCCCTCGTCGCCCTTCCCGCGAATCCCAACTCCTTCGTTACCCGGCCCCCTTCCCTCCCTGCCATTAAAATATATGAAATACTCACATTTTCAAACCACCCGCGCACCACCGGAAGTATTTTTTTTATGCAAATTTCATAACGCCAGAGCGTCATGAAATCATCATTATATATAGCCTTTAACGTTTGCGGGCGTGCGCACAACAAATCACAAAAAAATTAACCGCAATCGGATGAACGTTTTGGCAGTCCATAAAATATGAACAAACAAAATATTGATTTTTATATGTAAGAAGATTATTTACGGACAAAGAGTCCATAAACCATATAATAATAACACAAATAAGAAACAGAGATGACAGTGAAAGGAGAGCACATATAAATGAAGAGCATTGACAACACATAACATAAAAAGTGCGTACAGAAGATAACTACAAGTCAAAGCATGAAGAAGGTTTTAAAAGCCTTTAAAAATTACACATTGCAAATAGACTGCCGAAAATCATTTCGGCTTACATAAAAAATGCCATGAGTCTTGGTTTTTTACTTTTATTTTTACAGAACCTACCAATGGATAGCACCACTCTTACAAAAAAGGCTTCGGATGGTCCACAATGTTCCAGAACATTCCACAACATTCGAGAGTGTTTCGGAATGATCCCAAACCTTCCAGACTATTTCCGAACTTTCGGCAACATTCCAGAATGTTCCGGGATGTTCTGGACTAGGGATAGACATTTGTCAAAAGTTTCATCCCATGTTTTACGCTCAAATATTAAGGCAGTGTCATCTGCAAAACTAACAATGTTACCAGGAATATATATATATATATTTTTACATAAGCTCCACACAGGAGGCCCAGAGGAAAATAATTTCCTTCAGGGCCTATGTCATCTTTGGGGATGTTGTGTGGAAGGTTCTTTTAGGGAAAGGAAGGAGAGGAGAGTTCTGGGAAGGAAAAGGGTTTAAGGGGTGGGTAGGAATCTGGGGTTCAGTGTATCCTGGTCGTCCACCTCCAAGACCAAGACGAACATCACCCCATGAACCCGGGCACCTCTGCTCAATCACCAAACGTAGCGAACCACTTGGGGTGACCTATGGCAGAGGTGATGGTTATCCAATAAAAGTTCCCGGGGCGACGGTACCCATTCCCGCCTCCCAAATTCAAACAGCATTAATATTTTATAGAAATTAGAAACAATATTGACCCAAGAACACTACCTTGCGGAACTCCGAAAGAGATTGATCTATCATTGCTTAACGTTTTATTTATCTCTACTTACTGTGTTTTATCACTAAGATCAGATCTAAACCAATCTAATCATATTATATATACGTATGCCGGAGGGCCAACTGTCGGGGATGAATTATCTTGGAATCTATCTGATTCGTCAAGAGTTTGATCCCTCCAAGGGTTAAGGTTGACTTTTGGGACACACTGTATAAGATGTTTGAGCATTTCTGCGGAAATTATTCTTGTTATCTCAATCACTGCTCTTTTGTTCAGTAAACTCGTAGAGACATCAAGATGAAAACTTTTGAACACTATTTTACAAGTTAATCTAGAAGAACATGGTGTTTTCTGAATTTTTAATCTTTCTTCGCGATTTGATTTATGTTAAGGCTCAAAAAGAATAAGAAGGTGAGATATGTAAATACGAATGTTAGAAGGAGCGCGCTTTTAAATATTATCAATTGTAGAAATGTTTAATAAAACATGACATGTTTAAAATAGAGCAAAATTCTGGCGGGTAATGTCGAAAATAGCATTTAATGCACCACTGTGAAATTTTTCATACATATAAGTAAAATAACTGAAAAAAGCATGTTCTAAATAATTTTTGGGGCATAATTTGCGTTGTTTTTTCTATAGAGGGAATTTCAAATAATTGCCGTTTCGGCGTGGGGAATGTATAGATATTATCTTCAAGAATATTATATATTTTTTAAGAGCTTTAAAACTTAAAGTTTAGGAAAATATATAATAAATTGGTAGAAGTGCGGGAAGCCAGGCCTTAAGGCGCCGTATCCCCGCTCAAAAAGCAGAAGATGGAGAGATATGTAATTACGAATGTTGGAGGAGCGCGCTAATATTTAAAGCGACAAAATCGATGCGAAAATTGTGAAAATGTTTAATAAAACACGACTCCTTTAAAATAGAGCAAAACTCTTGTGGAAGGCGTCTTAGGTATCATTAAGCGTCTTAAGTATTATGAAATATTCAACAAATATGACTTGTAAAATAACTGAAACAAACGTATTTTTGTTGTTTGTTTTTGGGGTGTTATGCCGTGGGTAGATGTGTGACACATCTACCAGATCTGCCGGATCTGCCCTGATGATGGACACTGTAACGCTGTCCGAAACGTTGGCTAAAGAAGGAGGTAGCGCAACACGGCATAACACCCCAAAAACAAATAACGAAAATACTTTTGGCCGAGAAAATCTTAAAACGTATCTGAAACAAGCGTGTTTATAATAATTTTTGGAGCATACTTTGCAATTTTTTTCTATCGAGGGAATCTATCTATCTATCTTCTTCTTCTTCTATCTATATAAATAAAAATGAATCGCCAAAATGTATGTACGCGCATAACTTCCGAACGACCGCACCAAATTGGATAATTCTTTTATTTTTGTGTTCGTTATTGTCAGGACAAGGTTTGTATGAAACTACTGGTGAGCTCTGGCATTACGAAATTTGTATAATGAATTTCAATAGGTGGCACGCGAGCTGTTTGAAAACTGAATGTATGGAATGCGAGAGGGGGAGGGGAACTCGGGTAAGTGGTTCGCGGAAGGGGGGGGGAACCAGGGAGGGGGAGGGGAACTCTAGAGGGGGGTTCGCGGGACGGGGGGGAGAGGGAAGGTGGAGGAGGCAGAGTTGGAACGCGAGAGGGGAAGGGGACGCGGGAGAGGAAGGGGAGGCCGAAGGGGAACGGGATGAATGGGAATGGACACGAAGGGAGAAAAAAATTCTTTATTAAATGGCATAGCAACGCATGCCGGGTACCAGCTAGTATCATTTAATTGCCGTTTCGGCGTGGGGAATGTATAGATATTATCTTCAAGAATAACATATAATTTTTAAAGATCTTTAAAGCTTAAAGTGTAGGAAAATATGTATTAAATTGGCAGAAATTGGGGTACCGGAGGCTTAAGTAGACATTTTAATTATTATATGTGTCTTCCTCACAAGGGTCCCAACAACCTGTAGACAGTGAATAATTATTATATGTGACTTCCTCACAAGGGTCCCAACAACCTGTAGACAGTGAATAATTATTATACGTGACTTCCTCACAAGGGTCCCAACAACCTGTAGACAGTGAAAAATTATTATATGTGACTTCCTCACAAGGGTCCCAACAACCTGTAGACAGTGAATAATTATTATATGTGACTTCCTCACAAGGGTCCCAACAACCTGTGAATAATTTTTGTTTACGAATTCACCTTGAGTATTTTTTATAAATTACAGTTTTTCGAAATCAGATGTAGACAGTGACTTTCGTCTAGAAGGGGTTAGGGTCGAATTAGCTCAATGGTTAGAAAAGAGCCTCGACAAGGCTAAGGTTCTGGGTTCGATTCCTAGATGCGACCGAATCTTTTTCTAATTTTTCTGTTTCAAATTTTCGCTTAAGAGTCGCGTTTTATAATTCAAATTTAACATTGTGTTAAATGTGAATACCTCACAAGACTCCCAGCTGCTCTGTCGGGAGCCAGTGAGAGACTATGGTATCCCTAGGGGTAAGTTGTGAGGCTGAATGTAGTGAAGGGAAGGAGATGGAGAAGAGGAAGGTGGGGAAGTTCCGGACTATTTAGGTCTGGTCAACAAACATGGCTAAAGTCATTTCAATTAAAGTTTCAGTACTGAATGATGGTCTTAAATCAGGGCGATACTCAGAGTATCTTCCACTCCGGAACGTGCCGCAAATATACTTTATATTATTTTAAAAGAGTTAATTGTGAAATAACACAAATTACTCAAATAAAATTTATTTGCGCCGGGATTCGATCCCGCGATCTTCGAATTGTGAGCCAAGAGTCTTACCCCTTAAGCCGCCGTTACCCGAATTTCTACCGATTTCTTAGAAATTTCCCTTAAACATTTGAGGTTTTTACGGTCTTAAAAAATATATGTTATTTTTTAAGGCAATATCTATACATTCCCCATGCCGAAACGCAAATTATATGAAATTCCCTCGCTGGAAAAAAATCGCAAAGTATGCTCCTAAAATTATTATAAACACTTTCCGTTTTTTGTTTTTGGGGTGTTATGCCGTGTTGCGCTACCTCCTTCTTTAGCCAACCTTTCGGACATCGTTGCAGTGTCCATCATCAGGGCAGATCCAGTATATGTATGTAAAGAATCCAGTGTATGTAAAGAAGGAGGTAGCGCAACACGGCATAACACCCCAAAAACAAATAACGGAAATACTTTTGGCTGTGAAAATCTTAAAACGTATATATTATAAATACATTCGTTTCAGTGATTTTACAAGTTATATGTATGAAAAAAATCACGTTGTTTCATTAAATCCTGTTTCAGACTGCTCCTAAGAGATTTTTGCTCTATTTTAAACGAGTCGTGTTTTATTAAACATTGTAACATAGTATATTCATTTTTACGTTTTTTATTTAAACGGCAGAGCTGGGACTCTCAACAGGATTATGGGAATAAACAGGTTCCTTCTTTGTGAGCTCAGATTATGGAATAAAAGAATAGATTTCATAATAACAGATGCTAGTATATTATTTAAATACTGAAAATTGTCATAATAAAACATTTAAGAGAAGGGTATCCCTAGTACCCAAACAACATAACCTAAAAGGTATAAATCGATAATTAACCAAGAAATGCTTCATACCTGTTGAGAGTCCCAGCTCTGCCGTTTAAATAAAAAACGTAAAAATGAATATACTATGTTACAATGACGCCCCACGTTGGGCGCCATTGTAACAGAGTATATTCATTTTTACGTTTTTTATTTAAACGGCAGAGCTGGGACTCTCAACAGGATTATGGGAATAAACAGGTTCCTTCTTTGTGAGCTCAGATTATTTTTTTTTTTATTTTTTTTTATTTTTTTATTTTTTTTTATTAGTAATAGAAGGTACATAAATTACAAATAAATTTTATACAGTAATTAATTACATAGTAGAATATTTGATGTACCCCCATAATTAAGCAAGGCTTGTGTGTATGGGGGGGTGTTATTGTATTGCTTTTTTAATATCATTCAGTTTAAGTTTTCAGTATAATTTTTTAGGTGAGTTTTAAAACTTTTTATATTGGTATTCATGTTTCTAATTTTTTCTGGTAATGAATTAAAAAATTTTGCTCCGAGATATTTATGACTCAATTGTCCAATTTTTTTTTTACATTTTGGAGTGGGAAGTATTGATGTTTGTCTAAGACTTCTGTTATTTTTAAAGGGTGCAACTTGATTTTTAATATTATCTTTATAAATTTGTAATGTTGCATGATAAAAGTATAATGCACTTAATTTTCTGACCTTAAATTGTTTGAATAAAAGTTCTGACGAATATGAGTAGGGTTTTTTTAAAATTGTTTTTATTATTAGTTTTTGTGATATGTAAATTGTTTGTGTTTGATTTTTATATGTACCGCCCCATCCTATAATGCCGTATTGTATAATTGATTGACAGAAAGCGAAGTATGTATATAATCTATTCTTTTATTATGGAATAAAAGAATAGATTTCATAATAACAGATGCTAGTATATTATTTAAATACTGAAAATTGTCATAATAAAACATTTAAGAGAAGGGTATCCCTAGTACCCAAACAACATAACCTAAAAGGTATAAATCGATAATTAACCAAGAAATGCTTCATACCTGTTGGACCAAGACGTGATTTCTAAATTATTTCTAAAACTCGGGAGCAATACGCCTCTTTACGCGCTGATGGACAGTAGCCGCAATTTCAAGTGGCAAACTCCAGGAGACGCAACCGAGGATCGCATCTAAAGAACGTTTCCGCAAACCGTAATCTCTTCGGAAGACGCAGGGAACACATCCGAGCAAATCAGGAACACATCAGGCCCCTTCACCTCGCCAGGGAGCAGGTCTCACGCCATTTACCAGGTTCCCGACTGAGCGCACCAAGGAATTCCGTGTATAGGCCAAGTTCTAGTAGAGAGCACCGTCCAAGTTTATTCCATCGAGAATTCGTCATAGATAGGGGTACTGAAGGCCAAGCAAAGCCATACAGAGGCTCTCCCGCAATACACGTCACCGCACGTATCAGAAAACATGGATTATTTCCAACACCAAAATGGCGAAGCCATGTGCAGGTTTTCAAACCGCCCGATTACGCCCGCTTAGTACGATGGGTCGCGTTTATAAAAATCAACATACTCAATGATCCCGCCAACGGTTTGAAATATTCCGAACATATTAAAGGGAATAACCCATATTAAAATTCAAAAGATACTCTCAAGTTAGGTGACGAATCGGATTGCCGTAGCTTCCCGTGTCCGCGGCAATCCAAGAAGTACCTCCCCTCCCTCACCGGAAATCAACTCTTGAAGTTGCCAATTGATAAAAACAAAATAAAAGGCGGTTGAATAATTATACACCGAGCCAGCAGGTATCCAATTATTATCGTGACAACATTTTCACAATTTTCGCTTAAATATTAGCGCGCTCTCTCCAACATTTTTGTAATTACATATCTCTCCATCGTCTTCATTTTGAGCGGGGATACGGCGCTTTAACGTTTACTAACATATATGAATATAATATAATATTTTAAGCCATAATATTTTCACTCGAGTTACTAATTGGGAAATGTTGCGAGGCAGAGGGTAGCGGGGAGGGGAAGGAGATGGTAAAAAGGTAGAGAAAGCTGAGGTAGTATATGTCCCTCTAGAGTCAGAAAATAATCAAACATACCCCATAAATTCAATCAGTTAATATTAGTTCAAATTGGTTCGCAAAGTACAACACGAAAGCCGAAAAACTGAATAAAGCAATTATAACGTTGGTTGTTTATTCGTCTTGCCTAAGAACGTATTTCTTCTCAGAACCCTGGGGGGTAGTTGAAAAGATTCCAGAAGGTTTCTGGAGAGCTTTATATGGCTAATAATTAAACTACACACCCAAGAATGTTCCCAAGGAGCTTTTTCAACATTGCGAAATGTAAATCAACTTGAATAATTTGGTGAGAAAAGAAAATTTTGAAAGAAAACAGTTTAATTTTTAACCCGTATTTGTTCGGTTTTCGGATAGGTCTCGTGGAAATCGTTGTGTCTCCCTTACTATCATGGTTAAAAATATGATCTAAACGGTATTAGAAAGAGAAAATACCACGCTTTGTATATAATTAAAATGAATCCAAAGTTTTCAGTTACGAATCCAAAGTTTTCAACCGCAATTTAAAAAAAAAATGATAATTTTTGAAGTAAAACTTCTTTAAAATGAGTTGTGGCGATGAACGAAAAAAATAAACGAAAAGTGGCGATGTGTTACGAAAAGTGTGATGTTACGAAAAGTGTGATGCGAACGGTAATATCGATGCGAACGGTGATCGATGGCGAGGCGAACGGTCGGGCCTTTACGCACGCTTGACTTGAGGAGTGATAATGATAAGGATAAGGATGGTTACCACAAGGTCGTAGGTCACCCCAAGGTCGTAGGTCACCCCGAGGTTGTAGGTCACCCCAAGGTCGTAGGTCACCCCACGGTCGTAGGTCACCCCAGGGTCATAGGTCACCTTATGGTCATATGTCACCCCAATGTCATTTTTTTTTTTTGTCATGTATATTATCGAGGCTTCTGACTCACACAATGTTGTCATTTTTGCCTCATCTGTTTTAAAATTATAATATTATCATTATAATCTCTAATGATCTTTAAAATGTACTTAGAGTCCTTTTATATTTAATGTCATATGTCACCCCAATGTCATATCGCTCACTCCTTTCAACAATGTCATATATCAAAAAACGTGATTTTTCAGGAGAGCGTTTTTAAAGTTTAAAAATAGAATAATATGTATTAAAAATAAATATCAAGCCACCTATTGTACTTTTTATTATGCAACAGATCTTCTTAGATAAAACCTGAAGTTTTTTTCTCTGTTTGAATAATATTAAGTATATTTTTTTAAATTTTTTAAAAATACCTTTTGATTTATGACATTCTTGTTCAAAATTCCATTGATGGTGCCTGGAGAATGTCAAAATATGTCGTTATTTTCACTAAAACAAATAGAATTCGGAAGTCTGAAATTGAAGTATCTTAAGGTATTTTTTTTCCAAATAGGTATTTATACCTAATTTGGATTATTACTTCAGATCTTTCAATTTGAATAAAAAAATGGGTGTGGGAAAGGCACAGGAATTTAGTTGTTAGGATAAAACACAGATAGAGAAAATATAATTTTATATGCTCAGACAAATTTCGAAAAGTAGTCGGGAACAATTACAATGCTTGTACATGGATAATACATTCAAAGCATATCTAATAATATAAAAGTAAAAAAAAAATAAACCACTGAATTATACTGTTTTTTGATAACACTTAAGGCACAGTTGCTGTTAATTAAAAAATTTAAAGATTTTCATAGAAAGTTTTGTAAACTTTTGGTATTAAATTCTTTTCAATAAGTCGCATTAGGTCATTCTTTTTGGTGTCAGAAATTTTAGGTTTTTGGACGAAGGCAGGTTTTAACGGGATATTATTATTTTACTTGGGTTTCCTTATAATTATGGCCTCCATAAAGTCTGATTCTCCATAAGAAAGTTTATAAAAAAACGAACCTGGAGAATCTCTTTGAACTCGCATCACTTTAATCTCTTTAAATTTAACAGGTTGGTTTTGCTTATTTTTTAGGATACGCAGAGGACCAATATCAGAGGACAAAAGTTTTAAATCAAAGAAGTCTTCATAGGAAAGTTCATTTACAGAAAATGGTTGACCTGTTCTTTTTGCTGTTCTGATCAATGAAATGAGACCTTCTGGCGTATAAATTGGCCCACTTTTGAGTGCTTGTTTCATTTTCCGTTCAATCAATGAGTGAACGGAATCTCCTTCATTTTGTGTATGGCCTTTGATTAAAAACTTGTGTGTGATGGAATCAATGTTGTATTTTTGGAGAGCAAAGATGTACGCAGCTAACATAAATTGTTTTTTTTTGCTTTCCACTGCAATTATCGGAGTAGAAAATAACATCTTTAGATGTTCCGATGTTTTTCTCTAAGTAATTTAAGATACACGAACCAAGTTCATTTACTCCACGGTGGCCGTTCGATTCAAACATAACAATCAGAGCTTTTTTTTAATAAGATCTGTTATTGTAAAGTTTAGGACGTTGAGTTTTGAAGAATAGTAGAAAGCCGAGCAGTCACCTTTTGGTAAAGGCATAACAGCTTGCAAATCGTAAACCGCTAATACGGCTTTACCCGCTAGTGACTCTTTATCATTCTGTTTGTCTTTTCTTGACATTTCTTTTTCAATCAAATGCTGATCATAACTTGCCTTCAAGTTTTCTTTATCTATCTCTGATGCATTCTCAAAAGCAACACATGTTTCGCACTGATCTTTTTTAGGCTGGAAAAAACTTAAATTATAGTCATTAGTGAAAACATTATAAAAGTAATTGAAGTTAGAGAAGGTAACTTTATCTCTTTTGCAGTCACTCACATAATCGTTGTAAATGTCAGTTATAGTTCTGCCCCCTTCAATGTAGTGTTTCGTGGTGTTTTTGCGTGTATAATGACTCTCAATTTTAGGAATTCTGTTGATGTGGTTTGTAACTCTATTCCTAACAGTTTCATCCATCTTGGGATGATTACCGTGCTTTCCTCTTTTATCTTCGGCCATCACGGCGCCTGCCAGTTTATATTTCTTTTCAAAGACGGTGCGAATAGGGCGGTCATTGATATCTAGAGTATTTTTGAAAAACAACTTACAAATACGAATGCGTCTTTCACCAAGATTAAAAAGAATGCTGTATTATAATTCCTTCGTGGCCTTTGTCCACCTTCGCGCACATAACGATACTGAGGTTTAATTTCAGTTGTGCAGTTATGAATAAACTCTCTCTGTTTGGCTATGTCCCCCAAGTTCCAATACGCATCGAAAATACTTTTCCTTTCATCTTCAGCAAATTTTTCAGAGCATTTCAATCGGCATGCCTCTTTACAAGGGGGTTTCATTTTTCTTGCTTCTTTCACTGGTTTTTCAGGTTTTTTTGAATGACTCTCGTATGCTTTTCTACTATTTCTAGCTGCTTTCAATATGTTTCTCTTCCAGTTGGATTCATTTCTTTTTCGTTTACCTTTTTTAACAGGACTCAGAATATCAACGGTAGTAGAAAAGGAGGTATCGGCATTGCTGGTTGAAGGACGGGCACTAGGAACAGATTGTAGATCAGGAGTATTTGAACCAGGATTGCTGTTTGAGGCAGAGGTACTAGTAACAGGTTGGTTAGGAGTTTGGCTAACAGTGCTGGTTGATGGCGTTGAATTCATGAAATCTGAAGTGCTGACAGTTTCAGTAACCTTACTAAATTTACGAACATTACTGCCTGAAAGTGTTTGGGTCATGATGATAACACGGTCAATATCTTTCTGAAATGCATTGCAAATTTTTTTGTCAGGTGAAGGGTTCTAGTCTTTGTCTGCATCCGAATCATCAAAAGGTTCAAAGTCGCTTCCATCACTTAAATTGCTTGAATTTGATGAACAAGAGGATGAGCTTGACTCATCAGACCTGGATTTAGAAGGAGAATCTCGATGTGTTTTTCCATCAGCCACTTGGTTCTTTGTATTAGTTTTATCCATGGCACAGACATCCGATTGGTTGGCGTTTTGCTCAGTAATTAAGCTTGCATCAATGTTCTTGCTAATTTTGTTCGGGTTTTCTTCAGATGAATCTGCAATCAAGGAAAATAAAATAATAGGTATACAAGTAAAATCACAACACACCTTTTTTGGTTATCAAAATCAAATCATGTTGCTCCTTTTTAGTTTAGTAACATATAGATTAAATAATTTAAAGTTTTTTCAATAAACGAACGTACCAGCTTTTGAAGATTCTGCAACATTAGTTGTGTCATTAATCGCCTCTAAAAATGTTTCCCTTTGATCGGTTTTCTGCTTAGTTGCTGCTGGCTGAAGAATATCATCATTAACATTATTGAAATTGAGTTTCCTTTTTACTTGGTAACCAGGTATTCCTGAAACAAATACAAACATGTAATACTTTTATAATTCCATTTACTGCACATTTAGTGCATGTAACTACAGTAAAATTTTCTTACCTTCACTGTCGGATGAATTTCTAGATAAACATAAGTTTATCAACTTTTTCCCTCGAGAAGTCATGATCAATCTGGAAAGATAATCGTAAATTACAAATAAATAGACGAAGTATTTGTGACAAAAGAACGCATGCTGGAATATGTGACAACTTACAAACAGTAGATTGTTTTAATGACAATAATGACAAATTCCTAAATGAAACTGCTTATTTTCTTAATAACGGCCAAATTTTCCTTGAAAGAATGTCATAAAACAAATTGGTTCAAATCCGCATTGTCTGGGGAAGAAAGTTTTATTGACAATAATGTCATAAATTAAAATAGTACAATCGATGTCACGCTTTTACAGTGCAAAAACGTCAAAAATCAACATAAACCATGACAAGACGCTATTTATTTTCCTTACAATACTGACATCAAACCAAATACTGCATTTTTGATAAAAAAAACTAAGAATAAAAAATGCTCTTACCTTGTAGCAATACTGTTTTCTGACGAAATAATACACCGTTTCACTAAGCGACACGGACCTTCCTGGTCAACGGGTCAACGACAACGACTCCAGATACTAATATCTACAGCCTGTATGTCTGACGAATATCTACAGCTCATATGTTGAACTAATATCTACGAACTTCAGAGTGTTGATTAATATCTACAGAGCTTAGGTTGAATTAATATCTACAGAGCATAGGTTGGACTAATCAGCTAAATGTGTCCAATAGTCCGATATTAGGGATTTTTACATACATACTTACATAAATTAAGTTTTTTAAACTGCATACGCAATATTACGTTATTCCAATATGCTATACACAATTGCAAATCCAACCTCTGCCAGTACTGTAGATATTCGTCAACACTTTGGTTCTCATAGATATTAATCAACATTTTGAGCTGTAGATATTCGTCAACACTTTGATTCTCATAGATATTAGTTCGATTTTTTCAGTTTTTGGTATTCCTGTAGATATTAGTAGACGCCTCCAACGACAACTAACTAACTTGTGACAGACTTGAAACGAACAATCTAGAATTTTTTCAAAATGCGTAAACAACACTTTCTGCCCTCTAGCGGCTAAATATTAAGTTAAAAATACGCCACTTTTGCAGGGATTTATGGATTTATTTATTTATTATATACTTTTTATGGGCATTCCGAAAACATGCATAACTCAACATTGACGATTTTTGATATATGACGTTGTTGAAAGGAGTGAGCGATATGTCAATGTCAATGTCAATGTCAATGTCAATGTCAATGTCAATGTCAATGTCAATGTCAATGTCAATGTCAATGTCAATGTCAATGTCTATGTCAATGTCAATATCAATGTCAATGTCAATAACAATGTCAATGTCAATGTCAATGTCAATGTCAATGTCAATGTCAATGTCAATGTCAATGTCAATGTCAATGTCAATGTCAATGTCTATGTCAATGTCAATGTCAATGTCAATGTCAACGTCAACGTCAAGTCGACGTAAACGTCAACGTCAACGTCAACGTCAACGTCAACGTCAACGTCAACGTCAACGTCAACGTCAACGTCAACGTCAACGTCAACGTCAACGTCAACGTCAACGTCAACGTCAACGTCAACGTCAACGTCAACGTCAACGTCAACGTCAACGTCAACGTCAACGTCAACGTCAACGTCAACGTCAACGTCAACGTCAACGTCAACGTCAACGTCAACGTCAATGTCAAAGCCAATGTCATTGTCAATGTCACAGTCAATGTCAATGTATATGTTTTTATACTAATTATATGTTTATTTCGAAATATTAAATTTGAAAGCGTATTTTATCAGCTTTCCAAAACAGTTTTTAGTTTTCGGATACATTCGGAAATATTCCGTTTATTTGGATTTTATTGCAAAACGGAAATATTTTGATCCTCTGACAAAATATGGACGAGGTCTGAGGGGTTACATTCCGTATAATTAATATTAATTATCATAATTAATTATTAATGTGATTCTAGGTAGCTAAATTATTTAAGTTATTATTGTTTAATTTATCTTTGAATTTATTCAGTTTCTAATTTCAGCTCTATTGTTAGTTGATTAAACCACACCACTCCATTGTATATGTAGTAGTGCTGTGCCAAACTGGTATGCATTAATGGCGAACATAAGCGACCCACTGTGTTTTGACTATTGCTCTCAACGCGTACCATGGCGTGGTGCGACTTTTTAGAATAGTCTTTGTGTATTTGAATCAGCTTTTTTAAATATGTATCTACTCGTATTTTTCAGAGGTGGGACTTGAAAGTCTTGAAAAAGTTGAGAGGTGAATAATCTGATGGTTTCTTAGCAATAATTTTGATTATTAATCTTTGAGTAATTTCCAGTGGCAAAATTGAGATTTTGTTAGCTTCTCCCCACGCAACGATACCGTATTGTATTATTGAATGGGCTAGAGCATAGTAATCATATATAGCATTTCTTAAATTAATAAATCGTCGCCTTAGTTCTTGTTTGTTCAATAGACCATTAGAAAATTTTACAGGAGGAGGAGGTTTTCTTTCATTATTTCAATGAAACATTATGATAGGTGATTAAGATAAAGCTATTTCCGTAAAGGTCTCATTAGTTTAAATAATTCTTAGTTAAGTGATTGACTATATTTTTTTATACTTTATTTCTAATTTTAAAGTGGAGATTGAACAAAAACTAAAATGGTCTATTGAACAAACAAGAACTGGGGCGACGAAATATGTATATAAGTTGCTTCTCGAACTACTCAATCCGCGATAAATACAGTATATTGTAAACCAGCTAGTGATAAGAGAATGCTACAAGTCCCGCTGTTAAGTTCTGAAACAGTTTATAAACTAAAATCCATTTTTCCAAAGTTCTCGAATTGTTAATCATCCCCTATTGTCTTCTCCTACCACGAAAGGCCCTCCTCAGCATAAAAAGAAGAAGAAGGTGTTGCCTACCTCCTTGCTAATAATGCACAGTATTATTGCATAAAATTGAAAATACCTACATTTTAAGTCAGTCGAAAATTGTCGTGAAATCGATCACATCTCTCGCTTAAAATTCGCATAAAATACTACTTAAATACCTCTAAAGTGACGGTGAAGGCCATCAATCTGGAAGACCAGCCGTCATCAATATTTGGACCCAAGCAGCATTTGACATCAGGAAAGGTAGGGCTTTTTTTTTTCAAATTCCTCATTCTGTGATTGATTTTAAAAACGCCGTTATGGTCTTACATCATAATAAATTACAGATTTACAGTTCATCCTCTAGTGCAGTGGTTCCCAAAGAGGTCCGTACGGACCCCCAGGGGTCCCCAAGATCATTCAGGGGGTCCGTGGAAAACTATCATTGAGTTGGGGTCCTTGAACAACGTCAGAGGGCATACAGGGAACCACTGCTCTGGTATTACGATATCGTTCGTGATACCCGCAGTAAGTCTTTTCTTCTTTAGTAAAGCAGTAACTAATTACATTAATTACACTCAACATAGAAAGATCCTTTGAAAACAAAGTTTCAATAAAATACAATAACACACCATGTAGTTTAGAAAATACAAATATTTGGCTTTCTAACTAACTGCAAATATAACAGTTGTATAAAATTAATATAACAATAATAATTTTACATAAAATAACAGTACCTAATACATAAAATCTTATCCAAAAAAGATTTAAAACCTTATAAAAACCTTGTAACTTATTACATGAAATTTCATAATGTAACGTAGGTATTTTTCGCCGCATGAATAGGTATGTTTAATTAAAAATTGTGTATTTTCAAAATGCAAAAAGGAACCGAAAAAAAAACGAAAAATTTAACAACCTAACCGACAACGCGACGTTTGAGAGCCTATTAGCTTTGGACAGAATATTTTGCTATTCATGAACACAATTAAGTACAGTTTTTCTTCAAAAACGTTTTGAATAACATTAACCCCCGCTCCAGTAATTAATCAAATTTGCATTTTTACCCTTTCAGTTTATGGCGGCACAGTTAAACTTCAAATAATGTTTCGTAAAATAAACATTTTTCTTAGGACCTTATTACCTATTATTACATTCTAACAAGAGTGCAACCACAGTACGAGTACGAAAACAATGTCGATTGGTTGAGAAGAACAAAGGTGAAGTACAACAATGTATTACAAAATTATGTGTTTTTTGGTTTAAAAATAAATATCGCTTATACATATTTTTGATGTTTTAATGAATTTTTTATAAGAACAACTCTCTTTTTATAACTTTTGAAGAATATTCCCATCAATGTAATATACCATTGAAGAAGAAGATAATAATAATAATCTACACGAAAATATGAAAGAGAACAAGACACAGAAAAACAGAAAAAGATAATGGTCGCAAGTGGGACTCGAACCCAGAACCTCTCGTCTATCCGGGACGTGCGTTTATCAATTCCGTTATTGCGCCCTACTGTCAAACCAATCTCATATTTCAAAATATTATCTTCAACTAATTTATTTTCCATATTTTTTTTTTACATGAGTTCCACACAGGAGGCCCTGAGGTAAATAATTTCCCTCAGGGCCTATGTCATCTTTGAGGATGCTGTGTGGAGGGTTTTTTTTACGGAAAGTAAAAAAGAGGAGAGTTCTGGGAAGGAAAAGGGTTTAAGGGGTGGGTAGGAATCTGGGGTTCAGTGTGTCCTGGTCATCCGCCTCTAAGACCTAGACAGACCTCACCCCATGAACCCGGGCACCCCTGGTAAATCACCAAACGTAGCGAACCACTTGGGGTGACCTATGGCAGAAGTGTTGGTTATCCAATAAAGGTTCCCGGGGCGGCGGTACCCATTCCCGCCTCCCAGATTGAATATTATGGGCAACTACCCTTTTTATTGGAAACAATCATTCTAAGAATTGGTTTGTAACCTGGATAGCGTCACGGATAAATATATCCGATTTTATTTAAATGGAACTATTGACTTTTTATAAAAGTCTAAATGAATATTCAATTTTTATAAGAAAAACTCTCTTTTCATAACTTTTGAAGGTTATTGAGTCCCAGTTGCGATCATTATTTTTTTCTGTTTTTCCGTGTCTTGTTCTCTTTCATATTTTCATTTAGATTATTATTATTATCTTCTTCTTCAATTTTAATTAAATACTTATCGAAGAATTCATCCTGACCCTTGAAATTATCGAGCATTTTTAAAGTCTTTCTTTAATAAGCCCACAAAAAATAAAGTACCAGGACCCATAAAACTGTTTTAAGGTTTAAAATATCCTAACGAGCTCCTTTTCGGTTACGGTTTTATTGGATAACTAGCAAGTTCCCGGCATGCGTTGCGAACCCACATTTTTTTTCTCCCTGTGTCTATTCCCATCTGTCCCGTTCCTCTTCCTCTTCCGCCTCCCCTTCCCGTCCCATGTCCCCTTCCCTTCACGCGTTCCCCTTCTACCTTCCCCGCCTTCGTTCAACCCCCTCCCCTCTCCCACGTTCAATATATTCAGTCCCGGTACATTCAGATTCGCCACCTATTGCAATTTTTGTTTACAAATTTTCATTTTTCATGTATTAAAAACATTCATTTTTGTATATTATAAGAACAATCAATCAAATTTGGTACCTAACACAGGTAGGTATACTATTAAAAATAAATATAATTTTTGATTACATTTAAAGTATTCGATTTTGGTTAGTCATAGGTCAGTAATTCGATTAAATTAATTAATTTAAAGAGTTTATTCGAAAATTGAATTTTGATTGAACAATTCATGTTTGCAAAATGTCATTCTCATATTGTCACATTTTTGACAGTTTCGCAAGAGCTTTTGTAATGATTAAAAAAAATTTTCAAATGGATATGATTTTAGATTTTCAAGGCCAAAAGTGCTCGAAAACTCGGCCACCCTGACAAATCGGCAATCGCCGAGCACTTAATCGAAACCGGCCATTACTTTGGATTTATTCCTGAAGACCTGGGAAGACCAAAAATCCATAGAGCACGTCTGATTATGGAGGCAATTGAAATCCACAAAAATTTAATTAATATTAATAGAGACGACGAAGATAACCTTAATAGTTCTTGGTATCCGGTAATTGACGGCTACACCAAAGCTAAATGCAGAAAACCATTTTGAAGTATACTGTAATACCAGCTCGTAGTGGAGTGAAGCTGGCAGCACGGTATCGCTTCTAAGTACATAAGCACACATTTTACCACTAACAATTACACATCTACCCCGAAGGTGGACACTGTAACGCTGTCCGAAACGTTGGCTAAAGGAGGACGTTGCGCAACTCGGCATAACACCCCAAAAATTAATAACCCAAAACACTTTTCAGATTTATTTATTTATTTGCGCCCTTTTACGGGGCTTTTACATTAGTATGAAATTTACAAATTATACTATGATTAAATAATATATAAATACTATATATTTCTTCAACAAAGAAATTTAATCTGTATTTCGCAACGCAATATATAGTATTATTTATTGTACATAACTGAACTGCCTCAGTATCAGTATTTTGTATTTGTTTAAAGATAAATTGAAGATGTCCACTGACTTGGTATAATTATTTCCCTCCATTAGTATTCTGGGCAAAGAGGAATACATATGGTAATCAGTTCCAGAATTTCCGCACTGAAATAAATTCTAACTTCTCGTATTACGTAGTGGAATCCGGAAGCTTATCAATTCGAGCAATACCGGACTGTCAACTAAATCATTTAAAATATTATACAGAAATACCAAGTCAGTAAGAGTTCTTCTGTCTGACAATTTGAGCATATTCATATCATTCAAAATAGTATTGTAGTTCAACATAATTGCTGGAATACCCATTTTAAAAATAAGAAAACATAAGAATTTGTTTTGTATTCTTTCAACAGCTTGTACATGTATATTGTAATATGGGTTCCGGACGGGAGAATTGTATTCAAGTTGACTTCTAACATTTGCATAATATAATAGTTTGATACACTTTATATTGTTAAAATTTCTAGTTAGCCTAGTTATAAATCCCAACATTTTTAAGGCCTTATTAGAGATTTCTGTTATGTTATTAACAAATGAAAGATTTGAAGTGGCAAAGCCTATAATAAAACGACTTCCACAAAAAAGTTATACATTCAGCTTAGTAACTTTGGTCAGTCGACCCTGATGTATTCCAGACACGAATATATGTGAGTAATAAACACGTTTTGTCCGTCACCCCTTATTTCATAACGAATAATTTCTAAATGTAGCACTTACAATTAGTTTAGCATGTGTCCAAGTTATTTCATTTTTCCTTCACATTTCCAGCCCTCTACCACGGACGGGTAATTAAATGAAACAATTAAAATGTACATCGCGAATTAATAAAGTATAAAGTGAGACCTGACGCCAGAAAGAATAAAAAACAGTCGATTTAATGAATATTGCTGTTAGTGTAGTGCTGTGCTGTAGAAAAATATTGGTCGTTGGAAATAAGCGTTAAATGTCGTCAACGCTTTGCGTACTTGGGGATTCTCGCCAAAGTTTGTACATTGCGTTTTTGTCACGTCCCACGGTCCCAGGTCTCGGCCACATTTTGTCAGAGGGTCAAAATATTTCCGCTTTGCAGTAAAATCCAAATAAAAGTAATATTTCTGAATGTATCCGAAGACTAAAAACAGTAGCGCGCGGTATTTGGTCCGACGCACGGATCGGAATACTTTCTCCCTCACACGCATAGCGCCGTCTCGTTTGGCGACTTTCGGCTCACCACTCGGACAAGAAGACACCCCATTGGCCGAGCTACCCCCACTCCTCCGTCATCGGTCGGCACTACCCCGCTCAAAAGGGTATATAACACCGTGCAGGCCTATATGGAGCCAGAGTATCCAGTCTCTAGGTTAACTAAGCAACAGAATCCTAGTGGTCATTGCCCAAGTTAAACCATCCCCAGTACCAAGTCGAGAGAGCCCTCTGGGTCCTCCTTGAGAATTCAAGTAACAGCGCCCTCGGGGACATTACTTGTCGGGAAAACCTTAACCCAACTAAGAGACCACGGCTCTGTTGAGGTTATTACGCTAAGTGTTTATAGCGAGAACGTTAGTGAACATTGTTTAAACTCTAAGTGATTTTACTTTGTGCTACAACTTTCCTGTACTCTGTTTTTTTACTATAAGCTGTGAACCCTGTACATAAGAGAAATGAAGTAACCAACGCTGAAAGACTATTTTCTTATAAATACCCTGCCACAAAACTGTTTTAGAAAGGTGATAAAATAGTCTTCCAAATTTTATAATTCGAAATAAACATATATGTACCTAATTTTTTAAATAAATAAATTTTGCATGCAAAAAAATAAATAAAATAAAATTGCTTACCTTGCGCATTTTCGAATTAAAATTACTGATTACCAACAAAAAAAATTAAAACACGTACATATTTTATAAGGCAAATGTAGTATCAACGTTGTCGTCAGCTCACTTATTTCACGTTTCATGTAAAAATAAAAAAAATTGCAAAGGTTTTATAAATATTTCAAATTGTGATCGGAAAATTTAGTTTCATGAAGGTGTTTATTTGAAATATTTTGTAGTTAATTTTTATATTTGAGTATAAAGGGTGGTGTTTTTTTTCTTTTTTACATTGTTTAGAGCAGGGATGGCGAACCTTTACGTATCAACGTGACATTTTTCTAAAGAAATGTTTAATGAGGTCATAATAGACGTGCCATCAAATAATTTTGACTTTGTGATTATTGGGAAAATATTAATAATTAATAATTACTATCAATTAAAAACTCGTTATTTACCACTACTAAATAGGAACATTTAGCTTTATACGCGTAACTTAAATTAAAGTAAAAAGAGTGTGACTTCTGTTGTTGCAGGTTAGATGACAAATAATATATGTTAGGGTTGTAAGATGTTACTTTTAGCAGAATGCATGCTGAACTGGACTCATCTTAACAACGGTTTCAAACCGACTCTTTAATGTTATTCATCTCTGAAAATAATGACTCGCAGATATTAAGTTGATGATAATATTGTTAAAATAGCATGAGCCAGCTCGTCAGCTCTCAGCTTCAAAAATTAAATGTGTCTGGAAACACATTCCATTCTTAGCATTTTCACTTATATTAATAGTATATCTTTCTGTTTCAATCAATTCTAACTCTCTCCTTGTTTCAACAAATGTTTGAATCCATTCTGTAGCGGATCACTCGGGTTCGCTCGTTCACCTACTACGTACTTTACACTTTTTTCGTAGTGCATAGTAAATTTTGTGATCACTGATCAGTGGTGCCCAAAATATTGAGTCACGTGCCACTAATGGCACGCGTGCTATTGGTTCGCCATCCCTGGTTTAGAGCTTATTTTTAACAATGGTGGTAGATAAGGTAGAAACAACGATTTTTATGAGGCCTTTTTTTCTTTACAATAGCTCCACGCAGGAGGCCCTGAGGAAAACGATTTCCATCAAGGCCTATGTCATCTTTGTGGATGCTGTGTGGAGGGTCCTTGGAAGGAAAAAGGAATGAGGGGTAGGTGGGAATATGGGGATCAATTTGTCCAGGAGTAACGGACGTATTCATCCATTCCTCCCACTGCGATGGGTCGAAAGAGCCCGGCTGGAGAAATCAAAAGGTCTCCCTCACCCAGTCTCTTTCGATCCGGCCCGCCACGCAGCAGGTGAGCTGGCGCATCCGCAGCCAAGACCTGGACAAACCTCACCCTATGAACCTGGGCACCAAATGAAGCAAACCACTTGGGGAAACCTATCGCAGAGATGTTGGTTATCCAACAAATGGTTCCCGGGGCGGCGGTACCCATACCCGCCTCACAAATTATAAAATACAGATATTTTTTAATAAAAACATTTTAAGTGAAAACTATATGAGTTGTTCCTAAAAGTGAACATATTAGTCTGAGGGGTTGACGGTTATACTTCTATACATTTTGTATAAATGGCTTGTTATAAATGGGAAGATTCTAAACAACCTGCGTTATGCAGATGATACGGTACTTCTAACAAGTAACATTGAGGAGTTACAACTTTTGCTGAATCAAGTAGTGAAGACTTGTGAGAATTTTGGGCTAGAACTGAATATAAATAAAACAAAATACATGCTCATAAGCAAAAATAACGCATTGGATGAACATCTTTATATTGCTGGAACAAAACTGGAGAAGGTACAAAGTATTGTATACTTGGGCTGCAATGTAAATTATAGATGGGATCCTTCAGTTGAAATCAAATGCCGCATTGAGCAAGCTCGTGCAACCTTTATCCGCATGAAAAAAATGTTCTGCAGTCATGATCTCAACCTTGGATTACGAATGCGAATGGTCAGATGCTACGTATTTTCAATATTATTTTATGGAATGGAAGCATGGACGCTTACTGAAGAATTAATTAGGCGACTTGAGGCATTCGAGATGTGGATCTACAGAAGAATACTTAAAATAAGTTGGATGGACAGGGTCACAAATGAAGATGTTATGGTTCGGATGAATAAAGAAAAGGAAGTTATTAAAACCATAAAAATCCGAAAACTTCAATATCTTGGACACGTGATGAGACATCCAGAGAAGTATGAGATCCTGCATCTCATAATGCAGGGAAAGATTGCCGGAAGACGGGGCCCTGGAAGAAGGAGAACCTCATGGCTGAAAAACCTGAGACAGTGGTTTGGCCAGTCTACCGTGGAGCTGTTCCGGGCCGCAGTAAACAAAGTCCGCATAGCCAACATGATAGCCAACGTCCGTTGAACGGACAAGGCACAACAAGAAGAAGACATTTTGTATTCAATTTATTCATTTAAAAAAAATTACAAAATTAATATTTTAAATATAATATATTCAACTGTAGGGCACCGTATCCCCGCTAAAAAAAAGAAGTTGGAGAGATATGTAATTACAAATGTTGTAGAAAGTTCGCCAATATAAAATGGTAAAATTGTGAAAATGTTTAATAAATTACGACTCTTTTAAAAACGAGCAAAAATCTCTTGGGGGCTGTCTAAAACAGCATTTAAAGAAACACTGTGAATTCTTTCTTTTCTTACGTATAACTTGTAAATTAACAGAAACAGACGTGAAAATAATTATTTTCAGAGCATACTTAGCGATTTTTTTCTATTGGGGGAATTTCATATAATTTGCATTTTGGCGTGGGGAATGTATAGATATTATCTTCAAAAATAACATATATTTTTTTAAGAGCTTAAAAACTGCAAATGTTCTAGGGGGATATGTAAAATATCGGTTAATAATATTGATGAAAGTTTTTCGAATAGCATCAATGTCCGTTGTACGTAGAGTGTATTCGCTCGGAACGTGTCTGACTTCGCCCTTTAACAAATTAATGCGTGCCTTTTAGAGAATAATTAGCAAATTGGCAATTCATTATGAGAAGTAATAATATTATTTTCACCTCCCCTGTTAACACTTACGGCACACCCTACACCAAGTACGAGTGTGTACCTATTTTTATTAAATGACTAACTAACCAACCGCGGGGTGGGCAGAGAGTGAATGGACCGCCAAAAAATTGGTGTTTATGAAACCAAAGATTCGGATCGTAACTTGAAATTTTTTAAATTATTTTTTGTTACATTGTACGACAAAAAAGCGAGGTGACAATACGTTTATGGTACATTTCTCAAATAAAATATGTAAATGTTTTTTTTCCGTTATCAGCATAGACATATGAATATTAGTAGACCAGAACATAAAGGTGAGGGGGTAGACAACAACTACAGCGGGGCGCAGAGCGGGAAGATGACTTTGGAGGTATGTGATTCGTCGATAACTCAATATGACAGTATATAGGCATCTCGCATTATAATATCACCATTTAGTTCTTAAAAGTAAACTCTGCTTTTGAATGAATAGACCTTTTTACATGGGAGCGCGAATTGCTCGCCGCGTATTGAACAAATTTGCGAAGTCTAAATACGGCAAAGTAAAATTCGCTTATTTTCGGACTTCAATATTTTGTTGTCGTGTTTAGTTAGGACACTTTTACAAATGTTTCATAATTTACTTACCCCGTAAACATCGACGAGCACACGCCATATATCTCGAGTGATGGTATATATTTACACGTTTTCAAAACACAAACCATGTTTTTTGCGGTGTTATTTCGTAAAATGCACCGATGAGCGCTCGACGCTGGCTCGCAGAAGAATGATGACGTCACATTTTTTAGATTCACGCGAAGCCATACTCAATCCCAGCCGGTTCCAAGGAACCGGTATGGGGAGGGGGAAATAATACGCTTTTATCACTTAGGGCAGGTCTACTAATATTCACATTTTTTTTTATTTTTTTTATTTGAAATATACATACATATAACAGATTTACATAAGGAAAATACATGGTTCTTAAAAATAATTACAAATAAAATAATTTCTTGTTAATGAATCTACCCAATTTAAAAGAGAAAAAATTTCTCGTGTTTAAATTGGGGAGTCGTGTCATTACAGAAAAAAGATAAAAAATATGATATTATACTATATATTTTTAAATTAAGAAACAAATAAAACTTATGAATAAAAAACAAATATTAAATAAAGAAATATACTAACGTAGCAGTTGCTAAATTAGATATACATGTAGTATAGATATTTTAAAAGTAATAATATACAATAGAAGTAGTAAAAATAAAAATAATATTATTGCATTTCTCTTAATAGGTAGGTGTTGAGATGGTAAGTACATATAGTTGATTCTGACAATGGGATTAACTGATAATATTGCAGGAGTAGGTACATAATGTTATTTTACGACAATAATCGCTTACATTTCAGTTCAAAAGTTGATGAAATATTTTAAGAGGATATGTGCAATCAATAAGAAGACTACATTAATTTATAATTTATTTTTTGTTAATTAATGATGGAGTTAAGTGATTAATTTTGAAATAAAGTACATAAAATTATAATTAAGACTTGATCAATTTTTACTAATTAGTACATTGTAATCAAAAAATATACGTAGAAATTCTTTCTTTGAAATTAAAACTTATAATTAGTGTTTGGTTGATCAAGCAGTTGTTTTATTAGTAATTTAAAGACTTTATAATTTTCTTCGGATTTGATTTTATATGGTAGGGCATTAAAAAATTTTATGCCTTGATAAGTATAATGTTGTTGAAAAGCACTCGTATTAAATTTAGGGATTTCTAGATTACCACGTGATCTTGAACGGTTACTTATTTTTGTGATTGTTGTTGTAGAATTAAAATGATCTTTGTGTGTTTGTAACAGTGTGTTCTTTTTGAAAATTTTATTTAAACTGAGTACCCTAAAAGAATTAAATAGTTGTATTGTTGGAAATAAAGATGGTGTTCGTGTGATAACTTTTAGAATCAACCTCTGTACCCTTTCTACAGGTTGGAGGTTAGTTTTGAAAGTTCCCCCCCACCCGATTATACCATATTCTAGAATAGATTGGGCAAGAGAGAAATAAACAGTTTTAATCATACTAGATGATAGAATGTTTCTCAATCTAATGAATATGTAAATAAGTTTTCTTACTCTGGTTACCGTATTTTCGACTTGTTCGTTCCATTTTAAGTGTTTGTCTACAATGACACCCAGATACTTAATACTATTTTTGCATGTTATTTGTAGGCAATTGTCATCGTTGCATTCCCTTTTATTTTCACACTGTGATGAATGGATTTTAATAGTTATATTGTTCTCGACATTTTTTTCTTTCAAAGAGAATGGAATAAAATAAGTTTTCTCTGTATTTAGTGAGAGACAATTTAGGTCAAACCATGTTTTGAGTATGTTTATATTTGTATTTGCTTTAATCATCGTTTCCTCCCATGATTTCCCTTTAGTGATAACTACTGTGTCGTCTGCATAAGATATGATATCTCCAACTATGGGAAGAGTGAACATTTGATTAACATATATAATAAAAAGGATTGGACCGATGACAGTTCCTTGCGGTATACCAAATGATGAGGTTTTGGGTTCACTTAGGGTATCATTTATTTTGACGGATTGAAATCTCTCTTTTAGATAACTTTGGAACCATGACAGTACTGTTCCGTCCAAACCAATTTGCATGAGTTTCTCATTGAGTTTGGTGTGTGATATGCTATCAAATGCCTTGCGTAGGTCGATGAATATACCAACATGTCTATCGTTATCAGTAATGGCGAGCCATTTTTAAAACTTTTTTGGTTTGCATGTAAAATTTTTATACTTTAAAAAATATCCGTTTATTTTGATTTATAAATTTTGAAAGCGTATTTTATCACCTTTCAAAAAAAGTTTTTACTTTTGGGATATGTTCAGAAATATTCCATTTATTTGGCTTTTTTTGCACATCGGAAATATCCTGACAAAATGCAGTAGAGACCTAAGGGTTTAAGGGCCCGCAACCAGAATATCTACCGATTTCTCACATATTTCCCTTAAACACGTTAAGTTTTAAAGCTCTTAAAAAATATATGTTATTCTTGAAAACAATATCTAGACATTCCCAGCGCCGAAACGCAAATTATATAAAATTCCCTTGATAGAAAAAAATCGCAAAGTATGCTCCAAAAATTATTATAAACACGTTTGTTTCAATTATTGCCTGTTGTATGCTGATGATGCGGTGCTGATTTCTAATACTATGGAAGATCTGCAGTCTCTCGTATCTAGGATGAATGAAGTATGTATGAAGAATGAGTTAATGATGAATGTAAGTAAGTCTAAAGTCATGGTGTTTGAAAAAGAGAGTACGAAAACAGTATGCAACATAGTTGTGAATGATGAATACTTGGAGCAGGTGGATGAGTTTGTGTATCTGGGTAGTGTGTTTACGAGAGATGGGCAGGCTGATAGAGATATTGAAAGAAGGGTGAATGCCTGTAACTCCATTAATGGTGGACTGAATGCCGTTGGCGCTAATAAAAAATTGTCAAAAGAACCGAAGCTAGCAGTCCACAATGGAGTCCTGGTACCTACCCTGATGTATGGCAGTGAGGCATGGAACTGGCAGAGGAAGGATGAAAGTAAGCTGAATGCTGTTGAAATGAGATCCCTGAGACGTATGTGTGGTAAAACAATATATGATCGTGTGAGAAATGTGGATATCCGCAAAGAATGTAAGACTGATGTAAGCATAATGAGTAAGATTAAGAAAGGGACCCTCAGATGGTTTGGGCATGTAGAGCGAATGAACGAAGAAAGTAGTGTAAGAAGAATATTCGACGCGAATGTGAATGGTAGAAGAAGTCGGGGACGCCCGAGGAAGACGTGGAACGATCAAGTGAATCAAATACTTGAGTCGGGCCATGTCAAAAGTCAGAATAATAGAAGAGAATGTATGAGACGATGTATGAATGTGAGTGAGGCAAAGAGTGTGTGCCAAGACCGAGTTGTTTGGCGGTCCGTCCTCTCTGCCTACCCCTGCGGGGAAACGGCGTGATGGTTAGTTAGTTAGTTAGTTAGTTGTTTCAATTATTTTACAAGTTATATGTATCAAAAAAATCACAGTATTTCTTTAAATGCTTTATAAGATAATGCCGGCGAGATTTTTGCCCTATTTTAAACGACTCGTTTATTTAAACGTTTACGTTTAATTAAACATTTTCACAATTTTCGCATCGATTTTGTCGCTGTAAATGATAGCGCTCTCTTCTAACTTTCGTAATTTCGTATCTCTCCATCTTCTTCTTTTCGAGCCCGGTTGAAGAACCTTAATGAAACAATTAAGATTTAATAACGCCCGTCTTTTATATACTGTGCGTATTCTGGAAAGAGGAACGTGGCACTGTATTTTTAAAATCAATCTGAAACAAAATGGCTGCTGTGTCACGTGACACCCGCAACAGCGGAATATTAAAAAAAATCGACCGACTGAATTTACATCACGCGGGCTGGATCTCTTCCCAAATTGAATCTTATATTTTTATTTTACGCGCCACAGAATAAATAAAGCTGGATAAATCGGTACAGAGCTCCATCTCCGTCAATATTTAATAATGTCGCGGCGTGACTCCCTAAGAGCCTACCTACAGCCTAGGCCAGGAAACTCTGTATTATTGAGTTGGGATCGTTTGGATTTATCGCCAACGTTGTGAAATGGTTACCAATTATTTGTACATCAATTGATTGTATTACAATTGACAACACCAACACACTGTATTGTCAATCAATCAGGAGAAAGAATAAATAAAATGAAGCAATTAAAAAACATAATAATCCAAATTCATGTAATATTCAAAAATCTGTTTCTGAAAAAGACGAAAATATACAGATTTAGGAAATGAGATTGAAAGAATTTGGCATTCTCATAATATGAAATATTACCATTTGTTATTTCGGCTACTGGCATTATACCTAACTCTCTCATTCAAAATTTAGGCTTATTAGATTTGTCAAAGAATTTATATGTAAAAATGCAAAAATCAGTCATTTTAAATACATGTAGGATTACGAAAGATTTTTTAAATATTTATATCGAGGGATTAGTAGGATTTATAGGTCCAATTAGGAGTTCCACCGAGCCGAACCCTCTGATATGAAAATATCTGGAGTCGGTGAATTATTTTCACATTTGGTCTCTTGTAGGTTGATATGTTGTTCTTGTATTATTTTGTATTAATTTATTCGTATATAGTGCACTTTCATAGCGTGAATTGACTAGATGATCATTTGTGGAAAAGTGTGTATATTTTATTCAAAACATATAGAGGCACTGCTGAAAACCAGCTACATTCCAGTAGAAATCCTGAATGTATAGCTGAGAAGTGACTTTTTTGTCAATATAATCTATACTAATGTTATAAAGGCGAGTGCGCGAGTTTGTTTGTTACGCAATCACACCTAAACCACTAAACCAATTTTAAAAATTCTATCACCAATAGAAAGCAACATTATATGCGAGTTAAATAGGCTATATTTTTAAATATTATTTTTAATTGTAAAACTAATGTTTTTAAGACAAGATTTTTTATGCATAGCACAAAGGGTAACAATTATTATAAGCAATAATTATCAGCCTGAAACACTCATCCACATTGAAAAATCTTCCGAGAAAAGATACATGACGCCAACGGGACTTGAACCCGTGTCCTCTCGATTGCCGGTCGAATGCTCTGACCACTGAGCTATGGCGGCTTATCTCGTACCCGCCAAATGATTCAATATATGCTAGTGCTTCATTCAACAATTACTGCTTATTATATTTTTTCCACCTGAAAACAACCAACTTTATTTTTGCGAGAGAAACATTGTTAGTGTTAAATCCCTCGCTAGGTGGCGTCGAGACAAATTATGTCTTCATTTATTGGATTTAACACTAACAATGTTTCTCTCGCAAAAATAAAGTTGGTTGTTTTCAGGTGGAAAAAATATAATAAGCAGTAATTGTTGAATGAAGCACTAGCATATATTGAATCATTTGGCGGGTACGAGATAAGCCGCCATAGCTCAGTGGTCAGAGCATTCGACCGGCAATCGAGAGGACACGGGTTCAAGTCCCGTTGGCGTCATGTATCTTTTCTCGGAAGATTTTTCAATGTGGATGAGTGTTTCAGGCTGATAATTATTGCTTATAATAATTGTTATATTTTTAAAGATAATGTTTTTAAAGTGCTGAATTTAATGTCACTGAAACAATTATATACAACAGATATTCTAATGTACGCATTCAAAAATCAGGATAACTTTACACAGACAAACTCGGGCCGATTCACAAGATCTACATTACAACATACATTCTACCAACCTACAACTAAAACGACTTTTGGACAAAGAAATATGGAATACTTCTCTGTAAAATAATTTAATTTACTCCCTCTTGCAATGAAAACTGTGGCGGCCACTTGTGCCGAATTAATTGCTCCGCCACTGGACTCTAGCCGAACGCACTAGAAACACATCTACCTACATTCAGCGTGGTACCAACGGCCGCCTCGTAAATAATCCGCCACCTACGCGAAAGAGCTAGAACGTCTGGCTGTACGAAACAAGTGCCCGCAGAAAGTTCGAGCGATATCTCGGCTTTGCGTGAGTTCACCCGGCGTTATCTACCATCATCGAAACTACTTGCCCGGCCGGCAGAGTATATAAACAAGCGCGAGCCGCATGCAGCTTAGTCTCAAGTCTAGTTCTCATTCAATGGTCGACTCACAAATACATCGGGCAGTGATACAATAAGTGCAGTGTAGTAACTCTCTACCTGCCTGCGCGGGGCACGGGCCTCGCGCAGCCAGCAGTGAACACCATTTATCCAGTGTGACACCAGGAACATTTCCAGCACCTTCGAGGAACTTCTCCACTACCATCTCGACATGAGATGTCAGGCAACGCGCCAGCAACCCAGCAGCCATCAACTGGCATCCTGCAACGAGCGGCAACAAGCATCCTGCAACGAGCAGCAACAAGCATCCTGTAACGAGCAGCAACAAGCATCCTGCAACGAGCAGCAACAAGCATCCTGCAACGAGCAGCAACAGCATCCTCACCGCCGCTCAAGGTTCCTTCCTGCGTCACGTGTGTGCTCCGACCCACTGGACACACAGCCGCCATACCTCAACGCGACGACGGTCAACCGCCTGGACCAAGGTCACTTCTAAACCGCCATGGTGTTGTGCAACACGCCGGCTCCCTGAAGACCAGTGATCTTCACCGTCGTAGTCTCCTGACCTTCCTTCACTCATCATCACGCAGCATCATCACTATCGGCACCACTATCACTCAGCTCCGATTCGACCTCCGCTACGTAGCGCTACAAATAAAGACTGACTCGTACATCGACTTGACGCCTTCAAAAGAAGCATAAAAATATGGATTATGGATATGGGAAGGAAGAAAATAAATTCAATTTTGCAACCCAACAAAGAATAATGCTTGTTTTGTACTTTCTTTTAGATCTAACTTCATAATTTTCCTTGGCAATATTCTGGATTCTGGCAATTTTCCTTGGCATTTCCTTGGCAATTTTCTGGAAATATTCAATAGATTAGGTATTTACTTATAATTCAAAATAAAACTTGTACAATGTGTCCTAAGAACGGGGTACCCCAGTAAGGACACATTTTCTCTAAAAAACTGTAAAAAAAAAAAAAAAATTTAAAAATAAATGTATAATGGTAAGTTCTGGCTTAACGAAATTATAAATATTAATATGTTATACGTTTATTGTCAAATAAATTTCGTGACAAAAGCGAGTTATTGTTAACATTAGACGGTTGTCGTGGAAACGATGTTGATGTATTTGCGGGAAATTTTATTTCAGGCGTCGTAGTTAATATCTATCTATCTACATAGATAAAAATGAATCGCCGAAATGTAGGAATGTACGTGCATAACTTCCGAACGACTGCACCAAATTGATAATTCTTTTTTTTTGTGTTTGTTATTGTCAGGACAAGGTTTGTATAAAACTACTGGTGAGCTCTGGCATTGTGAAATTTATAAAAGAGCTGTTTGAAAACTGAATGTACCGGGAATGAATGTATGGATAGCGGGAGGGGGGGGGGGGGGGGTAGAAAGATAGAAGATAGAAGTGAAACCAGAAAGTCGCTAGATGTCGCTTTCTTTTGCCTGTATATTTTAAAGTGGTTTGAAGATTGGATATTGATTTACAAAAAAGTTTTTTTTGGATTTCGTAGGATTGGAACCTCCGTCCGCTGGATTTCTCTGGCAGCTGAGATTCCAACGCACTATACTGCAGCGCTATGGGACGCGCTCGGCGAGGCGCGAATTTACGCATTTTATTCCGACAACCCGTAAAAAACAAAGCGACCAATGAGCGCAGACCTATCGTCGCACAATGGGGTAGCTCTACGTACCGCGTTGGCCGAAATTCAGAAAGTCAAGTGTTCTTTACAATGAAACAAGTACGCTAGTTTTGAAGTTCATTAAATTATTCATAATTCTCCCGAAGCGCGTCGCCTTTATCGCAATACTGATGGAAAGAGATCAGTTTGAACTTGAACTTTGTGCGGGTGACCGTGTCAGTTTTTGCAGTCGCGTAAATTTCAATACGTTTCCAAGTGTTTAGATCCAATTCAACATGGATACGATGTCTGGTGGTATGTACTTTTATTATATTACGGTAGTTGTTGAAAACTTTACACGATATGCCAAAAATTTTAATTAAAACAAACACCAATTTGAATGAAATATTTTTTGTGAATATATTAAATATCGAGGAAAATAAAAGTTCCACAAGATTCCGTCATATTTTAATTTTATATCTCAACCAATAGGAGCCTTAAGCGCAGGTTGATGCTTCGCAGGTGCCATAGTACGTCATTTTCATTTCATCCGAATTTCAAATCACTCTAACGGGGCTAAGGAAGTTTCACTTCAAAAAGGTATTTTGGCCTTAAATCCAAATATAAGATTTATACAAAAAAGACCCCGCAGCCGATTCCCCTAATGAAATATCGACTGAACCTTTTCCCAATACTATTATCTATTTCAAAGCGCCCTTGCTCAAGGCAATCATTACCTTCTGAAGAGGTAGAATTTAATGGCTTTCAAATGAAAATGCGGAGCACGTTGAAAGCGTAATTTTCTCAGTATTTCGTTTGAAAATTAATAGCCATCGGAAATATTGATTTAAGTGGGAACCGTCCCGGGACAAGACAGGCAGATCGGACCATAAATGTTTGCTGTTAGATTTAGTCTCAATAATTTTATTTATTTGTTTATTTATTAAAGCGAAGATTAATGCTAAATCAGTACTTTCGATTAATCTTCACTACTTTTTTAATCTATTTTTATAACTTTTGAAGGTTATTCCCATCTAATATATAATTGAAGAAGAAGAAAACACTAATAATCTAAACGAAAATATAAAAGAGAACAAGTCACAGAAAACAGAATAAGATAATGGTCGCAACTGGGACTCGAACACAGAACGTCTCGTTTAACTGGGAACTGCGCGTTTACCAATACAGCCACTGCCATCTTCTGTCAAATAGTCATAATTGCAATCTCATATTTTTCAAATTTTAATTGGTTCATTGGACGTTTTTGAAAGAAAAAAAATTGAGGCGCATCTTCGGACCGGTTCTAGAAAATGGATTTTGGTGCAGACGTTATAACAATGAGCTCTGTACTTTGTTTAAGGTGCTAAACGTCGCAAAATTTATAAAACTTGGAAGACTTCGGTGGCTGGGTCATGTGGAGAGAATGACCGAGCATCAAGCACCAAAGTCCCTGCTGAACTCAAGACCAATAGGGCGAAGGAGCCTGGGAAGTCCAAGACTAAGATGGAGCGTAAATAATTACGTAGACATCAAAAATAGAATACCGATTTGAATTGGTCAATTTCTTTCGTGTCTCTGAAACCGATGCATAAATTAATAGACTTTATTTACAAGTAAGTTCACGAAAGAAATAATCATCCATTACGGCAGTATTATTAGGTCCGCGCAGTTGATATAACACCAACTAGACGATTGACGTTTGTCGTTTACATAAATGTTAAAATACGTTCTGATGATGAAAAGATGCTACATCCAAACGCCATTGTGCTACATCAGGGAGAAAACACAGATATTTATTTATCGGGAAAGTTTTCTGACTAATATCGATTATTGCAGGACCTAAGTTACCTCTTAAAAATATCCAGTGCGTAAATATTTACGTCAAAAACAGAATAATTATTGTATTAAATTAATTATTATAATATATAATATTATATTATATTTAGGTATAATAATATTTTAAACTCGTGATTATGCTCGCTCATTGCACATAACCACAAAATGCCGTTCCGTTTATTCTCCACACACGACCGCATCGCGCGGCTCCTGTCAAAAAATGAATCATCCCACCCCGCCGGCCCCCGCCTGCCTTCCCGCTTCACCCGGGATGGGATGTTTATGAAATGTGAAAAGCTCGAAATACAAAAAAAATTGTCAATATTTATCATATTATTAATAATGATATTTGGGGATTGTCACGGCAAACGTTAATGGCGGAGCTCGCAAAAGACGGGCCTTCAAAGTGTGACATGGTTGACAAATTTGTGAGAGTTTTGTAATGGTTAAAAAACTTTTCAGATGTATTGTTATGTGGTTGTAATAATCTATAAACCTTCGCGGGGATAGAAACAAGATATTTTGAAAGTTTCAAACATTTCCTAAGCTTAATATAGCAATACAAAAATGATAAACAAACAAAAAAGCAATCAAGCAAACATACATTTATTTTTATGAAATAACAATGAACAATTGGCAAAAAGAAATCAATTCGCAACGCGGAGCAACAACAATTCAATTTGACGTATACCCCTTTCAGATCTCTGACAGAAATTGGATACACCCTTCTTAATATTTATCTTGTTGCCTTATTCCCCTTGCAAATAATTCTTCCGTTCATCCCGGTACAATATGTACACAGCTCGGCTCCATTCATCATTTGAGCAAATATTTACTTGGAGCAAACCCTAATTAAACTGCTCGAATCCTAACCTTAAACCAACCTTACGTCGCGGGACGTCGTCGTGCGACTTGACGTCGACGTCGAGACGTGTTACAACAGATCTATTGTGGTATTTTGTACAATCTCTGTGGTACAGGCGTGAAAGTGCGTAGGGTCCTTCATTGTCGTGTCGTTTATGCGCAGAATGAAACGAATTAAAATTTAGTTATATAAATATTCTAGAAATAAATATAAAAGATAACTTTTTTTGGAAGAATTCGGCCAAAAATTTCTAGAAAAACTGCAATCACCATTTACAATTCAATTGTTGCTCCACACTTCAACGCTCGAGTATACTTTTCCTATATAACGAAAGAGAACAAAATAAGTTACAAATTCTTCAAAACAGGGCAATGAGAATAATACTTCGACGAAATAGATTTTCAAAAATAATTAAAATGTTAAAGGAACTAAATTGGGTAACCGTGAAACAGATGCTGACCTTGAACACGATGGTTTTTATCCACAAAATATTGAACAACATGTTATCAAAATACTTCTCAAATAAAATTGTATACAACAAGGACATTCACAGATATAAAACAAGGACATACAAGGAAATTAGGCTACAAAAAAAGGACAAAACGAATATGCAGAATAGTTTACTGTACAAGGGAATGAAGTTATATAACACACTACCTGAAACTTTAAAGTCCACACCAATTGGAAAGTTCAAGATGTATTGTAGGAGCTACATAAAACTTGAAAAAATATAGTGAATATGAAATATTATAATTAATTAGAAATTTGTAAACTTAAATGTACATATTACTAAAATAAAAATTATTATTATTATTCCTTGTTTGTCCAAATGCTGTAAAAATTCAAACCTGACGGCCTCCGTGGTTGAGGGAAAAGGCCCTCGACCTGCAGTTTAAATCATCACGGGTTCAAATCCCAGTGTGCGCAGATAAATTTTATTTGATTCATTACTTTGCATACTGCTTACTAACCCCGTACGCATGGACATTGGAGGGTCTAGAGTTGTTCAAATAAATGTAGCTTCGTTTAATAAAAAATAGTGTTGACGTGTGCGGTGAAGGAGGAAACCATATGTTTTCTTAGAACGCGCGTGGAGTCCCCTCCAATGATTAATTTGTCTTATATCACAATTAATTCATAAGTGAGAGGGAGTGGAAGATTTTCTCAGTATCGCCTTGGTGTAAGACCACCGTTCAGAATTGAAAGGTTGCTTGGATTACCTTTAGCCGTGTTTGGTGACCAGCTTTTCATTCAGATTTTCATTTTTTTTTTTTTTTTTTTTACATTAACTCCACACAGGAGGCCCTGAGGAAAATAATTTCCCTCATGGCCTATGTCATCTGGGATGCTGTGTGGAGGGTCTTTTTGAGGAGAGGAAGGAATGAACATTGGTCTTGAAGAGACCCATGTTGTAGGAAGGAGGAAACACAGAGGCCGGCAAATCATTCCACAGCCGAGCTGTTGAACACAAGAACGAGTCGAAGAAACGACCCGTTCTCATGTGACAAATGTCAACCGTGTACAAATGTTGGGCACGCGTTTGGCGTGTTTCCCGACTATGCACCGGTGCCGAAGGGATCAATGATGCTAGTTCCTCGGAGCATCTTCCATTGTAATACCGGTAGAACAAGGATAGCATTCCCACCCGACGCCTGTGCTCTAAAGATTGCAATCCGTCTGTTAAGATGGGAGAATCTATCAAACGGACCGCCCGTTTCTGCACAGAATCGAGGGTATTTTTCAGGTATTTTGGAGCTCCAGACCAGAGATGGCTGCCAAATTCAACCGTGGGGCGTACTTGTGATTTGTACAAGGTTAGCAGTTGTGTACTATTAAAGTATCTGCGGGCCCTGTACAGTACGCCCAGTTTTTGGGAGGCTAGCTTTACTCTGGCTTCGATGGAGCCCCCATACCTGAGCTGGTCACTTAGGGTTACACCAAGCATATCAATGGAG
This sequence comes from Limnephilus marmoratus, assembly GCA_917880885.1. Lineage (NCBI taxonomy): Eukaryota > Metazoa > Arthropoda > Insecta > Trichoptera > Limnephilidae > Limnephilus > Limnephilus marmoratus. The sequence goes on along the minus strand of OU862930.1, from coordinate 26,686,582 downwards.
GGCCTGTTCGGAAGATTGCTTCCGTTGAAAGAGACTAGATTTTCATTTCGATCCCTTTTGGACGTAATCAGACAAGATTGGGTCTTTGAAACATTAAATTCAACGAGATTATTTTTACCCCAAGAGAAAACACTCTCGAGGTAGCCGTCCATTCTTTGCTTCAAAGCCCTACGAGCTGTTGGAGTTTGTGAGCCCTTTGGGGGCTTGTCAAACAAAAAGCTATCATGAACTGTACTGTCATCTGCATAACAGTGAATTGGTGCACATGACAAAAGGTCGTTGATGTGCAACAAAAACAAAGTTGGAGACAGAACCGATCCCTGCGGGACGCCAGCATTTATCGAGTGTGAGGAAGAGGTGAAACCATCGACTACCGTCTGAATCGACCTCCCCCTCAAGAAGTCGGCAATCCACGTACACAAGGATGCGGGATGTCCGTAAGAAAGCAGTTTGTTGACAAGTCCTCGGTGCCAAACTCGGTCAAAGGCCTTGGAGATGTCCAGTGCAACCGTTTGGGTCTCACCGAAACGTTCCAGGCATCGCCCCCAAACATGCGTCACATACGCGAGAAGATCACCGCACGAGCGGTTCCGCCGGAATCCGTATTGACGGTCGTTGATAATTTTGTTCTTCTCGAGGTATGTGAGCAAAACACTGTAAATTTTTTCATAAAACTTGTAAAAGTACAGAAATAAAAGTGTTTATAATAATTCTTCGCCTCAGTTCTTATTTGTCCAACAGACCATTTTAGTTTTGGTTCAATCTCCACTTTAAAATTAAAAATAAAGTATAAAAAATTACAGTAAATCACTTAAATAATAATTATTTAAAATAATGAGACCTTTACCTTTACGGAAATAGCTTTATCTTAAACACCTATCATAATGTTTCATTGAAATAATGCAAGAAAACCGTCTCCTCCTGTAAAATTTTCTAATGGTCTGTTGGAAAAATACGAACTAAGGCGACGAATTATCGGAGCTTATTTTGCGATTTTTTTCTACTTAGGGAATTTCATATAATTACCTCTTCGGCGTGGCAATTGTATAAATATTATCATAAAAATAACCAATTTTTTTTAGGAACTAAGAAACTTAAAGGAAAAATGTTATAACATAGTAGAAATTCGGTTCCATGACAGTTTTCTAGCAGACAGTTGGTGCATCGGCAGTTGATCCCCCGGATCAATTTTTCAGTTTAATTGGGTATTTTAATCTAAAATCCAAAATTAAGGTTTGTATGAAACGTGCCGAAACGGGCTGCACGATTGTATAAATTTTCAATGCTGCTCAATAATACATTTCGTTGGGTAGCTGAATTATTTGTTTTGTTCTGTAAAAACATTTAATTTTTAAAAATACATTGGCAAGACTTGTAAAATACGTAAATTATGCACGCAAATATACCAGTACAAGTTGAGTCTGTTTACCTAAGAACTTGTGCTAACTTACAACCCCTCCAAAAGTGCGTGAAAAGTATTTCAACTCTCACCACCTTTCCTTAGAAAAATACGAGAATTAAGCTGGTTCCAGTGCTAAGGGTGTAAATTTTAACTTCTTAAAGTCCCAAACAGGGTGTTCCTATCATGGCGTTAACCCTCGTGTCGAGTTACGTCGTAATTTTTCCAGGAAAACATAGGGTGATTGGTGGAGGTAAGTTGTTCAAAGAATATGATATCTTTTTTCGGGGGTTCTGCATAAGTAATAATATGCATACGTAAGTAAAAATATTTTTTATTTTAAAATAAAGCAATAACTTTTTAAACACCACTTTTATTTTTTATATTTCATGCCGACCGGGTTTCGCTACAACCGTAGCTTCTTCAGGGCAACTCCACTAAAATTAAGTTACTTAAGCCCCGTTCTGATTGGGCAAGGACTGGACCAAAATGCTCCTACTTACTACTAAATTAAAGGTGTTCGGACACGTTTCATCATCATCATCACTCTTGGCTCTAAAACCCCTGGTGGGTCTTGGCCTCATCCTCCTCAAGAGTCTTCCTCCACTCATCACGGTTTTTTGTGCCAGCTCTCTCCAGTCTACATATCTTTGAGGACGTATCTTAAACATGGTCTCTCCAGGCTCCTTCGCCCTGTCGGTCTTGAGTTCAGCAGGGACTTTGGTGCTTGATGCTCGGTCATTCTCTCCACATGACCCAGCCACCGACGTCTTCCCAGTTTTATGATTTGTGTTTTATGTGACCTTAAACAGAGTATATAGCTCATTGTTATTCTGAAACCGATCCGAAGATATGCCTCAAAATTTCGGACACGTTTAGTTACTAAGATTCTCGACTAAACTACTAGCCTGGTCTGTACGGGCTATATATTTTAGTAAAGTATTATACTGCTACTGTGATTAAGTACTAAAATATAGTTACTATATTTCAGTACTTAATCACAGTACCAGCACTGATACTATCTTCAATTCCTTCAACGTTATGGACATAAAACAGCTCTACTCAAGATCCATATTACTTAATTTACACAAACACAACAAAACACCATACAAAGCTACACAAACAATACACAATACCCGAGCCAAAAACAACGAACTTCTCCAAACTCCTTTTTTCAAAACCACCTTCGCGCAGACACTCGAAATACATAGCTTGCAAACTATACAATACACTACCAACTACGATCAGACAAAGTGACTCCTTTACAAAATTTAAACAAGATATTAAAAAATGGATTATAAGTATTGGACGCCCCACTATCACAAATATCTGTAAAATAAATCACACATAGACAGAAATAACTATTCACATACAACCTAACCCATATAAAATAAATGAAAATAATGGAATCCTGTCAAATTTAACCTATAAATAGATTAGGCAGAATTTATTTCATTACTCCATCTCCAACATTTATAAAATAACTCTCTTTAAAAGATTTACCACCCTTCCAATCACCCTTCTGTTTTAATTCTATTCATAATATGTATTTTACCTGAAATATCCTTGTAACTACTATATTCATTTATATACCTGTACGCCTGTCTCGACACAGGTATACCCTAGTGAGACAGGAATACAAATAAAACCATTGTAAAAATATTTTATTATAGATAAATAAAAAAAAAAAAGTATTATACTGCCCTGAAGAAGCTACGGTTGTAGCGAAACCCGGTCGGCATAAAGTATAAAAAATAAAAGTGGTGTTTATTTTAAATTATAACGTCATATCACAAAGTATTTGCTTTACATGAAAATAAAATTGTGTAGCGAATTTCCACTCAAGAAATCTGCAGATATGAGTATGTCCACCGAATGGAAAAGCAAAATTTTCTGTTCGCGGTACAATAGTATACGAATTTGATTATGATATTTATCTTCCTAAATATGATCCTATAATTATAAATTGACGACATTCTTTAAAATCTGTTTAGAAACATCTTCTAGAGATCAGCGGTTCAATGGTTGTAGATTTAATATCAATTCATGTAGTCCCTACTTAAAAAGCCAATTTGAACGATACAACGAGCCTGTCAAATGCAGGCTTTTCGTATAAATAATGCATTGAACGTTTCTGCTACCTACTCGTATATAAGCGTATTGTGTAAAATTCTATCAGAAATGTAATTTGAAAAGGTGAGGAAACAAAATTAATATTCATTATTTGCCGCAATTGATTTTTAAGGACTTGACATATTATTAATAGGATTTACAATTTTTTTTTCATTTTTTCCTTTCTAGTTACATCGTGAACAAAAAGCAGTAATTACATTTTACACCTGCACCAAACTCTAGTTAGTTCTCTTCATTGGCGTAGAAATACATTAAAAATATTAATTTTTTTATAAGAAAAACTCTCTTTTATAACTTTTGAAGGTTATTCCCATCAAGGTAATATTTCACTGAAGAAGAAGATAACAATAATAATCTAAACGAAAATATGAAAGAGAACAAGACACAGAAAACAGAAAAAAGACAGGGTCGCAACTGGGACTCGAACCCAGACCTCTCGTCTAACCGGGACGTGCGCGTTAACCAATTTCGCTATTGCTACCTTCTGTCAAGCCGTCATAACAGTCAATCTCATATTTCAAATATTTTAGAATTAACAATATTATCTTCAACTAATTATTTTTCCGTATCATGGGCAACTACCCTTTTTATTGGAAACAATCATTCTGAGAATTGGTTTGTATCCTGGATAGCGTCTCTTACTTTACCCCCGGACACCCTGTATATATAATATATATCTATACTGGTGAGCTCTGGCGTTATGATCTTGTTTAAAAAAATTGCAATAGGTGGCGCGCGAGTTATTTGAAAAATGAGTACATTATAAGGAGGGTGGGGGGGGGGGGAATCTGGGAGGGGGAGGGAACGAAGGAGGGGATGAGAGAGGAAGGTGAACACGGAATGGGGAAGGAGAACGAGATGACGGAGGGGAAAGCATGAAGGGACGGGGAGTCACGAGACGGGAGAACGCGGGAGGGGAATGGGAGCGGGAACGGGGACGCACAGGGAAAAATAATGTCATATACTAATAATACAAAAAAAAATCCATTAGTTTTTGTTAGAGACCAAAAAAAAAAAATCTTTACAAGAAGTATTTTTAGAAAGATGTTTTCCGAGAGCTAATGAACATCTTAAAAGTCTGAGTATATTTGCATATTAAATCGTTTTCCTGAATATTATGATATCATATTCCCTTTGTGTTTTTAAGGTTCGCGAAGTACGACGGCGTTCAGAGCCATTTCAAACGGAAAACGAAAAAGACCGTTTTGGAAATAGCAACAGACGCGAACTGGTTTCCTGAACGGTCTGAAAAGGACCTCTGATTGAATTATCAAATTGGTTTATTAATCTGTAATTACTGAGAGAAATTTTTTAATGTAAAAAGATTTCGCAACATAAAAAATTAAAATTATAGCCTCCGTGGTTGAGTGGTTTTATAAACACACCAAAAACACATATAAAGAAAAAAGGGTCTTAGATTAACACCAATTAATAAAGGAAGGAAAATTATTCATTCCCCACTTATGTTTACAAAACCTAAACAATATAACACCTTAAAAAAGTCATTGCAGTAACGTAATTATTAAATAATTCAGAAAACATTAACATTTAATGCGGGGAATACAGATTTCAAAGTACCCCACATAGTGGAGAATCTATTGTTACAATTATTGTCTCTACGATTATCGATAGAAATATTAGGTCCTTACATATGAAATTGGCGTTTTGCCGTACTGGCAACTGTGATCTCAAATATCTTCTCTTTGGTTAGGAATTCCAAATTCAAATTTATACAGCTATTTACTCATGTATTAGTGTTTCGAAAAATAAAATTCATTTGTTTTTCCTTAATTGTTTTTTTTTTCTTTGCGTCACTTAGTTTACAAAATGGAAAACTTGAAATATCGCGTTATTTAAGAGTACGAGTTCCACCTTGGCACCAATGCTGCAGAAATGGCTCGACGGATGATGTGTATGGCGACGGTGCCGCAAAAGAAAACACAGTGCGTTTTTGGTTCCAACGTTTTCGTTCTGGAAATTTCGACCTGCAGAACAAGCCCCGTGGACGGCCGGAGACCAAAGTTGATAATGAAGTACTGAAGGCTATTGTGGAAGCGGATTCAACGCAAACCACGTCCGAATTAGCTGCAGGCTGCGGTGTTAGTGATAAAACTGTTTTTATCCACTTGAAGCAAATTGGGAAGGTGAAAAAGCTTGAAAGGTGGGTACCTCACGAATTGAGTGAAGCAAATCAACAAACGCGCGTTAGAACGCTAGACCGCACACTGCACAACAGACGGCTACCAAATTAGAGGAGATTCAATTGGAATGTCTAAGATATCCATCGTACTCTCCGGACCTTGCCCCAACAGATTACCATTTTTATCGAAATTTGGATAACTTCTTGCAAGGGAAAAAATTCAACTCCGATGGGGCAGTCCAAACTAGCGATGTGTCAGTTCAGCTGGAATGGGCTCATGTGATCCGCTCCTTTGCGGGAAGCGGTTCCTACTCCCACTCCTTTTTCAAATCGACTACTCCCAGAGAACCCGGCCCAGTCCCAGTACTCTCCGCATCCAAATAAATCCGGCGGTAATCCGGCGGTCCGAGCAACTCAACGCCGAAGCGCGAAAACCGCACTCGAATACAAGTCCCGGGTTCCTTTAAACCCAAGCGCCTTGTTCCAAGCTACGTGAATCGCGACACAATCCATTCATTTCGCCCACTCCCGGACTCGCGCGAACGCCGCGAACTACTACATTCCTGACTCACCCCGTGGCCGCCGCGCCGGCTTGCTCCGCGATCCACGGTCCGGCGTCACTCACCATTCCACTCATGAGTCGCGGGTCTCGGTGAGTTCCCGACACTCCCCGCTACCCGCGGCCGGCCAACTATGACACTTCCCCTTGAGTCACGTCACGAGCTGGGCGCTGGGCGTTAATTCGATCGCTGTTCGTTGATCGACACACACGTGCGTGACCCCTTCGGCTAGGCACGGAGTAGTTTTTAATTAGAGCGTCTTATCTGGTATCGTTAATCAACGGGTGACGTGCATTATAAAATAATAGTTTATAGTAAAGCATTACAGCTTATTAATTTACTTATTTAAATTCTCAATAAAAGACCGTGCAGTGTAGATACATTGAATCTACCTACATTGCACGGGTGACGGGTCCTTGTTCTCGTACGGGTCTTGTCCGACTCCGGGGTTCTGAGTTCTCGTGTGGGTTCTACGAGTAGGTCCTGGTTCCGAGTTCTTTGAACCCGTGCGTCCCGTTTCAGTGCGCCGCAACAATACCCAGTGCCCAGTCCGCACCTAAGAACTCGGACCCGGGACCTGCTCCTAGAACTCGTGTACTTTTAAAAGGAAGCAAGTCTCGGAGGCTTCCGGAAAAATGCAGAACTTACCCACCTCTAGTCCAAACCGCCTTCGAAGATTTTATTGATTCCCGTCCGAATGGTTTTTTAGTAAAGGGATCGATGAACTACCTATGCAATGGCAAAAGTGCATAGATAGCAATGGTACATACATACTTTGATTAAATAAATATATTATATTAAAAAAAATTGACTTTATGTTCCTCCCGTGCAAAACGCCAATTTCATATGTAAGGACCTAATATTTCCCCATCTTACTCTGCTCCATCTCCTTGCCATCTCCACTACCTTCAGCCTTACAAAATTCCAATTGGAAACGCCATAGTCTCACCGGTTCCGGACAGTTGGGACTCTTGTGTGGTACTTGCATTAAAATAAAATCTAACCTAACTTAACCTAAACCAACTAAGTACTTTCTATTTTTGAAACTGACAATTCGTGGTGGAATTCCATTTCAATTCCAGTAAAGTAGGTAGCATTAAAAGTGGTGTGTTAATTAAAAATATCTTGTAAATATTTTAACGGAAGCTATATCTACTAATCTTTTATACATTAACTAGCAGACCCGGCCACACGTTGCTGTGGCTAACGAAACCTTTATAACCAGCGCCATCTGTTAAATCAAATCCACATCACCCTGCCCGCTGCCCGCTGCCCGCTGCCCGCTGCCCGCTGCTGCTTGGCCAGCAATATTATTTCAACCAATTTACACAAAACCTAAAAATATATTCCTAAAAACCTTCCTCACGAATCACTCTATCTATTAGTGAAAACCGCATGAAAATCCGTTGCGTAGTTTAAAAGATCTAAGCGTACATACATCGTGAGCGACTTCATTTTATGCTTAGTACATTAATATAAAGAGTGTCTGTGTATTTGTGGCGGGCAGATGGATTTGATGTTTACACAAATCCATGGTTTTATTCCGAGAGTGATGAAATTTTGAATATTTGACCTTCAAAACGAGAGAAAAAATATTTGAAATTTTGAAAAAACCACCCTAGCCCCTTTTCTCACCCCATGAGGCAGTATATTGATGAAATTTTGCACGCATTATTTTTAAATTAATTAATTGTGAAATAACCCAAATTAATCAAATAAAATTTATTTGCCCACGTAGGGATTCGATCCGGCGATCTTCGGATTGCGAGGCAAGACTCGACGATGGATTGTGGCTTTGATTTTTACAAAAATCCACCCTTTAATTTCGAGAATGATGCAATTTTGCACACTTGAATTTCAAATAAAAGAAGGTTACAGTCTATGTGATATTTCGAAAAACCACCCCATTTCCCGTTTTACCCCAAAAGCAGTGCTTAAAATTCCACTCACTTGACGTTCAAGATTAGAAAAAAATGATTGTCGATATATGATTTGGAAAAAAATTAGCGCGAAGTCCGGACAACGCCCGGGATCTCAGCTAGTATGGAATTAACGAAAAGTGGCCCAACAAAGTATTTCTGGTTCAGTCCAGTCCGCCTCTGCGTTCCGGAAGCCGGAGCTAACGGATCGTTATGCTTCCGGTGGAGGAAACGGAAGTACCAAGAAGAGTAGACGTATCCGTTTTCTTAGGAGATTCATAACGAGAATTCTCGCGACATGGGAGATCAAAGCCGACAAAAAACTTTATCAAATTAATGCTAATATAATTTATTCGTGACCTCATAAGTAACTCATATTCATGGAGTAACAAACTAATATTTGTAGGAGTTTTACTATTTTTTACACCCATGGGGCTTTTTACATATGGTACATGATGTTTATATTTTTTTATATATAAGGGTTGGTTATAATATAAAAAAATTTCTTACATTACAGTGGTTCACAGTTGGACAAATTTGAAGAAAATGTAATGATAATTATTTTTTCATTAACTCCACACAGGAAAATAATTTCCCTCAGGGCCTGTCATCTGAGATGCTGTGTGGAGGGTTTTTTTTAAGAGAGGAAGGAATGAATTCTCAATTTGGGAGGCGGGAATGGGTACCGCCGCCTAGCGAACCTTTATTGGATAACCAACACCTCTGCCATAGGTCACCCCAAGTGGTTCGCTACGTTTGGTGATTTAGCAGGGGTGCCCGGGTTCATGGGGTGAAGTTTGTCTAGGTCTTGGAGGCGGATGACCAGGACACACTGAACCCCAGATTCCTACCTATCCCTTAAACCCTTTTCCTACTCGGAATTCTTTTCTTTCCTTTCCCTTTCTTTCCTTTCCTTAAAAACTCTTCTCTCATTCCTTTCCTTAAAGAAAACCCTCCACACAGCATCCCCAAAGATGACATAGGCCCTCTGGGAAATTATTTTCCTTAGTGGTCTCCTGTGCGGAGCTCAAGTAAAAAAAAAAAATTAAACCCATGTTGTAAGAAGGAGGAAACACAGACGCCTGGAAATAGTTGCACAGCCGAGCTATTGATCACAAGAACGAGTCGAAGAAGCGACCTGTTCTCATATGACAAATGTCAACCGTTTACATATGTAGGGCACGCGTTTGGCGTGTTTCCCGACTATGCACCGGTGCCGAAGGGATCAATGACGCTAGTTCTTCAGAGCATCTTCTGCACAGAGTCTTTTCAGGTATTTTGGTGCTTCAGACAGAGGTGGTTGCCAAATTCAACCGTGGGACGCACTTGCGATCTGTACAGGGTTAGCAATTGTGCACTATTAAGAGCCCGCAACCCGGATTTGTACCGATTTATTACATATTTCCCTTAAACACAGTAAGTTTTCAAGCTCTTAAAAAAATATATGTTATTCTTGAAGATAATATCTAGACTTTGCCCGCGCCGAAACGCAAATTATATAAAATTCCCTCGATAGAAACAAATCGCAAAGTATGCTCCAAAAATTATTATTAACACGTTTGTTTCAGTTATTTTACAAGTTATATGTATGAAAAAAATCACAGTATTTTTTTAAATGCTGTTAAAGATAATGCCCGCGAGATTTTTGCTCTATTTTAAACGAGTCGTGTTTTATTAAACATTTTCGCAATTTTCGCAACTATTTTGTCGCTGCAAATGTTAGCGCTCTCCTCTAACATTCGTCATTTCGTATCTCTCCATCTTCTTCTTTTCGGGCCCGGTTGCAGAGCCTTAAGAGGGTATAACCAGAGAAAACCAGAAATATGTCTTTTTAAAACAAATTTTAAACGTACTGGCTCTTTGCCACAAAAATTATTAATCGATTTCGAAAGATTGTTCTTTTATCTACTAAACGCATGTTTTAAATTTTGAGAAAAATGTTTATTTTAGTATAATTAGGTTATTCCATAGGTCGTTGGCAGATTTGTTAAATTTTCAAACAAAAGTCTTATTTTACACGCAATAATACATTATTGTAAATCAATACGTTTAATTTTACTTCAAATAAAACCATTTTAAAAACACTTATTTATGACGAAAATTTCACTATTTTGTCTATTTATTTACGGTCCTACAGACTAATATATTTAAGATTTTTTTTACATTCTTATTTTGCTTAGATATTATTGAAAAACGATAAATACGTCATCATCATCATCATCACTATAGGCTCTACAACCCCTGGTGGGTCTTGGCCTCCTCAAGAGTCTTCCTCCACTCATCTCGGTTTTGTGCCAGCTCTCTCCAGTTTGGAAGCTCCAAGATAGATATGTCTTTGAGGACGTTATCGCTCCATCTTAGTCTTGGCCTTCCCAGGCTCCTTCGCCCTATTGGTCTTGAGTTCAGCAGGGTCTTTGGTGCTTGATGCTCGGTCATTCTCTCCACATGACCCAGCCACCGAAGTCTTCCCAATTTTATAAATTTTGCGACGTTTAGCTCCTTAAACAAGGTATAGAGCTCATTGTTATAGCGTCTGCGCCAAAATCCATTTTCTAGAACCGGTCCGAAGATGCGCCTCAAAATTTTTCTTTCAAAAACGTTCAGTGCTCGCTCATTCCTCTTAGTTAGTACCCAAGTCTCAGCTGCGTACGTAAGTACTGGTCTGATAAGTGTTTTGTACACTAATATCTTCGTGTTTCTGGATAGCAGTCTGGACTTTAATTGGTTTTGTAGGCGGAAATAACAGCGATTTGCGTTCACTATGCGCTTCTGGATTTCCTCTGTGGTATTATTGTCGTTTGTTATCAGGGAGCCTAGGTATGTGATAAATACGTATGATCAAAAAATAATTACAAAGAGTACATAATTTTAATAGTTTTATTATCACGCCTTTCAGCATTTTTGGATGTAGGTATAAATTAAAGCAAATTTGGAATGAAATAAAATCGATATAGAGTTATAATTTTAAAAAGCCGGTACGGACAATAATGAATCTTTCTCATTGGAACCGCCCTGTACGATCGTAAGAACATCTTAAAGTATCCGCGGGCCCTGTACAGTACGCTAAGTTTTTGAGAGGCTGGAACTTAACTCTGGCTTCGATGTAGCGCCCATATCTAAGCTGGTCACAGAGTTAAACGAAGCATGTCAATAGAGAACCTTATTTCAATAATTAACACAAATTATCACAAATAATACTCGTAAGTCAACATAAAAAAAAATGATTTGAACACAGAAATTGTTTCATAAAAAATGTGTGGATTTATTTGTATATTATTTTTTTGCTAAACACATAATTTGTTTAGATGAAGTCATAGTAAATAATGCAAAATCATACGTTTTTGTTTTGAAAATTTGATCGCTTAGAAGTATTGTAGATGCTTCAATTAAATACTGCGTGTAGAACATACCTTGGCCCTTAAAAACATCGGTCATTTTTTTTATAAGTTTTTTAATAAGCCTATAAAAAAATTAAGTATAAGGTCTAAAAAACACACTTTCAAATCCAAACTCTCCTATTTATAAACCCCTTTTCGGATATGGTTTTATTGTGTAATGTGGCAAATTCAGTTTTTTTTATAATAATCGCAAAAAAAGTTGATATTTACACTCAATCTTCCCAAAATAAAATAAAATATGCATTTTCGCGTTGATATTTTACAATACGGCCGCTAGTCGACAAATTCGGTTATTCAAAGTGACCCCTATGGCGTCCACCGAAGAACTACTGTCCACGGCACAGTAGTGAACTAGTAGATCGCCTTAAATGGTGGCATTGAAATAGGCCCTTATGCCTAGTGAGTCTAGTAGGTTCTCTTAAATTGACTAAATTCAAGAGTTCGCAACAGTCCAGCTCCGAATTTACCACAAAAAAAGCAACATTGGTCGCTAATCCTTAGCCGTCCTCAAATGTACGTATCTTTAAGGGCCCGCAACTCGAATTTCTACCAATTTCTTACATATTATCTCCCTTAAACACGTTAAGTTTTAAAGCACTTAAAAATATATATATGTTATTCTTGAAGATAATATCTAGACATTGCCCGCGCTGAAACGCAAATTATATAAAATTCCCTTGATAGAAAAAAAATCGCAAAGTTTGCTCCTAAAATTATTATAAACACGTTTGTTTCAGTTATTTTACAAGTTATACGTATGAAAAATATCACAGTGTTTCCTTAAATGCTGTTTAAGACAATGCCCCCGAGATTTTTGCTCTAAGTTAAACGAGTCGTGTTTTATTAAACATTTTTGCAATTTTCGCATCGATTTTGTCACTGTAGATGTTAGCGGTCTCCTCTAACATTCGTAATTTCGTATCTCTCCATCTTCTTCTTTTCGGGCCCGGTTGCGGAGCCTTAAGGTTTTAATAAAAAAGGTGTAGTTAATTTGTTACTAAAAATATCACAGTGTTTCCTTAAATGCTGTTTAAGACAATGTCCCCGAGATTTTTGCTCTATGTTAAACGAGTCGTGTTTTATTAAACATTTTTGCAATTTTCGCATCGATTTTGTCACTGTAGATGTTAGCGGTCTCCTCTAACATTCGTAATTTCGTATCTCTCCATCTTCTTCTTTTCGGGCCCGGTTGCGGAGCCTTAAGGTTTTAATAAAAAAGGTGTAGTTAATTTGTTACTAAAAATATCACAGTGTTTCCTTAAATGCTGTTTAAGACAATGTCCCCGAGATTTTTGCTCTATGTTAAACGAGTCGTGTTTTATTAAACATTTTTGCAATTTTCGCATCGATTTTGTCACTGTAGGTGTTAGCGGTCTCCTCTAACATTCGTAATTTCGTATCTCTCCATCTTCTTCTTTTCGGGCCCGGTTGCGGAGCCTTAAGGTTTTAATAAAAAAGTATAGTTAATTTGTTAATATTTAAATTAAAATTACTAAATCATAGAAACTTTCGCTGAATTCTTTGGATATTTTTTATATGAATTTTATGGCGAGGGGACCAAATGACGGAATTGTATTCTATTTTGCTATGAACTAATGAGATAAATAAAATTTTATTAACAGAAATTTTATTGACGACCTCCGTAGTCCAGTGGCTAAGACCCTTGACTCACATTCCGGAGGTCGCGGGTTCGAACCCGGCATGCGCAAATAAATTTTATTTGATTAATTTGTGTTATTTCACAATTAATTCATTTAAAATAAGAGTGTAAGATACTATTAGTATCGCCCTGGTGTAAGACCACCATTCAGAATTGAAACGTTGCTTGAAAATGGCTTTAGCCGTCTTTAGTGACCAGATCTGAATAGCCAGGTACTTCCCAACCTTCCTCTTCCCCACCTCCTTCCCCTCCCCACTAACTTCAGCCTCACAACATACCCCAATTGGGGATCCATAGTCTCACTGGCTCCAGACGGGAGCAGTTGAGATTCTTGTGCGGTATTCACTGTAAAAAAAAAAAAAAAGAAAGATAGTTAAAGTGTTTAATGGTTCTCAGTAAAAATCCTAATGGTTTCATACTATCATTTGCAATGTGATTTATGTGGTGTACAAATTCCAGTTTTTTATCAAATGTAACCAAAATATAATTCTTTTCTTTTCAGGTTAATTTGAACACCATGACCTGACCTGAGTGTTTTCTTGTGCTAACGTCGTATGGGTGTGCTCAAATCAATCGTATTAAGGTAAGTCTAATTACATTTAAAATTGAATTTATTAGGCTAAAGTTATTAAAGTTTATAAACCTCATTATAATAACATTTAATCACAGAAAAAGATAATAACAAACAACTCAACGAAAATATGAAAGAGTTACACAGAAAAAAAAAATGTTTACGGTCTCCGCTGGGACTCGAACCCAGAAGGGTGATTTTGTATCTTTTGTATTATCTTATGAGCGTGACTATACAATTAAAACATAAAGCAAGATCCGACGGATATTGAAAGGCGTCCGTCGTACGTTATCGGTTGTCAAATTTCTGTAATTTTTCAATAGCTTGTCTATGCCTGTCATGTATTGTTGTCAGTTGGTGTGGATTAATTATGTACTATTATTTATTATTATACCCACTCCGCAGGTTTTTGCTGCTAGGCCCTGCGGGCGACTTTTAGTTCCCCGCTCCCGAGTTTCCCTCCTCCCCCTCCCCTCCACACCCTTCCGAGTTCCCCTTTCAATCTTCCTCCTCCACCCCCTCCACCAACCACCATCACCCTCCCCCCACCATCTCCGCCCACCACCCTCTCCCTTCCCCCGCCCTACCCCCGCCACCCTCCTCTCATCCCTCCTCCGCCCCTCCCCACCCCACTCGCCCCTCCACCCTCCTGCTTCCCCTCCCCGCTCCACCCTACAAATAATCCCCATATTTTAACCGCAATCGGATGAACGGTTTACAGAGCTAACTATAGTATACGGAAACTATCGCGGGCATGCGCACATCAAATCCCCAAAGATTCATCGCAATCGAATGAATGGTTTAGCAATGCATAGCGGACATACACGTATACATACATACAAACCCAGAAACAAATATATTTTGATTTTTATATATACTCGTATGTAGATTACAACTACTTACATATACATAAGCTTAATAGACGTTCATAAATGACTATCCGTGGTATTATTTTGTTGTTTTATGCGAAGACATTTGATTCTCAAATTTTACAGCGACTGACATCTCTTAACGATGATTACGCGGCAAGCGCGCCGTCTTCGCTGGCGTTAGGGTAACTGCTTTTAAGAGGGCATTACCAGAGAAAACCAGAAATATGTCTTTTTCAAATCAGATTTTAGACGTATTGACACTTTTCCACAAAAAATTATAAATGGATTTCGAAAGATTGTTCTTTTATCTAGCATTCGCATGTAATAAATTTTGAGAATTTTTTTTAATTTTTAGTAAAATAAGGTTATTCCATAGGTCGTTGGCAGATTTGTTAAATTTTCAAAAAAGATTTTGTATTGTACCACACCCATTTCAAATAATATAATCATGCAGTAAAATAAATCAATACATTATCTAGCATACGCATGTTTTAGAATTTTAATTTTAGTTCAATAAAATCATTAAAAAATATGTACGTACATGTGTTTCTTGACGAAAATTGGTCCATTCGTGTATTTATTTGCGCACTTACAAACTAATATATTTCAGATTTTTTTAACATTCTTCTTAAATTTAGATATTATTGAAAAATGATAAATACTTATAATCAAAAAATAATTACAAAAAGTACATTATTTTATTAGTTTTATCATCACGCCTTTCAGCATTTTTGGATTAAGGCATAAATTAAAGCTAATTTGGATTGAAATAAATTCGATATTAAGTTATAATTTAAAAAACGTTGGTACGGAGAATAATTAATCTTTCTCATTGTAACCGCCCTGCACGATCGTAAGAACAACGTAACGTAACTTTCGACGAAATGTGGATTTTCGTCCGCTGGCTGGTTAAACGCTCTTAAGAGTTTGTGTCTTACGAGGAAAATACGTACGTTACCAAACGATTTCTGCCGCTGTCAGTCTTACTCCCCCGAATACTGAGCAAAAGGGACAACTGCACCTCATAATACCTAAATAATAAAATAATCCATTTTCAAATTTCTCCATGCCCGCGTTCCTCTTAAACTAGTGATTATTCAGTTCTTCAGACTCAAGGTTGGCAAGTTTAAACTCTTGTTCTCAACTCGAACTAATTTAGATAGGTATTGTAATTGAGATTGTTAAAATCCTTGGATAATCTTGTATCAGAGAGATAATGAAAACTATCCTCGTGGTACTAAAACGTATTGTTTTAAAGGCCAGTGCCTCCCGACTATTCTGAAAATTTGAGCCTTGGTACGAGTAGCAAACAGGATCGGATTCATTAGTGGAAAACTGAAAACTTCATGATACACGTTGCAAAAAGTGTTGTAATTTTTCGACAAAAACGAGAATTTCGCGATATTTTTGCAAAAATGTAAATCAACAACTAAATACAGCTACACAGATACAGATCGCACCACTCTAACGTGGCAAATGCACAAACTAAGTTTATATTATGCAAATAAATATTAATTTTTTTATGAGAAAACTCACTTTTTATAACTTTTGAAGGTTACTCCCATCAATGTAATATCACTGAAGAAGAAGATAACAATAATAATCTAAACGAAAATATGAAAGATAACAAGACACAGAAAAAAGAAAAAGACAATAGTCGCAACTGGGAGTCGAACCCAGGCCTCTCGTCTAACCGGGACGTGCGCATTAACCAATTTCGCTATTGCCACCTTCTGTCAAACCGTCATATTTTTTGTCAATCTTATATTTCAAATTTTTAGAATTTTCAATACTATCTTCAACTAATTACTTTTCCGTACTACGGGCAACAACCTTTTTTTTTAACCCCTTTTTATTTTTTTAGACTTTGATAAAAAGTCAATAGTTCCATACAAATAAATTTGGATCATTAATCAGAGACGCTATCCAGGTTACAAACCGCTTTTTAGAATGATAATCGTAAAAGGGTAGTCGCAGGATTCGCGCGGTTATAAACTTTACGGTTTTTAAATATTTTTTTTTATAAATTCTCCCCACCCCTCCCCCTCCCCCTCCCCCCTCTCCCCTCTCCCTCCTCTCTCCCCCCTCCCCCCTACCCCCACCCCCCCTTCCCCCTCCCCCCTCCACCGGTTCACAGTTCAATATTATACCCCTTACAATATTGCTGCAGTTCTTTCAAAATAGGAGAATTCGTTCCATACAAAATGTATGGGGAAAATAATTTTCTTCGGAGTGGAACACCCTTTACTTTTAGGGGTATGAAAAATAGATGTTGATCGATTCTCAGACCTACCAGATAAGCACACAAAATTTCATCAAAATTGGTCCAGCCGTTTAGGAGGAGTATGGTAACAAACACCGTGACACGAGAATTTTATATATTAGATATTATATTAGAATAATACTACGGCGGAATAGATTTTCGAAAGTAAACAAAATGTTAAAGGAACTGAATTGGCTAACCGTGAAACAGATGCTGACCTTGAATACGATGATATTTATACATAAAATAATTAACAACATTTTACCAAAATAATTTTCAAATAAAATTGTATTCAACAAGGACATTCACAGACATAACACAAGAACATGCAAAGAAATCAGGCTTCAAAAAAAGGATAAGGCGAATGCGCAGAACAGTTTGCTGTACACTGCAACACTGTAATGTTAAAATTCGATTGTATGATTATTTAAATGTTGGTGAAAATTATGAAAAAATGATCTTTTTTAAAATGCGCTGTCGCTCCAGTGGATGGGCCTAAATAAGACTCGGTCCGGTCCTATCATCAAAAGTGGCGAGTAACAATATAGTTAGTAATTGCGCCGCCATGCGTAGGAGCGCTGTTGTGTTGTAGAACGGTCGGTTTGTTTGAGGTCTCTAGAGAATTGGGAGCGGGTAAGGATCTAATTTGTTGGCAGTGAGTTAACCCTTTTATACCCAGGACACAACGAAGTTATATTTTATTCACAATAAGTGGACTTCCAGCGATAAATATTATATTTTCGTAGAAAGCAATCACTTTGCGGTTAGACATTTAGTTTGTGGTAAACACCTCACCTAGGACAGGTGTCGGCAGAATTTCTAGTGAAAAAGGCCAAAAATCAATATATTTGTTACTGTAAAAGCCCGAACTACGGTAAATCCTAAGATTTACCAACTCTTAATGGTAAAAGTCCGAACCGTTCTATAATCATCGTTCACCAACCGAACCTAACCTAACCTAACCTAACGTAACATGTACTAAATTCTAATGGTAAAAGCCCGAAAAAATTAAAAATTTTACCACTAGAATTTAGTACATGTTATGTTAGGTTAGGTTAGGTTGGTGAACGATGATTATAGAACGGTTCGGACTTTTACCATTAAGAGTTGGTGACAAATCTTAGGATTTACCGGAAAATCTTAGGATTTACCAATATTCGGGCTTTTACGGTAACATATATATATTATAAAAGAAAGTGTACTACAATATGCGTGCCGTTTAAACTCAGAAAGGAGTCCCGGTGCGATTAAGGGAGTTATATGGTGTGGTAGCCTTCTATTCCCCATCCATGAAGAAAGTTCCTGTTTTTACCTGAAGGGCGTGCTTTTAAAGATATGAAGGCTGGAAGTTTCTCCCTTTAGAAATTTCTAGAACTGTCCAGAACATTCGAGTGTATCCGAGAGCATTCCACAACATTCCAGAACATCTGGAATGTTGTGGAATGTCTGGAACGTTCGGGACATCCCAAATCATTGTTGAACATTGCAGAGTAATCTCGAATATTGTGAATGTTCTGGAACATTGTGGACCATTTGAAGCCTTTTTGTATGGGTGAAGCTACCCATTGGTAGGGGTCGGTGACGTGGCTAGGAGGGGGGGGGGGGCGCCCCGGGTGCCACCTTATGGGGGGTAACACCCGACCGAAGATTCATTCCCATTCTCATTCCCAGAAATTCTCTAGCCACCCCCTCCCCCCAGGACGGACCAATTTACATTTGACTAGGTAGTAATGTTTTAATTCGAAATTTGGGTTTAGAATTTTTCAAAGTCAACTTTAATGAGGGGGGGGGAACACATCACGTTATTCGCCCCAGGCACCTATGTTAGCTACTCCACTGGTAGGGGTATATAAAGCAAGATCCGTCGTAGGTTCAAACGTCAGCTCAATCATATATCAACTCCCTGAGCGAAGCTGCGTACCCCGTATGGTATAAATAGAATCCTAAAAATTTCGTAGTGCAATTTTTAAAGTTTATTTTTTTTTCTGTTATTTTTTTTTATTTTTTTTATTTTTATTATTTGTTTATCTTAGAATTGCTACATATTATAATTTTACTGGTCTTCCATTAAAAGCCTTAGCTTGTGGATGGAAGAAGAGTTGACATTTCATATATTATGTACAAATACAGTCACGTGTACAGTTAATACAATGCAGTTAATACAGTTAATACATTTCATATAAGTACAATCACTATTTACTATAGTCATGTATTTCAATATATATATATATATATGTAGATGCATATTATCATAGGTTTTGTTGCATAGTACCTTCCGTAAATACATTAATATCGAAAAAAAGGATTTAAAAAGCAACATGGCTGTATAAGCATGGGGCCTATAAATACCCTTCAAAACTAAGCGCACGTTCTACCGTAAAAAATAATGATGTGCGAATTTACTTCGCGGAAAAATATCTGAAAAAAGACGCAAATGGATTGCGAATCATTATTTGGACATATTTTGTTCATATTTTGGAAATGCATTAAAAAAATCACCAACCCGCAAGCGAACGTCTTTCTGCAAAAGAGGCTCTTCAATCTTCCAGATAGCATCCACACGTAAAATAGCCCCTCACACAATTACAATACTATATTTCGTGACAAACTAATAAGGACTTTCAAATTGACTCGACGACAGCAAAATCCACGATGATCTCTTCGCGTATGGAGAGATTGACGATATGATATGACTATTATCGTAATTGACAGTTGTGAATAATAATACCACGCGTATGTATTATAAAATAATAATAATAATAATATATATCTTTATTCAATGAAATTGGCAACATTACAACTAAAAAAGTACATGTTCAATGTAGGTTACAAATAGATTACATCAGGACAATAAAATTAACAAGTAGAAAGTAATGTGAGAACGGTTACACAGAAGTAGCATAATTATACAATATTTTAGTTGTGCATAGCCCTCACTAGGTGAACCTGTATTGAGGCAGAATTTTTGTAAATTGTTTCTCACAATTTTATCTATAGTTTTTTTATAAATGTATAATGATAAATATGACGTCATTGCCTGTCGCGGTAACTTTGTCCCGGTGACTAGCTGTCACTGGATTCAAGTGGATCTGAGGAACCGGCTCTTTTTGTAATCAGTTCCTATCGGAGTTATAGGATGGCCACCAAAACTCAAACAGGGCGAAGCCGAACCAAAGCCGCCCGCTGGGCCTAGCAGTAAAAATCTGCGGAGCAATTTAAAACTTTTTTCTCCGATTGTACGAGATTTTTTGATGATCATATTGAATATTTTCCGTCCACATTAAAAAAAATCATACCTTCGAATTTTAATATGGAGACGTACAAACTGATTATAGTTCTATACAGCCAATGAATTCACATATCTTTTGTCGGTTATCACATATTCGTAGGATTTATGAAAAAAAAAATTATAAAATGATAAACTTTACACTTAATTACTTACAAATAAATTTTTTGCCACAATTGGCAGCAAAGCAATCCGAGGTATTTTAAATAGTGCCATATTGTGGCAAAAAGCGCTCCAGTGGTTAACTGAATTCTGAATTAGAATTTGAAATTAAAACACTTTTGTACTTTCTTCCACTAATTTATATTTCACCAGGACCGGTTTCATCCTATTACGGACATTTTCAGACTGGTCGTTGAAATTCTTATGCTACGGTATTTATACACTCTTAGGCAGGGGTACACAACATTGTCTCTATATAATGAATATTTCTATTTTGTTAATTTTAAGGTATTATAAGTTATTTTGTTAATTTTAGGTACATACATGTAATTATAAAGTTTATTATTAAAATAATGAATGATGTTACATATTAAATAGATATTTTTACTTCAAATGAATATCATGAATTTATATAATTTAAAAGGTTTGTGATTACTGATATTTTATTTTGGTAATGTTGGGTTATTCCCTCCTTGTTGCTTAGGGCTTAATTGACAAATTTTGATGCACTATGGTATTTATTATTATTAGGGTTCTCCGTGTATTTGGGTTATTACATTTTTAAATTACGTATTTAAATTACCCCACTGCTCTCTGAAGTAAAATTATTCTAAGTGAATTATAATGGGTATATTAATGGTGATTGAGCATTATGTTCCAACTGTTTATTCATGATGTATTTTCAATCTATTTTCTTCGTTAGGCTATTAATTTCTAGTGACTCTAACCTGTCTAATTTTTGTCCTTTGTTGCAAACATGAAGGATTTTGACGTCTCTATCTTTATCAAAAGTATGTTGGTTTTCTAGTAAATGCGTAAAGGCATTATAATACCTTAAAATTAACAAAATAGAAATATTCATTATATAGAGACAATGTTGTGTACCCCTGCCTAAGAGTGTATAAATACCATAGCATAAGAATTTCAACGACCAGTCTGAAAATGTCCGTAATAGGATGAAACCGGTCCTGGTGAAATATAAATTAGTGGAAGAAAGTACAAAAGTGTTTTAATTTCAAATTCTAATACAATGGAATTCCACCACGAATTATCAGTGCAAAAACTAGACTCATTGAATTCTGAATATTTAACTGAGTACGAAAAACTTGAAAATCTATGTATTTTCTGAATACAATATTCTTTTCTCTTTCAGAACAAAAGGTCCCTAGCGTAAAACGGAATAACTTGGCAATCTTCATTCCATGTTAATTACGTAAAATTATGTTTAGTTGGAGTTTTTGTTCCGAGTCACGCGTGGTCCAAAGTTAACCCTTAATATCGCATTGTCAGCGCAGAGGTTGGAAATATTTTTATATTGCTAACTTTGTAAAAAGCCGGGCAAAGTTACCCCGGCTGACGTACAATGTTACCCCATTTCCCACGAGGGAAATTGCGGTCGAATTTACCCGCATCTGCGGAAAGTGTAGACGTGCTACACATTTGTCTCTCAACTTTTTTTTGTTTGTTTGGACGCAATATTTCGTGATCAAATAATTTTTTTTTTAATACTACAAAAAACCTCACTGCGCGGAGCCTGTGGAACTATCGCATCACCAATAAATGGATTACGTTGCATATTTGAAGGTAACGGAGAAGAGGTTAGTCTATCCGCATTTCAATATGACGACCAGATACTGGAAAATAATTTCCCCCAGGGCTTTTGTCATCTTAGGGGATGCTGTGTGAAGGGTCTTTTTAAGGAAGGGAAAGATAGGAAGTTCTGGGAAGGAAAAAGGTATCAGGGGTGGGTGGGAATCTGGTGGTCAGTGTACCCAGGTGTGATGGACGTATGAATCCATGCCTCCATCAGCGGTGCAAAGCGATGGGTTGGATGAGGCTGGAAAGGTCGAAAGGTCTCCCTCAACCAGTCTCTCTCCGCCACACAGCAGGTGGGCAGATGCATCCGCCGCCAAGACCTGCACGAACCTCACCCCATAATCATATAACTGTTTTTTTCTCATTACTTATTTTATTTACAGAAGGTTTCTTCGACTGGTAATAGCCGCTATTTTTTTTTTTTTTTTTTTTAACAACACTATTTTCTCTTTTTGATGTTACCTATTTCAGAAGAATTATTCCACAGGCTGCTACTTCTATTTATCTTTTGTATAATGTTAATGTAAGTACTTGCATACTGCTTACTAACCTCGTATGCATGGACATTTGAGGGTCTAGAGTCGTTCAAATAAAAGTAGCTTCGTTTAAAAAAAGTAGAGTCTTGACGTGTGCGGTGAAGGAGGTAACCATATGTTTCCTTGTAACGCCGTTGGGAAAGTGGTGGGGTCCCTTTAAAAAAAAAAAACCTCACCCCATGAACCCGGGCACCTCTGCTAAGTCACCAAACGTAGCAAACTACTTGTGGTGACCTATGGCACAGATGTTGGTTATCCAATAAATGGTTCCCGGGACGGGGGTACCCATACCCGCCTCCCAAATTGAAAAGGTATTCAGAAAAAAATAAGATGTTCTGAGATTCACGCGCCGTCGGGAAACACGCCAAACGCGCGCCCAACATTTGTACAAAGTTAGAATTTGTCTTGTGAGAACGGGTCGTTCTAGAGTTCATCACCTCGGCTGTGGAACGATTTTCAGGCCTCTGTGTGTCATCCCCCCTACGACATGTCATGTTCACTCCTTCCTTTCCACAAAAGACCCTCCCCACAGCATCCCAAAAAATGAAATAGACCTCGAGGGAAATTATTGAAAGAATTGATTTTATTTACGGACGAAACTCCTTATTGATTTTTAGCCAGGTTCACGAGTGGTAGAAACTTACTGTAGAAAGACCACCATTTACAATCGAAACGCTGCTCAAATTGGCTTTAGCTGTGTTTTTTCAGGCACATCCCCACCTTCCTCTTTTTCATATCCTTCCTCTCCCCATTGCCTTCAGTCTCCCTTTAACGTACCCCGGATGCCACAGACGATTGGAAGCAATAGACCACTTGCATCACAATTAAAAAAAATCCGGTTTAGGCAATATTCTAAGACATTCTGTATTATTATTTTTTTTAATCGTATTTTTGAAACCCTGGCGATTTTTTGAAAATTTCAATCCGAAAAATCAGACAATTTTTATAAACCGAAAAGACAGGACATAATTTTATAGGTGCGAAAAAACGATAATCACATAGCCGAAAATCATTTAAAAAAAAGAACGTTTTCCACACGAATGGCACAGGAGAATAACGAGGCATGCCAAAAATATTACTATTTTATTTATATTAAATATTTTTTTCCTTGATCCATTTTATTGATCATAAATCATTATAATGTACAACGTCTATACTAAGTCCAATGTAATATACTTGTACTTGTAAATTATAATAAAAATAAGAATATTTTAAAATTTGATTTTGCTAAAATCAGCACCATAACCATTATATCTCTGAAACACGTACCGACATCTAAAATGTACGGGGTTCTCTTCACAACATCTGTTAAAAAGTCAAACCAAATGATAAGTTCGCAGAGAACAAACAATAAATCTAGTGAACGTTAAATGTCAAATTCAAAAATTCGCCTGAAATCAAAGTGATGCCATATAAAAAAATATATCGGTGTAGAATTTTACAAAATTAATAGGAACATTTTCGGAGACGGGACATTTTCATGTAGTGACGTCACGAGCCCAAATAATGGATTTATTTATTTTAAAAAATCTGTACATTTCTAAAAATTTTACCAACATTTTCGTAATCTTAGTAAAAAACTCTATCCACACGATTTTTTCCAAGTCGTTATGAAATACAAGCAAGTGGCCTATTGAGACTCTTGTATGGTGGTAGTCATATTTAAAAAAATTCTACATTTAAAATTTCTCATCAAAAAATCCTTCCACTTTAAAATTGCAGCGTTTTATTATGCAATTAATCACATCAACAGCTTGCAACTACAGGCGAAATCAATTTAGTTCAATTGATTGCGTCTACACCTGCAGGGTGTTTCAGAAAGATATTTTTTAACATAATGTTTATTTTTTATTATTTGGGAGGCGGGTTTGGGTATCGCCTCCTCGGGAGTCATTTATATTATGATAACGAAAACTTCTGTTGTTGGTTACTCCTAGTGTTTCGTTACGTGTGCTGACTTAACAGGGATGCTTTAATTCGTGGGATGCGGTTTAACAGGTCTTCAACGACTGCGTGGCGGGCCGGATCGGTAAATCCTTTGACCTCTCCAGCTGGACTCTCTCCTATCGCCTTGCACCGTAGTGGGAGGGATGGATTTACACGTCCTTCACATCTGGTTACACTGAACCCTTTTTCTTTCCGAGAATTTCTTCTTCCTTTCCATAAAAGAACCTCCACACAGCATCCACAAAGATGATTTTTTTTCGACAATAGTTCAGGGCCTACGTCAAATTTGGGGATACTGTGTGGAGGGTCTTTTAGAGGAAAGGAAGGAGAGGAAGTTCTGAAAAGGATAAGATTTGAGGGGCAGGTAGGAATCTGGGGGTCAGTGGGTCCAGGAGTAACCACAAATGAATCCATCCCACCCACTGTGATGCAAGACTATGTTCCAAAAGGATTCTGCTTGAGAGGTCACAAGCTTTAACCTGCTAACCCTGTATAAATCACAAGTGTGCCTCACGGTTGAATTTGGAAGCCAACTCTGATCTGGAGCTCCAAAACACCTGAAAAATAGAAACGGGCGGTACGTTTGATAGATACTCCCATCTTAACAGATGGATTACAATCTTTAAAGCACAGGCGTCGAGTGGGAATGCTATGTTAATTGTTCTATCGGTATTTCAATGGAAGATGCTCCGAGGAATTAGCGTCATTAATCCCTTTGGCACCCGTACATAGCCGGGAAACACGCCAAACGCGTGCCCAACATATGTACACGGTTGACATTTGTCACATGAGAACGGGTCGCTTCTCCTACTCGTTCTTGTGTTCATGCTCAGCTGTGGAACGATTTGCCGGCCTCTGTGTTTCCTCCTTCCTACAACATGGGTCTCGTCAAGACCAAAGTTCATTCCTTCATCTCCTCCTCAAAAAGACCCTCCGCACAGCATCTCAGATGACATAGGCCCTGAGGGAAATTATTTTACTCAGGGCCTCCTGCGTGGAGTTTATGTAAAAAAATCTCTTCCTTAACCAGTCTCTCCCGATCCGGCCTGCCACGCAGCTGGTGGGCTGACACATCCGCCGCCAAGACCCGGAAAAACCTCACCCCACGTACCCGGGCACCCCTGCTAAGTCACCAAACGTAGCGAATCACTTGGGGTGACCTATGGAAAAGGTGTTGGTCATTCAATAAATGGTTCCCTGGGCGGCGGTACCCATATCCGCCTCCCTAATTAATCGATTAAAAATCATGGTTTTACACAAAATAAATACCTATATATATATTTTTTTTTTAAAACAATTTTCTTTTACTTGTCACCCTGTAAAAAATGGCGTGCATTTGCAATTCAACCGTGTCCACTGCAATTATATGTTTGATAAATGGATACGAAGCATACATTTTCACATCCCAATGCAGAGATTCTCAAACTGTTTGGGTCCATTGCTCCTTTTAGAGTATATCTTACAGTATTAATGGGCTAGCGTCTGTACGCTTGAAATTGAACCAGTACTTCTCTGACGCGGCGCCTTACGCAAAACCGTTTTCGTACGTGGAGTTTGTTAAAATCGACTTCATAATAGAACCGAATTAAAGCAATGCTATTAGATGGCGTACGTTAACAGCTAGCGTGAGGAGCATCGGCTGGCAGGTGTATTGGATTCGTACTTTCGTGGATCTCTCTGGGTATGGAAGGGTGGATGTTATTATAATTATTATAACTGACAGATTTCAATAATAATACCGTGTTGTAATTTTTACCATGCGTCTATATATTATGAATCAGTCAGTGGCTGAGTGCGCATCGCGTTTGAGTCCCACCCGGGCGTCGCATGGCTAAGTCCTCCACCACGACACAAGCAACATTTTCCACTTAATATGAATATTCGCTTATAAGCGATATTGAGCTTTCAAGTAAATATATATTTTTAAATTATATTATTAAGTTAAAAGAAATATAATATTTCGCTTTCTTAACTTAAGTACAGAGTATAATACTATACTCTGTACTTAAGTACAGAGTATATATTATATATAAAGGGAGGCCAAGGGGACACCGGAGTCACCTATGAAATTTCAAAAAAAATAAATTATATGCGATTTTGACCCCTATGTATACAAAAACTGTATGAAAACAAGGTCAAAATCGCTTGCACCAATATCCTTATAGATGGGGTAAAAAATTTCATTCATGTGGCAACTCTAAAATTTTTGTTATTAATTTATCTGTGACTTCAGACCGCTGTCAAAACCGAAAAGTCGTGAGTTTTGGCATTTTTGTTCCTTTTTCAAATGCATATAAAGGTATTTATTTATTATCAATCACCTTTGAAATGTGTTTTTTCACGTAGGATGTCTATTCAGGTTTATGTAAAAATAACAATATCAGTTCATTTTCGTATTTATACGGATATTTAAGCAAAATTCGGAAAGCCAAATTTTCGCGCCTTTGTTCTTGGCTTCCGAGGGGAGTATGGTTTTAATATTTTAATTTTGTTCTAACAATTTAAGTTTAAATGGTATTTTTTTAAAGGTATATATATTCTTCTCCATTTTTCGTGGCCAATGCTTCTCTTGCCACTTTCAGTCTTGACAGTATTTGTGCACAATTTATTATTTTGTCTAGTATAATGTTCGTATAATGGTGACATTTTTATAAACATTGTGTTTGTGTGTCCATTTTGAATTTTGTTGATAAAGGTATAAAGGTGTAATGTGGTGCTCGTATGCTTCCACACCAATCCTTTATGTGTATCAGAATGTCACGGGTTTCTTTTCAATAACAAGACGAATTTTCATCTGATTCAGATATATTTTTGATTTAGTAAATTACAATACGACAATAATAATTAAACCGTAGGTTGAACTATGAGGATAGTAACCTTGGCACACAGCAGCCAGACTCAACGAATAAGCAAGAATGATTCTTACAATTATTTAATTTAAATTTCTATATTTGACAGCGACCGATAGAATGAGCTAGAATATCAGTGTTGTCATTCTATAATAATATTTTTATGGCTGTGGGCTGCTGTGCTTAGGTACTACCCACAAAGGCATATGTTATATTCGTACAATGTTCTTATTTTCAGATGGTTCATTTCCTAGTATAGTTTTTTTGTGGGAGTATCTGGGTTATAATTGAAGAGGATACAGACTTGTGTTTCGGCGTGAGGCTAAAAAAATCAACAAAATACCATGAAAAATCAAATTTATATATTTTTTTTATTGTATTTTGTTGATTTTTTTGTTGTAATAATAATAAGTCTATATCAACCTCAAATAGTTATGAGTTTGATGAAAATTTGTTAGATTTTTTTTAAAGTTTTCTATTAAAAAATATGATTCAAAATTTCAAAAAAATGTTCCTTGTTGATTTTTAAGCTCTTACATTGAAAATAAATAACTAATTTTTAACATTTCTTTTTATTTCAAAGCAATCATTATCACCTGACTGTAATCAGTTAAAATAACATATAAAATGTATGCTACAACAACAATTTAATCATATTTATTTTTGGGGTCCTAAGCGACCCCACGCGACACCTCGCGTTACAAAAAAGGCACGACGGGCGGAGGGTTAATAACTTTGTTCTTATTATTTGTAAGTCGTTTAAGTACGTAATGCATGTGTTACCCCGTATTTCTATTAAATAACTTAGGTGGGACTGGATTAAGCTAAAGTATAAGCTTTACCTCTATTGGCAGAAGAAGATGATTTTTGATTTTAGTTTTCTACTTAAAGTGCATTATAGAGCGGCATTTCTACGTCAGATGGAACCTTGCTATTCCAAGGTTATATAGAACCTATAGCAAACAGTCTAATATTATCCCAACAAGTGTTTCCTCCCAGACAATGTCACATTAGCTATATCCATCCCTGCAGATTACAGCGCGAGATGTGGCCGCCTGATTTCGCTGGAGCGATGCCAAGAGCAAGGGCGGAACAATGACGTTTCCGATTGCGAACTGCGCCATACTGACTCGCTCGCCTGGAATCAAATGCAACAGCTTACAATTCAGCCCTTATGCGGTATAACAACGTTATGCGAAATACCAAGTTTTGAAATACAGGCTGTTAAACATTTCGATTCCATAACAGTCGATTCTGCGACAGTTGGCCCTCCGGCATACTTACCTATATTCAATACACAGTCGGTTCAGAGAAAATAATGTACACCTACTTACACAAAATATAACTAAATGTCCCCGAAGGGGTGTGCAGAGAGGATGTACCGCCGAATATCAAAACTATAAAACATATTTTTATTCAAATACATCAAGGATAAAACTACTTGTCTACATACTGGTACTGTATATTACAGCATATGCGTTATAATATGCGAGCCTGAGGTGTGTAAATAACCCTAGACCCTCTGGGCTTAATGCCCAAAGATATGATTATGAAAATCTACTTGCGTAGACAATGTATCACAAAGAATAACAATCAGACAACCCCAGGGAAAATAACAGATTCACCAACGTTGTATGTTGTTCTTGTATGAGTCTTGGGAGGCCTCCGTAATTTTTTCCACTAAAAACCCAGATCAGTACAATCCTTTTATGACTTGAAACTTGTGCAAGTTTCAGTTTCCAAAACAACGGATGACAGTTATTCACTTGTTCGGATTCTATTTTCAAAACAATCCATTTCTGTTAAATCCAAAGAGTGCATAACTACCATTCTTGTGATATAGATATGACAAACAAAATAAACATATTGTAATGCCTATTAACCAGCATATAACTACAAAAATCGACACTGTAAATAAAACCTTGTGATATAACCATACTAACTCACCTATGTATTAAAGACATTTATGGAGTCAATTTTAGGTTTGAAATTAATATACCTAACTTAAATTTAATGTAGATTTTTTCTTTTAATTGAACTTTTTCAAAAACGGTTTTGGTTCGGCTTCGCCGATGGTGATCATTTTATAAATCCAATAGGAACTGGTTTCAAAAATAGCCCCTTCCTCGGATCCACTGTCAGCCAGTGATAGCTAGTCACCCGGGACAAAGTAACAGGGACTGGCAATGACTTCATATGTAATATATAGCCGAGTGATACAAATTTGTAGTACTTACATCTGCCGGGGGCACGTCCCCATGTGATCTGCTAACGAAAATAGCACTATCTTTTGACGAATTCTTGATTTCGACACCGAATTAAAAAGGTGGCTTTGTTTGAAATTTCACGTACACAGATGTTATTTGTGGTGCGGCGCCTACGGCGTGGCGTCAGATATTCACTCGAAACCGGGTTCTGAAATTCGACCACGCAGATGTTAACGTATTAATACTGTTCGATACTCGCATATTCAAATGCTATTTGAAATAATGATCAGTTCACAGTTCACAATTTAACCTGAACTTTAAACGAATTTGAAATAATATTTCGCGTAACAGACATGTTCTCAAATATGCTACATTGTTGTTTTTGCTTGCATCGAACCTTTTGAAACCCACGGGATTCCTACAACTTTTACAAATATTGCAAAAACGCTGTCACATTGTCACTTGGGAAGAGGCGAACTAAATGATTTCGCCCAGAAACAAATTTAGTAGCTTAGGTTAGTGAAATTCGAAAACCTCTTCATATTGGGTGTACATATATAGGTATAATATAATTTTATGAACAGAATAATTTTCTATTTTGAAGTGAAACTTCTATAGCACTGCTGTGATTTGGATTTCGGATGAAACGGAAATGATGATTACTGGACCCGCGACGCATCAACTGGACTCATCCGCCGCTTTGATAATGATGTCACTTTTAAAGGCTCCTATTGGTTGAGATATGAAACGAAAATTACGTGAAAAAATTTGTGTGAAATTTTGCTTCTACCGCGTGTACTCGAATTTTTTTTAATCAAAATCAAAATTTCTTCTGATATTACGAGATTTGAAAGCAGATACTTACGAATGAGCGCTGTAATTATTACCGTCACGATTCACGGTTACAGTACCGTAACGGCATAAAAAACGAAATAAATATACGTTTCTTATCACAATTCCACAAGGAAGTGTTTTGGGACCGACTCTGTTCTTACTATACATTAACAACTTTTGCGACCTTGAAATTCAGGGACACATTGTTAGCTTTGCAGACGATACTGTCCTACTATTCGAAGACAATAATTGGTCAGCTGTATTTAATAAAGCTGAAAAAAATATTAACTTCATAAAAAATGGTTAGATATCAACACGCTTACCCCTAACATGAAGAAAACAAAATATGTTACTTCAAGCATCAATACTACAGGCCAACCTAATGATGATTACCCCATAAAAATAGATAGCTGTACGAATTCCAATGAATGTAGTGAGTGCCCCAGTATAGAGCGCACTTCACAGATGAAGTACCTCGGCCTCACCATTGACCCATACCTCAAATGGAACCTACACACCCAGATCATTGCAAATAAAATTAGAAAAACAATATACTTCTTCAGATCCATAAGGAACTTTCTTAACTTAAAACTCCTAAAAACGATTTATTTTGCAATCACCCAATTTATCATTGAGTACGGTATCATTGCATGGGGAGGGGGCATTTCATCAGCTCTAGATCCTGTCGAAAAGGCGCAGAAAACAATTATGAAAATTATTCTCAAGCTTCCTCTAACTGCAAATAGTGACCAAATATTCAAAATAATGAGAGTATTTGATCACAGCTACCGGATCTGCCGGATCTGCCCTGATGATGGACACTGCAACGATGTCCGAAACGTTGGCTAAAGAAGGAGGTAGCGCAACACGGCATAACACCCCAAAAACAAATAACGAAAAAAGAGTATTTGATGTTCGACAGATCTACGTAAAAACTATCCTCATATATCTCTTTAAAAACAAACATGTGCTTAACGAAAAAAAAATAAACTTAAGATATACACGTAATTCCAACAAAGACTTATTGCAAGTTCCAGCGCTCTCTTCCACCTTTGGTCAACGTAGCTTTAGATACTTTGCCACGAAAATATTTAACATTCTCCCAGAAAACACCAAACTGAGTCAAACACAGAAAGAATTTAAAAAATATGTTAAAATTTGGATATATTCTAATGATCGAGCCCATACTGATGCTCTCACTCAAAAGCCCTGTCATTGACAGTTGTTATTGTGGTAATAACCTTGCAGTTTTTGTTTTGAATATATACAAACAATAATGTAATCTAAAATAAAGTTTTTGCTGTATAGAAACCTACATTATACATTTATAAAAAAACATAGATAAAATTGTGAGAAACAATTTACAAAAAATTCTGCCTCAATACAGGTTCACCTAGTGAGGCAGACTATGCACAACTAAAATATTGTATAATTATGCTACTTCTGTGAAATTGATCTTACCTTACTTTCTACTTGTTAATTTTTTTGTACTGATGTAATCTATTTGTAATCTACATTGAACATGTACTTTTTTAGTTGTAATGTTGCCAATTTCATTGAATAAAGATATATTATTATTATTATAATACTGCAGCTCTTTCAGTGGATGATATATACAATGTAAGTAGGTCTGTTTCCTTCAAAGAAAAAACGTCATCATTTTCTTGCATCTCTCTCACACACCGCACCGTGATGTCTCCGTAGACCCCTACCAATACTACTCGCCGTAACGATAATTTTGAATGTATGGAATAGTTACAAGGATAATATTGAAGTGTGGGTGAATTCAAAAAATTCAAACATGCAAATGTCAATGCGCTTATGGTTTTGCTTTTGTTCTTATGAGGAATATAAACGCTAGAAATATTTAGAATCTCATGGCTGCAAAATTTTAAAATCGAGCGTCTTTTTGCACGAGGCTAGTAAGCGAAAATGTGGTTTTTATTTATTTTGTGCATAATTTTATAAGAACTAAAAAAAGTTAGAATATGGAAAACCTCAAAAATAGTCTTAGCCATAAAGGGGTATTTTAAAAAAATTGTTTCTTGTATTACTTCATAGTTAAGTCATGAAAAAACATTTTTTTTCATGGTTTACGCTAATATTTTTTTTTACGTAAATAATAACTTTATTGTAATTCCAATACGTAGAAAAGCTAGCTTCGATTTATCCGTAGCATTTTTTTTTGATTTTCATACTGCAAGCCGATTCGTCGTCAAGATTAATCAAAATAGTATCTAAATAGGATTTCACGTATATATTCATCTTAAACATATAATACTGCCGCTCTTTCTTACACACTAAATAACAACAGTTGAAAAGGAGACAAACTGTGAACGTATGTCTGCTCCCCCCAAAGGAAACATTCAATCAGTATCGTGTATCTCCTCCACACGTATGAAGAAAATGAAACGCAATTCCCGTCGCATAAAAGTGGTGCTTTGCAGAAAACAGTCACACGTATTTTTAAACGACTTCGAATAGGAGGAGGTTCTCAATTCGACTGTATTTTTTTATTTTTTTGTGTTTGTTACCTCAGAACTTTCGACTGGGTGAACCGATATTGATGATTCTTTTTTTATTTGAAAGCTGGTGCTTTCCGTGTGGTCCCATTTTAATTTGGTCCAGTTCTGACAATGGCATCCATGAGAAAATCATATAAGTCTTAAATTTGCATCAAGTATGTGCGCGATAAATGGACGAATAACTCAATATCACGCCAACCGATTTCGATGATTCTTTTTTTATTGGAAAGGATGTACTTCAAGGGTAGTTTGATGAGAGTTTGGTTAGGTTCTGATTATGGGATCCATGACAAAATAACGGAACTCTAATTTACGATACTCGGCCGAATCTTAATCGAATTAGTTAGTGTACTTCAGATTCACTAAAAATCAAAAAATAAACAAAAATTTTAACAAAACAAAAAACGACATCAAAAAATGCACTAATAAAGTAAAAAAATAATTTCGTATTCTTCTACAACTTTATAATCAACTTACCTTTTCTACTCATCAATATGTAGGTACGATTGTTATTTTTGGAGTCGGTGTCAACCAAGGTACCCGCGGCCCGGCGTGTTCACTTGACAGCTCTTCTCCCGCCGACACCGACTCCAAAAATAACAATCGTACGTACTGATGAGTAGAAAAGGTAAGTTGATTATAAAGTTGTAAAAGAATTTTGTTGTTGTTGTTGTTGCCTATATTTGAAAAGTTTGTTGCCTATATTTTTATTTAATTTATGTACCTTTTATTCACATCGTAACTTTATCTAAACTATTTGTTTTCTCATGTTAAAGATGGAGGTACTGCCTTTATTATTTATTATTTATGTAAAAGCCCTCTGGGCGTAAAATAAAAGAAATAAATAAACAACTAAATAAATTAATGTTCTCCAAAACGAGCTTGAAAAATCATTTTTCATATATTTGGATTATAATTGTGTAATTTCTACTATTTAAGAAATTCTAAAAATTATAGTACTTTATTAAAATTAAATAGTTATAAATACATTGTGAATTCATATGTCAAATATTGGTTTATAAATGTGTAAATTCTGATTATGCAATTGTAAATGTTCTCTAAAATGGCCTGCAAAGAATCTCCTACTTGTGATCTCACTAAAGAAAAAAATCACATCTTTGCGATTCTTTTAAAGACATAAAGAAACCATCCCTTAATTATATACAATTCTTAGTGTTCTCAAAAGTTGTCTCGACAGAAGCAAATTCCCGTGATATTTTGAACGTAACTATTTCTTTGTTAAGAATATTATGAACTAAATATACAATTTGGCTGTCCTGAAACGGGTATTCTGCCCAGTTGGACAGACAAATGATCACATTGTAATGTATTGTAATATATATGCATATGTAAATAAATAAAAAAAAAAAATAAAAAAAAAATACGAAATTATTTTTTTACTTTTTAGTGCATTTTTTTAAGTCGTTTTTTTGTTTTGTTAAAATTTTTGTTTATGTGTTTCTCACTATTATTTAATGTATAAGACATAGCTGCAGCATTATAGGGATAAGGAACGTATGTTTTTATATCAAATTTAAATCAAGTTTTAAATCAAATTCTAGACGTATCGACTCGTTTCCATAAAAAAATATTAACTAATTTCGGAAGATGATTATTTTAGCTTATGTTTGAAATATGAAAAAAATATGTATACAGTTATATCAGTATTAATACTTAAATAGTTATTTTTTTAAATTTTGAAATTTTATTTTTTTATTTTTATTATAATAAGGTTCGTAGGTCGTTGGCAGATTTGTTAAATTTTTAAACAAAATGTTATATTATACAACACATATTTAAAATCATATATTAAATTTGGGATAACCCTTGCCATAAGTCATCCAAAGAGGGTTTCGTTATTTAGCAGGGGTGCCCGGGTTCAAGGGGTGAGATTTGTCTAGATCTTGGCTGAGAGACTGGTTGAGGGGGACCCAACCTAGATCTCTCCAGCTCTCTCGATCCATCGGCTTATACCGCAATGGGAGGGATGGATTCATACGTCTGTCACTCCTAGACACAACGACTCTTAGATTACTACCCACTCCTCATCCTTTTTTCCTTCCCAGAGCTTCCTCTCATATCCTTTCCTTTAAAAGATCCTTCACACAGCATCCACAAAGATGACAGGCTCTGGGGGAAAAATACTTTCCTCAAGGCCTCTTGTGTGGAGTGTTAAGGGCCCGCAACGCGAATTTCTACCGATTTCTTACATATCTCCCTTAAACAAGGTAAGTTTTAAAGCTCTTAAAAAAATATATGTTATTCTTGATGATAATATCTAGACTTTGCCCGCGCCGAAACGCAAATTATATAAAATTCTCTCGATAGAAAAAAATCGCTAAAAAAATAACTAAAACAAAGTTCTTTGTTTCAGTTATTTCACAAGTTATATGTATGAAAAAAAAAATACAGTGTTTCTTGAAATGCTGTTTAAAATAATGCCCGCGAGATTTTTGCTGTATTTTAAACGAGTCGTGTTTTATTAAACATTTTCGCAATTTTCGCATCGATTTTGTCGCTGTAAATGTTAGCGCTCTCCTCTAACATTCGTAATTTCGCATCTCTCCATCTTCTTCTTTTCGAGCCCGGTTGCAGAGCCTTAATGTGAAAAAAAACATGTATACATATAACAGAGGCGCGGCAGTCCATATAAAACGGTAAACTCCTCTTTACCACTAGAAAAAAACAAGGGGAAACAATTTTCGAAAACTTAATAGAAAAAGGTGTGAATTGTACAAAGTTTTTAATGAGGTTTAACAACATAACAGCCTCTATGGACTGCACACC
Organism: Limnephilus marmoratus; assembly: GCA_917880885.1. Taxonomy (NCBI): domain Eukaryota; kingdom Metazoa; phylum Arthropoda; class Insecta; order Trichoptera; family Limnephilidae; genus Limnephilus; species Limnephilus marmoratus. Next base: position 26,650,938 of record OU862930.1, on the reverse strand, counting down.
TCTAATTTATAGCCAAAGTTGGGCATGCGGTTCAGAGTTACTGTAATAATACACAGGTTTTAACCATGTATAAGTTACAGTCGAAAGCTCTGAGGTAACAAACATTAAAAAAATACCGTCGAATGGAGAATCTCTTCCTTTTTGAAGTCGTTTAAAAATAGAGTGCACAGTGAATAATTAAAAGAACGAGAATAAAGAAAAGAAAGCGAAGACAGACTGAATAACGAATAGAAAGAGAAGATAGTATTGCGAAGAATGAATATAATGAAAACAAATTTTAGAAAGAGAAAAACGAGAAGAGCGAAAAGAAAGAAAAATTAAAGAGTTGGAAGAAAGCAAACAACAACAAAAAATGTTAAATTCGAACGAACAAAAAGTACAATCAAAATTATCAAAAATTGTTAAAATATTTTTTGTTTGTAGAGTTTTTACCAGTTTTGGTTAAAAGTTTTACCTTAAAGTGATCCAGTTTAATTACGAAAGCCATTAGCAACCTTCTAAAAATTTGCCTATCATAACAGTTGCCGTTATTGCTGATTACAGCGGGCGGCAGAACCCTTTCTCTTCGAGGAATTCAGCAAAAAGTGGATTAGGTAACTTATCCGAGACTCAAACCACAGCAAAGAAACCGCAACTATAATCTTCCAGAAGTTGGATTACGCAAAACTTTAGCTCCCTCCATATTTCCTAGGTAATAATAGTAATTGTTATTAATGATGTACAGGAGAGAATTGCGAACAAAAGCGAATTGCGAAGATTTGAAGAAGTAAATTGTAAAATGCGGTGTATGTGTGCTGTATGCGTGTGTGTATGCAGTGGCGTAGCTAGTAGAGCTAGTAGGGATGTGAAAAAATAATCGATTATGAAAAAAAAAACGATTTTTCTCCAACCAAAAACGATTTTATTTAGCAATTTAAAATTTCTAAAAAATCGATTAACACTGGAGTACACGCGTGGGTTACATATGTAGCCCAGGGTATTGTTTTTGTTCGTAACTTCGTGAAATTGCGTGATTTAACTTCGAGTCTCTAGCTAAGCTTCCATTGGTTGTTGCTCGACGCATTCAGTGTGTCGTGAGCGATCGACGCTGGCGCACTTGTGAAAAATAACGATTTAAAGTTGTTGGGCTACGTATGTAGCCCATGCGTGCACTGGCGGAACACAAGGAAAACTGTATAAGGCGTATATGTAATGATTACCAAATTTTTATTTGTCCTTCGTGTAATAAAATTTAAAAAAAAAGTTTAAAAAAAAATGTAAGAATTAAACCAAAAGTTGATTGATCTCAAATAAATAAAAATTAGGTGATTTTTTGTGGTGTTTCAGAATGAGAATATGTATTTTTTTATTTTGGTTTACTTATTAAATGTAATTTATTATAATAAATGTGTTTTATTTAAAAAATAAACGATTATCTTTCAGTACATTTCAATTTAAAATGGGCTACGTGAATGAACGTTTTAGAGGCGCGTGTACCGTAGTGTTAATCTGTAATCGATTTTTTTTACACTGTCGATTTTTTCATTCGCAGCCCTACTACGCTAAGTCATCGGTCCGGAATCCGGAGCGCAAACCTCTATGATGTTTATAAACAACACATGACAAACGCCATTTTTTGTGCTTTGAAAGCAGTTTAGTTGAAGATTCTAATCAAACTTGTCACTGGATGAAGTCAACAGAGTCATCGAACAATTTGTAATTCGTGTTGATTATTTAAAAAAAAAACTTTTAATTTCGGTTGTTTATTTCATTACTTATAATTTCTGTTGATTATTTTTTAATTAATAAAACTGTGATTAAAGATATTTTACTGTTAATTTTAATTTGACAAATTTGGGTAAAAATCGATTATTATAACAAATTTTTAAGAAAAATCGATTGTTTATAAATCGATTTTTCATACTAAGAAAAAGAACCGATTTTTTATGTTAAAGTCACATCCCTAGTAGCTAGCATGGATGGCACCCGGTGCGGACAACGTGTTGTCACCCCAATAATTAATAATCTTCAAACTAGATTTTGGATAATAATGTCCTACCTAATTAATATTGAAGAAAATAATTTAGGTATTATGATGCGAGGGTGGCCTCTTATCCAAAGAATCGACAACTGAACGAAATCTGGGGCGCTCCTATATTTGGTCAACGAATTAATGACGAAATTACCCCAGTCAAATGTGTAAAAATGTTTTTGTAAATCATCAAAATTCGTTATTATTTATTATTTTTAATTGATAAACTATTGTTTAAGACAAGATTTTTATGCATAGCACAAAGGGCAACAATTATTATAATTAATAATTATCAGCCTGAAACACTCATCTACATTGAAAAAATCTTCAGAGAAAAGATACATGCCGCCCACAAAGATTCACAAATAATTATTATTTGACAAGTTAAAGTATTTCACCAAAAAATGTAGACATAATTTGTCTCGACGCCATCTAGCGAGAGATTTAGCACTAACAATGCCTCTCTCACAAAAAAATAAAGTTGGTTGTTTTCAGGTGGAAAAATGTAATAAGCAGTAATTGTTGGATGAAACACTAGTATATATTGAATTATTTGGTGGGTATTAGATAAGCCGACATAGCTCAGTGGTAGAGCACCTGACCGGCAATCAGAAGGACACGGGTTCAAATCCCGTTGGCGGCATGTATCTCTTCTCGGAAGATTTTTTCAATGTAGATGAGTGTTTCGGGATGATAATTATTGCTTGTAATAATTGATCCTTATTATTTATATGTTCACACAACAATGAAATACAGAAAAAACGTAAAGATGACTGATGATTTTTTTTTCAGTCAGGTTATCCATCGATTCTGCTATAATTAATTATATTCGGGATTTGCGTTTCTTAGTTATCGTTTATTTAAAAAAAAATTAACTATTCATTCTATCAATTCACTTACCTTGTTTTTTAAATATGTCTTTTAACACTTTTAACCACTGGAGCGATTATGGTCGAAAAATGGACCACTTTTATTTTTCTGCGATTGATAGCTGTCCAAAATTGAACCACATTTTCCTACCATTATTTATTGTAATTACATTGTAAAACGTTACAGTGGCCATCATCAGGGCAGATGTGTGGACATGTGTGATGATGGACACTGTAACGCTGTCCGAAACGTTGGCTAAAGGAGGAGGCAGCGCAACACGGCATAACACCTCCAAAACAAATAACGAAAATACTTTTGGCTGTGAAAATCTAAAAACGTATCATTCTGAAAATATATATTTTTAGTATCTAACCCAAACTGTCTTTTCATGATTTTAGTGACAGGATAACTCAGAATCATGACACGTCAACGCCTTCTTTGAAAGGTCATTAAAAGTGATGAAAAAATGGTTAAATAGGTTACCTTAGGTCTGGTTATGGGCTATTTTTCATTTTTTTCAGCCTGATATAAACCACACCCAGCATCCGTGCCCCTTAGCCAACCACCCAGAAAAGTAAAGTCTCAAAGTAAGTTAGTTGAATAATGGAGGTAAAATATCTGAAGACTTCAGAAAAATTCAGCGTTGAGTAGTCGGAGGTGGGACAAAGGAAAGTTAAGGCCATTTAAGCAAGCTTCAAGCCTCCACATATTATTGGGGGTGGCCCAAATAAATTTGAGATAGATCTGCAAGGAAAAAAAAGTAACTAAACATGAAGGAGGGACGAGCTCCAGCACACCATATGGGGATAAATAAAAAATAAAATATAATGTTCGAGTTCAGTTCATCCAATAAATAATGAAAAACGGTTAAAAATAAGCAAAACAGAATTAATATGACATAAATATATAGGTTACATAATTATCATTAACAAAATAATTCGCAAGGCAAATCTGTAAATTTTGAAAATAAATATAACTAAAATATTTCATGACTAATTAACTAACTAACCATCACGTCGTTTCCCCGCAGGGGTAGGCAGAGAGGACGGAACGCCAAACAACTCGATCTTGGCACACACATTCATACATCGTCTCATATATGCTCTTCTATTATTCCGACGCTTCTGATTCATTTGGTCGTGCCATGTCTTCCTCGGGCGTCCCCGACTTCTTCTACTTTCACATTTGCGTCATATATTCTCCTTACAATCCTTTTCTCGATCATTCGCTCTACATGCCCAAACCATCTGAGCGCCCCTTTCTTAATCTTAGTCATTACGCTTACATCAGTCTTGCATTATTCGCGGATCTCCACATTTCTCACACGATCGTACATGGTTTTACCACACATACGCCTCAGGGATCTCATTTCTACAGCATTCAGTCTACTTTCATCCTTTCTCTGCCGGTTCCATGCCTCACTGCCATACATCTGGTTCTAGCATTCCATTATGGACGGCTAACTACGCTTGTTTGGACAGTTTTTTGTTGGCGCCAACGGCGTTCAGTCCTCCATTAATAGAGTTACCTGCATTTACCCTTCTTTCGATATCTCTGTCAGCCCTCCCATCTCTCGTAAACATTCTTCCCAAGTACACAAACTCATCCATTATACAATAAACACAAATATATGAGGGAGGGACAGAGGGAGGGATTGCAAAGGTGATATAGAAGCGGTAGAGGACAGCAGGGAGTAAATTTGGAAAATTAATTAAACGATTATGTACGATAAATACGTATAAAAAAGATTTACAAAAAATACGATGATATGGCTAAGATCATCTGTGACAGCTTCCCTTGATTATTTTTTTTCGTTCTTATAAAATCATTCAATAAGGGAACGTACCCATGCTACGTGACCAACTTTTTGCAATTTTTAACCCCCCCCCCCCGGTGACCAAAAACCTAAGCAACCCGCCGCTCATTTGTACCAAGCGATTTTTCTGTCTATAACCAATATTCGTGGCGACACCCGACACTCCAAGAATAGGTATACAATTTTTTGCCTCGAGTATTCGTATCAAGAAGAATGTTTGCGCGGCCCGTTTCGGCCCGTTTTTATATAAACTTTAATTTTCGATTTGAGATCAAAATACCAAACTAAATTAAACATTAATTTTTGCAATCAAAAGGTATATCAAATATCTAGTATGGATATGAGCTACTTTATTTATTTTTTCTTTAAATTGTAAGTTACAGACCATTAAACTGTTTAATGTTTCTTGACTTTAGAGGCAACTTGGACAATTATTTGTGGGTAAATGAAAAATATTAAAAAAAATAATTTTAAGTACTACATTTATTGTAAAAAAAAATGACATATAAAATAAAAAATATTAATCAATTATTAATCAATTTAACTCAACATCATGCAATTTCAACACTCATTTGAAAATTCGTTAAAAGTTATTTATTTTATTTATTTATTTACTAGCTGACCCGGCCACACGTTGCTGTGGCTAATAAAACACTTTGTAAAATCCAACCTTAACCGTAACCACCGCCGTCTTTGAATCTATCGCGAGGAGACAGACAGATGCCGCGGAGGACTTTAATTTATAATACGTAGAGATGGTGTGAAAGATTATAATAATGTGCATGAAATGCTTGGGGTAACTAACGTATTTAAGTTAATAAGGATTAATACTTTATTCATCTAAATAACTTTTCAATTACCGCAACGTACGTGACCATTTTTTTAGAAGATAGAATGGGTATAGTAAGCAATCCTTAAAAGATAGATATATGCCTTTGCGGACTTTTTTGTAGATCTATAAAAGAGGAATATCCCACCATGCATTGTTTTGTTATATCCCAAAAGGATTAGGCAGCGTTTTCGATGAAAGCTACCAGGCGGCTTGACTTTTCCGATACTTCTAACAATTATCGTTATGTTTCAACCAATTTACACAAATCCTTGACAAATTATATACCTAAACCTTCCTCACGAAACACTCTGTCTATTGGTGAAAACCGCATGAAAATCCATTCAGTAGTTTTCGAGTTTATCGCGAACAGATAGACAGACAGACAAACAGACAGATGGCGCGTGGGACTTTAATTTATAATATGTAGAGATTGTTTTGGAACATTTACAGAGTATTAACATAAAAAAAGTCATTAGATTAGCATTGTAAAAAGCGTACATGTTAATAGTCCACTTAAAAATGTTACAGAATGCACAGTTTAATAGTTGTTTTTCGCTATGTATACATACAAGTTAACAGAAATTAGAAATAGCAAAATATAAACAGAGGTATAAAAAGAGATAATAAAAATAGTGATGATAAAATATAGAGATGACAAAGATAAAAAAATGTCGATATACGATGTAAAAAAACAGTAAAACAAAAAAGTAAAGTACAAATAGAGTAAGAAACAGCCATTCACATTCAAGTTCGAGATCAAATATAAGTATTTTCAATTCTCAATTACTTGTTAGGTTAGTATATTGTTAATTTGCTTTTTAAAGTAAGCGATGAGATAAAAATAGATTACATAGGTTACGTTAGGTTAGGTTAGGACTCGGGGTTTCCCAACCAGTGGTCCGCGGACCACTAGTGGTCCGCGAGAGGCTAGAAGATGGTCCGCGAGTCAATAAGCAAACCAGCGCGCGGGCGGTCCTTAGTCGAGAAGTCTGAATAAAAAAAAAATCGGTACAATATTCAGTTTATCATTTTTGTACCTTGTGATCAGGTATTATGGTATTCCGTTTCGCCCCACCCCATCCTACCCCGTTCTACCCCCTCTGTTGTGGTAAATATTCTGCTGGAACCCTTCCCACCCTATCCCATTACGCCCTTCCCGTTGTGCTATCCGTCCCCGGTGGCACCCATGGCGACGGCTAGCCAACGTGGTGTCACCTCCATCCCCCCCAATAAAGTTGACAAACACAAATTTGGACTTCATAAATAATTGGGGGGGGGGGGGGTGACTAGAGAATTGTACTCTTGGAAGGAGAAACTGTGTCGGGTGGTACCCGGGGCACTGCCCCCCCTCGCTATGCCACTGCTGGTGGTCCGTGTCGAAAAAATAAACGTACAAGTGGTCCCGGGTCAGAAAAAGATTGGGAACCAGTGGGATAGGTGCTATTTTACATTATTTTTCAACGCTTTTAACGACTTTTCAAAGAAGTATTGAAATTGCTTGATTTTGAATTGTCACGGAAACCTTTTTCCTCCCCAGAACTCTCCCTCCTTTCCATACAGTGGAGGTAATCCACCTCTTACCCGCCTTGGTATAAGTAACTGATGGTTACTCCTTCAAGGCTCTCGCAAGATTCTAATTTTTTTTGTTAAACGAAGCTACATTTATTTATTTTGAACGAATCTAGACCTCCAGTGTCCATGCATACGTTGTTAGTAAGCAGTATGCAAGTGCTTAACAGGAAAAACAAAATGCAAAAAATAGGTTAGTAAGACAAAGATAATTAAACAGGGCAAAAGAAAAACTCATTCATGAGGCTCCATGAGGCGGCATTGCATCTGTAAAAACCTACAAGCACCTGCATAAAATAGAGAACATAAGTAATACAATAAATCTCAAATCAATTGGCAAGTACCAACAAAAAATGTGAATGGCTTTCGGTCTGATCATAAACTACACTTTATCCTTTCCATACAGCATCCCCAAAGCTGACCTTAGGGTCTCCAGTGTGGAGGAGGTTAAAACAGTATCAATTTTTTTACAAGTAATACATTTATTTTAGCCAGACTTTAAAATATAATTAATTACTTCCTGTAGAAGTTTTGTGGAAAATTTGAGACAGGGCGATTATGTCGGTTTTACATTATGAACTTTAGTAATTTTATTATGTAGTCGAGCTTCATAAATGAATTGAAAGTTGAACAAAGTTCTGAATTTATGATCGCTTTTTAGAATAGACTGTGTGGATACATTAAAAGTTAAATAACGCAGATTTCAACGAGGAAGATAAATCATTTTATACCAGTGATAGCAAATCGTTAATCATAGGTTTAATTTTTGAAGTAAAACGACTTGGATGGTAAGCTGGTAAATGCGCTACGAAAAGTGGTGATGCGTTACGAAAAGTGTGATGCGAACGGTAATCGATGCGAACGGTCGGGCCTTTACGCACACTTGACTTTTGGGGAGTGATAAGGATAAGGATGGTCACCCCCAGGTCGTAGGTCACCCCAAGGTCGTAGGTCACCCCAAGGTCGTAGGTCACCCCAAGGTCGTATGTTACCCCAAGGTCGTAGGTCACCCCAAGGTCATAGGTCACCCCAAGGTCGTAGGTCACCCCAAGGTCGTAGGTCACCCCAAGGCATAGGTCACCCCATGGTCATATTTTACCCCAATGTCATATGTCACCCCTAGGTCATAGGTCACCCCGTTCGCTACATTTGGTAACTTAGCAGGGATAGCAGGGATACCTGGGTTTATGGGGCGAGGTTTGTCTTGTAGTTTTACTTCAGTCTAAAGCAGTCTTTTATTTATTTAAGAGACACACAGCCTTACATTTTTATTTTTTTTATTTCTTTTATGTATCTATTCAATAATATTATTATTAAAAAACAGTTTATTTATAAACAAGTTCTGCTATATAATTATTATAACGCGTGACAGCTGTTTCGCTTTCTGAAGGCATTATCAAACTGTGGTTATATAATTTATTTTATTATTTTGTTTGTAGGTTCGCCAACAGAATAAATCACATATAATTATAAAAATGAACTTACAAATTTAACACGGTTGCTGTGATAATTCCAATTAAATGTGAGCACGCCATTCATCTGCATTTTTAATATGTTTGTACAATAATAAATTAAATTACGAGGCATGTTCAGAAAGTAAGTGTACTCATTTTTTATTTATTTTTTCAAAAGCGTATTAGAAAAAAACAGGATATTGTTGATACACTTGTTGACTTTTTTCCAAAAATTCGTCAACCCGTTCAATGCATGTGGTGAGCCGTGGCACAAGTTTTTTTATGCCCTCCTCAAAGAATTCTCCCACTAGCTCCTTCCCCCCTTCAGGATCACTTTCTGCGCCTGCTCGTCGGTTTAAATTTTTTTTCATCCGTACATGCCTTCAGAAAGATGAAAAGATGATAATTTGAGTACGCCAAGTCAGGGGATTACGGAGGGTGATTTAAAACATCCCAAACAAATTAGTCCAAGAGCGTATTGTTAGCGTATTTTTGGCTAGGGCTGTGTGAGGACGGACGTTTTCGTAAAACAAGCACACTTTTCTGGTCAGCATTCCCTCCTTTTGTTTTGAATGCTCCTTTTGAGTTTTTTTAGGGTATCATAACAGTTTTGTGCATTGATGGTCTTAACTTGAGGCAGAAAATCGACCTTTTAAAATAGATCTTTTCGGTCCCAAAACACTGAGGCCATGATTTTTTTGCCCGAAATTGTGGTTTGACAGATGGGGCACCATTTTGACGTCTGTTTTTTTCCCAGGAGTGTAATGAGTCACCCACTATCATCCAGTCACAATAGAGCTCAGAAATCCTCCCCTTTTTTCTTGTAGGTGTTATTCCTTCTGTGAGTAAAAAGCGGATCAATGCACTTGGCGGGATTTTTTGCCGACGTGGCGATCAATTCCGTCCGTCACTCCTGGACACATTAAGGTATTGCGTTGCTTAAGTATTTTTTTCATCTAATAAACGGTCACTTACATATCTACTTTATTGCTACTACTGTATTGTTTGGAAGAAGTTTCTGTTTATATTGTTATCTATGTATTTTGTTTTGTAATTTGTTGCAACGTTTTTTGTCATTATCTTTATATTTTCTTTATTGTTTAAATTTTTAAGTATTTACTTGGATACAAATAGTTTGTAAAATTTTTATAAGAAAAGCCCACTAGGGCGTGTAATAAAAAAAAAAAAAAAAATAAATAAATAAATAAATAAATAAATAAATAAATAAATAAATAAATAAATAAATAAATAAATAAATAAATAAATAAATAAATAAATAAATAAATAAATAAATAAATAAAAAAATAAATAAATAAATAAATAAATAAATAAATAAATAAAAATAAAAAAAATAAATAAATAAATAAATAAATAAATAAATAAATAAATAAATAAATAAATAAATAAATAAATAAATAAATAAATAAATAAATAAATAAATAAATAAATAAATAAATAAATAAATAAATAAATAAATAAATAAATAAATAAATAAATAAATAAATAAATAAATAAATAAATAAATAAATAAATAAATAAATAAATAAATAAATAAATAAATAAATAAATAAATAAATAAATAAATAAATAAATAAATAAATAAATAAATAAATAAATAAATAAATAAATAAATAAATAAATAAATAAATAAATAAATAAATAAATAAATAAATAAATAAATATAAATAAATAAATAAATAAATAAATAAATAAATAAATAAATAAATAAATAAATAAATAAATAAATAAATAAATAAATAAATAAATAAATAAATAAATAAATAAATAAATAAATAAATAAATAAATAAATAAATAAATAAATAAATAAATAAATAAATAAATAAATAAATAAATAAATAAATAAATAAATAAATAAATAAATAAATAAATAAATAAATAAATAAATAAATAAATAAATAAATAAATAAATAAATAAATAAATAAATAAATAAATAAATAAATAAATAATAAATATCTAATAACGAGATACTGGCCCAATATTTTTTTTTTGTACCAGAGTCTCACTCTCGAGGACGTCATCACAACCTCCTATAAAGTAGAGCAAGCCGCACTAATTTATTTATGAACTCACCTGTGGGGAGAGCTACGTGCTTTTTGAATGTGGTGGATAAAAAATAGATTTATTTTTGTGTCCTATAGCGCATTTGTAAGATTTTTGGCATTGCGTATACACTGCATAAATGGTACAATTATAACGTCTTAGGCTATATTGCTTGTAATTGTTATAAATAAATGTACCAATTATATATAAATAAAAAAAATAAAAAATTTACACTCAGATTCCAGCTCATTCCTCATACCTTTTTCCTTCCCAGAACTTCCTCTCCTTCTTTATCTGAAAAGACCTCCACACAGCATCCCTGAATATGACATAGGCCCTGAGGGATTTTTTCCTCATTTGCCTCTGTGGAAGTAATGTAAAAAAACGATTATTCATTTAGCAAAGGTCTATAAACACGTGAAAAATGGAATCCTTTAATGACCTAAATATTAGAGTTTATATCATAAATAAACAAAGTATCACATACCCATACAAGATATTTGCTGTTCCTAAAAATTCGTTAAATGATTTTTTTTTCAAACTTTTGTATATTTATTTTTAAATTTTTATAAATTTATTTTTATATTTATTTTCATTTTAAATTTATACCCTGATGATGCTTGTATTAAGCGAAACCGGTCGGTTATAAAAGAAAATAATCGTGGTTACAAAGTTATCGTTTTATTTCAGTAAATAAAACTTGGGAGGCGGGATTATTCATTACTCTCAGACACATATTGACCTCCAGATTCCTACCCATTTCTCATACCTCTCCTTCCCAGAACTTCCTCTATGTCATTTCTTTAAACAAAAACCTCCACACAGCATCCCCAAAGATGACATCATAGGCCATGAGGGAAATATTTTTCCTCAGGGCCTCCTGTGTGGATCTAATGTAAAAAAATATATTAATCACTTTGGCCAAGAATTTTGGTCTCAATTTAAGTATGAAAAAGGCCGCGCAGTCATTCCTCTTTAGTTGGACTTTAACAAGTTTACCTTCAGAACGAGTAAATATTTCACCAACGGATTTATGTATGTCTAATATACATTTTAAAACGTAAACACCGTCCGACTTCACGCCTAGAACCTCCATCATTAACACCCCAGGTAATTCAGTATGCAATACATCAAATGGAGAACGTGCCCCTACATCCTAGCGGGAACAAAACTCACCCTCATTTAGCTGAGCTATCTTACCTCGGGTTGCGCTGTGTCTGGCAAACGTTTTTAAGCAAAATTTTAATCGCAAAATATGCTCCAAAAATTATTATAAACACGTTTGTTTCAGTTATTTTACAAGTTATATATATGTATGAAAACATTCTCAGTGCTTTTTTAACTGCTGTTTAAGATAATGCCCGTGAGATTTTTGTTCTATTTTAAAAGAGTCGTGTTTTATTAAACATTTTCGCAATTTTTGCAATGATTTTGTCGCTGTAAATGTTAGCGCTCTCCTCTAACATTCGTAATTTCGTATCTCTCTATTTTCTTCTTTTCGGGCCCGTTTGCAGAGCCTTATATTCAAGGCAAATTGGTGAAATTTCCTAAAATGAGCCCTTATGAGGAAATTTTGGAATCTAACTAAGAATCCTGGTCTGTACACAAACCAAACAAAAAATCTTCAAAAAGAAGAATTAAAAAACACATCGTTTTAAAACTTGGGTTCGGTCGTTTTAACACTTTGTAAAACTTGGGGTTGGTCATAACTTAGGCCCTATGGCACCGAACCGACTGAAATTTTGGATTTAATTTTTTTATTTTTTTATTTTTTATTTTATTAATTTCAATAACAAGGTTTGTACATGTATGTATGATGTATATAATAAGTATAGATTCATTTTTTTTCACAGACCTCCTCACTAGGATTTCCTGTTCTGAGGTGGCCTGTAGTTTTTTAAAATATTTGTATTTGGTTGTGGATTGTCTTTATATCGTCTTCATGATGTTTGTAATTTTATTATCACTTTGATCTCTCAGCCATATTTTTACTTTTGTTTTAAATATATTCATTTCTTTTATATTTTTGATTTGATCTGGTAGAGCATTGTATAATTTTATAGCATGGAATTTATTATTTCTCTGTCCAAAAGATGTGTTCAAACTGGGAGTAACCAGGATGTTATTGCTTACTGACCTGGTTGAGTATTTATGTTGGGCTATGGAGTATACATATATGTTTTTTTTCAGTTTAAATAAAATATTTTTTAATAAAGTTTCTGTACATTGAAGACTTGAAAGTTATTAAATATTTCTTCCGTCGGAGTTCTAAGCGGAATTTTCAGTATTGTCTTCAGTACTCCTTTTTGGGCTATATTGAGTCGCTCTATGTGAGTGCTCAAAGCAGACCCCCATCCAGTTATCCCGTACTCTATTGTCGTTTATGTTGAGGATGTTACGGATGGCTCTAAAGAAGTAAATGTACCTGGTGAGTTTTTTTGTGATTACTTCAATGTGTGCGTTCCATCGGAGATTATCATCAATTTCAATACCAAGATATTTGATACTTTTGGAGTGTGCTATGGTAGGACAGTGGCATGATAATCCTTGATTTTGATTGTTTTCTTGGCATGTATGTAATTTGAGATTAAAGTCATCCTCTGGCTGTCCTCTGGCTGTTATAAAAAATGTCAGATATTTTGTTTTATTGACATTAAGTGTAAGGGAATTTCTCTTAAGCCAGTTTTGCAGTAGACCAAGTCCATGTTCTGCTTCTTTGAAGGTACTTCTCCAGTCTTTTTCGTTGAATACAATTACTGTATCGTCAGCAAAGCTTATGATTTTTCCTCTCGTTCCTAGGCTACCGATATCATTTATGTGTATTAGAAATAATATCGGTCCTAGTACGCTTCCTTGCGGTACTCCATGGTTGATGAGGAGAGGTTTGCTTTTTCTCTTGTTAATTTGAACGCTCTGTGTACGCTCCATCATATAGCTTTTTAATAAGTTTAGAGTTCTATTTGACATACCAATTTTTGAAAGTTTTAGTTTTACTAATTTCTAGTTTTTTGTAAAATATTTCCCCTTTCCAATTAAAACTTAATAAAAGGAATATTTAGTAATAAATGGAATACTGCGCCAAGGTATCGATATCCGATTCGGTCATTTTTAACTGTATCATACTTCGACTAAGAACCACCCACATTATCTTCATTTTCTTAACGCATATATTATTGTATGTATGTTATGTTATTAATGCGTATGTTATTGTTGGGGTTTCACAAAGTACCCGCAAAGCGGAAGGAAGGAAAAGTGAGGAATGCCGATTTACCCCGCAGATTTTCTCCCTTCGCTTGTCCTTTTCAGATCCGCTGGTTCTTTTATATTCACCACTTGAACTCACGAGCTTATGATTTTCGGTTCTTATTAACTGTTTATATAACTTCGACTAAGAACCACCAACATTATCTTCATGATTTCTGATTTTACTGTTTCCAGATTTTTGAATGAGTTTCGCTAATATTGTCTTCATTTAATTACATATTACAATTTGAGGTTTTACTCATAAACTTAAAAATAAAAATATGTTATGTAATATGAACGGATCTGCGTTATTACGAAAAAGGTGTTATTAAAAACAGTTCGCGGTGGTTGTTGTTGATACGCGTTGTTACTGCTCATTTGTGTGTCGTTTTACCGCAAGTTTATTAAATAAACAGAGTGATTAGACTATTTTTTTGTTACTAATTTGGTCCTACTCTAAACCAGGCAGTTGTGGACGAAGGTGGTTACACGGGGGATAAGATGTCTGATTGTGTATAAATCATACAAACATCACCGTCACCGACTGCCGGTACGAAATAAGAAGAACCATTCTTTTCCGAATTGCCGACGAAGCAACAGCACTGTACTTACAAGTTTATTACAACAATTACATCCGTAACATGATTTATAATTTACAAAATTTTCGTATTGGAACAGTGAGAGCAAAAATGCAGCGATTTACGAGCTGTTGCGTCGTCGGCAATTGGGATCAGAATGGTTCTTCTTATTTCGTACCGGCTATCGGTGATAGGTGAAAATATTGTGGGATCGCTATTGGCGTGCGAGGAGCCATTATAAATGATTCCGTGAGCAAAATAGCTGCGTCGTTCACTGCCACACAAGTCACACAACTCTAGTTTTTTTACGAGTTCATACAGATAGTTGAAATATTTTGGGACTATTTTAAATCGTCAAAAATGGCACCACCTTGAACACCACCACACAAGCAAAATTTCCACTTAATATAGTTATTTTCAGCAATGATAGACGATAGATATCAAATAATGTCCGCCGTTTTAAACTGTACGAAAATAGAAAACGTCATATTTTTCATCCCAAATCCATATTACGAAAAGATGTTCCATTTGGAAACTGTACGAAAAAAAACATCGTATTACTCACCAATTACGTAAGTATGGGTATACTGGGTAGTAATCCAACGTCGGGAATTGGGACAATTTGCAAAGTTGGCCCAAAATCAAGATACAATAATTTTCAAATTTCTCGTGGCATGCAAGTTTGGCAGACGTAGGCCTGTCGCGGTTTGTGCTACGAGGCAGGGACCACTATGCCTCTCCAAAAAAATATAGAAGGGAGGGGAAAAGGATACATGTATCCATACATCCAAACAGTAGTAAAAATTTTATTTAAATGTTGCCAATATTAAATTATATCACTTAAAGTAACTTCAATTTAATTTTTACCCATGAATATTTTCGTATTCACTGGGTTGTCTTTATGTTATGAACTATTCACGCGTGGATTTCCTACTGCACAACGCGGTTCAATAATACGCTAGTGAGGCGGAGATAGGGTCCGCCTCCGAGAGCCGCTGATTTCATGTAGATGGCCAGGAAGTCACATGGAATTGAAATGAACGTTAGTCAACGGTCGCTCGTTGATTTGTTTGAGGCGCGCCTCAAAAATGAATACTTCCGAAGTAGAGCCGATCATTTACGATTAGCTCTAGCACTTAGGTGACAAAGTTTTGTATTGTTTTGTGATATTTGGTCTAATTTAGTATGATGAATTTGCAGTTGACGGTCCGTCTTGTGTTGGCACATTATTAATATGGTTTGACGTAGGTACTTCTTCTTATTTTACATTAGCTCCACACAGGAGGCCCTGATGAAAAAAAAACACTTTAAAAGCCTATGTCTCATCTTTGGGGATGCTACGTGGAGGGTCATTTCAAGGAAAGGAAAGAGAGGAGATTCTTGGACGGAAAAACGTATGCGGAATGGGTTCAGTGTGTCCATGTCATCCACCGCCAAAACCTAAACAAATGTCATACTAAGAACCCGGGCACCTCTGCTAAATCACCAAAGGCAGCGAACCACTATGGCAGAGGTGTTGGTTATCAAATAAATGTTATTGGGGCGGCGATACCCTTTCTTGCCTCCCAAATTAAATATCCATTATTTTTTTTCTGAGTTAAGGTATACTTAAAACTTACTATCGTGGTTGCCTGAACTAGACACTCGTTGTAGAAATACTTACCTCTCATCTAGTCCAGGTTACGATTTTAACTCACTTATTGCAGAAGGTAATATATAGGAATAATATTAACTACGCGGTATAACATTTAGTCATTTATTTAATTTAACTTTGCGACAACAATTAAGTACGATTAGGCAAATTACAAAGAATTACCATCCAGAATCGGATCACCAACGGGAATGAAAACGGGTTTGCTTCAAAAGTGCAAATCACCCCGTTTTCATTGTTCGGTGTTGCACGCCTAGAAAATACTTTTATGGCTGTAAAATTATTTAAGGAATGTAGGTACCACCATAAAAATGTTTGTGCCTTCCACTTTTCAACCCCTCAAAACCGCCACCGCTGCCTGTGGTATAAAGGATATGTATGTTTATTACAACAGGCTGTGAGTGATAACCGTACCTACAAACGAATATAAACTTACGTAGCATTTGCCCCGAAGGGTGGAACCATAATTAGATTCTGTTAATATAGGCTTCTAATGTAAACCTAACTTAGTTTATTTGATGAGGGAATACGTCACGTTTCTTCTTTGAAGCGATGCGTTAGTTTACCTTTGTTTCGCAAAGACTTCTGTTATTTTGTTAATCTGTTAAGATGAAGCAAAACTACATAAGTAGTGCAAAATCATGTAATTTTAGTCTGAAAATTAGATGCTGTAATTAAACACTGAGATTGGAACACGTACTCGTGTTTGCCTTTAAAATAAACGAGTTTTTGAAGTGAAACTTCTATAGCCCCGCTATAATTTGGATTTCGGATTTTTTTTTTTTTTTTACATTAACTCCACACAGGAGGCCCTGAGGAAAATAATTTCCCTCAGGGTCTATGTCATCTGGGATGCTGTGTGGAGGGTCTTTTTGAGGAGAGGACGGAATGAACATTGGTCTTGAAGAGACCCATGTTGTAGGAAGGAGGAAACACAGAGGCCGGCAAATCATTCCACAGCCGAGCTGTTGAACACAAGAACGAGTCGAAGAATCGACCCGTTCTCATGTGACATATGTCAACTGTGTACAAATGTTGGGCACGCGTTTGGCGTGTTTCCCGACTATGCACCGGTGCCGAAGGGATCAATGATGCTAGTTCCTCGGAATGATACGGAAATGATACGGAAATGACGATTAGTGCACCTGCGACGCATCAACTACGCGCATTTGATTATGATGTCACTTTTGAAGGCTCCTGTTGAGATATGAAACGGATATTACGCTCATTGGTCGCTTTGATTATGACCTCACTTTTCAAGTATTGGTTGAGACTGTTTTGTAAAATTTCGCTTCTACTCTTCTCTCAAAGTTCAGTTTTATGAAGGTTTCACTTCTACAGCGTGTGAACTGCTCAAACGCGCTAACTGTCATAGTCGTTAAGTTTTCTGAAATTATCCAATTTTCTTAATTTTTCTTTCCGTA
Source organism: Limnephilus marmoratus (assembly GCA_917880885.1). NCBI lineage: Eukaryota > Metazoa > Arthropoda > Insecta > Trichoptera > Limnephilidae > Limnephilus > Limnephilus marmoratus. The sequence continues at coordinate 26,633,427 of OU862930.1, read as the reverse complement.
AGAACCTTCTATAAAAGTATTAGGAAGCTTTAAAAAATGAATGAATTAGATAAAGTCGGTCTGAAGTTATGGCGTGACCAAGGGAAACAAGGATTCATTTTTATTTCACTTTATGTGCGCTCTACAGTAATCAACTTAAAAATAATCTAATATTCAGTCAAATTATTCCTATAGTGCTTGATCTAATACTATGATAAAAAATGTACAATACAAAGCAATGGCAAGTATAATATATGTAATATGATACAAAATGTAAAATAACAGTGCGATCATAGCACAGGACAGTAACTAGCATGACATAAAAAATGTAGAGTACATTATAAAGCAATGATAAGAGAACTACAAATAATTATTTTTCAATTTGGGAGGCGGGAATGGGTACCGCCGCCCCGGGAACCTTTATTGGATAACCAACACCTCTGCCATGCTTCAGAAAGGTCATTAAGAGGGATTACAAAATTGGTTAAACATATTAACATATTAACACATTCTTCATAACTATGAAGAACTAATACACATTTTAAATAATGAAATAAATGATGTATCAAGATGGCTTAAAATAAATAAGCTTAAATTAAATACAAAAAAAAACAAAATGTATGGTGATCGGATACAAGAAGACATCCAGTGAAAGCAAAATTAAAATTGATGGTGAAATTATTGAAAATGTTACTGAAATGAAATACTTAGGAGTTATATTAGATTCCAAACTAAACTTCAATAGACATGCTGAATACACCAATTGGCAAAAAGATATCTTTTTTTGGAAGAATTCGGCCAAAAATTTCTAGAAAAACTGCAATCACCATATACAATTCAATTATTGCTCCACACTTCAACTACTGCTCGAGCATACTTTTCCTATGTAACGAAAGAGAACAAAATAAGTTACAAATTCTCCAAAACAGGGCTATGAGAATAATTCTTCGACGAAACAGATTTTCAAAAATAATTAAAATGTTAAAGGAACTAAATTGGTTGACCGTGAAATGAATGCTGACCTTGAACACGATGGTATTTATCCACAAAATATTGAACAACACGTTACCAAAATACTTCTCAAATAAAATTGTATACAATAAAGACATTCACAGATATAACACAAGGACGTGCAAGGAAATTAGGCTACAAAAAAAGGACAAAGCGAATACGCAGAACAGTCTACTGTACAAGGGAATGAAGTTGTATAACACACTACCAGAAACTTTAAAGTCCACACCAATTGGAAAGTTCAAGATGTATTGTAGGAGCTACATAAAACTTGAAAAAATATAGTGAATATGAAATATTTTAATCAATTAGAAATTTGTAAACTTCAATGTACAAATTACTAAAATAAAAATTATTATTATTATTGAATAGGTTAAGTTAGGTTAGGGTTACCGGCTATGTTAAAATAATTTTTTCATGGCTTTTAATGACCTTTCTGAGGTGGTTCTGAGTTGGTTTCATTCTGAGTTGGCATGGAACCGCTGGGTGGTGGTATTTCACCGGGGCGATACTGAGAGTATCCTTTTCTCTGGAACGTGTCTTCAATGAACTTTATATTATTTGACGTTAATTAATTGTGAAATAACCTTTACAACGCCATCTACTGGAGGGTTACCCAACGTTTACAACCACGATAAATTAACTCACACCGCCATCTGTTATTTTGCACACAAATCAAATGTACACCGCCCGGCGCCTGCTTGCCAGTCCGCTCGTCCACCACATACATATTATATATTTCAACCAATTTTCAAGTTCATTAGGACCAAGAACATAGATAAAGGCGATAGACCCGAGTGGTTAAACTTAATATATAAAACAAAGTCAGGTTAGTTACATCATTTATAACTCTAGAACGGCTGGACCGATTTTTATGATCTTTGATTTGTGGGATTTGTCTCCGCACCAAAAACAGAATATATAATAGCATCTGAAAAATTCAGTGAATTCCAAAAATTCTAAAACGTCAAATGTCATTGTGCTGATTGTTTTGCTTTTATTCTTATACTGCCGCTGCCCCCTAATGCTGCCCCTCTTTCTTACACACTAAATGTCAATAATCGAAAGTAAACGTATATCTGCACCCCTCCAAAGGAAAAATACAATAATTATATTAAATCTTCCTCGCACGTATCAAGAAAATGTAACGCAATTCCCGTAAGTAAGTGAAAAAGTAAGAAAATTACAAAAATTATAAATCCGTATTGTGTACGGTGGATTGTGCCATTTCTGATATTGAAGAAAACAAAACACGGACAGTTGCGCATCGATAATTGCTTCATTGTGTAATTTTTAACTTAATAAAAAAACTGAATTTTATTCAGCTAATAAGTTAACACAACTGTTATTGATTCTGAGGCGGTACGTAGTTCGCCGGGTCAGCTAGTAATTTTTTGAAAAATAAAATGCAATTATAATTTTATATATTTGAAGAATTTGAATATTAACACAGCTTCTAACTGCCTCGCCGTTTTGTTTACCATCGCGTATAATCCGTGCAATTTGCATGCCGCCCTCGCGACCTAATCCGTTTAGTTTTTCCGCCCCCGCCCTCCAAAAGCCGCCCTACTTCGACAGCCGCCCTTCGCGCGACAACCTCTCAGATTTGCCCGCAAAGCGCTCCGGCGCTGGAAGGCTGCCAAGGAATTCTCAGACAAAAAGCAGGAAGGGCGGGAAATGGCAAGAGCTTCGCAAACTGTGCTGATTTTAATGCAATTAGTCGAAAATTTGACAGTTTAGTAGCCGACTGACAAATGCGTTCAGATAAAAGCCTTCACTATCAAAATTCTACGTTATTGCTTAAGGGTCCGCAACCCGGATTTGAACCGATTTATTACATATTTCCCTTAAACCAGGTAAGTTTTAAAGCTCTCAAGATAATGCCCGCGAGATTTTTGCTCTATTTTAAGCGAGTCGTGTTTTATTAAACATTTTCGCAATTTTCGCATCGATTTTGTCGTCGTAAATGTTAGCGCTCTCCTCTAACATTCGTAATTTCTCTCCATCTTCTTCTTTTCGGGCCCGGTCGCAGAGCCTTAAGGCGCCGCAACGTGTTAATAAAGCGATAAAAATCGATGCGAAAATTGAGAAAACGTTTAATAAAACATGACTCGTTTAAAACAAAGCAAAAATCTCTTAGGGGCTGCCTAAAACAGCATTTAAAGAAACACTGTGAATTTTTTCATATATATAACTTGTAAAATAACAGAAACAGACTTAAAATTAAAAAAATTAGAAGCATACTTTGCGATTTTTATCTACCGAGGGAATTTCATATAATTTGCTTTTCGGCATGTGGAATGTATAGAAATTATCTTAAAAAATAACATATATTTTTTTAAGAGTTTTAAAACCTCAAATGTTTAAGGGAGATATGCAAGAAATCGGTGGAAATTCGGGTAGCGGCGGCTTAAAATGAAACTCGGGCGGCGTTTTGTCCATACAAACGTTTTACCCCTTTCCTCTATGAATTTTGAAGCTATTGTAAAGATTTTAAATTTTGCTTTTTACATTTTCTCCACACAGGAGGACGCTCTTACCACGTATGTTAATGATTCACGGTATGGTACCGTTACGGCATAAAAGGTAATAAACATAAGGGAACGTATCCATACTACGTGACCAACTTTTTGCAATTTTTAACCCCCCCCCCCGGAGACCAAAAACCTAAGCCCGCCGCCGCTCATCTATACCAAGCGTGACATTTTGAAGACCCCCCCTAAACTTGTCATGTAGTATGGGTACGTTCCCTAAACTCCTTATCGGTAAAATGCTGCAGCTCTTTCAAAAGATGAAATATACAATGTACGTAGGTCTGTTTCATCCAAAGGAAAAAGTCATAATATTCTTGCATCTCTCTCACACACTGCACCGTGATGTCGCCGTAGACAACTACAATACTACTAGCCATGAGGATAATTTTTAAAGTATGGAATATATATACAAGGGTAATATTGAAGTGTGAGTGAATTCCAAAAATCCAAAAATTGTCAAATTTCAATGCGCTAATGGTTTGGCTTTTTTTGGCGCTCTTTCTTACACACTAAATAACAACATTAAAAAACGAGACACATGGTGGACGTATGTCTGCACCCCCCCAAAGTAAACAAATAATCATTTTCATACATCTCCCTCATACGTATAAAAAAATGAAACCCAATTCCAGTCGCAAAAAAGTAGTGCTTTGGAGGAAACAGGCACACGTATTTTGTGTGTCTCACCATTATTTAATGTGTAAGAAAGAGCTGCAGCATCATAGTGGTGAGGAATTTATGTTTATTGCCTTTTTTGCCGTCACGGTACCGTTAACGTGGATTTACGGTACCGTGTCAACCTATTTGTCTATTGTTGTAATTAGTTCTAGTAAATTCGGATGAAGTAAGCATCGCTCACGAAACATGTTGTTTTTCATAGACATATGAATATATATAGACCTGCCCTAAGTGATAAAAGCGTATTATTTCCCACTCCCCATACCATACCGGTTCCTTGGAACCGGCTGGGCTTTTGAGAGCCTCGCCTGAATCTAAAAAATGTGACGTCATCATTCTTGTCTGGACCAGCGTCGAGCTCGCATCGTACATTTTACGAAATAACACGGCAAAAAATGATAGCTTGTGCTATACATTACACCCTAAAATATGTCGATAATAACGAATATGGGCGGTTATCCTGTGTGCTCGTCGCTGGTTACAGGGGTAAGTAAATTATGAAACATTTGTAAAAGTGTCTTAACTAAATACGGCAACAAAATATTCGTATGTGAAAAGATGCGAACTTTACTTTGCCGTATTTGGACTTCGCAAATATGTTAATAACGTGGCAAGCAATTCGCGCTCCCACGTAAAAAGGTCTATTAATTCAAAAGCAGATTTTACTTTTAAGAGCTATATGGTGATATTATAATGCGAGATGCCTATATACTGTCAGATTGATTTTTTAACGAATCATAGTCATCTTCCCCCTCTTCGTACCGCCATAGTTGATTTTTCCCCTCATCTGTATGTTCTCGTCTATTAAATTTGGTTGACTATGTTGATTTTAAACAATAAACGTGGTTAAAACTAAGTAATCTATTTTGAATTAAAATGGTGCCACAAAATAAATTTGCTGTGTTTGAAGAAGTAAAAATGTTGTTTTTGCGAGCCACAGTTTGCGTGTCTCAGATCTCTATCAATGGGGATAAGACACTTGTTACCAAGAATTATTATTGGCCTTTGGCACAGAAAGGAAGTTGTAAGGAGTACTTGCTACCTACACTGTCTACTGTCTACTAACCGTCGTTAGAGGTTCGTTAGTCGTTGGTCGTTAGTCGTTAACCGTTAGACTAACGGAAATATTAAAAAAAGAACAAATAATAATTCTCCTTGATGGAAGTTCTATTGATCTTGTAAAGTCTTAACTTCTTCTGTGTGGGATAATAAGGAACTCCAGTGAAAAATATTATGGCTTTAAAAAAATATGTTCATATAGACCAATAACCACTGATTCTGAATATATAAGTTTTATTTAATAATTTTAAACGCAGAGTTTTTAAAAAATTATTAAAAAGCCCATTTTTAATCGGGTCGTAAAAACACGCCGACAAGTTGGCATTATTGAAATTTTAGTGGTGACGTCACTGTTTGACGTGTCGTGACGTTACCGTAAAGTCATTGTATGGGAATGTACGATATGACACAAGCCATCGTATTAATTTATTCGTTTATTTACATGCTGTTTACAGAGATTTAGATGTTGTGTTTATTGAAACATTATTTAGGCCTAAATAATGTTTCAAAAATAAAGATATCTCTAAATAGTTTATCTCTATTATTGAAAATATTCAAAAACTACTGCACAAAAAATGGTAATGCTTGTAGGGAGAATACTTCGAACAACGGAATTCAAAATGGCGGCAGTTGATCAGGTGATTGCCCGATCCTATACCAATTTTACAGGAGTGATGATGTCACACGATTCACCATACATACGGTGGTTTTCGGGGGGTCTTGAAAAATTAAAACTTTGACAATTATTTAACTATTAAAACTAACTCTAAAAAAAATAAAAAAATGCAGTTATTTAAGTTAGAAGTCATTATTCATTAAAAAAATAAATAAAAATGGACTGGAGTTCTCTATTCGTTTCAATGGATATTTTTTTTATCATCGAATGTTATTAATAGCCTTGCATCTGTAAATTGAAAATGAATAATCTGACTACGAATACAACACTGACACCGAGCCTTACGCAAAACCGTTTTCGTACGTGGTGTTTATTACAAACCTACTTTCGTAATAGAACCGAATTAAAGCAAAGCCAAAAGATGGCACCACTTATATTAACAGCTAGCGCGAGGAGCGTCGGCTGGCAGGCGTAAGTACTATTGAGTTCGGTACAGTACATACCGGGTATGGATTGGTGGATGGTAATGATGGTAAGATGGTTATTGTAACTGGCAGTCGTGAATAACAATACCAAATTGCGATTTCTACCACGCGTCTATACATATATTATATACGACGCCATTGCCTGTCACAGTTACTTCGTCCCGGTGACTAGCTGTTACTGGATTCGAAGGACCGTTTTTTTTGGAACCAGTTACTATCGGATTTATAAAATGGTCACCAACAGTCAAACTGTTTAATTAATTTGCCTTATTTCACAATTAATTCATTTAAGAAAATACATTATACATTTGCGGCATGTTCCAGGGTGGAAGATACTCTCAGTATTGCCCTGGTGTAAAACCACCATTCAGAATTGAAGCGTTGCTTGAAATGCATTAAGGATTGGTGACCAGAACTGAATAGCCAGGTACTTTCCCACCTACCTCCTACCCGTCTCCTTCTCCTCCCTCCTATCTTCAGCCTCAAAACATACTCCAATGAGGATTGCCGTAGTCTCACTGGCTCCATATGAGAGCAACTTGGACTCTTGCTTCCCCGTTCCTGCTGCTAAACGCTTGAAAATCGTGAAATAATTTTCTATCAATTTTGTACGTAATTTGGGAGGCGGATCCAGATACGTCGTCATCCCAAGGTTCATGGAGTTTGTCCGGGTCTTGGCGGCGAATGCGCCTGGCTACCAAATGCATGGAAGGCCGGATCAGGAGAGAATGGTTGAGGGAGTCCCTTTCACTTCTCTTTTGACGTACTCTCTCTTTCACCGCAGTGGGAGAGATGGATTCATACGACCGTCACTCCTGGACATACTGATCCCGAGATTCCTACCCACCCCTGATACCCTTTTCCTTACCAGAACGTCCTCTTCTTTCTTTCCTAAAAAGACCCTACGCACAGCACCCCCAAATATGACATAGGCCCTGAGGGGAATTATTTTCCTCAGAGCCTCCTGTGAGGAGCTAATGTAAAAAAATACTTTTATTATTCAGCGGTATATCCTCTCCGCACACCCCTTCTGGGACACTTTAATTTGTGTAAGTAAGTATACCACAATTTCCCTAAACCGACCGCAAATTATGTATAAATATGCTGGGAGGCCAACTGGCAACGGATCAACTGTCATAGAATCAAGAAAAGCGTGCCTGTACGAAGTTGTGTTTCGTTCTATCCTCTCAGCCCACGACTACAAAGAAATGTTTTGTTGGCTGGTTAGTTCAAATCATAAATTTATTATTTTTCAAAACAAATACTGAAAATTTCCAGGAAAACGGTATTTTTCCAACATTTCTCAAGAAAATTCTTTAAAAACCTGTATTGTCTTTGGACTTCCACGGATTTGTGTCATAATGTTACCTGTCAACTTTGCTTGCTTTCTTTACTTTACAATCTCGTCCAATGAAAGTTGAAAAATATTATTATTTTTTTAATATCAACTGTATAAATATACCATTAACAATAATTCCATGTTGCAATTAAATACGAGCATAAGAAAATACTAGAAATAATTTAAACGTAATAACAATTAAATATGGGATTAGATCGGACATTGAAATTATAAAATATAAATTGAATACATGCTCTTGAAGAGATAATACCCAGACACAACCAGAAATATGTCATTTTTAAATAAATTTCTAGACGTATTGACTCTTTTCTACAAAAAAGTACAAATCGATTTCGAAAGACTATTCTTTTTTCTATTAAAGGTATGTTTTAAATTTTGAGAAAAAATGTTTATTTTTAGTATAATAAGGTTATACCGTAGGTCGTTGGCAGATTTGTTAAATTTTCAAACCAAAATTTTGTATTATACAACACACATTTCAAATTAAACAATCACACAATAAAATACATCAATAAATTATCTAGGAAAGCTACTTTTCAGAATTTTAATTTTGGTTCAAATAAAATCTTTAAAAAGAAAGATCCGCGAACTTGTTTTGTGACGAAAATACATCAGTTTGTCTATTTATTTGCGGTCCCACAAACTAACATAATAATAATAACTGGTTAATTTGTATAATTAAGTATAAGTATATAAGTATAAGTACTTATATCAGTTTTTTTTCGTTATTTGTTTTGGGGTGTTATGCCGTATTGCGCTACCTTCTGCTTTAGTAAACGTTTCGGACAGCGTTGCAATGTCCTTCATCAGGGCAGATCTGGCAGATGTGCGACATCTCCTACCCCCACCCACCCATTTTATTATCGCGACCCTCCCATTTTTAAATCGCGATATTTGTAATTTTGTATGAACAAATTTAACTGTCGCGTCGTTCGTATTTCAAACAGAACGAAATTATTTATGTTGTTGAATGACAAATGGCGCATCATTGAATTCGTTCGTTATTTTTTATTTAACAACCAAAATATTCACTAGAAATAATTTATATGGCAGAACGAAGTTTGCCGGGTCAGCTAGTACATAATGTTAGTCTCCTTTTTACGTAAAAGTTTTGGTTATCATTGTAATAAGACAGTTTTCTGTTGTCAATGTTATTACAGAACATTTGCCAGCGTGCAGAACCAACCTTAGAAAAAATTCTCCAATCCCCCGTATATGCGCGCAATATAACACGCAATTTAACAATATCGGTATTCTTAATAACACTCTTGTGAAATACCGAAACGAAGTCAAACGTACGACCACAAATGTTAATTAAATTAATGCACAACTATAGAAAAGGTACAGCATGAGCATCTCCTGTCCCCATCCCACCTTCCTCTGCCTCTTGCCCTTTCCTCTTCCTTCTTCCTTCTAATATACTTATATATATTTTTTTGTTGTTGTTATTTTCATTTTCATTTAATGATTATTACCAATTACAATTGTATATTATATCATAATAACCAACATTAGCATAAGAAACTGTTTTGGCTTACCTCATGTTTAACCTCTTGTATAACTCATCCTGTATATAAATTGCTGTTTGTTTCTTACAATAAATAAATAAATAAATAAATAAATAAATAAATAAATAAATAAATAAATAAATAAATAAATAAATAAATAAATAAATAAATAAATAAATAAATAAATAATAAAAATAAATAAATAAATAAATAAATAAATAAATAAATAAATAAATAATAAAAATAAATAAATAAATAAAAAAATAAATAAATAAATAAATAAATAAATAAATAATAAAAATAAATAAATAAATAAATAAATAAATAAATAAATAAATAAATAAATAAATAAATAAATAAATAAATAAATAAATAAATAAATAAATAAATAATAAAAATAAATAAATAAATAAATAAATAAATAAATAAATAAATAAATAAATAAATAAATAAATAAATAAATAAATAAATAAATAAATAAATAAATAAATAAATAAATAAATAAATAAATAAATAAATAAATAAATAAATAAATAAATAAATAAATAAATAAATAAATAAATAAATAAATAAATAAATAAATAAATAAATAAATAAATAAATAAATAAATAAATAAATAAATAAATAAATAAATAAATAAATAAATAAATAATAAATAATAAATAAATAAATAAATAAATAAACATACCTCAGTAGTTATTGGGTGAGAGCCACTCGAAACTGAAAACACATCACCTTTGATTATACAACAAAAATCATCGAACACACTTGGAACGACAAACCTGTTTACCAAATTTGTATTTATTGTTCCTCGTCAGTTCTCTTTTAAAGGACCCTCACGAAGGCTTCGATATCTTCCTTTACGCTTCCATACCTTTCCCGGAAACGGAAATTAGATAAATACACGTATATTCTACGTGTATCCTACGATATTTTGTCCTTGAAATGGATTCCATAAACCAAATATCCGTAATCTTTCGATCTGTTAAATTCTGGATTTCTCTGTTCGTGTTCATTGTTCATCCTTTCGTACATGAGTGAATTCTGGTTACATGTTACATCTGATAAGGTATACGTGACCAATGATGATCTTTAATATAATATTTTGTAATGTCTGTATATATAAAAATCTCGTGTCACGGTGTTTGTGGTCGCACTCCTCCGAAACGGCTACACCGATTTTTATGTAATTTTTAAATTGGAGGTTGCCCACCACTTTCCCACGGCGTTCTAAAGAAACAGATGGTTTCCTCCTTCACTGTACTCGTCAGGACTCTAATTTTTTATTTATAAAGAAGCTACTTTTTATTAAAATGACTCTAGACCCCCAATGTCCGGGCATACATTGTTAGCAGGCAGTATGCGAGTGCGTACTTGTTGTTAGTTATTTATTTCACAGTATAACGTCTCATCTCCGCCACCTGATGTAGCTGAAATAAAAGTTTGTTAAAAAAAAAGAGAAAAAGTAATAGAATAAAAAAAAAATACGTATCATGATGAGATTGTTTGACTTAACCAAAGCAGCTGAGCTACAGTCATCCGGCAGTCCCGTCGAGGATAAGCGGAGCCATCAGTTCAGTCGCAAGCGAGACTCAGTGTCCGCGCCCCTACGCCGGCTTCCCGGTAGGCCCTCGAAGAAAGTGTACTAGGGATAAAAGAGAGCATCGGGTCACCGGAGGCAGGGCGGAAGGGCACCGGTCCGCTACGTTTGGTCTTCTGGCCCGCTCATGGCGACGGGGGAGGCGCGGGCGGGTGAAATTTTTAAATGTAATTTGGTAGGTATGAGAATAAGTCGTAAAGTATATTTCGAACATGCGACGCCTGGATGGGACTCAAACGCGATGCCAACTCAGCCACTGACCGGACTGTTATTTTTCTATATCTATTTTCTTTAATGTGATTTCTCGTTATATGTGTGCTTTAGTTTTGTAATGAATATACACACACTCAAAGGCACATAACATACTTTGACACTTTCGTTAACATACTCGTATTTATACATAGGTGTTTAGAAACAATATCAATATAAGAAATCTTGATCTATTAACCATTTTTTCAGGTAAACTAACAACATTTTTATCGATCTCAACTGTCAAATGTCACGGGTGATTTGATGTCGTACTAGCAAGTGTTGACAAACTAACTATGGTTGGTAAAAAATGTGTCTATGTTGAATTTCGTGGTTTGAAATGTCTTCGTTTTATTTTTTAACCGACGCAAGGAGCGGTATTATAAGTTTGGCTTTCTGCGCGTCTGGCTGTGCGTGTGTCTGGCTCTGTCTGTGGCATCAAGCTCCTAAACGAATGGTCCAATTATGATGTGTTTTTGTTTTTTTGTTTCTTTGTTTTTTTTTCAATTAATTTTTTTTTTAAATTTTTTTTTTTTTACTTGAGCTCCACACAGGAGGCCCTGAGAAAAATAATTTCCCTCAGGCCCTATGTCATCTTTGGGGATGCCGTGTGGAGGGTTTTTTTAGGGAATGGAAGGAGAGGAGAGTTCTGGGAAGGAAAAGGTTTTAAGGGGTGGGTAGGAATCTGGGGTTCAGTGTATCCTGGTCATCCGCCTTCAAGACCTAGACAAACTTCATCCCATGAACCCGGACACCCCTGCTAAATCACCAAACGTAGCGAACCACTTGGGGTGACCTATGGCAGAGGTGTTGGTTATCCAATTCAGGTTCCCGGGGCGGCGGTACCCATTCCCGCCTCCCAAATAAACGTTTAAAAGCTGACATGATCGACATGGTTCTTAGCTACAATTTGTGAAAATCTATTCAGGCGTTTCAAGGTCAACAGCTGTCTTTTGTGTCGGGGGTTGCTTAAAATTTTGAAAATTTTTACTTATTATAATACATGTTCTCTTCCAAGGTGGTCCCGAGGGAATTAAATAACTCAGGGCTTATATCATCTTTCGGACACATATGTGTGTGGAGGGTCTTTTTAGGGAAAGGAACAAGAGGAATTTCTGGGAAGGAACAAGGTATGAGGGCTAGGAATCTGGGGGTTATTGTGTTCAGGAGTGACAAACGTATGAATCCACCCCCCCCCACTACGGTAGATCGAGAGAGTCCGGCTAGAGAGGTTTTCGATCTTAAAAAAATCATCTTTGGTCGACACAACATCAATTTTCGTTTAAATCGGTACACATAACAGTTCTGGAAATTTTCTATTCAGTGTTCCAATAACACTTGACAGGAAACCATTGCGAGTTATAACAGGGGACAAGCGGGATTTGCGAGCAATATCAGTTAGGGGATGGGGACGGGAAAGGGTAAAGTGGGCACGGCTGAATAATATTTCACGGGGAAAATTGACAATACGTCTTTCCCTGTCAGGTGACAAAGCCTCCATAAATAAAATCCATAGTAATAGTACGGGACACCTAAGAATTGGTTTGTGCCAAGTTACGAAATATGATATTACGTGTTCTTGCACAAATGTTTGTATGTTTCATTTTGTAGAAAATCAGATTTTTTAAAAACAAACATGTCTTAAGATGACTTCAGTGGTTACGCTATTAAGATCACATAACAGTTTTTATATTCGGGATTAAATGATGGAGATTATTTGATTGAGCCTATGGTGCCTAGAAGGAAACCCGACGCAATCGTCTGTTGGATGTCGTATGTTGTGATTGTCCTATTTTATATTTAAATTCATGTAGCACTGACCATTTACTTATCATTTATTTTAATCTCGATGTGTAGAGCCCTTTATCTTAAACTTTCTCGTCTATGCCACCTCTTACTAAAATATCATAACACAAGTGTTTTTTACTACAAGGATAACCTCAAACTACCTCTCTCTATCACTCATTGTACGGTTCCTCGGTGTGGAACAGAAGGAAGTCAACAAGGGCAGCTCAGACTTACAACCTGACTACAGACTATCTGGAGAGAACTACACCTGGGACTTGCGCATCATCCAATCGACTATTAAACTTTTTGTTTTATTTTATTTTTTTGTTTTTATTTCTTGCTAGAGCAATTCCGGTGCGTTACAGAACTCATTTTAGGACAGGAGGAACCTACAATTCATGGGTGAGAGGAAATAGTTACAATTTTACATGGTAATTTAGATATTAAAAATATAAGTTTCACATACAATATAGACGAAAAATGAAAGACATGTTGAATAGAAAAAAACAACAATAGAAAACAATTCAAGAAAAAAGGAACAAGGTTATACAAATATGGATGATTAGAACTAAATGGAAAAGAAAAGAAGAGAAAAAGAAACCAGACAATTGAACATGACAAGAAAATTACATAGTGCGTGTTTTATAACGAGAACAATTTTTTCTAGCGAATTTTGTTTAACTCATCCCAGAAACGAAAAAATGTAAGAATTTGGAAAGCTATATTTATCATTATCAACCAATTTATATTTTAAAAGCGAAAGAGCATTTGAATATTTATTTATTTGTTGTTTCTTTACATGGTAGGTATTATTTTTAACAATTCAATTTTGACCTCATTAGGACAAGCCTGTTTTGATTTTATTTATTTATTGTTTACTTTTTTTGTAGTTATAAATCTTAAAATTTTTGTTCAATAAAGATATATTTATATTATATTATATTAAGTAATAATTTAACACAAAATAACATCGGTATCGAAAGAATAATATTATTATGTGTAATGTTGCTTACAGATAAAGGGTACCTACTAAGTTGAAGGAAGACAAAATTATAAGTTAAAATTTATTTCGTAGGCATAAATTTTATTTACTTAGCTAAAATTTATCTCTATAAAATAGAAAATTTGAATGCTGAAGTAGCAAATACCAATACTTAAACTTAAAATATAGCGTTAATAAATTTACACAATGATTTTCAGTGCATTTTAATTTTCATAGATTTCCTACCCCGTTTTTCAGATCGCGGAAGTCTTTTCATTCCTAATATTATGTTATGGATCTTATAATATCGCAGAAATATCCGTTAATTTACCAACTTTGTTGTGTAAATAGACCATATCTGCCGTTTATCTTCCAAATTCACCATTATTGTAAGATATTTTATTCCTTAGTAAATATTCCAAATTTAACATATTTTGAATTTAAAACGTCTTTTATTAAATAAAAATTCATAAAAAAACCCTTTTCACTGATTAGCTTCAGAAAAAAAACACTTGTATTTAACAGTTGTTTAACAATTGTTTAAACTCTTCAAACAATCTTCGGACGCCGTTTTCTCAAAATGTGATAAACGCATATATGTTGCTTTGAATTACATGAGCGACGACTAATTATTGGTATCAAAATTTCTCTTATTTCTCAAAACACGTTTATTACTTTAACGGTTACATTCATTAGTTAAGTTTTACGAACCGTTCGCATCTCAGGGCAAATTACCTAATGATATTCTGCATACTTATATGCTAGGTACTATGCTCATGAAATAATTTAATTTAATAAACGTGTAAACGCATCACTCAAATTTATGAATGTTAACCTCAATACAGGCTGCTAGTCCTAGTGAGGTTATTATTTTGTATATAAAAAAAGAACACAAGTATGGTGAGAAATTATAAATAAATAAAAAAAATGTACTATGCATTAATAAATAGTTAACTAAATCAACAATATCCATTTGAACGTCACAAAATAAGGTAAGATCCTTTATTGTTTGCATACATATCTATGCTGAAACCATGTAGTAAGTTAAAATATAATTCACTCTCAGTTTTTCCTCATTTATACCCAACTTAAGTAAATTTCAGGAAAAAAGTTGGTTACATTTATTATTATTGAATCTATCAAAAATGTATTTGGTGCAAACAAAAACTCATGCGGCAAGCTTCCTACGGCGCCCAGCTGTAATTTCAAACATAATCTGATTTTAAATTCAAAACAGAAATTGAAAAAGCTGTTTCAATTTTCGTTTTCAAAATGTGGTAGATATGAATACGTTATGGTTCAAACAACCATCGAATCTCTTAATAGCGTACGAACCCGATTTGCAATATTAACATGAATTTGAAGGATGATGCAATTGATCATCTTAAGTGGTTTTCTACGTTTGGTGACTTAGAAGGGGCGGCCGGGTTCATGGGGTGAGGTATTTGCAGGTCTTGGCGGCCGATACATCTGTGGGCATGATCGAAAGAGACTTGTTGAAGGAGGTCTTTTATACTCTCCAGGCGGAATTTCTCAACCCATCGCCTTGCACCGCCGTTGGAGGGATGGATTCATACGTCCATCACTCCTTGACACACTGACCTCCAGATTCCTACCCACCATCATACCTTTTTCCTTCCCAGAACTTTCTCTCCTCCCTTTCCTTAAAAAAGCCCTCCACACAGCATCCCCTAAGATGACATAGGCTCTGAGGGAAATTATTTAATTACTCCTGTATGGAGCCAATGTAAAAAAATCGAAATATTTTTATAAATAAGAATCAAAATTATCTAGTTTTTGATTCTCTCAATATCCCTGTGGTGAAATACCAATATTCGAACCAGAAACGCGTCTTGAAATGGCTTTAGCCGCGTTCAGCACCCTGGTTGCATAGCCAGGCTCTTACCAACCATTCTCTTACATATCTCTCTCCTTTCATCACTTCTTTCAGCAACACAACTTACTCCAAATATCAATGCCATCGTTCCACTGGATTGTTGCAACTCTTGTGTCGTATTTACATAAAAAAATCATTTAAAAAACCTTGAGACAGATTTTTTTTATTTAATAATTTTTATTTTATTTTAGCGACTACATAAAATAATTGTATATACAAAATATAATATTGAATTTAAGTATAGATATTGTAATTCTTAGTCCTCCTCACTAGGGTTTCCTGTGCCGAGTCGGACTAAAGATATTTAAATATAGTTTATTTGTCTTCTATGTCGTTTTTAGTGTCTTTTAACTGATCTCTTTAAGCCATATTTTCATTGTTGATTTGTACTCCATGGAATTTTTTATTAGTTTTATGTCACGGGGAAGGATGTTAGAATTTTATTGCAAAGTACGTATAGTTTCTTTGTCCGAATGTGGTTTTAACCCTTCCAGCCTCTGAAGGACACTACTAGCACAAACATAATTTTCCATTAGAGCCGCTAAGGGACAGATTTGACCGGGGCGTCCATAAATTGTTAAAGTTTTTTTTATCTTTTTTTCTATAAAGCTCAGAGATGTGATTTGTTTGCTTGCAAAAAGAAAAGTAATTATTCTTCTCAGTTTGTCTCAAATATTTAAGATTCCACGGATAAAATCCTAAAAATTGTGAAAAGTGTATGATTAAAAATTGACGGGATTTTGGCCTTGATATTTGGGACGTTAAAAATGATTTAAGTATACATCTTTATTGTATAAACGGCGTGAAAAGTGGAGTGACAGTTTTGTTTTTTAAATAATTTTCTAAACAAAAGAAACGTGTTTTATAAATACCAAATTCTTTCTAAATTATTAACGCCTCGAGTCGACAACAATTTTAGAATCGAACATTCCATGATTGATATTAAATTTATTTTATTTTGAAATACCAATTTAGATACTAAAAAATATTCAAAATTTTTATTTTAATAGAGTTTTATCTAGTTTTTACGACAACTTGAAAAATATTTAGCGTATTTAAAATACCTCGAAAGCATTCTGAAATTCCATGAGATATTCAAACTTCGCGTCGCACAGACGAGTATCTCTATGGAGAAAGTTGGCCGTAAGTCGGAAACGTAAACTTTTTTAAAAACCAAATATATATATTCTGAATGTTCGATAGCCATCATTTGGCGGCCATTTAAAATGTTACTCACTCCCTGCCTCACTAGCTTACTGGCAGAAAGTCTTAAGAGGAAACTTTTCCTCTAAAAAGTACCAGTGGAGGTAATCCACCTCTTACCCGCCCTGGTATAAGTAACTGATGGTTACTCCTTCAAGGCTCTCGCAAGATTCTAATTTTTTTTGTTAAACGAAGCTACATTTATTTATTTTGAACGAATCTAGA
The DNA here is from genome assembly GCA_917880885.1 of Limnephilus marmoratus. NCBI lineage: Eukaryota > Metazoa > Arthropoda > Insecta > Trichoptera > Limnephilidae > Limnephilus > Limnephilus marmoratus. The sequence continues at coordinate 26,616,252 of OU862930.1, read as the reverse complement.
CCTCCAGTGTCCATGCATACGTTGTTAGTAAGCAGTATGCAAGTGCTTAACAGGAAAAACAAAATGCAAAAAATAGGTTAGTAAGACAAAGATAAATTAAACAGGGCAAAAGAAAAACTCATTCATGAGGCTCCATGAGGCGGCATTGCATCTGTAAAAACCCGCAAGCACCTGCATAAAATAGAGAACATAAGTAATACAATAAATCTCAAATGAATTGGCAAGTACCAACAAAAAATGTGAATGGCTTTTAGTCTGATCATAAACTACACTTAGCTTCCGTGTCCCTTAGCCAACCACTCAGTGAAGCCTCAAAGAATGTTGGGGAATATTTGGGGTAAAATACCCGAAGACTAAAAGAAAATTCAGCGGAAAAAAATTCTAAAAAGTACCAGTATTAAAAAATGTTTAATCATTAAAACCCAGAGAGGAAATTGGGGAATGCCTTTGTATGGACAAAACGCCGCGCGCCGCCCGATTTCCCCTTAACGCACTCATTGTGTGAATCATTTTTGTTTGTTCTCGTCGCTTGTGTTTTTACATTGACGTTTTAAGGACGTTGTCAGAAGAGTTCCAATTTTTTTTGGATATTTGTTTGTAGTCGACATGGTTATATTTTTGATTACGTACATCTAACTCTTAAAAAAATATACATTTCCGTATAAGCATCATCATCAAAACCAATAAGGTATGTGAGTTTAATCGAGTTCGCTTATAATTTTGATAGTAGGTACTTGGTTATTCTGGATAAGATTTTTACTAAATCATTGTGCGCTTTTCGCGACATTTCGTTACCACCATTTAAACTTTTAGGTTACAAAAAAGGAGAGAAAAAAAAAGTTCATTGAAGAGCTTATGAAACAATGTTGAAATGGAAGCTTTGGGAACATAGGCTTCAACAAATCAATTAATGCCCCGATAGTAAAAAAGATTTGCTTAAAATTACTTCAGAAAAATGAGTTTAATTTTAAAAAGAAATCGACTGCCAGCAACAAAAAAAGCGAAATCATTTCAAAATTGCTATAATTGCTTAACACTTCCATATAATTAGTGTCAGTCTAGTAGCCAGTGATAGTTTATTGAATTAAATGTGTGATTAGTGGAAAAAATATAAAGCCATGCCTCTAAAATGCCTTCTATCGCGAATCAACTCGAAAAAACTCACTCTATAGTTTTGGCCAACTTTCGAGGCAAAATACTCCACTGTGTGTCACCTTGTTAGAACTAGGGTTAGGTAAGTGTTAGGTTGTAGGTAAAAGTCTTTATAAGCTCGAAGAGTTTACAATAACTCTATTTGTGCTTTTCCTAAAAAATAAGCAAGAAATTAAAAAACAGCACGTCCCGAAGGATTTTAAACAGCGATTCATAAGCATATTTTGAGGGAAAAAAATAAGATATCGTTATCGTGCTGCTGAAACGAGACAGAGTGCTTATCACGAGACCCGCTAAGCTATACCGACTTCTCAGTTGTGACGTGTGATCAAAAAATATCATAACAATAATAATCTAAACGAAAATATGAAAGAGAACAAGACACAGAAAAACAAAAAAAGACAATGGTCGCAACTGGGACTCGAACCCAGAGCTTTCGTCTAACCGGAACGTGCGCGTTAACCAATTTCGCTATTGTCACTTTCTGTCAAACCGTCATATTTGTCAATCTCATGTTTCAAATTTTAGTATTAACAATATTTTCTTCAACAAATTCTTTTTTCCATATTACCAACTACCCTTTTTATTGGAAACACTCATTCTAAGAATTGGTTTGTAACCTGGATAGCGTCTCGGATAAATATACCTGAATTTATTCCTATGGAACTATTGACTTTTTATAAAAGTCTAAATGAATATCCATTTTTTAGAAAAAAAACTCTCTTTTTAAAACTTTTGGAGGTTATTCCCATCAATGGAAGAAGATTACAATAATAATATAAACGAAAATATGAAAGAGAACAAGACACAGACACTAAAATTTGAAATATGAGATTGACAAATATGACGGTGGAGAGAAGATGGCAATAGCGCAATTGTTTTTTTTTTGTTTTTACCTGAGCTCCACACAGGAAGCCCTGAGGAAAAAAATCCCTCAGGGCCTATGTCATCTTTGGGGATACTGTGGGGACGGTTTTTTTTGAAAAGGAAGGAGAGGAGAGTTCTGGGAAGGAAAGGGGTTTAAGGGGTGGGAAGATCTAGGGTTCTGTGTGTCCTGGTCATCCGCCTCCAAGACCTAGACAAACCTCACCCCATGAGCCCGGGCACCCCTGCTAAATTACCAAACGTAGCGAACAACTTGGGGTGACCTATGGCAGAGGTGTTGGTTATCCAATAAAGGTTCCCGGGGCGGCGGTACCCATTCCCGCCTCCCTAATTGAAAATTGATTAACGCGCACGTCCCGGTTAGACGAGAGGTCTGGGTTCGAGTCCCAGTTGCGACCATTATCTTTTTCTGTTTATCTGTGTCTTGTTCTCTTTTATATTTTCGTTTAGATTATTATTGTTCTTCTTCAATGTTATATTACATTGATGGGAATAACCTTCAAAAGTCATAAAAATAGAGTTTTTCTTAAAAGTGGAAAAAAAAATTCGTCATCGGACAGCAAAATGCAATGCAATGTATTGTTTACTCCAAATATGCTCAGGTATCGAGGTTAAAATCCTTTGGGTACCCTGTAATACCCCGAGGTGTTCATTTTACTTCAGTTCTATAGTTAGTTCTAAGAGTTCAAAGAGTTCCACACTCCAGAATATAAACGAGTTTAGTTTGTTCATTCCAATATCCATAAATGTCCCTGAGAACGACTTCGATGCTATTCGCGAAAGGTTATACATACTAAATAATTCAGTTCACGACTAGCAGACCTTAGTGACCATTTATTTGCACGAGCACAGAAAACCCGATCCAATGAATTTTCAAAAACGGCTTTAATTTTTTCACCCGTGTACGAGAGGAGTCGATCTATAGGTTTGGAACAATGGGATAAAGGATTGAGGTGCTGATTTTTCAGTTGGATTTCCTTAAAAAAAACTATGAAATATGTTCAGAATTTGTTGTATTTCTTGGGCATTAACTATGTAACAATTTCTAAGCATTTTGTTTTGAAAAGTTCTATTTTCTATATACATTTGTTTCTATGGAAGGTGTTTTCCAAGTATGGAGTGAATATACATGCAATTGCGTCTCTGTACGAGGGAAACGTTGCATGTGTTAGGATGAACGGCGGTTTGACATCACAAAAGGTGTTAAGTAAAGCTGTGTAATGTCACCATGGTTATTTAATTTATTCGTGGATAATTAGATAATTGTATGCAAGAATTGAAAGAGATGGGATTGGGCGCAAAATTGAGTGATCTGAAAGTATGTTGCCTGTTGTATGCTGATGATGCGGTGCTGATTTCTATTACATGTTTTTGGCGGGGAACGATACTTCCCGTTCGAGCCGGTACCGGGCACACCGACTCGAGTGGGATGTCACGGTGCCACGTTTTAAAAGTGAATATTAAGTCGAGCGTATCAAAGTTTATTTAACAAGACGGAGCGCACAATACTGGATACCCATATGTTAAAGATTGGTTTTTTATGGCAGAAGAACTTTAATGAAAACAATATTCCTTCAATGGCGAAATCCGACTTATTTATTCACTTATAAGCACATGTTACAATAATAACTTTTTCCCGACTCGACAAGGCACTAAAACTGGCCTTCAGACCATTTACTAGTTAATTCTACCTGTTTCCAAGAGCTAGAATTAAAAAGCTCATTATTTATAACTTAAAAAACCGCTCACAAACAAAAATAAACATGGCGAAGGACACACCACACACCACTATAATAGCGTGATACAGAAATCTGCTTTATCTACTATCATTTCAATCAGTGAACCATACGTTTCAAGTAGGGAATCTGCAATAATAAACAAGCTTCGAAATGTTACGCTAGAGGTCAGTAACCTTCGCTTTTTAAACACCATATGTTTCCTAAGTTCTCGTTAAAATCTGTGTCATAATAACGGATTGTGAAGCAAGCAAGTTCCCGAGCCGCGAATGCAAATCGCGCGCCGGCATTGTCCGGAAGTTATAAACCTCATGTAAAATCGAGGCAATCGAACTGTAATCCTCCCTCGCTTCGGAATGGTAGGCTGCCGAGATCGTGTAATTCACAATTTATCACCGGACATGGTCCTTATTCGAGGGGCGATTCCGCTCTTTTGACTCCTCGCCGAGTACGCTATGGAAGTCGCGTTGGCCTTCTAGAAGGATGTTTGTTGGAGACCATCCGCCCAGCACGGGAGACTCATAATAACATCCACTACACTACTCGCTTCGACGAAGTCCTCGGCGAAGTTAGCCGAAGTTCGAAAGCGCGTGTCTACACTACTCGCTTCGAACTTCGGAGCACTTTGAGTTCTTTGACTCAGGCGCAAATACCGACAATTGTCGGAAGTCAGGCGAAGCGAAGCGAAGTTGCACGAAGCGAAGTGAAGTTCGTGTCTACACTATCATATTCGATTAACTTCGATCAACTTCGCGAGTAGTGTAGTGGAGCTTTTAGGCACGGTACGGGACGTGGGACGTTCCTGGCGGGCTGGCCGCCCGATTACGTCCTCCTACTCTATGCGGCCGCGGTCCAAGAAGAGCTGCAGCCGATCATCAGCGGATAGTGTAGATAGGTTAGAGTAGGAATTATACGGTCTGGATGATGGGGGTAAGTCCAAAAGCTCTTGTTCTTATGTCATCATAAGTGTATTACAAGAAATAGAGAAATTAAATTTTTTTAAATGTGAAAACTATCGCGTTTCATTCTAACATGCCCGCCAACCAGGGCCGTATTTACACTTTTCATTAGTATAGGCCGCTTCATTTGTGCCGCCCCTTCCTCCTTCTTAGAAGTTGTCACCTATCATAATCACTCACTTGTAGGCTGCCTGCAGGTGACAAACATTTTTTAAAATAAATATTTAAATATAGGTTAAGTAGGTACTCAATACTCAAATAAACGAATTTTTTATGGGATTTTTTATTTGACAAAATAATTCATAATAATTCATCATAGTTTATAGCATTCATTAGGTCTGCTTATATGCATAGAAGAGCCAAAGGGTGAAGTTTTTCTAGCGATAATGAAGACCTTTGGTAATTCTTCACTCGCTTTAATCAGGAAAAACTCCTTCCTCCAGAACAATTTGTGACCGGAGTGCAAAGTACGACGCGGAGAGCTATATCAAAGTTTGGGTAAACGTTGCACAGAGATTGTTTCCTCAAAAACTTTCCTTAAAAAGATTCTCTGCCGTCTTATTATAGGAAATTTGACCGTGAAGGTGTACATATTCCTGAACTAAATCGTCTTCTAAATCATTGTATAATATAGCACAAGAGACAGCTTTTTCTGAGACTCTTTGTGTTGAAAGTTCACCCATTTGTTTTTAAATGAAATTTTTTCTTTGAAGTTTATATACGCATTATGGATTCCTCTCAGTGGTTTCAATATCCTCATTTGATGTTTCGTCTATAAAGTTTTTTTCTCTTAGGGCCATCGTACTCTTAATGTCGTCCTGATATTACTAAAGTGCGCTCATTTCAACTGCACTTTCTTCGAAATAATCAAAGTTTTCTTGCTCTGGTATAATAAACTCGGGAAGAGATCCATAAAAATGAGATACCGTCAGTACATCAATAGATAGTAACCAAATAAAGGTAGCAAACTGCCCAAGCATTTTTTTTTGTGTAATATTCGCACCATTATCGCACGACGCAATCCGCGGTCCCGTACGGGATCAAAGGGGCATCTAAAGGTTCCTTTAAAGGGGGAAATAGGTGTAGAGGCTTCAAAAAATTATTTTTTTCATAAATCAATTATAGAACTATTCAAAAATATATTCTGAAAATTTCAAACCAAAATTCCACACCATTTAAAAGTTATTTGCGCTTAAGTGAGTGTCCCTCGGTCAAACTACCACTATTTTACTGCCACTCTTATTTTCAAACGCATTTTTCTTGAAAATACTTTTTTCGAATTTGTGTAACCTCTAGCTCCTACAGTTTTTGATCAATCGTTATCAAACTTAGCACATAGTTTATTTATACAAATCCTACACAATATTTTAATTTTAACTGTTTTGTTATGGCACAAAATGAATAGTAAAAATCGTACAAAATTTTAATATTTCTCAGTTAGGTTATTTCTCTTCAGGTTCACAGATATAGTGAGGTTCAAATAGAAGAAACACTTATATACAAGTAAATATTTTTTAAAAATTGATTTCAGATAAAAATTGTGACCTCCAGGCCCCCTAGCATGGTCGAACGATATAGGTTTTATTGAAAATGTCGGTAACTTGCGATCGCTCCCGAGCACGACTGCAGGCCGCTAACGAATAAACAACAGTTTACGTCAAATATATTAGAAACCCCTAGTCATCGTGAACTATTGTTTGTTCGTTAGCGGCCTGCAGTCGTGCTCAGGAGCGATCACAAGTTACCAACATTTTCGATAAAACCTATATCGATCGACCGATACCCAGGAGTTATACAAATTGTCCTGTCGGATGGCGATTTATAATGCAAATTTAATATAAATTTATAATAAATTTATAATCTCCGTTATTTTTTGAGGAAAATTTTTGAAAATTTTAGAATATACTCTTGAATGTATGTGTAAAATGACCTCAAGGTATAAATAAAAAATATGTATTCCTTACGTGTTAAAAAAATTCATGAAAATCACTAAAAATCGTCGTCCTACACCTATTTCCCCCCTTAAACGCTCGTGCTACACGTGCAATAAAGGTAGCCCACTGCCAAAGCACTTTTTGTGAAATATTCGCACCACCACCGGTCCCATATTGGACCGTTGAGCATTGAACGATACAAATACGCGGTCTCGTCTAAAGGTTTATAGATAGAAAACTCTTATCTATCCACAGTGACTTTTTTTATAATCGTACACAAACTTAATGGCTCACCAAAGCAAGCGAGCGCCGCCCCCTGAACTCTGCCGCCCCTAGGCCGCGGCCTATAAGGCCTATTGACAAATCCAGGACTGCCGCCAACCTGATGTACTTGTGAACGGTTAACAAATATGCCCACCACTTGAGGGAGTCTCTTCTTTTCAATACGGAAGGTTCTAACCTCAAAGCTGTGTATGAAGGAGCCACCAGGTAATTACCACATTCTTCCATCATCTTCTTTTTATGGTATAAAAAAATAATTAAAATTGCCAGTCACACCTTATTGCTACACACACAACAATAAGATCTAGACCTGAACAAATCTCACACCATGATCTCAGGCACTCTGGCTAAATCGCCAAAAGTTGAGGTGTTAGTTATCGAATAAGTTGATGTTAACGACTTAACAGGGGTACCCGGGTTCATGGGGTGAGATTTGTCTGGGTCTTGGCGGTGGATGTGTTTGCCCGAGTACTAGTATTACCTTCTTCTTAAATGATAAACTAAATTTTTATTAAATTAAATGAATTATTTATTAAAAAAACACAAATCATTTAAGGCTCTGCAACCGGGCCCGAAAAGAAGAAGATGGAGAGATACGAAATTACGAATGTTAGAGGAGAGCGCTAACATTTACAGCGACAAAATCGATGCGAAAATGTTTAATAAAACACGACTCGTTTAAAATAGAACAAAAACCTCGCGGGCATTATCTTAACCAGCATTTAAAGAAACACTGTGAATTTTTTCATCATATAACTTAATAAAATAACTGAAACAAACGTGTTTATAATAATTTTTGGAGCATGCCTTGCGATTTTTTTCTATCGAGGGAATTTTATATAATTTGCGTTTCGGCGCGGGCAAAGTCTAGATATTATCTTCAAGAATAACATATATTTTTTAAGAGCTTTAAAACTTACCGTATTTAAGGGAAATATGTAAGAAATCGGTAGAAATCTGGGTTGCGGGCCATTAAGAGCGTTTAACCAGCCAGCGGACGAAAATCCACATTTCGTCGAAAGTTGTTCTTCCGATCGTGCAGGGCGGTTACAATGAGAAAGATTGATTATTCTCCGTACCAGCTTTTTAAAATTATAACTCAATATCGAATGTATTTCAATCCAAATTAGCTTTAATTTATACCTTCATCCAAAAATGCTGAAAGGTGTGATGATAAAACTATCAAAATAGTGTACTTTTTGTAGTTATTTTTTGATTATAAGTATTTATCATTTTTCAATAATGTCTAAATTTAATAAGAATGTTAAAAAAATCTGAAATATATTAGTTTGTAAGTGCGCAAATAAATACACAAATGGACCAATTTTCGTCAAGAAACACATGTACGTACATATTTTTTAATGATTTTATTGAAACTAAAATTAAAATTCTAATACATAACTTTGCTAGATAATGTATTGATTTATTTTACTGCATGATTACATTATTTGAAATGGGTGTGGTATAATACAAAAACTTTTTTGAAAATTTAACAAATCTGCCAACGACCTATGGAATAACCTTATTATACTAAAAATTTAAAAAAATTCTAAAAATTTATTACAAAACTATGCTAGATAAAAGAACAATCTTTCGAAATCCATTTATATTTTTTTGTGGAAAAGAGTCAATACGTCTAAAAACTTTTTTGAAAATGACGTATTTCCGGCTTTCTCTGGTAATGCCTTCTTAAATAAAATTTACCTACTGCGGTAGCCGATATTTGAACCCACCAGAACAAGCCATTTGACCACGGATGTCGTGTTAAAATTTCCGTAGAAAAATGTTTTCTTTTTAATATTATGCAATAAAAAGATATATTCCGTTAAGATGGAGAAAAATTAGTTTGTAATATTTTGAACATGTTTGAGGTAATAACTTTTCTGTTATATGATGGTTACGTGACATATTGAACGAATAAAAAGCTAATATTCGGTGTATGATAAGATTTTAGATTGCCTCAATTCTGTATTTTAGTTTATTGGCCTTTCGAAATGGTAATGCGCGTTTTCATCCCGCGACAAAATATCTCCGACAAAATATCCTACGGACAAAACATTCCCCAACAAAATATCTACTAAAACTTAGTAGTCTAACCTAACCTAACCTTGTAAAAAATGGGACAAAAATAATACAGACATCCTTTAAAGACAGTCAATTATTGTTCAAACATAGTCATTTGACAGCCGGCGTAGTCCAGCAGTAAGGCTCTTGACTAACACTCCAAGGGTCGCGGGATCGAATCCCGGCGTGGCAAATAAATTTCATTTGATTAATTTGTATTATTTCACAATTTATCCATTTGAAATAATATATAGTATATTTGCAGCACGTTCCAGAGTGGAAGATACTCTCAGTATCGCCCTGGTGTAAGACCACCATTCAGAATTGAAACGTTGTTGAAATGGCGTTAGCCGTGTTTGGTGACCAGATCTGAATAGCCAGGTACTTCCCCACCTCCTCTTTCCCACCTCCTTCGATTCCCCATTACCTTCAGCCTCACAACATACCCCAATTGGGGATGCCATAGTCACACTGGCTCCAGACGGGAGCAGTTGGCACTCTTGTGCGGTATACATGTACAAAAAAAAAGGAAAAAACATAATACAGATAACAATAATATATTGTCTTTACAGGATGTCTGTATTATTTTGTCCCATTTTACTATGTTTGAACAATAATTTATTGTCTTTACAGGATGTCTGTATTATTTTGTCCCATTTTACTATGTTTGAACAATAATTTATTGAAACAATTATTATAAGCAATAATTATCAGCCTGAAACACTCATCCACATTGAAAAATCTTCCGAGAAAAGATACATGACGCCAACGGGACTTGAACCCGTGTCCTCTCGATTGCCGGTCGAATGCTCTGACCACTGAGCTATGGCGGCTTATCTCTTACCCGCCAAATGATTCAATATATGCTAGTGTTTCATTCAACAATTACTGCTTATTATATTTTTTCCACCTGAAAACAACCAACTTTATTTTTGCGAGAGAAACATTGTTAGTGTTAAATCCCTCGCTAGGTGGCGTCGAGACAAATTATGTCTTCATTTATTGGGGAAATACTTAAACTTGTCAAATATTAATTATTATTTTTAATTGTAAAACTAACGTTTTTAAGACAAGATTTTTTATGCATAGCACAAAGGGTAACAATTATTATAAGCAATAATTATCAGCCTGAAACTAAAAAATAAAAAATCTTGTCTTAAAAACGTTAGTTTTACAATTAAAAATAATAATTAATAATTTATTGTCTTTACAGGATGTCTGTATTATTTTGTCCTATTTTACTATGTTTGAACAATAATTTATTGTCTTTACAGGATGTCTGTATTATTTTGTCCCATTTTACTATGTTTGAACAATAATTTATTGTCTTTACAGGATGTCTGTATTATTTTGTCCCATTTTATTATGTTTAAACAATAATTTATTTGATATGTTCTTAGATTTTCGCGGCCAAAAGTATTTTCGTTATTTGTTTTTGGGGTGTTATGCCGTATTGCGCTACCCCCTTCTATAGCCAACACATCTACCGGATCTGCCCTGATGATGGACACTGCAAGGCTGTCCGAAACGTTGGCTATAAAAGAGGTAGCGCAACACGCCATAACATCCTAAAAACAAATAACGAAAATAATTTATTGCATCATTTTTGTCCCATTTTACTATTTTTGAACAATAATTTACTGTCTTTACAGGATAGATGTATTATTTTTGTCCCATTTTTTTGTTAGGTTAGGTTAGGTTAAATAAGGTTGTAGTAGATATTTTGTTGTGTGATATTTTTTCGAAGATATTTTGTCCCGGAATCTCTCGAAATATCTGGCCCAGTCGTTAGGTCGTAATACTTGTATCTTTACGTATTGTAATTAAATAATAATATATTATATGCCTATACAGGACGAGTCGAATGTTGAGATTTGAAAGTCGATTTAACCCCCTCAGGCCTCGAGAATGTATTGCCAGTTTGTTAGAATATTTCTAATTAGCATTAAACCCCTGATCAATGGAGTATTTGATATTGGTACAATAATAATAGCACTGGTTCATAAGTAATTTCGAATTTGGGTGATTTAATCGGTAAATGATCTATCATTATTTTTTATCCAAATTTTTATGTTTTTTTTTTAAATTTTTTGTATATCACATTTTTCTTTTTTCTTTGGAAGAATATTGTAGTCTACTTGCAAGGTATCTGAAGCTTCGTTGACCAAAAGTAATGCTGGGATTGCTGGAACTAAATCGTCTCGACGTTAGGAGAAAAATTGCAATGGTACTAGTAGCACACAAGCTGCTAAACGGGCACATTTGTAATCCTGATGTCCTGGAAAGGATTTCACTTTATGTCCCCGATAACTTCACCAGAGCAAGGCAACACAGACTTTTTACTTTTCCTAGAGGCAGGACCAACCTACCAATGGTTATGCCTCTGGGGAGAATGACCTCACTATTAAACCTTTCTTCTGAAATTGACATTTTTCAATCGAACTACAATCATTTCAAGAGCGAAATAAAGGTAGTCTTTAGCACCTGTCATTATTAATGTACGTATATAATTAATGTATTACACTATTAACTAAAAATTTAGAAATGTAATTGGATATATGTGTTAACTGTTTTTCACAATAAATAAATAAATAAATAAAAGCAGTATGTGATATGTGAATTTGTAGTAAGTCTTTGTTATTGTTTCGAGTAATGTGAGTTATAGTAAATTAGTTATTTGTAAACTTTTATAAACAAATAACTATAATAAAATTAAAACAAATAAGATATTTTTTATTCTAAATTCATATTTGATGTACACATTAACGACATTAAGTGCAAATCATTTAAAATGATGGGATTTATTCATAGAATATGTAAACCTTTCAAAGATCCTCCATCAATTCTAACCCTTTACAATGCCTTAATTAGAAGTAAACTTGAATATGGAAGCACTATTTGGAATCCACTTTACTGCAAGCATGAAAACATTGTAGAATCAGTTAAAAAAAATGCTAAGACTGTTATCTTTTAAATGTCAATTACATGAACGATATGCGACTTGAATACTTCAAAATTAATACACTTAAAATCAGAAGGCAACTGATCTAATATGTTTACATAAAATAATTCACGGCAATCTTGATACTTCATTGTGTCTTAGCAATATTGATATAAATGTTCCCAATTCCCATTGCTTAAGAGGGCATCACCAGAGAAAACCGGAAATACGTCATTTTCAAAAAAGATTTTAGACGTATTGACTCTTTTCCACAAAAAATTATAAATGGATTTCGAAAGATTGTTCTTTTATCTAGCATTCGTATGTAATAAATTTTGAGAATTTTTTAAAATTTTTAGTATAATAAGGTTATTCCATAGGTCGTTGGCAGATTTGTTAAATTTTCAAAAAAGATTTTGTATTATACCACACCCATTTCAATTAATATAATCATGCAGTAAAATAAATCAATACATTATCTAGCAAAACGTATGTTTTAGAATTTTAATTTTAGTTTCAATAAAATCATTAAAAAATATGTACGTACATGTGTTTCTTGACGAAAATTGGTCCGTTTGTGTATTTATTTGCGCACTTACAAACTAATATATTTCAGATTTTTTTAACATTCTTATTAAATTTAGACATTATTGAAAAATGATAAATACTTATAATAAAAAATAACTACAAAAAGTACACTATTTTAATAGTTTTATCATCACGCCTTTCAGCATTTTTGGATGAAGGTGTAAATTAAAGCTAATTTGGATTGAAATAAATTCGATATTGAGTTATAATTTAAAAAAGCTGGTACGGAGAATAATTAATCTTTCTCATTGTAACCGCCCTGCACGATCGGAAGAATAACTTTCGACGAAATGTGGATTTTCGTCCGCTGGCTGGTTAAACGCTCTTAAGACGCCATAATATGTTTCACCTGAATCCATTTAAAAACATTATCGCCTATTTTAGCCCTCTGACCCAAATGTGTCGACTGTATAATAAGATAGAGTGTGCTGAAGTAGATATTTTTGTCGATAATTTATATGGATTCAAAAAAAATGCTCTGCGATTGCTGAAAAATATGTGCTATATTATTATGTATCATTTTTGTCTCTAATTATGTCTCTTATCTTGCCTCTCTTTAATTGTTATTTCAGTAAACTTTGATTTAAAAAAATTCTACATGTCAAACTGTTTTTTGTTTTATTTTATCTAATTTTTATTTTAACTTTTCCAAAATTAAATATTGTATTATTTGGCTAATTGATTGTATATAAATTTTTACTTTATCTTCATCTTCTTCTAATAAATAAAAATGAATTGCCGAAATGATGTATAAATATATATAAATGTACATACAGTACGCGCATAACTTCCGAACGACTGCACCAAATAGGATAATTCTGTTTTTGTTTTGTTCATTATTGTCAGGACAAGGTTTGTATAACACTACTGGTGAGCTCTGGCATTATGAAATTTGTATCAAAATGAATCGCCGAAATGTATTTACGCGCATAACTTCCGAACGAATGCACCAAATTGAATAATTCTTTTTTATTGTGTTATTTATTGTCTGGTGAGCTCTGGCATTGTGAAATTTGTATAAAAAAATTGCAATAGGTGGTACGCGAGCTGTTTGAAAACTAAATGTACCGGGAATTATTTTATGGAACGCGGGAGGGGGGAGGGAAACTCGGGAGGGGGTTTGCTGGACGGGGGAAGGAGGGGAGTGGAGTGGGAAGAGGGAAGATGGAGGAGGAGGAGTGGAAACGCGAGAGGGGAAGAGGACGCGGGAGAGGAATAATGGGGAAGAGGGGGGGGGGGGTGGTAGGGGAACGGACGAATAGGAAAGGACACGCAGGGAGAAACAATTTCTTTATAAAATGGCATAGCAACGCATGCCGGGTCCCAGCTAGTCATCATCATTATCATCATCATCATTATCATTATCATCATCATCATCATCATTATCATTATCATTATCATTATCATCATCATCATCATTACATAGTATAAAATGAAGTCGCCAAAATGGATGTGCGCGTTAATCTTTTAAACTACACAACGGATTTTCATACGGTTTTCACCAATAGATAGAGTGATTGAAGAGGAATGTTTATATGTATAATACATGTAAATTGTATTAGAGAAAAGCCGAGAAATTCAAAGAAAACATATTTTTGTGCGATTTAAAACGGCTGGCGGACCGTACTATAGTCACTTTTGAAATTCGTTCTACGGAAGAAATTGGAAAATAGATGTCCTAGAGTAAGTAGGTATTTGATTTTCCCTTTTCAAACATCCAGTGTTGCATTGCAAGCATTGTATAATTAGTGGCGATCGCTCGAATTGCATTACATAGTATAAAATGCAGTCGCTCAAAATGTATGTGCGCATAGATCTTTAAAACTACGAAACAGATTTTCATGCGGTTTTCACCAATAGATAGAGTGATTCAAGGGGAAGGTTTATATGTATAATATATGCTTATTATAGTAGAGAAATATAAAATGCAAATATAACCCCGCCAAATATCAGGCGAGAGATTGCAACACTGAGGGAATACAAAAAGGCGCTGCAAAAAAAAGCGAAATACCCTTGCACGATGATGTCGTTTCTCACCCGGCATGCCGCTTAAAGTCTCGAAAACCCTTCTGGACGGAAGGAGAAAGACTCCTTCGAACACCTCTCACCCCAGAAGATAGGTGGAAGCTTGAGTGGCAATCAGCCAACGTCAAAAACGCCCATCTCGTGCAAGACCCCACTGAGAGACAGCCTGGGTTCTCATTGCCTCGCAAACTCTGGACTGCCATCAATAGAATAAGGTGCTCCCATAGCCGTTGTGCTCACATGATGCATAGATGGGGCCTTAAAGAGTCAGCGACGTGTGAATGCGGTGCGGTGTAGACCACCGAACATGTGGTCAACGAATGCCCGCTCCATTCATTCCCCGGCGGGATTTATGAGGTCCACAGGGCAACGCCTGAGGCCCTAGACTGGCTCGCAGACCTAGATGTCCCCCTCTGACCCCCCACCATACGAAAGAAGAAGAATAGTAGAGAAAAGCCGAGCAATTCAAATATTCAATTCAGGCAGCTGGCAAGCGTGTGATGTGGATTTTATAAAGATTGGGTAATGGCGTTGTGTTTCGTTAGCCACAGCAACGTATGGCCGGGTCTGCTAGTATTTGTATAATTAACTGAGTTTTTATAACTGGCTTGTTCTCACAAGGGTGTGAACAACCTGTAAAAACGCAGTATATATAAATAAATATCATTATTCCATCTGGGTCATTAAAATGTTGAGTGGTTGCGGCGGTGCATCCTCTCTCCGTACCATCTGAATCGGTGAGAAGGTTACTTGGTTAATTCAATTTATGCAAGCTCCGTATATTTCAATTCAGTTTTCTAGCACCCCGTATTCGAGTATACGTTAAGGGTAGGTAGGCAGGGGGTAGGTTCCAGGCACCCTAGGTTATGTGGCAAGGGGCGAGTTACGACTGGCAGAAGCGAGGGAGGCTCTATTTCAGATGCGGAGGCAGCATTCATTAATCCGACAGTTAATGGTGCGTCGAAATCCAGAGGGGATGTTGTAAAACGCGGAACGGATGATGTTTCGTGCGTTTTGCCGAGGTAATTTTGGAAGTTATTGATATTTTAGAAGTTTCAAAATTCGGTTATTGGAAAACTCATTTTTGATTTGGGAAACGTACATCGTGGTAGCCCGGATTGCGTATTTACAATCCCTAACGCATTTGAGTCGCTTTAAATTTTCAATATCAAAATTTAAATATTTAGAAAAAAAATTATTGATTTCTAATATACACATTGGAAAGATTATTTTATCTAGATTTTAGAACATTTTTTTGTTTTTGCAAAGTGATCAAAATTATCAATATAGAGGTGTATTTACAATATATGGGAATAATATTAAAATTTAAATATTTAGAAATAAAATTATTAATTTCTAATATACACATCAGAAAGATTATTTTATCTAGATTTTAGAACACTTTTTGTTTTTGCAATGTGATAAAAAATAACCAATATAGAGGTATATTTAAAATGTAAATTGTCGTTACCGCGACTGAATCGGTATAGGTTTTGTAAATACGCGCCCGGGTTTCATAGTAGAGGATCCGCACTAGAAACGAATTTCACCCATCTGTTTAATTGTTGAAAAGTATTTTATGTTAAATTTAATGATCATTATCATTACATATTATAAAATGAAGTCGCTCAAAATGTATGTACGCGTTAATCTTTTAAACTACGCAACGGATTTTCATACGGTTTTCACCAATAGATAGAGTGATTGAAGAGGAATGTTTATATGTATAATACATTTAAATTATAATAGAGAAAAGCCGAGAAATTCAAAGAAAACATATTTTTGTGCGATTTAAAACGGCTGGCGGGCCGTACTGTAGACACTTTTGAAATTCGTTCTACGGAAGAAATTGGAAAATAGATGTCCTAGAGTAAGTAGGTATTTGATTTTCCCTTTTCAAATATTCAGTGTTGCATTGCAAGCATTGTATAATTAGTGGCGAGTTAATTAGTTTAAATGTATAATACATGCTTATTATAGTAGAGAAAAGTCGAGAAATTCAAATATTCAATTCAGGCAGCGGGCAGCTGGCAGCTGGCAAGCGGGTGGTGTGGATTTTATAAAGTGGGTAATGGCGTTGTGTTTCGTTAGCCACAGCAACGTGTGGCCGGGTCTGCTAGTATTTTATAAAATATACCTCGAGTGGGTTGTCTAAAAAATCCCAGGCCAGTCTATGGTTAATTAAAAATTGAAAAATGACTTATTATTAAATACTAGCTGACCCGACAAACGTTGTACTGCCATTTAAATTATTTCTAGTGAATATTTTGGATGTTAATTAAAAAATAACTATTGTATTGTAAGTGTGTGGGGATGGGAACTATGACAGAAAGAGGAATGGAGCGCTATAGACGTTGACCGCCGATAAAAACAAAAAAAAACACTAACTAAAGTAGGAAAATGAAATAAAGAAAATCAATATGAATTTTGAAGAGCAATTGAGTATACGATATTTTTTGTCAGTCCGTCATTAGCAAACACAATTAAGTTCGACGGTTTGCCCACGCGAGAACATGATGCCGAATGAAATATAAAAATTACGCGACGCTTCTCGTGAATGTCTTGCGATGAATGAATGAGGCGGACGTAGCGCCATCTGTCATTCAAAAACATAAATAATTTCGTTCTGTTTGAAATACGAAAGACGGTTAATTTTGGTCATACGAAAATACTAAAATCGCGTTTAAAAATCGGAGGGTGGGGGTAGGAGAGTTAAAATTTGGGATTATATGTATTTCATGCCAAATAATAAAAAAAGAAATTTAAAGCTCATTTATCTTATCATCCTTTAAAAACAGTTTTTAATTTTCGGATATGTTTAGAAATATTCTATTTATTTGTATAATATTTTGACCTTCAGAAAAAATAGACCCGAGGCCTGAGGGGTAAAAATAACATGGGATGCAAAGACTTAGACACTAAAACACAAAAAAAAAACTGAAAAAAAATTAAGAAAAGAAATGAATAAAAGATATTTTTCTGAAAATTGAATGAAAATACATTGCTTTGAGAATGGACAATCGATGAACAAATTTAATTAATTCAGTTACATTCCTTAAAAGAAATCAAGATCGCTGAAGGCCGCCCTAAAACCAGTCAAATTGGTTATATAATGTAGTACGATATTACATCCCAACATAAATGGCCAGCGTCGGTCGTTACAAAAAACGAAAAAAACACAAAAAAATCAATTGTTTGGTACGCAAGTTCGCAAAAACTTCACGACCCGACGCGGCTCTTACAAAATTCCCTCCATAAAGAAGTGAAAAAAACTCCAAGAGGCGACGGAGTAAATAAAGTAAAATATTTGCCCGCATTCTCACTGGGTGTAAGTATGTTCGAGGTTTCTCGGGAAACGCATCCCAGAAATATTCCCATACTACAATAAATAATATCGTAGTAAGGGTTGTAAACCTCTGTAGTAGATTACACTGGGAAGATCTCTGCGCAAGAAAATGATAATAAAAATATTCTACATTATTTAAGAACTCCTAAAAAGAACAAATATAAAGTTTTTATTTTGCAGTGCTGCCATCATAATCATGCCTCTGTGGTCGAGGGGTGAGGGCCTCGACTGGCATTCCGAAGGCTGCGGGTTCAAATTTCGTTGTTTGATTAATTTGTGTTATTTCACAATCAAATAATTAAAACTAATTTATAGTATACTAGCTAGTTCCCGGCATGCGTTGCTATACCACTCAATAAAGGAATTGTTTCTCTCTGCGTGTCCTTTCCCATTCGTCCCCTTCCCTTCCTCTACCGCGACCCCTTCCCCTCTCGCGTTCCCACCCCGCCTTCCCTCTCCTCACTCCCTTCTCCCGCTTCCCCCGTCCCGCGAACCCCCTCCTGATTTCCCCTCCCCATTCCCGTATTCCATCCATTCAGTTCCGATATATACAGTTTTCAAACAGCTCGCGTGCCACCTATTGCAATTTTTTTATACAAATTTCATAATGCCAGAACTCACTATTGTATTATATACGAACCATCGCGGGCATGCACACATCGAATCCCCAAAGTTTCATCGCAATCGGATGAATGGTTTAGCAACGCATAGTGGACATACAAACATTTTTAGATTTTATTTATATAGTTTGCGGCACCCTCCAAGGTGGAAGATTCTCTCAGATACTCGTCCAGGTTTAAGACCTCTATTCAGAATTAAAACGTTGCTTGAAATGGCTTTTGCCGTGTTTGCTAACCAGATGTGTATAGCCAGGTACTTCCTTACATTCATCGTCCCCATCTCCTTCACCTCCCGAATACCTCTAGCCTCACAACATACCCCAATGGAGATGCCATAGTTAATAATAGTCAGTCCAGTAAGATGAGATTTTAATTAAAATTACTTTGGTCCATGGTCTATAATCTTTTGCCCTGGATGTTTCGTAATTTCCATCATTATTTTTCATATTCGTTTTCACTAGAAAACCTCTGTTGTAACATTTTTTTATGTCGTTTCCAAGTTTATCTTCTTTAAAATTTCTATTGCCCCTTTTTATCCAACTTCCAGGCCTTATTTCCTGTTTCCTGATTCTTTCTATAATTCTTTAATATCTTTTTTTTATTATCTGGTGGAAAGTTAATACTACGGGAGGAAAAAATTACGCTTTACTGCAAAAGTTTTTAAGGCACGTGCTCAGGAAAACGAACAATATTCTAAAAGGAAAACAAAAAAAATTATCTTCTCAATTTTAAAGGATAAAAATAGTACTTTACTGGCCAACACATCTACTAAAAGGAAAAAAAAACTTCAAACTTAACTTTAAATTCAAAAATTAAATACATCTTTTGGTTAGAAAACCATTACAAAACAAAAATGGAGATAAACAAGAACAAGGGTAAGTAAAGAAGACGAAATTATAAAAATGAAGTAATACCAATAGAAATAACAAATGCTTTCTGCATTCTACAAACATGAAAACGAAGAAATCAACAAAAAGAGTTAAAAATGTGACTATGAAGCCTACAAACGTGAAGATGATGTAAATCAGGAACAGGAATCCGTGGGACTGTGCATAAGCCATTATACTATCTTTGGTAGATAGCCTCCATCGAAGCCAGAGTCAAGTTAGTATCTCAGAAGCAGGGCGTACTGTACAGGGCCTGCAGATACTGCAGATAGTACACAACTGCTGACCCCGTATAAATCACAACTGCACCCACTGTTAAATTTGGCAGCCACCTCTAGCCTTTAGAGACCTCAAATACGTGGATAAACCCTCGAGATTGTGCAGAAACGGACGATCTGTTTGATCGATTCTCTTATCTTAACAAGCGAATTGCAATCTTCAGAGTACAGGAGTCTGGTAGGACTGCTGTCTTTGTTCTACCGCTAATACAATGGAAGATGCTCTTAAGAACTATCATCATCGATCCCTTTGGCACCGGGAAATGCGCCAAACGTGCGCCCAAAATCTGTACACGGTTGACATTATTTGTCACACAAGAACGAGTCGTTTTTTGAGTTCAACTTCTCGGCTGTGGAACTATTTGCCGGCCTATGTGTTTCCTCTCTCCTACAACGTGGTTCTTTTCCATTCACCTCTTACTCTCCTCTAAAAAACCCTTCACACAGCATCTTCAAAGGTCCCGAAGGAAATTATTTTTTTAGAGACATTGGGGTGAAATATGACATTGGGGTGACATATGATTATGGGGTGACCTACGACATTGGGGTGACCTATGACCTTGGGGTGACCTACGATCTTGGGGTGACCTACGACCTTGGGGTGACCTACGACCTTGGGGTGACCTACGTCCTTGTCCTTATCCTTATCACTCCCCAAGTCAAGCATGCGTAAAGGCCCGACCGTTCTTCTCGCCATCGATCACCGTTCGCATCAATTACCGTTCGCATCACACTTTTCGTAACATCACACTTATCGTAACACATCACCACTTTTTGTAACACATTACCACTTTTCGTAACGCATTCACCAGCTTGACCTCCAAGTCGAGCGAGCGTAAAGAAGTTTTACTTCAAAAATACTCGTATATATATATTTTAACCATTAATTTAAAAAAAATATATTTCTTTGTACGTAGGTTATATGCAAATAATTACGACTAGGAATTAAATCGGTCACAACATAGAACTAGGCATGAATCACTAAAATATTCATACCAGACTGTAACTCTGTCTCGTCGTGGCGACGCAAATCGATTTTTACAAGTCATATTTGACTACCTTTCAGGAAATTCTCGATTTCCGAACGTGTTGGAGACTAGTCCAACACTTTGTATTGTAAAAATCTGATGTTATTTTTGAAGTTAAAACTTCTTTAGCCTCGTTGCGATTTGAAACTTGATCGCAGGATTTTGCCTGCGAGAGAATGAGGTGAGCAATAAAACATTTATTTATTTCACGGGTACTTGGTTCTAATATAATACACGATAAATCCACGGTCCCACGAAATCTCCTTTGGACTAGCGGACCAACGATCGAATCCCACGAAATCCAAAAAAAACATTTTTTTTTTTATAAAATCAAGATTCAATCTTCAAACCACTACAAAATGAACAGGCAAACACAAAAGAAAGCGACATCTAGCGACTACGACGAAGAAAACACAAATTCTAATAAGATGACCAAACGTATAGGAAAAGGTGCACTGGAATTCACATTGATAAAAAAAGTGCTTCATCGGTCTGCAAGTGTTCTATCTGGTATTAATTTTAACGACAATTTTGGTTCCGACGTAGATAGGCAATTTTTTATTTAAATTTTAATCCATTTTCAATGAAAAATTATTTATTTTTTTTATTTATTTTATATTTCATCATATATAAATAAAATAAAATACTAATTTCCCAGCCCAAGTTGCTTAAAATCATGAAATGTTAAAATTTTGATGGCCTTTTTTTATAATTTAAAGCAAAAATAAATAAAGTTGGTAGCTCATATCCGTACTAGATATTTGATATACCTTTTGATTAAAAAATAATTTTTCAGTTTGGTTGGGTATTTTGATCTTAACAGCGCCCTTGAGGTGATTTTTCACAAAAACGGCGCTATATAAATCATCCAAATATTATTATTATTTTATTATTAAATGAAGCCACACTAAATAATGCAAAATCGAACAAAATCACATGTTTTTGTTTTGAAATTTTGATCGCTTAGAAGTATTAGAGATGCTTCAAATACTGCGTGTAGAACATATCTTGGTCCTTAAAAATATCGGTCATTTTTTTATAAAATAATAATAATAATAATAATAATTTTTATTTTAGTACATTGAAGTTTACAAATTTCTAATTGATTAAAATATTTCATATTCACTATATTTTTTCAAGTTTTATGTAGCTCCTACAATACATCTTGAACTTTCCAATTGGTGTGGACTTTAAAGTTTCTGGTAGTGTGTTATACAACTTCATTCCCTTGTACAGTAGACTGTTCTGCGTATTCGCTTTGTCCTTTTTTTGTAGCCTAATTTCCTTGTACGTCCTTGTGTTATATCTGTGAATGTCTTTATTGTATACAATTTTATTTGAGAAGTATTTTGGTAACGTGTTGTTCAATATTTTGTGGATAAATATCATCGTGTTCAAGGTCAGCATCTGTTTCACGGTCAACCAATTTAGTTCCTTTAACACTTTAATTATTTTTAATTATAAGTCTTTTAATAAGCCTAGAAAAAAATAAAGTGTGCGGTCCATAAAAAACACTTTCATGTCCAAACTCTCCTATTTATAAAACCCCTTTTCGGATATGGTTTTATTGTTTAATGTGGCAAATTTAGTTTCTTTTATACGGCTGGCAGTCGGCGAATGTGGATTTTTAAAGTGAACCCTATGCCGTCCACCCAAGGACTACATACTTGCCACACCCATTTTTTATCAGTTTGGCCCCGGATGGAGCGGGGAATACACGTTAGGCTCCGCATCGCTTGTATCCGTGAAATCAATTTTAAATTTCCATTTTATTACAATAAACAATGCGTAAAAGAGGAGTTAATGTTTTTTACAGGCCTTTACGAAATCAACCTGTATAAAAAATGTCTCAAATACCTTTTCCAACCTTCCCAAAGCTTTTTCTCAAGTATTTTTAAACACCTCCCATAAAGGGGCGTGAATTCTGATTTCGATTTTTTCATGGATTATTGGATCGCCTTAAATCTAAAATAAAAATTTGTGTGAAACGGACCGAAACAGACCGCGCAAACGTTACTTTTAATTATAAATGCAAAATATTGGCACTGAATGTTCCATACTTGAAAAGGAAAATAACCCCGTTGGCCGATTGTTTGTTTTGATGACATTTTTTCAACTAGTTTTTGCACGAAGCTTTTATCTTTTCTTCTTCTCTTAATCCGGACTTCTCTTTAAGACCTGCATTAACAGCAAATCCCTTCCTTAATCCGTCTCACAATGTCGTCCAACAGGGTGGCAATATACTTCCACAAGCTTTTCACTGAAAAGACGTGGGACTCTCACAGGTTCTTTCATAAGATATAAAATGGACATTACAGTGAGATTTACGAAATGGTTTGAATTTAGTTTTCAGTTATTTGTTTTATTCACAGGGCCGGATCTACGAAATCTGGCGCCCTGTGCAGTAGGTACCGATGGCGCCCCCCCCCCTACATTTTTATTTTCATTAAAAATTCGTTCACTCCAATTTTTTAATTTAATTTAATTTTTTTTTACACTAATTTATCAAATAAAATCAAGACATATAAAGGGTGTAACTTTTCCAAGTGACCTGGCGGTAGCTCTCACACTCGTTTTTTTTTAAAGAGAGAATCGCCAGGAGCCCTATACTCTCTGAATCTAAACATAAAATTATGGTGCTATTTTAATTATTTTAGGAAAAACTCTTTTTGCAAGTTATGCTTTAAAATAATACAACGAATTGTTTGTTTGTGCCCGTACCATGATTTAAAATATAGGTTACGAGACAATGCGGGTGGTTTAGCTGAACTAGATCCATTAGACATTCTTGAGATTTACTGCGTTTATGTATATACCCAACGCGAATATTAATAGAAAAAGCAAATACAAATACGTTATCATGGCAACGTACAACACAAGAATAGCATCTACAGCTTCTGACTACTAATAATATAACCTCAAATTTGTACCTTGCACTTCCCGTGTTGAGCAAACAAACACTAAACACGGTTTACGAAAGACGCTTACACTGACACCGCAAAATAACAGATCCAACAAATCTAATAGATATTAATTATACATCGAACTTTAAATAATATGTTAAATCAATTATCTGCAATGATCAAACTGTCAATACGTAAAACGTTGCATCCTGCAAACCGTGCCATGTTTTTGTTTATGGAATTTACTGAAGATTTCATAAGAAAATGGTCTTTAACTACCTTCTCCTAGAGACTTAAATCGTACAAAATAAACAATAGCGAGCGTACGCTAACTTGAAAGGCGGTCGGTTTGTTTGTTCTCTTGAACAAAAACATTGCGCTGTGATTGGTTATTGAATTTGGATCGCACCCATTCGTCGTAAAAGACGGTAAAAGATATATGGAAAAATAGATCTTGCGTTTAAACTAAATATATGGAATTTGCAAAAAAATTCTGTAACTGACTATAAATTCGTAAGCCGTAAACCAACATGATGCGTGCGCATGACTGGTTTATTTATGCGTGCGCATTCTGTTTCTTTGGAAAGTGTTGCTAGAGCGTAATAACATTTCGTACTATATTTATTTTCTCACGGCGCCCCTGCGGAGTTGGCGCCAGGTTTTTTGCACGTTTTTGAACGTATGGCAGATCCGGCGCTGTTTATTCATGTACATTATATTGTAACATTACAGTTTTACGTATAACTTATTACAAATGAACAGTTAATGCAGTCCAATAATGTTCCGAAAACCTTGCAAACTCGTTGTAGGATTCGAATAATACGTCCAATTTCACATCCACCGTATTCAGATTTGCTCGACAATAAAACATCTTATATGGCGACGACCCGTGTGTTTAGACTCTGTCACATATCGGTTGATTTGTGCTAAAATCAACTGATATAAGGAAGGAAAAACAGATGCAAGCGGTTCGTTCCAAATATTAACCGACTTACATGAAAACGGAGTCACGAAGTCGGAGAAACCACAGATTCTCGTGAAGTTGACGTCGAGTGTGAACCGGTGTTTCACACTCGACGTATTCGTCTAGTTTCGCGTAGGTGCACTGGGGTTCAACGCTGATATCTTCTTCTTCTTGAAATACTTGTACAACAGACTCAGCATGACTCTTTATGTGTTGTTACGTTCTGTGAAGATATACGAGGTTAAGTGTTTTTTTTATGTATAGTGAGTTAGGTTTAGTAAAGGTTACGTTGTGTGGTGTGACGATCTGTGGCGTTCTATTACGTTCTATTACTTCATGTGGTAGGTTACGTGATGTGGTGTTACGTTTTGTTAGGTTACGCCATGATGGTGTGACGATCTGTGAAGTTTAGTAAGCCTATTGACATGGTGTGACATTCTGTAAGGTTACGTCATGTGTTGTTTCATTCTGTGAGGTCGTTATGCGGTGTAACGTTTTGTGGGGTTACGTCATGTGGTGTTACGTTCTATGAAGTTAAATCATGTGGTGTTACGTTTGGTTAGGTTACGCTGTGATGGTGTAATGATCTGTGAGGTTTTGTAAGGTTATGTTACGTGGTGTGACGTTATGTGAGGTTACGTCATGTGGTGTTACGTTTTGGTAGGTTACGCCATGCTGGTGTTACGATCTGTGAGGTTTTGTAAGGTTATGTCACGTGGTGTGATGTTCTGTGAGATTACGTCATGCGGTGTTACGTTTTGTGAGGTAACGTCATGCGGTGTTACGTTCTGTGAGGTAACGTTATGCAGTGTTACGTTTTATAAGGTTACGTCATGCGGTTTTACGTTTTGTGAGGTTACGTTCTGTGAGGTAACGTTATGCAGTATTACGTTTTGTAAGGTTACGTCATGCGGTGTTACGTTTTGTGAGGTTACGTCGTGTGGTGCTACGTTCTATGAGGTTACGTCATGTAGTGTTACGTTCTACGAGGTTATGATTTCTCTGAAATCAATAATAATTTTATTTTAAACATTAGCAAACAACTGTGAAAAATCACGAGATGTATAAGTGGTATTGCATCACGTACGTCAAATTAACTGAAAGTGCGTTTTCTACAAATAACACAGTGTGGTTGTTGTATCCAACTGCGAAGGCCAATCTCAGAAAATATTTTCCAATGATCTTGGTAAGGCTTTTTGTTTCAAACCGAGAAAAGCCTCCGAAAATAAGTGACTATAAAATCATTTCTTAGCAGAAGGAAGAAGGCACCTCGTACTTACGAATTTCTACGTGACGCTAAGGCGTGTTTTGGCACAGAAATGCTGTTGCTATTACATTTCTTTATAAGTTACAAACACGTCCATTTACTTACGGTTCCAATAGTGTCGTGGTACTGACAGTAATTTCAATATATTAGTGTTTTTCCTGGTTCCATGACAGTTCATCCTGCGACAATTCATCCGGCGACAGTTCATCCTGCGATAGTTCATCCGGCCGACAGTTCATCCTGCCGACAGTTCATCCTGCCGACAGTTCATCCTGCCGACAGTTCATCCTGCCGACAGTTCATCCCGCTGACAATTTATCCGGCGACAATTCATCCTGACAATTCAACCTAACCTAACCTAACCTAACCGAACCTAACCTAACCTAACCTAACCTAACCTATAAGTATAAGTATGTTATATTTTGTTATTCACGCATGCTTCTTCGGAGAGTCGAAATTATTGTTAGTAAAAATATTTTTACAGCGGATTTCCACTCAAGATGCCTTCAGATATAAGTATATCGATTTTGGTTGTACCGCCGTATACCCTCTTTGCACACTTACTTAATAAAAATCTTCTAAATGATCAGGCAGGATGAATTGTCGCCGGATGAATTGTCGGCGGGATGAACTGTCAGCAGGATAACCTGTCGGCAGGATGAACTATCGGCCGGATGAACTGTCGCAGGATGAACTGTCGCCGTATGAATTGTCGCAGGACGAATTGTCGGGTCACCGTTTATTTTATTAGGAATAGAATGTCATGAATGCAAAACAGCTATGTTTCACACGAACTGGTTGACTGAAAAGGAAAGAACAGACATTCGAAATATCCTAAAGAACTAACAGGAATACATTTTATGGACATTCACTTTTCATATAATTACTCACAAAACTACACAATATTCAAATATAATAAAATATGCAGGATACTGCTTGCTAGCAACATTAATTATATAAATCATGTACCTACTGTATTTACATTTTCTTATTTCCATATTGTGTAATCTTATATTACGTATGCAACCTTTTTATGGAAATTTATCAAATAATAAAAACAACATATAAATATTTAATATCACAACAATACGCATGTACATGTATGTGTACATATATGCATATATTTTTATCTTTTCATATACATACATATCTTTGTTAATACATATCTTTTTTATAAATATAATATGTTATTTACACGCCTCGGAACAGACCCTGTCAAGTGAGGTGGGTAAAAGAAAACTATGTACATAAATGAAAACAAAATAAACACCCGGGTTGCCAGCACTGAAATTTTTAATTAAAATTTTTTTTTTTTTAAACTAAGTATACATTTATTATTTTTTACATTTTTATATGAAACATGGTAAGTGTTACATAAAATAAAAAATATATTCGTAGTCCTCCTCACTAGGAAATCCTGTGCTGAGGGGGACTATGCTTTGGATAAGTTTTCAGCGACTTGTATGGTTTAACTTCATTGTTTGGAAAAGGTTTTCCAGAAACTTCTATGACGATGTTCTAAGTATTCTAGTAAGTTCATTTTCCGATAGATTCTTCAGCCAACATTTAATGTCCTTAATGTAGCTATTTTTTGTTTTAATTTGTTTGATGCTAAGTGGGAATTTGTTATATAACTTTACTGCTAAAAATTCAGAACTTCTTTGACCAAATGAAGAGTTACACTTTGGTATATTAAGTATGTCTGTTTGTTTGGCCCTGGTTTTATGAGCATGTGAGGTGTCTGCCTCTGAATAATTTTTGTGGTGATGTATTAGAATGTTTTTGGAACGTATGTATGCTTGGAACATCAAACTGTTTATAAATTTCTGTTGTTGGCGTCCTTATAGGGACCTTTAGTATGGTCTTTATAATGCAATTCTGAGTTATCTTAAGTTGTTTTATGTGATTAGATGCTGCTGAGCCCCATCCTGTTATTCCATATTCCAATCGAGATTGAATTCCAATTGAAATTGAACGCTTTGTAGATTTCTTAATATTGCGGAAAGAACACAGCAAATTTGTACAAGTTGAATTGGCTCTGGTCTGAACGTGGCAATTCAAATTACCCTTCTTTTGATTAAAGAAATTATTTGTATCAGGCTCCACTTATAATTTAATAGCCTCCCAGAACGTGTTAAGTCATCTAATTTCTTGGACACTTTTAAAAGGATCGTTAAACTATTTGTGTTAGCCGAGGATTGTCATTTTTTTTCATCTTTATCTTTTCTTAATTATTAGCTTACTATATTGTATTTTTTTCGTCTTTTCCTAGAATATTGAGCGAAAAGGACAATTGCATATCGTGCTGATTATACCTTAGTAAAATCGTCAAAATCAAGTTTTGTGTTTCTTTGTTTTCTCCTCCAAAACTCGACCGATTCTAAAGATTTTTCTCACAAAATCTATTAGAAGAAAATTTTCTATATTTGTACATTTTGCTTTTTTAAATACATTATCAATTTTGTATGCCGAACGTCTGTTTGGCATTTACGCAATTTTAAGAATTTTGAAGGGTACCAACTCCTATAACAAGTAACTTATTAAAAAAACGAAGGGTTTATTAATTGATATTAGAAGGCGAGATAGAGGGTCGCCTATGGCCTGATAGGAGACAAATGTCTTGGCTGCGAAATTTACGAGTGAGGACCGGTATTAGAAGTGTGGAAGAGTTTTTCCGGGCAGCGCAAGATAGTGATACATTTACCAGAGTGATCGCCAAAGTCGGGGGGACCTGATAGGGCTTACGAAGAAGAAGAAAACAAAGGGACATGCCAGTAATTGACATCTATATTAAGCCGCCGCTACCCGAATTTCTACCGATTTCTGCATATCTACCTTAAAAATTTGAAGTTCTAATCTCTTACAAAAATAATATGTTATTTTTGAAAATAATATCTATACATTCCCCACACCGAAACGCAAATTATATGAAATTCCATCGATAGAAAAAATCGCAAAATATGCTCCGAAATTTTTTATTTTCAAGTCTGTTTCTGTTATTTTACAAGTTATTTGTGTGAAAAATTCACAGTGTTTCTTTAAATGCTGTTTTAGACAGTCCCCAAGAGATTTTTGCTTTTAACGAGTTGTGTTTTATTAAAAATTTTCACAATTTTCGCATCGATTTTAGCGCTTTATATATTAGCGCGCTCCTCTAACGTTCTTCTTCATTTTGAGCGCAGTTGCGGCGCCTTAAATTTAAAAAAATATATATAAGCACTGTCAAAATCCAATGAGAAAATAGAGGAATACGCTTGTGTGGGCAAAATGGCACCCAGGTTTCCTCTTAAAATGTCTATCATTTACTTCCAACACGGTAGAAATATTTATAATTGGTGAAAGATCTGTTAGACATACACACAGCATCTCATAACATGACACAGACCCGATGGAAATTATTTTCCTCAGAGCTTTCTGTGTGGAGCTAATATAAAAATAAAAAGTATAGTTGGAAGTCTCGCGCTGAAATATTTTAAAAAGGGAATATGTTACTAATGAGAATATATGAAAGGAAGCAAGTATTGCAGAGAGGATTGCAGCCAGCAGAGGAGAGATGAAAGTGAATTTAATGCACTGGAAATTGGATCCTTGATGTGTGCTAAAAAAGTCATGCATGATGTATTTTTATACGACAGAGGAGAGACGAAAGATTGCGAGGCTGATATAAACTCAAAGAGAAATGAAGAAAGGGTCACTCAGATGTTGGCTTGGTTACTGAAATACATTGAAGAAACTTCTAAGTGATGCCGTCAGATGCCAGCAGGGAAAGTGCTTTTATCGATGACCGACATGCAGTGGCGGTTCTTCACAGGGGGACAATGGGGACGGTCCCCGCCAGTTACACTCAAAACCTACTAAAGGAAAAGGAAATAACAGTCGATGCGTTGTCTTCACCAAAATGAATAAATTCTTTAAACATAAAAGTAATTAACATTTGCAGAAATAAAATACAAATAATTATTCCGGATGATTTTAATAAGACCCTACGCGCGTACAGTGAACAATGTACGGAGCACAAAACAGCGGGTCAATTTCTCAGTGCGCAGAATCTAATGCGCACTTGGGGGACGATCCGAAGAATCCCCATACTTCCCTTGCGTTGTTTCGCGATCGTATGCAACTGCGCATGCGCAGTCGTATGTGAATTCAAATACCCGCGGGGACAATTCTTTGGATCCCCACAGAAACATTTGTTTGCGAAGTTTCGGGCGGGAATCGCTCGCGTTCAAATTAGTTTGATAATAATCTTGCAAGATAAAGCTTTATTTTTATTATACTATATTGTAAATTGGCATATATCTTTGGATATTTTATATTATTTTGTGTTTAGATATCCGACTAGTATGATTAGACCATAAATTTTTTTTTGAGAAATTTTATATTATATTCTACGGGTGGTGAGATTGCGGTATAGTACGTAAAAAAAACATCGATCCTTACCACTAAAAAAGTGCTCGAGCCGCCACTGCCGACATGGGTATCTGAATAGGCGATGGCCGCTGAGACAGGTTCTGGCCAGCCGGTAGGCGGTAGCCCACATTCAATTAGCCACTAGTATAGAAAGGTCGTGCGACTCGCAGCATTATTATTGTAAATACCAGTTTGTCATCAAGAACCTAAAGTTATTGAAAAGTACCCCCACAGAACAAATAGTTGAATGTAAATAACACCAAACAATACAGTTACGAATAGCGAATACATGGAAAAAAGACTTTCAGGAGCACATGTTAAAACACTAATGTTGGCTGTGTGTCTGTAACTCCAGAAACTCGAAATTGCTTTAAATTTAACAGTTGCCATTTCAAAATTTAGACACGATAAAGTACCTACCCACAATACAATTTATTTAAAATAGCAGGTACTCATTGCTATGCCATTTAAAGAAATAAATTGATTCTCCCTGCATGTCCTTTCCCGTGCGTCCCTGATTCCTTCCACCTTCTCCACCTTCCCCTTCCCTCGTGTCTTCCCTTTCCGCAAACCCCACCTTCCTCCTGCCTTTCCTCCCTGTCGCTAAAATAATAAAATATACACACATTTTCATTTATACAAAGTTAATAACGCCAGAGCTTACCATTATATACAGCCTCTGTTACTCGCTGATAATGTAGCTTTCTATTGGTGAAAGAATTTTTCAAATAGGTTCAGTAGTTTCGGAGCCTATTCAATTCAAACAGACAATCAAATTTTTCCTCTTTATAGTATTAGAAAGAAGAAAGATAAAACATTTTTTGCAACATCCCTGCCGTAGGTTGCCAAAATGGATTCATACATATGGTGACTTAGCTGGGGTGCTCGGGTTCATGGGGTGATGTTTTTCAAGGCCTTGGCGACGGAGGAGTATGCCCGCCTACTGCGTGGCGGACTGAATCGGGAGATACTGGTTAAGGAAGACTTAACCTAGACATCTCCAGCCGAACTCTCTCGACCCATCTCCTTGCAGTGGAAGGATGGATTCATACGTCCATAACTCCTGGACTCATTGAACCCCATTTGTAATTTTATAAATTGGAACTGAAACATCATTAAGACAAGCAATGCACTATTTACGTACCTAACAAACTAACTAACTAACTAACCATCACACCGTTTCCCCGCAGGGGTAGGCAGAGAGGACGGACCGCCAAACAACTCGATCTTGGCACACACACCTTGCCTCGTTCACATTCATACATTGTCTCATACACGCTCTTCTCTTATTCTGACTCTTCACATGGCCCGACTCAAGTATCTGATTCACGTGGTCGTGCCATGTCTTCCTCGGGCGTCCCGACTTCTTCTTCCATTTACATTTGCGTCATATATTCTCCTTACACTCCTTTCCTCGTTCGTTCGCTCTACATGCCCAAACCATCTGAGCGTCCCTTTCTTAATCTTACTCATTATGCATACATCAGCCTTGCATTCTTCGCGGATCTCCACATTTCTCACACGATCGTACATGGTTTTACCACACTCTTGCCTCAGGGATCTCATTTCTACAGCATTCAGTCTACTTTCATCCGTCCTCTGCCAGTTCCATGCCTCACTGCCATACATCAGGGTAGGTACCAGCACTCCATTATGGACGGCTAACTTCGCTTCTTTGGACAGTCTTTTGTTGGCGCCAACGGTGTTCAGTCCTCCATTAATAGAGTTGCCGGCATTTACCCTTCTTTCGATATCTCTATCAGCCCTTCCATCTCTCGTAAACATACTTCCCAAGTACACAAACTCATCCACCTGCTCCAGATACTCATCATTCACAACTATATGTTGCACATTGTTTTCATACTCTCTCTTTCAAACACCATGACTTTAGACTAAAAGTATGTTGCCTGTTGTATGCTGATGATGCGGTGCTGATTTCTAACAGTATGGAAGATCTACAGTCTCTCGTGTCTAGAATGAACGAAGTATGTATGAAGAATGAGTTAATGATGAATGTAAATTAGTCTAAAGTCATGCAGCCTTACTAAAAAAAAACCACAGCGTGACCGATTAACTGTATTATTGCAATAACATAAATAAACCTTGTGTACGCTAGATCCCAATTTGTTACTAATAACGTTTCTTGCGTGGTCACGCTGTTAAAATGCATTAAGATCTGACAACATTGCAAATGGTTTTAATTTCCTAGGAAACAATGTTGTTTTAATTCTTCTCCGCCAGGGGCATTATTGGCGCGCCTTCTCAACGGCACCGCGATGAACATAGCCCGGTGTGTTTTTTATGGCGGTATGTCAGAAAAATTTGTTAGTGCCTAAATGTTGTGATTTTACTTATTAATTTCTATTGTAGTGACGAATTTACTCTTCTATTCACATGATTGATATATTTATTATGTTATGTGTGTGGTTTACATCAGTTTAATCGAGTTATTGTACAAACGCCGTACTTTCAAAGTTGGACTGTCAGAATATTGTTCTATAGAACTATAAATAGTTTTCTTAAAAGATAAAATTAACATTTTAAGATCTTTATTTTATGTGAATTTCATAAATGTGGTGTTTTTTTTAAATATTAATATCTAATACATGTGTACCTAAACTTATCAACGAAATTAACGTTTTAAAGTTGCTAGAAATCTGTTATAAAAGTCGGTATTATTTTTTTAGGTTAGTTTTTTGGCAATAAAAAAACTTTGAAATTTTTTATTATTTTTTTATTGTATGTACGAGGAAAAAGTGAGGTGGCAGTTTCGTTCCAAATTCATTATATAAAAGGTCAGTATTTTTCAAATTTTGTTTTTTTTATAAATTTCTGTACACTTTCATCAAATATGTTTGGGTAAGAAATTTTTTCCATTTTTTTCCGAGTTTGGATCTTAAATTATGGCAGTTTTTGAAAACTAAAGTGTATTTTAAATACACGAATCTAAAAGGTAATTTTGTCTAGTTTTCATAAATGGTATTGGTTTTTACGACACCTTCAAAAATAAGAAATATATAGAACATTCAAAATACTTAGGAAAAATTCCAAATTTCGTCCGAACATCAATCGTTAAAACAGAGATAAACTACCCCCTCAGGCCGTGGAAACCATGTGTATTTTTTTCCATGAAAAATTTTTTAATTAGTAATGTTTTCACATCCGCGGCCGTTTGTCAATTGAATAAAATTTTCACTGGGTTTTTTAGTAAGGCTGATGGTATTTACGTTCCTAAATCTAAAATACTATGTTTTCACCAGAAAATTATTTTGATTCCATATTTTAAATGTGTATTATTTTATTTCGTGTTTTTTCACTGGTCTACGCTTTTTAGCAAATGAAATACTTCAATTATTATAATATCCAGTGATTTTCACGGTTTTGGGCTAATATTATAAAAAAACCTCATAATATTATTTGTAAACTTTGCACGAAAAGGGCAAATCGTTGTTTTTCTGAACACGTAAACAGGAAATGGAAACAATTCAACTGGCGGTAAGCAAGAAAACAAGAATGGTTCCCGGTAGGATTCAAAATGTTTTAAGGTCTGAAATAACACCCCGCTGAATAGCTAAAACCATTTTAGGAAACGTTTAGTTTCTAAAAAAGGCGGTCCCTTTCTGTTTTGAAAGCATTTTCAAATAAAAACGTGTCAATATGCCCAAAATTATTGAAGTAACTCTTCGTTTCAACTTAATTTGTACAAAAAACAACTGTCAGTAAAGGGAAACGGATATTAAATTAGATGTTTCTTAGAACGTTTGAAAACTATTACCGTGAGATTTACGTTTTAGCTAATCAACATTGCTTTAAGGCTCCGCAACCGGGCTCGAAAAAAAGAAGATAGAGAGATACGAAATTACGAATGTTAGAGGAGAGCGCCAAGCGACAAAATAGGTTGCGAAAATTGCGAAAATGTTTAATAAAACACGACTCGTTTAAAATAGAGCAAAAATCTCGCGGGCATTGTCTTAAACAGCATTTAAAGAAACACTCTGATTTTTTTCATACATATAACTTGTAAAATAACTGAAACAGACGTGTTTATAATAATTTTTGGAGCGTACTTTGCGCTTTTATCCTATTGACGGAATTTTATATAATTTGCGTTTCGGCGCGGGCAATGTCTAGATATTATCTTCAAGAATAACATATATTTTTTTAAGAGTTTTAAAACTTAACGTGTTTTTTTTTTTTTTTTTACATGAGCTCCACACAGGAGGCCCTGAGGAAAACAATTTCCCTCAGGGACTATGTCATCTTTGGGGCTGTGTGGAGGGTTTTTTTAAGGAAAGGAAGGAGAGGAGAGTTCTGGGAAGGAAAAGGGTTTAAGGGGTGGGTAGGAATCTGGGGTTCAGTGTGTCTTGGTCATCCGCCTCCAAGACCTAGGCAAACCTCACCCCATGAACCCGGGCACCCCTGCTAAATCACCAAACGTAGCGAACCACTTGGGGTGACCTATGGCAGAGGTGTTGGTTATCCAATAAAGGTTCCCGGGGTGGCCGTACCCATTCCCGCCTCCCAAATTTAAGGAACATATGTAAGAAATCGGTAGAAATTCAGGTTGCGGGCCCTATAGTATGTATTTATACAAGTATGTATGTGAGACGTCTATGCTTTGCTAAACCATTCATCCGATTGCGATGAAACTTTGGGGATTTGATGTGTGCATGACCGCGATGGTTTCTATGTACAATACTGAGCTCTGGTGTCATGAAATTATGCGTTGCTAACCATTCATCCGATTGCAATGAAACTTTAGGGATTTGATGCGCGCGATGGTCTCTATATATAGTGGTGAGCTCTGGCATTATGAAATTTGTATAAAAAATACAATAGGTGGCACGCGAGCTGTTTGAATACTGAATGTACTGGGACTGAATGTATAGAATCCGGGAGGGGCAGGGGAACTCTGGAGGGGGTGGGGAGAGGAAAAGCGAGGTGGGAACACGAGAGAGGAAGGGGAGGCGGAAGGGGAAGGAGACGAATGGGAAAGCACACGTAGGGAGAAACAATTTCTTTATTAAGTGGCGTAGCAAAAGCCGAGATCTCGCTAGTTATTATATATTTATCGTCGTGCCTGTAAACGAAAAATTTATTCGTTGTCACATGCGTTTTATAAAATTTAAAAAAGGATTATTTTTGAACTAATTACGAATATTAAGAGATACTAATGGTAGTAACACCCGACCTTGCGGAGCACCGCTTTTACTCTAAATTTAAAAGTGGCCTTAATTTGGTAGATGGAGAATAGTAATAAGGGTTTAAAAATCCCCATTTTCTTTATTTCAGTTCGTCGGTTCAAGCGTCCCTTATCGGTGGGAGTTACTCCCCGATTTAAGCTTTGCCTCCAAAGGGTAGAAAAGGTTTGCACTAAGGGTTGGTAAAAAATAAATTCAATTATAGCAGAGGTCAAAGGTTTTGACAGAGTGTATCTGAATACCCGAGTAAATGAGCAATTTCTACCTGAATTTCAGTCAAAGATGGACATTTTTGGTTGAAGGGTTATTTTTAAAATTTTGTTTCTTTTTCGTTAGATTGACCTTATTAAAGGTTTTGAGACAATATTTATAGATGTTAAGCACAACGAGTTCAATCAGTATTTAATGTTTCTTGAAATAGGTTTGGTAATAAAACACAAAAAACTGCCAGGCTGCTTGTCGGCAGACCATGGAGGTCATGAATGGGATGATCTAGACTACAGTTTTTCGTTAGTTTCGATCTTGTATTTGATGTAATCGATGCAGCAAGGCAAGCGAAACCGAAATGAAACGAACGGGGTTCGGAAATTTCCATCGTTTTACGGACGATCGCAGCTCTTAGGGAACGTACCCATACTACGTGACCAACTTTTTGCACTTTTTAAACCCCCCCCCCCCCACCGTGACCAAAAACCTAAGCAACCCGCTGCTCATTTGTACCAAGCGTGGTATTTTGAAGACCCCCCCTCCCCCAAACGTGTCACGTAGTATGGGTACGTTCCCTTACGGCAACGGTGCGTTGGTTGTTCGAACTTCCAACTATTATGGGCTATTATAGGCAATCATAAAAGGATTATTTATTAATTATTATTATAATAAATTTGTACAATAATATGGACACGCGACAGCGGTGAGGGGCACCGCGGCAGGGTTCGTAAAGTGCATGGTTTGGCGTTGAAAGGCTCATAATAACCCTATCCAAATGAGGTGACGAATGGCAATTTCTTCATTTGAGTCGCATCGCAACACACGCCGGGAACTCGCTAGTAAATAATAAATAAACCTTGAAAGAAAGAACGAACATCTCGTGTTTTAGAGATAGAGTGACTCAGATTTGTAAAGTTCAACGCCTCAAGCCACGAGCACTCGTTAGAAGTGGGAAAACAAAAGTTTCCCTCGAGAGATGCTGGCACCGTGTTAATGTAATGATTAATGCATTAACTACATACAACTTCCTTCATACATTGTGCGCTCTTATAATTACCGTGACGATTCACGGTTACGGTACCGTGACGGCAAAAGAGGCAATCAACATACGTTCCTTATCGCTATATTGCTGCAGCTCTTTCAAAAGATGAGATACACCATGTACGTAGGTCTGTTTCCTCTAAAGGAAAAAAAGTAATCGTGTTTTGCTCTATCACACCCGGCATCTATCTATCTATCTATCTCTATAATAATAATAATAATAATTGGACAATTTATAGAGCGCCGTTTTTGTGAAAAATCACCTCAAGGGCGCTTTACAATTTATCATTAATCTTAGGCTCTATCTAATTTTATTATTTACAAACAGATACAGAAACATACTTACCTGTAGGACACTTCCGATAAAACACACTTTATTAAAAAGTTTATGCTTGGGGAAGATACGAATTTGCGCGTGGAGGACATTATATTCAAAACACTGGACATTGCATGACTTTACCCTTGCTACCCTCATCACTGTGGGTTCTACATTTATATTTATAAGAAGATTGTCTATCTATCTATCTATCTATATAAATAAAAATGAATCGCCGAAATGTATGTACGCGCATAATATCCGAACGACTGCACCAAATTGGATAATTCTTTTTTTGTTGTGTTCGTTATGGCCAGGACAAGGTTTGTATAAACCTTATACTGGTTAGCTCTGGCATTACGAAATTTGTATAAAAAATTGCAATAGGTGCTGTTTGAAAACTCAAAGTACCGGGACTAAATGAATGGAATGCGGGAGGGTGGACCTCGGGAGGAGGGTTCGCGGGACGGGGAGACGGGCGAGGGGAGTGGGGAGAGGGAAGGCGGTGTGGGAATGGGGACGCGGGAGAGGAAGGGGAGGTGGAAGGGGAACGGGACGAGTGGGAAAGGACACGCAGGGAGAAACAATTTCTTTATTAATTGGCATAGCAACGCATGCCGGGAACCAGCTAGTATTAAATAAAATGGATAAAGATTTATTCAGACACTATCTAGAGAGCATTTAGTTCGGGTTTGAATCTTGCAATCATGCATAAAGAATAAAACTAATATTAGTAATTATTCAGGTGTATGTATAAAAGTGAAATAGCTATTCTATTTCAATTTTCGTTATTTTTTTTGATGCCTATACTCAAATTCTCGTTATTAGTGTCCTACTCACATCCTAGACCCGAGGAGTCTACAAATTATATTTTTTTTTTGTTTTCTGCGGGAACCGCGCTCCCGACACATTCATTATGGTTTTATTTTTTTTGGTTAAGTATCTTCGAAGCAGTACAGATACAGCTTGCATGGACAATTTAACTTGCTTTATATATATTTTTTGGTTGTTACCCTCCATGGGGATTTTTTGTAATTTAATTTGATTTGGTTAATTCGATCAAATTAGGTGGGCGGAAATGTTGGTGCCTAGAATTGCTCCTTTACCTTTATTTTTCAAACTTTTAATTTCTACTTACCAATTCTTATAACTCTTACCAAACAAATCGTAATTTTTCCTACCCACCATGCCGACCAGATACAATCACCTATCACATTATTCAGTTTTAAAATACCTACATTCCTGTCAACACATATGCTGAAAACGGAGCCTTTCGTTGTAAATTACCAAAAGTCCTCTTAACATCAATGTTGAGTACGGTTCCATGACAGTTCATCCTGCGACAATTCATCCGGCGATAGTTCATCCTACGACAGTTCATCCGGCCGACAGTTCATCCTGCCGACAGTTCATCCTGTCGACAGTTCATCCCGCCGACAATTCATCCGGCGACAATTCATCCTGCCTGATCATTTTGAAGATTTTTTCTTCAAGTAAGAATGCAAAGAGGATATACGGCCGTACAACCTAACCTAACCTAACCTAACCTAACCTAACCTAACCTTACCTAATCTAACCTAACCTAGCCGTGTTTGGTGACTAGATCTGAATAGCCAGGAAGATACGTTTTCCACATCTCCTTCCCCTCGCCACTACCTTCAGCATCATACTATACCAAAATTGGGGATGCCATTGGCACTCACTGGCTCGAGACGGTTGGGACTCTTGTGTTTTTTTTTTTAAATCAGTCAATTCACCCTAAAAGGATGGTGTTAATTTCAGATAAAAAGTTATATTAGATGCAAGTAGGAATCTTTACCGTTCTTTGCTAAGCCGACTGCACGTATAAGTATGTCGCATTTTGATATTCACGCATGCTTCTTCGGAGAGTCGAAATTATTGTTAGTAAAAATATTTTTACAGCGGATTTCCACTCAAGATGCCTTCAGATATAGGTATATCGATTTTGGTTGTACGGCTGTATATCCTCTTTGCATACTTACTTAATAAAAATCTTCTAAATGTTCAGGCAGAATGTATTGTCGTCGGATGAATTGTCGGCGGGATGAACTGTCGGCAGGATGAACTGTCGGCAGGATGAACTGTCGGCCGGATGAACTGTCGCAGGATGAACTGTCGCCGGATGAATTGTCGCAGGACGAATTGTCGGGTCACCGTTGAGTACGGAGCTGTTCAAATTGACCGTGTCGAAAATTTCTATATATGTGAAAATCATAAGCTCATGAGTTCAATTGGTGAATATAAAAGAACCAGCGGATCTGAAAAGGACAAGCGAAGGGAGAAAATCTGCGGGGTAAGTCGGCATTCCTCACTTTTCCTTCCTTCCGCATTGCGGGTACCTTGTGAAACCCCAACAATAACATACGCGTTAATAACATAACATACATATACACACGTTAAGAAAATGAAGATAGTGTGGGTGGTTCTTAGTCGAAGTATGATACAGTTAAAAATTACTGAATTTGAAATGGACACCTTGGCGCAGTGGTTAGCGCGTTTGCCCGGAAAGCAAGAGGTCCTCGGTTCGAGTCCCAGAGGTGCTAGTATCTTTTTCTGATTTTTCTGTTTCCAGATTTTTGATTGAGCTAATATTGTCTTCATTTAATAAAGTTAAAAATATAAATAAAACAGTACTTTTCAGTTCTTTAATCTTATTCAGACGGCCTCAGTGGTTATGATAATCAGTTACGAAACCGGTGGTCGCGGGTTCCAATCTCAGTGTGATCAATTTATTGATTAATTTGTGTCTTTCACAATTTATTCATTAAAAATTATTTATATGTACTATATTTGTTATATTTGCTACACGTCCCATTGCGGTAGATACTTTCAGCGATGCCCTGATGAAAAACAACCATTATTAAAATGTTAATAAAAATATTTAACTCTAAGTTCGACTGTTGCGAACTCCTGCAAATCATAAACCGCCTCCCAAATTGTATTGGAGGAATTGAAGAGAATAATGGTCAACGTAAATCAAATATTATGAGGGAAGATGAACGAGAAAATAGGATGCGATGCAATTATAGGTTAACTCAAAAAAATCACAAAAGATCCGGAGCCGGACTCAACGAAGTGTATATCCCAAAATCGTAGAGTTACAGTTTATTTATCTATTGGCGTGATCGAGGCTCTCATGGCTGTATATTGTTTTAAAATATATGGACTAACCATATCTAGCAATTTGTGGAAATTATCATTGTTCATCCTGAAAATAATTTTTATAGTCGTGTGGATCAGTCAGCAAAATTTCATCCATTTAAATTCAAGTGTGAGAATTTTTCTTTTTTGAGAAACCAGTCCTTCACTCGTTTCTTTGTATCGAACGCCAAAATTATAGCAACACAGGCTTTCTTTTCAGATCCATCACTTTAAAAGCGTCTGTCCTGCAAGGATTTGCAACGATACTGACGTCAGTAAACTGAGACGTGTAGTCCTTCACTCGTTTCTTTGTACCGAACGCCAAAATTATAGCAACACAGGCTTTTCTTTTCGGATCCATCACTTTAAAAGCGTCTGTCCTGCAAGGATTCGCAACGATACTGACGTCAGTAAACTGAGACGTGTAGTCTTTCACTCGTTTCTTTGTACCGAATGCCAAAATTATAGCAACACAGGCTTTTCTTTTCGGATCCATCACTTTAAAAGCGTCTGTCCTGCAAGGATTCGCAACGATACTGACGTCAGTAAACTGACACGTGTAATGGCTCACAAATACTGACGGTTGTCGTCAGTAATTCGCATCAGTAAATACTGATGCGAATACTGATGCGTGTAATGGCCGGATTGCATTTTTATACAATTTAATTTTAATTTTTATTGTTTCTTTCTAACTGTACAACCAATCACGTAAAAGCCCTCCGGGCGTTAAATTAAATAAATAAAATGAAAAAACAGCCTTAGGTGTGTTTTGTGACCTGATCTGAATAGACGGTTATTTTCCAACCTTCTTCTACATTATCTACTTTCCATCCCCACTATATTCAGTTTCACAACATTCCCCAATTGGGATTGCAGTCAGTCGCTAGCAGTTGGGACTGTTGTGCGGTACCATCTGGAGCCATCCATTATTTGACCATTTTTTATTTACCAAACTTTTATTTACCAAACGTTGATCTCACTCCTACAGCTTTCAGTTCAAAGAAAACAAAAGTACAATGTTTCTTTCAAAAGTGTGTTTCTACAGAATTATTATTGTACTTCCGGAGCTTTTGAGATGAAAAAACCTTACAAAAACATACATCAGTTAAGTGCATAGCATACTGTTTCAATCCCATCACATCAGCAGCGGTATTCAACAATCCCACAATTCTGCAATCCCACGAGCTCGGTGTAATTTTCATCTACTGGAATTGCACGCATGTTGCTTGTTACCTTTACGAATGCCGTTCCCATTAGTACGAGCTGTGGAAGTGCATCATGGGCGTGTCAGTTTGCCAGAAGTGGGCTCAATTTATCCTTCTTATTTCAGGTGAAATTTATAACAATTTCGATAATTGTAGAGGGCGCTGAACATGTTTTTAAGTGATAACTTCTTTAGCCCCATTGTGATTTGAAACTCGATGAAACGGAATACTGACATAAAAAAGAGACAAACTCATAAATCTATAGTATTTAGCCTGTAAGAGAATGAGATAGTATAATCGGTTCCATTTCGACTTCGAGTTCGACTATATCTACTAAAACCTAACCTAACCTAACCTAACAAAAAATTGGACAAAAATAATATAAGCATCCCGTAAAGAAAATAAATTATTGTTCAAAAATAGTAAAATAGGACAAAAATAATACAGACGTCCTCTAAAGATAATAAATTATTGTTCAAAAATAGTAAAATAGGACAAAAATAATACAGACGTCCTCTAAAGACAATAAATTATTGTTCAAAAATAGTAAAATAGGACAAAAATAATACAGACGTCCTCTAAAGATAATAAATTATTGTTCAAAAATAGTAAAATAGGACAAAAATAATACAGACGTCCTCTAAAGACAATAAATTATTGTTCAAAAATAGTAAAATAGGACAAAAATAATACAGACGTCCTCTAAAGACAATAAATTATTGTTAAATAAAATTATAGTTATATATAGTTAAAATAAATTATTCTAAAGACAATAAATTATTGTATTATTTTTGTCCCATTTTACTATGTTTGAACAATAATTTATTGTCTTTACAGGATGTCTGTATTATTTTTGTCCCAATTTTTTGTTAGGTTAGATTAGGTTAAGTTTAGGTAGATATTTTGTTATAAGAAGTTTTATCCGTAGAATATTTTTTTCGGAGGATATTTTGTTGATGAAAACGCGCAATACGAGAATGATCGGTAACTTTGTACGGTGCTTCGTAGCCTATTGGTCTCTTCTTTCTGTGCTTCGAAGCCCTCCCACTCTTGTGTACTTCAGTTTTCTGAAAGTGTCACTTCTACCGCCTGTGAATTGCACATTCTTGATTATAATTTTTTTAAATTAATTTTAGTTTATTAATTTTTCCGAACAACCAACCATTATACCATTGTACCCTGGAAGGCGAAGTCGGACTTACCATAAAATTTATAAATAATAAGCCAACAATAGTAAATGTCTCAAAAAACCAAAATCCACCACTGGATATGGCCTAACTAACCGAAAATGCCGGACCAAATGCCCTGATGAAATCAAAATCTATTACCAAAATACACGAGGACTTCGTACAAAACTAAATGACCTTAAAGTAACGGTACCTTTACACGGACACGATATATTTATCCTTACCGAAACATGGCTCGTTCCAGAAATAAAATCTCCAGAACTTGGTTTTACAAACCACAAGGTATTTCGGCGTGACAGAAATCCAAAATCTAGTACCAAATCCAGAGGAGGCGGAGTATTGATTGCAACTAAGGAAAATATATCAGCGAAAAAACTAACCACGCAAAATACCTCATTGGAGCAATTATTTGTACAAATTGTTACTCCTATGGAAAAAATCATCATTGGAACTGTATACATACCGCCAAACTCCGATATCCAAACTTACAAGAAACACTGCGAAGACATTGAATTTCTTGTGTCAAAAAACCCTACATTGAAAATAATTATCGTCGGTGATTATAATCTTCCCAATTTAAACTGGACATCTAGTGAAAATGGTTATATTACTAACGAGAGTTCTAACGACCCAGCACGTGAAGTGATAGATATGATTAACTATTTAAATTTGCATCAACACAATTTTGTAACCAATATATGTAATCGTCTACTAGATCTCGCTCTTTCAAACTGTTCTAAACTATGTGTTGAAATGTCAAACGATCAGCTTGTGCAGGTGGATAATTATCATCCCCCCTTACACATTGTCGTAAATATGTACACAAACAAACCCCCACTGAAACAAACAACGCTCAACTTCAAAAATGCCGATTACGACTCTATTAACTACCAACTTAATAATACAGATTGGACTTTCTTGACCAAAAATAGTGATATCGAACAAAATCTAGAAAAACTTTATGAAACATTTTCCGAAAATATAAAATCTCATGTCCCCTCATATATACCTAAACACAGAACATATCCAAGTTGGTTCTCCACAGACCTTATACTCTTACTGAAACAAAAAAAACAACTACACAAAATTTTTAAACTCACTCACCAAATCAACGACTACTCAAACTTCTCAGAAACAAGAAAGTAATGTAAAACACTATCTAAACTATGCTATAAAGCACACATCACCTCCATTGAGAAAACTGCGCTAGGAACAAAAAATCTTTGGAATTTTGTTAAAAAATTAAACAATGAAAGTACAGACTACCCCCCTACAATGCATTATGATGGAAAAATAGCCAACAGCACCCATGATATTGTTAATTTGTTTGCGGATCATTTCCAAAGTGTGATGTTGGCGGGTAGAAAATAATATCAAGATGTTACGATGTTTATTGGTTGCCGGATTAATATGGAGAGAGCGCTCAACAGCGGGTACATCCCTTTTATACATACCATTCTCGCTGTCTCGCACTCATGCCGTCACCCTCATACACATACGTCACACCCCCACACTTAAAACCTAATTACATATATTTCTTTAGTCACAAATTTATACAAAACAAATATCTAAATATTTCCATTCCATAGTATATGTAATTATTCTTGTTCTTCACGTGTAGCGTGGGCGTTGACCTCGAGGGCGTAACCTCCCCTCCCATGGTGTAGGTGACCTGCAAAAATTAGAGGAATTAGGAAATTTGGTCATGTCCACATCCGAGAGTGGACCCAGGTCCAGCAAATCATCAGACCTGTCACACTCCCCCCACCTAACCTTCCTCTCTGAAATCTGATCATGGTGGCGTTTCCAAATTTGTCCCGTAGACATAATTTTAACTAAATAAATCCTATTCCCCAATCTTTTAAAAATTTTTCCTAAAATCCATTTATTATCATTACTTCTTAAATCCCTGGTTAAAACTTTAGAACCAACCTCAAAGTACTTTTTAAATTTTCTTCCTCTATAATACTTTTTCTGTTTATGCTGGCTCAATAACATTTTGTTTTTAACCGTGTTGTCAATTCCTTTAAAACCTTGACTCTCAACATTATCCACTATTGGAATAATCGTATTAAAAATTGATCTAATCTTTCTACCCAACATTAATGTACTAGGCTCAATGCCCGTAGACATTGAAGGCGTATTTCTAATATCAACTAAAAACGTCAAAAGTTTATCTTCAAAATCAGTAGGAAATTTATTATTTACCATAATTTTTTTCAAAAAATTCTTC
The DNA here is from genome assembly GCA_917880885.1 of Limnephilus marmoratus. Lineage (NCBI taxonomy): Eukaryota > Metazoa > Arthropoda > Insecta > Trichoptera > Limnephilidae > Limnephilus > Limnephilus marmoratus. Next base: position 26,571,431 of record OU862930.1, on the reverse strand, counting down.
ACTGTTTTAACCCCATTTTCAGCTAAACCGTTAGAAGCAGGATGCTGTACAGCTGAAGTCAATGATTCTATATTATAATTATGACAAAATTCCTTAAAAACTGACGATGTGAAAGCTGTACCATTGTCACTTACAATTTGTTCCGGGATTCCGAACATAGAAAATAATCTTTTCAAAACTTTTATTGTACAAAACGAATCTACCTTATTTACAACATAACAGTCTATCCATTTTGTAGTTGCATCAACAATAATTAAAAAATTATGACCTCCCAACGGCCCCATGAAGTCGATATGCAATCTACTCCAGATTAACCCATTGATTGGCCAAGGTGCCAACTCAACTTTACATGGAGTAGGTAAACATTCCATGCATCGAGCACACTGTTTCACAGTTACTTCTATATCATTGTTCATTCCGAGCCAAAAAAAATAATTTCGAGCAAGACTTTTCGATTTTACAATGCCTAAATGTGATTGATGTAAAAAATTCAATATAATTTCCCTTAATTCCCTTGGAACTACAAATTTATTATTATAAAATAAACATGAATTATAAGTCGATAATTTATCCCTAAAATACCAGAATTTCAATAAATCATCCTTTAAGAACTTTTTATCCGGCCAACCATTTGCTGTGAACTCGATAATGCTCGCTATATTTACATCATTAATCGAAAACTGTTTCATCGTTTCCGCATTTAATGTTGTTTCTGACTCGATTATGTTCACAAACTCTGACTCAACCGTATTCACGTTTAAAGAATCAATATAATTTAAAAAATAATCGCTAGCATCAATATCGTCGCTACACACATCTAAATTATCCTTATTATTAATCGGCATTCGTGATAAGAAATCCGCTTTGTTATCACCTGACTTAATATGCTCTATACTATAGTCAAAAGTCTGGAGTATTAGGGCGTACCTCTGCAGACGGTTAGCGGCCAAAACAGGTACCTGCTTATCCGTGTTCAAAATGTGTACTAACGATTTATTGTCGCAAGCCAAAACAAATTTATTGCCGTATAAATACTGAAAGAATTTCTTCAACCCAAAAATTATAGCACACGCTTCCTTATCTAAAATAGAGTACTTTAATTCTGTTTCTGACAATAATCAGCTAGCAAATGCGATAGGTCTCTCTAAACCATTATCATATACATGGCAAATCACCGCTGATAACGCTTTTTCAGATGCGTCTGAAATAAGTTTAATTGGTAAATTAGGATCAAAATGCACTAAAATATTATCTGACGTCAGCAGTTTCTTAACTCGCTCAAACGCAATATTACATTCCTCAGACCACACATATTTTACTCCCCTTTTTAACAAGTTATACAATGGAGACAAAATACCTGAAATATTATGAACAAAAGCTCTATAATATGAAATAACCCCAAGTAAACTCCTAAGTTCTGAAACATTTTTCGGTACTGCCATTTGAGTAATCGCACAGATTTTATTTTCTAAAGGCATAACTCCTTTCCGCGAAATTTTAAAACCTAAATATTCTATCTCAGTTTCTAGAAAAGAACACTTATTTTCATTAATAGTTAATCCACAATCACTTAACTTGCTAAGTACAGATTCACAAATAGAGAATAATTCCTCTTCAGAATTTCCAAACAACAAAATATCATCTAGAAATATACGAACGTTACGAAGTCTACCTACTACCGCCTGAATAACTTGCATAAATACAGCCGGGCTTGTGGTCAAACCGAAAGGCAACACTTTAAACCTGAATAAACCTACATGCGTACTTATCACACATAATTTTCTCGACTTCTCGTTCAACGAAATCTGACCAAAAGCATTACGCAAATCTATTTTAGCAAAAAATTTCGCACCATTTAAAGATGAAATTAAATCTTCTATACGAGGCAATGGATATTTCAACTTCGCTAACAAAGGGTTTAATGTGGTTTTAAAATCAGTACAAATTCTAATTGAACCGTCTTTCTTTTTTACAACAACAATCGGACTAGCCATATCACTTATTTCTACGTTTTCAATTATATCTTCACGTAACATCTTATTTAATTCCTCCTCTACCTTTCCACGTAAACTAAAAGGTAACGATCTTGGATTCACAAACTTTGGCCTGAACTCCGAAATAACTTCGATGTTAGCTTCATAACCTATAAGCCTACCCGATTTTTCTGAAAACACATGAGCATATTTTTTCTTTAAACTATCACGAAAATTTAATTGATTATCACAACTAGTCTCACTGGTATTTACCGCATTTATTCCACTTAATCCGATACCGAAAACTTGTAAAAAATTTCTACCAACAATCGTAGAATTACCGTTTTTAATTATTATAAACTGCGTATCTACACTTTTATTTAAAAATAACACACTTAAATTAACTTTACCTACAATATTTAACCGTTTCCCGTCATATCCTGACAATTGAATATCGCATCTTTCCAATTTACAAGAAACAAAATCTTTTAAATACACTTCATATGGAATTGCATTAATCTCAGCGCCGGTGTCAACAATCGCTCGCAGAACAGTGTTACCAATAATGAGATCTACGAATATCGGTTCCGGCCCCGTGCCGTCATGCAACATAAAAACCGAATTTAATCGTTTATTCTTATTACCTACATTAATTTTACTGTTTTTACACACATTACTAGGATGACCCGATTTATTGCACCGATTACAAAAAATATTCTTCCAACAATCTTTCTGCAAATGATTCGTTTTTCCGCACAAAAAACATTTTTTTAATGCAATATTTACTGGCGTCTTACTACGCACTGCACTTTTAAATCTGATCGGACTATCCGACCTGGATTTACGGACAACATTACTATCCTTATGCACAACATTTAAATTCGTATCAACTTTCTTAAAATTAACAACATGTTCCCATGAAGCTGCTAACTGAATGCATTCCGAAAAAGAAGTATTTACCCCCTCAACGAACAACTTATGTTTCAATTTTTCATTGAAAATTCCAATAATGAATATGTCTTTTAAACAAGATTCCAGCCTCAATTCAAAATTGCACGTCAAACTCAGTCCTCTCAACCTAGCAGCGTAATCTTTAATAGATTCGTTAGCTAGCTGTTTACACTTATAAAATAACTCACGCGACTCGAAAATATTTAGAATAGGTTTGCAATGTGAATCAAATAATTTACATAAATCATCAAAAGAACAAACAGAAACCTTTTTAGGGAAACATAGATCACATAATAAAGAGAAAGTTTCTTCGGTGAGGCAACTCAGCAAAAATGCTCTTTTGCGTTCTTGTGATAACACTTTGTCATCATGTAAAATGAGGGCCTGATCCAGTCGTTCCTTGAACAATGACCAGTTTCCCGTTCTGTAACAGAACGTCCCCAAATTTTTACAAACACCCTCCATTGGGGGAAGAGCTGAAACAAAATAATCAAGACTACTTATCTCAGCACTTCCAAGAAGGCTACACTCCGAGGTCCACGTTCCACGTTCCACGTGCACGCCACCCAGAGCTGTAGATCACCGTCCCCGTCTGGCTCCGTCTCCCGACAGCTGTGGATCCAATCCCTACTCCGAGGTCTTCCTTCCCAGACTGCAGCGACGGAAACCAAGTCCTGGTTCCCGGCTAATCCACACGATGATCCAGTCCTTGACCCGATCCTTGATCCGGTCCTTTTGTACCCCGTTACACGGTGTACCCGAACGACAATAATTTTGTAATTTGTCGGTCCCACACACGCGAATACTTGCGTGTGGCTGCTCCAATTTCTTCTTAATGCGATCGCTTCCTGCGATCGCTTCCTGCAATCCTGACAACAATCCGTCAGATCCCGAAATCTACCGCGTAGATTCTTCCAATTTACGTAAAAATTTACGAACTACCGAGCTGCGCCAACTGTGATGTTGGCGGGTAGAAAATAATATCAAGATGTTACGATGTTTATTGGTTGCCGGATTAATATGGAGAGAGCGCTCAACAGCGGGTACATCCCTTTTATACATACCATTCTCGCTGTCTCGCACTCATGCCGTCACCCTCATACACATACGTCACACAAAGTGTATATGAAAGCGAAATATCTGACAACAACGTACCGTCATACATATACCCAAGCACAATACATTTACAGAACTACCTCATTACACAGGAATCATGCTTAAATAAAATAATTTCCCTTGACCCCAACAAATCTGCAGGCCCAGATAACATCCCACCAATATTTCTCAAACAATGCGCATCTGCAATATCCGGTCCACTCACCACACTATTTAACCACTTACTTTCTTCAGGACATTTTCCAACCCGTTGGAAATCTAGTTATATTACTCCGATTTTCAAAAAAGGTGATGACACAGACATTAAAAACTACCGTCCAATCTGCATACAATCAGCGCTCCCGAAAATCTTTGAATCCCTTGTTCTCGATTTAATTTATCCGTCAATATTAAAAGTTATAGATAAAAACCAACACGGATTCGTTTCTGGTAGGTCAACTGCTACTAACCTGTTACTTTACCATAACTATATTACAGAATCTTTTACAAAAAAAAAACAAGTTGACAGTATTTACACAGATTTTTCCAAAGCTTTCGACAAAGTATCACATAAATTATTACCTAGAAAACTTTATGCAATAGGACTGAGAGGCAAGTTGTTGGATTGGTTCTCAAGTTACTTGTCTAACAGAATCTTATTTGTCAAAATTAAACACTCCAAATCTAAGTTATTTTATGCAACTAGTGGTCTACCGCAAGGGAGTCATCTCGGACCCATCCTTTTCCTTATATTCATAAATGATATAATAAGTTGTTTCGACGATGTAGAAGTTCTGCTTTTTGCCGATGACATCAAATTATATAAACAAATATCTAATATAAGAGACTGCCTTATCCTACAGTCAAACATTGACAAATTAGACAATTGGTGTGTTGCAAACAACTTATTCCTCAATATCGATAAATGTAAGACACTAACATTTTGTAGAACAAAGACCCCGTTATCTTTTGAATACACAATAAATAACAAAATCTTAGAAAAAGTCAAAGAAATCAGGGATCTTGGAGTTTTATTTGACACCCAATTAAATTTTATAAACCACATACAAGAAATAACCAACAAAAGCATGAAGACACTAGGATTTATAATCAGAACTATCAAAGACTTTGATTCACTAGAAGCTATTAAAATTGTATATTTGTCACTAGTACGCAGCTTGCTGGAATACAATTCCATCGTTTGGTCCCCATATTATCAAATTCATATAAAAAATATTGAACAAGTGCAGCACAAATTTTTACGATTTATTAACTTCAAGTTACATATACCTATTCAACACATTAACTATACATTCCTACTAAATACACTTAAATTGCATTCCCTAGAAAACAGAAGAAAAATAATTGACCTAACTTTTTTGTTTAAAATTATTCACTCCGAATTAAACTGTTGTGAACTCCTGCATCTCATTGACTTTAAGGTACCGACCCGAGCGACAAGGCAAAACATATTATTCTGTAACAATAATTCTCTAACCAACTATCACACACATGCATCAATTTCTCGACTTCACACACTAGGGAACAAATACACCTCAAATATCGATGTATTTAATATAAGTTTACCGTTATTCAAGAAATATCTGAACAATATTTTTATGTAGAATATTTTGATATCTAAGGAGCATCACCTAGGGTCTAATGCATATATTTGTGTATTTCTATATTAATCTACAATGTAAAAACTTGTTAACGTTTTCTTTTTATGTATCTTGCATTTTGTCATGTATTATTCATGACATTTAATCAGTCACCTGTAAATTTTGTAATTGCTAACATACCTACTAGTTTATTTCTATGTCATTTACAACTTAGAAACTTTCTCTTTTATTGTAATGCACTATCATTCCTAAATTTATCTGTATGATGTTTACCTACTAGTTATATTTTTATAGTTCATCTTTTTTATTAAAAAAAAAACTGTCTCTGTATTATAATCTTGTCATGTAAAAGCCCATCAGGGCGTTGAAAATTAATAAATAAATAAAATAAATAAATTATAGTTTTGTTTTGCTTTTTGCACAGGAGGCTCGAGAAAAATAATTTCTCTCAGATTCTAATGGGAAGGCGAGTATGGGCACCGCCACACCTGGAACCGTTTATTGTATACCCAACGTCACTGCCATAGATCGCCCCAAGTGGTTCCCTACGTTTGATGACTTAACAGGTTGCACTGGTTCATGGGGTTAGGATTGTCTTGACGGCGGATGCGTTTGTCCACCTACTGCGTGAGGGTCGGATAGGGAGAGACGGGTTGAGGGAGACCTAACCTTGACCTCTCTTGACCCATCGCCTGGGATTAATTCGTACGTCTGCCACCCCTGGACACGTTGAGCACAGATTCCTGTATACCCTTAATACCCTTTTCTCCACAGAACTTTCACTTCTTCCTTCCCGTACACTCCACACAGCATCCCCAAAGATGACCTAGGCTCTGAGAGATTTTTCCTCAGGGCGTTCTGTGTGGAGCTAATTATAAAAAAAAATCGTCTTTTGGGATGCTCTGCGGAGGTTCTTTTTGGGAAGAGGAAGGAGTAGGTCTTGGAGGATACATGTTGTATTAAGTAGGAAATCTCTCAGGGCCTATTCCATATTTGGGGATGCTGTATGGAGGGTCTTTTTATGAAAAGAAGGAGAGGAAAAGTTCTATTCTCTTAAGGTATGCGGGGTGGGTAGGAATCAGGGGTTCAATGTCTACAGGAATAACGGACGCATTATCCCTCTCACTGCGGTGCGAGGTGATGGGTCGAGAGAATCCGCCTGGAGAGGTCAAAAGGTCTTCCTCAATCAGTCTTTCCTGATCCTGCCTGCCCCACATTAGGTGGGCAAACACATCCGCCGCCAAGGCCTTGAAAAATCTCACCCCAAGAACTCCTGCTAAGTCACCAAACATAGCGAACCACTTGGGGTGAACTACGATTGAGGTGTTGGTTATCCAATAATGAGTCGTAGCAATGATCCGTTCTCTGAAATGCTCAGTCCTGGCATTGTTACATTAAACATCATTTTGGAAAAAGTAGGCTTCGTAGGTATGTAAAATTCAATAAAGCTAATATTTACGAAAATAGATAATTTCTACGGATTGTTTATTCAGTGCTTCCAGCCTTGTTTCCTTTGCAAATGCAATGCCATTAGTGCGAGTTGTTTGATATTTGATTGCAGCGGTTCCCGCCCTGTTACAGCTAGCCAACCTGCCTGCCGCTGTATTCAAAGGCGCTGAAAATCGCTGTGCAAACGTAATTAATACATTTATTTAATTAAATCAAGATAATATTGGGAAACTCTATCGAAAATCGGCCACTAACGAATAACTTAAAGCAAAAATAAATAAAGCAGCTCTCATTCGTACTAGATATTTAGTATATCTTTTGATTACAAAAATAATTTTTCAGTTTGGTTGGGTATTTTGTACACAAATTCAAAATTAAGATTTGTATGAAACGGGGCGAATAGGGCCGCGCGAACGTTCCACTTAACGGTGATGGTCTTTCACCAGGGCGATACTGAGTGTATCTACTGCTCTGGAACGGTAATGCGCGTTTCATCCCGTGACAAAATATCCCCGACAAAATATGCTCCGACAAAATATCTATCAAAACTTAACATAACCTAACCTAAAAAAATGAGACAAAAATAATACAGACGTCCTGTAAAGACAGTAAGTACATGGAAAAAATCCCCAGAAGATGTTCCCCGTACAACTTAAGAGCGTTTAACCAGCCAGCGGACGAAAATCCACATTTCGTCGAAAGTTGTTCTTACGATCGTGCAGGGCGGTTACAATGAGAAAGATTAATTATTCTCCGTACCAGCTTTTTAAAATTATAACTCAATATCGAATTTATTTCAATTCAAATTAGCTTTAATTTATACCTTCATCCAAAAATGCTGAAAGGCGTGATGATAAAACTATTAAAATAATGTACTTTTTGTAGTTATTTTTTGATTATAAGTATTTATCATTTTTCAATAATGTCTAAATTTAATAAGAATGTTAAAAAAATCTGAAATATATTAGTTTGTAAGTGCGCAAATAAATACACAAACGGACCAATTTTCGCCAAGAAACACATGTACGTACATATTTTTTAATGATTTTATTGAAACTAAAATTAAAATTCTAAAACAAACGTTTGCTAGATAATGTATTGATTTATTTTACTGCATGATTTTATTATTTAAAATGGGTGTGGTAAATACAAAAACTTTTTTGAAAATTGAACAAATCTGCCAACGACCTATGGAATAACCTTATTATACTAAAAATTAAAAAAATTTCTCAAAATTTATTACATACGAATGCTAGATAAAAGAACAATCTTTCGAAATCCATTTATAGTTTTTTGTGGAAAAGAGTCAATACGTCTAAAAACTTTTTTGAAAATGACGTATTTCCGGTTTTCTCTGGTAATGCCCTCTTAGGAGGAAATCATAAGCACATCCACGAATGTAAAATACTTGTGGCACATCATCACTGAAGACCTCTCGGATGATGGTGATATTGAACGACAGAGGAGAAGTATCAGTGTTTTGTCAAATATGATTGCCCGAAGATTCTTCCGATGCAGCAATAATGTTAAAAAAACATAATTTAATGCATTCTGCACTAGCCTGTATACATGTGAAACATGGTGTCAATACCGAGTAAGCTCAATGGAACGTCTCCGGATCCAATATAATGATGCGTGCAGAATCATATTTGGATTCAGAAGGTATAGCAGCGCTTCAACAATGTTCACAGAATTAGGACTCCATGGATTCGCCAGCCTGATGAGACACCGGGTCACTGGAGCCAGGATGCGGCTAATGGCCTCCGACAACACGTTGGTGACCGCAGCCTTCCAGCACCAAGCGCCACTCCTGAGTGAGCGATGGGCCCGAGCGCACTCAAGATCACGCCCTGCATAATAATTGATTATTTATTTTTGTTATTATAAATTTTTTATTACTATAATTTTTTTATTTTCTATTTATGTTCTTATTTCTTTACCGTGTAAATTTATAAATATGTATTGTGGGATTGCACTATCCTCCCCATATCCTGGATTATTATTATTGTCGAAAAATAGTAAAATGAGGCAAAAATAATACAGACAACAATAATTCATTGTCTTTACAGATGTCTGTATTATTTTTTTCCCATTTTTGTTAGGTTAGGTTAGGTTTAGTTAGGTTAGGTTAAAGAAGATATTTTGTTGAGGGATATTTTGTCGAGGATATTTTGTCGCGGGTTGAAAATTCGCGAAAAACCTTTGGAACACGACGCAAGTATACCTAGAAAGGTATATATTATTTTATATGAATTAAATATGATTTTTTTATGTTGATACCGCACAAGAGTCCGAACCGCTCCCAACCACCAGGAGCCGGTGAGACTATGGCTTCCCCAATTGGGGTACGCTGTGAGGTCGAAGGTAAATGGGGAGGGGAAGGGGAAGTTGGGGAGCTAGCTGGCTATGCAGATCTGGTCACCAAGCAACGTTTTAATTCTGAATGGTGATCTTACACCAAACCTGCCTCCCAAATTGACACTCAAATATGCAAGAAACAACTCTCTCGCATTGAAGATAAACTTTAAAAGAAGTCAAATATATTCACATGGACGGAAGTAATCGTATACATAATACACTGAGGTACTTTGCATCGTAAGCAGTGGAAAGCTTGGCCAGTCAGGTAACTTTTTCCTGGACGAGATCTCATTAAAAAGGGATTATATAAACTCAGCAGCCATCTGCGGGATTGGGGAACCCGCAGAAATAAGTGCAGGCGGGCTTTGCAGAAATATACTAGGGGCAGTCAAAAAGTAATGCCTCCTATTTTTTTATACTTAAATAAAGTTAGTTAAGTGAAAATTTTGAATTTGGTGCAATTCCTCAAACCTTCTTCTACAATCTGCTGCAGTAGTAACTTTTTTGCGTCAACAGGTGGCAGCACTGCTGTCGCTTGCAAAATGGCTGACATCGATGTTCGTATTAGACAACGTTCTGTGATTGATTCTTCACTGTAGAAGGTGAAACGCCCATTCGCATTCACGAAAGACTGAAAAATGTATACCATGATGCAACAGTGGACTTCAGCACTGCTAGACGATGGGTTTGTCACTGTAACGAAGCTGAAGGACTAACACCGCTGGCTGACGAAAAGCTGGATGACGAAAAAGTGACCGCACGCAACATTGAGCGAGTTGATGACGTCACTCTTGGTGACCCCAGATAACTACAGATGTCGCTTTCTTTCCCACAGTAAAGGCAGTGTGATGACGATTATTCGACAACTGATTATTCAACAAAAGTTTGTTCAAGGTGGGTACCAAGAAATTTAACGGGCAGAATAAAGAAACAAAAAAACAATAGCCTCACAACACTTGCAGCGCTTAGTTTCTGGAAAAAATTGTGACCGGAGACGAAATATGGATTCATTTTTGATCCTGAATCAAAGAGGCAGTTAATGGAATTGCATCACACAAACCCACCAAGGGCAAAAAAAAACAAAACTGTGTGATCGGCCGGGAAAGTTAAAGCGATGGTGTTCTGGACGTGTCCTTGCTTTTTACAACACTGTGATACATGCCCTTGTCAAAAGACGGGCCAAGGCTGTGGAGATGGACGGAGATTATATTGAAAAGTAACAAATTAATCGTCAATAGTGTAGTTTTCAACCCATACAAATGATTTTTTTTTATATCTCGACAATTTTTTTATTTATTTATTTATTTATCTATAATAAAATATATTTACAATGGTTTTATTTGTATGCCTGTCTCACTAGGGTATACCTGTGTCGAGACAGGCGTACAGGTATATAAACGAATATAGTAGTTACAAGGATATTTCAGGTAAAATACATATTATGAATAGAATTAAAACAGAAGGGTGATTGGAAGGGTGGTAAATCTTTTAAAGAGAGTTATTTTATAAATGTTGGAGATGGAGTAATGAAATAAATTCTGCCTAATCTATTTATAGATTAAATTTGACAGGATTCCATTATTTTCATTTATTTTATATGGGTTAGGTTGTATGTGAATAGTTATTTCTGTCTATGTGTGATTTATTTTACAGATATTTGTGATAGTGTGGCGTCCAATACTTATAATCCATTTTTTAATATCTTGTTTGAATTTTGTAAAGGAGTCACTTTGTCTGATCGTAGTTGGTAGTGTATTGTATAGTTTGCAAACTATGTATTTAGAGTGTCTTTGCCCGAAGGTGGTTTTGAAAAAAGAAGTTTGGAGAAGTTCGTTGTTTTTGGCTCGGGTATTGTGTATTGTTTGTGTTTGGTGTTTTGTTGTTTTTGATCTTGAGTAGAGCTGTTTTATGTCCATAACGTTGAAGGAATTGAAGATAGTATCAGTGCTGGTAGTAAGCGGCATTTTAAGAATTATTTTTGTGATTAGTTTTTGTGCTTTCATGATGGGAGAAAGGAGAAAACAAAACGAAAACAAAACAATGAAAGGAGAAAACGGAAATAGGAGGCATTACTTTTTGACTGTCCCTAGTACGTTTTATGTATGCTATACGAATTTTATATTCGTATAGACTGAATGTGATCCAAATCCTTTGAGCTAAGTAATGCCATTTGCGGTCTAGGCAAATGGTAATTTTAAATAATTTTTTTAAATATTAAATAAAAAAGACATGTTTTGTGATATACAATGTTTTTTAAAATTAATAAATGACAGCGAACAGGACTCTGTATATTTTGTATTCTTTTTTGTGTTACGAGTGAGTCGACGTTATGAAGAAAGAATAACCAGACAAAACCGGAAACACGTCATTTTTAAATCAAACTAGCTGGTTCCCGGCATGCGTTGCTATGCTATTTAATAAAGAAATTGTTTCTCCCTGCGTGTCCTTGCCATTCGTCCCGTTCCCGTTCCCCTTCCTCCTCCCCTTCATTTCCCGCGTCCTCTTCCCCTTTTGCGTTCACACTCCATCTCCTCCGCCTTTCCTCTCCCCACTCCACTCTCCCCCTTCCTCCGTCTCGCGAACCCCCCTCCCCCCTTCCCACCTCCCGCATTTCATGCATTCAGTCCCGGTACATTCAGTTTTCAAACAGCTCGCGTGCCACCTATAGCAATTTTTTTTATACAAATTTCATAATGCCAGAGCTTACCAGTAGTTTTATACAAACCTTGTCTTGACAATATCGTACACACAAAAAAAAGAATTATCCAAATTGGTGCAGTCGTTCGGAAGTTATGCGCGTACATACATTTCGGCGATTCATTTTTATTTATATAGATTTTAGACGTAGGTATTGACTCTTTCCACAAAAATTATAAATTGATTTCGAAAGACTGTTCTTTTATCTAGTAAAGTTATTTTTTTTAATCTTGAGAAAATATGTTTATTTTTAGTACAATGAGGTTTTACCGTAGGTCGTTGGCAGATTTGTGAAATTTTCAAAGAAAATTTTGTATTATAAAAGACACATTTATAATCATATAATCACGCAGTAAAATAAATCAATAAATTATCTGAAATAAAGCTATGTTTCAGAATTTAATTTTAAGTTTAAATAAAATCATTTAAAAAATGGCATCCCCAATTGGGGTGTGTTGCGAGACTGAAGCTAGTCAGGGGATGGCGAAGAGGAATGTGGGGAAGTACCTGGCTATTCAGATCTGGTCACCAAACACGGCTTAAGTTATTTCAAGCAACATTTCAAATCTGAATTGTGGTAATACACCAAGGCGATACTGAAAGTATCTTCCACTCTATAACGTGCTGCGAATATACTACATATTATTTTAAGTGACTAAATTGAGAAACAACGCAAATTATTCAAATAAAATTTACTTGTGCACGTCGAGATTGAACCCGCGATCTCCGGATTGTAATTTAGCGGTGTTTTCCTGACCAGATACGAGTATCAATGGTCATTGGAGGTTATCAACCACTTACCCGCCCTGATATAAGTAACAGATGGTTACTCCTTCAAGGCTATCGCAAGGACTCTATTTTTTTTGAATGACCGAATCTACATTTAATTTTGAACGAATTTATACCTCCAGTGTCCCTGCATTCATTGTTGGCAAGCAGTATGCAAGTGCTTACTGCTTAGCGGGAAATCAAGATACGATCTTGTCTGATCACGTCTAAAAGGGATCGAAATTAAAATCTAGTATCTTTCAATGGTGGCAATCTTCCGAAGAGGCCCTCCATTGATATGCTTGGTGTAACCCTAAATGACCAGCTCTTGTATGGGGGCTCCATCGAAGCCAGAGTAAAGTTAGCCTCCCAAAAACTGGGCGTACTGTACAGGGCCCGCAGATACTTTAATAGTACACAACTGCTAACCCTGTACAAATCACAAGTGCGCCCCACGGTTGAATTTGCCAGCCACCTCTGGTCTGGATCTCCAAAATACCTGAATAATACCCTAGACTCTGTGCGGAAACGGGCGGTCCACTTAATAAATTCTCCCATTCTAACAGACGGATTGCAATTTTTAGAGCACTTCCGTCGGGTGGGAATGCTATCCTTTTTCTACCGGTATTACAATGGAAGATGCTCCGAGGAACTAGCGTCATTGATCCCTTCGGCACCGGTGCATAGTCGGGAAACACGCCAAACGTGCCCAATATTTAACACGGTTGACATTTGTCACATGAGAACGGGTCGTTTCTTCGACTCGTTCTTGTGTTCAACAGCTCGGCTGTGGAATGATTTGCCGGCCCCTGTGTTTCCTCCTTCCTACAACATGGGTCTCTTCAAGACCAATGTTCATTCCTTCCTCTCCTCAAAAAGAACCTCCAACCAGCATCCCAGATGACATAGGCCCTGAGGGAAATTATTTTCCTCAGGGCCTCCTGTATGGAGTTAATGGGGATGCCATAGTCTCATTGGCTCCAGATTGTTAGGAGCTATTGCGACTCTTGTGCGGTATTAACATATTAAGACGACAATAAACCGTAAAATATATTCAGAATCTTAACGACGTAAGTAAAGAAGCCGTGTATACAAATTGCGACTCGCGAACCGTGCATTGGACGGAACTACTATCTAATTTGCCGTATCAAAGAAAAGAAGAAGAAGATAAATAATATGGGAATCTTAACGACGTAAGTGAAGAAAGCATGTAAACAAATATACGCCGCGACACGGCGTATTGGACCAACGTACGGTTGAATTCACCTAGCAAGCCTGGAGATACGGCCTTTCCGCCGCGTTCATTTTAATTAATTCTGAAGAACGTGTTACAAATATGTAAAATGTGTCTCCATGTTGTCCTCCCGAAGTTATTAATTCGTCGCCTAGAAAAATAAAATCTAACTTTATAGTTGAAAAACGGGTTTTATAGTTTTAATATCGTTGTACGTAAAATATATTAATGATAAGGTATTGTTTTTATTAATCCAAAATATAAATAACTTGCATCCCTTGTGCGGTATGGAAATGAAAAAGTTATTAAAGTTACGAATTCGCCGGAAATTATTAAAATGTAAGTTTTGAGCAAACAAAAATTATTAAGATTAAAGAAAAAACAATAATAAAATTGGTATTCCAGAGTCCCACTGGCAAAAAAATCAAATTTGGAAGTGTAATAGCAATAATTTCTCGTTATATTCCAATTTTCTATTTGTGTTTCCATTTATATACTGTAATACATAATTTTTAATTGGAAATTGAAAGGTCCCTAAGGGTCTACCAGACCTTTTAAGGTTTATAAGCTGGTCCCTTCGCCTACTCGGCTTTTCCGATAAGCAACCCTGTTTATATTGATGTTTCCAGGTTGAAAATTGCTGATCCCATATAATAAGGGATGCATGTTTATAATGGTTGTAAGGGAGAACTACCCCTTCCGTATGATGAGACATAATCCTTGAATAGATGAACCTCCAAAAGAATTGATAAACCATGTCACGAAGTGAGGTAACTTTATCCTTACTTCTAGCGAAATTTACAATTTACAATTTGGGGGGGGCGGTATACCATTTATTGGATAACCAACACCTCTGCCATAAGTCACCCCAAGTGGTTCGCTACGTTTGGTGTTTTACCAGGGGTGCCGGGTTGCGTATTTACAAAACCTATACCGATTCAGTCGCGGTAACGACAATTCACATTTTAAATATACCTCTATATTGGTTATTTTTTATCACATTGCAAAAACAAAAAATGTTCTCAAATCTAGATAAAATAATCTTTCTGATGATGTGTATATTAGAAATTAATAATTTTATTTCTAAATATTTAAATTTTAATATTATTCCCATATATTGTAAATACACCTCTATATTGAAAATTTTTATCACTATGCAAAAACAAAAAAATGTTCTAAAATCTAGATAAAATAATCTTTCCAATGTGTATATTAGAAATTAATAATTTTATTTCTAAATATTTAAATTTTGATATTGAAAATTTAAAGCGACTCAAACGCGTTAGGGATTGTAAATACGCGCCCGGGTTCATGGAATGAGGTTTATGCGATGCGTCTGCTATAAATTTCGTGGAAGATCAGAAAAGAATGGTTGAGGGAGACTTTTTGACTTCTCCAGGAAGGCTCTCTCAGAATATAACCTGGACACAATGACTCCCAGATTACTACCCACCCCTTATACCTTTTTCCTTTACAGAACTTCCTCTCCTTCCTTTCCTAAAAAATACCCTAAACACAGCATCCCCAAAGATGACATTGGCCCCGAGGGGGAATTATTTTCTTTAAATTGTTTCCACTACCGAATATGTCAGTAATGCCCAATAATGGCAAATTTAAGCAAACTACCATTATAGAAAATGTGTTAAAAAAATAACACATAATATCAAGAGTTTTACAAACTAATGAGAAATGGAAAACGATTTATTACAACTAATTTTAAAACAGCACAAATGTAAAATCATTATATTTAGCCAAAAAATATACAATAATATACAATAATTTTATACAAAGTGTAAAAAAATAATATTTTATAATAGTGACTTAGAAACTTTGTCAAAATGGTTCAATTTAAATAAATTGAAACTAAATGTAAATAAGACAAAATACATGCATATAGGTAAAACAAATACACATGATGAACCAAAGGTTTCTAAAAATGGAGAAATCATAAAAAAAGTGGAAGAAATTAAATATCTTGGTGTCATTATAGACTCAAAATCAAACTTCTCAAAAAATGCAGATTACACAATTCAAAAAATTGCAAAAAAATATCAATTCTTGGTAGAATCAGAAACAAAGTAAATAGAGAAACATGCCAGATAATATATAATACAATTAAATCACCACACTTTAATTACTGTTAAAGTATTCTTTTCCTGTGCAATGAAGAGAAAATGAAAAAAATGCAAATACTGCAAAATAAAGCTATACCAATAATATTTAAGCGCAACATATACACACGGATACGAGACATGCTAAAAGAGCTAAATACATATGTTGACGGTGAAGCAAACTGTGTATTTGAATGTACTTATTTTTTACATAAAATTAACATGGGGATGATGTCTAAGGAACTAAAAAGAAAAATACATTATAATAACGAAACACACGGACACGGGACAAGAAATTCAAAGCAAATTAGACTGCCGACAAGAAAAAAATCAAGCACCCAGAATCTCTGATGTACCAGGCCGTCCAACTCTATAACAACATCCCGAATGAAATTACTGACATAGAAAATATAAATAAGTTTAAAAAAGAATTACGAAAGTATGTCTACGTCAATTATTAATGTCTTTATTTATGTGTAATATTTAAAGAATGATTATGTTTGCCAATGACTATGTTTGTAAATGTTTATATCTTTATAAAATATTAGCACACACAAAGATGTGAGCTAACTTAAGATTAATAAATAAAATAAAATACATTATAACATACATCCTAAGAAAGAATCGGGGCTTTCTTATTAGGCACAAGAGTTCCTCTTTTTTGACAAGGTATGCATGACCAATGATGACCTTAAATATTATATTTTGTAAATTATATATGTATAAATGTAATTCATATTCTTAAAATACAAACGAATAACATTTCGAAATCTTTCCTTGAGCTAATTAATTTCTTTATTGTCAAATTCGGTTAGTATTTTTATACAGTACTTCAAGAATTTTTCCGTTCTGTGTTTTCAACCCTTTTCGCAATTCTTTTCATGGAAAATGTGCTACCCACAAATAAGTGATATATGGAAAGGGTTTTTTCGTTTGGAAATTTTATAATGCACGGAACGTTGAACGAATGCTAATTTTATTGGCGCATTTCAATTAGAACGGAAAATTACGTATTTTCTTTGGTGGTTGTTTTGAAATGAAAACGGTTTTTCAAAGTCGAAGTATACACATACAGGGTGTATCAGGTATACAGGGTGTATGTGACGAACTAAACCAGTAGTGATTCCTGAGTTTATTAGAAGATACAAAATCAGTAATTTTCTGTAGGACAGTTCGGGGTGGGGTTTGGGGCAGAATGATACGTCACTGTAGAAGACTTTTTTTGTTAGAATTAAAAAAAAGCAAATAAAATTTCATTGGAAATAAAAATATCATGTACATTTTTTGCTCCAAAAAAGCTCAGTTGGTTAGGTTAGGTTTGTCGGGTAAGTTCTGACACATACTGCCCAATATCGTAAGTATGCTTGTAGCGCATTGCAGTGTGGTAGCTATTCTTACAACCGATTTCATTACGAGTTTCACCACCCACCAATCTAATCACCGATTTCATCCCGATTTCATAAATGATTTCATCACCGATTCCATCAGTAATGTAATCACCGATTTCATAACTGATTCCATCACGGATTCCATCAGTAATGCAATCACCGATCTCAGCCCATTTGATAACTGATTTCATCACCGATTCCATCACCAATGTAATCGCCGATTTTATACCAATTTCATTACTGATTTCATCACCGATTCCATCACACACCGATTGTATCACAATTTCATAAGTGATTTCATCACCGATTTCATTCCGTTTGATTACTGATTTCATCGCCGATTCCGTCACTAATGTAATCAGCAAATTCATCCCATTTGACAACTGATTTCATCACCGATTCCATCACCATTTCATCACCGATTCCATCACGAGTGTAATCACCGATTGTATCCCGATTTCATAACTGATTTTATCACCGATTTCATTCCGTTTGATAACTGATCTCATCACCGATTCCGTCACTAATGTAATCAGCGATTTTATACCGATTTCATCACCGATTCCGTCACTAATGTAATCAGCGATTTTATACCGATTTCATAACTGATTTCATCACCGATTCCGTCACTAATGTAATCAGCGATTTCATCCCATTTGATAACTGATTTCATCACCGATTACATCACCAATGTAGTCGCCGATTTTATACCGATTTTATAACTGATTTCATCACTGATTCCATCATAAATGTACCATACCGATTGTATCCCAATTTCATAACTGATTTCATCACCGATTCCATCACCATCCGGATTTCATAATAGATTTCATCACCGATGCCGTCACTAATGTAATTATTGATTTCATCCCAATTTCATAACTGATTTCATCACCGATTACATCACTAATGTAATCAGCGATATCATCCCGTTTGATAACTGATTTCATCACCGATTCCATCACCAATGTAATCACCGATTGTATCCCGATTTCAAAACAGATTTCATCACCGATTCCATCACCAATTTTATCACCGATTTCCATTGAAAACGTACCCAGCATCACAACTTGTTTGAAATAATTTGTTACACAAAAACTTGTTAGTTTCCTGTTTGACTATTCTGCAACACAAATCTCTTATACAGCAAGGTTTTCTTATTTCTTTTCTTTGAAAGTTTTTCCACACAGCGCAGCATCTCGAAATATCACAAAAGCACTGAGAAAAACCCAATTACCTCTTGTATCAATTTCATACACACTTAAAATCTCTCCCCATCTCTTGGAAAATCATACCTCGTTATTTTAAATACCCTTTCATATTATTATTATAAAATCGACTATCGGCTTACCATTATGATTATAATAAAGGTTCGAACCCTAGTAAAGGGTTTGATCGTCCATTGGCACCCTCGACAAACTAAACACCGCACAGTATCAATTAATATCACAATTTAATGGGTTCGGAACAGGTTGTCGTATTCCCATTAAGAAATTTTAATTTAGAGATTATTTGAAATGACTCTCGAAAGCTCCTCTTTATTCAGTGGCAGATAGATAGGAAACGCAATTACAAAAAAACATTGCCGAGGTGTTAATTAAGGCGAAAATTTCAAGTAACTGCTCCTGAGTCGTTACATTACACGAGCACTGCTGGGTTGTTACATTACATGACTCGAGACTTATTCGATACTCGTGCGAGTATCGAGTTGTTACACCACATGACTCAAAAATTAAGAATACTGCTAAGTCGTTACATTGCATGACTCGAATATGACGTGTGCTGCGGAGTTGTTACATTATACTCGAGACTCACGACTTTCGAGTTGTTACACTACGTGACTCAAAAAATACGTATACCGCTGAGTTGTTACTTTACATGACTCTAAAATTATGTGTGCTGCGTTGTTTTTACATTATATGACTCGAAAGTTATGAGTGCTGCTGAGTTGTTACATTACATGATACGAAAATTACAAGAATTATTAACCTCTGAGTTGTTACGTTACATGACTCGAAAATTACGAGTACTCCTGAGTTGTTACACTTTATGACTAGAAAACTCCAAGTACCTGCCCGAGTTGTTGTAATACATGACCTGAAAATTACGAGTACTGCCGACTGCAGAGTTCTTACATTACATGACTCGATAAATTAGAGTACTGCTAAATTGTTACATTATATGATACTAGAATTAAGAAGGCTGGTGAATTGTTACATTACATGGCTCAAAAATTTGAAGTACCTACTGCTGAGTTGTTACATTAGCTTCACACAGAAGGCCCTGAGGAAAATAATTTCCTTCAGGGTCTATAGCATTTTAGGGATGCTGTGTGGAGGGTGTTTTAAGGAAAAGAAGGAGAGGAAGTCCTGGGAAGGAAATATTTGTGAGGGCTGGGTAGGAATCTGGGGGTCAGGGTGTCCAGGAGTGACGGGTCCATCCCACCAACTGCGGTGCAAGGCGACAGGTCGAGGAATTCTGGCTGGAGCTGGGCCCGCCACGCAGCAGTTGGGCAAACGCATCATCCGCCATTACCTGGATAAACCTCACCCTATGAACCCGGACAACCCTGCTAAGTCACCAAACGTAGTGAACCACTTAGGATGACCTAGGTCAAGAGTTACAATAAATGGTTCACGGAGCGGCGGTACCAATACTCGCCCTCCAAAATCAAATACATTACATGACTCAAAAAATACGAGTACTGTTGAGTTGTTACATTACATGACTCGAAAATTACGAGTACTGCAGACTTCTTTTATTACGTGACTCGATAAATACGAGTACTGCTAAATTGTTACATTGCATTACTCGAGAATTAAGAAAATTGCTGAGTTGTTATATTACATGGAACGAGAAAATTACGAGTACTGTTGAGTTGTTAGATTACATCACTCAAAAATAACGAGTACTGCTGAGTTGTTACATGTACAGTTAGACCTACCCATATGATCGGTTGTGAAAGAATTGAAAAATGTTCTCTCCATTTGCAATTTTTTTAGGTTCGACGACCTGAAACCATTCATAAATACTGAACAAGCCATCAGGTACTAATCGACTCTGAAATAAAAGTATAAAAGCCTCAATTTCGTTGTCGCGACATGTCGCTTCGAATCAGCCCCGGACCACGGGCCGAGTTTGCCGTTTAGGGGTAGCTGGTGCGGGGTGAATTCACCCCCATAGGTCACCGCACCGCACGCGTAGGCAGACGGCCTTTAGGGATGCGGTACTGCGGCTGTGCATGTATTATCTATCTACCCCACCCACCCAACCAAGCCACCCTTCAATGGGGTGGGATTGGGAGACAAATATATATATATATACAACGATGGGATTTGCTAAGCAAGGTGGATATTTTCTACACAATCACCTTTTAAAAAAGTTTTATTTTCATTGTACATATGCTGGTCGAATGAGCGCAGAGAAGTCCTTTGTTTTATGTGAATATCGCACAAGAGTCCCAACTGCTCCCATCCGCATGGTGCCAGTGTGACTATGATATCCCCAATTGGGGTACGAGGCTGAAAATAGTGGGAGGGGAAGGAGACGGGGTGACGAAAGTGAGGATGTGCCTGACTGTTCAGTTCTAGTCACCAAAAGCAGCGTTTTCAAGCAACATTTCAATTCTGATTGGTGGTCTTACACCAGGGCGATGCTGAAAGTATGCACACTTTCGAATGAATGTAGCGAAGTCATTTTTATGTGAATATCGCACAAGAGTCCCAACTGCTCCCATCCGCATGGAGCCAGTGTGAATATGATATCCCCAATTGGGGTATATTGTGAGGCTGATGGTAGTGGGAAGGGGTAGGCGATGGGGTGAGGAAGGTGGGGAAGTGCCTAGCTGTTCAGTTCTGGTCACCAAACACGACTAAAATAAAGTTTTCAAACAAGGTTTCAATTCTGAATGGTGGTCGTACACCAGGGCGATGCTGAAAGTATGCACACTTGTCGAATGAATGTAGCGAGATCCTTTTTTTACGTGAATATCGCACAAGAGTCCCAACTGCTCCCATCCGCCTGGAGCCAGTGTGACTATGGCATCCCTGATTGAAAAAAAAACAATTTTTGGATTTGAGGTCTACCATTGTTCACAGAACTTCTGATTATTTTTTATAAATCACTTTCGACACCAGCCAAACTATAAAAAATTGTTTTCGTCGACTTCGTACGTAAGAAAGTAATATTCCAAAAAACCCTTTATCACAATATTTTGACCATAAATTCGCGACAGAAAACTATTTTCTTTGCACGTGTTATTCAAATATGCCTCCAAACGGAAAGTATGTAATCCCCTTGTCGTTCTCGTATCACAATATAATGTATGAACGTGGATCAAATTGTCCCTTCCGAACATCATTCATCATATTATCCAGTTTCCCAAAGTTTGCTAAAATTTTTATTTGTTTTTCATTTTTCAAATTGAACATCTTAAATCACAGTACTACGCTTCTCTTTTAGCAATACTTCTGTAGAATATTGACCTAACATAATATATGTTTGGGAGGCGGGTATGGGTACCACCGCCCTGGTTACAATTTAATAGATTCTTTATTTTTTTAAATTTATTAATTTTATTTTAGTAATTTGTACATTTAAGTTTACAAATTTCTAATTAATTATAATATTTAATATTGCAAACTAAATTTTTTGTAGTTTTATGTAGCTCCTACAATACATCTTGAACATTCCAATTGGTGTAGACTTTAAAGTTTCTGGTAGCTTGATATATATAACTTCGGTGGCTGGGTCATGTGGAGAGAATGACCGAGCATCAAGCACCAAAGTCCCTGCTGAACTCAAGACCGATAGGGCGAAGGAGCCTAGGAAGGCCAAGACTAAGATGGAGCGACAACGTCCTCAAAGACATATCTATCTTAGAGCTTCCAAACTGGAGAGAGCTGGCACAAAACCGAGATGAGTGGAGGAAGACTCTTGAGGAGGCCAAGACCCACCAAGAGTTGTAGAGCCAATAGTGATGATGATGATGATATATAACTTCATCCCTTTGTACAGTAAACTGTTCTGCGTATTCGCCTTGTCCTTTTGTTGAAGCCTGATTTCCTTGCTCGTCCTTGTGTTATGTCTGTGAATGTCCTTGTTGAATATATTTTCATTTGACAAGTATTTTTGTAAAATGTTGTTAATTATTTTATTTATTAATATCATCGTATTCAAGGTCAGCATCTGTTTCACGGTTAGCCAAATCAGTTCCTTTAACATTTTGTTTACTTTTGAAAATCTATTTCGCCGTAGTATTATTGTCATTGCCCTGTTTTGGGGAATTTGAAACTTATTTTGTTCTCGTTACCGATTGTTCTCGATAACCAACACCTCTGCCGTAAGTAACCCCAATTGGTTCTCTAGGTTTGGTGACTTAGCAGGGGTTCATGAGGTGAGGTTTCTCCAGGTGTTGATGAACGATACGTCTGCCCACCTGCTGCGTGGTGGGCAGGATCGAGAGAGATTGGTTGAGGGAGAATTTTTATCCTCCAGCCAGTGTATCTCGACACATCGTCTTGCACCGCAGTTGAAGGGATGGATTCATATGTCTGTCACTCCTGGACACACTAAGTCCCAGATTCCTACCCACCCTTTATACCTATTTCCTTCCCAAAACTTCCTTTCCTTACAAAATCAACATAAAGTTATCTAATGATGAAATAGATACCCCAAACATAGAACACTACAAAAAAATAATCATCCTCAACTTCCACGAGACGCTTTAGATATTTTTGTCAAATATAAAAATGAACTGAAACATTTTGCAATAATCGCAAATCCAAGTGTCGAAATCTGCACCAGCGCAATCATTATGTGGCCAGAATCCGCACATTTGAGGCATTTGATCCAGGTGTCTCCTCGAGTATCTTCAGAAAACAAAACCGTCCCACCACGGGCACATCACTCGCTCCCTCGCTCGACTGACAAGAGTTGAAACCTGTACGCGCGTGTAATGATTGAAAGAGATAGACGATCTCTGTTTATTGCGTCTAGGAGTATTTGTTTACAATAAATGCCGGTATTCCATATTAGGGATACTATTCCATATTTGGTTACTTTCCTCTATAATTTAAAGTTTTACTCATTATGTTATTCTAATAAACAAAAATTTTAACAAAACCAAAAAACGACTTAAAAAAATGCACTAAAAAGTAAAAAAATAATTTCGTATTCTTCTACAACTTTATAATCAACTTACCTTTTCTACTCATCAATATGTAGGTACGATTGTTATCTTTGGAGTCGGTGTCGGCGGTAGAGGAGCTGTCAAGTGAACACGCCGGGCCGCGGGTACCTTGGTTGACACCGACTCCAAAAATAACAATCGTACCTACATATTGATGAGTAGAAAAGGTAAGTTGATTATAAAGTTGTAGAAGAATACGAAATTATTTTTTTTACTTTTTAGTGCATTTATTTAAGTCGTTTTTTTGTTTTGTTAAAATTTTTGTTTATTTTTTGATTTTTAGTGAATCTGAAGTACACTAACTAATTCGATTAAGATTCGGCCGAGTATCGTAAATTTGTTCTTCAGCATTGGAGAGTTCCGTTACTTTGTCATGGATCCCATAATCAGAACCTAACCAAACTCTCATCAAACTACCCTTGAAGTACATCCTTTCCAATAAAAAAAAGAATCATCGAAATCGGTTGGCGTGATATTGAGTTAATCGTTCATTTGTCGCGCACATACTTGATGCAAATTTAAGACATATGATTTTCTCATGGATGCCTTTGTCAGAACTGGACCAAATTAAAATGGGACCACACGGGAAGCACCAGCTTTTAAATAAAAAAGAATCATCAATATCGGTTCACCCAGTCGAAAGTTCTGAGGTAACAAACATAAAAATAAAAAAAATACAGTCGAATTGAGAACCTCCTCCTTTTCGAAGTCGTTTAAAAATAAAGAAATGTTCATAAAACTCTTCCACGGGTTTTCCGTAATATAAAATAAAATATTAAATTAAATGAAGACAATATAACAATTTGAAGTTTTACTCATAAATATAAAAGATAAGTTATTTTCACAAAAAATTATATATATAAAATTCAAAATATGTTTGTAAGGGGGTGGTCTATGCGTTGCTAAACCATTCATCCGATTGCGATGAAACTTTGGGGATTTGATTTGCGCTTGCCCGCCAAAGTTGCTATATACAATAGCAACATTTTTGGCTTACTATGGTGGTAGTAGGAAATTTAAAAATATTGTTGGGTTATTCGTAACCCGGGAATGTTTGTGTTTCTTTAAAAAAAAAAGTGAGCTCTGGTGTCATGAAATTATGCGTTGCTCATCCGATTGCGATGAAACTTTTAGGATTTGATGTGGGCACGCCCGCGAAGGTTTCTATATATACTGGTGAGCTCTGGCGTATGAAATTTGTGTAAAAAAAATGCAATAGATGGCACGCGAGCTGTTTGAAAACTGATTGTACTGGGACTGAATGTATGGAATGCGGGAGAGGAACTTGGGAGGTGGGTTCGGTGGACGGGGGAAGCGGGAGAGGGGATTTGGGAGAGGGAAGGCAGGGAAGGTGGAGGGGGAACGCGTGAGGGGAAAGGAAGTGGTGTTTAGTTATGAAATAATTTAAAAACTAAACCCATGTTCCCAAGTCCTTCATTCATTCATTATCCCTTTGTCTTCCTCCTTTCCTTGAAAGTCCCTACTTAGTTGCTGCAAAGAAGAGGAAGGTGTTTCCTACCTACATGGAACACTAACAATATCGCACAAAACTCTAAGATTACCTACCTCAATGAGTTGAAAAATCGCAGTGATATTGTACGCATCTCGCTTTCGTAATCTCACTAATTAATCACAAAATACTCATCAATATAACCCCAAATTGTCAGTAATTGTGACCTATAGTTATGGTGGTATCGTGGAGTGCCGCCAGCATCAAGATCGGCCAGAAACAGCGGATGAACCCAAAGGTAGGGACTTTTACCTTCCCATCGCCAAATCTGTGATGGAGGTTTCAAAACGCAGTCAATTAAAAATTAGATTTACAGTCCACCATCTCTCTCGTGTTACGATATTGTTCGTGACAAGCAAGCAAGTGGCATTGCAACGCATGTCGGGAACGAACTCGCTTGCCCTTTCTCAACCCGAGTCTTTTTAAAATGACGTGAAATTAATTTTTTTTTTACTAAATAACTACTGAACCAACTTATTTGCAGTTTTTTACCAAGAATTAAGTGAATCCTTCCTAGCAACATTGATTTTTTTCATTGCGTTGGCTGCATTGCATACACACTTCATATCGCAAACAAGAATCGTTGATCACACATTTATTTTGAAAAGCTATGATCCGAGGGAATTGCAATATTAAAAAGGTATCTTTATTTTTTTCCTATATTTTTCCATTTTATTTATAGTAAAATATACCTTCTTTCATATTTTAATAAAAATACAACAAAAACATTGATATAATATTTATTTTTAGCATCCTAAAGTATCGTGTCATTTTAAAACGACACTGGTCGTTTGAGGGTATACTATTTGACTACATATTTTGTACTAGCTTTTTCCAACGGCTTCGCTCGCTTGGTATTAGGTGATTTCCACTCAGCCTCCTCCACCTTCCCTCTCCCCACTCCACTCTCCCCACCCACCCCTCCCCCCACTCCACTCCCCCATCAACCCTCCCCCCCCGTTCCCCTCCCCTTCCTCCACCCCCCTCCCTTCCCTTCCTTCCCTCCCCCTCTTCCATCCCACTCCACCTCCTCCACCTTCCCTTTCTCCACTCCACTCCCCCATCAACTCCCTTCCCCTATCCCTTCACCCACCACTCCCCTCACCCCTTACCCCTCCACATTCCCTTTCCCCACACCATTTCCCCTATCAACCCCTTACCCCCACCCCCTACCCCTCCCCACACCCTTCCCAACCTTCCCCTTTCCCCTTCCTTCCCTCCCCCCTCTCCCAACCCTAACCCCCTCCCCTCACCCTTCTCCCCCTCCCCTTTACCCCTCCACCAACACCCTCCCAACACCCCCTCTCCCCTCCCCACTCCCCCCACTCACCTCTCGCATTCTACACATTCATTCCCAATACATTCAGTTTTCTAACTGCTCGCATGCCACCTATTATAAATTCTTATACAAATTTCATAATGCCAGAACTCAACGGTAGTTTTATACAAAAAAATGAACAAAAACAAAGAATTATCCAATTTCGTTCAGTCGTTCGGGTTTATACATTTCGCATACATACGTATATTTCGGTGATTCATTTTTAGAGATAGTTATTAAATACGAATTATTATTCTTTTTATATTCTACCAAAATACATACATACATTTCGGTGATTCATTTTTAGAGATAGTTATTAAGTACGAATTATTTTTCTTCTTTTTATATTCTACCAAAAAATCAAGTACGGCAGTTTTATACTTAAAAAATGCGATACCCTTCCATACCTGTCTATCCAATTAAAACAATAATTGTTCTGTGATGTCAAAATTTGAGAATGACATTTTGCATAACAAAGATTCTTAAATAAAAATTCTATTTTAGAAAATATTTAAATTAGCGAAGTATCTACTTCCCTAATAATTTGAATCGATTAAAGAATTATAGATATCTTACTAATTGTGCCACCTATTGCAATTTTTTCATACAAATTTCGTAATGCCAGAGCTCTGTGCTATAGCCTATATGTTTATATTATTGTAAAGTTTCGTTAAAATCCATTCAGTAAAGTAGGAATTAGTATTTTATACGTATTTGAATTTTAACATCAAAGGGATGTCCATAGTAACCTAATTTAAAAAAAAATCGTTTGCAATGCGACAATTGGCGTTTGCAATAAATCGATTTTATTAACGACAGAAAACGTATGAAAAATAATTTCATAACGCCAGAGATTATTCATAACGCCAGAGCTTACCAATATATATAGCCTATAGATCTCGCAAATAGTGTAGCTTTCTATTAGTGAAAGAATTTTTTAAATCTATTCAGTAGTTTTTTCGTGAAAGAGTAACAAACATACAAACATACATCCATACAAACTTTCACCTTTATAATATTAGTAGGAAGTAGGATGACTATTTAATCTAATAACATATATATATTTATTATGTGTTATATGTGTTTTGATGAGAAGAAAACATCAATAATACTTTCAAGTGATAAGTAGATATGATATTGTCTTTAATTGATTTTTTTTTAAATTCTTCTTAGAAAATTGTCCATTTTCAGATCCACTGTCGTTTTAAAATGACGTTGAATATTTCCTAAACTATCGGTTAAAAAAAAAACTTTAAAAAAATCAAATATTTCACGTACACATAATCATATGTTATTTATTTTTTTATATCTGTAGGAATTAATTTGGATGAGAAAGGGCTAATATCATAGACATCCAAATGGATAGACAAGCAGTTACAGATGAGGGGTAAAACCAAACTATGGAGAGCGAAGAGGGGAAAGATGACTGTCATTCGTTGAACAATCAATCTGACAGTATATAGGCATCTCGCATTACAATATCACCATTTAGTTCTTAAAAGCAAAATCTGCTTTGAATGAATAGACCTTTTTACATGGGAGCGCGAATTGCTTGCCACGTTCAAAACATATTTGCTAAGGCCAAATGCTCGCCCCAAAAAGACTCGCGCCAATACACATATCAATATTTTGTTTCCGTGTTTAGTTAAAACACTTTTACAAATGTTTCATAATTTACTTACCCCTGTAACCAGCGACGAGCACTTTGGAGTACCGCCCACATTCGCTATGTGTACATTGATACGTAGATATATTGTATGGCACAAGCTGCCGTTATTTCGTTAAATGTATGGATGTCAGCTTCTCGCTGTTCACGGCAAGAATGATGACGTCACACATTTTAGATTCAAGCGAGGCTATATCCCCTCCCCATGGAGCGAGCCGGTTCCAAGGAGGAGCTACAGCCGGCGCCATGTGGAGGGGGAAATAATACGTTTTTATCACTTAGAGCAGGTCCAGATATATTCATATGTCCGTGGCTAATATCAAATAAAGAAATGATTTTAAATTGCGCACACATCTGTTATATTAAATCTACAGAAAATATTAAATTATCTAATTGGATGCATTCGTTGGGCGTAATATTATTTTATAACCTTACAGTAATAACAAGATGTTCTCCGCGAATAAATGGGAGAAAACATCATTAATTTTGAGCGTCCCCCTTTTAGGGGTGGTCTCGTTTTTCAAGGTAAAAGCGAAAGGCACGAGGTTAGAGGGAGAATGCTGGCTTACCGTTAGGGTGGTTATTAAAAAGAGACTGTCATTTTAAATGACGCATAAATTTTCGTCATTATTTGCTGTCTTAATTAAAAATAATTGTTTTAACAACTTTTATATGAGGTGAAGAAAAATAAACTAGATTAGATCATTTTTGATCGTTCCAGAGCCGTGGATGCTGCCAAAGTTCTGGTGAAAGACCAACATTCAATTTAGAAACGTTGCTAGAAATATGCAGGGTGTTAAGGGACGTACTTGACTTACTTTAACCAGTGATCCCTGACATTATTTGGAGTAAAAAGTGTAAATGAAATTTTGGTCTCCGGTGACTTTTTTGACGACTTTTTTTTTCCAAAATTTTTTTCTTCAAAATCAAACAAAAAAAAAATTCTTCCGCATGTCTTCACTGGTCACTCAGCCGGGTGTCCGACGAACCATTTGCCCCGCCTCCAGCTGTTCATTAACTACCATTTTTTATGTTTTTGTGGAAAAAAAAACATCAAAAATGTCACCGGAGACCAAAATTTCATTTACATTTTTTACTCCAAATAATGTCAGGAATCACTGGTTAAAGTAAGTCAAGTACGTCCGTTAACACCCTGTATATAAAAACACGGTTTATTCGTAATATTAGCATTACTTAGTAGAGCGACACAACCCGAAATGTATAATTTTTAAATCAAATTTAAGACGTATCGACTCTTGCTACAAAAAAAATGTAAATTAATTTCTAAAGATTTTGATTTTATCTAGTAAAGATATGTTTTATAAATAAATGAAACAATGTTACTTTGTTTGAACCACTTATATATTTGAATAAAGCCGACCGGTTTCAGAACGACCGTTCCATCTTCAGGGCAAACGTATACTGATTTGACAGTTACAAATTAGTGGATGGGAACAATGTATTATTATTGTAGTGGTCGAGCCGTTGCTACATATAAACTCAAATGTAATGATTGTCCCTCATTTTATATTGGAAAAACAACTCGTAATTTTGAAATCAGAATCAAAGAACATTTAAGGTAATAATAATAATTTTTCCGAAATCGCTAACCATATCATTGAAAATAACCATAGTTTTGAAAAAAAATACGGGGATAATTATTCTTCATATTAATCGTAAAGGAAAACGCTTAGATAACTTAGAAGCCTTAGAAATAAAAAAAATCCCTTAAAAATAATGAATCTATTAACAACATGTTCCCCTACGCACCCACTCTTCATTAATACCGAGCAATGGCTCCACCCCTACAATAATAATCATTGTTCCCATCCACTAATTTGTAACTGTCAAATCAGTATACGTTTGCCCTGAAGATGGAACGGTCGTTCTGGAACCGGTCGGCTTTACTCAAATATATAAGTGGTTCAAACAAAGTAACATTGTTTCATTGTATGTGAATGTATGACACAAGCCATTTATTCGTTTATTTATATACTGTTTGTAGAGATTTAGTTGTTGTGTTTACTGAAACTTTATTTAGGACTAAATAATTCAGTTTCAAAAATAAAGGTATCTCTTATTAGTTTATCATTATTGAAAATATTCAAAAACTTTCAAAAACTACTGCACAAAAAAAAATAGTAATGCTACTTCTAGGGAGAATACTTCGAACACCGAAATTCAAAATGGCGGCAGTTGTTCAGCTGATTGCCCGAAATAGTAACTTTTCAGGAGTGATGACGTCACACGATTGTTTGATACATACGGTGGTTTTCGGGGATCTTGAAAAATGAAAACTTTGATAACTATTTTAACTATTAAAAATAACTCTAACAAAAATAAAAAATAAAAAATATGCAGTTATTTAAGTTGGAAGGTCATTATTCATTAAAAAATAAATAAAAAAATTGAACTGGAGTTCGCTATTACAAAAATTTATTTCTTTCATCCCTTACAAAGTATAATTCCAATCCTTTGCATAAAATCTTCTTCGCAATACTTCGCATGTACGAGTAGATACTAGATTCGCCTTTGCATTAGTGATAGGTAACTTAATATAATATAACGTGTATTGGGGATGTTAGGTGAGAAGGGTAGAGACATTACCTACCCTCTCCCTCCTTTCCCCCATCTCCTAGACTGCCCCCCCGCCCCTCCCCACCCTCTCCGTGTACCTGGGACTTGGAAGTGTACTAATGGAAAAATAACTACTTCAACAGTAGCCGTTTTATTGTATTAGAAACATTTGAAAAAATCATGCTAGATTGGCCTACACAGGTAAAAGAAAATGGTTTTTGACTCATTAAACGAGCCATGGACAGGTAAACGTAAAAATGTACAGGTTTTATTTTGGGAGGCGGGTATAGATACTGCCGTCCCTGGAACAATTTGTTGGATAACCAACACCTCTGCTATAGGTCACAGGTATATAGGTCATAGGTATATAGGTTTGACTACGTTTGATGACTTGTTATTATAATCTAAGGAAAACGCCAATCTATACCTGCTTTCTAGATTTAAGCAAAGCGTTTGACCGTGTATGTCATAATAAACTGTGGGAAAAACTAAGGAAAAGAGCAGTTTCTGAAGATGTACAATTTGGTTCATTGGGTGAGGTTTGTCCGGGTCTTGACGGCGAATGCATCTGCTCACCAGCTGCATGGCAGGCCGAATCGGGAGCGAATGGTTCAGGGAATCGTGATGACTTCTCCAGCTGAACTCTCTCGGAACATAGCCTTGCAATGGAAGAGATGGAAGCGTACGTCCGTCACTCCTGGACACGCTGACTCCCAGATTCCTACCCACCCCTAATACCCCCTTCATTTCCAAAAAGACTTTCCACACAGCATCCCTAAAGATGACACAGGCCCCAAGGGGAATTATTTTCCTCAGGGCCTCCTGTGTGGAGCTGACGTAAAAAGAAAAACGCTAAGAGATTTTACGTTTCAACGGTCATACACGTGTGTCCTGAAGGGTGATTTTGTATCTTTTGTGTTACCTTTTGCCTTAAGACAGCGTTACGAGATAATTATTACAAAAAGGCGAAATCCGTCGGATGTCGAAAGGGGTCCGTCATGCGTTATCGGCTGTCAAATATCTGTGATGTTGTATAGCTTTCAATGGCTTGTCTGTGCCTGGCGTATGTTGATGTGAGCTTGTATGAATTAATTATGTACTTAAAAAAACACATAGGTAATTACTATTTATTAGTTAAAAAAACCACTTACATTTAAGTCTAATAAGTGTTCAAAAATGACTATCCGTTTTTTGTATTAATTTGATGTTTTACGCGATGACATTCGTTTCACAAATTTTCCGGCGAAGTCGACGGAAAAAAAGGTTTATTAAGGCGCCGCTACCCATATTTCTACCGGTTTCTTACATATCCCCTTAAACATTTGAAGTTTTTAAGCTCTTAAAAATGTATGTTATTTTTGAAGATGATATCTATACATTCCCCAAGCAGAAACGCAAATTATATGAAATTCCCTCGACAGAAAAAAATCTCGCACTATGCTCCGAAAATTATTATTTTCACGTCTGTTTCAGTTATTTTATAAGTTAAATGTATAAAAAAAATCACAATATTTCATTAAATGCTAGAGAATTACCATTCAGAAGTATAAACCTTTTAAATTGGCAAGGTTCTGAGTGAATTACTTTTATTAGTCTTTTGGTGTCAGGTAAGAAAATTGATTGGCAATCTTGGCTATCGTATATCGTTGGTCTAAGGGCACTTTGGAGGTATTGAACGGAGAGTGGCTCCCTGAAGGGGTATTAGAGATGTGTCGCCAATAGTAACTTAACATTCAACCGGCAATAACATTCAAAATTGAAGGTTGTTTTTATATCTTCCATTTTATTGGTTATTTGATCCTGTGCCTTCCAAAAATATATCTAAGAATATGTTTTTTGAAATTGGATTCTGTCCTTTTGATCTGTCGAATTGGGTTATTGTTGGAGTTTTGAAAAGTTTAGATATTTTATTTCTTCTTGCAACTGCCTATTTTATTATCAACACGGACATATGAATATATCTGGACCTGCCCTAAGTGATAAAAACGTATTATTTCCCCCTCCACATGGCGCCGGCTGTAGCACCTCCTTGGAACCGGCTCGCTCCATGGGGAGGGGATATAGCCTCGCTTGAATCTAAAATGTGTGACGTCATCTTTCTTGCCGTGAACAGCGAGAAGCTGACATCCATACATTTAACGAAATAACGGCAGCTTGTGCTATACAATATATCTAGGTATCAATATGCACATAGCGAATGTGGGCGGTACTCCAATGTGCTCGTCGCTGGTTACAGGGGTAAGTAAATTATGAAACATTTGTAAAAGTGTTTTAACTAAACACGGCAAGAAAATATTGATATGTGTATTGGCGCGAGTCTTTTTGGGGCGAGCATTTGGCCTTAGCAAATAAGTTTTGAACGTGGCAAGCAATTCGCGCTCCCATGTAAAAAGGTCTATTCATTCAAAGCAGATTTTGCTTTTAAGAACTAAATGGTGATATTGTAATGCGAGATGCCTATATACTGTCAGATTGATTGTTCAACGAATGACAGTCATCTTTCCCCTCTTCGCTCCCCATAGTTTGGTTTTACCCCTCATCTGTAACTGCTTGTCTATCCATTTGGATGTCTATGATTATCAACCATTTAATTTATGCCACCGTGCAGTACTGCGGTATGGCAAAAAGAGCTGTAACAAAATCTATACAGGGTGTAACAGAACGCACCCGAGGGATTTTAACCATGGATTCCTGACATTATATGGAGTAAAAAATGTAAATGAAATTTCGGTCTCCGGTGATATTATTGATGTTTTTTTTTATTAATTTTTTCTACAAAAACATAAAAAATGGTAGGTGTTGGACAGTTGAAGGCGGGTTGAGGGGTTGGTCGGTTACTCGGCTGAGTGACCAATGACAACAAGCGGAAGATTTTTTTTTTGTTTGAATTTTAAGAAAAAAAAAAAAAAAAAAAAAATGTCATAAAAAAAGTCACCGGAGACCAAAATTTCATTTACATTTTTTACTCGAAATATGCTCAGGAATCGCTGGTTAAAATCCCTCGGGTACGTCCTGTTACACTCTGTATATATAAAAATCAAAATATGCTTGTATGTACATAGTATATATGTGAGTTGTCTATATATTGCCATATTAAGCATGGGAAATATTTGAAACTTTCAAAAT
The DNA here is from genome assembly GCA_917880885.1 of Limnephilus marmoratus. Classification (NCBI taxonomy): domain Eukaryota; kingdom Metazoa; phylum Arthropoda; class Insecta; order Trichoptera; family Limnephilidae; genus Limnephilus; species Limnephilus marmoratus. The sequence goes on along the minus strand of OU862930.1, from coordinate 26,537,398 downwards.
ACCTTCTTTTATCCCTGGCGAAGGTTTAGGGAATATTACAACAACACGACAATATATTTGAAAGGCTTTTTTATCATTACAAAAACTCTTACGAAACTGTCAAAAATGTAACAATTGTAGAAAGACATTTTGCAAAACAATGATTGTACAACCAAATTCAGTTTTAGAATAAACTCTTTAAATTACTGAATTTTTTTTTATACCGCACAAGAGTCCCAACTGCTCCCGTCTGGAGCCAGTGAGACTATGGCATCCCCAATTGGGGTATGTTGTGAGGCTGAAGGTAGTGGGGAGGGGAAGGAGGTGGGGAAGAGGAAGGTTGGGAAGTACCTGGCTATTCAGATCTGGTCACTAAACACGGCTAAAGCCATTTTCAAGCAACGTTTCAATTCTGAATGGTGGTCTTACACCAGGGCAATACTGGAACATGCCGCAAATATACTATATTTATATTATTTTTAATTAATTAATTGTGAAATAACACAAATTAATCAAATAAAATTTATTTGCGCATGCCGGGTTCGAACCCGCGACCTCCGGATTGTGAGTCAAGAGTCTTACCCACTGGACTACGCAGGTCGTAAGTACTAAATAAGTAAGAATCATAGGTATTTTAAATGGCGATTGGACCACTCGGAATGAAACCAACTCAGTACCATCTCAGAAAATTTATTTAGAGCAATGAAAAAAATATATTAAAAATTAGTTACGTTAGGTTAGGGATATCGGCTAATGAATTTTTTTTTTCATAGTTTTTAAGAACTTTTCAAAGAGCTGTTGAATTGATTTTATTTTCAGTTGGCAAGGAACCATTTTAAATAGGTACCTCTGTTAGGTACCAAATATTATTGAATGTTCTTATAATATGCAAAAAATAAATGTAATATATGAAGAAAAAAAAATCTTAAATAAAATAAAAAAATTATAAGTGGCACGCGAGCTGTTTGAAAACTGAATGTACTGGAACTGAATACATGAAACGCGGGAGAGGGGTTGATGGGACGGGGGAGCGGGAGAGGGGAGAGGGAAGGCGGGGAAGGTGGAGAGGGAACGCGTGAGGGGAAGGGGACATGGGAGGGGTAGGGGAGGCGGAAGGGGAACGGGACGAATGGGAAAAGACACGCACGGAGAAACAATTTCTTTATTAGTGGCATTGCAACGCATGCCGGGAACTCACTAGTAAAAAATAAAAATTATTCCCAAATAATTTTGCGTTAGATTCGACGTGAATTTTTACGCGAATAATGCGGATTTTTGCTATTTTCACGATGCGAAATGTAAATAAGGCAAACTTCGTAATTTTCACGAGATATTTCTGAATTACAAAACACGAATCGGGAGGCGGGTATGGGTACCACGCCCCTGAAACCATTTATTTGATAACTGTTACCTCTGTTCACGCTAAGTGGTGTGCTACGTTTGGTGATTTAGCAGGGGTGTCCGGGTTCATAGGGTGATCGTTCAAGTCTTGGCGGCCGATGCGTCTGTCCACCTGCTGTGTGGTGGGCAGGATCGAGAGAGACTGGTTGAGGGACGTCTTTTATCCTCTCCAGCCAGAATCTCTCTATCCGTTGCCTTTCCAGAACTTCCTCTTCTTAAAAAGCCCTCCACACATCGTCATCTAAGATGACACAGGCCCTGGGTTCAATTATTTTCCTCAGGGCCTCGTGTGTGGAGCTGATGTAAAAAAAATAACTCACCATGCGTAGGTAATTTTAATTTAAATTAATGTCTTTGACAAATCGCCCGTTGACACTTGATTTGAAAAACTTGTTAATTTCAAAAATAAATCATTGTAATCACGACATTAATTTTAATTTCCGATTGCGTCACTCGTGATATTTTTAGTAAGTCCATAAAGCCTTAGAAAGGTCAAATCTTTTATCGAATTCGAACACAAAAATTCTTCTAAAAATAATAATGCTTTTTTCGTTACCATTTATCAAATTAAAAATACGTTTAATTGATTTATTTTTGGGGTATTATTCCGTGAGGCGGTACCTTCTTCTTTAGCCAACATTTCTGACAGAATTACAGTGTCTCTCATCAGGGCAGATCAGAAAGTGAAAGGTTGTGTATTTGGATGCGATATCATGTTGCCAGCTCCACTCCTCTACGAGCTCGTATTACAGCATAATTCAAAATGGTTTTCTGCGTTTAGTTTTGGTGTAGCCGTCAATTACCGCACACAAAGAACTATTGAGCTTAGGCCAATAGTCAAGCCTTCGATTACCCGTCTGCCCTGAACTGTCTACGCTGCCCGAAATTTTAGCGAAAGAAGGAGGAAGCGCAATACGGCATAATACCCCGAAAATAAATCACTTATTCTTTTGGCTGTAAAAATCTCAAATTATATCTACAAATGGTTACCCGACAATTGATCCGCCGACAGTTGATCCGCCGACAGTTAATCCGCCGACATTTGATCCGCCGACAGTTGATCCGCCGACAGTTGATCCGCCGACAGTTGATCCGCCGACAGTTGGCCCCCCGAAATTATATTTAGTTAAAAAAAATATGCGCGTTATTTACCAATTTCAAACCTAAAATCGGCTTAAAAATACCCTTAATAATAAGGTGGTATAAATGAGGTACTCAGCGGAAGAGTGGCCCAACCCACATAAGCGAAAACATCATATTGTTAAATATTTTTTCATATCTATGAAGCCAAGTGGCCTATTTTTAGTTTTCACTGATTTCAAAGGATCTTTGAAATAGTGAAAACTAAAATGGGGCCACTGTGACTTCAGAGACATGACAAAAATATATAACAAAAAATGATGTTTTCGCTGAATACGAATTTTTGTGGGTTGGGCCACTCTTCCGCTGAGCGCCTTAAATATGAAACGATTTTTTCCAAATTTATATACGAATTTATTGACCGGTCAGTGGTTCAGTGGTCATCGCGTTTGGGTTCCACCCAGGCGTTCCGTGAGCGATTCCTCGCTGGCTAAGTCCTCCGACTCAGGCATCACTTTCGGCTTACTGTGGTGGTAGTAGGAGATTTTCAAATAATGTCGGAATGAATAACCTATTCGTTATCCGGGAATGTTTGTCTTTCTTTAAAAAATAAATTAGAATTCTCAGTGTCGATTTTTTTGTACTTATGCGTGGTATACTCAGTATTTAGAGAAACAGATTATTCCTTGATGCATTTGAATGAAAATATGTTTTATACTTTTGTTATTCGGCGGCACATCCTCTCTGCTCATCCCTTCAGGGTCATTTAGTTATATTTGGTGTAATTAGGTATACCGTATTTTTCCTAAGCCGATTGTACATCGTATCTGTGGCGAGCCAACGCTCAACAAAACGTTGAGCAACAACAACGCTGAACACGGAGAAGTACTTACCTACCTGCACTGAAATATTTGGCATATCGTCGCACCTTATGGAAAGTACCGGAGCATTCAAATTCCCTTTACATTAGTCTTTAGAACAGCAAGCCAAAACAAATGGTCCTGTTATTTTACTACTGTCACGCTCAGTATTCCATTGTGAATTTTAATTCTTAGTAAAAACTATGAAAGGTTAATTCTAGTGTTTTCTTTTAGAAGTTTACGTAGCACGTCCGATTTCTACAGTGGTGACCCCCGACATACGAATTTATTAAGTTTTTCAATGTATTACGATTTAAATTAATTATAAATAATTTATCTCCCAATGTCTCTCCCAATTATATCATCGACATCGACGGATAGACAGCCTGATATTGAAGACGGTCTGGTTACCAAGATGGTTTACGTAGCACGTCCGATTGCTACATATCTAAGTACGCCGGGGGGCCAATTGTCGGCGGATCAACTGTCATGGAACCCTAAAAATATATTATTTAATTCATAAAATATTATTTAAATTATATAACTAAGATATTTCCAGGAAATAAGAAAAGACAAACGTCTCCAAGGAAATAAGTAACCAGAAAAATATTTATATCTGAATTTTTGGATACAAAGGAATTTCTCTTACAATATAACATAGGTTTCTTTCAAGGAAATCGTAATTGGGTCGTTTTATTTAAAATTTATTCATATTTGTCGAAAAACATTGTATTATATTTGATTTCTATGACTATCAACGGCCATGGGTAAACGATACAATAGGTTGGTAATTTTTTCGTAAATATATATATATATATATATATATATTTATTTTTGAAGTGAAAACTTTTTCAGCGCCGTTATAATTTGAAACTCGATGAAACGGAAGCGAGCGACAAACACAAACATCTATAGGATTTAGTCTGCGGGAGAGTGAGATAGAAAACGAAAATCCCACGGTTCCAGGCAAGTCTCCTTTGGTCTAGTGGTATAAAGCACCTGACTATACTATATAGCAGTCAGACATTCAGCGAATCAAAGGTAGAATCCTACGGAATCCAAAAAAAAAATTGTAAAATCAATATCCAATCTTCAAACCACTCCAAAATGAATAGGCAAAGAAAACACAAAAGAAAGAGGCATCTACAACTGCGAAGAAAAAAACACAAATATTAATAAGGTGACCAAATGTATAGGAAAAGGTGCACTGGAATTCAACAACAATAATGTGGAAAAAATCATCCTTCACATTGATAAATAAAAGTGCTTCGTTGTCTCCCCACGTTCTTGTCCAGTCTTTAGTTTTCTGAAGGTTTTACTTCTACTGCGTATTAATCGCTCACGTTGATTTTTCTTTAAATGTGAAAACAGCACAGGGTTTTTTTTTTAAACATTTCCTAGTCCCACATAGGAGGCCATGAGGAAAATAATTTCATTTGCGGCATCAGACTTTGGGGATGCAGTGTGGAGATTTTTTTTAACGAATGTAAGGATGGGAAGATCTGGGTTCGGAGAGACTCCTGCTGGAGAAGCAAAGAGGTCTCTATACATATAAAAATGAATCCCTGTTTTCCTTGGTCACGCCAAAACTTCAAAACGACTTTACCTAATTTATTCATCTTTTTTTTAAAGTTTTCTAATACTTTGTAGAAGGTTCTTACGGAAAGAAAAATTAAAAAAATTGCGCAGAAAATTAAATAATTAAAGAAAACTATTAACAACTATTTTTAACTTCGCACGTTTGACAAGTTCGCGCGTCTGATGAAATTGAATTAAGCAGGCGGCAGTTTTATTTTGTATCAAAATATGATTTTTTTGTCTATGGATTTTTTTTAAATTATAGATATTTTAATTAAGTACCTATGTTAGGTACAAAATTTGATTGATTGTTCTTATAATATTAAAAAATGAACATTATAATAAAATAATTGTAATTAGTGGAAGGTGAGCTATTAGAAAACTGAATATATTGGGACTGAATATACGGAACGCGGGTGGGGGGTTTGCGGAACGGGAATGGAAGGGGAGCGTATGAGGGTAGGAGATGCGGGAGGGGAAAGGGGACGCACGAAAAAGGAGATGCAGGGAGAAACAATTTATTTATTTGAATATGGCATTGCAACGCTGCCGGGGAATCAGTTGTGATGTAATAAATTACGTACACATTGGCACATTATTGAAATGAGAGGTTAACCTAGAGAGTCATGAATCACTTAACTTAGAGGAACGAGGGCGTTTTATTATCACTGAGAATTTGATTTGTTGAAGATTTCAATAGGGAAAACAGACGGAGTGAAATGTTAAATATTTTTCGAGATGATGGAAAAGCTGAGATGAAAATATCCAATAAATTCGGTACTTGTGGTTTGGTGGAGTCATTCAAATAATATTTCCTTACATTATATCGGATGAAAGGCAAAACATTTGATATAAAATATTGTATATTATTAAGATTTGTATCATTGCGAACAAGCTTTTTGTAAGAATATATTTGCTTTGCGCAATACCAAACAGATATGTATGTACAAAAAGGATTTATTAACCCCTCAGGCTAATTTGTTTGCTTTTCGGAACAGTTCATATAAGACTCATAGAAATCGTTGTGTCTCCCTTACTATCGAGGTTTGAAATGTGATCTGAACGGTGAGCCCCTCCGAAAATCGCCATTTAAGCACTTTAACCGTCTCTAACGAAATGACATTTTACGAAAACTTTTTGTTATTACCGCTTCACAATTAAAGCTCTATAAATGAAACATTTCTGAACGTAGCCGAATAGTAAAAACTGTTTTAGAAAAGTTACAAAATAAGCTCTCAAATTATTATATTACAAATAAATATTAGCATTTGTAAATATTAAAATTTAGAACGCAAATATTAAAAATAGGTTAAAAATGACTCACGTGATGTTTTTATATGAAAACGGTACTAAAATCACAGAAATTGTGAACAACAATAGTTATTCTATTGTATATATGTGTAATAAACACTTTTGTAACCTCATTTTTGTATCATTTCATATAAAAATATTTAATAAAAATTTAAAATGTGGAGCGCGGTGGAGCCGCCGGTAGTAAATTTGAGCGGGTAAATATTTTTGTCATTACGCGACTGACAGCTAATTCCTGTTATGTATTTCTATGAACAACTTGATAGTGATGTACAGCTTGATCTACTATCGACCTTTTACTTTTTGTTTTAGGAATGTAACTAAAACAATAACGGAGTTAGAACAATTTCTATGGAGACACGCGCTGACGTATCAACACGCTTATTGTACTTGACTGCTGTCGTATTTTTAACGCATATATCTGCTTAAGTTGCGGAGGGGTAATAAGAAAACACCGTGCTTTATATTGAAACTAGCTTAGCCCGGCGAACTTCGTACCGCTTGAACATCAAAACTGTTGTTCAACTTATTAGCTGAATTAAATAAAGTTTTTTTATTTAGTTAAAAATTACACAATGAAGCAATTATCAATGCACAACTGTTCTCGTCAGTATCAGAGATGGCATTGGGTAAGGATTAATAATTTTTGTGATTTTCTTTCTTTTCTACTTACTTACCGGGAATAGCGTTTTACTTTCTGTATACGTGTGAGGGAAATTTATTATAATTATTGTATTTTTCCTTTGGAGGGGTTTAGACATACGTTCGCAGTTTGTCCCATTTTCGACAGTTGACATTTAGTGTGTAGCATAGTCGACACTTGGGGTATGATGTGAGGCTAAAGGAAGCGGGGTTAGTACCTAAATATTTTAGGTCTGCCATGTGATTCTGTTTCTTTTGTGGATACGGAATCGATTTGATTCGTAATCTTTGCCAATTTTGGGGGATTGTCTATGGCTTGCAATTGCTTTTTCTACGGACTGATTTTTTTTTTTTTTTTACATTAACTCCACACAGGAGGCCCCGAGGAAAATAATTTCCCTCAGGGCCTATGTCATCTGGGATGCTGTGTGGAGGGTCTTTTTGAGGAGAGGAAGGAATGAACATTGGTCTTGAAGAGACACAGGTTGTAGGAAGGAGGAAACACAGAGGCCGGCAAATCATTCTACAGCCGAGCTGTTGAGCACAAGAACGAGTCGAAGAAACGACCCGTTCTCTTGTGACAAATGTCAACTGTGTACAAATGTTGGGCACGCGTTTGGCGTGTTTCCCGACTATGCACCGGTGCCGAAGGGATCAATGATGCTAGTTCCTCGGAGCATCTTCCATTGTAATACCGGTAGAACAAGGATAGCATTCCCACCCGATGCCTGTGCTCTAAAGATTGCAATCCGTCTGTTAAGATGGGAGAATCTATCAAACGGACCGCCCGTTTCTGCACAGAGTCGAGGGTATTTTTCAGGTATTTTGGAGCTCCAGACTAGAGATATGTCAGCTTTCGTATTTTAACTAGTTTAAAACATGGAATGCATGATTATTTATTCGTTTAGTGTACGTTTAAAGATGTATATCATGGATTTGACATTTGCGAAGTTTCAATCTAAATACGCATGAACTACTTAGTTTGCCCAAATTAAGAACTTATAACCTATTTTGTGCACGCAATTACTTGTTTCTTGTAGTATTTGTTGAAATGAAGTGTAATTCCCATAATCCGTGACCAAAAGTGTGGCGGTTATTATATTAATATTAATGTATAATGTCATATTAATGTTATTGTTATATTAATGTATATTGTCCCCAAATATTCAAATTCTGCACGTGTATATTGCCTCAATATTAAGCCGCCGCTATCCGCATTTCTACCGATTTCTTACGTATCTCCCTTAAACACGTTAAGTTTTAAAGCTCTTAAAAAAATATATGTTATTTTTGAAAATAATATCTAGACATTGCCCGCGCCGAAACGCAAATTATATCAAATTCCCTCGATAGAAAAAAAATATTATACACACGTTTGTTTCAGTTATTTTACAAGTTACATGTACGAAAATTCACAGTGTTTCATAAAATTTTTGCTCTATATTAAACGAGTCGCGTTTTATTAAACATTTTCACAATTTTCGCATCGATTTTGTCGCTTTAAATATTAGCGCGCTCCTCTAACATTCGTTAATTCATATCTCTCCATCTTCTGCTTTTTGAGCCCGGTTATGGCGCCTTAATTTGGGCAAACTAAGCAATTCGTGCGTATTTAGATTGAAACAAAACTTCGCAAATATCAAATGCATGATATACAACTTTAAACTTATATTAAATGAATTAATAATCATGCATACCTGCAACATTTCGTGTTTTAAATTAGTTAAAATACCACAGTTAACATATTTATTTATTTATTTATTTAAACGCCATAGCATGGCTTTTACATTGAAGTGAGTACATGGTATTATAAGTATACAGTGGTACACAGGAGATTATCAATAATAACAAAGTAGAAATGAACATTTAACAAAGTAGCAAGTATTTAGGTAAAGGATACTATTATGTGTTACTAAACTACTGTTACTATACCAAAAAAAAAAATATCAATGTTATAATAACCGAGAACATAAAATTTAGATGGATTGTTTAGAATAAAAAAGATGTACCTAAACAAAGGGGACTTGTCAAAAAGTTGTCAACAGTATTTATAAGCACTAAATAGAGTAAATTTGCATAGAGTTTATTGTTACCTTCAAATTTATCTTTGTTTGAAATTATTAAGCAGGTATTAGCGCCGTTTACACGCACACTTCGGTATATATATATAGAGTAAAGTTAGCCTCCCAAAAACTGGGCGTACTGTACAGGGCCCGCAGATACTTTAATAGTACACAACTGCTAACCTTGTACAAATCACAAGTACGCCCCACGGTTGAATTTGGCAGCCATCTCTGGTCTGGAGCTCCAAAATACCTGAAAAATACCCTCGACTCTGTGCAGAAACGGGCGGTCCGTTTGATAGATTCTCCCATCTTAACAGACGGATTGCAATCTTTATAGCACAGGCGGGTGGGAATGCTATCCTTATTCTACCGGTATTACAATGGAAGATGCTCCGAGGAACTAGCGTCATTGATCCCTTCGGCACCGGTGCATAGTCGGGAAACACGCCAAACGCGTGCCCAACATTTATACACGGTTGACATTTGTCACATGAGAACGGGTCGTTTCTTCTACTCGTTCTTGTTTTCAACAGCTCAGCTGTGGAATGATTTGCCGGCCTCTGTGTTTCCTCCTTCCTACAACATGGGTATCTTCAAGACCAATGTTCATTACTTCCTCTCCTCAAAAAGACCCTCCACACAGCGTCCCAGATGGAGTTAATGTAAAAAAAAGTGTGGAGTTAATATAAAAAAAAGTTGAAAAACAACAGCTAACTTTATATACGTCCATAAAAAAGCAATCGCAAGCCATAGACCATCACCCAAATTTGACAGTAGATTACGCATGAAATCGATATCCACAAAGGATACGAATCCCTCTTCTGGTCACCAAACACTGCTAAAGCCATTTCAAACAACGTTTCGATTCTGAGTGATGTTCTTTCAGCAGGGAGTAGTTATTTAGCTCTCTGGAAGTCATAGATCACACTTTTAGGAATGTAATATTCTTGGGTAGTGCAAACTCTCAAGAAATGATGTCAAGCCATTACTCTTAAGGGTAGCAAACAACCCCGTCTCTTTCCCACCCCCTTTCTCTAGAGGTGTTTACTTAGGACCGAGCAGAACAAGTGTATTTCTGCACACATCATATATTACATGGATAGAGACGTACGTTGACGAATTTTGTTAAAAGGGGAAAAAATACACATTTTTATCGTATGAATTTTCCGTACCTGCTTTTTGTTGTCTTTTTTTTATGTTTCACCTTAAGGGCGTCGGTAAACAGACTTGAACATACATATTGATTTTTAATTTAAAAAAAAATAAATTATTAATAATAATAATAATAATAATTGAATAATTTTGTGCCATTTTTGTGAAAAATCACCTCAAGGGCGCGGCAAATTACGTTTTTAGGAACTCCATTTTAATTTTTTATTTTTTTTATTTCAGTTCTGCTATGTTTGACGGCTGACGTAGTCCAGCAGTAAGGCTCTTGACTCGCAATCCGAAGGTCGCGGAATCGAATCCCGGCGTGGCAAATAAATTTTATTTGATTAATGCGTTATTTCACAATTTATTGATTAAAAATAATATACAGTATATTTGCGGCACGTTCCAGAGTGGCAGATACTCTCAGTATAGCCTGGAGTAAGACCACCGTTCAGAATTGAAACGTTGCTTGAAATGGCTTTAGCCGTGTTTGGTGACCAGGTCTGAATAGCCAGGTACTTCCCCACCTTCTCTTCCCTCTCTCCTTCCCCTCCCCACTACCTTCAGCCTCACAACATACCCCAATTGGGGATGCCATAGTCTCAATGGATCCAGACGGGAGCAGTTGGAACTGCAGTATTCATATAAAAAAATATATATGTAATTATTATTACGCGTGACAGCTTTTTCGCCTTCTGAAGGCATCACCAATCTGTGGTAATACCACTTACAGGTGATGTATTTATATTATTTTTTTAGATATGTATTTACGATGAAAAAAAATTATTGCTTTAATTATTATTTTATTTTAATAATTATTAATGATTATTATGCTTCTAAAGTATCCCCAATTACTTCATCGTTTTAATTCGACTGAAGGTCATTGTGTGTTTTAATCATTATGTGAGTTTTTCCCAAATGTCGACGCATTGGTTGATTAAGTAGGTATTAGAAAATGGCTAAACATATCTAGGAGCGGTGAGCGAATTATATATTTTTGTTCATTTATCAAAATAGCTTTCGGATTAGTAGGAGCTACTTTGATAAATGAATAAAAAATACACATCGAATACATATTAAAAATTTGTTCTTTTTAGCGAATTATAAGATTTTGACATTAAAATTGACTTTAAATTGGGTATTTTTTCAAAAGGAACCAATTGCATAATATTACATTTGGTTCTTTTTCATCTGTGGCTCAGATTATGTTTGATGATCCCCGATGTGGATTACCTATATATAGCCAATGAATTTACCTACCTTTTGTCGATTATCACATATTTGTAGGATTTATAAAAAAAGTATTGTTAAATCGTAAACTTCTACTTAATTACTTACAAATTAGGGAAAATTTGTCAAAATTGGCAGCAAAGCAATCCGAGGTATTTTAACTGTTGACCCGACAATTCGTCCTGCGACAATTCATCCGGCGACAGTTCATCCTGCGACAATTCATCCGGCCGACAGTTCATCCTGCCGACAGTTCATCCTGCCGACAGTTCATCCCGCCGACAATTCATCCGGCGACAATTCATCCTGCCTGATCATTTAGAAGATTTTTATTAAGTAAGTATGCAAAGAGGATATACGGCCGTACAACCAAAATCGATATACTTATATCTGAAGGCATCTTGAGTGGAAATCCGCTGTAAAAATATTTTTACTAACAATAATTTCGACTCTCCGAAGAAGCATGCGTAAATAACAAAATACGACATACTTATACGTGCAGTCGGCTTAGCAAAGAACGGTAAAGATTCCTACTTGCATCTAATATAACTTTTATCTGAAATTAACACCATCTTTTTAGGGTGAATTGACTGATTTAAAAAAAAAACACAAGAGTCCCAACCGTCTCGAGCCAGTGAGTGCCAATGGCATCCCCAATTTTGGTATGGTGTGATGCTGAAGGTAGTGGCGAGGGGAAGGATATGTGGAAAACGTATCTTCCTGGCTATTCAGATCTAGTCACCAAACACGTCAAGGTTAGGTTAGATTAGGTTAGGTTAGGTTAGGTTAGGTAAGGTTAGGTTAGGTCAGGTTAGGTCAGGTTAGGTTAGGTTAGGTTAGGTTGTACGGCCGTATTTCCTCTTTGCATACTTACTTGAAGAAAAAATCTTCTAAATGATCAGGCATGATGAATTGTCGCCGTATGAATTGTCGGCGGGATGAACTGTCGGCAGGATGAACTGTCGGCAGGATGAACTGTCGCAGGATGAACTGTCGCCGGATGAATTGTCGCAGGATGAACTGTCATGGAACCATTTTAACTAGTGCCATATTGTGGGAAAAACGCTCCACTGGCTAAAGAAGTTTTCACTTAAAAAAAAAAATATTACCATCTTTAATATCTATAGTATCTTAGAAAAGCTTCTAAACTTTGTAGTCGATTTTCAAGATATTAACAAAATGCTACGAATATTTGGTTCCCTTTTGGTTAATTGCACCCAATTCTTTTCTTTCTTTCAGTTATTCATTAATATTCCGAGAATGTGCCAAGACCGTATTAGAGATTGATATTATTTAAGATCAAACATCTCATTCGAGGTCGTGCCGGGGTAGGAGATGGGGAAGAGGAGGAGTGAATGGGGGAGAAGGAGAGAGGGAGGTTACGAGTAGATTCTTCGAAGTAATGAAATTTACCCAAGTTATCTTTGCGAAGAAACAGACCCAACGGGGTACATCACCCAGTCTGTGTTAACAGGGGAAATGGTGGGCATTATGTTTCTCAAAGATAGTTTAGTTACAAGGAATGTAACGCTATAGGGCTTTAACGGTCAGCACTCAGAACACTTTGTAGTCTGCTAATGCAGGAAATAGACCGTATGATTTATCAGTAAATTCTGCACGGGTAGTTAGAAAACTGAGTACCGCGCGTTTTCATCCCAAAATATCCTCCGACAAAATATCTTCTGACAAAATATCCTATGACATAATATCCCAAGGACAAAATATTCCCGACAAAATATTTATTTTTATTTATAACTTCTCACCATACATTTGTTCTTATTTTTTGTTTTTACATACAAAAAATTAACCTCACTAGGACTAACAGCCTGTATTGAGGTTAACATTTATAAATTTGACTGATTTTTCACACACAAAATACTAAAATACACTACATTTAAAACACTAAAATATTATAATAAAGTAAGAAACAAAAATATCATATTTGTGACCAGATGGGTAATTTAAGTATGATTTGTAACAATATGGACCACAAATAAATCTTTAATTACTTTACACACCAAGAAAAAAAGCTAGTTCTAAACATCTAGGGTGACACTCCAATTTTAGCAAATGGAACTCAAGTAAAATCTATTTATTTAAAAAAAGCTTATTATTAAAAAAAAACAAATATTATTAAAAAACAAATCTTATTATTTAAAAACTGAAATCTTATTATTTAAAAAACGACAAGCATGAAAAAAATAGTATGCCAATCCTCTGTTAACACAAATATCTTAACATTCTTTTTAAATTCAGCTAATGAATTGGAAGATTTAATGTAGTCTGGCAGAATATTAAACATAATTGGAGCTTGGTATAAATAGTTTCTTTGGCCAAAAGATGTTTTAGTATGTATTGCCATAAAGTTCATTGTTGAGCCAATTCCAGTGGTATGGATTTGTTGGGTTCTTTATGTTTTTCATTAATTTCAATTTCTCTTTATTCTCATTCTTTTAATTTCTCTTTATCCAATATATGACGAAGTTCTTTAAAAATATAGGTAAGTCTCCTGATATTTTTTGTTAACATATCAATATGGTCGTTCCATCTCAAATATTTATCAATATTTATACCTAGGTACCTTATACAGTCTACTCTTTCTGAAGGGTGGCAATTACTATGACATAAAATCCCAAGGACAAAATATCCCCGATAAAATATCCAACGACATAAAACCCCAAGGACAAAATATCCCCGACAAAATATCCTACGACAAAATATCCCAAGGACAAAATATCCCCGACAAAATATCCTACGACATAATATTCCAAGGACAAAATATCCCCGATAAAATATCGCACGATTTAATATTCCAAGGACAAAATAACCCCGACAAAATATCCTACGACATAATAGCCCTAGGACAAAATAGCCTACGGACAAAACAACCCCCGACAAGGAAGGTAGGAGACGTTAGGTTAGGTTTTGTTGGGTTAGAATAGGTTAGGATAGGTTAGGTTATGTTAGGATATTTTATCGGGGGATGTTTTTTCCTTAAGATTATTTAGTCGGGGATATTTTGTCGGGGGATGTTTTTTCCTTAAAATAATTTAATCGGGGATGTTTTCTCGGTGGATGTTCTTTCCTTAAGATAATTTAGTCGGGGATGTTTTTTCCTTTAGATAATTTAGTCGGGTGATGTTTTTTCCTTAAGATAATTTAGTCGGGGATGTTTTGTCGCGGTATGAAAAGTCGTGGAACCAGGAAACGGTACAAGGTTTCCGGTGAATATAGTTCTTAGAGTGTAAGCAACCCTTAAATGCACGACTTATTAAGTGGAAGATACTCACAGTATCAGCCTCCTGTATGACCACCATTCGTAATTATTAAAACTTGGTTTGAAATAGCTTTATCTGGTGACATTGGTGTATTTGGTGACTAGATCTGAATAGCCAGATCAATTTGGGAGGCGGATCCGGGAACCATTTATTGGATAACCAACACCTCTGCCATGGGTCACAGTGATTCGCTACGTTTGGTGACTTGGGGTGAGGTTTGTCCAGGTCTTGGCGGCGGATGCTGCTTAGTCCGGATCGGGTTGAGGGAGACCATTTGACCCCATCCAGTCGGACTCTCTATACCCATCTCCTTGCACCCCAGTGGGAGGGATGGGTTCATACATCCATCACTACTGTACAGACTGATCCCCAGATTCCTACCTACACAATCTACACATACCTTCTTTCTTCCCAGAACTTCCAATCCTTCCCCTCCTTATAAAGGCTCTCCAGACAGCATCCCCTAAGATGACATAGGCCCTGAGGGAAATTCTTTCATTTCCTTACTACTTGGGAATAATTCACAAAAATATATTTTTTAATCATTTTTCGAACGCTTCGGGGAACCTCGAAACGATAATATAATTTTTTTATTTTTATTTTTTATTAACACCAAAGACCTAAGACAACTTTTTATCACTAGCGCTCAAGGAAATAAGACAAAAAAAAATTTGCCATACAGTTGCGGCCCACATTAACCCACATTGTCGAAGGGAGGAAACACGGAGGCCGGCAAATCTTTCCACAGCAAGTTGTTGAACAGATCAACCAATAACGCGCCAAAGAGATCAATGACGTTATTTCCATGAGTATCTTCCATGATAACACCGCTAGAACAAGGATAGCATACCTACCTGACGCAAGATTGCAATCTGTCTGTTAAGATACGAGAGTACCTATACCAAACGTACAGCCCGTTTCTGCAAAGGTTCCAGACCAGAGATGGCTGCCAAATTCTTGCTTTCGAGTTGTACAGGGTTGGAAGTTGTGTAATATCTGCGGACCCTGTACAGTGTACACGCCCAGCTTCTGAGAGGCTTAATAAACTGAGGGAGCGGGAGACAGAAATGAAAGTCGTCATGTCGAAGTGGTGAGTCAGTCATTTATTGGGCTACGTAGCAGATGGTCGGTGGTCGGTAACATGATGTAATGCGGAGTGCCGTAGATGATGCTGCAGGCGTACGGAGGTGGAGATGGTGTGGTGAAGGTCAGCGAGTTGCTCGACACCATGGCGGTGGAGATGACCTATCTTCTAGGCCGTTGCTCGACGCTTTGAATCGCGGAGATGAACAGTGTGTGGCTCGGTGAGCTGAGCCACCAGCAGGTAGTCCTGGCGAGGCGGAGCGTGTTTCCATGGCAGCGAAGCACAGTGGGGCTTCGGGGACCCATGAAGTGGTGAGCTGATCCCTGGACTGAAGGTGCGTCAATCCTTATAAGTCGCGGGATGTAGCTGTTCTCAGGAGCTGAAGACACGATGGGCCTTGTAGCTGAGACGTGGTGATGGACCTCGAGGAAGCTGCCCTGGAGCGTAGCGATGCCATGCAGGAACACTTATTACATGTTGAGATGTTGGCCGACTGTAAGTGTGAGACTGAACTGGACTGAACTGCAGCGGGCGAGCGATCGGCTGCTTATATAGCCGCGGTAGAGTAACTACCTCGCGGTAGGTAATACGAGCCACTTCGAGAATATTCGGCGCCGTACAGATATTGTACGGTGCTGTCTCGAGCCCTTTCTAGGCGGGCCGATATTATTATCGTCGGGCTGGCACGGCCGGCGAGAAAGTACATCGCGGCCAGTATAGGTACGAAGGTACCTAGGCAAGTAGGTTTGCCGATGGGCGCTAATATTAGGAGATGTTTCTCGATTCCTCTTTTGGTGGCGAAGTTCATAATGATGTGTCGCCACACACCCCCTTCCCAGTGTACGGAGTACAGGGTTGAAAGATGATGATGCCAGGAGTCGCAGGAGAGCCGGGTTGATGCTGCTGGTCGGTGCGTCCGTGCTGATGCGTCTCTACCGATTCCCTCGTGTTTGCGGTGTTACCGGTGCGTCGTGGTAACACTCTTGTCAGGATGTTGCGTGCTGCATGTTCACATCAGAAGGTTACGTGTTCACATCACGTCGGGGTCACCAGTTGAGGGAGCGGGAGACTGAAATGAAAGGCGTCAGGTCGAAGTGGTGAGTCAGTCATTTATTGGGCTACGTAGCAGATGGTCGGTGGTCGGTAACATGATGTAATGCGGAGTGCCGTAGATGATGCTGCAGGCGCACGGAGGTGGTGGAGATGGTGTGGTGAAGGTCAGCGAGTTGCTCGACACCATGGCGGTGGAGATGACCTATATTCCAGGCCGTTGCTCGACGCTATGTGTCGCGGAGGTGAACGGTGTGTGGCTCGGTGAGCTGAGCCACCAACAGGTAGTCCTGGCGAGGCAGAGCGTGTTTCCATGGCAGCGAAGCACGGTGAGGCTTCGGGGTGCCATGAAGTGGAGAGCTGATCCCTTGGCTGAAGGTGCGTCAATCCTTATAAGTCGCGGGATGTAGCTGTTCTCAGGAGCTGAAGACACGATGGGCCTTGTAGCTGAGACGTGGTGATGGACCTCGGGAAGCTGCCCTGGATGTGTGCCATGCAGGAGCACTTGTTACATGTTGAGATATTGGCCGACTGTTAATGTGAGACTGAACTGGACTGAACTGCAGCGGGCGAGCGATCGGCTGCTTATATAGCCGCGGTGGAGTAACTACCTCGCGGTAGGTAATACGAGCCACTTCGAGAATATTCGGCGCCGTACAGATATCGTACGGTGCTGTCTCGAGACCTTTCTAGGCGGGGCGATATTATTATCGTCGGGCTGGCACGGGAGGCGAGAAAGTACATCGCGGCCAGTATAGGTACGAAGGTACCTAGGCAAGTAGGTTTGCCGATGCGCGCGGATATTAGGAGATGTTTCTCGATTCCTCTTTTGGTGGCGAAATTTATAATGATGTGTCGCCACACACCCCCTTCCCAGTGTACGGAGTACAGGGTTGAAAGATGATGCCAGGAGTCGCAGGAAAGCCGGGTTGATGCTGCTGGTCGGTGCGTTCATGCTGATGCGTCTCTACCGATTCCCTCGTTTTGCGGTGTTACCGGTGCGTCGTGGTAACACTCTTGTCAGGATGCTATATGCTGCGTATCCATATCACGTCGGGGTCACCAGTTGAGGGAGCGGGAGACAGAAATGAAAGTCGTCATGTCGAAGTGGTGAGTCAGTCATTTATTGGGCTACGTAGCAGATGGTCGGTGGTCGGTAACATGATGTAATGCGGAGTGCCGTAGATGATGCTGCAGGCGTACGGAGGTGGAGATGGTGTGGTGAAGGTCAGCGAGTTGCTCGACACCATGGCGGTGGAGATGACCTATCTTCCAGGCCGTTGCTCGACGCTTTGAATCGCGGAGATGAACAGTGTGTGGCTCGGTGAGCTGAGCCACCAGCAGGTAGTCCTGGCGAGGCGGAGCGTGTTTCCATGGCAGCGATGGAGCCCCCGTACCTGAGCTGATCACAGTGATACACCAATCATATCAATGGAAGGCACATTGGATAGATAGCTTCCGTTGAAGGAGTCTAGATTATCATTCTTTGAAACATTAAATTAGACGAATTAAAAAACTAATATTATGTTTTTCTTTTCTTCACAGGTAAGAAAACTTTTCTCAGAAATTTCTATGACGCTGTCGGAACTGGTAAGCAATTTTTTTTTATAATGCACTACACCGAACCCACCTATAACTAAAAAAATAATAGATAGAAAATTAGATATAATTTCAACAGAATTCATAAAAATGCAGTTTCCGTATCGCTAACAAGCTAAATACTGCGCTTACGTTAAGACATCATCTCTTAAAAGTAGTTACGCTAATGTCAGCGATGCTCATGTTATAATTATCTCATCGTTATATTTTATATACATAAGAATGTTTTTTCTCTCTCTAATGTTATAAAAAATATTATGAGATATACGAAAATATTCTTGAGTTTTTTTTGTATCTTCCAGTTATATGAGCCTTTTTAAAAACACTACGACTTTTGAAAATTTTGAGACGCGCTTTTTCAAAGATCTGAAAACATATCGACGGTCCCGAAGAACAATGTCGTATGTGCGATTTTGTAGTTTTGCAGTAGAGCTGTTTAATATTTCTGTTTTCGAAAATGACAATTTATGGTGGAATTCATATAATTTTTTTTTTCGTTATTTGTTTTTGGGGTATTACGCCGTGTTGCGCTCCTCCTTCTTTAGCCAACGTTTCGGACAACGTTATATATATATAGAGTATATTTGTGGCACGTTCCAGAGTGGAAGCTACTCTCAGTATCGCTTTAGTGTAAGACCACAATTCAGAATTGAAACGTTATTGAAAATGGCTTTAACCGTGTTTGGTGACAGATCTGAATAACCAGGTGCTTCACTACCCTCAAACTCACAACATACCCTAATTGGGTATACTACAGTCTCACTGGCTCCAGACGGGAGCGGCTGGGACTCTATTGAGGTATTCGCATAAAAAATAATAATACAGTAATTTTACATGACGAACGACACAATTCAAATAAATGCGTATATGACAGGAAAAATATGGATGGATATATCTGATACTATGGAGGCTAGGCTAAAATTTGTAAAACACGACGTTTAACAAATTTTAACAAAAAGTTGTTGACCCTAATACCGCCAATATTGATAACTAACCACAGATGACGGATTTGGTCAACATCGTATTTATATAGGGTTATATCGATCGACCTTGCTAGGTACTCAGGTCACTTTTCTATTCTATCATAGAGCATGGGATAACTCGTGGAAATAATGGTGAAACTCAATAAAACTTCTGTGCAAGTGGAATTTATATTCATTCCACGTGTTATATTATATTATGTATTATGGGTATGGCATAAAACTTTGCGTTCGTGTTGTTAATATTTTACGAGGTCTGATCCGTTAGGGTGGGTTATAGCTTTGGACCCTCCATTCATGGCATGCAACTGTTACCCCATAAAGCTACTGAACTTTAAAAGAAAAACGCTTGCCCAATGCCCGATTTCGTGATTTTTCAACACGCGACAAAATATCCTCGACAAAATATCCCACGGACAAAACATTCCCCAACAAAATACCTACTAAAACCTAACTTAACCAAACAAAAAAATGGGACAAAAATAATACAGACATCTTGTAAAGACAATAGATTAATGTTCAAAAATAGTAAAACGTGACAAAAATAATACGACATACAGTAAAGACAATTAATTTTTGTTAAAAAATAGTATTAATACGGTAAGTATCGATCGAACAGGTTCAGGGTTTCTCGTGAATTACGGCCTTATTAGGTCCTTACATATGAAATTGGCGTTTTGCCGTACTGGCAACTTTGATCTCAAATATCTTCTCTTTGGTTAGGAAGTCCAAATTCAAATTTATACAGCTATTTACACACGTATTTGTGTTTCGAAAATTATAATTCATTTGTTTTTTCCTCAATTGTTTATTTTCTTTGCATCATTTAGTTAACAAAATGGAAAACTTGAAATATCGCGTTATTTACGAGTACGAGTTCCTCCGTGGCACCAATGCTTCAGAAACGACTCGAAGGATTAATGATGTGTATGGCGACGGTGCCGCAAAAGAAAACACCGTGCGTTTTTGGTTCCAACGTTTTCGTTCTGGAAATTTCGACCTGCAGAACAAGCCCGTGGACGGCCGGAGACCAAAGTTGATAATGAAGAATTGAAGGCTATTGTGGAAGCGGATCCATCGCAAACCACGTCCGAGTTAGTTGCAGGCTGCGGTGTTAGTGATAAAACTGTTTTAATCCACTTGAAGCAAATTGGGAAGGTGAAAAAGCTTGAAAGGTGGGTACCTCACGAATTGAGTGAAGCAAATCAACAAACGCGCGTTAGAACGCTAGACCACACACTGCACAACAGACGGCTACCAAATTAGAAGAGCTTCAATTGCAATGTCTAAGACATCCACCGTACTCTCCGGACCTTGGCCCAACAGATTACCATTTTTTTTTGAAATTTGGATACCTTCTTGCAAGGGAAAAAATTCAACTCCGATGGGGCAGTCTAAACCGCCTTCAAAGATTTTATTGATTCCCGTCCGAATGGTTTTTTTAGTAAAGGGATCGATGAACTACCTATGAGATGGCAAAAGTGCATAGATAGCAATGGTACAAACTTTGATTAAATAAATATATTATATTAAAAAAAAAATCGACACTATGTTCCTCCCATACAAAACGCCAATTTCATGTTATGTAAGGACCTAATATTAAGAATAATTTGATTAACTAAATATGAAACGTATATGTTGTTTATGATTTTAAACAACGAGATTATATCTGAAATGTGTCTTCTTCTGGCGAGTGAGACTTCTCTAAAATAAATAAGTCTTTAACATAGTTGTCCAGATTCCGCTGTACTGAAGATTTTTAAGCTAGTATTCTTATGTATTTTTTTAAAGAATAATATTTTTAGACGGCAGAACAGACATCTTGGCAAATCATAGCATGACGAGGGGAGTGGTGCTGTTAAATGAAATTGCAAACCATTTGGATGTAATTTATATGCCTTACAAATGTTATTGATGAGTCACTTGCCTAAATGCTGATAGGTTAACTAAATTTTACTGTAATTGGAATTATTCTGTTGTACGATAATAATAAAAATAAAATAAAAGACTCCACTTACTTACCACACATGTACAAACTGATAAAATGTAAACAGTAAATTTCCAGAAAAATAGTATTTTCACTTTTTTAAATGAAGGTATTTTTATTTTATATTTGATTAATAATTACATAATAATAATTTTTCTATAAGTAGTGATTTAAAATGTGCCATTTTCAAATTTGTTTTATAAGTAAATGTTTGATTTTATTAGTAAATTCGGCGGCATTCACGTCACGCCGGGCAAAGTTTGTCACAGCCGTCTTACCAGACATTGGCGTTTTCTAAGTCATAACGACGTTGTAGTCAGTTGAAATCGTTACGGAATGTGCGATTTTTCAAATCAATAACTAAAATATTAAAAACAAAGATTTTTAGAATAATTATCAGAATCAGAAAAATAAACTTTAAATCTACCAGTCATTTTTAATGGTTTTCATACTTTGTGAAAATAACCCAGTGGATTGAACTCCTGTTGTATAAAAAATGATGCTTAAAATATTCGTTTCTTTTCGGTTCGCTTTCGTACTATTTTTTCTATCCCTAATTCTCGGAGATTGAAATAAAAATAATGCGAAGAAAACAAAAATTTCTGGGTAAAATTAATTC
This sequence comes from Limnephilus marmoratus, assembly GCA_917880885.1. Taxonomy (NCBI): domain Eukaryota; kingdom Metazoa; phylum Arthropoda; class Insecta; order Trichoptera; family Limnephilidae; genus Limnephilus; species Limnephilus marmoratus. The sequence goes on along the minus strand of OU862930.1, from coordinate 26,515,502 downwards.
TAAATGAGAAAAGTTTTGGACGTAAAACGCAGCACAAAATGGTTTATTGCTGAGAAGTCGATTAAAAAGCAAAGCTTTCATTAAAAAGCATTCACAGGAACTAGATTCTTTCAGAAGAATTCTTACAAACTCGGACACGCGAGAAAGAAAAAAAATGTAATCTTCGGCCACATCTAGACTAAACCGCACAACGCTCTTAATCATCAAATAAATAATTAAGAAGAAGATAATGCTAACAAATCTGAAAGAAAACATGAAAAAAAGACTCAGAAAAATAAAAAAGGTAACGATACAACTGGAATTTGAACCCAGGATCTCTTGTAAATGAATATTGATTGTATAGAAAATGTAGAATTAAAGGCCACAGAAGACATCAACACGCTTAAGAATTTTTTCGGCACTAATTTACTATCACTAAATAGTGAAAAGACATTTGTAATTCCATTTGCAATCCATCCAAACGATGCTCCCAAAAATTTTAACATTGTCATACACGATAATACTAAAATTCATAGCCAAAATTATTGCAAATCAAACTGTACAATATTAAAAACAACAAATAAAATTAAATATCTCGGAGTAATTATCGACAAAAATCTGAAATGGAAGGAACAAATATGTCAAGTAGTAAACAAAATCAGAAAATTAATATATATATTTTTAAGAATTAGAAATTTTCTGTCGATAAAAAATCTATATTTAATCTACTATGCCTTAGTTCAATCCACTCTACAATACGCTATTATTAGTTGGGGATCCGCGTATAAATGTAACCTTCTTCCAATAGAAATTGTACAAAGGACAATTATTAAAATTATATTAAAAAAATCCTTAGACTACCCAACAGAACGCCTGTTTGAAGAATTTCAAGTACCCACATTTAAAGATTTATATAAAATCAAAATCAAAATCAAAAATCAAAATCAAAAAATATTTATTGTAAAATGAAAATTACAAAAGGTGTAGCTTATGGGTAGACCCCATTTCTTCCAGCTAACCACATTTATTTAATTACAATGTTTATACAATATTCTTTGTTTTATTATAATTACAATGTTTATACAGATAAAATAACAATATACCAATGAAAAAAAAAAAAAAAAAATACAAATATATATACCAATAAAAATAGGCGTTTCATTTACGTGAGGTATTCACTCAACGTGTAGTGACATTTATTAACAAGGAAAGTGTTTAGTGACGATTTGAATTTGTGTGTATCTTGTATTTGTTTGATGTTATGTGGAAGGTTGTTATATACTTTAATGGCCATGTAGTATGGTCCTTTTTGGAATATTGTTTTGTTTGCTTTTGGTATTAGTAAGTTTTCTGTGAGCCTTGTAGCGTATTTATGTGTTGAGTTTTTTAGTGGGAAATTTTCTGTAGATGATCGCACTAACATGCATAACTCCATTATATATATGTCTGTGACTGTCAGAATTTTCAGATTTTTAAACATAGGTCTACATGAATCTAAACAACCAGAGTTTGTAATTTTTCTTATGCATCTCTTTTGTATGATGAAGACATCTTTGGCGTTTACCGAGTTTCCCCAAAAAATAATACCGTATTTTATTATTGAATATACATAACCATAGTATGCGGCTATTACTGATTCGGTGTTCAATATTTTTCTCAAGGTACCCAGAACATAAGAAAAACTACTGATTTTTGCTACAATTTTTGAGACATGTTCTTTCCAGTTTATGTTTACATCTAATTCTATTCCCAGTAGTGAACAGGTTTGGGAAGGTTCGATAATATTATTATTAAAGTTTACATTTATATTTATTGGTGTAGCTTGCACTGGACAAAATTTTAAAATTTGGGTTTTATTTGTGTTGAGTGATAGATGTTGCGATAACAGCCAGTTTGCTATTAATTGGCAAGTCTCGTTAACTTGTTTGTTAAATTCGTCAACGTCTCCATTACATTCAAACAACAAAGCTGTGTCATCAGCGAACATTGAACATTCTGTGCCAGCAATTATTGGAAGTTCGTTTATATAGATAAGGAAGAGGAGAGGCCCAAGAATGCTTCCTTGTGGCACACCCTTGTTTATTTTTCTCCATTTGGATTCTACCATGTACTGGACCCTTTTTTCATCGATATTTGAAATTTGAACTTTCTGCTGACGATTTTTTAAGTACGATTCAAACCATTTTAATGCTAATCCTCTAATACCTACATGTTCAAGTTTAATTAGAAGAAGCTCATGATCAACATTGTCGAATGCTTTTGAGAGGTCGAGAAAGATACCTACGGTTTTTTTACTAACATTAATATTTTCTAGAATTTTGTTCAAAAAATTGAATACTGCCTGTGTTGTTGAACGGCCTTTACGGAATCCAAATTGTTGTGGACATATTATCTCAAAGTTTTCGAGAAAGTTATAAATGCGATTGTACATGGCTCTTTCAAATATTTTTGAAAAGTTTGGTAATAAGGATATCGGTCTGTAGTTTGAGATTTCCTGTTTAGAACCCTTCTTATACAAAGGTACAATAATAGATTGTTTTAATTGTTCTGGGAAGGTTCCTGATTCGAAAGATTTGTTAATTAATATTTCCAACGGGTAACTTAACGCTTCTGCACATGCTTTTATAATTTTTATAGGGATTTTGTCAGTGCCAACACTGCTTTTATTTTTCAGTTTTACGATGATTTTAATAATTTCCTCCCTGTTTACAGGCGTTATGAAGAATGATCGCGACTGTTTGTTTTCGACTGTTTTGGCAGATTGTGGATGTAGAGATGTGTTTTGTGGTGTTGGCGGTGGTGCAAAGAAAATGTTAAATTCATTTGCAATGTTTTTTGGTTCTGATACCAGGGTATCATTGATTTTAAGACAGATTTTTGGTTTACTTTTAGAATTAGAATTATTTGAGTTCTCTTTTATTATGTTCCACGATGTTTTGGTTTTATTTTGCGCGTTTTGAATTCGTTTACTATTATAATTCCGTTTAGCTACCTGTTTTACTTTACTAAGAATTTTTTTGTAATGTTTGTAATTGTTTATGATTGTGAGGTCATTTGTGTTTTTTTGTTTCATGTACAGATGTCTTTTTTGTCTAATAGATATCTTAATACCAGTCGTTACCCAATTTATTTTGCGTTTTTGGGGATATTTATACAGTTTAAATGGGAAACAAAGCTTCATACCATTATTTATTTCATTAATGAAGTATTCGTAGCTATCATTAATGGATTCAAAGGATTTCAGTGGTTCCCAACATATACATGATAAGTAATTGTTAAAAATGTTAGTGTTTTCTGTGTTAAATAATTGTTTTTTTGTATACCACGTTTGGTTTATATTATATTCTGTTTTTACGTGCATTAACTGTGCCATGTGATCTGATACAGCTAATTCTGTGACTTCCCATGTGTAAGAGCTTTTTGGTATATTTGTACCTATATGATCAATTATACTTTTTTTGTTTCCTTGTATACGAGTAGGTTTATCAATAATCAAGCGTATGTTGTGAGATTTTAATGTGTTTTTGAGTGAGTCTGCGTTTTTGTTCTTGTAGCTTGTATCAATATTTAAGTCACCGCAGAGTATTATTTGTTTTTTGTTGTTTTTGCAAATTTTGTTTAGTAAAAGTTCAAGTTGTTCAAAAAAAATATTAATATCAGAGTCATTATAGTAAATTGTACAAATTATCATTTTAAGTTTTGGAATTTCAATACCAACACATTCAAATACAAATTCTTTTGTTATTTGTTTAACAAATTCTAGTTCTTTAAATATAATGTTTTCGTTTAAGTAAATGGAGACACCTCCATGAATATGACTCTCTCGACAAAAAATCGAACCTAATTTGTAACCATTAAAATTGATAGATGTCGTTTCGTCCTTTTGTAGCCAGTGTTCGCTAACACAAAGTACATCGATATTTTTTTCGTATAGAATGTTTTCTAATTCTAAGATTTTATTTCGAATGCATTGCACGTTTTGATGCATTATATTGAAGGTGGATTTGATGTCGTCAGGTTTAGGAGTACGTGTATTATTCATAAAAAAATAGTTTGTTTTTTCGGATAAGGTGAGTTCCTGTCATCTCGGGTTTGTGTAGGAATGGATGAATGAATATATTTTGGGTTTTTTTCTGATGGATGTGGGTGCTCAAAATTGTAGACTGATATTTTATTGATCTCATTTTTTATATGCGCCCTTGTTAAGCTCATCATTTTGATAATTGTATGGCTATTCATTTTTTCATAAAAAATGGGCCCACTAAATTTACAATAATTTTTGAATTCGAAGATGTGAGATATAATCTCAGAATTCAGTTTATAGATGTTTAAATAGTTGTTTTTAGTAACTGGATGTATTAGAACATTAGTATGGGCTAGTTGTCGTAGGGTGTAGTACAAGTTGCTTAGAAAGTTTTTAGGGGATGTCTCATTTTCTCCGGCTATTAAAATTACAAAATCATTTTTGTTTAAATTCTTGCTTTCTCTTATGATGTTTGCCGTGTACCAGTCTAGTGTTGCCCCAGGGTATATATAGCTGGAACAATCTACATCTTTAAAGTTTTTTTCCAGATTTCTTCTTATTTGGTGGCCTGCTTCTTCTCCAAAGATCCGTATTTTTATTTCTTTCCATTGAAGTTGTGCTGTTTTAATTCTGCGATGTGTGATGTCCTGTGCCGGAAGAGGTGTTTTAATTTCTTTATTTTGGTTATTAATATTGGTGAGATGCAATTTGTTTTTAAATTCTTCACTTTTTTCTGCCATGTTTACGAGAAGCGACTTGTTTTCATTCATTACATTTTTTATTTCAATAATATTTTGGGTACAGTTTTTTATTAGTGGTCGTAGTATTTTTAATTCGCCCTTCATTTCATTATTTTCAGCCACTAAGTGGGCAATAATGTCGAATAGTTGATCCATGCCTTCGTTTATTTTTTCTTTTAGAATGATTTTTCCTTTCCCTTCCGTTATTATTTTTTTAATATTATTTATGGTAAGTCTTGAGTTTTTCAGGGCATTATTTACCTCGTTTGCCTCTATCATTGTGGACGTTTCTTCTTCATTTTTTCTTTTATCCTCCGAATCTGAATAAGGATCCTCCTCGTGTTGATTTGGAGATCTTGGGGTCATGCAGGATTTTGTAAACGGGTCCTCATTTTTTGATTTAGGTGTTTTATTACCTTTTTCCATTTTCAAAGATTATTCAACAGAATTTGATATTGTATGCACTTATTGCCCTCTATTGAACAATAGCGGTAAATAATATATTTTTAATTGATTTATGCATTAACAGCCATCTGTTGTTTATTAGCGCAAGTTATTAGTTTATTTTGCGATATGGTTAAATTTATGCATTTACTGCCATCTATTGACAGGTAGCGATAGATGGAACGTATGTAGGTAGAGTATTCAATATCAAATCATTAAATGTCAAAAAATCACAGTGATTTGAATTTTTAAAATCAATTTTTTCTTAGATATAGTTCATGTACATACGTGGTAATTGCTTCAGTTTTACAGCAACACTGTTATGCTTCTGTTTCACAGGTTTTATGTTGATTAAACATACGTTTTGCACTTTATTTTTACTGTTTTATACGGAGCAAATTGCACTTGACATCTGTCAATTATTATACTCATTGAAATGAATAAAAATAAAAAACTCATGAATAAAAATTCATTGATTCAAATTATAAAGGAAAAAGATAAATATCCATTTTTAAATGAAAACAGAACTCGACTTAAACATGTTTTTCTATGCCCAAAACTAAATACGTCTTTTGCACAGCATCATTATACTTACCAGGGAAGAACTTTTTTCAATCGTCTACCAGAAGAAATCAGAAGCATTAATGATAAAACCCGAATACTGCTCTCTGTCAAGAGACATTTTAAAAATATTCTTAAGAAAAAAACTACTGTCAATTAATCTTACAAATATCCTTAGTTTTCCATTACATTCTTTCTTTTTTTAAAAAGAATCACACCATTATCAAATAAATACTGCAGCTCACATATATTTATGTACAATTAATTATTTAAGTACTAACTTATAACTAATAACTAATAGCATTTATGTACACTCCCCTTCCATACACAAGCAAATGCTTTAAATGGAAGGGCATTAAAAAAAAAATACCTGTAAAAAAAAATATATATTTGTTGTAAAATTGTAATTATAATAAATGTTTCAATAAATATTGAAAGAATAATAAATGAAATCTATCCTGATATAATAAAATTAATTGACCAAACACGGTTTTATCGAAGGTACCGCAACTAACTTAACAATAATTAAAAACTACATATTACAATCTTTTGCAGAAAATAAACAAGTCGACTGCATTTATGCAGACTTTAAGAAGGCATTCGATAAAGTATCCCATAAAGTACTAATCCAAAAACTATTTTCCCTAGGAATATCGTAAACTGATCGTTAAAATAAAATCTTGTAAGTCGAAAGCTTTCCGGGCTACTAGTAGCCTACCGCAAGGTAGTCACCTTGGCCCGGTTTTGTTTCTCATTTTAATCAATGGCATAACCATTTGAAATTCAACGATGTCGAGGTTTTACTCTTTGTTGATGACATCAAGTTATACGAGAATATAACTGATATAAATCATTGCCATATTCCAGTACTACAGTCAAATGTTAGTATGTTTAAAGATTGTCAAAATAATGTTTTTTTTTTTAAGTAGAAAACAGCAAAACCTTTCTTCGGAAATAAAAATCCTATTTTATTCGAATACTAGCTGTCCCGGTGAACTTCAAACCGCCTCAGAATGAATAACAGTTGTGTTAACATATTAGCTGAATTAAATTCAGTTTTTTTATTAAGTTAAAAATTAAACAATGAAGCAAATATCGATGCGCAACTGTCCGTATTTTGTTTTTGTCAGTATCAGAGATATCGTTGTGTACGGATTTTTAATTTTTGTGATTTTCTTTCTTTTCTACTAACTTACGGGAATTGCGTTTCATTTTCTTTATACATGTGAGGGAGATTTATTATAACTAATATATTTTTCCTTTGGAGGGGTACAGACATGCATTCACCGTTTGTCCCATTTTCGACTGTTGACATTTTTTAGTGTGTAAGAAAGAGGGGCAGCATTATATATTTAAGAACAAAAGCAAAACAATTACACATTGACATTTTGCGTTTTTGAATTTTTGGAATTCACTCACTACTCAATATTATACTTATCACAATATTCCTGAGGCTCTTTCAACAGGTGAGAATTCGTTCCATACAAACGAGGCGAACGGAAGTTGAGAGGGAGATATAAATTAGTGAAATTTTACTTCAGTTGCGTGGTCTAAAGCACACTCGTTTTTTTAAGTAAAACTTCTTTACGCACGCTTGACTTGGGGAGTAAGCTGGTGAATGCGTGACGAGATATAAGTTAGTAAAGTTTTACTTCAGTCATGTGGTCTAAAGCACACTCGTTTTTTTGTATTTTATTTCTGCAAATGTTAATTACTTTCATCTTTAAAGAATTCATTCATTTTGGTGAAGACTGTTGGTTTCGAGTGTAACTGGTGGGGACTGTCCACATTGTCCCCCTGTGAAGACCGTCACTGCTTTTTGGTGTCACTCGCTTCCGTTTCATCAAGTTTCAAATCACAACGGTGCTAAATAAGTTTTCACTTCAACATTAAATAATTTAGCAGCCGAAAGAGCAAAATGAATTGTACGAAATCAATTATTATGACTGTAGTAGTGTATTCAGGCTTTCCCATCAAAGGATTAGCCATTTTGACGGCACCACTCTATCTCCCTCCATGATATACATCTGTGATGAGCAGCAATCCGCAAGCCTTTTTGTACGATAGAAATCAACACCATTTTTTGTTTCACCTTGGACCTAGCAACATTTTAGCTATTGTTACCGGAGTTGAGGTGGCAACAATGTACAAGGTAGATTATTATGAACAGAAATTACTCGCATGGCAGATGTAAGTAATAGATTAATGATTTTCAAGGAAAATAAGGTATTAGAAACACAAAAAATATATATTAAACTAAAAAAGTGACATCCTGAAACTAAGGTTGTCTGGCATGGGCTTGCTTAGGTTTAAACAGTTCATTTTGATACCGTGGTAAGTGCATGTTATCCACCTCTTACCCGCCCTGGTATAAGTAACAGATGGTTACTCATTCAAGGCTCTCGCAAGATTCTAATGTTTTTGCTAAACGAAGCTACATTTATTTATTTTAAAGGAATCTAGACCTCCAGTGTCCTTGCATACGTTGTTAGTAAGCAGTATGCAAGTGCTTAACAGGAAAAACAAAATGCAAAAAAAAAACTCCTTCATGATGCTCATGAAAACCTGCAAGCATCTGCATAAAATAGAGAACATAAATAATACAATAAATCTCTAATCAATTGGCAAGTACCAACAAAAACGTGAATGGCTTTCAGTCTGACCATAAACTACACTTAGCTTCCGTGTCCCTTAGCCAACCACTCAGTGAAGCCTCAAAGAATGTTAACTGAATGTTTGGGGTAAAATACCCGAAGACTAAAAGAAAATTCAGCGATACCGTGGTAAGTTGGAGTGACGCATGATGAAATCTTCTTTTGTGAAACGAATCTCACATTTGAGAAGGGCAGGACTCCAGAGAAATGGCTCCCAGCCAAAAGGACCCTCCAGAAACAGGAAAGGCGGATAGATCTCGATGCCAATCATCCCTCCAGAATGACTTCCAGTCAGCTCCCAAGATGGCGAGTATAACGTCCAAGGTTCGTAATCAAGATCGTAGCGATCTTCAAAAAGGATCCGTCGTGTTGCGGTCAGAGGACCGCCCTGATCTCTCGGCTGCTCCACAAAGAATGGCGTGCTTTCTTTTCAAATCTGCTCATTTGAATCTGTGCAGGATCAACAACTGTTGCATTACAAAATATTGAAGGGCTCGCAATACCACCAATGCCCAAATGTCAATGGGCAAGCACTAGAGGTGCTACACACCGAAACCATAAATATAGTGTGTATAAGAGAGTGCACACACCTTCTTACAAATACTTTTATGTAACACGTTGATTGGTATTTTGCATGGGTTCCGTTTTAGAAATGTACGTTTTCATTCAATCGTTCGGATTTGCGGGGCAATGATAAAATATTTAATGTTTTCGAAATCTATATTCATAAACACGAAAGGGTTTCGTGACAAACTTTTGTTTGTCAATTTTGAACTAAATTCGAAATTGCAAGTATTTTAAATGTTAAAAACGACACCATTTATACCGACAGGACCCGACGCGTCAGATGTGCAATTGATGTAGAAGTTTTACAGTAGAGCTGTTTAAAGTTTCGTTTAAATTGTAATATTGTTTTGAGATCAAGAACTACCTATAGCACATTAGAAAAACATACCTATGTTTTTCATTTCATTTCATTAAAAAAATCGAAAATTCAGACTTTTAAATCAACAAAAAAGAAATTAAAATACGCCAACAGCACGATTTTCAATTTTTAACATATCCGACATTGTTCTTCGTTACCGTCGATATGTTTGGCCTTGTGGATATAAAATTGTCGCCTGCGATGCTTTGTTGTTTTTTTCTGTAATTGTTTTATTTATTTGGTTTTATACGTTTTAAAAAATATAAAAACGTTAGCAACTGCAAAGTTAACCACGTCAAGCTTGCGTATTGCATGGGTCTAGGTAAATTGACCGAATTGCAATTGTTCGAAATCAATTTTTCGAATTCCGTTCTTCGAAATGCAATTTTTCGAACTTTAATTTTTCGGAAACATACTTTTCGAACATCAATTGACCGAAATACTGGTTTTTCGAATTTACATAAGTATGTATACAGTACGTACAAGAATTTGTTAATCGTGTCTTTCAGCCAATTGCTCTTCGAAAAATTAGTCTTTCGAAAAATTATTGGTCTTTCGAAAACTGAAATTCAAACAATTGATTTGGAAAAATTGAATTCGAAAAACATGTTTGCTCCCGTATTGCATACCCCCTGCGGCCCGTGAACAAATTGAAGGCGGATAAGTTAGCCTTCCTGCTAAAAGGGTTAATCATCACTGATATTTGAAGTACCGCAGCAGTGTTAAAAATTAAAATTATTAATTGAGCCTACCAATTACTTGCGCATTTAAAAAAAAGTATTGACAAAGCAATATTTAAAAAAACCCTCAATTATAAAGAGGGGTGACCGAACTACTGATTCGACGACTGAGTGAGTTCTATTTTCCTTTATCCAATCTGGGCTTATTTTATTTTCCAGAAGCCCAGATCTGAACCATCGACAGACACCCATCGGGTTTGGGAGTGTATGCATACCGTCCCATTAACTTAGCGAGCAATGTAGTTTCGGGACTGGTCCTTCGGGGGTTGCGTAAAGCTTTGCTCTGCAACACTTGACCGCCAAAAATACAGTGGAGTCACAGTTTCGCGGCACCACTACATACTTATACGTGTAATCGGCTTAGCAAAAAACCGTTGAAGGTTCTTATTTGCACATTATATTTTTTCTTCTGAATACTGCACAAGGGTCCCAACTACCAACTGCTTCCCTTTTTAAAGCAATAATATTTTTCATTCAAATTGCTAAATACATTCAGCTTGACCAATTTATTTTTTTGCGAATTGATATTTTTACCGCTAGCTCTGTTAGTTACTTTTCTTTTCAATTATTCTGTATAATAAATACTTCCTGCCGAGGCCTGTTCGAGGTATTTTTCCTTATCATTATAATATTTCTCTGCGAGCTTTCTGTTTTCTAAATATGATTTTATTGAAGTTTGAAACTAAGTTTGTTATTACCATAAATTCTCCTTTATTCACTAGATTAAGTTCCTAGCGGGAACAACAGGGGACGCTTGGGTACGGACACTGAATGGGCACACCGGTAGAAGTGACCAAAAAAAATCAGTGTGTGCGATTTACACGCGGAAGAAGTGAAACCCTTAGAAAACTAAAGTAGACAAGAGTGGAAGACTACAAAGCATTTTTTTATCAATGTGAATGATGATTTTTACATATTTTTGTCGTCGATTTCCAGTTCACCTTTCCCTATAAATTTGGTCACCTTATTAGTATTTGAGTTTTCTTCTTCGGAGTCACTAGGTGTTGCTTTCGTTTGTGTTTTCTTTGTCTGTTAATTTTGGATTGGTTTGAAGATTGTTTACAAAAAAAATTATATATTTTTTTTTGTTGGATTTCATAGGATTCGACCCATGGTCTGATGAATTTCCGGCCGCTAAGGTTCGTCAGTTGCTTTATACCACTAGACTGTGTTGGACCATGAATTCATCATATTATATTTAAAATCGAGTACCCGTGAAATACTTAAATATTTTATTGCAATCTCATAATACGGTACTTTCCATTTTTTTTTCAAATTAAAAAAAAAATACGTAAATGAACACAATTTTATTTTATTTTTATGCTGACGATAATTTTTTTGTAACGATTTAAAATGTGCCTTTTTCGATTTGCCGCAAAAACGCCATGTTAGTTTTTATTCGTGATTTCGGCGGCATTGACGTCACGCTGCACAATGTTGGTGACAGCCGTCTTAACAGCCAGTGGCGTTTTCTATGTTGTAATGATGTTGTAACCAGTTGGGACCGTTCCCGAAAGTGCAGTTTTTCAAATCGATAATTTTAAATGAAAAAATTAAAATGACACATTTTAGTACGATGATCAGAATCAGAAAAACAAATTTTAAATCTTCCACAAAATTTTAATTGTATTCATAGTTTATGAAAATAATCCTTTGTCATCATTTTTTTTATGTAAGCACGCTCCCTCTATCGTTCGAATTTACCTATGTCCCTTTAAAACCATCTTAAGTTTTCTTCTTTTTCTTCTTTTTGAACGCTTATAGCCGTAAGTGCCTCAAACAACCGATTTTCTAAGTAAATCATTAAATATTAATAAATTAAAAATCATTTAAATATGTAGGTCTTATCAACATCGTAATACCACAGTTTGATAATGGCCTTACATGTCGAAACAGCTGTCATAATAATAAAAACTAAAAAATTTGCAAAACTTAACAACAATATCCTTTTGAAGGTTATTCGCCATTTATCCGCCCTGATATAAGCAACAAATGGTTGCTCCTTAAAGGCTATCGCAACGACTCTAATTTTTTTGAACGAACGAATCTACATTGAGGTTTGAACGAATCTAGACCTCCAGTGTCCCCCGCATACGATGTTTGGAAGCAGTATACAAGTACTTACATAACATACAAAATGCGAATAATATAAAGCATGGCAGGGATAAAATAAATTAAAAAGAGAACGGAAAAACATATAAGGCGGCTGCTCGCAGGGTCATGGCATCTTGCGTATTCTGCGAGGATCTGTAAGAAATGATAATGAAAACAAGTATAGTGATATGAAGAACGTTAATGTCGGGTGGGATCATCATCTGGCAGCATCAGCGAGAATGGGTATGGTAGTCGGCCTGCCGTGAATTAATCTCAACGTCCGCGCCCTTTAGCCGGTTTCTCGGTTGTGCCTTGACGATAGTGAGTGGGAAATAGGGAAACGTATCCAAAGTCCCTAAGGACGGAAGCGTCGATTTGCCGGAGGCAGGGCGGAAGAACGCCAAGTTCGTCCGGCCTACACCTACACATGTCGCTGGGGGAGGCGCAGATGAGTTTTGGGGATTCCATTCCGAAAAAAAGTTTAATGCCACCATATGCCAAAATGGGGAAGTTGACATTAACAGAACATTTATAGTACAGTTTCAGCTTGGATCTAAGTAAATAAAAAGGCAGTGGGAAGAAAGTATAGAAAATGATGATATATATATATATATATATGTGCAAGTGAAATAAGTTACATAACAATAACCTCATTCATTATTTTTTTGGGGTGTTATACCGTGTTGAGCTACCTCCTTCTTTAGCCAACGTGTCGGACAGAATTGCAGTGTCCATCAATATGGCTTAACACCCCCAAAACAAATTACGAAAATACTTTTGGCCGTGAAAATCTAAAAACATATATAACCTTATTTAATTTGATTTAAGAGTACCACAAATTAAAAATATAAATAATATTACTTTAATGGACGATCAATTCCGTCAGCCCATCTGGGGCCTTGGATTCGGAAGTTCTTACTGGTAATTAGCGCATCAGTTTTCCTCCAAATCGTCAGATCATACTTCTAGAGTTTATCTGTTCAGTGGGAACGGCGAAGTGGAGTTTGTAGAACTATTACGAAACTGACTTAGCAAAAGCTTAGAGAATACTCTACGTTATGAGAAATATTTTTAGATTTTGAAAAGCTTTTAAAAACAGCATTATATTCAAAATAAATAGAATAAAAAAAATAAAAAAACTGTTTACTGGTTCGAGTAAAACTCTAAAATTATAACTTTTTTGGCTGGAATTATTACGTCGATGTTTGCATTGTTAATTCCGTCATGCGCTACGGAGCTTGAGAAAGTCAAACCTTTTTTTAACATATCTGTTTAGTTACGAAACATTTTAAAAACTAAACCCATGTTCCCAAGTCCTTCAATCATTCATTACCCTTTGTCTTCCTACTTTCCTTGAAAGTGCCTACTTAGTTACTACAAAGGAGAGGAAGGTGTTTCCAGGGCCGGATTAACCATGTCCGGGCCGCTAGGCAATCCACGTCTCGGGGCCCCTTTACCAATGGCGGACTAGGGGGAGGGGGGGGGGGGGGTTGAAGGGGCCTTCAAACGCCTCCTTGTTCCCTCGATCAAATCCTTAACCACCCCTAAAAGGGGGGGGGGGGGTAAGGTTTTAAAGCTACTTTTTTCTAAATGTACAACATATCACGAGTATTGTGTCAAAATTTCAAGTAAATCGGAGCAAAACTAACGAAGATACAGTGTTTCAAGCGACTGGCCCTCATGTTCGATACAAGTATATTTCGAGTATAAACATTTTTAAATCGGTTTTCTCGCAAACAACATTTCTGTTAAAAAAAAACACATCAAAAATGTCACCGGAGACCAAAATTTCATTTACATTTTTTACTCCAAATAATGTCAGGAATCACTGGTTAAAGTAAGTCAAGTACGTCCCTTAACACATTGTAAAATTAGAAATAAAAGCAAAAAATAAAACAAAACAAATGCCAATATAAACCACGCACGGCACCTTTAATCACTTCTGTTCAGATACTAAGTAATGTTGCAACAAATAGAAGGAAAGAAAAGTAAAATACAACTATCTTTATATATTTGAATAATGAAATAATTTTACTTTGTATAAACCACTTATTTGATGTACAAATCTGACCGGTTTCGGAACAAACGTTCCTTCGTCAGGGAAAGCTTATACTAATTTGACAGTTTCGAACAAAAAAAAAAAAACAAAAACACTCCACCTTCCATTCCATGATACACCGCTTAGTAAATGTCCCAATGTCTAATAATAATTTCCTTTCTGAACTTTCAATAATAAAACAAATTGCTATAAATAACGGATATGAACCAAAATTAATTGATAACATCCTAAATAAAAAACTTATCAAAATTTCAAAAAATTAATATCTATACAATGCTAATAATATTAATGATAAAGAATGGCGTAAAATTTTGTATATTAATAATTTTTCAGTTCAATGTTGCAAAAATCTTCCTTCTAATATTAAACCAGCGTTTTATACAAGAAATAATATCGGTAATTTTTTGAGAAATACTAAAGATAAAGACCATAAATTGACTAATTCCGGAATATATAAACTCAAATGCAATGATTGTCCCTCATTTTATATTGGAAAAACCACTCATAATTTTGAAATCAGAATCAAAGAACATTTAAGGTGTCTTAATAATAATAATTTTTCTGAGTTTGCTAACCATATCATTGAAAATAACCATAGTTTTGAAAAAAATACAGGGATAAATATTCTTCATATTAATCATAAAGGAAAACGTTTAGATAACTTAGAAGCCTTGGAAATTAAAAAATCCCTTAAAAATAATGAATCTATTATCAACAAACAAAAAATATTGTCATATAGCCCAATCATGGATTTGTTCCCCTACCCACCCACTCTACACTAATACCTACCTACCCAATCTACATTATTATCTAGCAACAGCTCCACCCCTACCATGATAAAACATTGTTCGAAACTGTCAAATTAGTATAAGCTTTCCCTGACGAAGGAACGTTTGTTCCGAAACCGGTCGGATTTGTACATCAAATAAGTGGTTTATACAAAGTAAAATTATTTCATTATTCTATAATGGATAACCACAAAGTAATAGCTACATTCAAAAATATTAATATATTTGTTTTAATTATAGACTTTTTATTTATTATTTGTGTAACCATTAGTTATTTATTGGGTTATAACCTAATTATTATAATTTGTTGTTGTTTTTTTAATGCGTGTACCCAATGTTATTAACCTGTAAATGTTCATAATTAAAAAAAATTAAAACGTCTAGAAAGCCGACTTTTTCCGAAACTTCGAAGTAAGTCATTTTTTCTCGAGACGCGGGGCCCCTAGCCGATACGGGGCCCCTAGGCAGTTGCCTACTCTGCCTTAGGGATAATCCGGTACTGGGTATTTCCTACCTACATGGAACCTAATACACGAATTACATCTCGGTCCTATGTAATTAGGATATACAGACAAAGTATAATAGTATACAAAGAAAAAGGTATAACAAATAATTTATTTTAAAAAGTTGTGGTTAATATAATCGTCTCAATAGATTCAGATTCACCACAGATGGTAAAAACAGATTCACCACAGATGGTAAGTAAAAAAAAATTGGGGCCTCTAGAAAAAAATAATATGCTCACAGTGGGCGGTGAGCATAATAAGATCGAGCACCTATGCGCTACATTTATAAAGCTTTAATATTGCACCCATTTCTTATTTGCATCCATTTCTTATTAATTTACAAAGTTATTTTCGTAGCATTTTTAAAAACCCATTAAATAATAATGTGTTATTATCGAGTCAACCTAAATCAATCAAAAGTTCGACGAAATGTCGTGCCGAGCATTCTAAAGAATTTTCCCAAAAAAACAAACCTGCGTGTTCGGTCAAATTATATGAGCATTATGTACGAAGGTTGTCCGGAATTATTTTGAGGGTAATTTTTTAAGCAGAATTTATTGTTATTATTTCCAACCCCATAAAGTTATCAGGAAAAATTAGGGTCAAGGGAGGTTGTAAACTAAGAAAGGTTTTTATTCTAATTTATGTGAATATCGCAAATAGCGAAAAACCTCCCAACTACTCGGAACTTGAGAGACTGGAGGATCTTCAATATTTATTTATTTATTTTAACGCCCAGAGGGCTTTTCCATGATTTTTTTTTTTTACATTAACTCCACACAGGAGGCCCTGAGGAAAATAATTTCCCTCAGCGCCTATGTCATCTGGGATGCTGTGTGGAGGGTCTTTTTGAGGAGAAGAAGGAATGAAAATTGGTCTTAAAGAGACCCATGTTGTAGGAAGGAAGAAACACAGATTAGTAGTATCTACAATTTTAACATGTCAGATAATTTTGAAACTTAGGAAAGAAGTAACAAAAATTAAATTTCATTAGATAAAAAATGCACACAAGTTATTCAAATAAACAAAAACTGAAAAATACAGCGTTTCGAAATGATCCACAAAACTCGCCAAGTTGATATTAAAAATGTAAAAATCACCTAATTATTGATTTCTCATAGTGCGTAATCGGTGTATCGGAAAGTGGGCAATGTAGGGAGGAGGGTGGAATGGAGGGGGAGTGGAGTGACGAGAGGGAATCGGAGGACCCACCATATACCCGCCCTGGTATAGGTAACAGATGGTTACCCCTTCAAGGCTCTTGCAAGGACTCTAATTTTTTTGGTAAAAACGACTCTACATTTGATATCGAAACTAGACCTCCAATGTCCCTGCATACGTTGTTAACAAGCAGTATGCAAGTGCTTAGCGGGAAATTTTTTTATTTTTTTATTTCATAAATTTTTTATTAGTTACAGATATTTTTTTTTTTGGCTACCACACTAGGCTCACACTAATGCCCGTGTTGTGGTAGTCGTACATTTAATATTTTAACATTCCAAAAAATATTAAGAAATACTTAAAACTAAAGAGAAAAAAAAAGATCATATTTAAAGAAAAGTAGAAATAAAAATGAAAAATCAAATTAAAATTTTGAAATACAAAAATTAATAATAAAGATTAAATGTTAAGAACTCAAGTGTTCTATATAAATTAAAACATATAAGTATATAAATCAAAATTAAAAACATAAATAAAATTTAGTGAAAAACTAAGAGAAAAAAAAATAACAACATTTTAAAGAAAAATAGAAATAAAAATGGAAATTAAAATTTTGAAATGCAAAAATTAATAAGTAATTAAAATGTAGTGTTAGAACTCATGAATTCTTTAAAGTACGTTCGTCCCCTTTCAAAAATCCAATGTTGTACATAAATACAGATACAATATGTGTTAGTATAACAAAAATAGACAAGACAATGGGACAGGTTGGTGAAATTCCACAAGGTGGCAAGCGCTGGGTGATTGTATCCAACGTATCCTACAAGCACCTGTTTGGGAGGAAGACTCAGTAGATAAGTAATAAGGGCATGGCAAATGGTTGGGAGTCCTCTTCAATCTATTGGCAGTCCCAGCAAGAATGCGCATGACGTTCGGTCTAGTCGTGAACCACACTCAGTTTCCGCCGCCGGTTCCTCGGTGGTGCCTCAAAGAAAAGTAAATGGGAGATTTGGGGGAAATACCCGACGACCCTAAGGAATTCAGCGTCGAGTAGCCGGAGGCAAGGCGAAGGAGAGCCAAGATCGCCCCCCCCCCCAAACCTAACGCCTGCACATGTTGCTGGGGGTGGCGCAATTAATTTTAGAGGGCACCGTGCCATCGTCGACCGACTCCTATTGATGCAAGGACGAGCGCACCCCCAGAAGGGGAAGTGACGAGAGGGAAGGTGGAGGAGGTGGTGTGGGAACCCCCCTAATACCATGCGAGCGAAGCCGGGGGTTAAAGCTAGTAATATATAAAGAGAGCGGCCGCCGAGCGGGCAGTGGACAGCGGGCTGGCAAGCGGGCGGTGTGGATTTGATATGTACGCAGATCAACAGATGGCGTTGGTTATAAAGGTTAGATAATATCGTCGTTAGTAGATGGCGTTGTGTTTCGTTAGCCACAGCAACGTGTGGCCGGGTCTGCTAGAAAGTTATAAGTGAGAGATGTTACTCTAAAAATATACCGCGATCAAAAAACTATTATATTAAAGGAAAATACTGTAAAATATTTATCACTTCAAAGATCCCGTACCTCCACAAGTTGAAAACAACAAGTCGGTAAATCACTCACAGGAAAAAAACTACGGCAGCTGGCTAAGTAAAATAATTTTAAGATGTTTGAAGTTGTTCAGAAACTGAGGAAACTTAATCAAAAGGGGTCCATTAACTCTTAAAGTTAGACAATGTAAGAAGGTAACGACCCGTAACTTTTTACAAAGTTTACTGTTTTATTTTCTTGGAGATTTCAATTTGCCTTCGGAAAAAAATGCTCTTGGCTTTTATGGACGTGTTATCTTACGCAGAAAGATCAATTTGGTTTAATGTTATTATTTTATGTAGATAAGATATTGTTTTTTTTTATCTTTAAGGGATTTTTAGTAAATTTGAAAGTGTGATTGATTTATTTTAAGAGGATTTTTTTAGTCTTAGGCTCCGTGGCAGAGCTGTAAGTTCATTGAATCTGGTCCATATATATATATGTATATATACACATTGATTTTTCTGCTTATTTCGCTAAAATTGTCTTCATTTTGGGAGGCGGGAATCGGTACCGCCGCCCCGAGAACCTTTTATGGATAACCAACACCTCTGCCATAGGTCACCCCAAATAGGGTTCATGGGTGAGGTTTGTCTAGGTCTTGGAGGCGGATGACCAGGACACACTGAACTCCAGATTCCTACCTACCCCTTAAAACCTTTTCCTTTCCAGAACTCTCCTCTCCTTCCTTTCCTTAAACCATCCCTCCACACAGCATCCTCAAAGATGCTATAGGCCCTGAGGGAAATTATTCATATAAATTAAATTTTCTCCGAGCCTCCTGTGTGGAGCTCATGTAAAAAAAAATCGAGTGCAGTTTACACACGGTAGAAGCGAAATTTTACCAAAACAATGTCAACCAATATTTGAAAAGTGAGATCACACCAGCGTTTTTCCGTTTCATATCTTAACCAATAGGAGCCTTTTTATTTATTTATCTGTAAAAAGCATATTCACATTGGTTTTTTTATGCCTGTCTCGCTAGGATATACCTGTGTTCAGACAGGCGTTTAAAAGTGATATCATAATCAAAGCAACCAATGAGCGCAGACCAGCGTAATTTCCTTTTCATATATCAACCAATAGAAGCCTTGTTTATCTATAAAAAGTATATTTACATTGGTTTATGCCTGTCTCACTAGGATATACCTGTGTCGAGACAGGCGTTTAAAAGTTACATCATAATTAAAGCGGTAAATGAGCGCAGTTGATTCGTCGCAGGTGCATCTTTCATAATTTCTGTTTCATCCAAAACTCAAATCACAGCGGGGCTAAAGAAGTATCGCATCAAATATAAAACGTCACAATTTGAGGTCTCTTCTTACCTCTACTGCCATATATCGTCAAAAGCCTCGATTACATTGAGCGAGTTTACAAGCTACTTTCTACTGAGTTTAAAAGTGGGTGAATCGGCGAGTGAGATTTCATAATGACACACAAAACTGTCCACTCGCTCAGTAGCGACTAATTCCGACGACATTTTTGTAATATTTAATTAAACGAAGACAATATAAGTGAAAGTCAGTCGAAAATCTGAGAACAGAAAAATCAGAAAAAGATATTGACACCGCTGGGACGGCTGGGACCGCTGGTCCCAGCGGTGTCAATATATTTTTCTGATTTTTCTGTTCTCAGATTTTCGACTGACTTTCGCTTATATTGTCTTCGTTTAATTAAATATTACAATTTGAGGTTTTACTCATAAAGTTAAAATAAAAAAAAGACATTTTTATAGTTAACTGAGCTCGAGAATAATGACGCCTGCGTGGACTAATTCTGTCAGATGTTTGACAGTCAAAATCAGCTGTTTGTTGGCGGCCATATTGAACGCATAAATAAACCAATCACGAGTAAGCTAGTAAAGTTGACGACCTTTCAACTTTTTTCGTTGATAGTCAACAATCTGCTAGTTAGCAAGTAATTTATTTATTTATTTATTTACGCCTATTTAGGCTTTTACATAATATATATATATTATAACAATATTAACGAAATTATACTAGTAAATAGTACAAGAAACGACTGTTTAAAATACTTGCACAAATATAAATATAAAGTAAAAACATTGTTGAATTTGAACGACACAATATTATGTAGGTGACTCACATTCCGAGGTCGCGGGTTCGAACGCGGCATGCGCAAATAAATTTTATTTGATTAATTTGTGTTATTTCACAATTAATTCATTTAAAATAATATATAGTATATTTGCGGCATGTTCCAGAGTGGAAGATACTATCAGTATCGCCCTGGTGTAAGACCACCATTCAGAATTGAAACGTTGCTTGAAAATGGCTTTAGCCGTGTTTAGTGACCAGATCTGAATAGCCAGGTACTTCCCAACCTTCCTCTTCCCCACCTCCTTCCCCTCCCCGCTACCTTCAGCCTCACAACATACCCCAATTGGGGATGCCATAGTCTCACTGGCTCCAGACGGGAGCAGTTGAGATTCTTGTGCGGTATTCACTGTAAAAAAAAAGGTAAAAAATATAAAAAATCCAAAATAGCTTTTTTTTTCTTTCAGCCGACAAAATACTGTTTATGTGCTAGTCAATTTAAATAGCTTTATCAAAATATTCCCCTATTTGATGAAAAAAACTTAAATAAGGTATGCTTATATATTAAAATTGATGTACTAAATATATCAGCAACATCGGAGTATTTGTTTCCAAGCTTTTGAATCCGTCGCATAGGAGTGTAATATTGGGATGTTGACTTAGAATTGCTACAATAATATGGTAGGCCTACTGTCTTGTGACCAACCTGCCTGGAGTATGAAAAGAGATTACATATATGAAAGGCAAACACCAGTTACCACCTTACATTTTAATCATTTGCTTTTAAGTGCACACATATATAACTTTTATTTTATTTATTATCATTTCAACAACTGTGCTAAACAACCGACGGGTATTTTATGTTTTAATTGGTTATTTCCAAGTTATTTCATTTTTATTTTATTCTTTCTCTTCTCTTTTTCTTTCTTTTTTTCTACAACACATGTATGTAGGACTATAATATGCAATGCATACAAAAGTTACCTAAATGTTTTATCCCTCTTCATTTCTCTTAGTTACCTACATGTACCTATTTACCTTTTCTTTTTTAAATTTATATTATTTTAATAACTATGCTAAACAAATAACAGTTACTAGGTTTTAAACTTTTTATTATTTGATTTTATATTCTTTCTGTTCTTTTTATATCCTCTTTTTATTTCATCAATTTTCTTTCTTTTTTGTACAAATCGTGTTCCATTTGTTCATACCCATAATAATTTGACTGTCCTAAAACGGGAATACTCCTAGTTGGGCAGTCAAAAAAAAATAATGAATTATGTATATACATGTATAATCTTGTACTAAATAAACAAACAAATAAACAAATATAATAAATCAGGGGTATCAAACATTGAATTAATGATATTATACAAACACTTTAAATCGGAAATGATTCTACGATCAGATAATTTTATTAAATTTAATGAACAAAGAAGGTTATCGTAATTTAGGCATTCACTAGGAATGCCCATTTTAAAATTTACATATCTTAAAATATTATTTTGGATTCTTTCAATCGCATGTGGATGAACATCATAATTTGGGGACCAAACCGTGGAATTGTATTCTAAATATCTCCTTACGAGTAACATATAAAATGTTATCTACAGTATTGATATTATTGAAATCACTAGATACCCTTAAAACAAATCCCAAGATTTTCAAAGATTTATTGGTTATTATTTCTATATACTTGATAAAGTTGAGTTTCGTGTCAAACCAAATACATAAGTCATTTATATTCCGAGACAGATACTAACGACATATTGTTAATGGAATAATCGAAAAATATTGGATTCTTTATTCGATAAAACCTCATAATTTGACATTTGCTTATGTTAAGTTGCAAGCGGTTATCATGACACAATTACACTGAGCGAGTTTACTAACAGATAGTGAATTTTCCAGATAGTAGCTTGTAAACTCGCCCAATGTCATCGAGGCAGTAAGTTAGATATAAACACATTTATTTCCATTAAAATTCCTCCCATGCTAAGAGAACCACGAAATCTCTCACTTCTTTGAAATGTTCTAAACAAACATATAACAAAGATTTCCCTATGTAGAACAAATGTCCCCAAAGAGATACGGCGTGATTCTACTTACAAATAATACGCCTTTGACACTGAACGGATTTTTTCTAGAAGTGTTACTACACCGATTGGAAAGTATCCCGATGTCGCCAATATTCGTAAGACCTCTCGATCTTTAGGTCTCAGGTAAACTAAAACTAACTGACTAATCATCACGCCGTTTCCCCGCAGAAAGGACAGATCGCCAAACAACTCGATCTTGGCACACACTCCTTGGCTCGTTTACATTCATACATCGTCCCATACATGCTCTTCTATTATTCCGACTCACGTATCTGATTCACTTGGTCGTGCCATGTCTTTCTTGGGGTCCTCGACTTCTTCTACTATTCACATTTACGTCATATAATATTTGTTCATTCGCTCTACATGTCCAAACCATCTGCGCATCCTTTTCTTAATCTTACTCATTATGCTTACATCAGCCTTGCATTCTTACCGGTTCTCCACGTTTCTCACACGATTGTACATGGTTTTTATTTGCCTCAGGATCTTATTTCTAAAGCATACTGTTTACTTTCATCCTTCCTCTGCCGGATCCATGCCTCACTGCCATACATCAGGGTAGGTCTCCGTACTCCATTATGGACGGCTAGCTTCGCTTTTATGTACAATTTTTTGATGACGCCAATGGCATTCAGTCCTCCTTTAATGGAGATATTTGCATTTACCTTTCTTTCAATATCTCTATCAGAATTTTCATCTCTTGTAAATGTACTTCCCAAATACACAAACTCATCCACCTGCTCCAAGTATTCATCATTCACAACTATGTTGCACATTGTTTTCGTACTCTCTCTTTCAAAGGTCTGCCAATTAAAATTATATTCCGTTAATTAAAGAAAAAAAAGGTGATATTTGAAAAGCCTGATTGATGTAAGAGTGAACGCTCAGGCCATTCTTCCACAGGGATTTGCAAGCATAATAATCGACGATTCAAGTATCTTGACGACTACCTAATAATATCTTTTTCTGATTTTTGTGTCTCCAGATTTTCTTTTAAGTTTCGCTAATATTGTCTTCATTCATTTAAATAAATAGATTGTGTAATCGGCGCGAACAAAAACAGCTCCTCACTTCGGGCACACGGACACGCCAAAATCACACTTCTGTCGACTCATCTCTCCCGTGGGCTTTGAAATATCTCAACCAGAAGCACATACTGAGAACGGGGACATCGAATATGAATGAGATATCGATCGTACCAAGGAACATAATACAATTTTCATGCTACCAAAGCAAGAGGAGCACAAAAGCATTGCACTCTGTTCTGGCTATAAGGAATACACGATTTATAAAGATTCTACAGGGTGCGACAGCATAACTTCCTTTTTTCAAAACTTAATAGAACCCATTGTACGAATCAGAAATTTTTAATTTCTTTTTTATAATGTAGACACATATCTAAAGTTTTGTTTTACTTAGTTTTGAAGAACGAATCATTTAAGTGACGACCCCCATTCTCCATACACTGAATAAACCGATTTCTGGTGTTTTTCATGACTCTTGCCAGCATATCAGGCGTTATCCTGGCAATTTCTTCCTGGATGTTGGTCTTCAATTCTTTTAGGTGTTCTTGGACGGTTCGCATAAACACAGGATTTCAAAAAAACCCATTAAAAAAGTTATAAGGGGACAAATCGGGAGAGCGGGCCGGCCACTCCAAATCGCCCCTAATTGAGATGAGGTGCTCTGGGAAGCAAGGGCGGCTGGTTGAACGGTGTGTTTGTGTGCAGCACTGATAAATTATATCGTCTAAAATTACTTTATAATATCTTACCGAAAAATATAAAATCTATGAATTTCATTAAAAATATCACCTACCAATATAATGCATAATATAATATAATTCAGGGAGAGCAAATTCCCAAAGTTCCGCGCGAATTTTCCCTGTCCGGTGTGCAGGCCCATTGCAAGCGGAACGAATTATTTTTTTGTATCGAATATCCCAAACATCGCCAGCGCGCAACACCGGCCATATGTATGAAAAATTAAGATATTTTGGTGTGCCACCCAGCGGCCTTTATCATACAAACTTAAATTCTGATTTAAGGCCAAAATACTTAACCAAACTGAATAATTCTTTTTTTAATCAAAAGGTACAGCAAATACCTAAATTTTACATATATTTTCTTTTTTATTGATTGGTGTTTTAAATTATAAAACGCAGATCATTAAGGAATACATTTTTTTCATAGGTAACTTTGACAATTTTGCCCTCCTGTTGTTTATACATTGTTTATAAATACTGTTTGTATCCTGTTTAAAATGAAATATAAAACTAACTAACCAACCATCACGCCGTTTCCCCACAGGGGTAGGCAGAGAGGACGGACCGCCAAATAACTCGGTCTTGGCACACACTCTTTGCCTCACTCACATTCATACATCGTCTCATATATTCTCTTCTATTATTCCGACTTTCGACATGGCCCGACTCAAGTATCTGATTCACTTGCTCGTGCCATGTATTCCTCGGGCGTCCTCGACTTCTTCTACCATTCACATTTGCGTCGTATATTCTTCTTACACTACATTGTAAACATTGTAAAAAAAGAGTTTTTTGGGTTGAAATTTAAGATTTACTCACGAAAAAATAGTATTGTGTTTTTATTTTCTTAGTACCGAAAAATAAAATTTTTAAATAAAAAGCGATATGTACAAGTTTTCGCACTTCGAAAACAGCTTAAAATAGATCTTCTCTCCAAATAAGATTAGTGGGATCATTTTTAACTAATGTTGCTTAGTAATCGTTATCTCATAGTTACGGATTATCAGTGAACCACCACGTTTTCAGGGCAGCGGCTGCCACTGCTGGGAAGTATTCCCTCAAAACAGCTGTTAAAATTGTAAGGGTCCTTTAATAAATAACTCTTTTTACAAAAAACTTCACTTTTTATTTTCACAGTGTAACATGTTTTAGAAATGTATAAAATAACGGTGATAATACTGTATACACTGGGCCAACACTGGCAGTTGTTTACCATTTAAACTTTGTGTAGGAAAGAAGCGATAATACTCGGATGCTAGACATTTATAGAATAAAATACTACCAACATCTGATATTTGCGAGTGTTTACCAATATGGCTTCTACCTAACTCGTGGTTAAAACAGGTTCCTAAACCACCGATTCGGTCTTAGCCTTTTAGCAGAGACTCACAAGATCTTATTGGATCGATACAAAGTCGGAGTTTACTCCAACCAACCAACAGATGCCGGTAGCATGTCAATATTCAACAACAGCCATCAATGCTCGGTGATCTAATGGGACAAGGGACTCCAGTTCTTCTTCTTGTCGTACTTACAGTTTGTCTGAATGTAGTGACCCATATAACAATTGATTTCCGGTCCGGGACAGAGGCTAAATTAACGTGATTCCAAAAGGCGCGCTGGGTTGCGATCACAAAACATTCGTTCAAAAAGTAGGCCTCATTGGCAAACGTACGCTCCTCACTGTTCCAACGCATGATGGCAACTAAACTGTGTCGGGAAAAAAACTTTAAAGTTCCGCCTCTCGAACGAGACCACTAGCGCTCCGCTACGACATCAACCGACTTAATGGCGCACATTTGAAAAAAAGGAAGTTATGCTGCCGCACTCTGTATAAACGATTTATAAACGTAACTATAAAGATTTATAAACTATGTATGCGAATATAAGAAGAAAGGGAGATTTGTGAACCTAAGTGGACATAGTGAAAATCTATATAAATAAAAATGAATCGCCAAAATGTATGCGCATAACTTCCGAATGTTAATATTTGGATAATATTTTTCTTTGTGTTCGTTATTGTCAGGACAAGGTTTGTATAAAACTACTGGTAGCTCTGGCATTATGAATTTGTTTAAAAAAATTGCAATAGGTGGCACGCGAGCTGTTTGAAAACTGAATGAATGGAATGCAGTTGGGAAGGGGAACTAGGGTAGGGGTTTCGCGGGAAGGGTGGTAAGGGGATCCTGGGAGGAGGGAGGAAAAAAATGAGAGGGGGGAGGGGATCTCGGGAGGGCTGTTCGCGGAACGGGAGAAGGGGGAAGGGGGGGAGTAGAGTGGGAAAATGGAAGGTGAAGGAGGCGGAGTGGGAACGCGAGAGGGGAAGGGGACGCAGGAGGCGGAAGGGGAACGGAACGAATGGGAAAGGACACGCAGGGAGAAAAATATTTATTAAATGGCGTAACAACGCATATCGGGAAAAAACTAGTATTTAATAAAACACGACTCGTTTAAATAGAGCAAAAATCTTTACAAATGCTTAAGTTGCATTTTTATGAATTTTTTTATAGCGATAAAATGTTAAGAGGGTAAAGTAAATCAATACATCATCTGGGTATCGCATGTTTTAGAATTTTAATTTTAGTTTAAATAAAATAATTAAAAATATATACGTACATGTGTTTCTTGACGAAAATTGCTCCGTTTGTGTATTTATTTGCCCACGTACAAACCAATATATTTCAGATTTTTTTTACATTCTTATTTAAATTTGACATTATTGAAAAATAATAAATACTTATAATCAAAAAATAATTACAAAAAGTACATTGTTTTAATAGTTTTTTCATCACGCCTTTCAGCATTTTTGGATGTAGGTATAAATTAAAGCAAATTTGGAATGAAATAAAATCGACATTGAGTTATAATTTTAAAAAGCTGGTACGGAGAATAACTAATCTTTCTCATTGTAACCGCCCTGCACGATCGTAAGAACAACTTTCGACGAAATGTGGATTTTCGGCCGCAGGCTGGTTAAACGCTCTTAAAAAACAGAATAAAATGTGTTTTAATAGTTTTCGGAGCGTATTTTCGGATTTTCTCTATAGAGTGATTTTTCATAATTACCTTTTCGACACGACAATATAGAGACATAACAAATATTATTTATTAGGAACTATAATTCAAATCACTATTTTAGGAACCAGTTTACATTATAAAAAAAAAATGCTTTGGATAAATTGAAGCCTTTCCTACCATCTCCATTGAGTAGAATTAAAATAAACTTTTTAATTACTTTATAAATAATATAAGCATAAACTACCAAAAAAAAACATTTTCTCTTTAAAAATGTATGAATGCGCATCTTCTTTTTCTTCTTCGATGGCGCTACAGCCCATATCGAGCTTTGGCCTCCTGCAACAGTCGCTTCCAACTCCTCCTGTCCTCAGCGGCTGACTTCCAATTTGGTACCTGGAGAAGCTGTGCTGCATCCCCTCTTACTTCGTCTTCCCACCTCAGTCTGGGTCTTCCCACTTTTCTCTTTCCACCTGCGTGTCCAGTCAAAATTCTTTTTGGGACGCGTGTATCCGGCATTCTTTGTACATGCCCATTGGAGGGGACCCCACCACTTTCCCAACGGCGTTATAAGGAAACATATGGTTTCCTCCTTCACCGCACACGTCAAGACTCTATTTTTTTTTGAATGAAGCTACATTTATTTGAACGACTCTAGACCCTCCAATGTCCATGCATACGGGGTTAGTAAGCAGTATGCAAGTACTTACATTAACATTATACAAAAGATAAATAAAAGTAGCAGCCCGTGGAATGATTCTTCTGAAATCTATAGAGAAAAATATATACAGATAAAGGTGTTAGTAAATAAAGAAAAATAAGAGCTGCGCCCGGTTGAGGAGACCTAGTTAAGATATATAACGAAAAAGTAACAGTAATAATATAATGCAAGTATTTGCAAAAATAACTGAGAGAAGAAAAGGCATAAAAATAAAATATCTATACAGAGAAGGTATTCCACAAACCACCAGGCAGTCCCAATGACAATGTGTATGGCTATCGGCCCAACCGCAGACGAAACCCGGAGTCCGCGCCCTTTAGCCAACTCACCGATTTTGCCACGAAGAAATATATGTGGGAAAGAAGAGGAAGTTTTTGAAGACTCGGGGAAAAGATCAGCGTCGGATTGTCGGAGGGGGGGCGGAAGGACGTCGAGACCACGCGGCTGTTCCTCAGGCCTACCCATATCATTGGGGGAGGCGCGGGAGGATCGCAGAAAAACCGCTCCAGTATGGGTTCGCCTGGCTGTACGCACGGACGGGGTCTATCCCACCCCCTTTTATGGGGTGACGACGATACATAAATATGTACAGTTCAGCTGCACCACTAAAATATGGAACTAAAGCTAATGTAAAGTAAAAAAAAATGAAAAAAGCAATTATATATTAGAAACATAATTGTTGTATGATTACAGAAGTCATAATATATTGGGCGATGGCGTCTTCACCACCATCGCCCTCCAAGATAGAACATGGCCTGTTGAAGTAAAGCATAAATCAGTTTTAGCAGAAACGTTAGGAGATCATGGATGCCTGTAAACGGTGTGAAGTTAGAGCTAAAAGAAAATAATTAAAACAAGAAAAGAAAATGTTTCAGTACATACATAAGTCAAAACGAAACCAGTAATTTACAGGTCACAAAAGTAATTTTATAAACAGTTCGAAGCGTATACACTAGTGAAGAGTAATGGAGGATATACCAAGGGAGACAGGAGCAATACGTGTAGCACCTGAAACAAAGATGAATTTAGTCTAGATCGGCGACTCTAAGTACAGACCATCTCTCCACCCAGGACTTGACAAACTTTTTCAGGCACTCGAAATTCTCTTTATTCGACACAAGGTCAGCGTTCCACGCTGGTCTTGTTGTTCCGCGCAAGCCATCCAACATTTCCTCTCGTGCTTCTTTCATCAACTCGCAGTGCCACAGAATGTGCCTGGCATCCTGGTTAGTATCACCACATGCACAGTTTGGATGGGGAGAAAGGGTCAAGCTATGTAGCCGACCCCTGAATTCCCCATGTCCGGAGAGCATCTGTGTCAAGTAGTGATTCAGTTTAATGTGTGCCCCTTCCATTCTGAATTTAACTGAAGGGAAGAAGGAGAAAGTCCATCTGCCCTTCGTCGACCTATCCCATCGTTCTTGCCATACACTCAGAGTCCTTTCGCGCATCGCTTTGAGCAAGCCGGGGAGGGCCACGTCTCCTCCCGGTGTCAGTTCGACTCCAAGGTGGACAGCAGCCCTGCCTCTAATAAGTTCCTTTTTTGTCAATATTTCCCTAATTGCAAGGTCAATCGGCAAAACGCCGGCCAGAACCGGTAATGCATCTGAAGCTACAGTCCTATAAGCGCCCGAGAGCGCCAACAGGGGAGTCCGCTGGCCTCGTTTAAGAGCCGAGTTTATCAAGACATTATCCAGGCGATGCTCCCACACGGAGGCAGCATACGAGACTTGCGTCACATATACCCCCTCGTACAACAGGCGAATCGCCGGAGAACGCAATCCCCACTCGGCTGTTGAGATTCTTCTCAGTTTCTGAAACAAGGCCTGGGCCCTATCGGAGACGTTCTTGACGTGGGCTAGGAACGAAGAAGATCTATCCATAATGACGCCTAAATACCTGGTGTTTTCTGCAAATCGAATGGATGAGTCTCCCATTCTAATGAAGGGGTTCCTGCCTCGGCTAAGCATGCCCTTCATGAGGAGACCCACGGTCTTGTGGGGAACGAAGTTGAGTCTGTTTCTCTTTCCCCATTCAAGGATCACTTTTAAACCTTCTTCAGCCTTATATTCCACTTCCCTTCTACTGTCCCCAGAGACCAAATACAATTTGTCATCTACGTAGTCGACCGATGTACAACCTTCAGGTAAGGGTAACCTGGAGGAGTCGTCGAACAAGATTTTCCACAGGTCGGGTCCGAGGACCGACCCCTGCGGACATCCCATGTCGACTGTTCGGGTGATTAAAACGTCCCCGTGCCCTATGATAACTGTCCTACCATTTAGATAGTCACTAATAATATCAAACAGTTTACGCGGGCAATTCCTGCTTTTCAGCTTGGTAAGTATCATCGGCCACCACGCGTGATCAAAGGCACCCGAGATATCCAAGAAGATGCCTATGACGTACCTCTTTGGACATACCCTCACCCATTCAAGCGCATGCTTAATGGCGTGCTCCGTGGATTTGCCCGGGATGAAGCCGAATTGAAGTTCGCTGGACGGCGTCAGGGTGAGGCGTAGACGGTGCTTAATGATGATTTCCAATACTTTGCCTAGAATTGGCAATAAGGTTATAGGCCTATAGGCTCCTATGTCCGTTTTCGGCTTATCGTTTCCCTTTGGAGCACGCCCTTCTTCCATTCTGTAGGGAATTTTCCCCTACGTAAACAAGTCTCCAAAACTTGGTAGAACTCCTCTTTGGCGTACGTCCAGACATTCTTCGCAATTATACCATTCAATCTGTCAAATCCCGGTGCCTTTTTCGGACCCAAACCCTTAATTATTACTTCAACCTCGGCTCGACTTAACGGTGGCATGCCCTCCCCCTGGGCGGGTACATTAGGTGGCAGCCGTGACAGATTTCTAATCTGTTTATGGTGGACACTTTCCCCTATTACTGAGTCTAATGGAACTAACTTACCCAGAAGTGTCTCAAGAGTGGAGGTAACATCAACACTCTCAACGTTCCCGAGCACCACACTCGACAAATAACTGTCAGATCCTTTTCCCGTTTTTCTAATGACGCTGTGGATTTCCCACGGGCTGGCGTTACCCACTTCATTAACCCAATTGTGCCAGGCAGCTCGTTTTGCCAAAAGGACACCCGAGCGATAAGCACCTCGTGCGGCCCTAAAGCGGGCTTGGAGGACAATAGCCTCTTCAGGCGAGCACAAACTCTGCTTGACAACACTGAGATTCCTATAAGCGCTTTTAAAGGCTCCCTTCAGCAAAGTCAGCTCTTGTGTCCACCACGGCGTCCGAATAGCCTTTTTAGGGTTTGTTCTTCCCAAAGAAGCTTCAGCGGCTGATACCACCGCCACGTTAAAAAAATTCCCCAAATTGTCCGGTTCCCTAGCTGCTACGTCGTGAAAGCCCCTTAATGATTGACGTAGCGCTTCCCCGAATTTATCCCAATCCGCCCTTGTGGTTCTGAAATTCCACGTAGACCGTGGAGCTTCTATCTTTGGAATACCCACAGAAAAAGTTATAAGTCTATGGTCAGAAGCTAACGCGCACTCGTGAACCTTCCACTGGGATATTTTGGCCGCAACAGATCCAGAGCATAGAGTGAGATCAATGTTGCTTTCGCCTCCGGCTCCTGAAAAAGTAGAAAACGTGCCTGGTTCATTGAGGATGAACAGACCTTGCGCCGCAATAAGGTCTTCGACAGCAAAGGATCTTTCCGTTCGGATTCCGTTATAGTCAAACCAGAGAGGCGATCGCGCGTTGAAGTCTCCACCGATAATTATGTTTCGACCTCTTAATTTGTGAAGCGCTCGCGTTAGGCTCAAAATATGCGGTTCAACAGGGTTACCGTATTTAAAATAAACGGAGATCACGATGATTTCCGTATTAGCTAATTTAATGGAAACACAGGTTTGGTAATCGTTTGAGAGCCCTTCCAGGAGTAAGGGTCTAATCAAGGAAGTGTTGATCAGGACACCCGCACCCGGAGAGGAGCCCACCTCGAGCATCGCACCTGGCCTATTTATACCAGGAGTTTTACCTTGCCACGCGTATTGCTCCTGAATAAGCAAGATGTCAATGTTTAGACTGGTCATGACCCGCTGGGCTTCAAGGGTGGCCACCCGAGATCGCTGCAGGTTTACCTGACCTATGGAAAGGAAATTAGCGGCGTCCATAGTCTGTCTTGCGCACCTGCACCTCTATGGCAGCTCTATGAGCGGGACAAAGTCTGTCACCTGTCTTATGATTTGCTGGTTTACCAAATATCTTACAAGTGGCGCATATGGCTGCTTCTGTCTTCTTGGGGCAATCCTCTAAGTCGTGACCACTGGCGGCGCAGTGCCTACAGGTAATCACATCTGCCGTACAAAATTTACTTACATGCCCGTATAAATGGCATTTAAAACATCGAGTAGCACCCAAGTAGTCACGCACACGACAGGCGTTCCACCCAAGAAAGCAGTGGCCGCTGTCTATCAGTACCTTCCTGCTCTCAGGGTGGCAGGTAACAATCATATTCATCGTGGACCCATCTTTTCTGCCAAATAGAGAGACTCGCCGCATGGTGCGCAGATGGTCTTCCCTCGTAAGTGCGGACTTACCTTGAATATTGTTTCTAAATATCTCCTCAAATAATGCCTGGTCCCCAGCGGTATCGCCTTTAGGTACATCATATAAGACCACCTTGGGAAGATTTCCCTGTGGAAGTACCATTTTCAGACCACTGGCCTCGAGTTTGGCTGCCGCGTTTTTTATATTGTTTAGCCCCCCTGTGCTGGACGTCTGCAACAAAAGGCCAGCACCTTTTATCTTCCTCGTTCTGACCGCTTGGAAGCCGTCAATGGTAGGATTTAATACCTTCATCAGCTCTTTTTGTGTACTTTCTGAAGTTTTACCATCCGGAATAGTAGGATAAAATAAGACGGTAGGTTGGGGTAGTGGTAAATCTCTTTCGGTGCCTTCGACGAATATCGAGGCTGAGGGAGCTCCTGAGGCAGCACCGGCATACGTCTTACGGGCGGGGTGCTGTGGAAGTTGGACTGGGTGGGTCACCGGCGCAGGTCTGCTGATTAAGAGGTCCAACTTATCTGAGAAACCTCTTTGAGCCTTCAAGACCTCACTGAAGGCGTTGGCTCTGGCAATAGCTGAAGCATTTTCCGTAGCCAGGTTGATAAGCTCTCTCTTAATTACATCTATGCTTATCTTTATGTTGGAGCGGTCTTCTTTATTAAGTTTATTTTTCCCTTCTTGCACAGTTGCCGAGATTCTCGCCAATTGGTCCCAAATGGGAGCTAGGCGCTCCTCCCCGCTTGTTGGTGACCCTTCTGTCCGAGCCCTTTTTTTCTTCACCTGGTTGGGAGAAGAAATCTTACCTTCCTCTCCACTGGCCAATCTGGTTTCATTCATTCTGCCGGCGGCAGTCTGGGAAGTTGCCTGGATAGCTTCTGCAGCTTCCAAACTCACCTGAATACTCGAGAATTCGCGAGGCGAAGCGGGACGTCTGGAGCTGCTTGGTTGCCCTCTTTGAGCCTTCATTTGCTCTATAATTGAAAGCGATCTGGAGGTCGACTCTTGATGGGCTTGTTCCGCTTCACGCCTTTTAATAATTAAGTCCCTGTTTTCTTTCGCTAGTATTCTCTCCAAAACCTCGTCTTCAGACAAGATGTTGGAAGAAAGCTCATCATCTGACTCCATGGCTACTAGCCCATAGAATCGTTACGAGTGATAAAGAAAGAAGACAGATCGTCCGATCACGCAAGGTTGATACTTGGGTCGAAATCCACGGTTTTTAGAGCACTAAATGTCGTATTGCATTGAATTTAAACACTTTACAACTAAAAAAATTCTTAAGAACTATTTTAATGCTTATAAAACTTTACAATTATTATATTTCTGCGCCTTTGACACTAGATACTGATCACACAAACGTCTCTTCCGCACAACAGTTGTGATAGCTTACTAAAATATTTAATTAATTGTATTGATCTCTTATAACTATACCTACAACTAAAGATTGTCTACAGTTCACTTAATTTAATGCTTAAAAATTAAACAATTGTTTTATTTCCGCACTTCACACAATTCACACACGCTACTTATCACGCAAACGTCACTTGGCGTAAATACAAACACTTAACTTCGTTTTTGTTATTGTACACTTTTAAAAAAAAAAACTGTTTTGTGATTCTTGCCGGTAGAAAACCGAAAAAGAACTGTAATGGGACGAATGTCGTCACAAAAAATCATACGTAAACATAACTTATTTAGCACAATTGAAATAATAATATACAAATTAACCTAAAAACAACAATAGCACTTTGAAGTCTGTTTGACAGTTTGACTTTAAACTTTTAAACTGTAACTGTAACTTTGTACATGCCCAGCCCATCTCAGCCTGAGGAGTCTCATATGTGTTGAGATGCTAGGTGCCTTATATATATTATACAATTCTGTATTGTGCCGGATGCGCCACTGTTCACCCTCTTTCACGGGTCCACATATTCTTCTCAGCACTTTTCTTTCAAAAGTATCCAGCATTTCAGCCATCTTTACCGTCAGTGTCAGCGCCTCACATCCATATGCCAACAAATATGGTCTATATGGTATTACAATGGTCTTATATATGGTTATTTTGGTTTTTCTGTGGACACTACGTGACTTAAACACTGGCAGCAAAGAGAAGTATGTTTTGTTGGCTGCTGTGATTCTCCTTCTGATTTCTGCTGGATCCTCATTATTCTCTGTCAGACTGGAGCCCAGGTAGGTAAATTGGTCGACCACTTCGTATAAGTAGTTGTCTTTGAATTGTGCACTACTTCTTCTTCTGTGTGAAGGGTTCCTGCTCTGTATCATCATTTTCGTTTTGTTGACATTAACCTGCAGTCCTACTTCCCGTGCCGCTGTTTCTAAAGGATCGAAGACCTCCTTAATGGCTGAAATTGATCTTCCAACAATGTTAATGTCATCCGCATATCCGACAACTTGACTGCTCTTGAAAAAAATATTGGAGCCAGTGTCTATTAGCGTTTTTCTTATTACATGTTCGAGCACAATGTTGAAGAGATTGGGAGCCAGACCGTCCCCCTGTTTTAGTCCATGCGATACTGTGAATTCTTCCGACAGTTCCCCATCTATTTTGACCTGACATCTTGAGTCTGACATTGTGGCTTTGATGAGCCTAACCAATTTAGGTGGAATCTGGAATTGAAGTAGTATGTCATATAGACACTCCCGATCTATGCTATCATATGCTTGCTTGAAATCTATGAATAGTTGGTGTATGTCTATATTAAACTCCCAGCACTTTGCCAAGATCTGCCTGACGGTGAACAGTTGGTCTGTTGTGGATCTACCGGTGCGGAAGCCTGCCTGATACTCTCCCAGTAGGTTTTCTGCGTACTTATCAATTCTTTGTTTCAGTATCATGGTGTAGATCTTATATGCTGTGCATAGAAGTGATATGCCTCTATGATTTTCGCATTTTAGCTAGTCACCTTTTTTATGAATTGGACATATTATGCTTATTTGCCATTCCTCTGGGATTTTTTCCAAGGTCCATATTTTTGTTATTAACTTATGTAGCAGATTTCTCAGGTGCTCATTTCCATATTTGAACAACTCTGCCGGCAGGTTGTCTTTCCCAGGTGATTTGTTGTTTTTAAGTTTCTTTAGTGCAGCATTTATTTCTGGCCTTGTTGGTGGATTCGCTGATTCTTCATTACTTGATTCAGTGGGGATGTTAGTAGGGTGGCTTCTCAGGTCACTATTAGGGTTGAGAAGTTTATAGAAGTAATTTTTCCACACGGTTTTAATTCGTTCCTTATCGGATATAATTGAACCATCAACGTCTTTGCATAGTGTTGTATTCGGTTTGAAACCCTTCTTGAAGAAGTTTACTCGCCTATATGCTTCTCTGCTATTATTATTAACAAAGTCCTGTTCCATTTTCAGCAGAATATCATTCGCATAAAAAACATATTTTAAAAAATACGAATTAACTTTTTCCTTTTCTATAAAATTATTCACAAAATAAATAAAAAAAAAAACCTTTTCCGCTTGAAATCGTGACGTATAGACCCCGTTAGTTTGCCAAGTGATTTTTTGCCATTTACCCCTATTCATGGCGATTTACGGCACACTAATAATACGTACATTTTTGACAAGACAAAAGTTTATAGAAAAAGAATAACCTGACTAAACTTTTATTCTCCTTTTGGTTAGTTAATTTTAAAAAACTTATTATTTTTTTATTATGTTAGTTTATTGAAGATAAAAAGATATATAAATTTATTTATTTTAAAAAAATTACATGGTACATGGTTGCGTGAAGCTTCCACGTTAAATATAGATATTATACATAAAAACATTAATGATTCGAGAAAAACATAAAGAAAGAAATTGATAGAAAAAAAAACATAGATATTTAATGTGTAGGTGGGTAATTTAAAATTAAATCACATAAAAAGTATATGTTAATTATTTCATAAAAAATGATCAAAATTATCAAAAATTAGGAAATAAAAACAACGTTGTTTTACTTAGCCGATGTTTTTCAGATATGTTCTGTTACTATTATCAAAACGTGTATATGTCCGTGTATTTGTGCATGAATGCAACCAAAAGCTTATAGGATGCATTTTAATCAACAACGAGCCTATCTGCCGAGTTTCAGATTAATCGAAAGTCGGGATGTGGTTTAATTTCCACTTCCAAAATTCTGCATCTAACAAACAAAAGTGAAATTCAAAAAGATATATTTCAAATTGGTGTAATTTGGTTAAATGGACTGACAAACGAAATCTTTCCGCCCATGTCGTTAAAAAGCACATTTAACATTTTTTGCTTTTCCACGTTTTTGAAATTATAAAAAAATGCTGAAGTGAATTTGGTTTTAATGTTCACACCTACCAGCAAGTGGCTACTGCCTGCTCGGTAGGCACACTGGCTCGGTATTAGGTAGAGATTCCACTCCTACCTATACGAGTATGTGCTAAATTGCTACGTCAGGCTTTTCTCCCTCAGTGAAGTAGGAAATATCTACCTGAAGTGATATAGAATCAACGAGATTGTTCCTTGCAGTACCAAAAAGACCAATTTAATGAAGTAAAACTTCTTTACGCACGCTTGTCTTGGGGGGTAAGCTGATGAATGCGTTACGGAAAAGTGTGATGCGAACGGTAATCGATACGAACGGTGATCGATGCGAACGGTGATCGGCGAGGCGAACGGTCGGGCCTTTAAGCACTCTTGACTTGGGGACTAAGCTGGTGAATGCATTACGAAAAGTGTTATGCGAACGGGAATCGATGCGAACGATCGGGTGAGGAGAACAGTCGGGCCTTTACGCACGCTTGAAGTTGAGAGGGAGATATAAGTTAGTGAAGATAGAAAGAGAGAGAGTTACGTTTCGTATATTACTGTAGGGGCAAGAGAGGTGCGAGCACAAGGAATCATTTATTGAATAACTATGCCATAGGTCACCAGGTTGTAGGTCACCCCAAGGTCGTAGGTCACCCCTGAAGGTCGTAGGATACCCAAAGGGCGTAGGACACCCCAAGGTCGCAGGTCACCCCAAAGTCGTAGGTCACCCCAAGGTCGTAGGTCACCCCAAGGTCGTAGGTCACCCCACGGTCGTACGCCACCCCACGTTTGTAGGTCACCCCAGGGTCATATGTAACCCCAATGTCAATGTCATAGGTCACTCCAAGGTCGTAAGTCACCCCAAGGTCGTAGGTCACCCCAATGTAATATGTTCTTTTATAAGTTAGTGAAGTTTTACTTCAGTCGTGTGATCTAAAGCACACTCGTTTTTTTTAATGGTCTAGTCTAAAGATATAGAAGTTACACTCCAGCAGAGCCCCGAGTGCTGAGGTAAGGCCTAAATACTGGGAAATGCAACCCTGTTTCTAGGAGACACTGTTCCCCGGGATATTCAGCCCGAACGGTAGCTCACACTTTAACTTGGGATTCCTATTGCAGGTCGTGTTTCCATTCCCTGAGCAATGGGTTTGCCACACTCCCTAAGCGCTAAAGATTTATTTATGGTCCTTACATATGAAATTGGCGTTTTGCCGTACTGGCAAATTTGATCTCAAATATCTTCTCTTTGGTTAGGAATTCCATATTCAAATTTATACAGCTATTTACTCATGTATTTGTGTTTCGAAAATTATAATTCATTTGTTTTTTCCTTAATTGTTTTTTTTCTTTGCGTCACTTAGTTTACAAAATTTTTGTAAACTAAGCAAGCAATTCACTAACATAGAAGCAATGACCGCCATGTTCAACGGAGTGGTCAGAAGCAAGCTGGAGTACGCTAGTACTGTCTGGATACCATATCAACTTAAATACATAAATATGATTGAACAAATTCAAAAAAAATTCCTGAGGTATGTTTACATGCGATCTTACGGAATATATCCGAAATTCATGCATCACGTGGAACTGCTAAAGGAGACAAATTATCAAAGCCTGGAGACTAGGCGTAATGCCGGACTCATGGTATTCGAATTGAAGTTAATAAAAAACCTTATTGATTGCCCATATCTCCTGTCATGCTGTGGCTTATTCGCTCCTGACAAATACTGTCGAACTCGTAGCCACGCCCTATTCTACATACCGCAGGGTCGGACAGATGTCATGGCTCAACACAGCATGACAAGAGGTATGGCATTGCTTAATGCCCTACCAGCGGATATAGATGTGTTTGATATCACCGTACCATGTTTTAAAAAAACTATATACATGTCTTGTTAGTTGTAAGAAAATTGTACCGTAATTGGACTCACCTGTCTGTCGTACAATTAAAAAAAAAAAAAAAAAAAAAAAAAAAAATATCGCGTTATTTACGAGTACGAGTTCCACCGTGGCACCAGTGCTGCAGAAACGGCTCGAAGGATTAATGATGTGTATGGCGACGGTGCCGCAAAAGAAAACACAGTGCGTTTTTGGTTCTGGAAATTTCGACCTGCAGAACAAGCCCCGTGGACGGCCGGAGACCAAAGTTGATAATGAAGAATTGAAGGCTATTGCGGAAGCGGATCCATCGCAAACCACGCCCGAGTTAGCTGCAGGCTGCGGTGTTAGTGATAAAACTGTTTTAATCCACTTCAAGCAAATTGGGAAAGTGAAAAAGCTTGAAAGGTGGGTATCTCACGAATTGAGTGAAGCAAATCAACAAACGCGCGTTAGAACGCTAGACCACACACTGCACAACAGACGGCTACCAAATTAGAGGAGCTTCAATTGGAATGTCTAAGACATCCACCGTACTCTCAGGACCTTGCCCCAACAGATTACCATTTTTTTAGAAATTTGGATACCTTATTGCAAGGGAAAAAATTCAACTCCGATGGGGCAGTCCAAACCGCCTTCAAAGATTTTATTGTACGTCTTAAGGGTGTGTTAAAATTAATTAGGGAAATAAGTTTGGTACAGCCGATGTTATTATTTAAAATTCTGTACATAATTGTTAAATCAGCTATTGCTCGCCTTTGTTGTAAAGTTTGAAATGTGCCTTCAAAGTTATTGTTGAATTTAAAGGAAAGGTATTTTATAAATTATTTATGTTTAATGTTTTCTTGAATGTTTTCGACCGATGTGATACGAGTGAGGTGTGGACTGTAAATCAAAATTTTGTGAAAACAAGAAAATTGACTGCGTTTTTAACTCAATCACTGGAAATGGCAAATGGAAGGATAAGTCCCTACCATTTGATGGGTTCATCCGCTGTTTCTGGACCGATCTTGATGATGGCTGCACCTCACTTCAATAACGGCACAACTTGGTCATAATTACCGACACTCTGGGGTTTATTAATTAGTATTTTACTGTTTCGGATCGATCCTGGTGCTGGCTGCTTTCCACAATAACGGCACAGCGCAAGGTCACAATTACCGACACTTTGGGGTTATATTAGTAATTTTAGCGATTAATGGCGAGATTTCAATGGCGAGATGTGACCGAAGTCACTGCGATTTTTCAACTCATACAAGTAGGTAATTTTAAATTTTTGTTCCAATATTGTAGATTGGTTCCACGTAGGTATAAAACAGCTTCTTCTATTCCTAATAAGTAGGGACTTTCAAGGAAAGGATGAAGACAAAGGAATAAATGAACGACGAATGACTTGGGAACATGGGTTTTTAAAGTGTTTCAGAACTAAACAGCTATCAATATAAAGTTTGTACTGGGGTTCCAAATTGGTGAGGCGTATTCAAGTGTACTTTTGACTAATGCAAAATATAACATTACTACTGCACGTGGGTTACTGAATATTTTACTTATACGAAGAACAAACCTAGGATAAAGTAATTATGATTTTATTTGGTAATAATTTCAAAAAGAATGTTCTTCTAGTGAAATTAAAATCGATGCTGCCTGCCATTTTACGGCTGTATGTAAATAGAATCCTCAGGATGTCCCATCAGCCGAAATTTTTGTTAGTTTTATTACTTGCCATAAATATTTTATAGATTTAGGGCCATAAAATATGGAGTTTGAATGTTTGCAGAATTTAAATGGATTTAAACGAACAAACGAAAATCTTAACGTCGCGTGGTAGGAAAAGTGAAAAATAGTGAAAAAATATAATAATTCGGGGCGTCCGTGGTTGAGTGGTTACGATCCTTGTCTATGAATCAGGAGAATGCAGGTTCAAATCCCGGCGAGTTATTACTTTATTTCATCATTGAAGACAATATTAGCTACTTACAACAAACTTGTAATTTGGGAGGCGAGTTTGGGTACCGCCGCCCCGGGAATCATTTATTGAATAACCAACACCTCTGTCATAGGTAATCCCAAGCGGTTCGCTACGTTTGGTGATTTACCAGGGGTGCCCGGGTTCATGGGGTGACGTTTGGCTGGATATTGCGGACAGTGGTGGGGCAGGCCGGTTCGGTAGAGGCTGTTGGATGGAGACCTTTCGACCTCTTCAGCTATCGGAACATCACCTTGCACTTGTAACATCACCTTCACCTTGAACATCTCCTTGTAGGAGGGGTAGATTCATACATCCGTCATTCCTGGACACACTGACTCCCTGATTCCTATCCACCCCTCATACCGTTTTCCTTCCCATGACTTCTTCTTCTTGCTTTCCTAAAAAGACCTTCCACACAACATCCCTAAAGATGACCTAAGCCCCGAGGAAAATTATATTCCTTAGGACCTACTGATTAAATATTATAATGTGAGGTTTTACTCATTTAATTCATAAAAAAATATTATGTGACCTTTAAAATTGGAACTGATTTGTCGAAAATTCAGAATATCCCAAGATTTTTCACACATCTGCGTCAGTCGCGCAATAAAGCATTTGATTCCTTAATGTAAATAATATAAATTAAAATTTTAAAAGGCTTGGTTCAAAATTCTACCGCCAGAGTGCAGTGACGCTGTTCTCACCCCCAGGCATTACAAATTAACGTACCAACTGACGATTAAGTATGACAGAAAAATCTCGTCACGCCAACAAGTTGCAGAGGTGTTATTTTCCCTACATGTTGGCGCATTTTTAATCTAACTTAGCATATTAGGTACATACGCACGAGATTCAGATTATCCAGGATTTAGTGGGACGCCCCCTAGAGCATAACTCTCACAACGTAATGTAACGTAATAACGCTGTGTTCTGTGGGGGTAACTTTTCAACCCGTGCGTGGTTTATTGCGGTGTTATTTAAATTCGGTGGTGAAAATTCACCCCTTTTTTATATAATAATGTAACGGTGTTAATTATATGGAGTATAAAAAGAGAGATTTTGGCTTTTTACGTGGAATATGTTAGAATTAAATATTTAAATTAGAAACGTTAACTTACAGTGAAGATATGACCAAAATTCAATCTACATACGTAACAGAGCTGTTTGGCGTAGGGTCTTTGTTTCTGAATCCAGAAATAATGTTTTTATTTTTCTTTACTATAGTATACAAATGACTACTTTCATATTAATACATTCTCTCTTGCTTAATGTGGTTCCTACAATCCTTCTTTAAAAGTTAGGTATTACAATACTTCACTCCTTTGTTTAATTGCGTGTTGGCTTCGTCCTTTTTTGGTAGTCTGATTTCATTGCACATCCTTGTGTTATGTCTGTGAACGTCCTTGAAGAATATAATTTTGGTTGTAAAATATTTTGGTAATTCAGAAAGGTACACTTAATAGGTACACTTAAAGGTACACTTAAAAATGGCTCGACTACCATTCACTTACACTTAATGCTAATAAAACCAAATTCATCACTTTCGAAATAAAAAAGAGAAAAACTCTGAAGAAAACCTGAACTTGAAAATTCATAGCCCGCATCCCTTAAATGAGCATTGTAATTGTACCTCATTAGAAAACCTTGACCATATAACGCATCTGGGTCTAAAAAAATAACTGAAACTTAAAATGGACCGAACACATTACCTATTTAAATAATAAAATTAAAAAAACTAAGTTATTTTTTCAAAACTATCAGGAATGTCCTCATTAAAAAAACTTAATCAAGATTTACATGGCTCTCTGCCAATCACTGTTAGAATACGGAATTATCGGATGGGGCAGTGCAAATAAAAACATATTAAATCCACTAATTAAAACTCAAAAAGCCATAATGAAAATTAGATTGAAAGTTCCTGTAAGAACTAGCACTGACGAAATCTTCAACAATCTTAACATCATGTCAATTAAACAACAATAAGTACAAAACCCAAGAAATAACAACTAACACGTACATTAGAAACACTAGATATCATGGTCAAAAACATATTTAACAAGTAACTACTCACACAACATTTGGGCAAAAAAGCTTCTTATATTATGGCATTAATCTCTACAATAAAATACCACTCTCACTCAAAAACCTCAACATTATAACATTTAAATTTCAAATAAAAAGCTGAATACTAAATACAGGGAGATCAAAAAATAGAAAATGTACTGATATCAAATACAGACTAAAACCAAATTTAGTGAACTGAATTATAAAAAAAAAACACTTATTTACTTTATAATTATTTAAAAAAAAATACTACATGATATATGTTATGTCTAATTCATATTAATTTCTTATAATTAAAATATAATATGTAAATGAAATCCTCAGCACGGAGATCCCAGTGAGGATATCATTATCTCTACTTGTTACTAAGAAATGAAGACAATAAAAAATAATAATAATCCAAGTATCAGGTAACGTAAAGTTATCCCGGCAGGCAAGGTAACGTAATTAATCCAGAGCGGTTATTTTTAAAATTTTTTTTAGTCTGTGTGTAATTTTTTTTTTGTAAGAGACAAACAGCTAATACAAAAAATAAAGAGATAGATACATATAAAATTAAATTAAGTCAAACAAAAAAATAAATGTAATGTAACGTAATTCAGATAACAGGTGACGTAACGTAATCCAGACAGGTAAAATAACGTAATTAAGGTAACAGGTAACGTAACGTAATCTAGACAGGTAACGTAACTTTATTCGAGTAATAGGTAATCCAGACAAGTGATGTAATTCGGGTAACAGGTAAGGTAACGTTATGCAGTCAGGTAGCATAACGTAATCCAGGTAACAGGTAACGTAACTTAATCTAGACAGGTAACGTAACGTTATTAGAGTAACAGGTAATCCAGACAGGTGACGTAACGTATTTCGGGTAAAAGATAACGTAACGTAATGCAGACAGGTAATGTAACGTAATCCAGACAGGTAACGTAACGTAATCCAGGTAACGTAAAGTAATACAGACAGGTAATGTAACTTAATTCAGATAACAGGTAAGGTAAAATAATCTTGGTTGGTAACGTAATCCAGATAGCATTGGATAAATTATAAAAGTCAAAGGTATTTATATTATTAAAATAATATACTTTTAACTTTTTGAAATGACATGAGATTTTCGAGTGGATTTTTGAGTATTATCGAGATTAATTTTCGGAGGAGGCGTCTACTAATATCTACAGGAATTCCAAAAACTGAAAAAATCGAACTAATATCTATGAGAACCAAAGTGTTGATGAATATCTACAGCTCAAACTGTTGACTAATATCTATAAGAACCAAAGTGTTGACGAACATCTACAGCTCAAACTGCTGACTAATATCTATGAGAACCAAAGTGTTGACCAATATCTACAGCACTGGCAGAGGTTGGATTTGCAATTATGTATAGCATATTGGAATAACGTAATATTGCGTATGCAGTTTAAAAAACTTAATTTATGTAAGTGTGTATGTAAAAATCCCT
Source organism: Limnephilus marmoratus (assembly GCA_917880885.1). Classification (NCBI taxonomy): domain Eukaryota; kingdom Metazoa; phylum Arthropoda; class Insecta; order Trichoptera; family Limnephilidae; genus Limnephilus; species Limnephilus marmoratus. Next base: position 26,471,389 of record OU862930.1, on the reverse strand, counting down.
AATATCGGACGACTGGACATATTTAGCTGATTAGTCCAACCTACGCTCTGTAGATATTAGTTCAACCTACGCTCTGTAGATATTAGTCATCACTGGGACCGTCATAGATATTCGTCCGACCTTAGCTCTGTAGATATTAGTCCACACTCTGAAGTTCGTAGATATTAGGTCAACATATGAGCTGTAGATATTCGTCCGACACACAGGCTGTAGATATTAGTAACTGGAGTCATTTTCGGGTGATTATACCGTCTTATGCTCCCTCCACGGACATATGAATATATCTGGACCTGCCCTAAGTGATAAAAACGTATTTTTCCCCCTCCACATGGCGCCGGCTGAAGCTCCTCCTTGGAACCGACTCGCTCCATGGAGAGGGGATAGAGCCTCGCTTGAATCTAAAATGTGTGACGTCATCATTCTTGCCGTGAACAGCGAGAAGCTATTATCCATACATTTAACGAAATAACGGCAGCTTGTGCTATACAATATATCTACATATCAATGTGCACGGTTGTGCATATCTACATATCAATGTGCACAAGTGAATGTGGGCGGTTCTCCAATGTGCTCGTCGCTGGTTACAGGGGTAAGTAAATTATGAAACATTTGTAAAAGTGTTTTAACTAAACAAGGCAACAAAATATTGCTATGTGTATTGGGGCGAGTCTTTTTGGGGCGAGCATTTGGCCTTAGCAAATATGTTATGAACGTGGCAAGCAATTCGCGCTCCCATGTAAAAAAGGTCTATTCATTCAAAGCAGATTTTTCTTTTAAGAACTAAATGGTGATATTGTAATGCGAGATGCCTATATACTGTCAGATTGATTATTCAACGAATAACAGTCATCTTTCCCCTCTTCGCACTCCATACTTTGGTTTTACCCCTCATCTGCAACTTCTTGTCTATCCATTTGGATGTCTATGGCTCCCTCCTTCAATTTTAGCCAACTTTTCGGATAGTGTTACATACTGTAACCATTATCAGGGCAAATAAGATTGTGGTGATTATTTATGTAGAAATGATACCGTGTTGTGTGAAGACGGGCTAAGCCTAATACACCTAAGCTACAGAGCTAAACTACACCAAAGCAAAACGCAGAAAACCACATATTGATGATTAAAGCTTGTAACAGCCCTCTGGGCATTAAATTAATAAATAAATAACACGGTGTCATTTCTATAAACATAAGCACAACCATCACTGGAGCGATCACGCGAAATAAATAAACTTGCTGCGATTGCTCAAAATTTCCCAGATGATCATTTTTAAAATTTTTCGCCAACATTAAAAAAATCATACCTTCGAATTTTAGCATGGAGACATAAAAATTTATTATAGCGATATAAAGCCAATGAATTAACCTGTACTTTACCGTTTATCTCGTATTTGTAGGATTTATAAAAAAAAATTAAAAAATCGAAAAGTTTAGAACCGAGCGAATCCTGCTTATTTTTTACTTTGAAACTATCGTGAGGTGTACTTATTCGAGTTAATATTTTTATTTCTGTATATTGCCTTTGGTATACTTGATAATGAAAGGTGCATATCTATATATCTATGGAAAAAGGACTTAATTTTAACCGTAAACAGCTGATCAAAAATTCTGCGGGAAATTTTTTTTTTTAAATTTATTTTTAACATCGTTCTAAAATAGTCTACGAAGTTCGCATTTGCGACATCTATGGTTATAATAGATAAAGCATTTCAATAGCATCGTTTTAAAATAAATGGCTGGCCAAGGAAATGTTTTAAATAATTACAATAAATGTTTTACGAATGGTAGGAAAATGTGGTCCAATTTTGGACAGCTATCAATCGCAGAAAAATAAAAGTGGTCCATTTTTCAACCATAATCGCTCCAGTGGATATAATAAACAACGCAACAAAATCATTTGACACTCAACTGGAAGGCTGTCCGAAACGTGTATTTGTGTATTTTGAAAATAAAAAATTTCTCCATATTTTTCTCGTTTAGGAGTCGGTAATAACAATAATATAGACATATGAATATATATAGACCTGCCCTAAATGGTAAAAGCGTATTATTTCCCCCTCGCCTTACCGGTTCCATGGAACCGGCTGGGCTTACGAGAGCCTCGCTTGAATCTAAAAAATGTGACGTCATCATTCTTGTCCTGACCAGCGTCGAGCTCACATTGTACATTTTAAGAAATAACATGGCAAAAATGTTAGCTTGTGCTATACATTATACCCTAAAATATGTCGATCATAACGAATGTGGGCGGTTCTCCAGTGTGCTCGTCGCTGGTTACAGGGGTAAGTAAATTATGAAACATTTGTAAAAGTGACTTATCTATATACGGCAACAAAATATTCGTCTGTGAAAAGTGGCGAACTTTACTTTGCAGTATTTGGACTTGGATTCGCGCTCTCATGCAAAAAGGTCTATTCATTCAAAATCAGATTTTGCTTTTAAGAACTAAATGGTGATATTATAATGCGAGATGCCTATATACTGCCAGATTGATTTTTTAACGAATCACAGTCATCTTTCCCCTCTTCGTCCCCCCATAGTTTGGTTTTACCCCTCATCTGTATCTTCTCGTCTATTAAATTTGGATGTCTACGGTAAAAACAAACCTAACCTTAAGTATTCGCAAAGTACCATTTAATTCAATGATAATTATGGGGCAAAGTTAACTCTCAATAGAAATAAATACACGTAAAGCGAAAGCACGTTTTACCGCAAGGAAAAATCTATTGTGAGAGAAAAACCATAAATTCATTGCCCTTCTGAGGGAAAGAAGTTTTTATTTCTTTCCGTGATGAGAATCTCAAGTAACCCACAAATTAAATGTTCTCTACGAAGAGAGGTCTTGCTTTATGTTTAACGACTTTACAGAGCATATTGTTGTTTTATTTTATTTTCGAAAAAATAAAATTGAATTGCACAACTTTGATCCTTTTTCTACATTATCTTCTCCACCATCATTATCATCATCATCACTATTGGCTCTACAACCCCTGGTGGGTCTTGGCCTCCTCAAGAGTCTTCCTCCACTCATCTCGGTTTTGTGCCAGCTCTCTCCGGTTTAGAAGCTCCAAGATGGGATATATCTTTGAGGACGTTGCAGCTCCATCTTAGTCTTGGTCTTCCCAGGCTCCTTCGCCCTATTGGTCTTGAGTTCAGCAGGGACTTTGGTGCTTGACGCTCGGTTATTCTCTCCACATGACCCAGCCACCGAAGTCTTCCCAGTTTTATAAATTTTACGACGTTTAGCTCCTTAAACAAAGCATAGAGCTCATTGTTGTAACGTCTGCGCCAAAATCCATTTTCTAGAACCGGTCCGAAGATGCGCCTCAAAATTTTTTCTTTCAAAAACGTCCAGTGCTCGCTCATTCCTCTTAGTTAGTACCCAAGTCTCAGCTGCGTACGTAAGTACTGGTCTGATAAGTGTTGAGCATGGAACTGGCAAAGGAAGGATGAAAGTAAACTGAATGCTGTTGAAATGAGATCGCTGAGGCGTAGGTGTGGTAAAACCATGTATGATCGTGTGAGAAATGAGGATATCCGCGAAGAATGCAAGGCTGATGTAAGCGTAATGAGTAAGATTAAGGACGCTCAGATGGTTTGGGCATGTATAGCGAATGAACGAGACATAGAATATATGACGCAAATGTGAATGTTAGAAGAAGTCGGGGACGCACGAGGAAGACATGGCACGATCAAGTAAATCAGATACTTGAGTCGGGCCATGCGAAGAGTCGGAATAATAGGAGAGCATGTATGAGACGATGTATGAATGTGAACGAGACAAGAAGGTGTACCTTACCTGTCCCCTACCTGGAAACGGCGTGATGGTTAGTTAGTTTTTTTTTATATGGATACCGCACAAGAGTCCCAACTGCTCCCGTCTGGAGCCAGTGAGACTATGGCATTCCCAATTGGGGTATGTTGTGAGGCTTAAGGTAGTGGGGAGGGGAAGGAGATAGGGAAAGAGGAAGTCGGGAAATACCTGGCTATTCATATCTGGTCACTAAACATGGCTAAAGCCACTTCAAGCAACGTTTCAATTCTGAATGGTGGTCTTACACCAGGGCGATTCTCAGAGTATCTTCCACGCTGCAACGTGCCGCAAATATATTAATTATATATTATTATAAATGAATAAATTGTGAAATAACACAAATCAATCAAATAAAATTTATTTGCCACTCCGGGATTCGATCCCGCGACCTTCGGAATGGTAGTCAAGAGCCTTACCACTGAACTACGCCGGCCGTCAAGTTTAGTTTAGTTTAAAAAATCAGTAAATATCTGATAGTTAAGGACGGTATGAAGGGTTGGTTGGTTACTCGGCTGAGTGATCAGTGACGACAGATGGATAAATTTTTTCTTTTGTTTGATTTTGAAAAAAAAAAAAATTTAAAAATGTCATCTAAAAAGTGAAGGGAGACCAAAATAAAATTTTAATTCTTTACTCCAAATAATGTCAGGAAGCACTGGTTAAAGTAAGTCAAGTAGGAACCTTAAAACACCCTGTATAATTTTGTGCTGTGTGCTACATTATCTAATTGGTGTTTTCAGTGACACGTTGCTAATGTGATTATATGCTTCCTACGCAGATACATACATCCCTTAATAATTCTTGACACTAAGTAAATTACTGTGTTACATTACGGAAAGCATTTAAGTCATTTCTCTTGAACACTAATACCTAATATAATTAGAAGAAAACTGAATTTCCTTATGCGTATTTGATGAGAAATTTAAATTGGTTTCATAATTCATCATTTTATCTCACATCACGTGCATTAGGTACTATTTTTATTAATTTATTAACCCACTTTTATCGGGGCTTTTATATATATAGTAATAGCAAAACATACCTCAATTGGGGATGCCATAGTTTCACTGGTATTCATATAAAAAAAATTAAAGGAGCATTGTGGTTCAACAAAATTGTTAGAATACACATTGTATAATTGTTATTAAGGTCCACTCAAATTATACTTATCACAATATTCCTGCAGCTCTATCAAAAGATGAGAATTCGTTCCGTACAAAATGTATGACGAAAAGAATTTTCTTCAGATTTTTTTTCGCGATTTTTTTCCATGTTTTAATAGCTATTCTGCTATTCGGGGCGAAGATAAATCCAACAAATCAAAGATCATAAAAATCGGTCCAGCCGTTCTTGAGTTATAAATGGTGTAACTAACCCGAAATTGTTTTATATATTGCGTATAGGAGTATTTGTATACGAGAAATGCTGGTATTCCATATTTTTTTACTTTCATCCAATGTTATGTGTAACTAACCCGACTTTGTTTTATATATTACTAGCAGACCCGGCCACACGTTGTTGTGGCTAATGAAACCTTTATAACCAACGCCATCTGTTAAATCAAATCCACACCATCCTGTCCGCTGCCTGCTGCCCGCTGCCGCTTGGCCAGATATATTATGTATTTCAACCAATTTACACGAAACCTTGACAAATTATAAACCTAAAAACCTTCCTCGTGAATTACTGTATCTATTGGTGAAAACCGCATGAAAACCCGTTGCGTAGTTTAAAAGATCTAAGCGCACATATCTAGAGTGTGAGCGACTTCATTTTATACTTAGTAAAGATAAAGATAAAGAAGATTTTATTCCATAAAGGTCTACATTAGTTAGTTATTGATTTTAAGGCTCTGCAACCAGGCTTGAAAAGAAGAAGATGGAGAGATACGAAATTACGAATGCTTTACAGCGACAAAATTGATGCGAAAATTTCGAAAATGTTTAATAAAACACGACTCGTTTAGAATAGAGCAAAAATCTCGCGGGTATTATCTTAAAAATCATTTAAAGAAATACTGTGAATTTTTTCATACATATAACTTGTAAAATAACTGAAACAAACGTACCTATTTATAATAATTTTTGGAGCATACTTTGCGATATTTTTCTATCGGGGTAATTTTATATAATTTGCGTTTCGGCGCGGGCAAAGTCTAGATATTATCTTCAAGAATAACATATATTTTTTTAAGAGCTTTAAAACTTACCGTGTTTAAGGGAAATATGTAAGAAATCCGTAGAAATTCGGGTTGCGGGCCCTTAACATACATTTTAAAACTAAGCAAGCCTAAGAATCAGTTTCATAGCTTGTACATTGTACACGAATATTGTAACGTGGGTTCCAGACGGACGAATTGTATTCAAGTTTTAATACACGCAATATACAGGGTGTCCGGTGGCAGAATTAGGATTTAAAACTTAAATAAAAAATAAACTGCTTAGGGTATACATTTATTTCAATAACTGTTACAAAGAGGAGAAGTGCGAATTTTATTTCTTAAAAATTATTTTGTCTAAATGTAGACCATCACGTAGGACACACTCTTGGAATCTGGCCTCAGTATTTCGTGCCACTCGCTGGAGAAATGACATCGGGATACCATTAACTTCGCGAGTGATATTTTTCTTTTAGTGTCGGTTTTATAAAATTTTCCTTTGAGGTGTCCCCACAGAAAAAAGTTCATAGAAGTGACATCTGGTGACCCCCTTGGCCAGGGGATGTCACCGAAACGGCTAACCATTTTTTTAGGGAGCAAATCACGAAGTAGCGCCACTGTCTCTCTAGCAGTGTGAGGCGTGGCGACATCTTGCTGGAACCATGTGTGTGAATTGGAGGCAGGATGTTCTCCTACTTTTGGCAAAAAATAATCGTTAAGCATGTCCCGATAATAAACCCCGTTCACAGTAATGGCTTGCCTTCGACGATTTTCAAAAAAATAAGGTCCGATTATTCCACTGCTAGACAATGCACACCAAACCGTCACTTTGGGACTGTGAAGTGGCTGTTGATGTTTTAAACGTGAGTTCTGACCTTTAGGTGACCAATAACGACAATTCTGCTTATTTACACTTCCATTTAAATGAAAATGGGCTTCATCACTCCAAAATACGGTGTTTACCATACGAAGTCGCTCTAATATTGTCTTAAAGGAAATTTTACGTAAATTGTAATTATTAGGTTTAAGTGCTTGCACAATTTGAATCTTAAAAGGATGAAATTTAAGGTCCTTCTTCAATATTTAGTGCACAATAGTTTTTGGAAGCCCTAGGATAGCCGCTCTCTTGCGCACGGACTGACGCGGATTATCGCACAAACTGTTTGTGACGAGTTCGATGTTTTCATTTGTTCTCGACGTCCTCCTGGGCCCCGGCCGTGAGTCGTTTGCCGCCAAACATGTTGCCCGGAACCTCCGGACACATGATCAAATCAAATCTTCACTTGGGACATCACGTAAACGTCGAATACTGTAACGCGTACTAAATCTTCGACGCGCAATTGCACACGAATCGTTAGCCTTGAAATAGGCTTCGATTACGAACGTACGTTGCTCTTTAGTCCACTGCGACATCGTGAATGATCGTGACTAAATAATCCGCACGAACGACAAAGCTAACGCGGCCCCTTCCCCGCTCGTCCGCTTAGCCGTTACAGAGAAATTCGAAATTTAAAACCTAATTCTGCCACCGGACACCCTGTATTATAACAGTTTAATTAAAAAAAAAATTCAAATATTTCTGGCTTTCACCCTTCAATGATGTTCTAGATTCTAGGCCACTAGTTCAAATTATGGCTCACTTCATAATTGGATGGTGAAATTATATATTAAATTTATTTAAATGGGCAAATTTTATTGAAGATTGGAGTTGAGTTCAGACTTAGAAGAGATGAGATTTTGAATGGAGAGGAGGCAATTTTAGATAAGGCTTGATAGAAGTGAGGATAATTGTTTAGAGAGGGGCAACCGAAAAATTGCCACTTCAGGCGGCGGTTGCGCGCCGCGACCGAGACCGGAGACCGAGACGGGAGACAGAGGCAGGCGACCGCAACGGGTACTTGTCCTTTAGCTTTGTATGGGGGCCAGTTGGTGCGCGCGACCGAGACAGCAGACAGAGACGGGAGACGGGAGACAGCGAGACGGTCGCTGCCCTGGACTAGTAGTGTCTCGCGTCGCGCTTGATAAGTTTGTGTATTTGTTGTAAAAAATGACCGCTTTTTCTGACTAATACTGTGAGAAGCTGATTGAACTGATCAGACAGCATATACAATGCACAATTAGATTCCGAAAAAAATTAATTAATTAAATTAACAAATTAAAAAAAAAAAAAAATTATTAATTTTTAAATTAAATTAAATTAAATTTATTTTCAATGATATTCTTCCTTTTGTAGACATTGTCTTTTTGTAACTATGTTTTATTCATTCTAAAATAAGTCCTGAACATATTATTGTCAAACAATAGGTGATAGGTAAACTAAAAATCGCCTAAAATATGTACAAATCATCGTCTTCTTCTTCCTCCATTAGTAACTCTACTTGGGTTTCCATTAGTGTAAATTAATAACAGTACAACAATACCGACCTCATCGACAGACTGCGCTATACTGAAGGTGAAGGCGGTCGCGGTCTCGCCGTCTCGGTCTCTACCCACAGTAGTGCCGAAGAGACCGAGACACTTGTCGCTGTCGCCTGCCTCTGTCTCCCGTCTCGGTCTCCGGTCGCGGTCGCGGCGCGAACCGCCGCCTTTCCAGATCACAGAAAGTAGGGGGAGTGTAGCACGTCAATTTTAAAAAGGTGAAAACGAATGGAACCACGTCCACCGCTCATTCGAATAAGCGCTTTTACGGAGTGCGGCAGCATAACTTCCTTTTTTTAAATGCGCGCTATTCAGTCGGTTGATGTCGTAGCGGAGCGCTAGTGATCTCGTTCGAGAGGCGGAACCTTAAAGTTTTTTAATAGTGCAAAATTATTTTGTGGTAACATTTTAAATTCAAATTAATAAATAAAGTTGTACTAACCACTTAATTATTTACAAAAACCGACATGTTTCGTCAGCAAAGCTGACTTCCTCAGGGTTTTGACAGAAAATTTTTGACATGTCGGTTTTTGTAAATAATTAAGTGGTTAATACAACGTTATTTATTAATTTGAACTTAAAGTTTTGTTCCGACACAGTTTAGTCGCCATCATGCGTTGGAACAATGAGGAGCGTACGTTTGCCGTTGAAGCCTACCTTTTGAATGGATGTTCTGCGATCGCAACCCAGCGGGCCTTTCGGAATCACTTTAATTTAGCCTCTGTCCCGGACCGGAAATCAATTGTTATATGGGTCACTACATTCAGACAAACTGCAAGTGCGACAAGAGGAAGAACTGGAGTCCCTTGTCCCATTAGATTACCGAGCATTGATGGCTGTTTTGAGGGAACACTTCGCAGACACCTCATCTCAATTAGGGGTGATTTGGATTTGTCCCCCTGTGATTCTTTTCTATGGGTTTTTTTGAAATCCCGTTTTTATGTGAACCGTCCAAGGACCCTACAAGATTTGAAGACCAACATCCAGGAAGAAATTGCCAGGATAACGCATGATATGCTGGCAAGAGTCATGAAAAACGCTAGAAAATAGTTTACTCAGTGTATGGAGAATGGACGTCACCTACCTGATTTGATCTTCAAAATTAAGTCAAACAAAACTTTAGGCATGTGCCTACATTATAAAAAAAAAACAAATTAAAAAATTCTGGTTCATACAGTGAGTTTTATAAAGTTTTGAAAAAAGGAAGTTATGCTGCCAGGGTGGTATTAGTACCATGATGGCAAAAACAGGCAATAAACATACCTTCCTTATCACTATAATGCCGCAGCTCTTTCAAAAGATGAGATACACAATGCACGAGTACGTAGGTCTGTTTCCTTTAGAGTAGAGGAAAAAAGTAATCGTTTTCTTGCTTCTCTCTCACACACCGCATCGTGACATCTCTATACAATTCTGCTAGCCGTGATGATAATTTTGAAAATATGGAATATAGTTACAAGATTAAAATTGAAGTGTGAGTGAATTCCAAAAAAATAAAAACGTCAAATGTTAATGCACTGATAGTTTTGGTTTTGTTCTTAAACACATAATGCTGCAGCTCCTTTTTACACACTAAATAACAACAGTCGAAAATGAAACAAACGGTGAACGTGTGTCTGCACCCCAAACGAGAAATACAATCAATATCATACATATCGCCGTAGCTGAGCCGTAATAAGTTATATATGTGTATCTGATGAATTTTTGGTTTTAATTTGTAAATTCCTTGATAACTGTATTTCAACTCCCAATAATTCTTATTTGATTATATGTATTTATGTTTTAATATGTATCTATGTGCTCGATTATGTACACGTATGCGATTGCCTGTGTGTATGTATGTGCGCATATGCGTGTATGTGTGTATGAACATAACTGTGTTTATGTATGTACATATATGTAAATGTATATGTGTGTAAGTTAATGTATATATATATATGTACCCGCCTCGGAACAGACTTAGTCTAGTGAGGCGGGCTACTAACTTGTTTGTATATGATTATTGTTACAATAAACGCCCGGGTTGCCGGCATTAAAAAAAAATATATATATATATATATATATATATATATATATATATATATATATATATATATTTCCTTTAAGGGAAAAAAATAGTTTTTTTTACAATAGCCCACACAGGAGGCCCTGAGGAAAATAATTTTCTTCAGGACCTATGTCATCTTAGGGGATTGTGTGGAGGATTTTTTTCAAAGGTCGGAGAGGAAGTTTTGGAACGGAAATAGGTATAAGGGGTGGGTAGGAATCTGGGGTTTAGTGTCTCCAGGAGTGACGGACATATGAATGCATCCCTCCAACTGCGGTGCAAGGCGATGGGTCGAGAGATACTGGCTGGAGGATAAAAGATCTCCCTCAACCAGTCTCTTTCGATCCTGCCTACCATGCAGCAGGTGGACAGACGTATCGGCCACCAGAGGTGTTGGTTATCCAATAAAAGGTTCCCGAGGCTGTGGTACCCATACCCGCCTCCCACATTGAAAATAGAGTAAATAGTACTTCGTAGGAAACAAACCCATGTTTATTGTGTGTCTCATCTTTTGTCGCATCATTATTTAATGTGTAAGAAAGAGCTTCAGCACTATTAGGATAAAGAACATACTACGTTGTATGCTTCTTTATGCCATTGCGGTAGTATTTACGATAGCAATAATAATCTTTTTTTTTTTTTACAGTGAATACCGCACAAGAATCTCAACTGCTCCCGTCTGGAGCCAGTGAGACTATGGCATCCCCATTGGGGTATGTTGTGAGGCTGAAGGTAGCGGGGAGGGGAATGAGGTGGGGAAGAGGAAGGTTGGGAAGTACCTGGCTATTCAGATCTGGTCACCAAACATGGCTAAAGCCATTTTCAAGCAACGTTTTAATTCTGAATGGTGGTCTTACACCAGGGCGATACTGATAGTATCTTCCACTCTGGAACATGCCGCAAATATACTATATATTATTTTAAATGAATTAGTTGTGAAATAACACAAATTAATTAAATAACATTTATTTGCGCATGCCGGGTTCGAACCCGCGACCTTCGGATTGTGAGTCAAGAGTCTTACCCACTGGACTACGGAGGTCTACGAATCATGTTATGTTTACTTCATAAAATTCACCAAAATGATGATTTCCTTAAAATTGGCATCGATTTTCCCCGAGCAGAAGTTTACAGAACTTAAAAGACAATTATCCAAAGAACTAATAAGTATATTTGTATGAGACCACTTTTCTGTTCCATACAAATACTGTAAACAATAGGGGCGCTGGACTCCGATTGTCACCACTTCGGTTTCGGGAGATAATAACCACTCAGAAGTTCCTTTGATAATAATCAATATTTATTTTTCAGACGGTTTTTATACTAATTTTAGTTAAAGGAAAACGTAAACATGTTATTCATTTCGCCACCTGTTGTTTACCTCGATGACCGCAGGTGCAAGTTGCACAACAAGCTAGTTTTAACATGTAACATTTCGCAAGAATTGACTTGATTATATTGTTTTACTCTTCCCTGAATAGGCAATATTTTCAAGGGGACACGTGCGGCCGATAGCTGCGATTTTCACGTAAACAAACTTGTTTTGACACGACTTATTTTTTCTTGCATGGGTTGACGTCATTTTCACACCTGTTGTTTACCTCGATGACCGTAGATGCAAGTTTCGTTGAATAATAAGCTAGTTTGAACATGTAATATTTCGCAAGAATTGACTTGATTATGTCATTTTATTCTTCCCTGCGAGTTTCACGTAAACAAAAAATCCAATACATCAAGACGTCTGTTACACTCCTCCCGGTGTAATCTGTTTGATTGCACCTAGCTAGTTCGTCGGACGCATTCTTGATGTAGATATCTTGGTTTGTTATGTGTCCTTGTGAAGAGGAGGGGGAGATGACTCAGCAGGTGTAGGAGCTGGTAAGATGACGGCGATTTTAACGGCTGGTTCTAGGTACACCTCGGAACTAGTCTGGATTCGAGCGGTTCTAACTTGTCCGTCAGCTGCGGTTATCTCTTCGATGACGCGGCCGCGAGGCCAATGATTTCGAGGTAGTGCAGGATCCATGATGATCACCAAGTTATCCTTTTTTATGGGTGTGACAGGGTGGTGCCATTTTGTCGGGCCGCTAAGGTGGGAAGGTATTCTCGAAGCCATCGTCACCAAAACATGTCTGCCAGTTGTTGGCCGACAGGCCATTGTCGGCGGAGACATATTTCTTCGTCCCCTTTTTCGTACATGGACAAGAGAGAGCGTTTTTCCGGCCGACCCCAGAAGAAAATGGTTAGGTGTTAGAGGTTCTTCATCGCGAGGATCCATTGATATATGGGTGAGTGGTCTGTTGTTCACTACGAATGCTTCGATTAGGGTAGTCAGGAGAATTTCCTCTTTAGGTGCTCGTTTCACCGAGCGTATCAGTCTTTCCCATACTCCTCCCATGTGCGGCGTCATTGGTGGTATAATCTCCATTCGATGCCCTGAGTGGTCAGGGCATCAAGCATTTTAACGTCTTGACTTAGTAATTTCAAGGCATTTCTCATCTCGGCTTCGGCCCCATGGAAATTAGTCCCGTTGTCTGAGTACATAGTTACGGGCTGTCCCCTTCGCGCTGTCATTCGTTGTATGGCCATAATAGCAGGATCGGTGGTTAGAGAAGAAACGAGTTCTAGGTGGACAGCGTGTATCGAGAAGCAAGTGAAGATTGCGGCGTAGCGTTTTTCTCGATGTCTGCCAACTGTGATAGTCATGGGTCCGAAATAGTCTAGCCCGCAGTGTGTAAAGGGGCGTGTGTGGTGTATCAGTCAATTTAGCGGCAATGTTCCCATTAGGGGTTGACATAAGACTGATGTAGTGGGGCCTCGCTTCTAGTGTTCGTTCGTTGGGTGTTTGGATCCCGTGTACCAAGGTCGGCGGGATTTGGCTTAGTTGACACCCACCTTCAGTCTTGTATGTTGGTCATTTCATCTATTTTACCCAGTCTGTTTGCCACAAAGGTGGGGTAAATGTGTGGATCGGTGCGCAGCAAACACAATACGGTTGTTGAATCTGTCCAGAAATGGACTTGGGTTATCAGGGCATGGCTTTCCTTTTACATGGTTCAGGCGAGTCTTGCTGAGATGAGTGCGGCATGTTATTGAAGCAGCGTCTTGGGATGGTGATTGTGTATGTGTTTTTGCAGGATCATCCAATTTGTCCACTTCTGGATATGTTCAGGGGCACTGGGTTTGTCACAGCTCACGTTCGAGTGCCACACGGCTTGAAGTTATATTTTGGGCCAAATCGTAAGGCAGGAAATAAAGCCGGGTTGATCTCCTACTCGTGGGTCGTATTGCCTCTTCGTGGGTCGTATTAACCTTTCCTAGATTCTGCGGTTTTTATTGGCGGTTAGCAAAGCCAATTGATGCACGGTATTGCTAGAGAATTGCGTGTCTGTCTCGTGACTTTAGTGCCACTAGAGCGTTTTCATCTTGGAGTCAGTTCCATGAAATTTTATCCCTTTTATTGTGGAAACGCGCTCCTCCCGTCTGAGGAGAGTACCGATGTTCTGGAAGGCCTTGCTTGCCTTGGCTGCTCCGATGAGGACCACCGTTGTTCTGGCAGTGGTACTGCTGGGGAGGACTTGCTCACCTTGGCTGCAGTGATGAGGAGCACCGCTATTCTGGTAGTGGCACTGCTTGGCTGCAGTGATGAGGAGCACCGCTATTCTGGTAGTGGCACTGCTGGAATTGAAATTAGAAGATGGAATTAGCCTTGCTGGCCTTCGGTTGAGTAGCGTATTTTGTTGAAAACTTGTTGGGAGGCGGGCTAGTTGGTGCCTTTACTTGAGTTGCGTATCTCGTCGCAAACAAGTTGGGAGGCTAGCTGTTTGTTGCCTTTGCTTGAGTTGCGTATCTCGTCGCAAACAAGTTAGGAGGCGGGCTAGGTGATGCCATTACTTGAGTTGCGTATCTTGTCACAAACAAGTTGGGGGGCTGGCTAGTTGGTGCGATTACTAGGATAAACAATTAGAAAGAATAACTTATCATGAAAATGGGATGGCAGGACGCGGCTCAGGCTCGTATGGGACTGCAAATTCAGGCAGGTTGGTGATCAGCTTGGCGTGGAGTTGCAGCGCGCAGGGCCGCGAATGGGTCAGCAATCTGCTTTGCGTGTCAGGCCAGCTGTTGTACTCTCTGATAGGGCTTGCTTCTGGCAATGTGGAGTGATTCTACTATCGCGGAGGTGATCTAGGCCAGTGGGTCTATGTTTCGATATGTTCATCCAGTGTGAGTACGGTCTTGGTTTTCAGTATATCCGGGACTAGCATTTAGGGTCGAGCCGATTGCTGCAAGCTCGGGAATTCTCTGGCTGGCTGTCACAGGGTATCGAGTATCCATATATGCGGATTACTGCATATCTAGTAGCTGCATATATCGCTGTTGCATGAGTGGTAGCTGTATATTTTGTTGCTGCTCAGTTTATTGCCGCATGTCTCATTGTTGCATTTGTGGAAGCTGCATATCTTGTTGCTGCTGGGTTCGTTGCTGCATATCTGGTGGCTGAATACCTCGTTAATGCTCAGTTTGTTGCTGCATTTCTCGTTGCTGCATGCCGTAGCTGCATATCTCGTTGCTGCTGGGTTTGCTGCATATCTTGTTGCTGCATGTCTGTTTCTGCATATCTCGTCGCTGCATGTATGGTAACTGCATATCTCGTCGCTGATCAGTTTGTTGCTGCATGTCTCGTTGCTCCGTATATGAAAACTGCATATCTCGTTGCTGCCAATTTGTTGCTAGACGTCTATTAGCTGCATGTCTCGTTGCTGCATGTGTGGAAGCTGTATATCTTGTTGCTGTTGGGTTTGTTGCCGCATATCTGGTAGCTGCATATCTCGTTGCTGCTCAGTTTATTGCCGCATGTCTCATTGTTGCATTTGTGGAAGCTGCATATCTTGTTGCTGCTGGGTTCGTTGCTGCATATCTGGTGGCTGAATATCTCGTTAATGCTCAGTTTGTTGTTGCCTTTATCAGCCTCCTGTAGATCTTTGATGGTGGAGACGTAGGCTTAAGGTAGCATCTGGATCGGCAGTAGGTATAGATGCATCTGAGTTTGCGAGGCAGGGCCGTGATGTCTCGGTTGAAGCCAGGATTTTACGGCCGCTGCGTGTGATGCCATCTCCACTGAGAAAGATTTGATGACGTGGGATCCGGCTCGAAAAGGACCAATTTGTATGAGACCACTTTTCTGTTCCATACAAATACTGTAAACAATAGGGGCGCTGGACTCCGATTGTCACCACTTCGGTTTCGGGAGATAATAACCACTCAGAAGTTCCTTTGATAATAATCAATATTTATTTTTCAGACGGTTTTTATACTAATTTTAGTTAAAGGAAAACGTAAACATGTTATTCATTTCGCCACCTGTTGTTTACCTCGATGACCGCAGGTGCAAGTTGCACAACAAGCTAGTTTTAACATGTAACATTTCGCAAGAATTGACTTGATTATATTGTTTTACTCTTCCCTGAATAGGCAATATTTTCAAGGGGACACGTGCGGCCGATAGCTGCGATTTTCACGTAAACAAACTTGTTTTGACACGACTTATTTTTTCTTGCATGGGTTGACGTCATTTTCACACCTGTTGTTTACCTCGATGACCGTAGATGCAAGTTTCGTTGAATAATAAGCTAGTTTGAACATGTAATATTTCGCAAGAATTGACTTGATTATGTCATTTTATTCTTCCCTGCGAGTTTCACGTAAACAAAAAATCCAATACATCAAGACGTCTGTTACAATATTTATAATAGCACTCCAAGAATGGAGCAGAACTTGGTCCTAATTAGATATCTAAGTGTTATTGTGGGTACTACCTGGGTGTAGATTCTATGTCAGTGATACACAACCTTTTTCAGTGAACAAACAGACAGTTAGACAAGTTTTTTCTAACAGACCTGTTAGACAAACGTCCAAAGAAAATATATAAAAAACAATACTAATATCTCTTTGAAACGTGTTTCAGTAGCGGTAATTCGTGTGCACAGTGCGAATATTAGATCTTGCAGTTTCCGGTCGGTCGGCGTTAGAACGTTGGGAGCTTTGGAGGCGAAATCAGATAAATTAAACAAACAAAAGTGGAACCCATTTTCTCACTTTGTGTCTCATCTGAATTAGTGATGTAACGAATGTCATTTTATGAGCATTCGCGTATGCGAATATCTGCTACCGACATTCGCGAATGCGAATGCGAATGCAAATATTGACTTTTTTTTAATTTGGCGTCAATTATGTTTGGCTTAGCGGCTTACGTTTGCATCTTGTTCCGCGAATTTCCAAGTTGGTTCGAAAAAAACCGATCCATTGTTTTATTTCCTTTGTCGTCTGCTCGTAAACAAAAACAAATGAATTTTAAGGTTGGACTGTGATTGATTAGTGAATAACATGAGTAAATCAATTTCTAGTGAAATTTTGACTTATTTTACACTTAGCGACGCTGAACGAGCTGTGAGAAATCGTTTGAAGGCAATGCATAAAACAAAGTTTTCCGAATTAGAAAAGTGTGAGAAACGAAAACAGGATGCATCTAAAATTCTTGAAATGGCATCATCTTCCCATCAAAATACGATATGAAATAGATATCGCTTCAAGAATGTGTCTATAAAACGAAACAGTGGGATAATAAATCTATGAAGTGATTGGCCGTTGATAATTCAATAAGTGGAATGGTTGCCTTGGAAGACTTGTCATTTAGTTTCGCGGAAAGTGTTAATTCGTAAGACTTATCTTATGAAGCAACGTCCATCCTATAATTTAAAGTCTCGTCTCTTTTTCTGATGTTCATATTCGCAAAACATTCGCTCGAACCTTGCGAATGCGAATGTGCAAAAATATGCGAATATTCGCAAATGCGAATATTCATTACATCACTAATCTGAATATAATACAAAATGGGTTAGTCTGAGGGATTTTTATTTTGTGTGGGAAGAGGTGTTGCAAAATAATAAAATTTATGCGTCATGTATTTTTGATAAACCGTGTTTTGTGACCAAATCTAACTAACCATGAACTTCCAATCATCTTATTCCTCATTTCTTCGTCCTCGACTCCTTTCAGCTTTGTGGTGTGTAGATTAGTCAAGTAGTTTCAACATCCTTCAATAAATGTCGTTTGTTTAGTTAGTTATACGAAGTTTTGTGGTATCTCAAAAGATGCCAGTTAAGTATTGTTTTAGAAAAGTACCATCTATCGTAGTTCATGTTTATTGTACGAATGGTTCCGATGATAGCCGAAGGCAACTGGTAGTCGATCAGACGTCATCAGACGACAGAATAACTTAGAGCTTCTAGAGTAAGGACGACTGATCCAGTTAAATATTCATTGTAAACTTTAAAAAAAACCTAAATAAAACAACTTGTAATCTCAACCAACCTGACCTTACTTGAAAGTTACCCAACACATTACAAGCAGTCGTAATCATTGGGATTTACAGATACTACGAGATTTATCAACTTTAAATAAATTTTTCGTAAGAATATAAGAAGCTTTGTCATAAACTTCGACGAATTGCAAATTTTATCAAAATATATGGCACTTGAACACATAATCTTTTTATGGATACCATAGTCCCATTGAAAGCTGTTGGAACTCTTGTGCAATATTCACATAAAGGAATAGATTAAGAAAGAGATCCTCAGATGGTTTGGGCACGTAGAGCGAATGAACGAAGAAAATAGTGTAAAAATAATATATGACGTAAATGTGAATGGTAGAAGAAGTCGGGGACGCCCGAGGAAGTCATGGCACGATCAAGTGAATCAGATACCTGAAACGGGCCATGTCAAAAGTCAGAATAATAGAAGAGTATGCATGAGACGACGTATAAATCTGAGTATTGGCAAAGAGCGTATGCCAAGACCGAGTTGTTTGGTGGTCCGTCCTCTCTGCCTACCCCTGCGGGGAAACGACGTGATGGTTAGTTAGTTAGTTAGCGGATTCACCATTTGCAACTAATTCCATCATCCACAATTAGGCAAGTAGGCGATTTAAAACATATATATTGTCAAGGGTGACCGGCCAACTTAGAATGAAAACAACTCAGAACCACCTCAGAAAGGTCATTAAGTGATGTTAAAAAAATATTTAAAAAAATGGTTAAGTTGGGTTAGGGTTACCGGCTATTTTAAAATTATTATTTCATAGCTTTTAATGACCTTTCTGAGGTGGTTCTGAGTAGTTTTCATTCTGAGTTGGCAAAGAACCGTTGTCAGGTTGTTCGTAACCCGTTAACGTTATTGTTTCTTTTTGAAACTAGGCCGTAATAAACTCCCAGTGGGCAGTGAGCCGCATGCAGCTCCCGAGCCACGGGTTACCCTTCACTGTCCTAGAGAGTGGGGTAGTTATGTATGCAGGAGTTTGTAGATTGCTCCCATTAAAGTGGTCCCATAAAACGAGGGATTGGGGAATGGTTTGCACTTAATGGGAATAACTTAAGTTAAGAGTTAAGTTGGAGCTTTGGAAAAGTGAGCATAAGTAAAATTGCTGCACTTGCAAAATATCCAAAAGGCTAATTGAATCACGTTCTTGAAAAACGATGTTTGTGCCTCGTGTATGTAATGCAGTAAAACGAGTATGTGTACAACAATTAGTTTCAGTTGCTAAACGACATACATATATATGTAGTCAGGGGCATCACTACTGTGAAGTATTTAAAAAAATAATGGATAGTTCGTTCGTACGTAACTTACTCTTTTGGTCAAAGATAACGCACGGAAAAAAAGCTAGCTGGTTCAGCTGGTTCCCGGCTTGCATTTCAATTCCATATTCAAAGAAATAAATTGTTTCTCCCTGCATGTCCTTTCCTGCGCGTCCCCGTTCCACTCCCGCATCCACCTTCCCCGCCTACCCTCTCACATCTCCCTATCCGCCGTCCCTCCAACCCCCTCCCGCGTTCCATATATTCAGTCCCAGTACATTCAGTTTACAGCTCGCGTGTCACCTATTACAATTTTTTTTATTCAAATTTTCATTGTGCATATATTAAAAATATTCACTTTTGTATATTATAAGAACAATCAATCTAATTTGGTATCTACTTATTAATATAGTTAGCTATTTAAAATATCTATAATATAAAAATACAAAGACAATTCTTTTGTTACAAAAAAAACAGCTGCCTGCTAAATTCACATTCAGCAAACGCGTGAACTGTCAAACGTGCGAAGTTAAAATAGTCGTTAAATTTTCTGAAATTATCCAATTTTCTGCGCAATTTTCTTAAATTTTCTTTCCGTAAGAACCTTCTACGAAGTATAATTGTAACTGTTGGTTTTCCTATTAAAATAAAATTAAAATTAAAATAAGAAAACTTTAAAAAAAAGATGAATGAAATGGGTAAAGTCGCTCTGAAGTTATGGCGTGACCAAGGAAAACAGGGATTCGTTTATATGTACATATAGATTTTTTTATTATTTCCGTAGCTTTTTAAAATGTCCCTGAAGTCTGGCTGTGTGCCCTCTGGTTGGAAAAAAAACGGTTATCCATTCTATTCCAAAGAAGGGTGACCGCTCCAACCCGGCCAACTACCGCCCCATAGCGATCACATCAGTTCTGTCCAAGGTGATAGAACGTGTGATCAACGACAAAATGCTCACGTACCTTGAGAAGAATAAAGTTATTAACGACCGTCAATGCGGATTCCGGCGGAACCGCTCGCGCGGCGATCTTCTCGCGTATGTGACACATGCTTAGGACGAGGAACGTTACGGCGAGACTGAAACGGTTGCACTGGACATTTTCAAAGCCTTTGACCGAGTTTGGCACCGTGGACTTGTCAACAAACTTCCATCTTACGGACTCCTGCATCCTTGTGCACGTGGATTGCCGACTTTTTGAAGGAAAAGTCAATTCAGACGGTTTGTTGATGGTTTCACCCCTTCCTCGCACTCGATAAATTTAATGCTGATGTCCCACAGAGATCGGTTCTGTCTCCGACTTTGTTTTCGTTGCACATCAATGACCTTTTGTCATGTCTACCAATTCATTGTTGTGCGGATGATAGTACAGTCTATGATAGTTTTTTGTTTGACAAGCCCCCCAAGGGCTCACAACTTCCAAGGGCTCGGAGGGCTTTGAAACAAATAATGGACGGTTAGTACGGAAGTTTTCTCTTGGGGTAAAAATAATCTCGTTGAATTTAATTTTTCAAGGTTCCAATCATGTTTGATAACGTTTAAAAGGGATCGAATTGAAAATCTAGCGTCCTTCAACGGAAGCAATCTCTAAGTGATCAGCTCAGATATGGGAGCTCTCAAAAACTGGGCGTAGTATAGAAGGCCCGCAGATACTTTAATAGTACACAACTGCTAACCCAGTACAAATCACAAGTGCGCTCCATTGAATTTGGCAACCACTTCTGGTCCGGAGCCCCAAAATACCCGAAGAATACCCTCGACGCTGTGCAAAAACGGGCGGTTCGTTTGATAGATTCGTCTGACTTAACAAATGGATTGCAATTTTTAGAGCACAGCCATCGGGCGGGAATGCTGTCCTTGTTCTAACGGTATTTAAATGGAAGATGCTCTGAGGAATTATCGTCATTGATCCATTCGGCACCGGCGCATAGTCGGAAAACACGCCAAACGCGTGCCCAACATGTATGTACATGGTTGATATTTGTCACATGAGAACGGGTCGCTTCTTCGACTCTGGCTGTTGAACGATTTGCCGGCCTCCGTGTTTCCTCCTCCCCGCAACATGGGTCTCTTCAAGACCAATGTTCATTCCTTCCTCTCCTCAAAGAGACCCTCCATACAGCATCACAGGCGAAGGAAATTGTTTTCCTCAGGGCCTCCAGGAAGTAATTATAAATTAATAATAACGTGATTATACAGGGTGTCCGAGGGTAAAGTGCATTAACTTCGGGAGGTGATTCTACATGATGGTAGGAGTAAAAAATATTAACAACTTTTTAAGAAATTTTTTCAACTTTTTAAATTTTTTTAAACATTTTTTTCCCATACAAAAGACGTACCTACTAAAAATCCTTAGTGTG
Organism: Limnephilus marmoratus; assembly: GCA_917880885.1. Classification (NCBI taxonomy): domain Eukaryota; kingdom Metazoa; phylum Arthropoda; class Insecta; order Trichoptera; family Limnephilidae; genus Limnephilus; species Limnephilus marmoratus. Next base: position 26,449,960 of record OU862930.1, on the reverse strand, counting down.
AGGTTCGATCTTACTTGCTGAGCGCCCGCCGGGCACGATTGTGGCAACATTGCATGATTGTGACTGGCCCGTATCGTAACAGCGGAAAATAATAAAGCTGGCGGCATACGCTGGTCTATTTTTATCTTTTTACCACAAAACAACCCCTAAAAGTTGGAATTTCGAAAAAAGTGATTTACCTTTTTTAATTATAATAAATATCATGTAGAATCACCTCCCGAAGTTAATGCACTTTACCCCCGGACACCCTGTATATTTAACCCGTCTAATCATAAGAGACCATGTTTGTCCTAGCTCACACAGGCTTCATAGAAATCGTTGTATCTCTCTTACTATCATAGTGAAAAATATGATCTAAGCGGTATTGGAAAGAGAAAACAACACACTATACATATATTAAAATCTTAAAAAAGTGTAAAAAATTAGTCAATTACATAAGTTGAGAATTTTTCGACCACCATGACAGGCACTTGCCCTCCTGTGGTGGTCGAGAATAACACTCTCATAATTTTTATCGTGATGTTTTTGTAAGAAAATTTCTTAAGGCGGTACACAACCCTAACAATTTTTGTTCGCTCTAACTCATATTTTAATAATTTCCGGCGAATTCATAAATATAATAACTTTTTTATTTCCATGCCGCACAAGCAATGTGAGTTATTTATATTTTAGATTAATAAAAACAGTACCTTACAAAACTTTATTATCCGTTTTTCAACTATAAAGTTAGCGGTAAGCACCAGATTTTATTTTTCTAGATGATGAATTAATAACTTCGGGAGTGAGACTTGGAGACACATTTTAAATATTTGTAACACGTTTTTCACAATTAATTAAAATGAACGCGGCAGAAAGGTCGAATCTCCAGGCCTGTTAGGGTGAATTCGACCGTACGTTCATACAATAAGCCGTGCTGCGGCATATATTGTTTACACGCTTTCTTCACTTACGTCGTTAAGATTCCCACATTATTTTTTTTCTTCTTTTCTTTGATACGGCAAATTCGACGGTAGGTCCATCCAATAGACGGGTCGTGAGTCGCAATTTGTATACACGGCTTCTTTACTTACGTCGTTAAGATTCTGAATATATGTTGGCGTCTTAATCCCTGTAACCCAACTTTCGTATAAACGACCGCGGCGTAATTCAGTTAGAGTAGTATTTTTAAATACGTAAATTTATGGGGACAAATTTGGTCTCCTGTGATTAAACGGGAATACTGTGATGTTGCTGTAAAAGACGATTTGCGACTTTGTACGCTTTTCTCGTACATAAACGGCTTATATTGAAGGTTGCCCATAATGAATGCAAAACGCGACTTGGAATCGTCTTGCAGTTGAAGTTTTTAAGTGCAACGGCTATCGCTAGCTTCCCTGCAACTGACTGCATTACAGCTGCATTCTGGTCACAAACTTGCAACTGGGGATCACTATTATGCTTGACGTTGTTTGGATAAAATTTAGAATTTATTTGCGACTAATAGAATGTGGTGGCGGTTAGTAACTGATTTTTATCTAAATATATAAAATGAATCCCTGTTTCCATTGATCACGCCATAACTTCAGAACGACTTTACCTATTTCATTCATATTTTTTTAAAGATGTCTAATACTTTGTAGAAGGTTCTTACGGAAAGAAAAATTAAGAAAATTGCGCAGAAAATTGAATAATTTCAGACTATTTTAAATTCGCACGTTTGGCAGTTCGTGCGTTAGATGAAATTGAATTTAGCAGGCACCTGTTTTTTTTTTTCTTTTGTAACAAAAGAATTGTCTATGGATTTTGAAAAATATAGTTTATATTAAATAGGAACCTATGTTAGGTACCAAATTTGATTGATTGTTCTTATAATATATTATAAAAATTAATATCTGTAATATGTGAAAAATGAAAATTTGAATAAAAAAATAGTAAAAAATAGGTGGCAAGCGAGCTGTTTGAAAACCGAATGTACTGCGACTGTATATATGGAACGCGGGAGAGGGGGTTTGCGGGACGGTGGAGCGGGAGAGAGGAGAGGGTGGGCGGGGAAGGTGGAAGGGGTACGCGGGAGCGGAGGGGGATGCAGCAGCTGAATAGGGACGCACGGGAAAGGACATGCAGGTAGAAGCAATTTATTTCTTTGAATATGACATTGCAACGCATGCCGAAAACCAGCTAGTTGGTTTAAATTATTTTTTTCGTGGATATTAAATTTAAGAAATCAGTCCCATAAGCTTGTTTACACGATAATTTAACGTTGCCAGATATACATATGACGTAGGAGGCGTACCTGACTTATTAAGACTGCTGCAGACCCGCGAAAAATCACGGGATATTAAAATTGAAGCATTTATGGAGCTGAAAGTACTTATAATGCATTAACCTTTCGATTTTTTTTACATTAGCTTCACACAGCAAGCCGTGAGGAAAATAAATTCTCTCCATATCGTGTTATATCGTGTTAGGAGGTGGGTATAAGTAGTACCGCCCCGGGAACCATTTATTGGATAACCAACCCCTCTGCCATAGGTGACAGCGCCTCATCGCCTTGCACCGAATTTTAAGGGATGGATTCGTACGTCCGTCACTCTTGGACACACTTACCCCCAAATTCCAACCCACCCCTTCATTCCCACAACTTCCTCTTCTTCCTTTCCTTAAGATGACATAGGCCCCGAGGGAAATTATTTTCCTCAAGGCCTCCTGTGTGGTATTAATGGAAAAAAGGTGTTATTTTGTCCGTATGTAATTCTGGTAGTGATGTACGTGAAATTAACGCCTGTGTAATTTAATAGCGACACAGGAATTAGTACCGTATGTAACATTGTATTTCATTGTATGAAGAAATAATGGTGTTGAATTCCGTGACAATTTAAGTCGGTACGAGGGTACAATTATTGTAGCCTCGTATAAGAGTTAGTGTAAGGCGTTGTCAAAGAGAAATAGGAGAAGGGAAAGATAAAGAGACATTCAGAGAACAGAGTCTAGTTCAGGGATGTCTAAGAAACGACACGCGGGCCAAATGCGGTCCGCGAGGCGTCTAGATGCGGCCCGCAAGCTCTATCCTATCTACAGAGCAATCATTAGAGCAATGATGTCCTTGTTTTACCGGTGTTTCAAGAAGATGCTCCGAGGAACTAGCGTCATTGATCGCATATTCATGAAACACGCCGAACGCGTGCCCAAAATGTATACACGGTTGGCATTTGTCACAATTTAGGAGACAGGTATTATTTATTTTTCAGGTTATCCATAAAACAGTTATACACCAAATTATTACGGAGAAGATTACAAAATTTAAGAGAAAAAAAAGTCCAAAGGGGCAGTTTCACTCTGTAGAGACGTATCTCAAAAGATAGTTACTGAAGTCTCTATAGGTAACATCGAAGATGTCGATGGTCAATGTAGAATCGTTAAGCAGTTGAATTGCTCTGTTTAATGGCGCATTCTGAAAGGAAGAAGTTCTCGCTTTCAGAGCATAAAAAAGTGCGTGGGATCTTCCACGAGTATACGCGTTAGGGACATACAGGTTAATCTCCTTCATTATAGGTGGATTCAGTACAGTGCCGGAGATCAGCTTAAATAAATGTTTCTCCAAAAATATTTTTCGGCGGGCTTCTAAGGTATTAAGATCTTTCATGGGTACCGTCGCCTCAGGAACCATTTATTGGATAACTAACGCCCATGCCGTAGATCTCCCCAAGTACCCGGGTTCATGCGGTGGGTCTGATTTTGGTTGCGGATACTGCGTGGCAGGCTGGAGCGGGAGAGACTGGTGGATGGAGACCTTTTGACTTCTCAACCTTTCTCGACCCATCGCTTTGCACTGCAGTGGGAGGAATAGATTAATACTGACCTGAGCACACTGACTCCCAGATTCCTACCCACCCCTCATACCATCTTCCTTCCTCTACCCTTCATATCTAGCAGGGGTGCCTGGGTTCATGGAGTGAGGTTTGTCATTTGGCCTCTCCAGCATTTATTATCTCGACCCATCGACCTGCACCGCAGTGGGAGGGATTGATTCATACGTCCGTCACTCTTTGACCCACTGACGCACAGATTCTTCTCCTTTTTTTAAAGACCCTGTACACAGCATCCTCAAAGATGAAATACGCCCAGAGGGAAATTATTTTCATCTGAGCATCCTATATGGAGCTATTATTGTAAATAAAAATCTGATAATATTTTTAAATAGGTACACATCGCTACTATTTTTCGACATAGTCCTCGTTATGATCGATGTACTTGGTGAGCCGTGGCACAAGGTTCTTGACTCCTTTATCCCAGACGCCGCCAAATATGCTATCACTTCTCCCTCCACGTCCTAGTCGCTATTAAAATGTTTTCCTGCTAAATGTTACTTCACGTGAAGAAAAAGATGCAAATCATGTCGCTGATTTCCTTTTTGATTCCGGATTTGGGTGGTGAACCCATCCTTCAACCCAAAAAAGCTTCGCCTTGGTTGGAAAAAAAAACGGTTCAAAGAGATCCGAACGCTTTCCAAACGATTTTGCTTTTCAGCATTTTGGGAATCTAACGAGCACGCAATTTACAAAAGTCATTTTTCCTCAAAATCATTCGTGTGATAGACTTGTTGACAGGGTGGACTCCCTCTCAGTTGAGTAAGCGAATAATTGAGCGCACCTCGCAGGCGGAGAGATTCTACAGCGGAGCGTCGATCGCAAACGGACGCAAAGATCGCACTGAAGCAACTACAAAGCCGAATCAACGCTCATTTTTTAGGGGAAAGTCTGAGCCATACGTTAGTGCCTCCATATTTTAAGAAATAATATCCATGACGCCGAAAATAAGGAACGGTCTTTAATTCTTGTCATTTTGTGATTGAGGGATTTAAAGAGAGTATGCCACTCTCGATTGGAATATCGAGTAATTGGTTCCATGACAGTTCATCCTGCGACAATTCATCCGGCGACAGTTCATCCTGCGACAGTTCATCCGGCCGACAGTTCATCCTGTCGACAGTTCATCCCGCCGACAATTCATCCGGCGACAATTCATCCTGCCTGATCATTTAGAAGATTTTTTCTTCAAGTAAATATGCAAAGAGGATATACGGCCGTACAACCTTACCTAACCTAACCTAACCTAACCTTAGTAAAAATATTTTCAATATTCTCAAGATGCCTTCAGATAAAAGTATATCGATTTTGGTGGTACGGTCGTATATCCTCTTTGCATACTTACTTGAAGAAAAAATCTTCTAAATGATCAGGCAGGATGAATTGTCGCCGGATGAATTGTCGGCAGGATGAACTGTCGGCAGGATGAACTGTCGGCAGGATGAACTGTCGGCTGGATGAACTGTCGCAGGATGAACTGTCGCCGGATGAATTGTCGCAGGACGAATTGTCGGGTCACCGAGTAATAGGATGGGGCTCAGCAGAATCTAAACACTTAAAATAACTGAAGGTAAGAATTGCATCATAAAGACCATACTAAAGGTCCACATAAAGACGTCAACAACAGAAATTTTTAAACAGTTTGATGTTCCAAGCATACAGAAAATCTATGCCAAAAACATTCTAGTACATCACCTCAAAAATGATTCAGAGGCAGACACCTCACATGCTCATAAAACCAGAGCCAAACAAACAGACATACTTAATATACCATTGTGTAACTCTTCGTTTGGACAAAGAAGTTCTGAATTTTTAGTAGTAAAGTTATATAACAAACTCCCACTAAGTATCAAACAAATTAAAACAAAAAATAGCTTCATTGTGGACATTAAATGTTGGCTGAAGGAACTATCGGAAAATGAACTTACTTGTATACTTAAGGGCCCGCAACCCGAATTTCTACCGATTTCTTTCATACCTCCCTTAAACATGGTAAGTTTTAAACCTCTTAGAAAAATAAATGTTATTCTTGAAGATAATATCTAGACATTCCCCGCGCCGAAATGCAAATTGTATAAAATTCCCTAGATAGAAAAAAATCGCCAAGTATGCTCCAAAAATAATTATGAACACTTTTGTTTCAGTTATTTTAAAAGTTATATATATGAAAAAAATCACAGTGTTTCTTTAAATGCTGTTTAAGACAATGCCTGCAAGATTTTTGCTCTATTTTAAACGAGTCGTGTTTTATTAAACATTTTTGCAATTTTCGCATCGATTTTGTCGCTGTAAATGTTAGCGCTCTCCTCTAACATTCGTAATTTCGTATCTCTCCATCTTCTTCTTTTCGAGCCCGGTTGCAAAGTCTTAAAACATCGTCGTAGAAGTTTCTGGAAAACCTTATCCAAACCATGAAGTTAAACCATAGAAGTCGCTGAAAAGTTATCCAAATCATAGTCCGCCTCAGCACAGGATCTCCTAGTGAGGAGGACTACGAATATAATTTCTATTTTATATATATACCTGACATATTTCATGTAAAAATGTTAAAAAAATAATAAATATCTAGTTACTAAAAAAAAAAAAATATAAAAAATCTTGGACAAGCCTCGTATATATTTTTCAAATTGTCACTTTATAAGGTTGAGTTAAACGCCCCTGTTCTAGTTATTCTAACACCGTAATGAATGTACTTTAATAATAAGAAGTTTCCAGTTTCTAGAGTAAGGCTTTTCTTTGAATTACTCTACGAAAACTTGTTCAAGTATTGATTCAGTACAAAGCCAATGTGTTATAACGTGTTAAAACCCAACCATAGAAATGAAATTGTATAGATCGACCACAGGGATATTTTTTAAGATTGAAGAAAACCTTTTAAGAGGGCATTACCAGAGAAAACCAGAAATATGTCATTTTCAAATCAGATTTTAGACGTATTGACTCTTTTCCACAAAAAAATATAAATGGATTTCGAGAGATTGTTCTTTTATCTAGCATTCGCATGTAATAAATTTCGAGAAAATGTTTTAATTTTTAGTATAATAAGGTTATTCCATAGGTCTTTGGCAGATTTGTTAAATTTTCAAAAAAGATTTTGCATTATACCACACCCATTTCAAATAATATAATCATGCAGTAAAATAAATCAATACATTATCTAGCGAACGCATGTTTTAGAATTTTAATTTTAGTTTCAATAAAATCATTAAAAAATATGTACGTACATGTGTTTCTTGACGAAAATTGGTCCATTTGTGTATTTATTTGCGCACTTACAAACTAATATATTTCAGATTTTTTTAACATTCTTATTGAATTTAGACATTATCAAAAAATGATAAATACTTATAATCAAAAAAAAAAGTTTTATCACTACGCCTTTCAGCATTTTTGGATGAAGGTACAAATTAAAGATAATTTGGATTGAAATATAGTTATAATTTAAAAAAGCTGGTACGGAGAATAATTAATCTTTCTCATTATAACCGCCCTGCACGATCGTAAGAACAACTTTCGACGAAATGTGGATTTTCGTCCGCTGGCTGGTTAAACGCTCTTAAGCAGAAGCGGCTCTTGGGATCAGGAACTGAGAGGCCATTTAAAAAAATATATATTATGGTACAATATCAAATTAAATACGATATTTTCATTTGTGGGTACTTCACGAGTTTGAGAATCAAATTACATTTATAGTTAACTAGTTGACCCGGCGAACTTCGTACCGCCTCAGAATCAATAACTGTTATGTTAACTTATTGGCTGAATTAAATTCAGTTTTTTTATAAGTTAAAAATTACACAATGAAGCAATTATCGATGCGCAACATCAGTATCAGAAATGGCGTTGTTTACGAATTATTAATTTTTGTGATTTTCTTACTTTTCCACTTACTTACGGGATTTGCGTTACAGTTTCTTTATACGTGTGAGGGAGATTTATTATAAATATTGCATTTTTTCTTTGGAGGGGTGCAGACATACGTTCACCGTTGTTTGTCTCATTTTCGACTGTTGACATTTAGTGTGAGTAAGAAAGAGAGGCAGCATTACATATTTAAGAACAAAAGCAAAACAGTCAGCGCATTGACATATTTAAATTTTTGGAATTCTCTCACCACTCAATAGCTTGTGACGCTCTCCATAGAGAGAAAAAAAAAGGCCTAATATTTAAACGCCCGGGGTCTCAAAAGTTTCGTATGATCTGTAGCTATTCGAAGATGTAAAAATAAATGAAATTATTTTTCATTATTAGCCCGCTAAAATGGCCGGAAGTTTTGAAAAAAAAATAGATTTCGTGATTTGGAAAATAAATAAAATAAAGAGTTCATATTTTATATTTTGTACCAAACTTATTTATCATTCCATAACTGCAGTACAAAGAACCCAAAAAAAAATTGTTTTTAAACATATGTGATGTGTTGGTTAAAAATATAAAAAGGGGAAAATAACACTTTTTCTGGATAAAATCAGAATTCTTGTTGACTTACTTGTATTCATAAACTTGAACTTTTTTCATTTTTGTCAGTTATACGCATTTTTTAATAATAAACAAACGTTAAAAGGTTAAAATACTGAAAAAAAAAATTATTAAAAATAAAATAAAAAAATGTTTTTAGATTTGTTTTCTGATTTTCAATGCATTTTAGCGGGCTAATAACCATTTAAAAAAAAAATTAAATGCAGTTTTTATTTTCTTTGTAAGACGCAACTGTTGAGACCCCGGGAGTTTTTGAATTCAAAATTTGAAATAATTGACACACCCTACTACTCAATATTATACTTATCACAATATTCCTGCAGCTCTTTCAAAAAATGAGAATTCGTTCCATACAAAATGTGTGAGGAAAAGAATTTTCTTCATAACTTTTTTTTTCGTGAATATTTCCGATGTTTACCTAATATATAAGATACCCAAATGTGTAAAAAAAAAAGATTTAATGCCGTCTGAGGTGATTCCTAAGAGGAGTAAGTTTGGTGATGTTGTGAGATGGGTTAAGAGGGTATTACCAGAGAAAACCAGAAATATGTCATTTTTAAATCAGATTTTAGACGTATTGACTCTTTTCAACAAAAAAATTATCAATAGATTTTGAAAGATTGTTCTTTTATCTAGCATTGGCATATTTTAAATTTTGAGAAAAAATGTTAATATTTGTTAAATTTTCAAAAAATATTTAGTATTATACCACACTCATTTCAAATCATATAATCATGCAGCAAAATAAATCAATACATTATCTGGGTATCGCATGTTTTAGAATTTTAATTTTAGTTTAAATTATACCATTAAAAAACATATACCTACGTAACATGTGTTTCTTGACGAAAATTGGTCCGTTTGTGTATTTATTTGCGCACTTACAAACTAATATATTTCAGATTTTTTTAACATTCTTATTTAACTTAGACAAATAAATACTTATAATCAATAAATAATAACATAATTTTAATAGTTTTATCATCACGCCTTTCAGCATTTTTGGATGTAGGTATAAATTAAAGCAAGTTTGGAATGAAATAATATCGGTTTTGAGTTATAATTTTAAAAAGCTGGTACGGAGAATAATTTATCTTTCTCACTGGAACCGCCCTGTACGATCGTAAGAACAACTTTCGACGAAATGTGGATTTTCGGCCGCTGGCTGGTTAAACGCTCTTGAGGAACGTGTTGTACGAAGAACATCGTTTGGAGGTTTTAAAGAGACCCAGAAAAATCGAAGTAAAAGCGACGAATTAAAGTTCGTAAAAAGTAACTAGTAAATGAAAAATAAACAAAAATTTTAACAAAACAATAAAAATACTTCAAAAAATGCACTAAAAAGTAAAAAAATAATTTCGTATCTTCTATAACTTTATAATCAACTTACCTTTTCTACTCATCAATATGTACGTACGATTGTTATTTTTGGAGTCGGTGTCGGCGGGAGAGGAGCTGTCAAGTGAACACGCCGGGCCGCGGGTACCTTGGTTGACACCGACTCCAAAAATAACAATCGTACCTACATATTGATGAGTAGAAAAGGTAAGTTGATTATAAAGTTGTAGAAGAATACGAAATAATTTTTTTACTTTTTAGTGCATTTTTTGAAGTCGTTTTTTTGTTTTGTTAAAATTTTTGTTTATTTTTTGATTTTTAGTGAATCTGAATTACACTAACTAATTCGATTAAGATTCGGCCGAGTATTGTAAATTTATTCTTCAGAATTGGAGAGTTCCGTTACTTTGTCATGGATCCCATAATCAGAACCTAACCAAACTCTCATCAAACTACCCTTGAAGTACATCCTTTCCAATAAAAGAAGAATCATCGAAATCGGTTGGCGTGATATTGAGTTATTCGTCCATTTGTCGCGCACATACTTGATGCAAATTTAAGACTTATATGATTTTCTCATGGATGCCATTGTCAGAACTGGACCAAATTAAAATGGGACCACACGGAAAGCACCAGCTTTCAAATAAAAAAAGAATCATCAATATCGGTTCACCCAGTCAAAAGTTCTGAGGTAACAAACATAAAAAAAAAATACAGTGGAATTGAGAACCTCCTCGTTTTCGAAGTCGTTTAAAAAGATTACAAATTATTAAAAAAAGTTGCTAGGCAATTAAAATTGTTGACGGTGGCCATGTTTCAGAAATCATCCAGTTGTCATAAACAGAAATCAATTAAAATGTTTTAATTGTTTGCCAACAATAATTGTTTGTTTCACTGTTCAAATTTGTTTCAACGTGCCTCACCTCTCAAAACTTTTTGAATCAGCAACAAAACATTTTTAACGTTTATTTTTTCTGAATACAATTGAATTGTCCTGGACTGCCATTTATTTTTTGTAGTGAAAACTTTTTTAGCAACTTTGTGATTTGAAACCCGATTAAACGAAAATAGCGACACTAAAAAGAGACAAACACGTACATATATCTATAAATAGTAAAGTATAATCGGTATTATTCTTTTGAATGTAGCTATAACTTTGTGGTTATCCATTATACTTTTGAATGTAGCTATAACTTTGTGGTTATCCATTATACTTTTGAATGTAGCTATAACTTTGTGGTTATCCATTATACTTTTGAATGTAGCTATAACTTTGTGGTTATCCATTATACTTTTGAATGTAGCTATAACTTTGTGGTTATCCATTATAGATAAATGAAACAATTTAAGTTTGTTTGAACCACTTTTATATTTGAGTATATCCGGCCGACGGTATTAGATATTACTCTTTGTGCGCTGCTTCATAGCCTCCCCACTCTTGTCTACTTAGTTTTCTGAGGTTATCACTTCTACCGCGTGTGAACTGCACACTCTGAATTTAGGCCTATGTCATCTTCGGGGATGCTGTGTGGAGGGTATTTTTAGGAATTGAAGGCGAGGAAGTTCTGGGAAGGAAAGGGGTATTGGGGGTGGGTAGGAATCTGGGGGTCAGTGTGTCCAGGAGTGACGGACGTATGAATCCATCCCTCCCGCTGAGGTGCAAGGCGATGTTCCGATAGAGTATGGATGGAGAACTCTAATGTACTCCTTCAACCATTCTCTCCCGATCCGGCCTGCCATGCAGCAGATGAGCAGACGAATCTACCGCCAAGACCCGGACAAAACTCACCCCATGAACCTGGGCACCCTTGCTAAGTCATCAAACGTAGCAAACCACTTAGGGTGATCTAGGGCAGAGGTGTTTGTTATCCAATAAATGGTTCCCTGGGCGGCGGTACTCATATCTGGTACTCATATCGGCGGTACCCAAATTATAAAACTAACAAAACTTTAGATATGTTACGGAAAAGACTTTCGAGTCGTATCTACCTTAATTCATGTCGCGCGTGCGACAGAAGCACATCTCACCTATGTTAGTTACCTACCTTGGCTGACACCGCCTCCAAAAATAATAATCGTACCTACACATTGATGAGTAGAAAAAGTAAGTTGATTATTAAGTTATAGAAGAATACACAATTATTTATTTACTTTTTAGTGCATATTATTTTATTTGGATTATTTTTTTTTAAGTTTGTTTTTTTGTTGTTGAAATTTTTGTTTATTTTTTTTTAGTGAATCTATAGTACACTAACTAATTTGTCTGAATATGGGTAGACCTATTAAACGTGCTGCTCATATGAGACAGACATTACTTGACCATAACGATGTTACGGTACCCCTACCCTACCCCTACTCAAAGATCCGGATAGCCTATAAAAGATTCGGCCGAGTATCGTTAATTTGGTCCTAAGAATTGAAAAGTTCCGTTATTTTGTCGTGGATCCCTTAATCAGAACCTAACCAAACTCTCATCAAACTACTCTTGAAGTACATCCTTTTCAATAAAAAAGAATCATCGAAATCGGTTGGCGTGATATTGAGTTATTCGTCCATTTATCGCGCACATACTTAATGCAAATTTAAGACTTGCATGGTTTTCTCATGGATGCCATTGTCGGAACTGGACCAAGTTGAAAGGGGACCACACGGACAGCACCAGCTTTCAAAAAAAAAAAAAATAATCATTAATATCGGTTCACCCAGTCGAAAGTTCTGAGGTAACAAAAATAAAAAAAAAATACAGTCGAATTGAGAACCTCCTCATTTTTTGAAGTCATTTAAAAATATAATGTCATCTAATTTCAGAAAAAAAATGTGTGGAGACGCGCGCGTGTGTGCAAAATGCCATAAAAATACGGTAAAAGGCATTGTCATCGACAACGAGTCTATCTGCCGATGATGTTGGGAAATGGTTTTGAAATTTTCACTTCCATGATTCCGCTTCATTCATTTGTTTCTTCAAGAAAAAGGCAAAATTTACACTTATGAATTAAAAAAATTACTTAATTTTCCAGACAGCCGCGTTTTTTCAAAAACATCCTGGTAGATTGTATTTCTGTGGTGTTATTTACACACGTGCCGTGTGGACATGAACAGTATACACATTGTATTATTTATTATATCAAACGCCATCTAGCGTGGGGGAAAGGAGTTAGGAATAATAAATGCTTCAAAATGTAAAAAAAAAAACAATAACGCCAACAAAACACTTTCATTCTGAATGTGGGGTAAATATTATTTGAAATGGCTTTAAAAAAATGGATATTGTTTGAACGTGGCTAAGTATTTATGACTCTAAAGGTTACATATTATTCATAAAAATAAAACGTTTATTTGTTTATTTATTAATTTACGGACAACAGTCCATTAAAAACATAATAATAACACGAATAAAAAAACAGAGATGACAGTGAAGGGAGAGCACATATAAATTAATAGCAATGACAATATAAAATATAAAAACGACATATAGAGACACTACAAGTCAAAGCATGAAGAAGCATTTAAATATTGCGTATCGACTGCCGAAAGTCATTTAGATTTAAGTACACCAAAAAATCAATGCTTTGACTTGCGTTGACAAGTCTCGACATTCTGGATAAGGGAGAATGGTATCCATAATTAGTAGAATGTTGATTGAGGAACAGCAATTCATTATTTCGAAGCCTACGGGAAGGGATGTTAAACTGGATGAGTTGTAACAACGCAGGTGTATCAGTAATACTGTTGATAATTTTAAATATGCAAATTAGATCAGAGTCCTTTCTAAAGTTTTTGTAAAGAAGAAATTTTTTAAATGTGTTCAATTTCATCAGTACTTGCCTCTTTTAATTCTCTCATTCCAGTGACACGAATGCCCAGTTCACTGGGATTGACTGCATTTTTTAGTGATTTCAGGGTCGACTCGGAGGTGGACTTTTAAATGGGAGCACTTTAATCATTTTAATTTACATTTCACCCATTTCTAAGACTTCATTCTCACGGGAGCTTTTTTAACGTCCGTAAAAAAAGCGTTAAAATAGAACGAATGCATTTCCAAGTATATGTTCATACATCAACGCTTTTAAAACGCGACGCTTTTTTATCGAGCAGTGTTGCATTTTGAGCGCTGGGCGTTGGGCGTTAAAGGGAATAGATCATATGAAACTTCGTATTATTATTCACACGAGCGGTAAAACAGCGCCGGTTCATCAATCTTCATCCGTTCATCCTGTACATTCATCTAAAGTTATTAGGATTCTAGAGAATCGTCGATGTCGCCCCACTAATTCAACTGTGCCAAGTTCGAGGCCACACTCCTCACAAAGCTTTTTTACCACTTTCAACCCAAATATTTGCCCATACTCATCCAACACTGACGAATCAAGTTCAATAACTGTTCAGAGCCCATTGACCAATATCTCAGTTCATTCAGAGGATGAACCCAGAATGCCTTTTGTTTTCTTTTCGTCTTCTAGCAACACAAATCGCTATTGCTATTAATTTTGCAAAAACCATTTCCACGTCTTACTGAAGCGAGAAACGAAAAAAGAGTGATTTTTAAGCGTTCGTATGAACAATCACATCGAGAACGTTATAAAAGCGCCAACGCCGAGTTTAAACGCGGCGTTTTTTAAAGTCTCGTGCGAATTACGCCTAACTGTAGTCACAAATAGATTGAGAATCAAAAATGGATTGCCATCAATAATTGAGCTCTTGCTCGGAATAGTGTTGTTTCCAACGAAACTCTCAATGTTATTGATAGAACAATGTTGGGCATGTTAATGTGTATCTTTTAAGGTAGGGATTATGGTAAAGAAATTTTTTTAGACCTGTGGCAGCAAAGTTTGATTTGTGGAAGAACGTTGTTTATTTATACTTTTTTTACACTTACTCCACACTGGAGGCCCTGAGGAAAATAATTTTCCTCAGGGCCTATGTCATCTGAGATGCTGTGTGGAGGGTCTTTTTGAGGAGAGTAAGGAATGAACATTGGTCTTGAAGAGATGTTGTACGAAGGAGGAAACACAAAGGCCGGCAAATCGTTTCATAGCCGAGCCGTTTAGCGAAGAAGCTACCCGTTTTCATGCGACTAATGTCAACCGTGTACATATGTTGGGCACGCGTTTGGCGTGTTTCCCGACTATGCATGGCGCCGAAGGGATCAATGACGCTATTTCCTCGGAGCATGTTCCATTGAAATACCGGCAGAACAAGGATCAACAAATATATATTTATAAACTCCGTTGGAAGAGAGTAAATATTTTGATTGTTTAAAATTAAATGAAGCTCTGAGGAAGATAATTCCCCTCAGGGCCTACGCCATCTTTGGGGATGCTGTGTGCTAGGGATTTATAGGAAAGGAATGAGAGGAAGATGTGGGAAGGAAAAGGATATGAGAGGTGGGTAGGAATCTGGGGGTCAGAGTGTCTGACGTATGAATCCATTCCTCCCACTGCGGTGCAAGGCGATGTTCCGAAAGAGGACTCCCTTAACCATTCTCTTCAGATCCGGCCTTCCATGTTGCTGGAGAGCAGACACATCCGCCGAAAAGACCCGGACAAACCTCACCTCATGAACCCCGGCACCCCTGCTAAGTCACCAAATGTAGTCACTTGGGGTGACCTACGACAGAGTTTTTTTCGTTATTTGTTTTTGGGGTGTTACGCCGTGTTGCGCTATCTCCTTCTTTAACCAACGTTTCGGACAGCGTTGCAGTGTCCATCATCAGGGCAGATCCGGTAGATTTGTCACACATCTACCGGATCTGCCGGATCTGTCCTTAACACTGCAACGTTGTCCGAAATGTTGGCTAAAGAAGGAGGTAGCGCAACACGGCATAACACCCCAAAAACAAATAACGAAAATACTTTTGGCCATGAAAATCTTAAAACATGTCTATGACAGATGTCTATGTGTTATCCAATAAATTTGTTGATTGAAACAGATGATTTAAAAAAAAAAATTGATTGGATGCTTTTTTTGCATAATTACGTTTACTTGACGTTAATCGTCTCTGGATCCCGCTTCAAACGGTTGGAAGCAGTTGAAACTTGCGCGGTATTCGCATCAATTCAACACAATTCTGGTTGCGATACCTTCACTACGTCTATAGAAGTCTACGTAGGACATTTAGAACATGGCAATAAAGAGAAGTAATTAAAAACACAGCGCCGAGGGGCATAATGAGCTTCAAGGTAAGACCCAAACGAAAAGATCTCATAAACACAAAACAAATCTCCTTTCCGACAAAGGAGCAGGTATTTGGCGTTTCGACACCCGAAACGAGGCACATTGCTACCGCACAGACGTCCCAATTGCAATATAATCTGGACAAATGGTTGCATATTGTCGATATATTCGAGTAGTTATAAAATACTGGTTAATAGAAAACGAAATCAAAAAGAGGAAAATAATTATACAGGTCCCAAATGTAATATAATCTGGACAAATTAGTGCATATTTTCGATACATTGGAGTAGATATAAAATACAGGGTAATGCAAAATGAAATTGAGTCGTTTAATTTCTATATCCGCTATATCAACTTTTACTGATTCGAAGAAAACCGCAAAAAACCGTCGCATTTCTAGCGTAAATAAAGAATTGCATTTTGTTTTTTTTTTTATTTTTTATTTATTTAATGAATTGGAGTAATACACATTCGAAAAGTATACATTTTTCAATGTATGTCTAGAAATACTCTAGATACTCACTTCGTGATTTATATCGAATATAGAGGCTTTTGAAACTCAACTGACCTGAGGGGCGTGTTTCTACACCCGCCATCTTGGCAAAATAACTGCTCGTGATTAGTTGAATTCCGATATAGTGGGTTTTGATAGTAACTTCTTGAATGATATAGCGGGTATTGTTTCTCACTCGCAGTTTTAACATGGTTTTTGGTCGTGATAAAGAAGGCTTTGAAACTCAATTTTAGATTAGTCTTGTTTCTCGTAAAAATGTGAACAAGATGTCATATTCAGATCATTTTGTCAAAAAATCGGATGTAGCGGGTAATGAAATTATAGGATTCAATTATAAAGAGGAAAATTATCACAGAGTTCTGAAATGCAATATAATCTGGACAAATAATTGCATATTTTTGATATATCGGAGTAGTTATAAAATACAGGGTAATATAAAATGAAATCAAAAAGAGGAAAATAATCGCAGAGGTCCCAATTGCAATATAATATGGACACTTATTTAGAATACCGCAGAGTAAATCTAAATACGCGCAAAACTCTGTAATAGTACGTATCTGTGAAACTTACAATGCCTTACGAGATGTGGACATTTTCAACCATGACTTGAAATCATATAAAATGTAGCTTAATAAATTAATAACTTAAAATACTTTTTTTTTCTCTTTTTTGTGAAAATTATATTATAACCAACCATAGTAAATAGTATAACCATGTTTGTTAATAATTTCACGTTTTTCTTTATTATGTTTTATGTTCTTCTTTATTTTAATTTTATTTTATTTATTTGGGATACCAACAGTTTACATTAATAACAGCATATATTAATTGAGTTACAACCATTTACAGGTTTCCACATAGGTATTGTATACAAGTGTAGTGATTCCAAAAAAAATTTACAAATGAAAAATTACATTTTAAGAGCCTAGTTATTTAGGTAGGAATAGGGAGGGGGAAGGATGGGGGGATGGAGAGGGAAGGATCGGTTGCGTTGAGGTATATTAGTAAAAATATGCGTGACAAAAATGAAAAGAGAAAAAAAGAAAAAAAAAAAGGAAGTTCATAGAGTGGTGGTTGTATTAGAGGGTATTTATAGTTATTGTTAGTGTAGAGTATCGAGAGCTATCTTTTTATGTTTTTCTTTATTACGTTTTTTTTTGTCATTTAATAAGTTGAGTAGTAGATCTCCCGATCCGGCTCCCCTCGCAGTAGGTAATCAAACGTTTGCCACCAAGACCTAGATAATCCTCACCCCATGAACCCGGGCGACCCTGCTAAATCACCATATGCAGCGAACAACTTGAAGTGACCTATGGCAGAAGTGTTGATTGTTCAACAAATGGTTCCCGGGGTGGCGCGGTACCCATACATTAAATTGATTTTTTTGTCCGTTTAAACATAATTTTCAGTCCTCTGTGCAGCATTCGGTCTGCATTATCTCTGCTAGTTAATTCAAAGCCCCCTATCTCACCCGCCTCTCATCTCGGCATTAACGCGCCAGTAAAACTCACTTCAGAGTCTACAACTCCCTGTGGATTGTCCATAATTCAACATTCTGCCCCCCCCCCCCCCCCCCCCCCCTCCCCCATTCACCCGACGAACGCACCAAGAACTGGTGACTGCGTGGGTAACGTACAGTCTTTCAACAAATTCTAGAATACAAAATAGAACTAAAATATATTTTTGAAATGATAATTTCTTTAGCGCCGTTGTGATATAAAACTCGATGAAATGAAAAACAGCTATTTTTTTATAGGAAAAACTCCCTTTTATAACTTTTGAAGGTTATTCGTATTCCCATCAACGAAATATATAATTGAAGAAGAAGATAACAATAATAATCTAAACGAAAATATGAAAGAGAACAAGATACAGAAAACATAAAAAAGACAACGGTCGCAACTGGGACTCGAACCCAGACCTCTCATCTAACCGGGACGTGCGCGTTAACCAATTTCGCTATTGCTCCCTTCCGTCAAGCCGTCATAATAGTCAATCTCATATTTCAAGTTTTTGAATTAATAATATTACCTTCAACTATTTTTTTTCATACTATGGGCAACTACCCTTTTTATTGGAAACAATCATTCTTAGAATTGGTTTGTATCCTGGATAGCGTCTCGGATAAAAGTATCCGAATTTATTCAATTTTTTATAATAAAAACTCTCTTTTATAACTTTTGAAGGTTATTCCCATCAACGTAATATATCATTGAAGAAGGAGATAACAATAATAATCTAAACGAAAATATGAAAGAGAACAAGACACTGAAGACAGAAAAAAGATATTAACGCGCACGTCCCGGTTAGACGAGAGGTCTGGGTTCGAGTCTCATTTGCGACCATTGTCTTTTTTCTGTTTTCTGTGTCTTATTCTCTTTCATATTTTCGTTTAGATTATTATTGTTATCTTCTTCTTCAATGAAAAATAGCTACGCTAAAAAGAGACAAACACATATCTTTATAGAATTTAGCCTGCGAGAGAATGAGATAGTATAATCGATCTCCTCTTTGTGTGGTGCTTTGTAGATTCCCCACCCTTGTCAACTTTGGTTTTATGAAAGTTTCACTTCTACCGCGTGTGAATTACACACTCTGCATTGTTTTATCTCTGTGGCATTGTTGGAATTACTCGTATTTTAATAAGCCGGGAAGCATTACTTAGGAAATGTCGGAAAGCATACTTTGAAGTGATATTTTGTCGATTTATTTTAAGCAATCGTTTATTTTATATAACGAAACACATTCTTTGAACAAAATACAATCGATAAAAATAACATTACTTGTGTTTATTTTATAAATAGACATCTTTTTTTAAGCTTTTGGGACCGACCATCGACTGACTTTGACAGTTGAATTCGCGGAAAAATGCGACATTCATATTCCATAGAATAGATAATTAATTTCAAAATATTCTGGTGTTACCAGGTGAATGAAACTTTTGCATCCGTAGTAATGAGTACTTTTGGCGCAAGCGATTCCGACCTTGTTCTTGATACAGTTTCCATATACATAAGGACCAAAATGGCATATAAAAATATATTTTTTGAAAATTTTTGCCAATCTCACCGGTGATCAAACGGTCTAGAACCGGTTGTATTGGAATTTTTCATTTAGTTGCCTCACTGCAATGCATGCGCTTTGGACAGTGCTTCTGAAAAACAGTGGTTTTCAAAACTGCCCTGTCAAATTTTTTTCATTAGCTCTCCACACACAGGTCTCAGAAATAATTCCCCTCAGGGTCTATATCATCTGTGGAGGATCTTTTTAGGAAAGAAAGAAGAGAATGTTCAGAAAAGGAAAGGATTGGGTAGGAATCTGGGGGTCAGTGTGTCCAGAAAAGACGAACGAATGATTCCATTCCTCCCACTGTAGTGCAAGTTGATGTTAAGAGAGAGCCCTGCTGTAGAAGTCAAAAGGTCTCCCTCAACCAGTCTCTCGATCTGACCGGCCATGCGGTTGGTGGGTAGATGCATTCACCGCCAAGATCCGGAAAAACCTTACCCCATGAACACGGGCACTCCTGCTAAGTCACCAAACACAGCGAACCTCTTTGGGTGACCTACTACAATAAATGATAAACCCATACCCGCCTCTCTAATTGTCTAGAAGCGCGGTTCAACGCATATGCTTTAAATTGTGCCAATAAAATGAAAATGGCCAGGATTTAAAATCAAATTACGAGTACGTAGTTTCCACAATGCCATGGTGATAAATTAAAAGATTTTAGAACATAATTTATTTGGGCTGTAGATTCAAATGTTAGGTGGCGATCCAAAAAAAGTATTATCGGTAACAGCAGCACTAAATGCCGTTTTTTTTTTAATATTAGCACTGCAGCTAACCCAAAAGTAATGAAACGCACTAGTTGGGACTCTTTATTGTCTTT